>CM037033.1:77524599-79924599 GCA_020882235.1 Schizaphis graminum | reverse complement strand
AATACCGTGAACTCAGTTAATTGCTCTTTTGATAATCTAGATACCTTAGTATACAAACAAAACTTACTCAATATATTGATAACAAATATCTGTAGTATTAAAAAACACTTCGATGAATTATGCATTATTCTTGATAACATTGAAACCAAATTTGAAGTGATCGCTTTAACTGAAGCATGGCTAGGTTTAGATAACATATCAATTAATAACTTCGCAATAAACGGCTATACAACATACTCCACCACAAACAATAAAAATCAAAATGATGGTGTTGTAGTCTACTTAAAGGACACATTAAGTGATATCATTGTTACCGAAACCAATACACAAGCATTAACAGCCCTAGAGATTTCTTTCAAGATGTCAAAAATTGACTTCTTGATTTACGCGATTTATAGATCACCCAATAGTAATACAGACGTAACTTTACTCGAGCTTAATGATATAATACTTTTAAATTCCACTTTAAAAACAGCTAGTTACAAAATGTTATTAGGTGACTTAAATATTGATTTGATCAAGCATTCTAAAATACGAGAAGAGTACTTACTGGCAATGGCACAGTTCGGATTTGCATCGCATATCAATACTATCACTAGACCAATTTCAAATACCTGTATAGATCATATTTTTATAAAAACAAAGTCCCATGCTAACATAGTACCAATAATTGTACTCTCTAATATTACGGACCACTACCCGACAATACTTAGTTTAGGCAATATATTAGATAAAAGAAATAATATGCCAAATCCACTTAAAATATTAAAAACTGATAATCAAAAACTATCAAACTCAATTGAAAACCACATTTGGTCAGAAATACTTGAATTCACTGATGTAAATAAAGCCACTCAATACTTCACTAGCACTTTAAATAACCTAAAAAACCAAGCCTCGGATGAAATATCCATCTCCTCAAAAACCAAAAAATTGAAACCATGGGCCACTACCACCATTATTAACTCAATAAGACAAAGAGACCGTCTCCATTTACAAGTTAAGAAACACCCACTTAATTTAAAATTAAAAGATTACTACGTAAATTTTAGAAACAAAATTACAAAAATAATAAAAAGTGCAACGATCCTTTACTATAAAGCAGAATTACTAAAATCTGGAAATAACACAAAACTTAAATGGCAGACTATTAACAATATCTTAGCAAAAAATAAGAAATCAAGTAACCTTAAAGAATTATTAAATAACTCTAAAAGCAAAAATGATTATACTGATGAAAACCCCGAATATGTTTTGGCTGAAAAATTTAATAAGTATTTTACAAATGTAGCTACCGATTTAACTACGTCACTAAAAAACTGTAAAAATACCTAAAATTACACTACAAAACTTCGACAATAATTCGCAAAACAAGGTTTGCTTTAATAAATTCGATCCAATCACTCATTCTGAAATTTTTGAAGCTATCTCTAAATTAAAAAACGGATCTTCACCCGGCCTTGATAAGATATCCTCCGATTTACTAAAAAAAACATAGTTTAATATTTTGTAAACCATTAAGTCATATTTTTAATCTATGCATATCACAAAATAAAGTACCAGATGCCTTTAAAGAAGCTATAATAACCCACATACATAAGAAAGGTCCTATCTCAGCTCTCGAAAACTTTCATCCCATATCAGTTATCTCAAACATAGCTAAAACATTTGAAAAAATTATAAAAAAGAAACTTATATTCTTCTTAGAATCAAACAATCTTCTTTTTGAATATCAATTCGGTTTTAGACCTAATAGAAGCACGGACCAAGCAATAGCTAATGTCATAAAACTTATCTATACTGCTCTCGATGAAGAAAAAAAATGTGCTACAATTTATTTAGATCTGGCTAAAGCCTTCGATACAGTGGATCACGATAAACTTCTAAGTAAAACACAGAATATAGGCATAACTGGATCGGCCTTGTCTCTTATTAAATCCTATCTAGAAAACAGAAAACAGAGGGTAAAAATAAACAATACTATTTCTAGTGAAAATATTATAAAATGCGGAGTACCTCAAGGTACTACACTATCTCTGGTTCTCTTTAACATCCATTTAAACGATATAAAACAACTTAAGTTAAATAGTAAAATAGTGTGTTATGTAGACGACACCGTACTGATCTGTATTGGTAGTTCTGGGAATGAAGTATTCCAAAACATAGAAGTCGATCTTAAATCTATCCATAATTGGTTGAGCGATAACAGTTTATTTCTAAATCTCAATAAATCAACCATCTTACTCCACTCACTGTCTGAACAAACTTTACCACCCATACACAATATAAAAATCCACGAATCCAACTGTAATACATAGGAAAGCTGTGATTGTGACTCGGTTAGTATTGTCAAAAACTGTAAGTATTTAGGCATAGAAATGTGTTCTGATATGAAATGGATAAACCAGATTACATCAGTCACAAATAAACTAAAAAAAATGATATACATAATGAAAGAAATTACGTGAAATATTGCCTTTCAAAGACATCAGAACTATATACCTAACACTATTCGAGTCAATAGTATCGTATGGCATAATCGGATGGGATGTTACCTACAACAACGCCCTTCTACCGCTCCAGAAATGCCAAAACACTATACTCAGGGTTGCAAACAAGAAAAATTGGAGATATCAAACCGAAAAACTATTCGAAGACTTTAATGTCCTCAATATAGAACTCTTATACCTAAAAACTATCACCATATATCTGAAAAAACATAATCAGTTGGATTCTATAAACCGTGGGGTCAACACCAGATATGCAGCTAGTAAATTTTCCTTAGAGTGGCCCTCAAAAACTAGTTGCCGAAAAGTTTAATATTTTTTGGGAAAAAAGATACTCAAGTTGATGCCCAATGATATGGTTAATTTGCCGCTACCCATATTCAAAAAAAAAAAAAAACTAACCACTGGCTACGATATGAATATGTGTGTAAGACTTAAAATTGTATGTAATATACTAATTTAACACTTGTAATAGTTACTAGAATTATTTATGTGATTTATTTATGAAAAAATCCTTATTTATTTTTTAAAAAATGTAATATGTACCTAAAACAATAAGAATTATTGTAATCTAAGATAACCCATGGGCCTCCACACGAGTTTTTCTCAGTGAGGCCCAGTAATCTTTCGATATTAATTAAAATAAAAAAATAAAAATAAAAAATATTGTTTGGATTACTTTATTAATCTCTTCCTTTCAACACCTTTATAAAATTCGTTTCTTACCAGCCCCCTTATTTTTAATAATAAAATCTTTCTTATGTAATCATTCTTTTGTTGTTCGTTGTGAGGACGAACTCTCAAAAATCACATTAAAGCAGGTATCCCTCAGAGTAGTATATTAGCTTCCACACTCTACAATTTATTTACTTCTGATATACCACATTTTGACCACATCACTCTTGCAACGTTCGCTGATAATACAGGCATAATATCAACAAATTTCGATCTAATCGTAGCCTCCTCTGCACTCCTAACACATCTTACTGAACTAAAACTGGTTCAATCTGTGGAGAATTAAAATAAATCCGAACAAATCAACGCACATTACTTTTTCTTTACGATCAGGCCTTGGCCTCCCAATGACACTCAATAATGACATGATTCCTCAAACAAAAGTTACCCGCTATCTTGGACTTGATAAAAAACTTACCTGGACCAATCACATAGAAACAAGGGAGTAACCAAATTGGTTCCCGTTTGGCTGAATTGGTTCCCGTTTGAAAAAGGTATTTTATTAAGTTGAGCCGAATCGGTTCCCGTTTGCGTTCAGGTAATTTTTAATTTTTAATAATTAGTACAAAATATAAATTAGATAGTATAAAATATAAATGTACCTTCATGGCAATATTCTATAGTCTATACTCTAGCAGAGATGGTCACAACGAGGCTCGCGAGCCGCTTGCGGCTCTTGAACTAAATTTAGACTAAAATTAAATGTAAATAAATATTCCTTCATTTGATTTAAAATGAAAAATGTATCTTCATTTATAAACATTGCTTTACAATGTGGGCAATGTGACTCACCTCGAATCAACTTTATACATTTTTGGCTCCCAAAGATAAGGTTGGTGGCCACCCCCGCTTTATAGTATAATATACAATAAGATGGCAACATCTTTAATATTTATATATTGGCAATTTAGCAAATTATCGGTGATACCCTGATCAATTAAGATAACGATTGAGATATAATATGTACTTTTATCGCTGTATGGTATATCTTCTATATTATCCTATGTACGAATGACAATAATGTTAGTGAGTAGTGAGCACCGCACAGTCTCGAACACATCATATAAATTTGTAATTTGTATTTCATATTTTATTTTTTAAATTTAAATTTTTCGTAATTATGGAGTTTATGTTTAGTGAAAAGGGAACTAAGTTGTTGATTATTGACAATTACAAGTTTGGATTCCAAAAGAACCTAGCAGATAACATACAGAGGTGGATAAGTACAAAACGAAAATGTAAAGCATAATATGTTAAGTTGAACGGAGATTGTTTATGTGAAGAAGTATTAACACATAACCACGAAAAAGAAGGCGATGGTACGCTTGTGCGACAACAATTCTTAGTCCTAAGCCTGTAAAATTGAGAAAGAAAATGTGCGTAATTAAACGGGAACCAATTCGGCTTAACTTAATAAAATACCTTTTTCAAACGGGAACCAATTCGGCATGTGGGGTTGGAGCTCGGGAACCAATTCGGTACCAGCCAAAAACAAAGAGAAAATCCCCCAATTTCAAACTTCATAAAATTAGACACCTTCTCAAATCAACTATTCCACTCAATACTAAACTTTTAATCTATTAACAAATTATCCGCCCTACTATGACTTAGGGAATATAGCTTTGAGGAACATCTAAAAAATCTAACATTCAAATATTTCAATCTTTTCAATCAATTTGCCTTCGCCTCATCACTAATGCCCCCTGGTACATCAGTAATCTTACCCTCCACTCAGACCTCAATATTCAAAACATCTAGCCTACTATATTCTAGCCTCATATTACTATAAGCTATTCCATCAAAACACACTCAATAATTCCAAACCACTTATATCCAATATCTCCTCCCTCAAAATCTCTGGAAACCATCCACGCCGTTTAAAGTGGAATTTGCCTAGGGATCTCCTAAACTTATAGGAATTATATATTTAATATTTAATACAACAATAACATACAAAAAAAAAAAGCGGGTAAGTGAGTATCGCTCTGCTGTACATTAGGGGGTGGGGTGGACCTCGGACTATGGTAGGTTAAATTTGAATGCAATGATAGGTATCATTGTATACGAAAAACGATTCTGAACGGAGATGATTTGTCAGTCCAGGATATATTATATTTAAATATTATCATATATTCTATTTTGAAACTAATTCAAACATTTAAGTAAAAGTTTCAAGATCTTACGTTAAGTAATTTTTTAAAAATAACAAAAATCGAAAATTATTTATTAGTAAAACGTGATTTTACACGTCGTGTATTTTTGATTTCAAATTAAAATTAAAACTTTAAACACTCGTAAATTTTTTTAAATTGAACAATCCTCAAACATTTTTATAATTATTCTAAGCTTAACTTATGGACAGCATAGTATTAAATTTTCAATTCTTAGCTTTTGATAGAAAAATATTTATAAATTTTTAACTACCAAATAGTGAAAAATATTCATGATTTTGACGAATTTTTGTCAATATTTGAACTTCAAATGCTAATAAAAAAAAATTGTGCCTATGTATTTTTATAATTTTTGAATGAGAGTTAGAACAAGTTATGTAGACCCTTCAATTAAATTTTCAAGTAATTTGTCCCAGCTAAATTTTTTTTATCAACATTTATAAAAAAAAAATAAAAAAAATTGAAAATTTCAATTGTCTATTAATAGCTCAAAAAAAGTCAAAATGTTTTGAAAATCAAATCACGTAAAGAAAATGGCAATCTAAATAACTGGTAAAATTTTCAAGTATTTACGACTTATACTGTTTGAATAACAACAAATATCAAAAATCGTTTGAGGCTAAACCGTTATTTAACGCGGTTTTGTAAAAATTTAAATTTCAATCACTCATAAAAATTTTTTGTTTTAGTCCGGTAGAGTTTTTTTTGCAGATAGTAGAAGAAAATTTTATGCAGAACCTTGTACCAAATTTTCAAATCTTAGTTATAAAAGGAAAAATTTTTACGATTTTTTAACCACAAAATTACTTGCCAATTTTCGCAATTTTGACATATTTCGTATAAATTCGAACTTTAAGCACTTATAAAAAAAAATTGTGACTAACGATTTCGGTTTTTTTTTTATCACTTTAAGAACAACTTATAAGAAACCTTGTATTAAATTTTCAAGATTTTCTGGCCTGCCAAAAAATTTTTATCGTTATTTTTAAAAAAAATACTTAAAAAAATTGAAAATTTCAACTGTCTATAAATAACTCAAAAAAAGTCAAAATTCTTTGAAAATTTAACTGTGTATGGAGAACGCTAATATAAATATTTTGTGAAAATTTCAAGTGTTTACATCGATTAGTTTTTGAGTTATAGCAAAATAAATAATTCGATTTTTTTGAAAACTGTTGGAAAATGTTTACTTTTCACCTCTATAATGCACCAAGGATATTCACTTTGCCATCGGAAAACACCCCCAAAGTTTGAAATTGAAGCATTATTTCGACTAGTTATGCTGTACACAGACACAAAAAAAAAAAAAAAAACACACATCATTGTAAAATCAATACATTCATCACTCCGTTCAGAATCTAAAATATATAAACAAAACAGTTTAGAATTGTGAAGTAGTGTTGTTGGACACCCCCTTCAATCAAGCCGTCCAGTCTTGTAATTATTATTACCTATATTGTATAAATTATTACAGATATATATATATTTAAGATAGGTATATTTAAAAATAGGAATAGTTAATTAGTTAACAAAATATAAGAAAAATTGAATGATTATATAATTTCAAGTTTAAAATTCGTTAAGTTACCACATTAATTTTATTTTCAGTTTAACTTCGAAATCTTTGATATTGAGTTAAGACTATATATATTATTATATACCTAGTTTATTGATATTATTATTGACATATACGTCAATATATAGTTATATATATACATATGTATGTAGGTATAGCTTATTGATTTACAGTTATACTTATAAATAAATGTACTTGCTACACAAACATATTATACAACTACCTTGAATTCTAGTCTCTAGATAATATGCATGTTTGTATACAATTTGAAGAAAACTGTTGTCAGTTAAATATAATATTATAATTTATAATATAATTGAAAAAGTAATTTTTAACATAGTTATTATATTATTAAAATAAAAGTTCATCAAAGCAAATTTAATTAATATTTTATTATTTTAATTTAATTAATTGGATTCCTGTAGAATGTAGATCACACGGAACCAATTTGGCAATTAAAAACCAACTCATAGGATTCTCGCATTGTATAATGTAGTGTACATATGAATATATGAGTATTATAAGTATACTGTACTTTAATTCCTGGTTTGAAACAAATTATTGGAAGAGTGTCGAAAAGAATCCTTGGGTAGGACTCATTTAATATTTGTAATTCTCGATCCCATCTAGCTCCTTCTAAAAATAAACCCTGTAAATATTAAGCATAAATTAAATATTATAGCTGTTAATGCAGCAATATAATTTTTCAGACGATTAGAAAAGTTCAAAGTTTAATTGTTACAGTTAATAATTCAAAATATTATATTATAAATTATGGATATAAATTAGTTTCTCAATTTTTATCGCAATATACCTATTTGGCACACAATACATTATGTATAATGTATATTATATTAAAAAGGTATGTAATAGTTAGGTCGGTAGGTGTATATGACCAAGTGATCTCCTAACCTAACCAAGGATCTCCAATATGTGCGTATATAATATAAGGTAATTATATAGCATTTGCATAGGTATAGGCATTTTTTTACAATTCAAACAATTTTTTTTATAAAACTACTTATTAATAGACAATAGTAGGTTAAGTAAAATATTGTGATGTGTGTGTGTGTGTTTACCTTTATAAATACGCTGAATTCTTCAATATCCAATTTGTCCTTTATTAATACAATATTAACGAGAGCATGAAAAACATAACAGGTTGCTATAAAGTATAAATGAACTGAAACTAATAATATATTATTATAATACTAAATTAATCAACCATGATACATTATAGTCATATAATTGTTATTTGTTGTATTTACAATATAAAAGAAAATAAAGTGTTTGTTCTCGTATATTTAAATCAAGACTAACATTTTATTATCATCCATATAGTCATACCTAAATAAGTATAATAATTTAAAGTTATTAGTGTTAAATAAATAAAACGAATAATATGACTTAATTGTAATAATAAATAAGTAGGTGTGTATCGTGTAATCGCGTTTATAATATATTTGGTATTCTATTGTGAGTATTGTTGCAAATTGCAATAAAGATGTTGTTATGTTGAATAATTTCGATGAACTGTAAGTCTATAAATAATTAAATATGTAATGTTCACTAATCACTCAATACAATAAGTAATACAACCTTACAGGACATATAAGAGGTGTATAAACTTACTATTTAAAATCAGGATTTTTTTCTGTTAAAAATATAAAATAAGACGAAAAAGATGATAATTTATTTAAATTAACTTAAATACCTAGTGTAGGTATATGTATATTAGATAAATGTAATATTACAACTCAATTTCCGCGTGAAATAATTACCATTCACATGTCAAATTTACATCACATGGATAAAAAAAAAGTGTGTTCGAACGCGGATTGATTATCACACCTTATAATAGATCCCCCCCCTAGATCGTGCAACGGGTGGCGAATCTTCTCGAGCCGGTTTTACCCCTTCCCTCTTCGAAGTTCGCTACCGTACCGTCTGCCGTAAGTGCTAAATTTTATATATGTTGTGCCGCCAGCCTTTTTTGTTATATGACACTTTTTTTCCTGGCGTTCGAGCCCGACGCACCGTTGCATCCGCGCGCCGTGTTGTGCGGCAAAACCGTGTGTGCGTTCAACGCGTTTGTCTGTATGTTAATTCGTTGTGCTGTTTTTGCCGACTTGTACGCCTTATTATTATTCGCGAGCCGCGGTGTGCCTTTGCCAATGTGTGCCGCCCCAAAGTGCGTGTCCGGAAGACGCGTTGTATATTAAGTCGTCGTGCCGCTCTACCGCGTGGCGCGTACCCATGGACTTTTAAGTCGTTCGTTCTGTAAAAGTGCAAAGGTTAGACAACGCATTTGGATATCGTAGTAGTTCAATGCGATAGAATCCGACGCAACTATTCGCATCTGTTCTCGTCGCGCTACCCGACGGGCTCTATTAACATACATATCAATATACCTCTATATGTGTATATAGAACGTCGTGGCAGCGAGTCCACACCGTTCCACGTTATTCGCTGTCGTCGCCGATTCAGCTGACAACACCGCCGATACTTGGGCCGCTTAACAGTAGTTATAATATTAGTCTTGTGTGCCGTTATTCGGTAATATCTATTTTCACGTATTATACATGTTATTTGCGCTGCAAACAAATTAATTTTGTATTTTATGTTATCATTTTCATGTGCACGTAACAGTGCGTTCCACAAAATGTGTTCTACCAATAGTTGGTATCAACTCAATAAGGTCAGATACACAGAGATTGCAGCCAGTTGTTATGTATTCTAGGTTTGAAAATTTCAGCGTTTCGCCATCTCGATTAATACGTTTAGATCAGTCAAAGATTCCAGATGTTGTTAATGAACAATTGGCAGATCCAAGCTATGATACACCAGGCAGGATAGATATACTACTTGGTATAGAAATGTTTTACACACTCTTCAGTGGAGAAAAAGTTGCGATTATAAATAGTTTAGTGTTTCACAAAACCACACTTGGATGGGTTCTTACTGGAAGGGTACTAAATAGTGAAGTTATAGTCTAGGTTTTCTGCTTGTGTTTGTGATAACGATTCAACCATAAATTCAGCGCTTTCACTATTCATCAGTAAATCAAGTGTTCGTAAAGATGAAGAAGATGAAGCTGAACAGCATTTTAAGATGACACATTACAGAGATGATTTAGGGAGATTAATTGTTAGCCTTCCGTTAAATACTAAGCTCAGTTCGCTCGGTGAATTATTCAATTTGGAAAAACGGTTATCTAAAGACAGGGAACTATGTATAGCCTACCACAAGTTTATGTCAGAATACTTAGACATGAATCACATGGAACTGGTAACTAATGTTGATTCGAATAGTCAAACATATTATTTGCCTCACTATACTGACACGAAGGAAGACAACATCACCACAAAATTAAGAGTTGTATTCGATGGATCAGCTTTAACAAGTTCCGGGCTATCCTTTAATGATGTCATGTTAAGTGGACCTATAGTGCAATCCTCCTTGTTTTCAATACTGTTACGATTTAGACAAACTTGCGTAGTATTCCGAATACAGTATTCGGAATACTGTATTTGGAATACTTTTTAAGTATTCCGAATACTTTTTAAGTACTTTTTTTTTGAAAGTATTCAACCCGGTATTTTGAATACTTTTTATAAATATTCTGAGTACAGTATTCGGAATACATTTTTTCCAATTAAATTTTAAAAATAATTTCATTTTATTTTCTACTATTTTTAGTACAACTTGGCTATTGGTTTCAATTATTAGTTAATTATTTTATTACTTTTTATAATAATATTAACTATAATAGTATTATAATTAACTATTAATTAACAGTTTGTTTTTTTTTTATTTTGTATTATCAAAGCAATTCTTTTTTATTATTACTGTTTACTATTATTATTTAATAAGCATAAATTTGGCTATTGGCTTAAAGTAGTTGAACAGTTGTAATGTTGTGTTATTAATAGTTGTGTTAGTATAATACTATTAATACGATAATGTTGATTTTTTTTTTCATTTTATAAAATAATAAATATGTTGTTGAAATAAACGGTTTAAAAGTATTATATTGTTTGATATTATTGTATTATAATTATTTAGGTACAATAGTTGGTGATATACTGATATGAGATCTAATATAGGTATACTTAGACATGTGTGTATTATCGAGATTATAATAATATTAATAATATTTTTGCTATTGAAATCTAAATCTACTGAAAAAAAGTATTCGAAAAGTATTTGGAATACTTTTTGTAAAGTATTCCAAATACTTGGGAATATTATTATAACAAAGTATTCAAATACATATTCTGAATACTTTTTTTAAAAGTATTTGGAACATGTATTTGAAATACTTTTAAAAAGTATTTAACCCAAGTCTGGATTTAGAGTACATAATATAGCATTAACCGCAGATATTGAGAAGATGTACCGTCAAATACTAGTAACTCCAAAAGACTGTCAATTACAAAGAATTTGGTATCGTCCAAGTCCCTCTGAACTGTTAAGGGAATATAACCTTCACACAATCACGTACAGTACAAATTCAGCTCTCTATTTAGCGACCCGTAGCTTGGTGGAGGTAGTCTTTTCAGCTCCAAGTGAAATTGCTCAAAGAGCTATTAAAGATGATTTCTACGTAGACGATTTACTTACTGGTGCTGAATCTTCTGACGATTGTTTCCAGTTATACAAAGATGTTTCAGACACATTGGCTTCTCATTGTCTACCATTAAGAAAATGGTGTACAAGCTCTTCCGAAGTCCTAAGTAAATTACCAAATTCTGGGAAAGATCCTAATCATGTTCTACAACTTAGTGAACAGGATGCTGTCAGTATGTTAGGTATAATGTGGCAACCCATGACAGATTGTTTTCGCTTCACATTAAAGCCATGGAATCCACCCAAAAAAATGACTAAGCGCACATTACTTTCTGACATTAATAGGATTTACGATCCACTTGGCTTCCTAACCCCCATTTTAATAACTGGAAAAATCTTTGTTTAACAATTATGGGTGTTGAAGATTGATTGGGACACTGCATTACCAGACGACATGCAGCAACGATAAAAAACTTTTATTTATCTTTGTATGCTTTGGATAAATTGGCCATTCCACGTCGGCCATTGTCAAGTAGTTGGTTCTACATCCAACTTCATGGATATTGTGACGCCTCACAGGAGGCATACGGAGCATGTGTTTACGCAAGAACACAGAATTCAAATAGAGAGTTCAAAACATCACTACATGTTTTAAAATCAAGAGTAGCGCCACTTCATGCGACTACTATACCCCAGTTAGAACTCTGTGGTGCTGTACTACTCAGTGATTTAACTACAGAAGTCATTTCTGAATTAAAAAAATTGAATATAACCCTACAGCAACGTGATGTTATACTATGGTCTGATTCAACTGTCGTCATCGCCTGGATAAACAACACTCAGCCACTTAAGTCTTATGTATCAAATAGATATCAGGATGATCATCAGATGCCTTTATAGCAGCTCTAACCCGGTTCATTGCGCGACGAGGTCCATGTCTCCATTTACACAGTGACAATGGAACCAATTTTATTGGCGCGAATCGGGAGTTATCCTCGTACTTTAAAGCAGAATCTAGAAAGCAATCCGTAATCGAAAATATGACATAACAGGGAGTGACTTGGCATTTCAACCCGCCATCTGCACCACATTTTGGTGGCATCTGGGAGGCAGCAGTCAAATCAGCAAAGGTCCACTTAAGCTGACAAACAATGTGCTACTGACATTTGAAGAGACCACCACTTTGCTCTGCCGCATAGAAGCCGTTTTAAATTCGAGACCATTAACACCGTTAGCTAATGATCCTTCAGACTACGAAGCCCTTACACCTGGGCACTTTCTTGTAAGAGGTCCTATACTACTGCCGCCTGAGCCAGACTCAACATCAATACCTCAGAATAGATTGCATCTGTTTGCCCTTGTTCGTGCTCAAATGCAATGGTTTTGGAAAAGATGGAGCCAAGAATACTTGCCACAAATCCAGAAAAGAAATAAATGGCTAAAACCCCAAAGAAACTTAGTTGTGGCCTGTGGGCGATCTGGTTATTGTAAAGGAAGAAAACTTACCGCCACTACATTGGAAGTTAGGTCGTGTCTTGACTGTTCATCCTGGAAATGATGATGTGGTGCGTGCTGTTACCATCCGAATGGGAAATGGACATTGGACATGTATACAAACGTCCAGTAGCCAAGCTTGCCATACTACCAACAGTCGATGATGAAGAGGAAGAAGAACATCAATTAAAACAACAATAGTATCATCTCAAGAGTTGAAAATTCACTTATTTATCATTTTGTATTTATTGTTAAAGACTGTGTGTCTAGCCATCTATGGCTCAAATAATTTAGTATTATCATTATGTAATTGCTTTTTGTGTTCATAGTCAAAGACAGTGTGTCTAGCCGTCTAAGTTTCGAGTCGTTTAGTATTATTATCATGTCATAGAGAAATCAGCATCATCAATAATCGTGTTTAGTGAGCTTTGAAAGGACTACATCCTTTCAAGGGGGGGATATGTTTGCGCTGCAAACAAATTAATGTTATATTTTATGTTATCATTTTCATGTGCACGTAACAGTGCGTTCCACAGTTGCAGCCTTCGTCGGCGGACGCTTATCAGGCATTCGTGTGCGACCGGCTAGCTGTGGAATCATTATCAATGTTTTCGTTATATTTGGTTATGTTCAAAACTTTAAGTTGTTTCTCGTGTAGTCATGCTTTCAGTTTCACAAAGTTCATAGTTTTTCCGTTGTTTATTGTTTGGTGTGTTAACACTGAAAGACCGTTCATTTTGAGTTTTCTTGTTTGTGCTCGGCCGTTACATTGTCACTCGTATTTTGTGCTTGTTTCTGAGCGATCCACTCGGTCCAGGCAACATCGTAACCACACAATAACCACACATATTGTTGTAACATCACTCTTTGTCGTGAGTTGTTTGCAGTCGTCCCAAACCACATTGTTGTGATCTTTGATTAAGTTTCTGGTAATTATCGTTCTCAGCAATTGTATTGCCATCACTAATTTGTTTTCCCCAGTATTGGGTGGTCAAAATTACCAGAGATTTGTGTTGTGATTCAACGTGTTTTGGTGTACCTCGTTGCTCGTGGGGACAGTATTGCAAACACTAGAGATCCTATCCCGGCTGCATTCAGTGTTTTTTTGCTAGTGAAGTCATCGTCAACAGTTGCTGGTACACATTCGCACGTACGCAGGGTAAATTTGTTTTTTATTGTAACTTATTGATATACTTACAGGCCCTGGTGCGTAGCGTGGGTGTAAAACCAGGTGTGTGTCTCAACTGTTATGTGAGTATTGGTCGACCGAATATTTGTGTGTGTATGACCGACGGGTCTTACAGTATTATATTATATATTATTATATTATTATGTTCTGGTAGCCGTTAAGGCATATTACATTATTTTTAGATTCTGAACGGAGTGAAGAATGTATTGCTTTTACAATGATGTGTGTTTTTTTTTTTTTTTTGTGTCTGACGACAACATTTGGAGCAGTAATAATGCTCCGATTTTTTACTTCAGCTCCTCTTTGAATAGGAAAATTCATCTAGTTGGTACTTTGGGGGGTCAAAAGTAAACATTTTCAAATAGTTTTCAAAAAAATCGAGAAAAACAAAAAAATAGTGACAGAAAAACGGCAATTTTACGAAAAACCACTTTTCGACAAAATCGATTTTTTGATTTTGCTGTAACTCATAAACTAATTATTGTAAATACTTGAAATTTTCACCAAATGTTTATATTATGGTTATATCTTTACAGTTAAATTTTCAAAATATTTTGACCATTCTTAAGCTACTTATAGACAATTGAAATTTTTGACTTCTCTAAGTTTTTTTTCTTCAAATGCCGATAAAAATGTTTTGGGTGGCCAGAAAATCTTGAAAATTTAATACAAAGTTTCTTATAAGTTGTTCTTAATGTGATAAAAAAAAAATCCTAAATCGTTAGTCACAATTTTTTTTTATAAGTGCTTTAAGTTCGAATTTATACGAAATATTTCAAAATTTAAATTAAATTTCATACTCTCATTATGCGTATGTTGTCAAATACTTTTTTTATTAATAAACAGATACTATAAAGTAACTATAGTAACATAATATAGTAACTACACTATTTGTTTCAAAATAGAATATATGACAATATTTAAATATAATATATCCTAAACTGACAAATCATCTTCGTTCAGAATCGTTTTTCGTATACAATGATACCTATCATTGCATTCAAATTTAACCTACCATAGTCTGAGGTCCACCCCATCCCCTAATATACAGCAGAAAGATACCCACTTACCCGCTTTTTTATAAGTGCTTATAGTTCGAATTTATACGAAATATGTCAAAATTGCGAACATTTGCAAGTAATTTTGTGGTTGAAAAATCGTAAAAACTTTTCTTTTATAACTAAATTTTGAAAATTTGGTACAAGGTTCTCCATACATTTTTCTTCAAATATCTGTAAAAAAAACTTTACCGGACTAAGACAAAATTTTTTAGGAGTGTTTGAAATTTAAATTTTTACAAAACCACGTTAAATAACGGTTTAGCCTCAAACGATTTTTGATATTTGTTGTTATTCAAATAGTATAAGTCATAAATACTTGAAAATTTTACCAGTTATTTAGATTGCTATTTTCTTTACGTGATTTGATTTTCAAAATATTTTGACTTTTTTTGAGCTATTAATAGACAATTGAAATTTTCAATTTTTTTTCTTTTTTATAAATGTTGATAAAAAAAAATTAGCTGGGACATATCACTTGAAAATTTAATTGAAGGGTCCACATAACTTATTCTAACTCTCATTCAAAAATTATAAAAATACATAGGCACAATTTTTTTTTATTAGCATTTGAAGTTCAAATATTGACAAAAATTCGTCAAAATCATGAATATTTTTCACTATTTGGTAGTTAAAAATTTATAAATATTTTACTATCAAAAGCTAAGAATTGAAAATTTTATACTATGCTGTCACTAAGTTAAGCTTAGAATAATTATAAAAAGTTTGAGGATTATTCAATTTAAAAAATTTTACGAGTGTTTAAAGTTTTAATTTTAATTTGAAATCAAAAATACATGTGTAAAATAACGTTTTACTACTAAATAATTTTTGATTTTTGTTATTTTTAAAAAATTACTTCACGTAAGATCTTGAAACTTTTATACTTAAATGTTTGGATTTGTTTCAAAATAGAATATAATAAATAAATAAGTATAATATATCCTAGACTGACAAATCATCTCCGTTCAGAATCGTTTTTCGTATACAATGATACCTATCATTGCATTCAAATTTAACCTACCCTAGTCTGAAGTCCACCCCACCCCCTAATGTACAGCAGAGCGATACCCACTTACCCGCTTTTTAATTATGTTTATTTTATATAACTTTGTTTAATTAATTGTTGAGTGTATATTATAAGCATTTTCATATACTTATTCGCCCAAACGGTATACATATATTTATTCGCCCAAACCGACAATATTTTGGGTCGATTTTCCCAAACAATCTATGTGACTACGCCCTTATAATGTTTCTAATGGGAGAAAGTGCTTCCCCCCAAACAGATGTTAAGATTGTATGAAACATGTTTTCTTTTTTAACACTTAAATATACTTATATATATTTATATAATGTTTCTATTATACAAACAAAAATTGAAACATATAAATATGAATTAAAAATTTTAAATATATGATCATCTGTAATATACGTGGTACATATTATATAGTATGAAATAATTGTATTCTTACCTGATAATAGACTTCCCATTCAGGATTGTTCACTAATTCTATTTTTGATTCATATATAGTTACATCAAACTCAAATCCAAGTTTATTTATGGGTATTTTGTTTTTACGTGAAAAATTTTGTAACACACCCGATAAGAAAGACTGTGTAAAATAAAAACCAGAAAGCCAAAATACTTCTGGCATGCCATTATCTAGCCAGTCTTGTAAGAATTTTAGTCTATATATAATCATAATTATAAATTTATTTAAATATTCAAAAATACAATAAAAATGTACCTTTGCAATAAATCTGCTACATAACCACCTAATGGTTTCAAAGACGGGTATGAATAATTAATCCAATTTGCCGGTACTCGTCCAATGACTAAACTTGTATGTAATTCTTCTAAATCAGAAGACATGACAACTATACCTTTAATAGCTTTTTGTACTTCCGCTAATGATTTTTTTATAACTGACAATAATTTGTTGAAACGTATCAATTCCTATGTAGAATATTGTAAATGTATTATCAAATTGTGTAGATTTGTAATTATAAAGAATCATTGTATAAAATATTAGGCAGGTACCTATTAATGTTGTAAAAATATATTTATAATTTGTATTAAATGGAAATACAAATAATACAATACGTAATCTTAAAAAATTTAGTGTGTGGTGATTTACTGTGGCACCACTAACTTAAGTGGCAGTAGGTACTTAACATATACGTAACGTACACAGAAGTACAAAACTCGTATACGATGATCGATAACACTAATTTATAGTTTTTTATTCCCTTCAAAATATAGGTTTTATTTTGACTAATATAATAATATAATATTATAATACTATACCTATCAAGTATAAAATTACAACATTTTATTAATTTTATTTCTTAGTAACTCAAATATTTTATGAGGTAGGAATAATAATTATATATTATAATATGGGTAGAGTATAATGGAATAATACTATGTATTTTTAAAATAAAAAAATTAAATACCTGTTGTAGAACAGTATTCATCGATTGTTCATACTTAATTGGATATTTTTTTGTTGTTTCAGTTATGTCAAATAATTCTGGTATATTTTTCGCAATGTTACAAGCTAGCTCTGTCGTTTTTGCATCTTCATCTTTATCGCTGCCTCCCACAGTGATTTGAGATTGAGTTAAAATGGTACCATACAGGAACTATACAAATGTTATTGTTATAAAAAATGAACAAATATTAAAAAAAAAATTAACCTACCGAATTAGTTTCATAGTTATTTTTTGTTATATCAGCATTTTGGTGGAGTCCGAATATTTCCGGTTGTGGATTCATGGGTAAAGATTTAATATATTCTAAACACCCATTAAGGGAAGTGTCTTCGGGTATATAAAACAGCCCACTCTCCGAAAATGTATATCTATTACATAATTATATGGTAAACATTAAAAATTAAGAAATACATTTTTTGAAAGATAGACAAGTGAGCGTATGCAATTTGTGACAAAAACAACCACCCAAAATTTATATGTTTATGTAATTTGTGCACATCTAAAAATTAATTTTGGTATTATGTACCACATAAAACTAAATAAAAGGGCATTATGTAATTTGCGCAATAATCTAGTACTTTTAAAAATTGCAGTTAACGCCACTTTTAAATATATATTTTTCTAATAATTGATCAATCAAGTTAATTTTAACAGTTAAAATTATTAAAATAAGTTATCGGTTATTAAAAAAAATTATATAAATCAGTCATACTAGTTTACATATACTTTTTTTTAACCTTTTGAGACAGCAGAGCCGATGCGAAATCAGTTTGTATAATTTGAAGTTAAAAGTGTGGCGCAGATTATGTATTTTATTTCTTTTTCTGACATGGCGTAAATTACCAAAATTAATTTTTAGATGTGGTGCAAAATACATACGTACTTAAATTTACCTATTGGTGGCGCAAATTACAAGTAATAAAACTGGAGCAAAATACCATCACCTAGACAAGTGTGTACCGCGTTGTTGTACATTAGGTGTCGAGTGAAATCTATATAGTACAGTAGATTGGTAGTATAGTGGATTTTGTTATACCTATTTAAATTCAATAACCCATTGATTCTGAGCTAATTGTCCAAATTTTAAGCAATCAGAGTTACAAAACAATTATTTTAATAATAATATTGGATTTGCTTAATAATGCTCATTTTTCCATAATTTGTTATTGGTTTATCCCCGATTATATAAAAGCGGGTAAGTGAGTATCGCTCTGCTGTACATTAGGGGGTGGGATGGACCTCGGACTAGGGTAGGTTAAATTTGAATGCAATGATAGGTATCATTGTATACGAAAAACGATTCTGAACGGAGATGATTTGTCAGTCTAGGATATATTATAAAAAAATCGAAAATTATTTATTAGTAAAACGTTATTTTACACGTGTATTTTTGATTTCAAATTAAAATTAAAACTTTAAACACTCGTAAAATTTTTTTAATTGAATAATCCTCAAACTTTTTTATAATTATTCTAAGCTTAACTTATGGAGAGCATAGTATTAAATTTTTAATTCTTAGCTTTTGATAGAAAAATATTTATAAATTTTTAACTACCAAATAGTGAAAATATTCATGATTTTGACGAATTTTTGTCAATATTTGAACTTCAAATGCTAATAAAAAAAAATTGTGCCTATGTATTTTTATAATTTTTGAATGAGAGTTAGAACAAGTTATGTGGACTCTTCAATTAAATTTTCAAGTAATTTGTCCCAGCTAAATTTTTTTTATCAACATTTATAAAAAAAAAATAAAAAAAAATTGAAAATTTCAATTGTCTATAAATAGCTCAAAAAAAGTCAAAATGTTTTGAAAATCAAATCACGTAAAGAAAATGGCAATCTAAATAACTGGTAAAATTTTCAAGTATTTACGATTTATACTGTTTGAATAACAACAAATATCAAAAATCGTTTGAGGCTAAACTGTTATTTAACGCGGTTTTGTAAAAATTTAAATTTCAAACACTCATAAAAATTTTTTGTCTGAATCTGGTAGAGTTTTTTTAATAGATAATTGAAGTAAAATATATGGAGAACCTTGTATTAAATTTTCAAAACTTAGTTATAAAAGAAAAAAATTTTACGATTTTTCAACCACAAAATTACTTGCAAATTTTCGCAATTTTGACATATTTCGTTTAAATTCGAACTTTAAGCACTTATAAAAAAAAATTGTGACTAACGATTTCGGATTTTTTTTTATCACTTTAAGAACAACTTATAAGAAACCTTGTATTAAATTTTCAAGATTTTCTGGCCGGCCAAAAAATTTTTATTGTTATTTTAAAATAAAATACTAAAAAATTGTCTATAAATAGCTCAAAAAAAGTCAAAATACTTTGAACATTTAACAGTGTATAGAGAACACTAACATAAACATTTGGTTAAAATTTCAAGTATTTACATCTATTAGTTTTTGAGTTTTAGCAAAATAAAAAATTCGATTTTGTCGAAAATTGATTTTGCGTAAAAATTCCCGTTTTTCTGTCATTTTAGATTCTGAACGGAGTGATGAATGTATTGATTTTACAATGATGTGTGTTTTTTTTTTATTTTTTTTTTTTTTTTTTTTGTGTCTGTCGACAACATTTGGGGCAGTAAAAATGCTTCGATTTTCAACTTCTGCCCCTCTTTGAAAAGGAAATCGGATCTTGTTGGTACTTTGGGGGGTCAAAAGTCAAAAATTTTCAATATTTTTTAAATGAGTCGGGAAAAACCTTAAAAAAATGACGGAAAAAACGGGATTTTTTACGCACAACCAGTTTTCGTCAAAATCAAATTTTTATTTTGCTATAACTCAAAAACTACTTGATGTAAATACTTGAAATTTTCACAAAATGTTTATATTAGCGTTCTCAATACACGGTTCAATTTTTAAAGAATTTTGACTTTTTAAAGCTATTTATAGGCAATTGAAATTTTTAATTTTTTTTAGTATTTTTTTTTTAAATAACGATAAAAATTTTTTGGCCGACCAGAAAATCTTGAAAATTTAATACAAGGTTTCTTATAAGTTGCTCTTAAAGTGATAAAAAAAATCCGAAATCGTTAGTCACAATTTTTTTTTATAAGTGCTTAAAGTTCGAATTTATACGAAATATGTCAAAATTGCGAAAATTTGTAAGTAATTTTGTGGTTGAAAAATCGTAAAATTTTTTCTTTTATAACTAAGTTTTGAAAATTTGGTACAAGGTTCTCCATACATTTTTCTTTAAATATCTGTAAAAAAAACTATACCGGATTTAGACAAAAAAATTTTATGAGTGTTTGAAATTTAAATTTTTACAAAACCGCGTTAAATAATGGTTTAGCCTCAATCGATTTTTGATATTTGTTGTTATTCAATCAGTATAAATCGTAAATACTTGAAAATTTTACCAGTTTATTAGATTGCCATTATCTTTACGTGATTTGATTTTCAAAATATTTTGACTTTTTTTGAGCTATTTATAGACAATTGAAATTTTCAATTTTTTTTTATTTTTTTTTTATAAATGTTGATAAAAAAAATTTAGCTGGGACAAATTACTTGAAAATTTAATTGAAGGGTCCACATAACTTGTTCTAACTCTGATTCAAAAATTATAAAAATACATAGGCACAATTTTTTTTTATTAGCATTTGAAGTTTAAATATTGACAAAAATTCGTCAAAATCATGAATATTTTCACTATTTGGTAGTTAAAAATTTATAAATATTTTTCTATCAAAAGCTAAGAATTGAAAATTTAATACTATACTGTCCATAAGTTAAGCTTAGAACAATTATAAAAAACTTTGAGGATTGTTCAATTCAAAAAATTTTACGTGTGTTTAAAGTTTTAATTTTAATTTGAAATCAAAAATACGCGTGTAAAATTACGTTTTACTAATAAATAATTTTCGATTTTTGTTATTTTTAAAAAATTAGCATACATAAGATCTTGAAGCTTTTACTTAAGTGTTTGAATTTGTGAATTTTTTTCAGAATAGAATGTATGACAATATTTAAATTTAATATATCCCAGACTGACAAATCATCTCCGTTCAGAATCGTTTTTCGTATACAATGATACCTATCATTGCATTCAAATTTAACCTACCCTAGGCCGAGGTCCACCCCACCTCCTAATATACAGCAGAGCGATACCCACTTACCCACTTTTTTTTTTGTTTTTCTCGATTTTTTTGAAAACCGTTGGAAAATGTTCACTTTTCACCTCTATAATGCACCAAGGATATCCACTTTGCCATCGGAAACCACCTCCAAAGTTTGAAATTTAAGCATTTTTTCGACTAGTTATGCTGTACACAGACACAAAAAAAAAAAAAAAAAAAAAAAAAAAAAAAACACACATCATTGTAAAATCAATACATTCATCACTCCGTTCAGAATCTAAAAAAATTACAAGGAATTTTTAATTTTTACTTCTTTAGTGTACAAACTAGATTCAGTTTTCTAATTAAAACAACCCACAAAATAAAAACTTTGAATTGATTGTAACTTAATTGATTGATTAATTAAAAATTATTATGGCAAATGTAATCCAAGAACTACACAAAATAAAAATAAAAAGTTATATTAAATTATGTTTACTTACGGATCGTTATTAGTAATATTTGAGTTGAAAAAAATTGACAGTAGAGATTTTAATAAACGTCTATCCTTATCGTCAGTCACTCGACCACCATAATTACATTCACCAATTAAATAAAGTAATGCTTCGTATGGAATTTCATCATAGTCGTTTAAAAACATCTAAATACAATTTATTTTTATTATTACTAGTCATAATATAATATAATAAGATATGTAGGTAAATTATTATTTTAATAATACAGTTAACTGCATCACGCTGATTTGAAAATCCAAGTCGTTAAATTGATAGAGAATATTCCAACCAAGTGATCCAAACTTTCGACGTTCTTGAATGATTCCGTGGAAAAAACATAGTGAAAATAGTAATTTTTCCAAACCTAAATGGTTCTTACAAATGACATATAAATCTGGATCATTAATGGGGTTAGTTGTATATGAACGCAATAAATTTTCACCAAGACTTTTCGGAGCTTCGTTTATCATTTTAATTCCTAGTTTTGAATCAATGTATTATAAAAAAATATCGATTTTGATCATTGAGGTTTAATTTACCATTCTGTAGTATAGATATAGGGAAATCATCAGATGGATAACTTGTAAGCCAGAGTCGGAACGATTGATGTGTACGACTGGGTATAATATCTTCATCACAAATGCGATCGAGTTCTTTCATCCAACTAACAGCCAAATGACAGTTTTGTAATACAACCCATTTACCTGTTTCTATTCCAGATTTTATCATGTTAGCAGCTATTGGACCCTAAACATAAGTTATATTCCCGTTATAATATATTTTGAAATTAATAAATTCAATTATCATTTATATTACTTGTCCTTGACCAAGTGATATGGTTATTAAATCTGTCGGACTAATTTTTTTGTCTTCAGAAAATTTTATCAAACTCGACATTGGATCCATTCCAGTTGACAATATAAAAATCAATGGAGTACAACATGTTGAGTCTTTGTATGAGTCCGCTATGTCAAATGATGGCGGTTCGATGTATTTCTGTCCCATATTACTAACAATATATTGCTAAATATTGTTTAAGATATTAATTTAATAATTTCCAGGGAGTTAATAAATAAATAAAATAAAATATATACTTGAATAGCTGGAACCACTTTATCGAAACGAATACACTTTATAATTACAAGTTTTTCAATGCCATCGATATTTTCAAAAGGCTCTGGAAAAGGTGTGTCTTGCGGATTATTCGAATCATACCATATGTTCCATTTTTCGTGTGAATCAATAATTGATTTGTAGAACTGATTTAATCTAAAATTTATACTTTAATGTTATGATTTTATTTATTTATATATTCATTTTTTCTTTTTAGTTGTGAAATTATCAAACATAAATATATATTTAATACTGTTATATTTATTTTAAATAAATTTTAAATATTTTAAGAAATATTTGAAATATAGGTACTATTTAAATACTATTTTATAATATTTGAGTTTAAAATATAAATACAAATTAAATGTATCTCTTTTTTATTTTTTACCTTGGCAATTGAGATGCTTGAACAATTTCGACCCATGATTTATCACTTAACCATTTAGAAGCTGGATTGGGATGTTCATTAGTTATCCCAGCTTCTCCGGTAAGGAATAATGTAAATAATTCATCGTCTAGTAGACCCTGTGACATAATATTATTAAGAATGAAAATACATATAAATGTATCTTTTAATTGTATTGTTTTAACTGTAATATTAAGCATATCACCTTAGACCGAAAAATTCCAATTGTTAAAATAAATGAAAAAATTAGTTTATCTTTTTGAAATAAAGACCTACAGACGTTTCGGTAAATGTTATAAGTGAAATAATCATTTAATATATTTATTCTTTCGTTAATGTCATTCGATTTTTCACTCTGTACGATTGACTGTTTCATAAAACATAACAGCAATAATAATTTATTATTTATTATAATTTATATACTAAATATAATTTATAATAATGACTTACCTGATAATATAAGTTAATAAACCAAGATAATGAATATTGATACATAGGATCGATATTATTTAGATCAATGATACTGAAAAATAAAACGGAAGAATGGCTAGATACAGGAATATAAACATCACGAGCTACATCAATTTCTTTTTCAGTTACAATAGCAATTTCTTGCTTCAATTCAATATCAGCTGATAGTGACTGTAAAAATAGTTAGTCAATTTAATTTAGACTTTTAACGAACAAAGTAATTTAAAATACTTTTGATGAAGATAAAACTTTTATTGCTGATTCATCCTCCAAAATATTTCCCTCGGATGAAGAGAGAACGTGTAATATCTTGTCTTCAATTTCTTTAAGTAGCTTATTATTATTAGCACCTTCAACAATCAATTCATTTTTCTTTTCTTCTAACTGAGGTCGCTCTTTAGCTACAACAATTCCTAACAATTGATCTTGTAGTCCTTGTTTCGTGATCATAAAGTTTAGTAATGTTACCTTAATTACACAAGTATAATTATTTTTTAAAATTCAAAAATATAGTTATATTTTATCATATTTTTAAAACTAAAAAATATATAAATTCTAATATTTGTACACTTATTTTAAAGCGTTGGACGAATTTTATTTATATAAAAAAAAAATCATAATGTGAATGTATTTTATATTTAGAACGAAGCGATAAACGTATGGATTTAACTACGATGTGTATTTCTAATGTTTTTTCTCGTATTTGTCATTGCTTTTTGGAGCAGTAAAAATGCTTAGATTTTCAACCACAATATACTTTTTGGTAAAGTTTCTGGACCTCAAAAGAATAAAAATAAAATAAAATTATGGAAAAACGGACATTTTTACACAAAACTATTTTTAACAAAATCAATTGACAAATTGTTATTTTATTATAATTGAAACATGAAGAATTGTAGAAACTTAAAATATTCCATCGATCGCCAAAAGTGCCCAATGGGAAAGAGGTGCTTGAGATTACCCTAATAATGACCCTCTAATAGTAAAATAAATGAATATAGTGGCAATATAAATGTATCTTATAATTATTAATAGTTATATATACCAGAATCAAATCTCCACTCAGAATCATTTTTCGTATGTACCTAATTATATATTATTTATTGAGTCCAATTTAACTAATGCGTAATACAATTGTATTAGTAACTTATTCAATTATGCCATGACGAGGTACGCTCTTAATGTACAGCAGAGCAGTTACCTATTTGCCCACTTTTTTGGAATTGTAATTGATATATTTTATAAAATGTATACATTTACCAATTTAATGAAACTAATGCAAAATATTAAAAATATTAGGTAAAAGCTACTAACATTAATCGTTGATTTTTTTTATTTAGCCTACATTTTTGACAAATTAACCTACTTTAACAGAAATGTCTGGTAAATAATGAGGATTTCGAAGTCGTGTTGTGATGTAAAGTCTAAACGAGTGATTATATTCTAACAAATTATCGCCAAATCTTAAGTAATCAATTCCATCTTGCTTGTAGATATTTCTGAGTAGTACTTGGTCTATAAAAAGTAACAAAATATACCTGGTAAATAAATACATTTATAATACATTTTTTTAAAAGAATTTTAATTTAACAAATTATGTATGCCGTATAGTATAATAATTAGTATATTGGTAATCATACCGAGAGTAGCATCTATGTCTTCTTGTACATTTTCTAAAAGAACAGGTAAACCGTGTTCGATTGCTGATTGTATGGAAGTCATATAATTTGGATTTGACAGTTTAACTATACAAATATTGTTTTTATTTTCCATAGTTTTTATCCATTTATTTGCCTGACTTTGGGGATCAATCATTAAAGGCCATCTCGTGCCACTAAATACAATGATTCCATTTTCAACTGAAAAATTGTCAGCTGGAAGTCCATATAGATTCCATTCCCGAATTAGCATTGGTTCTCCTAATGTATGAATTAATGAAAACTGTTTCGAACACGGAATATTCATTTCCAAACACCTTTGGTTCCATTTATCAATAAGTGCCTGGACATAATTTTATTTTTATATGTAAATGTTTTAAATAATAAAATCTAAACTTATGTTTAGCCCACTCAACTTTAACAACATCTACTGGGAATAAGCTTTAAATTGTTAGGCTTGATCTTTGAATTTATAAATTCTTCAGAGTTAAGGGTTAATCAAAATAACTTTAAAAGTTAAACCTAAAGGAGGGGACAACTTCATATAAATCCCCAACTTCTTTGTTGAAACTATACTGGACAAATTATAAGTTGTTTATTTTGTTTTGTAAGTAATTGTAAATTGTTTTTTAGAATCAACAATTTGAAGCAATGGCTAGAATTAACTAGAACTGGTATAACTTCATATGAACCAAAGTACTACTGAATCACCAACTAATAATTACTAATAAGTTAGTCCTTTTTAACTTAAAATTTTTTTTTGCATTTTGGACAATGTTGGGAAGATGGAAAACTTCAAATACATAAATTTCTAATGTCTATACATACAAAGTACACATTTATAGTTATACGAACATTTCTAAAGTCAACAGTAAATGCCCCAAGGTAAGCAACAACGCCTGCCGATAACAATACATCACCAATTGCGTTATCTAGAGTTGATTGCAATTCAAGAGCCGCTTGGCTCCATCTATATTTTTCTCCGCTGAGACCACTAATTAATTGTTCAGCTCTGGTTAGTTTTTGAGAACACAAGTCAATATTATCTTCCAATTCTTTTTTCTCTTTTGTTTTTTCTGCAAGTTCATCCCTCAGTGTTTGAAGCTTACTCAATACCCCAGAAAGTTCAGCTCTTTTTTCGTTAAGTTTTTCCATTTGTACAGCATAGTCCGTTTCCGCTTGCTGAAGTTTTTCTTTTTTAGGTCCAACAATTTTAATTACTTTATCATAAACATCCAACGCTCGTATCCATTTACAAAGGCCTTCACATGCATTAGAAACTGATTTGATACTAATTGGATTGAAGTCTGGATCATTAATATATCTGAAAATTAAATATGCGTTTATTTTTGCACACAAGAAAAATTAATAAAATTACTTTTCTCTTATATGTTTCATAATTGCAGGATCTATATTATCTTTGTCATATGTTATTAAACTTTCTAAAAATTTAGTATCTGAAATAAGTTTCTGCGAAGGTCCCCAAAAATCTTCAATCATTCGACCAGAGCCACTTGGATCTGGTTTACGTTCAGATTTGATTCCTTTCATGACACAAACTGCTTCTAGGACCAATTTAACACCATACGGTGGATTTTTCATAGATTTAACTACGGTAATATCGGCAGGTTTAAGAGTATTTAGAGCTGAAACTGCTGCTTCAAGAGCTGGTATGGCTTCAGCTAAATCACTTTCACAATCATCTTTAATAGCCTGTGATGCTGCGGCAGCATCATTTGCAAGGGCTTCATCAGCACCCACTATCTAAAATATATTATTAATAGTAATTTTAAATTAAAATAAATAAAAATAATTTTAGTACTTCTTTTTTGGCTTCGACTTTTACTGTATCTTGTTCAATTTTAACCATAAGAGCTTCAGTGGCCAACGAAGTTTCTACAAGTTTTGGCCTTAAAGCTGTTAGTTGATCCTGCATAACAGATACTTGGCCAGCAGCAAAGTCTAATTTTTTTAAACCAGTTTCATATCTATTACGTAAAGTTGTGATTTGATCTATCTTCTTTTTATGCAGATTTTGAAATGTTTTGGTTAATTCTAAATAAGAAGTTGGTGTAACATAGGTATGCCTCTTTAACGCGGTATAAAACCTTAAATGTAATATTTAAAGACAATTGTTATAAAGGAATTGAAATATAAAAATAATGAAATTTAAGTTCTTAACATCTAATGTTGTGATTTATGAATAGTATAGTCATGATATTTTAACAAATTATATCGAGAAGTTTTAAGGTAATTAATATAACTCCCAAATAATGTAATTTTAATATTCGCAAGGACTTTTTTAAATAGCAGTTGTATTTTGCTATTTGTTTTAAAATGATAAAACATTTAAATGAGAATATTTACCTAGAAGAAGCATCTCTAGCTGTTGAATGAAATTCTTTACAAACTATTACACAAGATGATGCAATGTCACTGTGAATATACATATCTTTTAAATAATATTCTGCAACTTTTTCAAGAGCGTCTTCAGGCCAAGCAGTAAACCTATAGTTAGTAAACACAATTGCTTGCATTGACTGTATTTAATTTCAGTAACAATGTACATTAAAGTATATCATACCAGTCAATCGTACAGTAGTTAATGAACGAAGGAAACATTCTCAAGCGGTTTCTAAACATATCACCAATTGGTGACATAGCAAAAGTAAGATGAAGGTTTTCTTTGACTCTTTCTATAAAATAATTGTATAGTGCTAGTGGTGTTGTTTCTACATTTTTTCCCTGTAACAAATAAACAAATACCTGCTATAAATTATTATTCAATAATAAAATTCTAAATATTTAAGTAACGAACATAGAGTATTGGATACCTATGATTAAATAATACAAATTTTCAAATCATAAAATAAAACATCATTAATTGAAAATAAATTATGCTGTAAAATCAAAAACTTAAAAAAAAAACTGAAATTTTCGGGATATTGAGCAAACCTTACGAGAAAATTAAAATAGAACTATGTATTGAGAATAGAAAGCGAATTTTAACTAAAAATTAAAAATATTATTCAATTCTATATATCACATTACTATTGGTAATAAATTTTAATAATGCAATAATGATTTCATACCCATTTCAACATTTAAAAAAAAAACTTCTTGATACAACTTACAAGACTTTGAGCAATATTTGATACTTTATCTAAAATATCAACTCGTTCGTCAGATTGATAAAGATTTGGTATATCTCCAGTATTAAGTAACATATTTATATCTTCCAAAAAACTTTCATCTGTAATTTGATTGTCAGATAAAAAAAAAGTAATTGGATTTCCATCGCATCCAGCGTATCTTAATATTTTTTTCATATCATCATTCCATTCATTTTTACCATAATTTCTTTTTATTTCAATCTGACAAAAACATTCATATTAATTATTATATATAAATGAATAGTTTTATAGATTATAATATAATAATATCTACTTGAAATGTTTTATAATTGGCAATAAATGTGGCCAACTTTGTAGCTGATTGTCTTCCACTGCCACCTATTCCAACTAATAACAAATGACCGTTGTCTTGTTGTAAGACTCTACTTATACGAGACACATGTTCAATAGCAAACTTAAACATAACCATTGCCAATGGATTTTTAGATATAGTATTGTATTCATTCAAATAATAATCCATTCGTTGGATTAGTTGTTTCTCACTATGAACTTCGTCATAAATTTTATTATTACTATCTGGATCCATGTAGTTTCCATAAAAAAGGTTTCGTAAATGATCAGTATTTAAAAAGCTCTCTTCGACTGGCATTAAATCACTTAGATAAACGTCCATCGATTGTCTCAAACAACTATAAGACGCTGTTTTCATTATTTCAAATAATTTATTCCTGTCGTCGTCATAGACTAATCTGTCACCAAATACACGCCATGTCTCATGAACCCACAGTCGGAATATTTTTTCTAGGGTTTTACATTGTGATGCTGGCAACAATAATATTCCTTTTATAACTCTGGTAAAATCTCGCAGGTTGAAATTATAGTGAAATTTAGCAGGGGTTGGTAAGAACGTTGAGGCTACTTCTTTGTACACAAATAGTATTGCTTCTACAACATTCTAAATTCATTTTAGTTAAAATATGTATCTTTGTTATAAAATATTACGAGTTTATACATTTCCTTGTAATATGATAGGCTCAGAAAATCCTTTATCAAAATGCCATTTAATAATTTGAGAAAATATTTTTGACATAGTTTCTCGATTGAATGAATTAATACCAATTGCATTCATATGTCTAGTAAAACGAGTGGTAATTTGATTTGAACCCCCGCCAGGAGGTTGAAGTACACCAATAAATAACTAAAAATTGAACAAATCATATTTGAATAAATATTAGTTATACTGTAATAAATTAAAATAAATCTAACCATATCAAGCATATCTATTCTTGACTTAGTTTGAAGATCATACCAATAACCATGATCAATCCACTGTCTTAACAATTCTATTGGTGGTTGAGCACCATATTTTTCAGGTAATGGCATACTTAAATCATCTACAAACAACATACATTTTTTACCAACAGACGGCCCAAAAACTCCTCTTCTTCGCCTATGAAATTAATATTTTATGATATAATACATTTTTTTGATAAAAGTTACAATAGTTGAATACTTGTCCAATTTAGAAATGATGATATCTTGCACTGTGTTAGCTGCAGTTTGTGCTGAGAAGTTTAAAATATTTGCTAAATATTTTTCTTTCGGCAAATGTTTTAAGTAGTCCAACACAATAACTGATTTCCCAGTACCAGTAGGTCCAACAAATAGTAAAGGAATTTCGTTTTTTAATAATATTTGAAGAAAGTAATGTTGCTTAGCTGTTTTGTCAGTTTCAATGATCAAATCATTTATCTATACAACGAATAAAGTTAATGTCACTTATTTGACTATTTTAAAAATTCAAATTCTAATTAAAATATAAAAAAAAATATATATATAAGTAATAATGTATTTACCCTTGCATCTGGTGAGATCCTTTTAAAATCTATTTTTTCAGACCATAACACCCAACAGCCATTATTTTTTTTATCATACAGATAGTCATAAACTGTACCTATTTCTGGAAAAAGGTGGGTTTTTGTCAACTTAAAAGTAATTGGTTTTTGATATTGATCATTATTTCCAAGAAGAAGTTTCCGTAAAAATGTGTCAAATTTATTTCGGCTATCACCGTTTATTAAAGAACCAAGACTCCAGATCAAACTAAAAATTATTATACATCCCAACCATATGGTTGAAAATCCAACTCCAGTTTCTTCTTTAACTAAGCAATCCATTAACTTTGTAAAAGACTATAAAAGACAAAATAAATTGTTCGTATTTAAATTAATTATTAAAAAATTAACTACTTACGTTAAACATATGGTTTTCAGAAGTAGCTAAAAATAAACTACAGTAGTTTTGTATAAAAACAAATATAGCAGGTACCAACCACTCGATTAAATCATTCACCATTATTTGTTGATCCGGTAGAAATTTTGAAAAAATAGTCTGTTTGTACGAAAGCCAAAAAGATCTCCAACTAAGCTGCTTTGGTTCCATATAAATCATTCCACAGCGTGATATCGTGGCAGGGGAAGCTTGTTTTAAATCAGCAGGTTCAAATAGCATGTTCATTTTATTATTCATCTGTACAAAAGAAATTTTTTTTTAAAATGAGGTAAATATCTATTTATTGTTACATTGAACATAAATTATAAAATAAAGTAGGTATATTCGATAGAATTTATGAACCTGAATAATTTCTCCAGACATTAAACAAAGCTTTTTGTTATCGTCCAAAACCGTATTCATATTTTCTATCCATACTGCATCAACAGGTCCATCAAATACAATCCATTTACGATCATTCGATATACTATTTGCAAATTCTCGAAACACTATTGCCATGACTCCTAAAATAAAAAATAAATTAAATTATTTTTAATAATTTAGTCTAATAATATTTACCATCATGCCATTCATGCGAAACTACATCAAATGATCCATACAATTGACCAATTGTAATTGCTTTAGGATTGATAATTTTACACGTGGTTTTAAATTCTTTCATTATTGCTTTGCTGTCGAGTTGTAAATCATTTAACGATTCTGCCAAAATCTAAAGAATTAATTTATTAATAATCAATAGGCTATAAAAATAAAAATTTTCCAATATTATAATTATTATCATAATAGAATAAAATAATCAATTGAGTATACTGTATTACTGATTTATTCTATAGCTTATAAAAATTGCAAGAAGTAACAATAATGTTTAACCTGATCTAATCGCATCGATTAATTTACTCGAGTAGTCGACCATAGCAGTGCTATTCACTTTAACTTTTTTTTGTCATGGGGCCTCCCCTAAATTTGATGTGAAACTGTCAAGACCCCCTTTATAAAAATCATTAATTATTTTACGGTCTATCAGGATTAGGTTAGGTATATATTATATATTGCGCTGCCAACCGGTCATATATCCACGACCCCCAGTTTAAGAAGCACTTGACTATAATATAAAGTACCTACCTACAAAATAAATTCTATGAATTAGAACGCACAATCAAATAATAAAATAATAAAATGCATTATTTTAAAAATAATTTTATTGCACATAATAAACTCTAAATTTTTTAGATTATTAAAAGAAACTAATCGTTTCTTATTCGAACTAGCAACAATGTAACGCATGTTTTTAATGGGCGTAAATTCGAACTGTAATAAAATAATGTATGACATGCGTAACTTAAATGAGCATTTGGACGTAAAAAATAAAATTATATTATAAAAAATTTAAATTAAAAAAAAGAACAAGCAAGTTAAAAATGTATTTTTCTATAAGTAATATGGCAGCTTAAACTAATTTTTAACAAAAATATATCTTATGTATTATGTAATAATAATATAAATTATAATATTATTTCGTATTTTTGTAAAATATTAGGTACCACCTTACAAGTCAATATTAATGATAGATCCTATTGAAGGCGTCCATAATATAAATAATTTAAATGTTTTTTTAAATATCATCATGTATATTTTAGTGTATTATGTATACCTTTAAATTTAAAGACTAAAGAAATAATATTATTACCTAACTTAATATAAATAAATATATTCCAGTCAATTACCTACCATTCATATAAACACTAAAAAATTATTACATAGATAATATGAGATGTACCTACGTCTACATACTTACTACTATTAGGTTTTAATTGATTATAAGTCTGACGAAAATACTTGATACAATGATACACTTACTATTTAGTATTTCAATAACTATATTAAAATAAATGTTCGATAATATAAACCTGATAGGCACAAGTTTTTCCAGATAATGGTTCACCGACAATCATAAGCCCGTGTCTGACCAACACCATTTCGTATATTTGTAATATTTTGTCAATGAACCATTGAGTACATTGTAAATTCTTTTTTCCTAAGTTAATGTTTATTTTATTTATAAGTTCTTCTCTTTCTACCATTAATATTTTAACACCGGGGAACAAATCTCCACATATACCAATAAAAAGTGGTGTATCCTAATAAGAAACATTATTAAGTTATATGATTTTTATATTTGTTAATAATTGTTCATAGTGTACAACCTCTGATGAAAATGTTGGCATATTAACATCGTATATAGCTCTTAATACAATTTCCTCTCCATTTTTATCGGGATACATTAATTTTAAATTTTCTACAGATGTTAATACTGATTTTACTGCCCTCATCCCATAATCATAATGTGATTGAGATGACAATTGTTCTGAACACAACTTATATATATCTATAATTTTTTCAGCTAAACTGTAATATAATTGTTTTATAGAGTTATCCAAATTATTTTTATATGCAAAAATTAAAACAATAATAACATACCTTTTAGCATTACTAAAACCCATAGAATATAATGATATTTCTCCAATCATAGTATAATCTGGTACCATCATAGCTACTGTACGGAATAATACTTTCAAGTTATCGGGTAGTTCTTGCCTTCCAGCATATCTATAGTTGTATAGTTTTTAATTTTATTTAAATTACCTATTATATAAAATGTTATTCGTTAAGAATATAATCTTACCCTGGGTTCATAGTTATAAAAATAGCACAGGTAGGATTTAATGTTAATTCGATGCCTTCAAATATAAACTTTTCCTTTTTAGCTTTTACAGACATTTGTATAGTATACACTTGCTGCACAATAACTGACAATACTTCAAGTTCAATTCTATTGAATTCGTCAAAACAAGCCCATGCTCCAGATTGTGCTAATCCCTGATAAATGAAGATTATACAAGTAGTAAAGTGAAAAGTATTTTCAAATATTTTACAATTATTTAAAATAGGTGCAATAAAAATATAGACAGTAAAATATGTGTTATATTAATACATATGTCATATTATAGTCATAACTCATAATATGGAACTTGAGTACAAGGAAACTATTTTTTTATTAAATTATTATTTGATCCCGTGAGCTTAATATATTTTTAGATTATATTGAATGCTATGAATAAGATGGAGCCTGTTTAACGTAGATATTGAAATAATATTTTATCATTTATCTATCATATTTGTTAATCATTATAAACTATGTACTATAATATAGATATATACTGTTTAAAAATTTCCAGGGAGGCATTTTTTTGTATGTCTTCTTTCCTATCTCCCGATGTGCACCATTAATGCTTAAATCAAAAATCAATATGTCTTTTTTATTCTATAGAAAAATATATGCATACGCTAATAAAACCACTAAAACTGTTTCATAATAAAGAACATAGTTATTAAATATAAATGTAATATATAATACAAATTTACAACTTTAAAAAGCTCATAACTTGCTTCAAAATGAAAACAACAAAAAAAGTTTACACGAGGCCCAGGATAATATTCTTGCCTTTTAATTTTCTAATAATTCAATTCAATCTAATATTCAAAATAAGAGAATAAAATGAATTTTTCTAATTATTTAATTTAATGTTTTTTATTAGTAAGATTGTAAGACATACTACTTGTATGTAAAGTAATGAACACATTTTAAAATTAATAGTATTATAATAACACGTATTATACAAACCATGAAAATTTTGCCCATAGCTCTATAATCAAGTCCTTTAGAACAATTAAATACGATACATTGCTTGGCTATTGCTTTGGCTAAGTCTTTTGTAGTTTCGGTTTTCCCAGTACCAGCTGGACCTTCTTGAGCACCGCCGAGGTGTAATTTTAATGCGCCCATAAGTGTTCTTTTAATTGAAGTTCATTTTAAAATAAATTAAAACTTTTTATGTTTAATTATTATTTTACCTGTAACATCGATCTGTCAGCGGAGTAATTACTAATCTTGGTGTATTCCCTAAATATTCATTCCCATAGTCTAAAGTAGTGGTTATCATCGACACAGTAGTTTTAGAGTCCTTGTTATAATACCTAAGTTGACTAATCCAATTGAAATCTCGAGTATTACTTATTTCAAGTGTTGTAAGATTTTTAACAACATCGCGAGCTTAAAATATTAAACATTTTCTATTTAATATGCAAAAATAATAAATATGTTAAGTTAATTACCGTGAACATCTATAACTATCAAAGCACATACCGTCGCCCTTTCACCTTTACTTAATATGCCACACACTAAGTTAACTAAATTTTCTATTTGCTTATTAATTTTCTGTATATAGGCCTGAAAAAATCCCAAAACTTAAATTATTAACGTTTCTATTTTTTTTTTTTAATTTCTCTTACAGGTAGAAATTTTTTTTCTACAGCAGTTTCTACTTCAGCAGTCCAATTTATAGTTGCAGCACATAGAACTACCATGCCCGGCCACTTAAGTACCCATTCGTTACGTTTAATATTTGCGTATTCTTTTACTGCATTGTTGATAATTTCACTTATTGACTGCATCATTAAAATTTCAACCTGAATTAACCATTTTTCCACCAAACCCTGTCACATAAAATTGAACACAGATTTTAATTCTAAAAATGTATTAAAAAAAAAAAAAATCAAATATGTATTACAACATACCTTAGCATCAGCAGGATAAATTATTCCATTAAAAGCTACGACTTCGCCGTCAGCTGATATCATTCCCACAATTTCTATGCTTTTTGTAAAGTTTAATTTATCTATGCCTTCGAAACATTTTTTAAGATGCGGTTGTACCCGTAGTGGGTCTTTGGTTTCAGACAGGATTTCAAGAAGTTCGTCGTTTGATAAAAAGAAAAATCTGTAATTTTTTATTGAATTTTAACACGACAATTTTTCGAAAATTAAGATTATACTGCCATACCGTGGAAAGAAAAGACGTTTTTTTTCCAAATACTCGTTCAAGCCTTTCTGTATCTGTTCAAACATAACACTGCACTTTTTTAGTAACTGTAACATATTTGGATAATTTGTAGCTTCAAGGACTTTACGATTTTTAACAGTGTTAATCATAATTTGACGCCAAATTGCATCTACAGCTCTAAAATTTCTAGCTTCTTCGGGCATCTGACGATTTATATCTTCTGAACTAAATATTGGACCTAAATACATCCAAATCCCTTGCACCTACATGTAATAATATAATATTAAACATATTTTTTAATGGTTTTAAATGTAAAAACATATCTACTTAAATAAACTTTATTAAAAATTAACAATAAATATTCGCAGTGAAAAATATTTAAATATCAAAATAAAATAGCTAGATCCAAACACAGATTATAAATTTATATATTTTTTTATTATTATAATTTAAACAAATACATCTTATTAATGTAAATTTAGTTCACAAGATATCCTTTAAATTGAAAACGATGAAATTAGCAACACACAATGACGTTAGAAAAATATTTATTTATTAACTTTATATATACAACAATAGGATTAAATAGTCATCATTGATACTTTTTTTTATGTAATCACTGGTAAACAAATGTACCAAAATCTGATAAATAGCATAACAATAATATTAAAAAAAAATTGATGTAAAGTATCTATTTCAATTAGTATTTATATACTTACAGAAATCCAGAAATCTAAAATTTCTTGCATCAAAATTAATTTTTTTTCCCATGTATCCATTTCTTCTTCAAAAGGTTTTATATAAACTGATCCATGCATTGTTTGAGCTTTCAGTATATGATCATCTAACATAACTTGAATGTCATCTAATGCCGTTAATATACTAACACCACTATCTCGGTATGGATTACATTCAAACTCAATAGTTAACCATTCTTCTTTCATTTTTCGAAGATTTTGTTCAAGAGAATATTCTCTAGATGCAATAACACTAATTTCTTCAAGTTTTTCAATATAATTCAATAAACCAATTTCAATCATTTGAGATAAAGTTGATGAATCATTAGGATGTAAGTCTACACCAACGCTTTTGCTAATCTAATATACATACGTATTTCATTATTATTGTTTATTCATTTATATCAATAAAATATTAATTGATTTACCTCTGTCCAATGTCTATCGTGAATACCTGGATTACAAATTGTCTCCAACACGGGCAAATACTTTTTAAAATTGTCTACTTTACCACGTACAATTTCTGCTACTCTTTTTGATCCAGGATAATCTTGAAGAGTTCTAGCTAATTTATAAAGATTTTTCCACATATCATCCACCATTTCTTTTATTTCCTTAGCATTTAGTTCATGAAATGGCCCTAAAATATTCAGTAAATATTGTTCTATTAGGAATATATTAATCAACATTTTTAAATATAGGTACTATTTAGTATCTGTGTAGTATATTTTACCATTAAACCATATTTCATAGTAATTCTGAAAATCATGAACAATGTGCCACAAATGGTCAAATTGCTCACTAGCCGCAACCATTGAATGAAGTTGAATATATGGTGTAACCTCTACATCCAAAAGTTTTTCAGTGTGATTTATGCTCTAGATTATTTAATTTTATTATTATTTTAATCCTAATAACTATTATATTCTTACCCTATAGGTAAATAATATATTTAAATGGTATAGATAATTGTTTAACCTATTATTAATGTTATAACTTATAATACAGGATAAGATAAACATAATTATAACAGCATATTATATTATATTAAACACTGTTGCAGTTTTAAAAATATTTTTTTTAAATTAAATTAAGTTATAACTATATTATTATTATTATTTATTTTATTAAAGGCTTCAAATACAAAGGTTTATTAGCCTTCAATGGTTTACATAATCTAACTATATTATTGTTTTATTACATATGTATAATAAATAATATATATTTAAGTTACATACGTTTGCAGCAGCAATATCCTCTTTAAGGAAATTGGTAAGACGTTCAACTTCTTCGGTGGCTGCTATTATTTCGTCATTAGTCAATATTGGTGGGTCTTTTTTTTTTAAATTTTCCAACAATTTGAAATGATTTTTAAGACTATAAGCAAAACATCGAAACAAATAATAAATATTAAAATAATTTATTTCGATTTTTAACATACTCAAATTCAAATTCTGTTTTTTTAGATTTCAACTGGCCTTCGACTACTCCTTTCTTTTGAATAACTCTACTTGTAGCTAAATCTAAAAATTGTTCAATCTCTTGAGGCCATCGAAATACTATCGATTGCAAATGTATATCATCAACTATTAAAGTTTAGCAGTTTTAAAATAAAATGTAATGAAATAAAATTGAATATAATTTTAATTTTATTACTGTTAAATTCCGTATATTCAAAAAGAAACATTATGTAATCTCCGACAGTTCTCAGTTGAGCTTTCATTTTTGATAAAGTGGATTCCCGACATAGTGTTATATAATTACTTAGCTCTACTAAATCTTCAGTTGTATCCGGCATTTCTGAGGATTTGGCAGACATTACTTCAAATGCACTATTTATTCTGAAAAATAATATTTTATTTATGATTGTTATTTGTTTTATTATTTTATTTTATTATTATAATATTTTATATCACCAATAAAAAAAAAATTATAAAAATTTAAAATTTATTCAAAATTTCGGCACATACTTACCCAGAAATATTTTGTTGTGTTAAATTCATAAAATATTCAAGAATCCTGTTCTTCAAACTCATAATTATATTTTTTAAATTTGTATTAACCTCAGATACATCTAATTTCATTAAATTTAATTCAACATGATCTCTAAGTTTAAGAATATCTTCATTTATAGTCACATACTTAATGACCCATTCATTGAATTCCTGAATAATATAGGCAGTGTAATTAATATTATTTATTTATTCTTTAAATAATATTTTACTATTTAAATACATACACTTAGTAATGGAAATGGATCACTTGCAAAAATTGTATTTAATGCTTTAGTTTCTGTGCCGTTTATCAAATAGTTGTAGGTTTTATAATATGTTATGTAAGTTTCTGGGCCTGGAAAATTGTTTTCTAAAATCTTACCAACTTCAAACAACATTTTTTGAATTTCCTCCTCAGATTCATGAATATTTTTTAAAACCATTGTAGAATCACCTTTGAATTCTAGCAAAATTTTATTGTTAATGATAATATATTTTAATTATAGTAGGTATTTAATATGTATATTACTTTTTATTAATAGTTGTTCAACTCTTGGAATATCTTCTACTGTTTTAATTATTTTTCGTGGGATTGACAATAAAAGATTTAAACATTCTTCCCGTGTGGGTTCAAATGATATTTCAATTGAATCTGAATTTGGAACTGCTCGTAGAATAAAAAACGGCAGACTTATAAACATATTGTCATTGAATTCAGAATCTATTACATTTCCATTCTAAAAATACATTTTAAGAAATATTGTTTTTTATATATATTATGTATGTACCTATTTAGAAAACCATATTTCTATACATTTAACTACCTGTTTGTATTATGGTCATAGAACATCTAATTTTAAGTATTTAAAATATCTGTAATGACTTATTATAATATAAACTACTTACTTCAGGTACAATAAATTATTAATTAGTATTTTCATTAATTAATTATTTTATTAAATTAAAATTGTTAATATATATTTTGTTGCCTATTAATATTTAATAAAGTAATTATTTAATAAACATTTAAAAAATTAAAATTATTTTATACTACCTACGTTATAAAAATATATATTTTTTATATTACTTTATCCTAACCTTATATTTAAGTATTTTCTTCATGAAATGTTTCAAAGACTTAAAAACAATTTGTCTCAACTGTCTGGACATAGTCGCTGCAACACAGTCAAAAAACTTTTGAATTTGATATTTCGATGCTTTTGTGCTGTGCGTTGGTAATAAATCTTGGTAATTGTCTTTTGTTTTCAAAAATAATTCAGCACATTCTACAATCCACCTTTTTGAATTACAAATTATTCATTAAGAACTGTATATATTTTACACTAAATTCAAGTTGTTAAACAAAATATAATCACTATTATAGGTATTCAAATTTTTCACAAGATCATAATATAATTATCATTAATTGGTGATTAAGTAATGTATAATTATAAATATTGAATAAAAAATAAATTATTAAATTATTATTATTTATTTACAAAATAATACATGTTAATATATTTACAAGTAAAAAAATCCAATTAATATAATTTAAATATTTTTAAGATATGTATATTATATGTATTGTATATATTTATAAGCTTTTAAGAATATAATATTATATGAGATGTAAAAAAAGATTTATTTTTTTAAATTTATGCTCGAATTATTAGTCAGTTTTCTTTGGTTTTGTAAAGTTGTATTCATAAAATTATAGAATATTATAATATAGGTATTAAACTAATTTAGAAACAATACACAAAAAATAATATTTTATATTTATTATTTTATGTAATAATTCTTAAAATATATTATTAATATATTAATATATATTAATTTGTAATAGGTATTCTATGTATTAAATGTATATAACCTATAGATATATTATACGCAAAATATTTTAAATATTTGATGAGGAATTGGTACATTATATAATGGAAATTGTAATGGTATATAAAATATACGATAGTTCACTAAAATAAACTTAGTTTCGACCAATCCCGAATCCATTCAAAAGAATACCTATATATATTAAAAAAATTATCAATGAGCTTAAAAAGTATTTCTTATTTATAATTTATTTTTAAAGCCCAGAAATTAATTTAAAAACGATCATTTTACGTTAAAAATATATTTTTAGAATCTAAGTGTTAATGAAATTGCATACTCTTTTACTAATTTGTGTCGAAATTGTTCACACGATTTATCCAAAAATTCTTGTAAAGAACTTGGTTTTATAGGTATACCAACTTTTTTTAAATTTCTTATTGGAAAAATATAGCCTTTAGAATACCTTTAAAAACAAAAACAAAATAATAATAATAATAATAATACAATATACTTGTATAAAATACATCAAACTTGCTTACTTTTTCCATATATTATTCAACATTAAAATTGAATCACTAAAAATGTATAAATTATTCCTTAGCTTTTCTCTTTGAATTATAGCTATTTCGTGCCATGGGATTGGACCTCTGATTTGCATAGACGAATAATCCGATCGATAGTAATTTGTTATTCCAATTCTTTTTAATTCATCTGGATCCATTAATATATAGTCTAGGAGTATTTTTTTGCAAGCAGTATCATAATTTTGTCGTACTTCACTTTCCAAAAATTTTATCAAAAAATTAAACCTGATTAAAATTATTCATAAAATATCTTATTAATATAATGTTTTTTTAAATAAAACGTAAAAATATTAAATACTTAATAAATTGTCTTAGGTTTAATTCCTTGTCTGTATAATTTAATATTACATACTATATTATAAATTATTATATATACTTTAAGACAAGTAAGTATTTATTTTGTAATTAATTGCACTATTTTTTTAAAAAATGCAAGGTTTAATAATTCTACGTCAATATCAACAGTATATCAGTGGCATACTGACATGTTCATAGCGGTATTTAAGAATTAACCATACAGAAGCATCAAAAAAAGAAAAAACGTAAGTAACCGCTTTGCTGTGTAGTATAGGTGTAGAGTATAATATTTTGTCATTGAGATGTAAGTCATTGAAATGTATGCGTTAAATTTGAATTCATTGGTAAATCATTACGAAAAATACGAAAAACAATGCCGAACGAAGATGGTCTGTCGGCGATCAGTCTATATCACTATAATAAGTAAGGTTAAATATTATATTCCCTAAAAATCTATAAAATATTATGTATATAGTTATACCCTAAAAATTACCAAAATATGCACTAAAAAAAAAATATTATTGTAAAAATGATTAAATGATTAATTTTGTTTTATTTATTATACTATAATGCAATTATTGCCAATGATTTACAAAAATGAGTGGTATCAAAAATTAAAAAATTAAAGTAATAATTAATAAATACCTAGTAAGTTAAATAAAAACATTGATCAAATGATAAATATTTTAATTTTTACTTGATCTTATTGCATTGAACAATTAATGATTTGGATAAGTTTTCAAACATCATTGAGCGTCGATTGCCCGTTAACAAATTTTTCAATTTTTGTAACGTGAAAAATAACGTTCTACATCAATACGGATGTAATAGGTGCCTATTTATAATACAACAAATCGTTGCTTTTCAAATCTGGGATACCTTCTAACGTGGATACATCACCTGATAATACTTTAGAAATGTTCGTAAGAATATGAAAACCATTATTTTTTAAAAAAAAACATTTACACATTTTTTGTTAATATCAGTGCCATATTTGTACCGCTAACTTCACATAATTTACTTTGCGCAGTTTCTATTAGTTTAATTGAGTCTTTAACGAGTTTTTAAGATCTTAAATATGCTGCAAAAATATACTAAATTCTAAAATATACCCTAAAAATCCAAAAATGCCATTATATGCAAAAATATGCAAAATAAAATGTTGTGTACAACATCTTCAGGTTATAAAACAAAGTTTGGTATAAACTTATAGCTATATTTTTTATCAACCAATAAAAATATGCAAATGCATACAAGTGTTGGCTCTAATAATAATTATATTATAGTGATTATATAATACCTAACCTTTTATATTATTATTAATGTAATTTATTTTACTATCTACAATACGGTAAGTATAATTATTTTTTCTTAAAACATTAATTGACCATTGTATTATTGATATCAAATTTTTATATAATATATTTATACCAGGCTATACTATTATTAATAAGTATTATAGCTTTTTTTAACAGTACACATTACCGTTAAACAGTATGATAGTACTCACTACTCATGCTATAAATATATCAAAATGTTTATAATTAAATATAAAAATTTTAAATATTATTTTGAAAATGGCATTATTGCGTATGTAGCACAATTGATGTAAAATTTTCAATAGTGTCCACAAAGCTACGAATAATATTATACCTAAGCTATTTTATTTGATTCCAATATGAATTACTTGTGAGTCATAAGTCATAAGTTATGACGAAGAACCTTGTTTTAAATTGTCAAGTATTAGGTATAGAAATTGAACATTTTATAAATGGTTTTAGCATCAAACGTTTATAAACAAATATTAGGAACTTTGTATTAAATTTTCAAAGTTTATAGATCCAGCTAAATATATGCAATATTCATATTATCTTAATATTATTATAATAATATATAGTAGGTATTATGTGGTATAATTTTAAAAATATTTTTACGTTTATATGAACATTTTGTAGTTATAAAATTAATTTTCAATATTCATATAGGTACTCGAGGTTTTAAATGTAGTACAAGAGGTTCCACAAAGGTTTGTTTACTGGAATTTTGAAAGAAAGTTTTGCGTGAAATCCCATACTTTTTTTTTATGAATGTTTGAATTTAAAATTATATAAAAAAAATATTTAAGCTCAGCTAAAAAGCTTGTAAAAATAATACCAGTTTCCATTTAAGTTGTTTTTATACCAACCTAAATATCTCAAAAATTCATAAAAACAATTTTTTATTGACATTTAATATTAAATTTTTACAAACAAAAATTACAATTTCAATTATTTTGTAGTAATTAAAAAGTATATTATTCACAAGAAATTTTTTACCGCTACGTTTATTATTATAAAGTGCATATACAATGCAATTTTAAAAACATTTAGATTAAATTTAAGCTATTTTTACGAAAACTTACTATTTACATCATAATTCTACGGTAAGTCAAATTGACTTTTAAGTTAAAAGTTATAATTTAATAACAGTTTGTTATATATAATTATATAAATATCATACTAAACAATAATAATTATAATAATAAGGTATCATACTATTATATAATATATACAATTTGTTTTTGTCAACAATTAGGTCAGCTAACCGTATTACAAAAATAAATTAAAATAAATTATTAATAGTAACACACATTTATTATATAACACCTTAGAATAATAGGCTGATAAACTATATCCACTCAGAATCATTTTTTTATGCAATGATTTTCCACTTAGTTCAATTTAAACGTATCTGTTACAGTGACCTATTCAATAAAGATATTTACTCAACACCAATTATATAGCAGAGCAAGTTCCCCGAATTATTTTTATTTAATTTCATAAAAAATAACAATAATACCTACAGTAAATCGTCGATTGAATAAGTATAGATTGTATATTTATAAATTTAATTAAAGAGAATGTTAACAGAAAATCATATATTTTTAGATTTAATTTTGAAGCCCCTTCTTCTGCTATCACGAGTCACGACTTTGAAAAATGCTGGCTATGCATGTGCATAGTGCATTGCTGTGTTGTTACAATCAGCAACAAATACGCATATCTTTTTTTATGTATATCTGCAATATTTACTAGGTAGATTAATCAATAATATTGATAACATATTATATGTTACTATAAATGTCTGCAGATTTTGTCGACTTTGATAGTTGACAAATAACTGTCACGGATAAATTTTACCAAAATAAATTATTATTGTTTCTTGAGTCTTGACATAATATTTTAAATTGTGTGGCACATATCCATATCGTATTGGTTAACAGTCTTTTTAAATACTTTGTGTCATTTGTATTTAAATACGTATTCAAATACATCCTTTTAAAAGTATTTGAATATGTAAATACAAATACTTTTTTTTTGGTTCAATAAATTGTATATTGAAATATTTATTTTTATTAATAATTAATATATAATTAACATTATTTTCAAATAAACAGATATTTAAACTTATTTATAAATATTTGAGTTAATAAATGTAATACTTCAATAGGTATAAGATATTAGATAACTACTTATACATTATTTGTCACAAGGCCGTAACTGAAAAAAATTTCGTGGTTCAACATTTTTTGAATATTAGTAATTGGAATTAAACCCTATAATGAAAAATAGTATTTAGTATTTTAGAATAAAAATACAAATAAAAAGTATTCTTAAGTATTTAAAAATACATTGGTCGAAAAGTATTTGAAAAGCATAGCATACAAAAAATGTATTTAAATACAACTATACAAGTATTCGAATATTTAACAAGACTGTTGGATAATATCTTTAATAAATTGTATTACCATTTACCATTATCAATAACATACTTATGTTATACTAAATGTCTTAATGTTTTTTTTATTAATAGGCTACCAAAAATAGTGTTATAATAAAGTCAGTTATATTAATTAACACCAGAAAAAACAAAGAAAAATTAAAATGTGACAACTGACAGACTTTCAATATAAATTAAAAAACTAGCTAGTGAAAAGGAATGGGTACATGTTGGAATTAAAAAACATAGTGCGCTACAAAGTGTAGGTAGTGTAATAACTAATAATTGTCATTATATCATGTAAAATTCAAAGTGTCATGAACGTTTGACTATTGTTGCAATAAATTAAATTATTGAAACTAACTTATAAATTATAATATCATTCTCATCACTTTTTTTAAATAATAATTTGTATAAAAATATATAATAATAAATTTACCTCTAATATTAAAAGTACTTAGTTTTGTTAAAAACATACATATGTAAATATTAAAACAACCCATATTCATTATTGTACCTATGTATACAAATAAATAATATGCCAAAATAATCATGTAAATTTCGACTTTTACTTGTTATTGTTCACATTTTTTAATTTTTCAATTCAAGTTGTATTCTTTGAAATTTACCGGTAATTGTCAGCATTGTTTGATCATACTGTGGATATTTACACTATTTACAGTAAAATATATAATACATACACTGTAGTATTATATCATTACGTTCTATTACCCGTTACAGTTATTTAATTATAATTTTTAGTATAAATCTTTTTAGAAAAAGTTTTAAAATTACTTATATGAATATTGAATAAGTACAATAAGTTATTTTTATCGGGAAATAATCGGTGGTTCTTTTAAAAAAAAACTCATTAGTTTTTAAAAATAACCATATTATTTTATCAATACTGTTAGTAATTATCTATAAATAGGAAAACTTACTTTTTCAATAGATTCGTTTTAACACGATTTTTCTTTATATTTTCCAGCACTTCTTCAGGAAATGGATTATAAAAATTACTTGTTATACCCTGGTAAAAAAAAATATATGATTAAATTCAGATATTATTTTTAACATTAAATGTTCAAATTTCTTATTCATATAATAAAATATATAAATTAAAAACTTTTTTCATGATTAATTTATAAATGTAAAATAATTTAAAATATCAACTTACTTCGTTCAAATAGTATACAATTGTTTCGTTGTCTTCTTTACTAATGACGATTTTGATATTTTTTTCTTTTCGCCACATATCTTTCAGTATATTTAACTGTTCGTCCGGACTCATTGCCGTACAAGCTTGTATTGATGAACCAATAAAACTGTCAAGAAAAAAATAAAATAATATATAAACGCGCATGGAAAATTAATAAATATATATATATTAATTAGTTGAAGGTATATTAAGTTATGTAGATATTACTAAATACTAATTACTTTGAAGGTAACTCAGGTTTTATCATAGCTTTTTCACTTTTTATTTTCTTTTCGATCATTTTTTGTTCCCTCAGCTCAGCTTTATCCCTGTAATATTTTCCGGACAACAAATCCTGTAAAAATTAAAAATATATATGATGAAAACATCTAAAGGTCAAAGATAATAAGGTAAATCAAATGCGTAATGTTTATTGTGTATAATAATAATAATTATATAAATATTGATTTACCGCCAAAGGAACGACGCCGGTGCATTTGTAATCATTTGTGGATTTCGTCTTATATGGTTCAGATTCACCTTTTTGGCGCGGACGATTTAACAAATGACGATCTTCATCTAATATTTTACAGCTCATAGTCATTTCTCGCGACTTGTCGATTTCTCTTAATGTCTTTTCGAGTGCTAGTCTATAGTTACGTCCAATTGACATCGATGGATGCATCAGATGTTCCCGATGCTATAATATGAATAATATTAAAACAAATATACATTACGTTTTTAACGCCTTAAAACTGACATATAATAAAATATAACTTACACTGATTGGAACACATTTAGTCCATGTATGACTACAGAACAGCAAGGGGTGGACGCCATCCATAGAAATATCATCCGTACACTTTTCCGAGTTTTTGATATGACATTTGTTAGTTTTTAAACGAGATTTTTTCATCTTGATATCCTACGAAATATTATAACAAATATTTATTATAATGATTATTATAATGTATATACAGATAATATAAAATTATATTGTGTATAACTACAAAAATGTGCTAAACACAGTAATTCAAACAGTAAATATCGATTAGATGTGTGTGTGTTTGTGTGTATAACTATGAACGTAAATAATGCACTAAATAAGTATTGATCATCGAAGAAGAAGTATTCACTTGTATACTTTTAACATTACAAGTGTTGTGTTCAAATAATAAGAGCTACCGCGGGCACCTGCTATAAACATACGTTTTCGGGTGTCTTGGAAACCTACATCGATTTATCAAACACGTAAAACTGTCTGCAGCTATAACATATAAAAACACGGTTTTAAAAAGTACCAAATCCATTTAACCATAATATTACAGTTATTACTTTTATCAAGTGTTTGAATATATACAATTTATTAACTTTTTATATTTTATAAATACCTTCATAATAAGCTATAATAATGTAAAGTATGTATATATTATAGATCCTTACATGTATTATTAACAACATTATACATACAATTTATAAAATATGTAAATAAGTATAGAAATATATCAATATTTTAAATTGTTATTACTTATTTATTTATACTCGTATATATATATATATATATATATATATAATATGTCGTAGGTCATATGGAAAATTAGTTTTTTTGCAAAAATACTAGGCTCTTTGCCATGGGGTAGCCCGTTTGCAAACTACTTATTATTTTTCCAACAGCTTGCTGTTTTTCAGTCTCATTGCATACATACTAACAGCAGTTAGGCATTTTAAGAACTACAATCATTTCATGGTAAAAACCATTTTAATTATTTTATTTTAAGGGTTATTGATAATAACACAGTACCTACAATATATGTAACATAAATGTAACATGTAACATTATTATTTATTACTTATTGCTTATTAATTTTGTATAGTTGTTGACCATTGAATAATAATTATAATAATTATTATTAGTATTATTATATATTACTAAAAAAAAAAAAAAAACTGTAAAACATTAAATTAAATTAAATTGAAATATTATAAAAAATATTACATTACAATATTAAGTATTATATAACGGTATTATAAATAATAATGTTACATGTTACTTTTATATTACATATATTGTATTGTGCGATTATCAATAACCCTTAAAATAAAATAATTAAAATGGTTTTTACCATAAAATAATTGTAGTTCTTATAAGGCCTAACTGCTCTTAGTATGTTTGCAATGAGCCTGAAAAACAGCAGGCTGTTTGGAAAAATAATAAGTAGTTCGCAAATAAGGCTACCCCATTGCAAAGAGTCTAGTCTTTTTGAAAAAAAAAATAATTTTCCATATGGCCTACGACATAAATATATATATATATATATATATGTTAACAGTAAAGAGTTTAATATGGTATTCTATAAAATACCTAGGATTTTTATAGAATACTAAAAATTAGTAAAAATGTATGTGATGATTAATGGCAATGGGTATTGTATAGAATGCTAACCTATATGTTAGTTTATAGCGTATAAAATTGATATAAAATTATACATTATAAAAAAACGGGTAAGTGGGTATTGCTCTGCTGTATATTAGGAGGTGGGGTGGAACTCAGACTATGGTAGGTTAAATTTGAATGCAATGATAGGTATCATTGTATACGAAAAACGATTCTGAACGAAGATGATTTGTCAGTTTAGGATATATTATATTTAAATATTATCATATATTCTATTTTGAAACAAATTCAAACATTTAAGTAAAAGTTTCAAGATCTTACGTCAAGTAATTTTTTAAAAATAACAAAAATCGAAAATTATTTTTTAGTAAAACGTTATTTTACACGTGTATTTTTGATTTCAAATTAAAATTAAAACTTTAAACACTCGTAAAATTGTTTAAATTGAATAATCATCAAACTTTTTTATAATTATTATAAGTTTAACTTATGGACAGCATAGTATTACATTTTAAATTCTTAGCTTTTGATAGTAAAATATTTATAAATTTTTAACTACCAAATAGTGAAAAATATTCATGATTTTGACGAATTTTTGTCAATATTTGAACTTCAAATGCTAATAAAAAAAATTATGCCTATGTATTTTTATAATTTTTGAATGAGAGTTAGAACAAGTTATGTGGACCCTTCAATTAAATTTTCAAGTAATTTGTCCCAGCTAAATTTTTTTTATCAACATTTATAAAAAAAAATAAAAAAAAATTGAAAATTTCAATTGTCTACAAATAGCTCAAAAAAAAGTCAAAATATTTTGAAAATCAAATCACGTAAAGAAAAGGGCAATCTAAATAACTGGTCGAATCCCGGAATAAAAATCCCCGGGAAAAAAAATCCCCGGAAAAAAAATCCCCTGACGAACGACTCCGGAAAAAAAATCCCCGACCCTAGGAAAAAAAATCCCCAGATTACATTATTGCATTACATTAATTTCTATTAATTATTTTTATTTGTATAATACATTAAGTATTAACTAACTATCATAAACCTACTTATACATATATATATATATATATATTATATAATAACCTGAAATAAAATAAAATATTACATCTTCTATAACATTTTGACCATATTGTATAGATATGAGAACTTCAAATGTTACAGTAATTGTTATATCATTATGTGGTGTAGTGTGTACCTTTGATATTATATAAAATAAGGTAAAAAGTAACACCTATCTATCTTATCTGTAATGGGCTCACGAACATAATCTGGATACTAGCTATCTTAAAATAAATGGGTATGACCATGTTCATATATTTTATTGTTCAAGAAAAATTAGCAACGATTTGTATTAGACCACATATTATTATAAATCTGCGCTCTGTATACACACTTAGTATACACGATAGTTAGGTACCTACACACAAACATGGAGCACGTTATTGAAATTATTAAAACTAATAGTAAAAAACCTAAAATTGCGCACATCGGATATCTTTATCATTTTCAAAAAGAGTGCTCCAATTTTATACGTTGGCGATGCTCTAAATTTACCTCGTTGAAGTGTCTGAGTGTACTTAAGACGAGTTTAGATATTGAAAAACCAATATTTATTAGTATTGACCATGATCATGTTCATACTTCTAATAAAAATGCAGTCGCTGCTTTAAAATTAAAAAACAAAATGTACGAAAAAGCACAAATATCCTATGCAACACCGAGTCAAATATTTGCCGAGTCTGTGAGTAATGTACCACATGAAGTATTAGTTGAATTGCCAAAAGAAGAACACGTAAAACGGACAATTCGAAACCACAGAGGTTACAACGATCCTTCAAAACCAGCATGTAGAAAAGAATTAATTGGCATTAAACATCCCACAGTATGGCATTTAATAAGAAAAATGAAGTACGAGGTTGCATCGGATTACGCAAAATTAGCATTGGATGACGTTGGAGAAACCAATATGAAAACAACCAAACTTGGACAGATGCGGACGACGGAAATAAGATTAAAAGAACTTTGTGCCAGGTTTGTAAGTGGAAAAATAAATATTTCGGATTTTTTAAATTCGATAAGCCATAATATTAGAAAACAATCTAATAACTAACTGCGATTATTATTATTATCGAAATATTTTTTATATATTATTTTTTAGTACTATTTCGCTACAGAATTTATTTAAAATTATTTATACCTAACATTATATAATATATTTATTTTTTTATTTTTTTGACTGAAAACTATAATAATTATTATATAGTACTTATACTTATTTGTAATTACATATTTTTTTATAACTATTTTTTTTTTTTTAATACAGAATTTATTTAAAATTATTTATAGGTACCAAATATTATATAATACATTGATTTTTTTTATTTTTTGACTGAAAACTATAATATATAGTATACTTATTTGTAATTAAATATTAAAATCATTTTATATTGTGGTTGTGAGTAATATTGTAATCTGGGGATTTTTTTTCCTAGGGTCGGGGATTTTTTTTCCGGAGTCGTTCGTCAGGTGATTTTTTTTCCGGGGATTTTTTTTCCCGGGGATTTTTATTCCGATTACCAACTGGTCAAGTTTTCAAGTATTTACGACTTATACTATTTGAATAATAACAAATATCAAAAATCGTTTGAGGCTAAATCGTTATTTAACGCGGTTTTGTAAAAATTTAAATTTCAAACACTCATAAAAAATTTTTGTCTGAATCCAGTCGAGTTTTTTTTACAGATAATTGAAGGAAAATGTATGGAAAACCTTGTACCAAATTTTCAAAACTTAGTTATAAAAGAAAAAAATTTTACGATTTTTCAACCACAAAATTACTTGCAAATTTTCGCAATTTTGACATATTTCGTATAAATTCGAACTTTAAGCACTTATAAAAAAAATTGTGACAAACGATTTCGAATTTTTTTTTTATCACTTTAAGAACAACTTATAAGAAACCTTGTATTAAATTTTCAAGATTTTCTGGCCGGCCAAAAAAATTTTATCGTTATTTTAAAAAAAAATACAAAAAAAACATAAAAATTTCAATTTTCTATAAATAGCTCAAAAAAAGTCTAAATTCTTTGAAAATTTAACTGTGTATGAATAACTCTAATATAAACATTTGGTGAAAATTTCAAGTATATACATCTATTAGTTTTTGAGTTATAGCAAAATAAAAAATTCGATTTGGTCGAAAACTGGTTTTGCGTAAAAAATCCCGTTTTTCCGTCATTTTTTTAGGGTTTTTCCCGACTCATTTAAAAAATATTGAAAATTTTTAACTTTTGACCCCCCAAAGAAAGTACCAACTAGATTCGATTTCCTTTTCAAAGAGGGGCTGAAGTCAAAGATCGAAGCATTTTTACTGCTTCAAATGTTGTCGTCAGACATAAAAAAAAAATAAAAAAATAAAAAACACACATCATTGTAAAATCAATACATTCATCACTCCGTTCAGAATCTAAAAAGTATTTGGCAACATACGCATAATGATAGTATGAAATTTAATTTAAATTTTTGACATATTTCGTATAAATTCGAACTTTAAGCATTTATAAATAAAAATTATGACTAACGATTTCGGATTTTTTTTATCACATTAAGGCCCTTTTTTAAGTTCTTACAATGTCCGGTTAAGTGTTAACGGACACTTAACCGGTGGAATTCTGCCGGTAATAAAATCTGTTATCAGTCGGTTAGCGTTAACCGACACTTGACCGGACATTGTAAGAACGGGCCTAAGAACAACTTATAAGAAACCTTGTATTAAATTTTCAAGATTTTCTGGCCACCCAAAACATTTTTATCGGCATTTGAAGAAAAAAAAATAGAAGAGTCGAAAATTTCAATTGTCTATAAGTAGCTTAAAAATGGTCAAAATATTTTAAAAATTTAACTGTAAAGAGATAACCATAATATAAACATTTGGTGAAAATTTCAAGTATTTAAAATGATTCGTTTTTGAGGTACAGCAAAATCAAAAAATCGATTTTGTCGAAAAGTGATTTTTCGTAAAATTGCCGTTTTTTTGTCACCTTTTTTTTTTGTTTTTCTCGATTTTTTTTTTTAAACTATTTGAAAATGTTTACTTTTGACCCCCCAAAGTACCAACTAGAAATCGGAGTATTATTACTGCCCCAAATGTTGTCGTCAGACACAAAAAAAAAAAAAAAACACACATCATTGTAAAATCAATACATTCATCACTCCGTTCAGAATCTAAAATAGTAAATTAAAAAATCTTAATCTGGTAGAAATTCGTGCTACAGTACGAGTTAAAGTACTTGGTATAGAAATTATCGAAATGTTTGAGCTGTTTATAGAGATAAATATAACATGATACGTAGAATGTAGATATTATTAAGTTATTAATATTTTATAATTTATGCTATATTAAATTAAATATTATTTCAGGTTACAGTTGATGGATATTATCGTTTAGGAACTATAAGAAAAGGCTTTTTAACTTTACGATACTTACTCAAACCTCAAGGACTCAATTTACAAATCGTCAAACAAATTTAATAACAATTAAAGTAATTCCAGTTAAAAATGAAATAATAACCCAACAGTCAACGAGAACTAGACGACGTTTTGTCTAATGCATATGCAAGTCAAAATGTCAAATATTTTATGCATTAATTTATCGTGTAATAAATACATACATATATAAGGGATATAATTAAATAATAAACATTTTTAAAAATAAAAATAAATAATAAGTATAGTTAATTTCGATTAGATTAGACACAATACAAAACTTCTAAGTTAACCTTACATTTCTATAGAAATCTTAGGGATTATATAAAATGCTTTAGCAACTTTAAAACAACATTAAAATATGATACATGTCATCATTAAATAGTACAATTAATGATTTATATATTTAGATATTATTATAACTTAGATAATATTTATAAATGGTGTATCTGTAATGGAATGTCCCTAAATATTGATAAATGCTCCATTATTTCGTACTCTTTAAAAACAAATACTATACTTAATAATTATGTTTTACATAATACAAATCTAACACGTAATATATTATTAAAGACCTAGGAGTTTCATTTGACTCAAAATTATCTTTTAACAATCATGTGGATTCTATTCGAAATAAATCATATTATATGAAGTTGGGATTATTAAAACGTATGTGTAGTGATTTCAACGATAGTTCAGTTTTAAAAATATTATATTATTCCTTAGTACGCTCCCATATTGACTATGCCTCTTTAATTTGGCACTCTGATAGCATTTGTCAAAACCAGAGTCTGTCTAGTATACAAAATAATTTTTTGAGATATTTATCTTTTAAATGTCGTTTTGAAAGACGTCCTCATTCTGGGTATATTAACACTTTTTTTAATATTACTCCTTTAAATAGTAGATTTAAAATATTAAATTTAAAATTTCTTTTTAAACTATTACATAATTTAATTGACTGCCCAGAACTTTTAGAGCGTATTAATTTCAATGTAAATATAAAAAATTCTAGAAATAAACATCCTTTTTATTTATTAATTATTAAAACTAACTACATTTCATACTACTCTGCTATTATATTAATGTCATGTAGAAACTTTTTTAACAACTTAGACCTGTTCAATATGACTCTTAGCTCTTTAAATTGTTATTTTTAGATTATTACCTACTATTATATTTAATTTAATCGAATTTTTATATAATCAATTGTTTAATTTTTAATTTCTATATATATATATATATATATATATATATATATATATATATATTATATTTTTTTTTCTCTCGTTCTTATATCATTTGTTTTAATTGTTAGTATAACACACACCTATGAAACTGTCATTATTTTTTAATATTGTAAATTGGAATTTTATTCCGTTAATAAAATATTATTATTATTATTATTATTATTAATAGTAGGATTTAATAGGCCTAGGATTTTTATAAAATAATTGTCAGTCCAAGTGATAAAGCAATTATTATAAACGGATTGAACTATTTGAACCCATTTTAAATAATAACTAAATAATTACACAAAAACTAAAATTATTGAAGTGAATTAAAATTATAAAAATAACAATAAATATTTTAAATAATAGTAACATTTAAAAAAAGTAATAACAATAATATGTTAATCTAAATCAGTTGGAATAGAAATGATACGTATTATTCGTATTAATTGGCCAGCTTCGTCATTCTGTTCAAAGGATTTATTTTTAATTTTATTAGCATGTATAACTAATAGGGATGTAGACATGTAGTATAAAATAATGGGAACGTTCCAAAAAGAGATTGTGTTATTATACATATTTATTATTTATATTATTATTATCATTACTACTATATTATTATTAATTATAAAATGTTTCGAACAAGGTTTAAGAATTTGTTTCATAATAATCAAGGCAATGCTGACAATGGGATAAGGAAAGCACAAGAGCGCTATACTGTAGAGTGTAGGTAATGTTATTTTGCTTTATAGGATTTCAGAATTTTATTCGTACTTTGGATATATGCAATAATCTTTGAAACTACTGTAGATGTTACACATTTAGTATATTATTTTTACGGACTTAATATAATAAACATATACTTAAATAAATAATAAAAATCGACACTAAAAAGTTCAATTAGTTTTTGGAATTTGACACATCATAAGTTTAATTTCATTGGATTTATGAGTAATAATTGTATTTACTGTATTTACTAATTTTTTACAGGCATTGGATAATAGTCAATAAATCGCCTGGAATGTAAATTCAATTTTTATTTCATTATTCACTTAAGTTCAGTTCATCTTAGTTATTAAATCATTTTAAAAATTCATGTTCAAATTTAAAATATTTATATAAATATCTATTATTACACGAAATACAATAATATTGCAACATAAGTAATATAAAGTATAATATGATTCTTAACAATTTTGTTCATAAGATACATGTATATGTATTTATATTTTTGTAACACATTAAAATATATAAGCATCTTACCAAAATTGTATGTTGACATGTTAATTCGAGATAAGATTTCTAATACATAATACATAATAATATAGGTCATATTATAGGTATAAAAATGTCTGACGGCGTACTGCGTATGCAAAATAATAACATTCCGGTAAGGTACGTTTTAAATTTTAATAATATATAATAAATTGTATTATTGTACAAGACGTATACGATATATTATAATTTTGTAACAAAAAATATAATATTATAATTTATCACTAAGAATGTTTTCAAATAACTATAAAGCTAATAAAATATAAATATATAATAAAATAAAATACAGATACACGTTAAAATTGTATTAAGTAATTTAAAATGTAATACGAGCCAGATAAAAAAGTTATAGGGTTCACCTGTTCCTGCAATACATCAAGGCATCTAGATAATAATAAATTAACATGGGTTGATACAAAGATCTAATTTAGACTAAAAATTATATAATAGTATACAGTCTAATTCACATTAATCGTACGAATTTTAGCCTCTGGCTGGAATTGTATGGTATTAGTTTGTAGTGTTATTACTGTTATTATTATTACCCAAGTTATTAGCATAATATTAATATGTATTATCTATGTTAGTCGTTTCTATACCAATGCTCAGGGGTTAAAGTGACAGGGGACGCAGGGGGACTCTCCCTATCTTTAACAGTGGTTAAAAAGCGTCCTCTATAACAAATTATTCGTAATGTACGTCGGAACACTCCAATCATAACCAATACTTAGTCAATATAATTCATTATTCTGTTGATGTATGGTCCATTCCGGCCCGGAAGCATATAATAATAATACGCGCACCTCGGACAACAACTAACTTGCACACTATTAACACCTAAGAGTCTAAGACTTAAGATACTAATATGTTTACTAAAATAGCTGGATGTGTAGTGGTGTACATTGCTCGAACAGCAGTGGTTGATATTGCTGTGTAAATAGTGTCAGTTATGTAAATGTAATGAATTTTGTGTCATAGGCGTATAATGTCACGTGGATGCAAAAATCATTTTTGCAAATCGACAGATTATCATAATATTATTTTAATTTAATTTTCATAATAAAACTGTTTATCATTTTTACAACCATTTTTCATTTAATTCATTTTAAGCAAACATTTTTGTATATATGTTACGGGCAAAAGTCGAAATCGGGCAAACCTCAGAAATGCCCGGGCAAAACACGAATTGCCCACGGTCCTTGGACAAAATGTCATATTTCGGCTTTTGACCGGGCAAACCTAGTTATGACCAACCTCATTTTGGCAAAACCACCAAAACCGTATACTGATTTTTATCGTAAGGACAAAACCGTAGAGTTTTAAATACGTTCGCTAATATTATATACAAATAATTATAAAATAAATATTATTATACAAATATAATTGAATAAACTTAATTAATACATTTAAACCTCACTTGAGCCAAACTGTAGTGTTTTAAATAACCACTAATATTAAATACAAAAAAATAATAATCATAAAGTATTGTACAAATATAATTGAATACACTTTAATAATAATAAAAATATAATGATATTAAGTACTCTTATAATGTTAAAATAAATAATTAAAAATATTAATACATTTAAACTTTATTAGGGCCAAACCGTAACGTCTTAAATAACTTCACTAATATTAAATACAAATTAATTTATAATCATTAAGTATTGTACAAATATAATTGAATACACTTAAATAATAATAAAAATATAATAATAATATTAAGTAATCGTATAAAAATAAACATATAATAATATTAGGTACTCTTATAATGTTAAAATAAATAATTAATAAAAAATATTGTACAGATATAATTGAATATAATATTTTTTAATTCTTTATTTTAACATTATAAGAGTACCTACTACCTAATATTATTATATTATTTTTATTTTTTTTATTGTTTAAGTTTATTCAATTATATTTGTACAATAATACTTATTTTATAATTATTAAATTTGTATATAATATTAGCGAACGTATTAAAAACTCAACGGTTCTGTTTTTGTCTTTACGATCAAAGTCAGTACACGGTTTTGGTGGTTTTGCCCAAATGAAGTTAGTCATAACTAGGTTTGCCCGGTCAAAAACCGAAATATGACATTTTGCCCAAGGATTGTGGGCAATTCGCGTTTTACCCGGGCATTTCTGAGATTTGCCCGATTTCGGCTTTTGACCGTAACATATATACTTTAGATCAGGGGCGGCCAAACGGTCGATCGCGATCTACTGGTCGATCGGAAGCGATTTCAAAGTCGATCGTATTAGAATTTATTTTTAGGCTACGCACACGAAAATTAATCATGGTGGTTAGGTTTTTTATGGAAGTCAATCCTCAAAGGTGAAGTATTTTTTTAGTAGATCGCGCCCGTGCGCACGCTTATGATAATACTATATAATATATTATAAAAGATATCTGAGTGTTTGACCCAGTCGTCTGTAAAAGCCAATTAAATATTTAAATCACTAATAAATTGAATCTTGATTATCTCCAATCAGTAGGTATATAATAAGTTTGATTATATCAATATTTCTTTATAAAGTACAAATTAATACAAAAAGTATAAGTATATACGAAGCATATTTGATTATTTTTATAAATTATTTAATTAGCATATTAGATAAGTTGTAGCGTAACCTAAGTATTAAAGGCATGCTAAGGTCAAAAGTTATATAAACATATAATTATTTCTATAATTATAAGAAAAATTAAAATCAAATTATTTATATGATATATAAAATTCAACACAGGTGTACTGTCAAGCACAACCTAAAAAGTACATAATATTTACTAAATCATACTTAAAACGGGCGCTAATGATCTTGAACATATAATAAATTACTTTTTTTTAATTTTAATTTGAACTTTTTATTTTTTCCGTTAGAAACATAAATTTTAAGCTAATTCTTTTAGGATACCACATTTTTTTAGTCTGTAAAAATATAAAATACAAGTTTACTCGACATGACTTAGTAAGATTTAATAGTCTTATATGTTATATCCTTATCCTTTATTTTTTTTTCAATTATATATATCTACATACATTTATCTATAGTTTTTTTTCGTTTGGACCAGGAATATTTGTTAAAATATCTTCAGCTTTTCTAAACCTATTCAGTATTCATACTTATTAAGTAGCTTACTATTCGATTCTTCCAAATTTTTAAGATTAATAGGTAACTCAGATAAGTGTAATTGTATGAATACTATAAACCACATTTGACTACATTATATAATATTTATATTGTACAAGTTTTTTCAGCTTTTTCACACTGATGGGGATTAACATCGTTTTTTAAACTTTTAATGACAATTAAAAAATTTTCAAAATTATTTGCATAGAAAATTACAACAATAACCATGTTTCCGACCTTGTAATAATAAGTTTGGGAATCAGGAGGTAAAGGTATAACCGGAATTTCTTTTCTGTATTTATTTGTTCTCGATGGTATTACTTTTAAGAAAGCTGTTTTTTCCTAAAATAAACGAAATAAGTCACATATGTACTTAGATTTTATATATTATATATTAAATTAATTACCATTGTAAAATAATCTAGTTATGTAATAAATAATAATGAATTTAGTTTAGTTAAGTATTTTGTTCATTAAAACCCTATATTTAAAAAAAATCCAAAAATGTGAGAAATTGCAAAAAATTGCATCATAAAATTAAATAGGCAGAAAATGAGAGAATATAGAGTATATAATTATAATAAAATATGTATATTATAATAAATATAATTTATAAGCAATAACTTATTACTAATAATCAAAAGCAATAACTTTATAACAAGTAACAACTTAAATATCTAATAATTTGTTTTCCGAAAGTCAGCAAAAAAAAGTGAATGGGGGGGACATAACCCCTAACCTCCCCTCCCTGGGCACGCCACTGGAAGTTGTTACACAATTAGATGTCTACACTAAAGCAAGGATGCCGGTCGAAAATTCATTAAAAAGAACCATACGAAATTACAGAAAAAAGAAAAATCCTATATCGATCCAGCTTCACTAGAAGAACTTCAGATTTTGGTAAGTCCACTGACATTTTCGATTTTTCTGAGAATTTTTTTTTTAAGTATCGAACAAATTTTGAGTGTCCAAAAAAACTTGAAAATTTAATAAGTACAAGGTTCCTCATGAGTTGTTCTTATTGTAATTAAAAAAAAAAATCAAAAATTGTTAGTCACAATTTTTTTTATAATCGTTTATATAGTTTACATTTTTACGAAATATGTCAAAATCACGAAAATTTTCAAGTATTTATATAGTTGAAAAATCATAAAATTTTTTGTGTTAATATCTAATGTTCAAAAATTCAACACTGAGTTTTTCATAAATTTTCCTTCAAATAGCTGTAGAGAAAACTCAAAACATTATAATAGGAAAAATTGTATGTGCGTTTGAATTTCAAATGTTTACGAAATGGCGTAACGATGACGATTTATCTTCAAACGAAATTAAATATTTGAAAAATCATAAAAATTTTTGTGTTAATAATTAAGGATTAAAAATACAACACTAAGTTTTCCATAAATTTTTCTTCAAGTAGCTATAGAGAAAACTTGAAACATCATTATAGGAAAAATTTTAAGTGCGTTTGAATTTTAAATTTTTACAAAATAGCGTAACGATTTATCCTCAAACGATTTTAAATATTTGTTATTATTCAAAAAGTATAAGTCGTAGATACTTGAAAATTTCATCAGTTATTTAGATTGACATTTTCTTTATATAATTTAATTTTCAAAATATTTCGGTTATTTTAATGCTATTTATAGGCATTTGAAATATTCGTTTTTGTTTATTATTTTTACCTAACCTTCAGATAGGTACTATCGTCTACGTCTACGCCTACGTCAAAAAGGTTAAAAAAAAATGTATCAACTACATATTTGTTTTTAATACACATTTAACTTGGTTATGTTATGAATTTTTAACTCCAAAATAACTTCCTTAACCTACCGTATTACTAATTTCTAAAATGCAATTACTTATTTATTTTTTAAATTTATGTTTAAGGCGAGTGGTGTTATACAGGAGGACCAAAGAACAAACTACTCTTACTTAATGATAATAGGTTAGAAGGAAATGAGAGAATAATTGTGTTTGCAATACATGAAGGGCTTGTCAATTTAACAAAGTCTTTGAGGTGGTATATGGATGAAACTTTGCTTTGGCTCCCAAATTGTTTTCTCAACTATATATTATACGAGTAGAAATAAATAAAAATTGTACAACAGCAGTATACATTCTCCTACAGAATAAAACGTTAGCAACTTATGAAATGATGCTTACTACACTATTAAAAAAATGCGAAGAACAAAATTTATATCCTGATCCTGCGGTTGTACATGTTGATTTTGAACGGGCAGTAATTACAGCTATCACACATGTTCTTAGTCAACATGTACATATTCAGTGTTGTTTCTACCATTTGACACAATCAACATATCGAAAAGTACAAGAGTTAGGGCTGCAGACACAGTATAGAGAAGACCAAAATTTAATTGAATTTTGTGGAAAAATGGATGGTTTGGCATATTACCCATAGGAGACGTTAAAGATGGTATGGCATATTTAAAAAATCATTGCTCCTGAGGAGGCTGAACCTTTATTAAATTATTTTGATGAAACATATGTAAATGGCAAGTATAGGCTAGTTAAAAATGAAAATAATAAAATAGTTTTAAAAAATTGCCCACCTATTTTTCCACCAAATTTATGGAACGTAAATGAATCGACTTTAAATGACGAAGAACGAACAAACAATTCTACATAAGGTTGGAATCTTAAGTTCAGTAAATTAGTAGGACAAACACATCCAACAATATGGACTATTATAAATAAAATAAGGTTAGAAATGGCATCTGATGAAACTAAGCTAGCCCAAATTGAATTAGGTGTACCTCAACAGAAGCGACAAAATACTGTGTATAAAAAATTACAAATCCAATTAAAAAAGTTATGTGAAGATTATAATAAAGCTACCCGTGATATTGAAAATTTTTTAACTGCCATTTCTTATAAAATAAGGTATCGATAACTTTTTTATTTATATTTTATTCTACTGACAACTGATAAGATATTTATTTGTAATTTTTTATATAATTTATTAATTAGGTAACTTATTAATTTTTATTCTCTATTATACAATGGTATCCATAACTTTTTTTATTTATATTCTATTCAAATGACAAAATATTTATTTGTAATTTTTATATAATTTATTAATTAACTTATTAATGTTTGTTCTCTATTATACAATGAGGTATCCATAACTTTTATATTATATTTTATTCTACTGATAAGATATTTATTTGTAATTTTCTATAATAATAGGTACCTACCTAAAATATGATAACAAAATATAAAAATTTGGTTTTTAATTTCATGGTTTTTTTTTGTTTTTGTTTTTTTTTTTCGTGGTTTTTTTCTTTGTTTTTTTTTTTCCTACAACCAGATATTACGGTAAATTTTAAATAAATATAATAAATTAGTACATAGGTACTATCGTTCTAATATTAAACAAAAAATGATATTCTAATATAAATATTAAAAACAAAAGTATTGTTTTAATCAATCATAATCATAAATTCTTTTACAATTTACTAGAATATGAAATTTGCTCTTTATAAAATAGTAAAATAGTTAAAAATTACTGTTGGAATATATTTGTACTGACACAATTTAAGTTTAAAATAACTAGTTGTACATTTTACATACAATTATAAATACAAAGTTTATGAATTAATTCAATTGATTAAAAAGCAGCTTGATCTTTCGTAGTCTTTACTCCTAAGAGGATATCATCGCACTATTTGTTTTTCATCTTTCACTAATTCGCTAGGTACCTACATAGTGAATTTTCATTCAAAGTACCAAATGTTGTTAGTTTTAGTATGAGAGTAAATTAATCATCAAACTTAGAGTTAATAATACTATCTATGCACTTACATTGGTCTTCTAATGATGTTTCAATTTTCATAGGTTATTATTGGTACCTATGTAAAATATTATAATTTCAAAATTTCAAAATGCTCAAATCATGCTTTAATATTTAAATATTTTAAAAATGACAACATAAGAACAGATTTAATGTTCTCAACTTTAAGTCTTATAATGATCCATTTTCTTTATTATTAAATTTAACGACACTAAGTTTAATTCTGTTACGTAAATTTGCTATGTTGCAAATGGGTCAGAGAGAGAAATCAAATAATGCTCTGACATTCTCTTAACCGGTAAAACCACAAAAACACTAAATAATAAATATGATACGCAATCATTTAATCTTTTCCTCTGCAGTGCTCACTGCTCACCCTCTCTTAATTCATAAGTCCTAAACTTACTCCTAACTTGTTTCCTGCTGTATATTTATCTGTGATATTTATATAATTAATTTATATTTTCAAATAAATGTTATCAAAAAAATGATGGTTATTATTTTGTGATAGCCGATATTATTTATTTGTTGGTACCACTGTGGAATTTGTACGCAGAGTTTAGAAGAAGATAACTCAGGTATTTTCTATACCGCGGTGCAACTGCTAAAAATTCAAATAGTCACTATAAGACATGAGTATTTTGTGTTTGCTGTTTATGCATTTATCGTTTAGCGGATGAGCCGCTCTGTACATCTGTAGTAGCGTAGTCTCTATTGACTGACGGCTGTACCGCCTGTACCATAGAGTAATAACAATTATTACTAATTACTTATTACTCTATGGCCTGTACTAAGTAGTAAGTACCTATGATAATATTCTTTATCCGTTATTCCGTTACTTTAGGGCAATGGTGAATGTTCGCTGATCACTGATCGCGGGTGTTGTCTAGTATCTAGTACAGTAACATAATTGAATTCAAATGCTCATACAGCTTATAGAATAATCAATAATTGCACACGTCTGATTTTTCACTGAATTAAACGTGAATACCTATAACTTGCATCTTTCGTCTTAAGGTGCGAACCGTTGATAACCATCATGGTTTTTGATGCATTTGAATGTTTGCCCATTTGGATTGTGTTTGAGAACACTCATATTTTTTTGTAGTAACTATACACACAATCTACTAATGCCCATGTAAGGTACTCTCTTTGCCAACCAAATGCACATATCTATTCTTGCCTTTATAATATCTGCTTTGAATTTGAAATTTTTAAGCTTTGTGTGTATTGTTTATAAGACATTTTAATATATATGTTTCTAATTGGTGAGCAATGAGCTTTTCATTTGCATCTATGTAAAATATACTTATATTTGTACTGTTTTTATAAGCGCATAAATATTTATCATGAATTTTACTTTTGAACTGAACCAGAACTGGGTGGTATGGTATCAGCTTACCAATTTCTGGGATTTCTAACATCAGGCTACAGCTATAGCTACTGTACAGTTTAACAATTCAATTCAATAATATTTTCAATCAATATTCGTACTCATTTTTAATTTTTATATTTAAAAAAATTACGACCAAACACTCATAACTGGCCCTATTATAAGTGTTCATTTTGAATTTTACTCGGTAACTCGTTGGACCAATGTAGTCTTGACCAAAATAAGTGATACATTTATATTTATATACATACTTACTTATTTATTAATAAATCTTTTTATTTAAAACAATGTACTGATATACTGACATAGGTACAATATAACAATAAAGATTTTAGTGATTCTACCAAGATCTATTGTTATTGCATGTAAAATACAGTTATGTATTAAACAATTAATCAAAGTTGTTTCAGTGTTGTGAACTTGTGTAAACAAATTATATTTTGTGTTATTTTAATATCTGAGTACCTATATATTATATTTTAGACCATTTGCTATTTTTTCTTATCTGTCAAATAATTCATGTTATTCGATGAATAAATATGATTGAAAAACCGGGCCTAAGTAATTTAGATTAAATAACGTAATATATTTATGTTCTGTACATTTTGTTTTTATTTCTTAAGTTCTATTTGATATAAAATATTATTTAATATAACATATTTGATTTATAAGTTGATAATATTAAATTCATTAATATTATGTTAAAATTGTTCATAGTCTTAACTTAACTTATTATTTTTTTATATTCTACTAGTACAATGAAACCTGTGTAATATGGAAACTATTGGGCCCAGAGATTTTTTCCATTTTAGACAGGCGTCCATTTAATGCAGGTAAAAAAAAAACTAAAATAATAATTACATTACTTACATACTCTTCCAATGTTTTTTGTCTTGTTAAATGACTTAACATTTTATTTTCTAGTAAATTTTTCAAATTGAGATTTGATTCTACAAGATCATTTTGATTATTTTGATCCAATGTAAACATTTCTAATCATTTTATTTCAAAAATGCATTGTTATATGTTTTAATATCATCATTGTTGAATAGTGCATTATTGGTTTAAAAATCAGGTTCCACATTACACAGGTTGTTAAACCTATATTTGATAAAAATAGATCATTAAGAGTTTTAATCACATATATAATATCACAATATATATGATAAATGTTTGTATAATTCTGCATTAATACTAGGTAAGGGGTCGGCAAACTGCGGCTCTTTTGATTTTAAGTTTCAGCTCTCTAGGTCCATACACAAAAACAATTATTTGATTATCAAAATTATCATACACATCGTAGTATTTAAATAATCTTGATTTATTCTTTGAATGCATATCTAAAGTGATTTTTTAATCTGTCACATTGGCTTCAAAATGTAATTTTGTTTTTGGTTTTATGATTGTGATTTTTAGTGATATTAAATATTACTTGTTAGATAATATTTTAGTTGTATTATTACAATAAAAAAAAAGATACTATGTACAATGTTCATAATACATATTATAGGATAATGACAACAAAATTAAATTATCACGCATTCATGTGTAGGGATCGTGTCAAAGGCTGTTTATAATACATTTGTAATAGTGCAATAGCGATGACGTTTGAGTTTAGGAAAAAAAATCGAGTGAATAAAAAGCAAATGAAAAAAAAGCATATGGAAAAGAAAGCAAAAATAAATTATTATTATTATAGGTATAAATTATTACAAATAGTTTGTAAAAAAAAAATCAAAGCAAACTAATTAATTAATTAAATATATTAATATATTATATATACAATATTTTAATAAATCATAAGTGTATAACATTTATTTTAATATAAAAATTGACAAATAATTATTACAAATAGTTTTTAAAAAAAAAAGTCAAACTAATTTATTTATTTAAAACGTATATGATAGGCTACGGCTTTTAAGATTTGTGATTTTGGAAACACATTACTGCCGTAAGCCGTTATCTGAGCTGCAGCAATAACAAGAACATTGACCTATAGATACATCGTACATAATATGCTATAGATTAGGTTATAAATAGAGCGTGGATTTATATGCATTAAAAACCAACTAAATGTGCGCTAAAAAAATTATAACTTATAATCAATAGTAGTAATTTTTGTTATTATATAGGTACTAGGCAATGCACTATAAAATGATTAACTTTTTTTTTTTTTTTAGCTTTTCCATAATAGTAAATTGTAATACACTTTTTAAACAAAATATTTGTAATAATTTATACCTACAATAATTGGTTTTCGCTTGATTTTCCATTATGCTTTTTTTTTCATTCGCTTTTTTGTCAATTTGCGTTTTTTTCCATATGCTTTTTTTTCATTTGCTTTTCTTTACTTGCTTTTTATTCACTTGCTTTTTTTCCTAACCCCATGATGTTCATTGGGTAGTGTACTCACTGTGTCTCACACAAATTACCGTTTTATTTCGAGTATGTATAAATTAACCATACATATTCTTTTACAGACTGTGCCTTGAATATCATCTCAGAGACGCTGCACAGTACACAGTTGCACTTATTTTAGCTGCATATTATTGATTATAAACTGCTTCACATAATTACAGTCAAGGGACTCATTTCAACTTCATAAGAAGCAAATTGTTTGAATCGCAATCATGGTTATTTATTTATTTATTTATTATTTTTTAATGTATTATTATTATAGATGTTAAGATTTGTACGTTATTTTTGTTTAAATAGTAAAAAACCATCTGTTAGAAGAAAAAAAATGTCGAAGTTAATCCAATTCCTATTTTACTAATTACTAACACATATTTATTATTTTACTGTGCTGATTATTTAGTAATAGCATGTTTATTTTTAGGATGATTTTATAGTTAAGGTAAGAGCAGATAAAGAAAAATTATTATTGAAAATTGTATATAAGTTTCCTTGTAAATAATTTATAGTTCAAATAAAAAATTTCAAAAATACTTAGTCACAATTTTTTTATAATTTTTTTTAGTTGAAGTTTAACATTTATCAAAATTAAAGAAACTTGCTAGTTATTTCAGTAAAAAATCAAAATATTATAAAGTTTAAAATATTTAATTAAGATTCATCATAAGCTTTATTGCCTCTTTTATAACTGAAAATTAAAAAATTAATTTATTTAAATCCATGATATGTTTTTGATCAATTGAAATTAAAATTTTGACAACGTATAATAATTATTTGTGTTTTTTTTGTTACAATTTAAAACATTTTCATCAAAGTTTCTTATTACATTCTATTAGTATCACTTATATTATAATTTTCTTTGTCAAATAAAATGTTAAAAATATTTGGATTAATTTTAAACTAGGTACCTATTTAAAATTAAATTTCTGGAATGAAAATTGTATTAGTTTATACTTTTTTGAAAAATAAATGAATACCATTGTCATTCCTTGTATTTTAGGCTTTGCAAGTTGCAGAATCAGAACTTCACTCATTCCTTTCAGATGAAAAATCTAAGATGAATGAAGTACCGCAAAATATGTGAGTTATATTAATGATTTTTTTTTTTATTTATAAGTTTTACTTTCATGATTTTTATTCAAGTAAGTTATTGTAATTGAAATAAAAAAAGTCTGAATTTTTAAAACTTGCTAAATGGGAAAATGAAAAAAAATTAACTCAATTTTAATAAGTATGTGGATAATTAAGCTAAAATAATAATAAACACGTATTGTTGGATTTCTCTTTAAAATGCCAATAAGTTATATCTTTAAATTTATTTTTATTTGTATTCATCGATTATGGAAGCATATTTTACTACAAGATATGTTGTTGCTATCCTACCATAATAAAAGTCAAAAAATCATAAGTCATTACAATTTCCAATTTTTATTTTTATTATCATTTGGTATATTTATTTCTTTCAGACAAAAACGTACCAAAATTGTTGAGAAGGATGAAGTCGCACACCTCAACAGCATTGATTACTTTGATCCATTCCTTGAGAGAAACTTGGAACACTCAACCACGTGAGTGTAATACTTACCTATCTGTATATCATATGTCAATAAGTATAATAAAGTTACCATAATTCAATGCAAAATATTATTATTATTATTGATAGGTATAAGTACCTTCTATTGATTTAATAATTTTATCTATATCTGTAACTAATAGATAAATTCAACAACTATATATTAGGTAGAGGCAGGGTTAGATAGAATACTTTAAGAAAATTATCTAAACATACATTTTAACTTCTAGATACTAGATACATTTAATGTTTTCCAAAAGATACTAGATACTTTTATTTGCCTTTGAGGTAGAAGATACTAAATACTAAGTATTGTATCTTAAAATATAAGATACGTTTCACCAAATGATAATTATACTATGATTAGAAATATTATATAGGTACTTAATAAATAACAGACTGACAACATATGACAATATAATTTATATTAAAAATTTATAGTATGATCAGCTATGATATCTGGTGTTTACTTTATTTTTGATAGAATTTGATATTAGTTTTTCAAATGTTTTGTGGGATATTTTATAATGTATTTGTAATTGGTTGCAGAAAAAAAAACATTCTTTCAACTGACACAAATAAACAAAAATCTGTATTATAGTAATCAAATTTTATTTTTACAATCTGATAACTATCTAGCATAAATAAAGACTTGTTTTTTCAAATTGAAATAATTATAAATTTTCATTTATATTTATTATTATTTATGCAAGAAAAAGATACAATATTGATATACCAAAACAAAATTATCTAGGTATAAAATAATAATGTATCCATAATACATTCCTGTGTAAGATATTTGATAAAGTAAAAGTAATTGCTCTTGTTTTTGCTACTGAAAATATGTTACCTTCATTTTTTTTATCGCCATAATTCTGATTTTTGTTATCTTTAAGCTTTATACATAATATATACATTATTCAATATGTCAATATTTCCAGTTGTCTGGATTTATACCTATGTGAACTATTAAACATTATTGCATACCTATTTATTTCAATTTTTGCAGCAACGGTGAGACCCTAACTCATTTACTCAAAGCTTCTCTGGGAACTGGCATCTTGGCGATGCCGCTAGCTTTCCAGTGTTCGGGACTTATAACTGGGATATTCGCAACAGTGTTTGTGTCGTTCGTGTGCACATATTGTTCGTATTTACTGGTTAGTAATTACATGTTTTAAATACGTTCATCTCGTTATATACATAATATACCTATTAGTTTACAAAAAATCTCTTTAAAAAAAATATATATATTTGTTAGGTATTTTAGTTTAAAAATAAGTACCATCAAATCATTGCTGAAAAACTTATCGGAATAAATATATACCTTTGATCGCATATGATTTTTGCATTTATCAAGCACATATGTTATAAGGCTGAGTCTTTTCTAAAATTATTTTTTTTTGGCAGCATTGCATCATACATACACACACTGTAAAATAAATATATATATATTTATTAATTTTAAAAAGTTTTAACATTGAATTTAAAATATTGTTTTTTTAGATTTTTTAGCATTTTCATACATATTAATTGTGTGATACATGTTAAACTTTCATCTTTTTATAGGTTAAATGCGCTCACACGCTCTACAGAAGAACAAAAGTGTCGTCTATGAGCTACGCGGACATAGCTGAAGTGGCGTTCGCTAACGGACCTGAATGGTCTCAAAAGTTCTCATCGCTAACCCGACAGTCTATTCTCTGGCTTCTATTTGTTACATACTTTGGAACATGCAGCGTGTACACAGTGATCATCGCCTCTAACTTTCACCAGCTGTTCACATACCACATGGGTTACGAGCTGAATCTCCGGTATTTTATTGCGATACTGCTCATCCCACTCATATTACTCAGTTACGTGCCCAATCTCAAATATTTGGCGCCTGTGTCTATGATTGCCAACCTGTTGATGGCCGCTGGTCTGAGCATCACATTCTATTACATGTTATGTGACGTACCTAGCATTTCAAAAAGGCCAACTGTGGGGTCCTTTGAAGCATTCCCTACATTTTTTTGCATCACTGTGTTTGCCATGGAAGCCATCGGAGTCGTATGTTTTACATTGTTTTCTAATACTTTAAAATTGTCTATAAAATAATGTTTAAAATCAATTATTTATTTTCTATACAATTTGAAGTACTTTTCATTGAATATTTCTTAACGGTTTATTGTATTTTTAAATAATGACCCATATTTTTAATTTTATTATTTGAAGTACTGAACCTATGATGATAGGGTATTATAGTATTTATAAATCATGGGCATTATTTATATGAAACTAGCTTGTTAATAAGGTATTTTTTTGACAGACTACTTCATTCTAATCATTTAAACTTAAAGAGAGTATAAAATCTAATGTAGGTATATGTATAAGTAACTAAGTTAGTGCACTTAGTTTACTACGTTGAAGGTTGAAGCCTTCTTTTGCGTGTTTGAATCAACGAAATCAAATTTTTTATTGTACTAACTATACTTTTAGACATTCTCTTATTATTTGTTCGTTTATCATGGATTATTTTTTGTAGGTAATGCCGTTGGAGAACAACATGAAAACACCAAGACATTTTTTGGGAGTTTTCGGTGTGTTGAACGTAGGTATGGGCGGCGTGACCATTGTATATATTTTGCTTGGTTTCTTCGGTTACTTGAAGTATGGCGAAGCAACGGAATCGAGTATAACGTTAAACCTACCCACTGAGGATGTGTAAGTATAATATGAAGCACCTTGCTCTACACCTATAAATCTTATGTTTTTTCTGTGTACCGGAACCACCATATTTTTAACAATGGGACTTAGTAGAGTCTATTCTAATGCATCCACTTTAAAAATTTAATTTAATTTAATTTTGACAATTCCAAAAGTTTATACAGTCAAACTGCTTAATTGGGACACATTGGGCAGTGACCTATTTGTCCCCATTATCTAACTGTCCCGATTAACCGAATAACTAATAAACCGATACATTCGTTCGGGACTATGTGAATCTGTCCCTTTTAAGTGGTTGCCCCCTTTATGCCGTATCCCATATAATCAGATTCTACTGTACATAAAATTGTATGGTTATCTTCAATACAAAATTATAGGGGGGGAGGGCATTAAAACAGAAGGTAACCCTTCACATTAAAAAGGTGTACTTTTAATGCAGTAAACGTCTGTGTAAAATTTGTTCATGCAAAAATCTGACATCTAAATATATGTACTTATTTGTATAAAAAAATATCTATTTTTTTTAAATAGAAACAAAAATATTTGTGGATAAAATTTTGAGTTGAAGACCATGCAATATTATGGTTATATCTAATACATTAAAAAACTAATTTTTATTTATACATATATACAATAACTCATTAGTAGAAAATGGATTTAAATGCAAATTGCATTTTTTCTCTAATTATACAATGCTATTGTGAATCACAAGGTAAAAATATAATGAATGTATCTATCTAAATTGTATATTTATTTTTGGAAATAATTTTCAGAGTAATAAGAAGATAGGAGAACTAGAAGGTGTTGAAAATAATACGAATAATTAATACCTAAGAATAAAAATTTATATGATTAAACAAATTTGTTCAATGTTAAAAATAATTTTTAAGAGCATTTTTTTAGTTCATTTTTTAAAAACAATTTGTTATGAGTGCATCAAATCATATTTTTTTAATGTATTTTTCTTGTTTTTGAAGCATTTAAATCCGTTCCTTACTCATTAGTTTGTTAAAACCTTACAGTTTGTGGACCACTAAACTATTAGTTATTTTATGAAATATATGTATATGACAAAAAAGTAGTAACTTTGACATTTTAATATTTTTATATGTGGTTACAGTGCTGCTCAAGTGGCTAAAATATGCATAAGCTTAGCTGTGTTCTGTACATACGGTTTACAGTTTTTTGTTTGCTTGGAAATTACTTGGACCAAAATTCAAGAAAACTTTGAAAAAGCCACAATCTACCATAATTACATCTTGAGAACGGTTCTAGTGACCATGTCTGGTATGTTACACTCTACTATGAATGTAAATTTAAACTAGTTAAATATCAACTATCAAAAATCATCTTTCATTTGTCAAATTATCAAATATTTTTTTTTTTTAATAAATGCATATTTATTTTTATATTTGCTTTGAGAATTTTAAATTAATGGCTATAGTTTATAAACATTAAATATGGTAAAATATTTTTATTTCGGAGTGAGGGAGGTGGCAAAACAATATATAAAATTAAAAAGTAACTAAGAGATCTGGAAAATATATACAATTTGTGTTTTGTATGGTTAGCTATTATTATTGTAAATTTACTTTTATCTAATTTAAACATACACATTATTTCTTTCAGCTTGTAAGATTTGATACATTTTTTAAGCGAGTTATAACTTATAACAATGTAAGTTATTACAATTTTAAAATTACCATAATTTACTTAAAATAAAATGAAAAGTCTTACCTTTAAATTTTATAATATTTAAATTTACCCTAATATTAGCTAACAATAACACAAAATTTTTTCTGCTGAATCCAAATTGTCTGTTGTACACATATAGACAGCATATGCAGGTGTGATCTTAAATATATTATACATTAATGTCATATTTATTATTTTAGTAATAGTAATAAATAATAATAGTGTCTGCATGATTTTCGTTTCACAGTGATAATTGCAGTGGCTGTACCAACAATCGGTCCGTTCATTGGGCTTATTGGTGCTTTCTGTTTCTCCCTACTTGGGATTGTTATGCCTGTGGTTATAGAGTTTGCCACATACTGGGAAAATACAACTGTGTGGATGACTGTTCGAAATGCAGTGCTGATCACAATTGGTATAATAGCGCTAATCTTTGGCACTACGAGCAGCGTTACTGATATCATTACTGCGTATGAGCCTTATGCCACCCAGGCGGTTAAGTCCTCCATCAACTCTACACTGACTAATTCAACTGCTCAATGACTAAAAATTTGGTTATACTATCAACTACTAAATTCTCACAAAATTTAGAACTTATGATTATATACAAGGTGATTTTTTTATCGAAGAACACTCATTATTTCTGAAAGTATTCATGTTTTTGAAAATATTTTTTTACATAGTTTCAAGTTGTTAAAAATCAAAATTTTTACTAAAAAATTATATTTTTAAATATTTTTTACCCTTATATTTTTTTAAGTTTTTACTTTTTTGAATGACACCATATAGTTTTAATTTCATATTCCAAAGCAGAATAATTTTCTGAGTATTTTGATACATAAAATTCGAATTTATGGCCATTAGTTTATGAGTTATACCTATTTAAAGTTTAGACAAGCAGAGTAGTAGACAAACATTTTGCGGGGTAACCCCGAACCACTCCACTCCGCGCATCTAAACTTTAAATGCTTATAACTCATAAACTACTGGCCCTAAATTCGATTTTTATGTATCAAAATATTCAGAAAAAAATTATACTAATAACTTACTAAAATTATTATCATAATTAACTAAATATTAATTTTAAGAAATAATATTTATTATAAAAATTGAAAAATGAACCGGATCAGACATATAGAATTGTAGAGTATATTAGTCGTATATTTTTATACTTTTATTAAAAATGTATTCTAATATTATGTTTAAAAATGGATAAAAACTATTTTAATAAAAAAATTAATTATTAAAATATAATTGTTTTTTTCATTAAAACTAAACTAAAATAAAAAAATATGTAAATAAAATATTGTAATAGTTTGCAACTAAACAAAATAATAATATTTTTAAGGGTATAATATGTTTCAGTATGTTAGTAGTATATTCATATACATTTATATCATATTATTTTAATTCTTTTAAACACGATATTATCAGAGTAAGGACTGCTAATTATTTTTATTATTGTACAATCAGTTTTTTATTTGATCTAGACCGGCTTTATACTACATTATTAGTATATTTGACAATATACATCTATTGTTAATCATCTAATTTATTAATGACAAAATCAATAAAATAAAATGCATACAAAAAAGTTTTTATATAATTTTTTTAAGTTAAATATCAAACTATCTTCTACTTAGAATAATCTTGGACCTTTGCTTGTGTATTTTTGGAAACAGAAGTAATAAATATCTATTATATTTTATGTACTTACTCAAAGGCAATATTATATTCATTACTAACTGTTTAACTGTGCTACTTTTTTATATCTCTAACTATGTTCATGATAATGATTATCATCATAATAGTTTGACTATTTAAAAAAAGATATATTATTATCCTAAGTGTATTGTTATTGAATTTAATTACCTAGGTTTTTAGTTTCATATATTTAACTGCATACTTTATATTGTATATTATTGTATATTCTATATCTTTATTGGTTGCTCTCTGAGGTGTTTGAATAAAACTGAATAAATAATACTATTTTGTAATAGTTATTCAGTGGCGGCCTGGCCAGGTCGGCGAGTCGGCGATCGCCGACTGGGCCCTCGGTTAAATGGGCTTTTACATCTATTACCCGATTGAGCTTCTAAAATATATTATTTTAAATATTCATAAACCATTTATAGTTTATAGATATTATATTAAATCATGGTTGGTAGTCGTATTGTGTTAATTTAAAAATAATAAATACCGTTTGATGAAATACTATATGTATAATAAAAACAACGGATAAACCGAGAGATGGTATTTTGCGCCAAAATATAAAAATATAAAATGTATTTTGCGTGGTCGCGCCACATATAAAAATTAATTTCAGTAATTTGCGCCACGCCAGAAAACTAAATAGAATATGTAATCTGTCATCTGTGCCACCTTAACTTCAACTATTGGAACTTGGAATTTAAATATACTTATATACATTTATTATTTTTAACTATAATATTATGGCTGAATTGTATACATTGGAATGATACCTATTTAATACTTTTAATTATTTTCTAGAAATGTTTAACTATTAAAATAAACTTGATTAATCAATGATTAAAAATGCAATAATATGTTAATCTGTAAAAATAAATTTTTTTAGTTATTTTATACTTATATACATTTATTTATAGTTATAATATGACTGATTTTTATATGTTTTTTAATTACAGGAATTGTAGGTACTTATATTTAATACTTTTTAAAATAATTTTCAAGAAATGTATAACTATTAAAATTAACTTGATTAATAAATGATTACAATAATATGTTATTTTGTAAAAAAAAAAATGCTTAGTTTTTTAAAAGTGGTGTAAATTACAATTTGAATTTAAATAAGGCGAATAATGGCTCAAATTACAATTTTTGAAGGTACAAATTACATAAATATTTTTTTCTTCATGTGGTTTTTGGCGTAAAATACATACGCCATTAAAATAAATTATAGGTATCTTTAAAAATATAAAACTGTAAAAAGGCCCATAGCCATTTGCTATTGGTCTCATTGGTTAGGGGCCCTTTTAAATTCCAGCCGACCAAAAAAAATGAACACAGGCCGCCACTGTAGTTATTGTACACTTAGAATATATTCAAAAGATTTATATTTACATTAATTTGTTTTTTAGTTATAGTCAACATTCGGCAGCAAAAAAAGAGTTTCCAAATAAATTAGCACAACAATAATGGACTCAACAATCTATTAATCAATACATACATTTACTGTCATTAAGTATGACAACTATATATCTTTTACCTTTAAGATTATATTTTGTTTATTTAATATATAATTTAGTGTATATAAAAATCATAGTTTTGTTCTTTTTTATATTATTATCAATATGTTTAACTTTTGTAACTATATACTTAATAACTATATATTATATTACGTGATCAATTAAATTTTTAAATTTTAAATTTCTTATAGTTTTGTTAAGAGGTACTATGATATAGTATATATAATATTATATGTATTATGTATATATAATATATATATCAAATCCAAAAAAAAAAGTGGGCAAGTGGGTATCGCTCTGCTGTATAGTAGAGATGAAGAGTAGGTCACTATAATGAATGTGTTAAATTTGAATGCAATGACGGGTATCATTGTATACGAAAAACGATTCTGAACGGAGATAATTTCTTACACGATGCTTTCTAAGCTACAAATATGTTTCGAATATTTCGCGATCTAACCACAATAATTTTTTGATGCATTTTTTGACAGTTTTAATGCATTTTTTAAATTTTTTAGGACATTTTTGACCTATTTGTTGTATTTTGACTTAAAAGATTAACCTCATTGAAATATAAGTACTACATAGTAGTATAATACTACGTAATAAAAAAATTTTTCATTTTGAACTTTTTTAACTAATTTAACCTCAGGTTTTCCGGTTTTTACAATCTTTATGTCGCACCATCCAATTAGCCGATATTATTGCACACAATTAAATTTTTATCCGATTATTTTCTTATCGAGTGATAATATTATATCGGTGGTGCGCGTGGCCGATTGTCGGACGCTTTCAGTCGTGTTGCGTATAATTTATAATTTTTATTAGAATTTTATTTGTTACTCATTTTTTAATAATAATTTAATTTGAATTTATTTAATAAATAATGCATCTTTTGATATTTTTAGGGCATTTAAATCCGAGTCCTAGTAATTATCTACTTTAACCCTTAAAAATAATCATATAATTTTTTTTGAGCCTATTGTAGTCTTTGTACCTTTGGAGCTTGAAACAATGTTATAATTTTTCCTTCATTTCCACTAAGATATCCTGATTTACAGCCTAATATTATAAAACATTTATTTGGCATTTTTAATTAGTGAATTTAGTATTTACTTATTAAACTTTTGAAAAAAATATAAATTATTGTTTAATAACTCAATAGTCAATAAAAAACGTTTAAATGGACAGTCATAGTTCTTACAATAAATCTAATAAATTTGGAACAATACTGGGAGATGATTTTTATTTTAAATACTGTTTGTTATGACTGGAGTTTGGAAGTCTATATATTTATTTTATTAAATTGGTGCCTCTATATATAACATCGTTCTTTATTTCAACTTGCTAGTATGTTATAATCATATATCATATGAATTATGAAATTTAAACAATAATATAAAATATTATTAATTATTATTAAATTTCATATTTTATTATAAAGTCTATATTCAATGCACTAAAATATTAAATGTGACCGACTTTCGAGTAATGTGGCGGTACCTGGCGGTATTTATGTTAACTATATTTGTACCGTCAAAAATCGTACCGCTTTTTTCATGAAGTGTTATCACTTTCTCTTCTCTACATCGTGATTGGAACACGTCTTGCATTATCGTTCGACCTCTGTTTATGCGTTTCTTCTATGAGAATTTCTAGCTGAAAAGTATAAAAGAAAAGAAATATGTTTCAGGAAATCTGGCAACGTCGTCTAAGTGGTTCTATCCCTTCCAATCATCTCGATCGTATGAGTACCGAAACCGTAATGGGCGTAATGCTAGCAATTCGCATTTCGCAACGCAGAACGCTGAGCTACCGCCATATTATTTTTTGTTTATGGCTGTTGTAGTTGTGGTCCTTACGAAAACAAACGCTCGATTTTCGAAAAAGTGGATATTATATTTCCATCTTGCGCGTTAGTGCATTACGCTTTTGTGTTATTACTCTTTGGTTTTTCCGGTTTTGGACGTTTTGATCATTGCAAAGATAGGTAAGGTTCGTAAGTCGTTTTTCGTTAGAATTTATTAGCTTAACTCGCCTAGCATCTATTCAGTAGCTTAACATTAATAACATTTAACTGCCTGGAGATATACTCAATTTCAGTATAGCGTTGAGTTTTTGATTGGATCTTCCACAATCGCAGCTATGTAATCAAAATCAACCGATAAAATGTGTGAACGTGTGATTTTTTAATTTTTCTGTCCGCTGACATTTTAGTATATCACGAGTTTTTTGTAGGTTATAGTTCGTTTACACCAAAACGAACATAACCTTATCAGTAAGTAAACTCATCTTCTATCACAGATATATGAAATAGTTTATTTTATATATCTGTGTCTTCTATTTGCCTAACCTTTCAACAAGTTAGAGTCGAATCTTTGTCCCCAGATTCGACAAATTTTCTTCCTTTTTGATGTATAATTGTTTTCTTCCTTTTATTGATTTTGCGTAGTAACTAAAGTTGTATTCTACTACTGGAATTTAGTAAAGGTAAAATATTAAAATTAATTTTATTTAAATCATTTAAAAGTGTGAACATAAATGTTACAATGTGTGAGTGTGTGACATTAGTATTCAGTGGCGTAAATTGGCCTAAATTTCTGATTGTGCAGAGAAATATTTTAATTTCTAACCCATCAATAGTTCAATAAATTTCCTTTGTAAAGAATCTTCGCCGTGTAAACAATTTATTTTCTTCTACCATTTTTTTTTTTTTATAAAATGAATAAATAAAATTTAAATTAATTAATAAATTTTGAATCATTTTAATTGTAAACATTTTTATTTATTATAACATAAAAAAAAAAAATCAACAATTTTTAATTTACACAGAGTTTATTACGGACGTCCTCTTTCAAAACATATTACATTAAACTTATCAATTGCTTAGACAAAATTAATGTTTTAACTTTTTTCAAGTAGCTAAACTATTTAATCAGTTTTTCCCAATCATTGTTTTTAAGATAAGGAAGATTATCATTCATATTTTGACATGTTAGTTTGTATGGTTAAGAACATTTTTAATGGTGCATCTTTAGTGTTTTTAAACATTATTTTGAAATATATATTCTATTTTTGCATCTAATTTGACAGATAATTATTTTTTTCATTTATGTTTTATTTACATATATTTTTCTTTTATCGATGAATATGATTAATGAATGACCTTCACCACCCTGAAGCAATATTTTACGATTTTTTTTTTTGTTTTCAATTGAATTGGTGTTTTCAGTTTTAACTTAGATTTTCTTAAAACTTCTTCCCATGTATCATAATTTTGTAACTAAATCAATATGATAATATTTTTGATTTTTTAATACTTCTTGAAAACAATGAAAACTCAATGATAGGTACTTCTCTTTGAAGTTCTGCCTTGAGAATTTAAACTCTCAAAAGTAATAAATACAACTTGTATAAAATAAAAATTCAAAATCAATTAATTGATTACAAAAATCATCGGTTTTTACACCATCAATAAGTTAAACAGAATGGTCATAAGGTTTTAACATTTAAATCTTGTTCTGCTTGAAAAACATTAAATTTGTCCTGCTTCTTTGGAGAATTACTAACAAATATTATACGATACATTAATCATTGGTATGAAATCTCTTGTTTTCAATATCATTACTTCTATAAAATAATAAATAAATATCTTCAATATTTCTTATGGGTACCCAAGCCTTCTGTCTCCTGTGTACTGATTGTACCTATTGTACCTACTGATGTACCAATGTACCATGTATCCATACAAAATTTTAAATATAACAACAACTTAAAACTGGTTTGTAAAAATAAATAGTATTTTCCCCGGTATTTTCATGGATAAAGCAAAGATGTTTATGTAGACAACTGAAGTCTTAAAATATGTAATAAAGAAAATATATATTTATTTTTAATGTAACCAATTGACAATATTAGATTGGTTAATTATTAACATGAACAATTTTATTTTTTAAGCTTTTTAATTTTTAAAATGTTCTACCAAAAGTTTGGCCAAAAAATAAAATAAAAACCATCACAATAGTTTAAATCATGAAGAAACCATACTAATGTTTATTTTATTTACTATGATATGTCGGTAAACAACTTTTCAATGTCTCTTTTTTTTCTTTTTACAGATAAATATGGCTCCCAAGAAATCGGCTTTTTTCACTTTCTTAACTCATTATAGAGATGATGAAATTAAAAAAGGAAAAACACCTTCCAGCTACAAACAATTAAGTATTAATTTATCACCCATATGGAATGTAAGTAACCTCTAAATTAAATCATTTGCTTACAAATATTATCATTAAAAAAAAAAAAACATAAAAATTGTATATTTTTATTTTACCTTTACCAATTTTATGACAATAACATCAAATTGGTTTAGTTATAACTTATAAATTATGATTAATATTTAATAATAGTTTGGCCACTCCTAGTATGATATAGAATTTTATTAATGTTAATATTGAAAATTATTGCTTTATAGGATATGACTGATGGTGAAAAAAACAAATACAGAGTTCTTGCTAATAAATGTATTTCAAATACAAATGGTAATAAAAAACAGCCGTTGAATTATATTAGTAATGGAGAAGAAGTTGAACGTGCTGTTTGTAACATGGAGAAACTTGTAGCTGAGATGTTTGAAAACATACCTAACGATCGGGGTAAGAACTAATACATATATTGAATTGAGACTGCATTCTATACATTTTAATTAAATAATAGCAGTAAGTTCGCTAATTTAGTAAACACAATTTCTTGGGTGAATTACATTCGATTGAATCTGATTTTCTTGACAAGCTAAATAAGCTATACCAGGGGTCACCAACTGGAGGACCGTGGTCCGGATACAGACCTCGAGCACTTTTTTACGGACCATGCGCGTGTTTTCATTTTACATTGATTAAGTGTATACGCGTCAAACCGGCGAGGGAAACGCGCGATCGTCGGAGTGGCGCATATGAATTTGACCAATGTAAATTAAAACTCGCGCGTAGGATACATACATGTGAAACGGGCCTTATCCACAGAATAGTTTTTATCTAGTTTAAATCTGATAATAAATAATAAGATAAGATCATAACGTTGAGCGTCTGTCTACGTAGAACGCGTGTATAGTTCCCAGTACTCCGTATGCGCCGAGACACGACAGACGAGTTCCGAGTATAGTTAGTGTTTATAAGTTCAAACTGTTTACTGCACTGTATGTGTTGACGTTCTGTTTGTGTTCGATTATTAGTTTTTCTTGTACAAATTTTGAATAAGGAAAGAAAAAAGGAAAAGTAGAAGCTGAAAATCAACAGTTTTTCGCAGAATGGACTGATTTATATTGCTTTACATTACCTAACTGTGTTGAAGCTTTACCTGTTTGTTTAATTTGTCAACAAACAGTAGCCATTATCAAAAGTTCAAATCTGAAAAGGCATTATGAGACTAAACACAAATCATTAAGTGAAAAATACCAGGTAGGAAGTAATCTTCGTAAATCCAAAATTGAGAGTTTATAATATTTATCTTATTCAATATCGTAGCTATGGATGAATTGTGTGATAAGACTGATACAGCTCAGTTGTGTATTTTTGTACGATATTTCGACAATACCAGTGAACAGTTTGTTGAAGAAATATTAACTATTTTACCACTGTTAGGGACCACTTGTGGTGAAGCTGATATAAAGCTGTTATAAAATATTTCGAAAAATATAAATTAGATATGAAAAAACTTATTTTATTAACAACAGACGGCGCGCCATCAATGATTGGAAATAAAAAATGTTTTGTTCAGAGACTAATAATTAATAATCCGAAATGCAATAACAAGATAATATTAATCGATTAATCGATTCGTGGAGTTGTTCAACAAACTTAATCTATCTCTAAACATATCCAAATGTAAAGTCATGACTTTCACTAGATCTCATACTTCTCTAGTTTTCCCTTACCACCTGCGTGACACTGTAATTTCACATGGTAATGATTTTATTATGGATCTTGGCTTTAAATTTACTAGCAATCTTGACCCGAGCCTTCACATTGAAATGATTTGCTGTTCTGCTTTAAGAACATTGGGCTTTGTTATAAGGTTGGTTAAACACTTTGGCTTTAAATCTTCTCTTAAGGCTCTCTATTGATCTATTGTACGGCCTATACTTGAGTATGGTGCCGTAATTTGGGACCCGCATGTTGCTGTTAATGCTTGTCAATTAGAAAGGGTTCAGCGTAGGTTTTTCCGGTTTTCCAGCTATTTACTGAGCATTAATTGTCCACCTTATGACTACACACCTGTTGCCACTAATCTTGGTTTAGTTAGTTTAGCTGAGCGCCGATGTTACTTTGGTAATAAATTTTTAAAAGATCTACTGACTGGTGTTATTGATTCTCCATTACTTGTTCTAGTTGCATTTAAAGTTCCACAGCGTTCCACCTGTTCTACTGCTATGTTTCATATACCCTTTAGTTCCACCAATTACATGCAAAATGAACCTTTAAGACGTTTGATGTGGCAAGCCAATACGGACCCCACCTTTAACTTTTTTGATTTTTAATTGTACACACACTTATAATGTATTTCTATTGTTTTATTTACTATCATCATATAATAATTGTAATATCTTTTCTGTACATATATATTTAATTATAAAGGGCTCAGACCGTAAATTCTTAATAAATAAATAAATAAATATCTTATCATTGCATTATCCATCAAAGTGTGTTGTGTTGCAAGTTAAATTTAAATCTCGAAGCTACAATGACACAAGTGATCAAAATAGTAAACTTTATTCGAGCCAATTAATCATCATTGAAGCACCGTCAATTCAAATCATTTCTTGATGAAGTTAAATCAAAAAATTGCTATTTAGTTACTGTATAGCTGCTATACAGTAACTATTTCATAGCCGGATATCTGGTCACATTCATGGGGGGGGGCTTAATATTTTTACCATATCCATTAGCGTTAACATATTATTAGACACATCAACCTGCAAGCTTGTGGCTCTCCTACTTTATTCTAGCTGAGGCACCAAATATCTATAGGTTATAATATGAATATAAAAAAATAAACATTTGAAGCTATTAAATTTGTTTTTATTTTAATGTTATTAATATATTTTTTTTTGCAAATAAATCAACAACAGTATCGGTATTAATACATTTAGTTATGTTTTTTTCAATATACAATATTGATGTGTTGTTGAACCGCTCTTGCAACATAGAAGTTCGAAGCCAAGTTTTAATTCGGCGCATTGTCGAAAAACTCCTCTCACAAGTTGAGGAACTTATTGGTATCGTCATAGCAACTTGAAATAATTTATATAAATTAGGAAAAACATTTTTTGTTAAAATAAAGTAATATATTATTTGTCAGTAGATTGCATTATACAATTTTTTTTTTAAATTTTGATTATTTTCTAAAATTGTATCAAATATCAATATTGTATGTTGTAGTAGAGATACTATTGATACTAGAACCTTCCAAGGGGATTGATTATGTTCTGGAGGGGCTTAAGCCCCCCAAGTCCCCCCCCCCAATATCCGCCTATGCTAAATAGTAACAGTATTTGTTGTCTTAAATTTGTCATGTGTTCCACAAAGACTTGTTTTTTTATTGATCTATAAAAACATCAGCTTCTATGGCCATTAGTTTGACAATAATATTTTACAATTATATGGTTGACTTATAATATGTCTTAAATTAGGTTATATAACTGTATATCTTTAATAAATTGTAGGATTTTGGTGATTGATTGAGGGTCAGGTCCGAGTGCTTCATCAATTTGCTGTGATATTTGGTGTTTTTTCCTCATATCATCGTATTTTTGACATTCAGTGATAATGTGTTTGATTGTGTAGATCACTCCACATATTTCACATATGGGAGGATCCTTTTTCTTCATGAGATGCCTATGTGTGATAAATGTATGCCCTATTCGTAAACAATTTAATATAGTTTCTTCTTTTCTTTTTAATCCTGGGTTGTGCCATGTTTGTATGTTGTTTTTTATTTGGTTTAACATAGTACTTTGGTTAGTCCACATATTGAGCCATTCATGGTTTAGGACTTGTTTGGTTTGTTTCTTTTTGTCTTCGTATGTGTACACATTGAGAAGTGGGGTGTCTGGGGATGAGGCTGCCTTGGACGCTTCTAAGTCTGCCTTTTCATTGCCGTTTATTTTTACTATTATTATAGTTTATAGTATATATTTCCTAAATTATTTTTTAATAATTCGGAAAATCAAAAAAAAAAAAAAATATATATATGGAAAATGGAAATTTTTACACAAAACAAGTTTTTGACCAATCAATTATTTTAATAATAATATTAAAAAATTAATAAATGTTTGTATTTTATTTCCTGATTATTTTAAAAGTAATAAGATATTTTAATTTAGACTTCTGCTTGAGCTACTTACACATCTTAAACAGATAAACATAAGTCCTAAATTAATTCAATTAATATTACTTTCGAGCACCTGGCATAAAAACTATAAAATTGTTGTAAATATTGTATAAGGAAGAAAAGAAAAATGAACTGTTGTGTTATGTTATGTTATTACATTTTTTCTTAATATTATGAACAATATTATTTAAATATATACAGGGTGATTTTTTTATCAAACAACACTCATTATTTCGAAAAGTATTAACTTTTTTCAATTTTTTTTTTTTCAAAATTTTTAGTTTTATGCTTTTCTAAAACTATGTAAAGTTTTTATTTTTTTCACTTAAATATTTAATAGTGAAATCACTATCAACTTTTGATTTTCAAATGGCAACCTATACTTAAAATGTTATAAAATAGTAGGGATATTTTTTTTATGAATTCTAACGTTTAAATTATTATTTTTCATTTAACCGTTCGCGAGTAATAGCTTTTCAAAGTTGGGCGGTATTCGGTTTTAATTTTGAAGACCAGTAGTCACATGGGTAATAAATAATAATAATAGGTACATATTTTCACATGTAATAAACTCGTTATCGACAGTAATGACAATGAACTTTGTACCTGTAGATTACAAATTAATTGTTATAATTATTTAGATAATAATTAATAACCTGATTAAAGTTTTGATAAGAAAATAAATGAGTTGGGGACAGTGAGTCGTCCGAATGTCTACCACTGTTAACATTTTTCGGACAAGTGCTTATCACTCAAAAAAAAAATATAATTATAATTTAAAAAATTTTATGTTGGTGATAGATTTTATACGACTATTTTAGATTCTGAACGGAGTGATGAATGTATTATTGATTTTACAATGATGTGTGTTTTTTTTTTATTTATTTTTTTTTTGTGTTTGACGACAACATTTAGAGCAGTAATATTGCTTCGATTTTCTCAAACGACTCAAATAGTATCGTTTATGAAGCAAAAGTGAATCTAGTTGGTACTTTGGGGGGTCAAAAATTAAAAAATTTCAATATTTTTCAAATGCGTCGGAAAAAACCCTAAAAAAGTAACGGAAAAACGGGATTTTTTACGCAAAACCAGTTTTCAACAAAATCGATTTTTTATTTTGCTATAACTCAAAAACTAATTGATGTAAATACTTGAAATTTTCACCAAATGTTTTGACTTTTTTAAGCTATTTATAGACAATTGAAATTTTCAATTTTTTTCAAGTATTTTTTTTTAAATAACAATAAAAAAATTTTTGGCCGGCCAAAAAATCTTGAAAATTTAATACAAGGTTTCTTATAAGTTGTTCTTAAAGTGAAAATTGTGACACGATTTTGGATTTTTTTTTAAAAGTGCTTAAAGTTCGAATTTATACGAAATATGTCAAAATTGCAAAAATTTGCAAGTACATAATTTTGTGGTTGAAAAATCGTAAAAATTTTTTCTTTTATAATTAAGTTTTGAAAATTTGATACAAGGTTCTCCATAAATTTTTATTCAAATATCTGTAAATAAAACTGTACCGGACTAAGACAAAAAATTTTTAGGAGTGATTGAAATTTAAATTTTTATAAAACCGCATTAAATAACGGTTTAGCCTCAAACGATTTTTGATATTTGTTTTTATCCAAAAAGTATAAGTTGTAGAAACTTGAAAATTTCATCAGTTGTTTATAGGGTTCTAAATTTGAAATATTTCAATGAAATATTGAAAAATATTTTTTCTTCTTTTAAACATGATCGGTTATAGTTGATAAGAAATAATATATTGATTAAACACAGAAAATATTCATGATAAATATACAAAAATATGTACTATAAATTTTTGATATTTTTTAATTTATCACTTGTATTATTAATTGGATCCTTATTGGTTATTTTTATAATTATTTATTATACATATTTTCTTTGTTTTACAATAAACCAACTTTTGAAAATTTATCATTTGCAAGTTGACGTTATTATAAACTTTAAGATATAATAATTTATATTTTATTTTTCATTGCAATGAAATATTTCATTAAAATTTCATGAAATTTTAAAACCCTAGTTGTTTATAATATTAGCTTTTCTTAATATAATTTTATTTTCAAATATTCACTCATTTTTATTCAATTTATAGGCATTTGAAATAATCAATTTTTTTAGATTCTGAACGGAGTGATGAATGTATTGTGATTTTACAATGATTTGTGTTTTTTTTTTTTTTTGTTTTTGTGTCTGTGTACAGCCATAGGCATAACTAGGGGGGCGGGCTTGGGTGGGCTTCAGCCCCCCAGAATTTTTGGGTAAATGTATGTGTATATAAACATATTTGTATTAACTTTATTTTTGCCTACAATTTAAAAAAATATAATGTTTCATATAAACGAATAATCATTCAAATCATTTGTAAACACAAATAGAAATAATTAATAATAAAAAAAGATTTTTAGGAATTTATTCCCCCCTAACTTAAAGGACTAGTTACGCCTATGTAGTACAGCATAACTAGTCGAAATAAAGTTTCAATTTCAAATTTTGGGGTTGGTTTCCGATAGCAAAGTGAATTTCATTGGTGCATTATACAGGTCAAAAGTAAACATTTTCCAACAATTTTCAAATAAATCGAAAAAAACAAAAAAAAAGTAACAAAAAAACGGGAATCTTTACGCAAAACCAGTTTTCGATCAAATTGATTTTTTTATATGGTTGTAATTCAAAAACTAATCACTGTAAATACTTGAAATTTTCACCAAATGTTTATGTTAGTGTTATCTTTATACAGTTAAATTTTCAAAACATTTGGCTTTTTTTGAGTTATTTATAGACCACTGAAATTTACGATTTTTATGAGAATTTATTTTTGAAGTGTCGATAAAAAAAATGGTGGATTACAAAAAAAATTGAAAATTTAATACAAGGTTCCTTAATGAGTAGTTCTTATTGTAGCTAAAAACTTGACTGTTTATTTATACAGAAAACAAATTTAAAATTAATAGTTAAATATTATTGTCTGACAAAAATTTTAAGATGTATGATTTATATTAATACCATGAATTGATACTATTTGAAATTCCCTTTAAGGTAAGTATAGAAAAAAAAATTAATTTCACAATAATTTATTGAATAAATTAAAATTATACATACATGTACATTGTACACATAATTAAGTAATTATAATGTGCATATAAATATTAATATAATAAGTATAAGTATAATATAAATTAATTTTCATTAAAATTATAAAAAAAACAATTGATTAAATGATAAAAATACAAGTTACCTTATATTGTTTAGCAATCAGCATATTTTTCATTATACAGTTAATTTTAGAACAAGACATATTTATAAATTTAATGATTAGGCAATTCACGACGAGTCAAGTATACATATAATCGTTATTTTTTAAACATCATAATTCAAGTCATTAGGGCCCGATTTTTAACAAAATGTATATTTTTTCACTTAAAATAATTCTGATTAAATATTGATCAACATTTCCTAATTTTTAAATTCTATTTCTATAGTTAGTATTATCTTAATGCATATCTAAATAAAATATAACATTGTAATGATAATTATAATACCTATTGGGTGTTGGATACAAGTTCAATATGTTAAAATATTATAAAATTAAGTAAAATAATTTTAACTTAGCTCAGTTATACATATATAAATTTATAATTCTCTTTATTTATGACATTTCAATTTTTTCATAGTAAATAAATCTTTAAATACTTTATATATTTTTTTAAATATTTATACACATTAATATATATAATATTCACAAACAATAATATATATTATATTGTTAATGCATAAATATGTTCATATCCTTAAATTAATTTTTTGCATTAAAAACCGGGCCCTAGTAACAATAAATCCCTAATTCATTTTATTTTATATTATTAGTAACCACTATAAAATGTTAATATCATTTTAAAGTCCAGGATTATGAAAAATCTATTCCAAATTTGATGACACAGTTTAATCAAAATGTTCATTAAGCAGTTATGCAAAATATGAGTAATGATAAACATGTGTTCAAGAAATTCAGAACAAATTCTCCATTAACCCCAGACCTAAAACAATAGTAACATTTAAAAGTGGCACTAATAATATATCAACTTAGATAGGTAAATTTAATAATAATAATTAATAACTTAATAATTAGCAATAAATAGGCAACAACATCAACCATTTACAAAAAAACAATGTTTATTTTGCATATTACTAACTACTATGTAATAGGTACCTAAATATAATTTTAAAAATATATTTAGTTTAATATTTAAATTGTCAATTGAGTATACACATATATAAACAAGTAGGTACTTAGTGATAATCATAATATACATATGTGATAGGTTTTTTTTTTTTTAAACATTAATAATTTAATTTACTCTATTTATACATATTATAATTATTTTTATTTTTATTAAACATAAGTTTTAATGATTAATGTTGCTGCCCCATATTTAATTTAACTACATAATATGAAGTATTAAAATTTAGTATACTAGCATTTACAATATTTTTTTATCATTTACAATTTTCTTTACATATTATTTATTGATAGGTTACAGTTTTCCTCAGGATGTAGTTGGGCAGACTTGATTATTTTACGCTTCTTTGAAATTAACTAGATTATATACAAAAAAGATAATAAAAACCTAATAACTTCCTCATAAAATTGAATGTTACAAATAAAAAATATTTATACATACCTATGATCGATGTTGTTATATGTTGGAATATTAAAATCCAATATAGTATTTTTAACAGTTGTATAGTATTATTTTAGTTTTCACATTGTTCTCAATTATTCTAAGTACAATTGTAGTATAATATGTATATTCTTCAAGTCATATGTCCAAGAATATTCTTATTAGTACATGCTTGTAATTATCTTAGAATTTTTGTATGCAACAAACATTCTGGATTAATTGAAGCCAATAGCTGTACAGTTACAATGCAACTTGATTTTAAAACAAGCTATGTATTATCAACTTATAAATAATACATAATAGATCTATAATATTGTATTATTATCTTTGTCTATCGATATACATTTGAACAAAAATTGTATAGAACTGATAAAACTGAAATTAAAATTTTTTAAATACATTATTATTATTTACTATAATTTTTAAAGCTTTTTACAAAATTATTAAAACTTACCAATAAATTATTCTAAGTTCCTGATAGGTCGTCAAGTAGTATTCACATGTGTAATACCAATTTAAATGAAACTTAGGTTTAAATAAATAGTTAAACAAAATACGTCATAAAAAAACTACTTATGATTACCCATCATATTTAATATAATTTTTACTTATTTAACAACATTATATTAGAGAATAAATGTTTCAATATTTAATTATATTATGAATGTTGGCGTATGACGTGTTTACTCTTTATGTTGGCAATGAAAGTAATAAAATAATTGAATTTTCAATCACAGAAAAGACGATTTAAATTAAACTTATTAAACTAAATGTCACATGAATTTTATATTTTTTTGTTTAAAAGTTAAAGAACATTATTTGGCATATTATTAATATAGGCTATTGCAGTATAGCACTTAAAACTGAAAAGTAAACAATTGTATTATCTATTTTTATTGGGAATACCCAACGGTTTGGTTCGATGAGAGTTTATCTGTGATTAAAGTATTATATTATCATTTGTCATGTGTAGTGGTCACGATTAAAGATATCTTTAATCGTGGTAGTGGCTTAGGAAGTATTTTCATATTATGATATTGTTATCATAATAAAAATTTAAAATGATAATATCTGTTTCATCTGATTTATTATTAATCATAATTTTTGATATTACGGATACAGTGCGTCAGTGCCATAGTCCACGATAGTCCATAGTTCGTATAGTTCGTGTAGGTAGTAGGAGGTACAAATTAAACTACAACGATATTAGTACCTTTGGTCGAACGATAACGATTTATAATTTGAACTACTGGTCTTTATAATTATAATCTAATAATTGTGTTCTAATCAATGTCTCACAGCCGTAATAATCTTTGGGACTAACACCTAAAAACCTCAAACCGCCCAACTTTGAGCAGCTATAACTCGCGAACGGTTAAATGAAAAATAGTAATTTAAACGTAAGAATTCATAAAAAAAATATCCCTACTATTTTATAACATTTTAAGTATAGGTTGCCATTTGAAAATCAAAAGTTGATAGTGATTTAACTATTAAATATTAAAGTGAAAAAAATAAAAATTGTACATAGTTTTAGAAAAGCATAAAACTAACAATTTTGAAAAATAAAAAATTGAAAAAAGTTAATACTTTTTGAAATAATGAGTGTTGTTTGATAAAAAAATCACCCTGTATATATAATGAACATGCATACATATTCTAAACAAAATGTTCTTTTAGTTAATTATTATAAATTGAAATAATTTTAATTTTCAGAATTATTTAATAAAAAGTTTATTTTATTACATATAAATTGTCATTCATCTGATGAAGAATTATATTATTTTCCTGCTGAAATAGCAGCAATAGAATTTGATTTTAAAAATGGGCTTTCTCGCACATATCATCAAATTATTGGTATTTGTAAGTATATAAAATATTATAGTAGTCCCCTAGCACAGATAATAAAAATTATTAAGAATTAGATATTTCATTAATGATGTATCAAATTGTTCTTAAACATACAATCTCTGTACTAGAGGGCCGGCTAACTTATTAATAAGTAAATAACATGGAACTAAATTCAAACTACTAATTCAACTTGTGTTCATAGCTAAATTAAAACGACCGAATGGTTATCCTGGATATATGAGAACATATTCTAATATATATCATCTAATTGATTGTTTGGATGAACATCCGGATGATTATCAAAATATATTTTTTGAATTTTTAACATTTCTTAAGGTAAATGTATTAATAATTATATTGATAATTTTTAACTTTTAATTATATTACTTTAGGATGGAATAATCAATAAAACGGACGTAGGAGAAGGTACATTAGACTTACCATATTTGTATACTTTAGAGTCCTCAAAAGATGAATATAACATAAGAAAAACTATAAACAGCTTGGAAAGGCTGTACTCCACAGCTTTTCCTGAAGGTAAATATAAATTTATTATGATCACCATCTTTGAAAAATATTATACTATCTAAGGTACAGTTTAATTGCACTGAATTAAATAAAATTGTTAACATTGTAAACATTAATTTTTGATAAAACTAATGTAAATTAATCTTAAGTTTTTATATTTTATCCTATATACATAATTTTAGCATAAAAATTGGGTGAGCAATGAGCATGCTTAAAAAAATCACCTTGTATATATATTTATAATTTGATTTTCATTTGAATTAATTTATCATTTTTATTTATTACAATTTAGTTTTACATTATTTGTTTAAAATCAACTATCAATCGTAACTACAATATACCTAAAAATTCTATTATTGAAAAACATATTGGCTGTACACATGTTTAATATAAATATAATTTTAATAATTTTTACTACCTAACCAAAGATATTAAACAGCAATCCAATACATAAGTCAATAATGTATTTTAGATTAATAAATATCCATGATAATTATTTATTTGATTATTAATGTGTTTATTTAAAGGTATTATATAAATAATTACAAAATTACAAATTTTCATATAGTAATACAATTTCTGATTAATACATTTGACTTTTTAGATTCTGAACGGAGTGATGAATGTATTGATTTTGATTTTACAATGATGTGTGTTTTTTTTTCTTTTTGTGTCTGTCGACAACATTTGGGGCAGTAAAAATGCTTCGATTTTTGACTTCAGCCCCTCTTTGAAAAGGAAATCGGATCTAGTTGGTATCTAGTTAGTACTTTGGGGGGTCAAAAGTTAAAAATGTTCAATATTTTTTAAATGAGTCGGGAAAAACCCTAAAAAAATGACGGAAAAACGGGATTTTTTACGCAAAACCAGTTTCTTCAAAATCGAATTTTTTATTTTGCTATAACTCAAAAAAAAATCGATATAAACTCTTGAAATTTTCATCAAATGTTTATATTAGCGTTCTCCATATACAGTTAAATTTTCAAAGAATTTTGAGCTATTTATAGACAATTGAAATTTTTAATTTTTTTTAGTATTTTATTTTAAAATAACGATAAAATATTTTTGGCCGGCCAGAAAATCTTGAAAATTTAATACAAGGTTTCTTATAAGTTGTTCTTAAAGTGATAAAAAAAAATCCGAAATCGTTAGTCACAATTTTTTTTTATAAGTGCTTAAAGTTCGAATTTATACGAAATATGTCAAAATTGCGAAAATTTGCAAGTAATTTTGTGGTTGAAAAATCGTAAAATTTTTTTCTCTTAAAACTAAGTTTTGAAAATTTGGTACAAGGATCTCCATACATTTTTCTTCGAATATCTGTAAAAAAAACTCTACCGGATTCAGACCAAAAATTTTTATGAGTGTTTGAAATTTAAATTTTTACAAAACCGCGTTAAATAACGGTTTAGCCTCAAACGGTTTTTGATATTTGTTGTTATTCAAACAGTATAAGTCGTAAATACTTGAAAATTTTACCAGTTATTTAGATTGCCATTTTATTTACGTGATTTGATTTTCAAAATATTTTGACTTTTTTTGAGCTAATAATAGACAATTGAAATTTTCAATTTTTTTTCATTTTTTTTTTATAAATGTTGATAAAAAAAAATTTAGCTGGGACAAATTACTTGAAAATTTAATTGAAGGGTCCACATAACTTGTTCTAACTCTCATTCAAAAATTATAAAAATACATAAGCACATTTTTTTTTTATTAGCATTTGAAGTTCAAATATTGACAAAAATTCGTCAAATTCATGAATATTTTTCACTATTTGGTAGTTAAAAATTTATAAATATTTCACTATCAAAAGCTAAGAATTGAAAATTTAATACTATGCTGTCCATAAGTTAAGCTTAGAATAATTATAAAAAAGTTTGAGGATTATTCAATTTAAAAAATTTTACGAGTGTTTAAAGTTTTAATTTTAATTTGAAATCAAAAATACGCGTGTAAAATTACGTTTTACTAATAAATAATTTTCGATTTTTGTTATTTTTAAAAAATTATCAAACATAAGATCTTGAAGCTTTTACTTAAGTGTTTGAATTTGTGAATTTTTTTCAAAATAGAATATATGAAAATATTTAAATATAATATATCCCAGACTGACAAATCATCTCCGTTCAGAATCGTTTTTCGTATACAATGATCCCTATCATTGCATTCAAATTTAACCTACCCCAGTCCGAGGTCCACCCCACCCCCTAATGTACAGCAGAGCGATAATCACTTACCCGCTTTTTTTTATTTTAATCTAACTTATATAGTTTTTTAAATATTCATCATATTTTATAGTTAATGCTGAACTTGTTAAGTCTACTTTTAAAATAGCAAAAGCCGATCAATTATTAGTGGAAATAAAAAAAAAAATGAATCTACCACTGGATGAATGGAATTATGATGGAGTCAATGTGGAAGTTGGCGAAATAAATTATTTTGTTTCCATTTTAGAATATAATTATTATGTAGATTATATCTGTTGTAAGGTAAGTGTTATATTGATGCCGAGTTGCATGAAATCGTTCCTTAAATTTATTGAATGAATAGTTTTATTGAATCATTAAATAATTTTATTTAGCGTTTTGGGTTGCACAAACAGTTGAATAATTTTGTATTGGTTTCAAACATGATACCAAGGTTTAAGCACAGAAAAGATTAAATTTAATCTAGTTTGATGCTTATCACAGAAAATTGATAACAACTTATTGACAAGACGTATGGGTTGTTATCGACCATTGTTTAATGAACGAATACATTTTTATTTAACCGAAATCGGATCATTAGTTTAACTGACTGGTAACCAATAGTTTAATGACTCAATAACGCTATTGAACGTTTATTTAACATTTAGTGGATGAATTACTTTTTATTCATTCAATAGCGTAGGTACTATTAGTTCATTAAATATTTAATGAACGTTCATGCAACCCGGCATGAGTATTATAAATTTACGTAATAAAATGTATTTTTAAATGGATTGTATAATAAATTATCTTCTTAAAAAACTAAAAATGTATGTCTGCTTTTGATTTCAACTTGTTTTAATCCATAGTTTTTTTTTAAGTAATCACAATTTAAATATTTCACCTTAATCTTAAATACTATATTTATAAATATACATGTTTTTTTGGTTTATAAAATATAAGAACATGATATTCTCAAATAGTATCTTTCAAATACCTATTTAAAACATGATTTCCATTCAAATAAAATATTTGTTAATATATTTTATATATGTATATTTTATTTGTAGTACCATGAAACAAGGTATAATCGTATCAATGTCAAATGTTCCAAATCCCGCGTTATTAGGTGGATGGTTAATATTTTTGATCACATAAATACATATACCGATTTAAACCTTATACCTGGCAGACATGTGGCAACTACATTAAGAGATGGTTCATCATTGGTAATGCTTACTTATTATTTATTAATTTAATACTTCATTAATATGTATTTCAATGAAATAATAATTCATTATCCTATATATTTTTATCATTTATTTTAGATGATTGAAAATGCTCATTTGCCTCTCACAGCAGCAGAGCTAAATTTAAACAGAAATACTTCCTATGATGATAATATATTGCCCAACTCTATCATATCACCATAAACACAAGTAATATAATAAATTAATTTTATTAGTACAGATAATATTAAATTTTAATATTATTTAATTTAAAATAAAAATTATTTCATGAATTGAAAAAAAAAAGGGTCTTGTTGTCATTTGTCATTTATAATCTTCCGTTCTATAGTATAGCACAGGCGTGACCAACCTTTTTCAACTTGCGGACCATATTCAAAATTTATATTTATACTGTGGGCCGTAAAGAAAAACAAGTCCAAATTTCATACTTATATTAATTATTCTAAAATCCAATACATTTTTTATATTAAAATTAAATTTGTAAGATATTTTTTAGTATATTAAAATAAAATTCTTTAGATTATTAGGTCTGGCAACTAGCAAAATATGGAAGTAGATTTCTTATTTATAATGGTAAAACACGATTGCGTACAATTTTTATCTGCAACTTTGAAGCACTATTGCCATTTTATTTGAACTAATAGAACATACAATTTAAAATTAATCCAAAAGTTTTCATCAAACTTAAACGCTCAATCTTATAGCTCCCAACTTTCTGGAAACATTTTCAAAAATACAATCAGTACCTATTTAAAGGTTTAATTAAAAAATAAAAAAATGCTGATTTAATTAATTGGTATAATATTTACCATGAAAGAATATAATAAGTACAAAATTCATAAAAATATTATAATATTTGTCAAAAATTAGTTATTTAAATCTAATGTATAACATTTAAAATTATATACGTTTTACAATTCATTATTTTAATCTTCTATTATTTTTAAATATTTTGACATGTCCTTTTTTCAAAATTTAATTTTTACTGATCACAAATAAAAACTTAAGTGCGGCAACGTTGCATAGCAAATTGTACGCAATCATTTGACTTTTGGGGTACATATTAAAGTTAATTGTTTAACGTATGCAATTGTGTTCCCAAAAACGTGCATTGTACGCAACTGTGTAGTACCCAACTAGCAAATGAAAGTAGTTTTCTTATTTATAGTCAGGACTAGCTATGGTGTTGCACTTGTACTACCATCTAGTGCCTACGTTATCGATACTTAATAATAGTGTTGATTATTATTTAAGTTGTTTTAGTCTACATTGTGACCTTAGCAATTCAGAGAATCAATATAAATACATATTTTATACTGCTATTAATTATATTTACAAAAACTATTTTTTTAGTTATATTGTTGCACAGTTAAAATTAAATTTTAATAATGCATTAATACATTATATTTTGTTTTATTTAATTATATTTGACAATATACATCTATTTTTATCCTAAGTGCATTATTATTGAATTTAATTACCTAGGTTTTTACTTTTTAGTTTCATATATTTAACTGCATACTTTATATTGTATATTATTGTATATTCTATGTCTTTATTGGTTGCTCTCCGAGGTGTTTGAATAAAACTGAATAAGTAATACTATTTTTAATAGTTAATTTACACTTAGAATATATTCAAAAGATTTATATTTACATTAATTTGTTTTTTAGTTATAGTCAACATTCGGCAGCAAAAAAAGAGTTTCCAAATAAATTAGCATAACAATAATGGACTCAACAATCTATTAATTAATACATACATTTGCTGTCATTTAGTATGACAACTATATATCTTTTACCTTTAATATTATATTTTGTTTATTTAATATATAATTTAGTGTATATAAAAATCATAGTTTTGTTCTTTTTTATATTGTTATCTATATGTTTAACTTTTGTAACTATATATTATATTACGTGATACATTAAATTTTTAAATTTTAAATTCAGATTAATTTACATCTGATTGGGTTATATCATATTCAATATTTGTTGCATAATTTATTTATTAGATATGTAAATTACTCAATCATGTACAGTTAAAAACCTGTACATAACGGACAGTCACGGGACCAAAATAATTGTCCATTATAGACAGGTGTCCGTTTTAGATAGGTTTCAGTGTTCTATAAGTAAAATTATAAACATATCTTTGTAAGGGAAAATGAAAATTTTGTACATATATTATATTACTATTGTATATACTACATATTATTACATATTATAATCTTTATCATTATTATTATTATATTATTTTATTTAACATATAAGTTATAAATTTAATTTTTATATTAATCAGCATGTTTACGAATAGACAAACTTGAAATCGCTAGACTCTTAACAATGAATAATGTTCACCTTTTTTTTTACTTGAATGATTTACGCGGTATGGTAAGTGCCCCATTGCTAAGAAAAATATGTCAAATTGTTAGAAACTTAATAAAAACATTAGAATTACTTATGGTTTTATTTATACGTATTATTACAATTTATTTTTAATTTATTTCTATTTAATTGTTTCTCAACTTCATAAATTCAATAGGTACTGCGAATTAATGTAATCAAAATCGGGATAATGCATAATCGGTTGTAATCTGTTTTCATGTGTATCCAATTGCGCTCTGTATTGAAGCTGTTTCGTATTTTGTATGTACATAATTTGATATTACATTTAGATTTGAACTAGGATTTTTGTCTGTTATGAAATCACTGGAGTAAAATATTAGTGTCCATGTCCGTAATACTAAGAGTTCGTTATTGAAAGGTTGAAATACATTGCAATGCCTATCTTTTTGATTGGACTGGGTCATTTTGTCCGTTATATACAGGTGTCCGTTAAGTCAGGTTTTACTATATTTCTATTTAACAGAATCATAATTTCATTTATATGTAAAGGAGACATTTTAAGACAATTAAACATATCATATGTCAATATTTATTCAACAATTAACAAAATTACCTACTATGAATTCTATGATACACAGACTTAATTAATTGTTCAATCATACAAAATAATGGTATGTATGTTTGTATTATTTTTAAGGGTATAATATGTTTAAGTATGTATAATGTATATTCATATAATATGTTTATATCATATTTTAATTTTTTTAAACACGATGTCAGAGTAAGGACTGCTAATTATTTTTATTATTGTACAATTGGTTTTTTATTTAATCTAGACCGGCTTTATACCATTATTATTAAAAAATGTTCATTTTATTTTTATTTATACCTAACTCGTATCAAATTTAACTAATTAGGTATTATAATTGTAGGTATTCTAATTATATATAATTATTAGTAGTATTCAATTTAATTTTAATGAAAATATATTTATTATTATACATTTTTTTTAGTCTAAATTCAAAAAAAAATTTAATGAAATTCTGTCATCCGATTGGACCAGGCTTATGTATTACAAAATTGTCAATAAAATCATTGTTTTCAGCTTTACCAGTTAATGAGCTACAAATATCCTCGTTGGTCCTGATGTTTAATGATGTATGTTATTATCCAACTCTATTTTGGTTCATCCAAAATATCCCATAAATTTACCAATGTATTTAATTTATTTCAATTTTTTAATAATGTTTGAGAAAATATTTTTCTCAGAAGATAATGATATACTAAAACTGATGTCTAAAAAATCATATATTTCATAAACAAATAGTTTGAAATAAGATTCAAGTTATAGTTTTAAGAAGATGATATCATTAGTTAGGATAGAAATAGACCTCTCTCTCTTTTAGAACCTTAAAAATGATATAATACTATGTGTAATAAATAATAATACACTTATGTGTAAAGGTATAATTATAACATGAGTACTTATAATCATAATTCAAAAGCCCCTTATCTTACCCACACTTGTAATGCTACAGATTCTCAATTTATACATCACTTACACTACAAGTATAAACTATTTTTTTTTCAATATATGATTGAGATAATAACCACTAACACAAAACGATAGTTACTGCCATAATATTATAGAAGTTAAATATTATAAAATAATACTTAAAAAAAAAAAAAAAATGTTTTGTGTATTGCCTGTTACCACCATCACACCTGAGCAAATTTTTTTTATCAACTCTAAAAAGAATTAAGACATATTTAAAAAATGTCATATCTGAAGTGAGAACAAAACAAACATTTTATACATTAAATGAGGAAGGACGTTATACCGCATGTATTGTCTCTGTCTTACTGATATATATCATACCAAATTTGTGTTCAGCAGAACATATATTGTGATGTTAGCTTTAATATTAGAGTAAATTTACCTACTGTCAAATTTAAAGCTAACAATATTTTCTAGGAAATGTCATATGCATTGATATTATCATTTTAAAGTAATTTATGAACGTTTTAAAATTGTAATATTTTACATCAGTGGCCTACGCAGAATTTTTTTAAGGGGTTGTCGTAAATCATAATTATATGCATGAATTGGCCTTTTTTTTTATTGTTTTCATTGTTTCACATTACAGATACTTATTTTTAAGTGGAATTTCATATCTTCCTGACGTCTCCCTGTGTACTCTACTGTTTTACATAGCTATTACTCACTTTAAAATGATAATATCATTAAAAGCATATGACATATGTAACATATGTTATATAATATTATTAGGTACGTTAAAATTTGATGATAGGTTAATTTACTCTTAATTCTAATATTAAAAATAACATCACAAACTTTGTTCTGCTGAACACAAATTTGCTATAATGTACATTAGTAAGACAGAGACAACACATGCGAGTATAACTTCCTCTTATGATTAAATGCTTGATTCAGAGTAAAATCAAAATAAGACCATTTCTTTAACTATAAATTTCAATCCATCGCTGTCAATACAGTCTTTATATTACATAATTACCTAACTATTTTGTAAGCCAAATAATGTGAATCTGATATGGTTTGTATTTCAATAATTTGTGATCATTAGCTTATTTATTAAGTCAAACTACTCAATTGAATAAAAGGCTTTTATTCTATGCACTTTTAATATTTACAAATGTAGAAAATTTACCAAAGACAAAAAATTGTTTGATTCATCTATTGTTAAATTAAGGAAAAATTAGCACTATTTAATATTTGTAGTATTAATTAACATAAAATAGTTAAATTCATTATGTATTAGATTCTGAACGGAGTGATGAATGTATTGATTTTACAATGATGTGTTTTTTTTTTTGTGTCTGTCGACAACATTTGGGGCAGTAAAAATGCTTCGATTTTTGACTTCAGTCCCTCTTTGAAAAGGAAATCGAATCTAGTTGGTAAATAAATCTATTTCAATTTTATTAAACAAATGGGCATATGAGATACCATGCTAATAAAAAAAAATTAGTTAAGATAATAACAATACAATGCATTTTTTACCATATCAATTAGAGTTAGCTGATAGTCCTAAGTCTCTAAAAATTCATTTTTATAAAAATATATTTACAACTCGCCCAAACGATATATTATTTTGGGTCATTTGCCCAAATGAAAACCGCCCACAAAGAGTGTAGTCTGAAATTGGAAGTGTGTATTGTGAATTTAAAAAGTTTGTACCTACTAAATATGTAGTAAATACTAATAAATAAGACTACTAGCTATATAGTAAGTTGTATTTATAAACATTATTCAAATTTTTAAAAAAAAGAATATTTTCTTAGCTTTTTTTCTAGTTATTACTATCAACAATGACAATTGAGTATCGAAAATCTATTCTAGACACCAAAAAATTGTTGTTTTGATATTGTATGAACAATTAAATTTTAAAAGATGAAATTGAATGGATATTACATGGGAGTTCAATGTAAATCTTTTAATATCTATGCAATATGCCAATATCCCAGCAATTTGATTTGGCCACCAATATTATTGATTTAATATTGAATTGATCATGCATTGATATTATTTGTATCAATATTAAATGGATATTAAAAATAATCTTGAATGAATATTGCTTGAATAATGTTTTATATTCACAAATTAGATTTAGATTTGAACTAAGATTTTTGTCTGTTATGAAATCACTGGAGTAAAATATTAGTGTCCATGTCCGTAATACTAAGAGTCCGTTATTGACAGGTTGAAATACATTGCAATGCTTATATCCTTTTGATGGGACTGTGTCATTTTGTCCGTTAAGTCAGGTTTTACTGTATTTCTATTTAACAGAATCATAATTTCATTTATATGTAAAGGAGACATTTTGAGACAATTAAATCTATGATACACAGACTTCATTAATTATTATTATTTATATAATTCATAATGCATAAATTCAACATTACTCAAGTACAGCAGTGCAGTTTTAGTTAAGTTGTAAGCAAATGCAATAATGGGGAAGTTACTTTTTTTTTATAATTAAATTATACTACCAATTGGCAATCACCTCTAAAATTGTATTCAAATAATTTCTAGTTTGATTTTTGTTATTGGTCAAGTTACATTACTTCCGAGTTAAAAAATTAATTTCATTACAATTAGAGTTACTTTTTATTACCTAGCAAAAATATCATTGTAGTTTAATGGTATTAGATTGTTAATAAATTAACTATATAATGATAATAAACTAATGAAATAACAATCAATAATATGAATTTATATAATATGCAATGTTTATTTAAGATCCAAAGAAGACAATCATTGTTTAACATAATATTTTATTCTTTATTTTATTAATAACTTAACTACTATCAGTTTTTAAATTTTCCTAAGTATTAGTATTGAAAGATTTTGATTTTTAAAAATCCTGACATTGGAATGAAAATGTTTAAAAATTCCTCATTATTGCATTTATGACAGATCCAAAATATAAATTTTATGTAAATAGTTATGAAGAATAATTTTATCACCTACTTAAGTACATGCGTCACAACACCTACTAATAAAGTAAATACTCGTAGCATTTTTACATAAATTGGGTTATTTTAATTTAAAATATTTTTGTATGTCTAACTCTCATCATAATCTCAATAGATTAATCCGTGAGAGGCTAAATTAATAACTATGATTTCATATATTTTCTGTCACATTCAATTGTATATATACCTAATAATTTAAGATTTTTTTAATCAATTGTGAACAATAAAGTATAATTTTTCAGATTAATGTCTAATTCACCGAGCCATAGATATTAGATAAAGTTAATTTCTAGCATGTGCTCTAATTTTGTTAGTTTATTGATTTTTGTACCATTAAATTTACTTTTCTAGGAAATTAGATGTATTAAATTAATTACAATAATATAAACAAATAATAACATTTTGTGAATGAAGACTGAACCTGTCCATAAAATACGGCGTTCATAGAAATATTGAACTCTATATACTTTTCTTTATACTCATTCATGTTTTTTATAATACGTATTCACTGAACTATGATTTTGTTCTCCAAATTTTATTGAAAGGAACTTAGCAAGAGTGTGCAAGACCTATTTTTTTCATTAATTTTTTTTAATAGTACTAAAACGACAATTTAGAAATCTTTATATCCAATACATTTTTTAAAAAAATATTAAATTAAATATAATATACCAAGCAAGAAAAAAATAGGTCCAACTTGGTAAACGGTCACTTTGTACTGTCGATTGTTTAAAATGCAGAATGCGGACACTCAGTACGGTCGGGTAAAAAGGTACTTTGCAGAACGCGGACACTTTTTACTATTATATATACATAAAGCATATATTATAAATATAAGTTTTATACATAAGTAGCATAGTGTTAATTATTAAAATAGAAAAAATAAAAATAAAATTGTTATAAAATATTGATTGTATAATAATAATAATCTAAATAAACAAATAATCAATAATATCATTCAAACTACATGTAAAAATGTATACAACATAAAAATCAAAAAAATTTCAAAAAGTAGTATAATATATAAATAGTATTTAGATGTAATCATTTTTAGATTATTAGCTAATAAAAAATAAAAATAAAAATAGGATAATATAGAAATATGTCAAATTTGAAATAAATGTCAAACGTCAAAAAAAATATAATAAGTATTGAAAAAATGTTTAAAAAACTACATGTAAAAATATGTACAATATAAATAAGTCAAAAGGTAGTATAATATGAAAATAGTTTAGTATTATATATATCTATTGATAAATCTATTGTAGGCCTAATGCCTATCAGCTGGACATTCGTATAATCGTATAGATTTTAAAAGGCGTAACAGAAATGTCACAAAAAACGTACCTACCTATATCGTTCGACGTTCATATTTTTTCTTAAAATCGTGTACTCAAAACCATCTTTGACGAGCTTTAGTCTTAATTTAGATGATATTATTTCAATCGTGACAGTTGTCGTTTTAGTGAAGTGCATTTAAACGATGAACTCAAATATCTTAACTCTAATAACTTATGGATATCAGTATATCACGATTGAGAAATATATATAATGATAAAGTATTATCGATATATACCCATGATTCCACAGATAATATTACCAAATAATAATATTTATAAAATTTCTAATAAAATTTTTCATGACAATAAAGTTGACTACATTATACACTTATTACTACTTATTTTTTATTAGCTAATAATCTAAAAATCTGTAATAGTATTAACTATTACAGCTAAATATTATTTTTATATTATACTACCTTTTGACATAATATTTATATTGTCATTTGACATTTATATATTTAATATAGATTATAATATTATTATTATTATATTTTTTATTCGCTAATAATTTAAAAATCATTACATCTAAATACTATTTATATATTATACTACTTTTTGACATTTTTACATGTAGTTTGAATGATATTATTGATTATTTGTTTATTTAGATTATTATTATTATACAATCAATATTTTATAGCAATTTTATTTTTATTTTTTCTATTTTAATAATTAACACACTATACATAATTATTAGTTACTACTTATATGTATAAAATTTATATTTATAATATATACTTTATGTATATAATAGTACAAAGTATCCGCGTTCTGCAATGTACCTTTTTACCAGACCGTACAAAGTGTTCGCGTTTCGCACTTTTAATGCCTGACCGTACAAAGTGAGTAAAGTGACCTAGAACCGTCCAAATAATTGTTGAAGTTAAACACAATTCCATTTTGTTATTCTTTAATTCTAGGTTATGTTTATTTTATTACTTTTTTTTATTACTACCTTTACCAGTCACGTAGTGTGTAGAATGTAGATCATACTATCATGTAACTAATTTTCTTATGAATTATAAAAGTGTGTTATTAAAATTTTTACATTGCAGTTATTAAAACACGCGTTTTAGATTCTGAACGAAGTGATGAATGTATTGCATTTACTATGATGTGTGTTTTTTTTTTTTTTTTTTTGTGTCTGACTCCAACATTTGGAGCAGTAATAATGCTCCGATTTTTGACTTCAGCCCCTCTTTGAATAGGGAATTGAATCTAGTTGGTACTTTTTTGAAGTAGTTTTGAAGTATCGGGAGTTTTTCTATTTTACTTGTTTGTAGTGACGCGTAGTGTATTAATCTACGTTTTAAGTAGTATTAAACGAAATTACATGTATATCTACCTAATGTTTAACTTGGTAGCAGAACCGTTGTACCTATATGTAATGAATCTCGCTGTGTATCTATATTATTTTATAAATGCTTTCCATAACAGTTATGCTGTTTAGTATATTTTTGAGTATAGATATAATGGAAATTGTAATGTATTTTTTATTACTATGCAATGTTATTTAACATTTTAGATTCTGAACGAAGTGATGAATGTATTGCTTTTACTATGATGTGTGTTTTTTTTTTTTTTTTTTTTTTTGTGTCTGACGACAACATTTGGAGCAGTAATAATGCTCCGATTTTTGACTTCAGCCCCTCTTTGAATAGGGAATTGAATCTAGTTGGTACTTTAGGGGGGTCAAAATTAAAATTTTCTAATAGTTTTCAAAAAAATCGAGAAAAACAAAAAAAAAATGACAGAAAAATGGAAATTTTACGGAAAAACCACTTTTCGACAAAATCGATTTTTTGATTTTGCTGTAACTCAAAAACGAATTATTGTAAATACTTGAAATTTTCACCAAATGTTTATATTATGGTTATCTCTTTACAGTTAATTTTTCAAAATATTTTGACCATTTTTAAGCTACTAATAGACAATTGAAATTTTCGACTTTTCTAAGTTTTTTTTTCTTCAAATGCCGATAAAAATTTTTTGGGTGGCCAGAAAATCTTGAAAATTTAATACAAGGTTTCTTATAAGTTGTTCTTAAAGTGATGAAAAAAAATCCGAAATCGTTAGTCACAATTTTTTTTTATAAGTGTTTAAAGTTCGAATTTATACGAAATATGTCAAAATTTAAATTAAATTTCATACGCTCATAATGCGAATGTTGGCCATAGTAACCATAGTAACATAATATAAAAACTATACTATTTGTTTCAAAATAGAATATTTGACAATATTTAAATATAATATATCCTAAACTGACAAATCATCTTCGTTCAGAATCGTTTTTCGTATACAATGATACCTATCATTGCATTCAAATTTAACCTACCCTAGTCCGAGGTCCACCCCACCCCCTAATGTACAGCAGAGCGATACTCACTTACCCGCTTTTTTATTTTTTATTTTTTTGTACATTAATTATCTTCGTTCATCTTTCGTTATTTTGTCTGAAGTATTATTTCCATTCGTCTCATGTAAATGTGATGTCTTTGGTTAATTTATTGTACAAGATGAGTACAATTAAATAATTTATACTATGTATTTATTTTCAATTCTATTTTGTATATAACCCTATAGTCCCGGATCTCTGTAGAAAATCATTATATTTAAACGTGATTTTTTCAGTAACAAGTAAAAAATTCTAATTATATTACATATTGTTCTAAATATTTAATTTTGCCTTTTTGAAAACAATTAAAAAAATTAATTGAAATAGTGTGAAAATTAGGTTTTTGAATTTGTAAGAAGAATATAGTTATTTTAGCGAAGCACAAATAGCATGCTTTAAATTTTAAACAATCTTGATTGAAACGCTGATTTTTTATAAGAATCTGTAAATATCTTGATATTTTTGAAATGTGGAGCACTGAGCAGATTAAAATTATGAACTATTTTAGATTCTGAACGGAGTGATGAATGTATTGATTTTACAATGATGTATGTTTTTTTTTTTTGTGTCTGACGACAACATTTAGAGCAGTAATAATGCTCCGATTTTTGACTTCAGCCCCTCTTGAATAGGAAAATTCATCTAGTTGGTACTTTGGGGGGGGTCAAAAGTAAAATTTTCTAATAGTTTTCAAAATAATCGAGAAAAACAAAAAAAAAATGTCAGAAAAATGGAAATTTTACGGAAAAACCACTTTTCGACAAAATCGATTTTTTTATTTTGCTGTAACTCAAAAACGAATTATTGTAAATACTTGAAATTTTCACCAAATGTTTATATTATGGTTATCTCTTTACAGTTAAATTTTCAAAATATTTTGACCATTTTTAAGCTACTAATAGACAATTGAAATTTTCGACTTTTCTAAGTTTTTTTTTCTTCAAATGCCGATAAAAATTTTTTGGGTGGCCAGAAAATCTTGAAAATTTAATACAAGGTTTCTTATAAGTTGTTCTTAAAGTTATAAAAAAAATCCGAAATCGTTAGTCACAATTTTTTTTTATAAGTGTTTAAAGTTCGAATTTATACGAAATATGTCAAAATTTAAATTAAATTTCATACGCTCATAATGCGAATGTTGGCCATAGTAACCATAGTAACATATAAAAACTATACTATTTGTTTCAAAATAGAATATTTGACAATATTTAAATATAATATATCCTAAACTGACAAATCATCTTCGTTCAGAATCGTTTTTCGTATACAATGATACCTATCATTGCATTCAAATTTAACCTACCCTAGTCCGAGGTCCACCCCATCCCCTAATGTACAGCAGAGCGATACTCACTTACCAACTTTTTTCTTTTTAAAACAATAATAATAACGAAATTTGGTTAAAAAATAATAAATATATTTTTTTAAATTATTTTTATTTTTATTTTATACAAGACAAGATAAAACGTTTAGAAGAGAATGCATACTTGTATATATATAATATCTTCAAATAATTTAATATTTGTATGTTTGTCATTATTTATCATTTGTATTTTATTTTTCAAGATGTCGGAGCTAGATTAAGCAAGGTTTTAAAAAGTCACATATAATAAAATTGAGACAAATAGGTAAATATAATTTGTTAAAAATACAAAAATACATTCTTTTTGCAAGTCCTATGTCATAAATTGTATCTTACATACTAAACATTTTCAACAAAAATCCGATAATTTATAAATAATAACATATCAATATAGATTAGGTTAATTATTATGGCTATATAAAATATTAATGTACCTAAACGTTTTGTTATTTGTGAACATTTCAAGCATCTACGATTATTCTATAAAATACACAATTGATTTTTTTGAATACTGGTTTTGCGAACAAATCGTAAATCCTTAATCGACTTAATTGTACCTATGTCTAATGGACAGGATACTCATCGTGATAGATACTTATTATGCCTACCCTATATTAGTATAGAATGAATATATTATTGATTTACCTATTATAAGTGGATATTAAAAGGTAATACCTATGTATAAAGAACAGGATATTCAGTAATACTCAAAATTATACACTATTAGCTATTAGTGTAGGATGTGATTTACCTATAGCCTATAAAGTATATATTAAATTGTCCCTCATCATATAATGAGTATTAATTAAAATACCTACTAAATAATGATGAAAAGAATGCACTTATTTCCTTTTATAATTAATATTTTATGTTCTTCACGAACTAACTAATCTAATTTAAATAGGGCAATTATTACATCAAATCTTCGATCGCATTTAAAGAATTTGATTATCATTTCACAAGGAGAATAGGTAATATATTTTTATGTACCTACTTTTAAAATAACTAGGTTAGCTTACTGCTATATAATTTCCAACAACCTAACTTTTTAATTGTACCTACTATATACACGCGTTTTAAAATCATACTAATTATAAAAGATATATAAATACAAATACAATTTGTACCTAATAACATTTTATAACTTACTTTATGTTCACACAGCCCTTCCCTCTTCTCAAGCATTTTTCAATTATGGTACTGTAAATAATTCCGGGCCCTCATTATATTTATAATAATTTCAATATTAATTTAAAGATTTTATTTTTATTTTTACAAAAGATACCTAAAATATTGGTTATACAGCTTGTTTTGCTATAATACACCTATAAAATTTCAATTATTTTGGTTACCCTAAAATAAATTTAAAACACATATTTTGTTCACTAATTTACTGTAATCTTATATAAAAATCAACATTGCATTAAAAAATATTTTTGAATAATTTAATTTATGAGGTAAAAAAAATATACACAACATAATACACATAGATTTTTACACAAAATTATGTAATAAGAAATAAAATTATTTATAGGTATACCAATATTGTGTAAAGATTATACGGTGGCTGGAGTGGCATGACTCTTTTTATTCCTAATTTAAATTAATAATATGAATATATTATGTTTTTTTTTCCAGGCCCGGGAACGGTACCGTTTGTGACCGTTTGTAAATTTCACCGATTTACAGGTAGTCGATTTTTAGGTTCGATTTAAAATATTTAAATTCCACTGATACTTTCCTTTTGACCTGTAAAATACTTAAACTCTACGGATGATAAAATCCGCAAATTACAACTATTTTTTTCGTTAAATCATTATCAATCCAAATTTTAGATTGTATTTAATTTATTGATTTTTTTTACTATAAACCACGGCTATAGATATTATATAGTATCTATATAGTATCTAGTATCTATAGCCGTGCTATAAACTAGCTGTTTGTTATTGATAGTTAATAATTATATATATATATATATATGTATTATTAATTGTATTTTAATGTTTTTTTCAACTAGGTGATTAATAATTAGTGATTATTATATAATATACATTTTTTTATTTGTGTAATAACAGTGGAATTAAAAAAAACGTACCGGTAGAATTTACATGGAAAAAAGACTAAAAAGGTCGTAATTGATGGAATTTACACGCACCCGTCCTCACTACCCCTCACTCTTTGTGCATTTCCACACACATATATATATTTTTCATTTGACGTGATTGAATTTAAAAAAAAAAATAAATAATATAAACTAAAAATAAAAGGTATTTTAAACTACAGGTATTTAACTTCTAGGTAAAAATACTTTGAAATGTATTTTAAATAGGTACTTTATTGAAATATTTTTCAAAGATTTGAATTAAAGAAGTTACACGAAGATTGCAAGTAGAATATATATGAAATACTTAAATGTTAATTAAGAAATTATTTTAATTAAATATAATATAGTTAACCTTATAACATTTTATGTATTCTCGTATCTCAATATCAGATTCTAAAACTTTTTCTATAGTTCCAATAGTATGGAATATTTTGATATTTTGAGTATTAATTTTGTAAAAACTTACAATTTTCACAATTTGTTCGATACACAAATCCAATTTTCTTGTTTTTATTAGCATATGTAGTGCACATAGTACCTATACCGTGTTTTCGCAAAACAGTGTACATATAGTATCACTCATTAGGTACCCCGTAAGGCTGTAAATATTGTTTAATTATGTTTGTGGGAAATTAAACTAGACTGAATCATAAATTTCTATGACTTACGATTTTTTTAATTCCGGTATTTTGCATATTATGTACAACACAACTCCATTTCTTTAATGGCAACCCATTTATAATATCATTTTCGAATTAATCAATTTTTTGAAGCAATTATGATGTATCAACTTATTTTCTAAACCCAAAATTGGCCAAATTGAAACTGGGTATAATTTAAAAAATGATATTAAATTTTGTTTTAGTTATATGTATTTTTTCGTTCTAAGATAATCGTTAATCGTACTTACGTCCTACGTTTAAAAAACAGGAATAAATAATACACTGGATACTATAGGTAGATACCCCTAATTATACCCTATTTTATTTGTTTAGTATGTATGTATTGTTATTTTACCTATAACATATAAGTATATAATGTATTAAAATATACCAATATATCTAAAAATTTAAATATGACTTATAAAATGTATAACATATATTACATTACCTAATTTGTATTAGTACTTACCATTTAATAATGAATATTTCCAATATTTCTGTTACTCATACAACTATAATAGCTAATTATAGTATTTTAAACGATGTTGAACCTATACATTTAAAATAAGCGTTTTATAATTTATATAGTATATTGTGTGGCAAGGACGGGAAATGGCCTTCCCGCACGAGCCACATATTATACTATTTTTTGTCACGCCCCTTCGTTCATGGAAAAGGTTATGCAGGTAACGCACTAATCTAGGAACAGTGCAAATTATTTATTTAACTGTTTAAATGTTTATGCGTCATGCAAGAAGGTTATACTATGAATATAAGATGTAACCAAAAGCTTATGTTTTATAAAGACCATGGCATACATTTTAGTTTCTGGTTGTGCAGGGGATACGTGCATGGCACTTTTGGGGATTTCCTCTTTTCCGCCCGCTGGACAGAAAAAGGTTGCTTTCCAGCGCTTCAAACGCTTGTTGAAAACCAAAATTTCGGTGCAGGTGAGACAAAAAATAATTTTTATAACTTACGTAAATGTTAAATTTAATGAAAATTTGAAGAAAAAATAAGAATAATTATCGTTATTTTGAAATAATTATTAATTATTTTAAATTAATCATCCATTAATTTTTTTTTTTGGGGGGGGGGATAAACCCCCAAAACCCCTCCCTGCGTCCGACACTGATTGCTTAATATTATTATATTTTTTTAAAATTAAATTTAGTGCTTATGGGGGATATATAGTCACACATAGTATGTTTTCGTGACAATTATCATAGCTATTTAATATACTAGCTGAATTACCCGGCTTCGCCCGTGTGCAAGATTTTGCTTTCTCAAAATGAAATTCTTAAATCAACACACATTGTTGTGTTTTAAAGACGAAAAACATTTATTTTATAATTTTTATAATTGTGCTAATCGGTGACCGGTGTGGCGGTATTTTACGCAGGAGTTTACCAATTGCGCTTAAAATTACCTTTTCATATACCAATTGCGCTCGAAAAATTTTAGGGTCGATATACCAATTGGCAATTGCGCTCTAAAAATGTTAGGGTCGATAGACCAATTGCACTCAATAAATTTTACATTACCTAAGGAAAACTTAATAACCGATTTTTTTGCGAGTTAAAAGTAAAAAGTCTTCCAAGTCGGTGAAACGTATAGGCTATAGGCTTTATACAATTTAGTTAATGAAAATGAAAATAAAATAATACTAATAATAATAAGAGAATAGGTGATTAAATCACAAAGATATAATAGTAATAATACGATTTTGAGTTTAAGGTAATCATGATGTTTGTATTTTGCATGTTTTAAGAATAATCATAATTTTTTTAAATAATAATTTGAGCATGGCAATTAGAATAATATAACTTGAATACAATCAAAATTAGTATACTGACCGTAAAATATAAGAGGCGCAATTGGTACACTGGCCCTAAAATATATGCAGCGTAATTGGTGTATTGACCTTAGTATAAAAATTTTGTTTTAGGCGCAATGGTCCATGCCCTTTTACGCATCGGATTCATCGCAACAATTCATGTCTACACGCCGATAAAATACACACACAAAAAAGGTCAGATTACAGGTAACTGGAAACCCTCAAGACGCCATGCCGTACCATATTTCTGGGGCGGTTTTCATTTGGGCGAATGACCCAAAATAATATATCGTTTGGGCGAATTTATACATATCATTTGGGCGAAATTTACACGGGACTCTAATTTATTCAATATATCGTTTGGGCGAGTTGTAAATATATTTTTATAAAAATGAATTTTTAGAGACTTAGGACTCTCAGCTAACTCTAATTGATATGGTAAAAAATGCATTGTATTATTGTTATTATCTTAACTAAATTTTTTTTATTAGCATGGTATCTCATATGCCCATTTGTTTAATAAAATTTATTATATTCTTATATAAATATTATCATAATAATATATTGTATTAAAAATCATAATTAATTATAATAATTAACAATTAGCATGATATCTCATGCCCATTTTTTTAATGTAATCGATTATTGTTAATGTTCTGGTTTGATATTCTTCCCATGATTTTAATGTATAGTTTTGTTTTTCTTTAGTATTTTTACGTACCTAATATAGATTTTTTGTGTTGATAGAATTAATTTTTATAAAGTTATAATTTATAAATAGTTATCACCAATCAGCCGAAACGACATAATAATAATATTGAGTTGAATACATTGTATAGTAAATACGAATATAAAAATTATTGTATAGGTAAGTATTCTACTTCCCTATTATTCCCTGTATTATATATCCCTATATAATTCATAAATTAATTCGCCTAAACGATCAGTTAATTTCTCGCCTAAATGATATCTACTCTACTCAGGTAAATTTTGGGTTATTCGCCCAAATGAATGACGCCCTATTTCTGTTATCGGCCGACTGCTATTATTATTATATGAAATAGATATACAAAGTACACGTAAAAAATTTATTTTCACCGATTTCAACCCTTTAAAATCAAACTTTTGAAAATTGAGTGACGTGGCGACACTCAGACAGGTGTTTGGAACAACTCAGTGAAAAAAAAATGGAAAAAAGTTAAATAGCATCATCACAAAATGGGTACATAAAAAATGGCCTGTTCTTTTATATATATAAGGAAGGATAAGGATTTAAACAAAAAGAATTGTGCATTTTTTAATTGTTAGTGTTTGGTAATCTCTAAATCAACAAAAGCTATTGAAGCTATGTTCAGTTATTACCTATCATATATTAATAGGTTATACAAGCTCTTTTTGCAGATCAATATCAATATATGGAGTAATCCTTTTTTTCTACTATTATTGTATACAAAAATGTAGTCCGAATTGAATTTTTATTAACCAAAAAATTAAAATAATATTAAAATTTTAATGAATATTCGATTATCGACCACCAATTATTTTAATAAGTAGGTATTAAGTAATTTCTATTTTTGATTCGTCAATGTACAACCTAAATTGAATCTTATATCAGAAACTTCCCTCAAACTGAATGATTAAATAATTTTTCTATAAGAAAAATAAAATTTATCAATATCATACAATTTGTTACACAAAATTTTGATTACTTTATTTATGTAAACAATTTGTAAAAACTCTATTTAGAATAAGATTAAATTATTGGTTTTTTTTTTTGAAAATGTTCTACAGTATGAATTATTATTTTGGGTATTATTAAACAATTTCCTAAAGATCTACAATTTTACTACAAAGACAAGATTATGGATGGGACAAAACCTTTGTCGTATTATGGTTTGAGTGATGATATCCAAAATCCAATGATTATTGGTTTATCATTGAAGTAAAAATTATTTATTATTAAGATATTTGTTAATGAACGATGATTCATGTTGTAAAGTTTTTGTAGGATGATGAATGGAGAATTTGAGCTATTAGAAATTACTCCATATTCATGGCCGTCATCAGATTTCGACGATCTTATATCTTCAGAAGACGAAGAAATTACTAAAACTAAATAATAATGGTCAAGCAAACAACCAATCACCATTTTTAATAATCAGTTTTCAAGTATTTATTTATTTTTGTTAAATAATAATATACATTATACAAATGTATTTTATAATTTATTTATAATTAATTAACATGTAATAATGATAGGTAGGTATATTAAAATGATAACATAAACATTAAATTAGCTAAAAATATAACAAGTCATTAAATGTATACATTTAAATATACCTAATTGTTGAAATAATTAAAGATAATACAAAATACAGATGGACTGTTTTATTATGCTAATGTTAAAATCTTGACTGTTGAGAATACTCGTCTCGCTACGTTAAATCCATATTTGTATATATCTATGATCAGATATCAAGCTGTCTTAAATAGTTAAATGGATCATATTTGAAAGTCATATCATAAATGTCTCATAAAAATAAATTGTTAACCTTTTTTTAAAAGAATTGTTTCTTTTAACTCGTGTGTTATAAAAATCTTATTAAATATAATATACTATCATAGGTGTTATGTATTGAATTTTTTATTAACCTATAAAATCTACATAAAACATGATGATAATACATATACTACCTTCCTATATAGGATAATATTATTTTAATAACCATGTTATTGCTTAAATTATAGCCCTAATAGGGTACATACTTGATACAATTTTTAATTTATTTCACTTTTCTATAGATAAATATTATTAAAAATATTTTCACTTGGTTAAATAATTTAATAATTTCGTAAGAGGTTTCTTATATATTTGTTCATATACGAATTCAAGTATATCTGGCCGAAGAGTAATGCGATAGTACCTATATATGCGCACCCAGATACCAAAATATGCTTATCGTACCAGTAGTCAGTACCACTAACGGTACTAACTTCTAGAGTAACGTTTCCCAAAGTACTTAGTAGGTACGTTCCGTGGAACTTCAGAGTTTATGATTCGGTCAGATGTATCATGTGATTATTGAGAAAATTATTTTATATTACATATTTGGATTATTTATATTATTAAAAATTATTATTGTATATTATTTTAAAAAAAGTTTGGCTTCTTCGTGAATTTTTTACAGCATTGAGTTTAACTATTTATTCGTGCACGGCTGTGATAGAAAAAAAAACTAGTTTTACGATGTTTTAAAAACCGTACCACATATCTTTAATCATTCAATTATTCTATAAATATTATTTAAATTTAGTTTTAGCTTAAGTGGCTGATAAATTTCGGTGTATATAATATACTGTTGTAAATTCCCGTGATTTTTAACCTTGAGCTTTAATGATTGCTTTATTGTCTTATTGACTCAACAAAATAAAGTTTAATTTGAAATTTTATACTTGTAAATTTAAACAGATATTCATTTATAATCATATTCATTCTTAGAATATAAAAAATGTTACCATTGCAGGCAGATCCAGTGAGAATTTTAGCTTCGATAACATTTTTATTTAAAGATATTACACTCAATCTCGTTTTGTGGCACAATTTGGACACATTTCAATTTTTACAAAAGAATGATATGGTACTGACTTTAAAATCAAAGTTGTATGATGTGACTTTAGTTGGATTTCAAGAATTCAGATGTCCAAAAAGCATATCAATGACATTATCTTGATCATTAAGCGTATCTGTCAAAACATGGCGTTAACTTCGATAATACAAAGAATGCTTTCGTGTATTATTATGTTTAGTACCATTTGTTGAATAACCTAAATTGGATTTTCTTTTCATTTTACAAATGAATTAACTAATTATAAAATTAACAACACAGAAATAATAAGATAACAACTTAGATTATACTAACTAATTGAGATAAATGATTATTTTTTTTATGTTTTAACCAACAATGTTAAATAAAATAAACTGTAGTATTTTGAAGTTTCGGTTCTTTTTTTCCTCTATATTTGTGCATCTTCCTTGATATGCGGAAGTTAAGTAATCTGACTCATAAATCAAGGGATAAACTTTGAATTTGATTCGTGCTTTGATCAATTCAACCTACTGCTGTAGTACATCTTTTATGCGACGAAAAGCGTGGTTTTCATCCCCACCATTCCATGGTCTACATTTAGTTTTGTTATTATTAATTATATTATGAAAGCCTTTGGATATTGTTGTCAGGGCAATGTGTATGCTGATTTTTTAAGGCTAATCGTGTTTGACACGAGTTTAGTTTATAATTTATACTTAAATACTAAAAGTGTGTGAGGATTAATAGTGTGCAATAAGATTAGTTAGATGAACGTTCTTTCGGGTATTTTAAAGGCGGTAGTCATATCAATTATTCAATTACTTTATGATAAAGTTATTTTTTTGAATATCTCAAAATATGATGTGATAACTTATTTTAGAGCCCATGGTTAATCCTTTAGTATTAAATTATCTCATTATTCTCATTGACGAGTTAACCTAATTGCATATATGTTGCATGCTAGACTTGTACTATAGTAGGTAATCTGGAAGAAAACAACTAAACATACTAATAAGTGTGAGGTTGAACGTATTCAGCGGAAATTCCTAAAGTGCTTATCTTGCTTTTATTTTATGATCGATGACATCATTACATGACTACTCTCCTGTACTTCGTATTCTTGACTTAAATTCATTAGCAGACAGAAGGATTAAAATTGATTTTTATTTTTTTGTGTGTGAAATGAGTGATCCCAGTATAGTAGTATTAAGTAATAAGTAATATCAATGTTCTTGTGCTCACTTAAAACCATTATCAATTCTATTCTTTTTTTATTCTTATTTTGTATTTCACGTAATCTAAAAAATAATGCTTTGTACAGGATAATTAAGCGGGTCAATGAGGACTCGTCATTCCGCATTTGGTTTATGATCATAATTGTTATATTATTTCAATGGAATTTTCTCAATTTTTTTTTATTTTTGTTTTTAAAAAAATTGTAAACTTTCTAAATCTTAGTTTATCTGTTTAGCTTTGACATATTTTTAATTATGTTCAAGGTTAGATAAGATCAAGCTAGTTACTAGTTAATATATGAAGTCAATAATCAAATTACTCGAAAGTGAAATACAATATTAATCAATTATCACTATAACATTATTATTTTTGTATAAACTTACCAACTGGCAACTCGTACTTATAAGTATAAAACATGCGCTGTCGCGATAACAAAACAGGTTTTGACTTAATGCATAGTACCTACTGCTGCTGTCGTGTTTGGAATGATGGTTAATGATCATTACTGGATATCGAAGGCCATCACTGGTGACAATCACAGTATTTATCAAATGTTAATGATAATAATTTTTTTCTAAAACCATGTTCTTGTTATTTCAATAGACAATAATACTGTTTCTAAAGAGTTTTACAGTAAAAATGTCTATTATATTTGGTAATTTGATATACAACCTATTAATTCATAACATGGCAATACGTCATCTACTCTACTTATTTTAGTATTTAATTATCTAAAACGTTCAGAAATAAATTTTTTAAGGTTCTATAAACATTTTAATATATTTATTTTCACGAACTAATTTATATAACCAGTACAATATTCTTTAATGAACGCAGAATCAAATCATTATCTTAATTAAACCACAACAACTAATTAATTTGATTCTATAAAACCGAATCTTAAATTATAAGTTTAAGTTGTATATATCTACTAGTATTTTTTTTAAGTATATTATTATTTTTACACAACTATAAAATTATATCAATGGTAAAATACGTACATAATCAATATATTTAAACACTTATTTAAAAATTCATAAAAATATTACTATTATTAAAATATTAAATTAGACGCTATTGCTAAAAATTATTTTTTCAAACAATACATTTTTTAATCTACCGACTAAACCACAACGATTTTTGGAAGTTTAAACGATTTACGAATATAGAACATATTATGATTTGATAAAATACTTTCAGTTAAGTATATTTCAATAATTTTTAAAATAAAACATCTAATTATAATTTACTGTTTTAGATAAAAAATATTTCCGTGCTCATCTTCAACTATTATAATTTGTAATCTAGCGTCACAATTGAATATCGAAATCCAATAAAATATTGATATTGGATAGCATGTATACCATCACAAACAGTGGCGTCATTTGGGGGGGGGCAAGGTGGGCATTTGCCCCCCCCCCCCATTTTTCATCGGTGGGCAGCTGGCGGCCTACTAACGGGTCGGTCGATTTTATGCAAATAGGACATAAATTGGGATAAATATCCCCTTAAAATATGTCATCATATAATAGCTAATAGCATTGAGTATATATTGTTTACTCAATGCTTAATACTAAATACTAATAGGTAATATTGGGTATCCCTCTACATATTATATTTTATATACCTATATGTATTAATTAGTCATTGTTATCTTTCAAAAATGTGTGTTATTTATGTCTAGAGTAACCACAGTTATCTAAGATAACCAACTTGTATGTATATAAATACAAGTAATATAACTATGTAAGAATGCTGTTTGTATTGAGATAAAAAAGTAATTGTTAGTGGCCGGGTTTTTTTTTAATTATGGGCCGGCTAAAAATTGCCCCCCCCCTTTCAAAACCTGAAATGACGCCACTGATCACAAATCCGATAATTCTTGCACATAAATTAATTTATATTAATTATAATTATTATTATTAAGGGACATATTTGATAAGTTGAAGATTTTATTAAATTAAACAATAATTGTTTAGTTAACAACGAAATAGATATAATAAATTATAAGCAATTTGATATTTCAATTTTCACTTTTCTTATAGGTCTTATCATAAGGGCTCGAAAATAAATGCCCTTAAAAATATCAAAAATGTATTATTTATTAAATAAATCTAAATTATTATGTATAAAAAAAGAATATAATTTTAAAAAAATGAGTATAAAATAGAATTACATCAGGCACCGTCCTCAAGGGTGGCAAAAGGGCGTTCGCCCCCCTCCCCCATAACAAATTTTAATGTATAAAATTACTCTCATTATGTCAGCAAAATAATGATGATCAACATTTTAATTTACCGTTATACCTAAGTAGAAAAACTAATCACCACAAATTATCCACGGATAATCATTATTGGTATTACTGTTTAGATAAAGATAATAAGTAAAAACTAGATTGACTGGACTAGCATTAATGCATGTGCATAGAAATATAGAATTAAACATAAATTATATTATTAACCGGTTTATAAAAAAACAAACGAAAAATTAATTTTATTGTATAGTTGTACTTATTTACTATTACTATTATTATTATTATTTTATTATTTATTATTTCATTGTTTGCACTAGTACTATATACAATTGTACTTAATTGTATTAGCATTTATTAACAACACTATTAATTAAACATTAAACTATTAAAGGTGAATTTATGATACGATACTTTATTACATAAACTTATTTGTAGTGTAGTCGCATAAAAAAAATAAGTCAGTAAAATTGACTTAAGTTCGCTCAAACTATTGAAAAATACGCATAGGGTAATTATTGATTTAAAAAATAGATTCACCCCCCTCCCCGGGGGAATTTCAGTTTTTGTTTGACTAGGGCAATTACTGACTGATTTGCCGACTCAAAAATTTTTCCATGCAGTTCACATATAATAGTGCCATAGTTGGTGAAGGGGAGGGGGGGTAAATGTTCAGGTATATGAACGTCACATATATGATTTCGAAGTAATAAATACAAAAAATTTTGTCAAATATAAAATAATTTTAGTAATGTGTAAACAAATAATAAATAGGTAACAGGTATACCTTTTAATATTGCAAATTTACAAGTAGTTAACAGTATTTACAGTCACATAATTTAAATACTAAACATCTTGATTAATAATATAATATACTTCTTTAAAAAATACAACAATAAATCTAAATACTTATAGAATATCAATATTCAATATTATGATTTATAACAATTTAGTAGTTAAAAATAAGACCTCTTATAATTTTTAAATATGCTGACTTAAGGTTGATGTAAATGAGTAAATGTTTGACTAGGGCAAATGCTCAAGTTGCCCACACCCCCACCCCCAAATGACGCCACTGCCCTTATCTAATTTTAAAACTGGATGTTAAATGAGTTGTTTGTATCTGGATGTTTGTAGTACCTACTTATATTTTAATGAAGTCATAATACGAGAAATAGTTCAAAAATGTCATAAAAAATTTAAAAAATGCATTAAAAACGTCAAAAATGCCCTAAGAAGTCGAATACTTCGCTAAAATACAAAAAATACCCAAAAAAAATGTTGTGGTTAGAACACGGAGTTCTTGAAACACATTTGTAGCTCGGGAAGCATCGTGCAAAACATTGTATAAAAAGATGCAAATGCATCGAAATCCGAGCCCTAATTATTATTATCTTAACTTGTTTAAGATATTAATTATAATTTTAATATTTTACAAAGCTATACATTATAAAATTTGATTTTACAAAACTCTTTTTAAAAATTGTTTCTATAAGAATTCGTTTACTGCTCAATTTGACTATACAAGCAAATAGCAATTGTGAATCTCTCTCTCTATTTATATATATATCTGTAATGGGATTTTAAGACTCTTGATACACACCCACTTATAGGATCCATTATATAGGAAATAATTATATAAAACTCGGTTTTATTAGAATAGTGCGTATAAAATGTAGTTTTGTCATACGCATTGAATGATTCTTCTGCTGAAGGGTGTGGTGACGGGGTGTAAGCCACGCTTTAAGAGAGTGATCGATGAGTGGGGTGGGAGACCGGACTGGTCGGTCCGACATCCTGGTGCCGTGCAGCCGACCGCGCGTTGTACGACACGTCCAGTCGAACGCGCGCGCGACACACCGAACAACGTTACGAAGTGTCCGCTCTTTTCTCTCTTTCGTCCATCGTCGGATACTCGTCGCCCAAAGTACGCTACTCGCGTAGGCATTTAAACAATATCACAAATTCGATAACGGTTCCGAACTGTACAAAAATGGCCGTCAGCCTGCAGTGGCCGCGGGTGTTCCGGGCGGTGGCGCTGCTCCTGTGGCTGCAGTCCACGGCGGTGGCCGTTCATAATAATTACCGACTGCTGGTGTTGCACACCAACGACATGCACTCGCGGTTCGATCAGATCGACGCGGCGGGCGGCGCGGATTGCGCATCGGTCGGCCGGCCGTGTTACGGCGGTTTCGCGCGGCTCAAGACGGTCGTCGACCGGGAGCGCCGGAGCGCCGACGCCGACGGCACGCTGTTCCTCAACGCCGGCGACACGTTCCAGGGCACGGCGTACTACACGTTACTCAAGTGGCGGGCCGTCGAGCGTATGGTCGGAGCGCTCGGCATCGACGTCATGGTGAGTGCGCGCCGGATTGATGACGTGCGGACGGACATCGCGTTTTATATTTACTATAATATTAAAATATATAATAAAAATAAAAATTATAATTAAAATAATATTTTTACCCTCCTTATTATTAACACCTGCAGTATTGTAATATATATACATAGGCGTGCGCCGACCTGAATTTCGGGGGGGGGGGGGTGCCTACAATTTTTTCAGGCCCTTTTCTTAATAAGACATATATATTTTAATAAATTATAATAGGTACACGAATAAATATTACTTATATTATATCACATATATTAATCAGTGGTATTACTAGTACCAAGTAATATAATATTTCATTAGATAGTTGGATCTAAAATCTATTTTCAAGATAATTAATTCAATATTAGATTCTGAACGGAGTGTGTTTTTTTTTTTTTTTGTGTCTGACGACAACATTTGGAGCAATAATAATGCTCCGATTTTTGACTTCAGCCCCTCTTTGAATAGGAAAATTTATCTAGTTGGTACTTTGGGGGGTCAATAAAAGTAAACATTTTCAAATAGTTTTCAAAAAAATCGAGAAAAACAAAAAAAAGTGACAGAAAAACAGCAATTTTACGAAATACCACTTTTCGACAAAATCGAATTATTGTAAATACTTGAAATTTTCACCAAATGTTTATATTATGGTTATATCTTTACAGTTAAATTTTCAAAATATTTTGACCATTTTTAAGCTACTTATAGACAATTGAAATTTTCGACTTTTCTAAGTTTTTTTTCTTCAAATGCCGATAAAATATTTTTGGGTGGCCAGAAAATCTTGAAAATTTAATGCAAGGTTTCTTATAAGTTGTTCTTAAATTGATAAAAAAAAATTCGAAATCTTTAGTCACAATTTTTTTCTATAAGTGCTTAAAGTTCGAATTTATACGAAATATGTCAAAATTTAAATTAAATTTCATACTATCATTATGCGTATGTTGCCAAATACTTTTTTTATTAATAAACAGATACTATAAAGTAACTATAGTAACATATAAAAACTATACTATTTGTTTCAAAATAGAATATATTACAATATTTAAATATAATATATCCTAAACTGACAAATCATCTTCGTTCAGAATCGTTTTTCGTATACAATGATACCTATCATTGCATTTAAATTTAACCTACCATAGTCTGAGGTCCACCCCACCCCCTAATATACAGCAGAGCGATACCCACTTACCCGCTTTTTATTTATTATTTTTACTTATGTATAGTCAATAACATTTAGCTGTTATAATCATAATAAGTTTTATCACGCAAATTTAAAATATTTTACGTTGTATTATTTTTTTTATCCCGAAACGTAATTTTTTTCACGACATATTTTAGAAAAAAATACCATTTTTATCCTAGAAACATTAGTTAAAATACGGACCTATACATCATATGTAATAGAACTTAAATTTTAGGGCCCCAATAACATGTTGGGGGTTCCCAGGCACATCTGGAACCCCCATGCGCACGCCTATAAATATATATATCCATGTGGTATTCTTGGCCGTTGGTTGTAAGAAAAAAAAATACTCGACGATTTTGAACGCCTTGAATAATATTGATAATTGATTTAGAATGGTATAGAGCAACTTTTAAAAGTGCCGTTAAGTCTATCTAACACTTTCTTAAAACGTTTTTAATCGGTGTCGTTGAAAATACCACGATATATATATATATATTTTTTTTTTTAATTATTATTACTATTTATTAATACTAAATGTTCGTGTTTGTCATAGTCCCTTAGGTATCTCGTTCAAATTGATTATAGTATCTATTAAATAAATACGTAATTCTTCTTTTACGACAATTTATTAATATCTTATTATTATTAGAGCTTTCAATAGAAATTAAATATATTAATAACTACAATTTAAATTTAAAATTATGAACAAAGTTCAAAATAATATTTTTAATCTTAAATGTTAATAATAATTATAATAATAATTTAAAAAAATTATTTTAATACAATAATATTTATCACATTTTTTGTATATTTTCGAAATGACCTTCATCATTTGTAACAGATAGTTAACGTAGTTAACTCGGACATTCTTAACATTTTTTAGCGTTGATGATGTGGTCAACAATTTTTGCATTCTTTAATCTACATACCAGACCTATTTTGACATTACCAAACTTTTAATAACATTAAATAAATCAATGAAATAACTCATTACTTTCGCCGTTAATCATACTTTAATTAATATCTACAATATTTGGTCGATTTTCATTAAATATTCATGTACATATTTTTAAACTGTTTTAAAAAATATGTTCAAAAAAATGGCCATCTTGAAAATTAAAAAAACCAAATTGTATAGGTAAAATAATTTTTAAAACTTTTGAATTAAAAAAAAATTCTTGCTATAGTACACTATACCTACAATTATTATTATATTAATTACTGTTAAAAATCGCATTTAAATATTGATTTATAATGATTTGTCTCAAAGATAATAAGTGTGATATTTAACATAGAATTATGTTCTTTACTAAATTTATAATTATGAATATAAATTATAATTAATATAATAATTAGTTATTATTCTCATTATTTTTATATATTTTTGACCATACTTTGTTATAGTGTTTGGGAAATCACGAATTCGACGATGGCGTGGAAGATGTTGAATCGTATATACGAAACATAACTATTCCAGTAGTAGTTAGTAATTTTGATCTAACCAACGAACCATCATTAGCGAGCCAACCAAACTTGATGAAATCTAAAGTTTTGACGGTAAATGGTCGTAAAATCGGGATTATCGGATACTTGACACCAGAGACAGCGGTAAATATTACACATACCTACCAATATTTATATATATTTATTATATATACGTGCCTTACCGATAAACTTAAAATTATTATAAAATTATACAGACTGATTCTTTTATTAAAATTATTTCTCGGTAAATTAATGTAATTTAGTCTTGGAAATATTGAAAATAATAATAATTTGAAGTAATAATTACGTAAAACCGTCAACGAAAAAAGAAAACCAAAACTGATCAATGGACGAGAGATTGAAAGGAGTGAGTTTTTAAAAGCACGCATCGTTTCCGCCAAAACAAAGATTTTCGTTTTGGTATCCCAATTATTATTTTTGCTAAAACGTAAAAAGGTCCTTTCCTCGTTAACGTCAAATCAATTGAGCGGATATCTAATATTTTTGATTATGAAGTATAAAAATAGTAAATTACAATACGTATTGTAAAAGGATAAGTGGTTAAACTGTGTTCATTATTGTCAATCGCGCATAATTCATATGGTTTGTGGTGATTTCGTATGAGGCATATTCACCATTTAAATTAACCTTACTGTGAATTATTTTATAAAATATATTTTTTTTAATATAATTTTTAACTAGTGAACGTGGAAACCTAAGGATTTTAATTACATTTTGCATGCTAATTGGAACAAACAAATATTTCACTATAAATACCTATAAACATAAATATTTTAGTCAAAACTTGTACTAGGTATACTTAAAAATATTCATACTGATGGCAATAATGGTTTAATTAGTAAAACAGGTATGTTAATGATAATATGATTTTATTCAATTTTATAGTCTATATTTTTATTTTTACATAAAAGTTGTTTAAATGTATTACTGTAGAACACAAAATTGTAATGGGCTCTGTATATGATCGTATACTATAATATTGATAGACAAAAAGTAGCAACTGCTTGAAAATAAAAAATAGCTTAATACGTAGTTATAGATGATATTGTGAGCTCTAAATGGTTTTTCAAGTATAATTTAGAAAGAATCCGATTTGGCGGAAACGATTAACTTCCGTTTTCAATGTGCGTATTAAATAAATGAATACAAGAGGGACAAAATTAGGTATATTATAGAGAATAATAAATACACAACTACTATTAACAATAAGTCGAGTGCGAAAAGGGTATTAAAATTACAACAATAGTCTGGCCATCTTTTGTAAGATGTCTATCGTGTAGCCATCCTCGTGTATAATATGTGTTTAGATGTACATTATTCTTCGACTGCTTTTATATTGTCCCGATACACATACCGATGTGAATGTAGATACTTACCTTTAAGATGGTATCGTTGTTGCTTTTACAATTGATTCAAAACTTCAATAATAATATAAATTATAAAGATGGACATTGGACATTTAATCTTGTATTCGAATAATTTTAGTATTCCTCGAAATCTAAAAGAATGTAAGTAGGTGCCTAAATGGGCTATGAGATGGAATACTATTGAGAGTGTGCGGAATAGACGTACGTTAAGTGAATTACTTTGTTAAAAATAAAGGTGTGTCAGGAGAACACTGATTGACCGTTTTTAAGGCTTGGTTTGGTTTATTTTTATATAATATTATGCCAAATAATCTCGATATAAGGTATGTATCATAATATATATTATATTATGATATTATATTATTTTTTCAGTGGCGTCTACAAGGAGGGCGTAGGGGTCAGATCCTTATTAACTTTATTATTTTGTGTTTTTACTTACATTATGCAGTATGCACTATAGTGTAATATTTTGTGATATGATCTATCAAGATATTTCAGGTATTGAATTTTGACAATTCTGTCAATACTGAATAGTGAATACCATTATAATTTTATTTTATTTATAGCAAAGTAATGTTTATTTAGTCGAAATGGTCAATGTGGACTATATGATTATACTTTATTATAGCTTATCTTATTATTTATAGAGACAATATTAATTTATATGTAATATGTATGTAGGCTCGACTAAAAGGAATATGCTACCACTGTGAGTGTATTTAAAATGTTATCAGACATTATCGTTGCGGTTATTAAGTTATGAGAAATAGCTGGTAGCTAATGAGATCATTATCGCTACGGCTTTTGTTCACCGCGTATGCACAGTACATAGTACAAACCTAACATCTATTTATCTGAAATCTAAAAAATGACACTCACGGGGTTGTTGAAAATGTGTGAAAATGTATTTGTTACAAGAACGGCTAAATAGCCCAACACTTATGCCAGTTTATAGAAATATTTAATTACAGCATAAGTTTTAATCAGAAAAAAAAGGAAACTAGATTTGTTAATTTAATTATTATTTATTTTATTATTTATACATTTAATAATGTAGCATTTTATAATAGAGACGTTTTTGACTTTATAGAGTATTGGAGTGGATAATCTTCTACATTTAATGTGAATTTTGAATCAATTCAAATTATATTCATTGTTCCTCATTTGTTCCCATATTTTACTACCAAAGTAGAGTTTTGGGAGGGCGGGGGATTTTTCAATTTTCCTCTTCCATTTAGCTTTTTTGTTTTTACCCCCCCCCCCCCTTTCAAAAGTCATGTCTACGCCACTGATTATTTTCTGCGTACACCTATATTAAAATGTTGTATACATATTGTATGAGTTGTTAAAAATATTCGTTTCTAACCGTTTGTTTTTCGTCTATGGTGGTAGGTATATTTTATTATTAATTATTACCTATATATTTATATATTTATAATGTAGTTGATATTTTATCTGTTAAATTTCTTGTTTTTTGAAGTAGTTTTGAAGTATCGGGAGTTCTTCTATTTTACTTGTTTGTAGTGACGCGTAGTGTATTAATCTACGTTTTAAGTAGTATTAAACGAAATTACATGTATATCTACCTAATGTTTAACTTGGTAGCAGAACCGTTGTACCTATAATATGTAATGAATCTCGCTGTGTATCTATATTATTTTATAAATGCTTTCCATAACAGTTATGCTGTTTAGTATATTTTTGAGTATAGATATAATGGAAATTGTAATGTATTTTTTATTACTATGCAATGTTATTCAACATTTTTTATTTTTTATTTTTTTGTACATTAATTATCTTCGTTCATCTTTCGTTATTTTGTCTGAAGTATTATTTCCATTCGTCTAATGTAAATGTGATGTCTTTGGTTAATTTATTGTACAAGATGAGTACAATTAAATAATTTATACTATGTATTTATTTTCAATTCTATTTTGTATATAACCCTATAGTCCCGGATCTCTGTAGAAAATCATTATATTTAAACGTGATTTTTTCAGTAACAAGTAAAAAATTCTAATTATATTACATATTGTTCTAAATTTTTAATTTTGCCTTTTTGAAAACAATTAAAAAAATTAATTGAAATAGTGTGAAAATTAGGTTTTTGAATTTGTAAGAAGAATATAGTTATTTTAGCGAAGCACAAATAGCATGCTTTAAATTTTAAACAATCTTGATTGAAACGCTGATTTTTTATAAGAATCTGTAAATATCTTGATATTTTTGAAATGTGGAGCACTGAGCAGATTAAAATTATGAACTATTTTAGATTCTGAACGGAGTGATGAATGTATTGATTTTACAATGATGTATGTTTTTTTTTTTTGTGTCTGACGACAACATTTAGAGCAGTAATAATGCTCCGATTTTTGACTTCAGCCCCTCATGAATAGGAAAATTCATCTAGTTGGTACTTTGGGGGGGGGGGGGGTCAAAAGTTTTTGCTATAACTCAAAAACGAATTATTGTAAATACTTGAAATTTTCACCAAATTTTTATATTATGGTTATCTCTTTACAGTTAAATTTTCAAAATATTTTGACCATTTTTAAGCTACTTATAGACAATTGAAATTTTCGACTTTTCTAAGTTTTTTTTCTTCAAATGCCGATAAAAATTTTTTGGGTGGCCAGAAAATCTTGAAAATTTAATACAAGGTTTCTTATAAGTTGTTCTTAAAGTGATACAAAAAAAATCCGAAATCTTTAGTCACAATTTTTTTCTATAAGTGCTTAAAGTTCGAATTTATACGAAATATGTCAAAATTTAAATTAAATTTCATACTATCATTATGCGTATGTTGCCAAATACTTTTTTTATTAATAAACAGATACTATAAAGTAACTATAGTAACATATAGTAACTATACTATTTGTTTCAAAATAGCATTTATGACAATATTTAAATATAATATACCTATCCTAAACTGACAAATCATCTTCGTTCAGAATCGTTTTTCGTATACAATGATACCTATCATTGCATTCAAATTTAACCTACCATAGTCTGAGGTCCACCCCACCCCCTAATATACAGCAGAGCGATACCCACTTACCCGCTTTTTTTAAATAATAGCTTTAATCGTAATTGTTAATTTAAAAAAAAATGATTTTAATACATAAAAACGAAAATAATTTAAGCACTCATTCCATTTTTTATAATTTATTGTTCGAAAAGAATTGGCGTTTTTTGATCAGACATATGTTTATTTATATTCTTTCATTGAGATATTGTATTTTTTCTAGTTCGAGTGTAATATTACTGTGTTTATTAAATAAAGTTCTATTTTGAGTTCAATCATATTTTTCATATTTAGTCTAATTCATATCTATATCTTATATTGTACATTAAAATTTAATTTTCTGTGTGTACCTATTATTCATTTTGAGATTTTATTTTATTTTGTATTACATATAAGTATAATACTATTATAGGTGTATTAAATCCTATAGGTTATTGACAAACCTTCTCCAGTATAGTCAAAATATATTGTATAAGTATCAAATCCATACTATTTCAATATACTGGCTAGGTAGCTGGTTATTACTCCATTGGTAGTTTGAAAGTTCTGGTAAATACTAAATTCAATAAATTTAATATGATAAGCTACCTAGCGTAATAATGTTTATATATATTTTTTTTTGTCATTTTAATTGCGTTTACGTAGGACATATAGCCCAAATTTTCCATTAAATAGTAAATTTTTTCATAAATTATATTTATATTGATACGAGTATATCAATAAATTATAGGTTAGTTTATTTTTTTAGCTTTATTTGTATTACAAGATTTCTGTTTTATTAAATATTTAAAACATCATACTATTTATTATTTCCCATTACAATTCATTATTAGTTAAATTTGTATTACATAATGATAAACGTAATTATATCCTTATAATATATTGGCTGAATGTTTTAAATTCTATACTAGAACCGAAAACAAAAATACATAACATATATGAATTGAGTGTTTTTCTTTTTTTAATATATTGTTTCTGTGTTTATTTATCTCTATAATGGTAATTTCACCTGACACCTAGTATTATTATTGTATTTATACTACATTTTGAAGAATAAACTACATGTTCTATACTTCAGTATTATTTTGATTGATATTTCTTTATTATGTCGAAGTTCATCAGAGATAGTGTATACTACAGTGTATTTTTTGATACTTATTTAGTATGTATATGTTCATGCCTGATTCAATATAAGGTAAATTGTAAGTGGTTTTTCAGTGTTATTGATCCATATATTATTATGGAAACTCGCAGTTTTTAACTATTTTCATTTTTGTATTTTTATTGAAACTGATTATTTACTTTGTATAACACAAAAAAGTAAATATATATTATTATTATTATTATTATTATTGTTGTTGTATATTTTAGTTTTAAGTAGCTAGTTGGCTGATTAGTAAGACTAATAATAAATAGAGAGAGCGTGAAAATAAAAGGATGTCAAGAGAAAACGTATATTTGATGCATTTATTGTCTATTTGTAAGCTTGGAGATGATAATCACTTTTTTCTATTATATTGGTAAGATATTTAAAACTAGAGCGTAAGAGGTAAGACTGCGTAAGAGGACTGTTTGGAAATTATGGTTGATTTTAAAAATATTTTTGAAGGTATTTTTATTCAACGTGTTATTGTTTTTTGTTATGATTTCATTCGATGGTAAAACACAACTATGTGTAAGGCTCATTGGAATGTGTATCTGAATCACTATACCTACGAGGCCTGTAGGCTGTAAGTACTTGGGTGTATATTTTACATTATTGTTAAGTAGTAATATTTTATATCTGCTCTATATATTTTATCGAAGTGTAAAAAATAAAGTTATGATTCACAAGCCGTTTCTTATCGTTCGTTAAAGTTGTTTAAAATTAAAATATATATACCATCATATTATAATTATTTGTTTTTTATTAAGAATAAGGATGAATATTTTATTCGTCAATATTTGAGAATTAATAAAAATAAAACTTTTGTATCTGGTTACGTTATTGTTTTAATAATTATATTTATATATATATATTCATTAATCTACAGTGTGCAAGAGATTTATATTATCCGTAAATAGTGAATCATCATGCATTTAACATTAAACATTTATGAACGTAAGTATTACCAGCCGGACGATTGATTAGAACCATAGATATATGAGTGTTGTAAATTTACTATGTACATTTTTACATGTAAAAAATGTACCGACTTTTCTTTACCGGTTAGTGTATAAATTGTGTGTGGCTCCTTTAACCAAATGGAATCAAAAACACCTTTACAGAATTATAAAAAGATAATTTTTTACCAACTGATAATAATACAATAATTTAGTGCTAGTCATAGGTATTTTATATTAATTGTAGGTAGGTAAACCGCCAAAAGAACTTACTGTAATTTTATCATTTGTCATATTGATATACTTACTAATTTACTATAATTTCTATAGTTTGCTATAGTTATTATTAGTTATTTTAATAAAAAAAATTAAATAAAAATAAAAGTAAAGAAAATGCTGTGTTAATTTTGATAATTTAATTTAAATAATTTATTAATTGTATTATGAATAATTAAGTATTCATAATATGTATTTTTATTTTTTATTGAACTAAATTTGATAAGTATAAAAAATAGAAATAAAAATCGTATTAAAAAATAGAAGCAATAGCTCTAAGATTTAGCTATTTTACTATTTTAACCACTTTTTTGGTAAATTTAGGTACCAATATTTTTTTTTACGTAAATTCTCCATCTCTAATTAAAAATATTTTTTCAAGGTTATAACACGAGTGGGCAATGTGAAAATATTACCTGAAATTCCGTCGATTGTGGCTGAGGCAAAACGTCTGAAAAATGATGGCGTGAACATTCTTATAGCGCTTGGACATTCCGGTTTAGAAATGGATACACAGATAGCCAGAGACGTCGAAGACATAGATTTGGTGATTGGTGGACATTCACATTCGTTTTTGTACACAGGTAAACATACTTAATATTTGCCGTCGTGATTTATCTATAATATATACAATATTATACTAAAGATACCTAAAGATATATAATATATACTAAAGAATGTAATATGTGGAAACCATACAATTGTGTAATATGTTATATTTTTGAAATTTGGTGGTTCTCATCCATTTTAATTTCATAAAAATTTCGATTCGATAATATCAATATTAACTTTATAAAATGTCTAAGTATTATTAAATTTTCAAAAATTTTCAAATCCATAATTTTTTTTCTAAATCATAACGTACGTGAATGCCATTTTATCATTAATTACATTAAAAAAATTGCACTAAAAATATATTCACACAACTTTTTGGATTCAAATTACTGATTTTCCAGTTAATTGACTGTAATATGTAAATTGTACTATCTGGAGTTTAGACAATAGGTAGTTACTTTTATGTAAATGCGTAACTCAACATATTATACATAGATACCTAATTTCAAAATTATATAATTTACAGCAAAATATTCACAATATCATAATACTATAATAGCATATCATGTATTTAAATATAACCTATATACTCATCGGATAGAATTATAATAACTAAAATCGGTTATTTTCTTTCAAAGGAAATCCACCGGACATCGACAGGCCTGTTGGTCCTTATCCTATTTGGGTGAAACAACCAAGCACTAATAGGATGGTGCCCGTCGTCCATGCATATTACGTCACAAAATATTTGGGAAAATTGTGGATGGAGTTCGACGACGCCGGCGAGGTTGTCAAAAGTTATGGGAACCCGATCTTATTAGATTCTAGTATCGAACAAGGTATAATCAAAATTACATTTTTTATAATGTTATTATAAAATATATTTTAACTCATATACAGCTCGTCAAGGTGAATAAGTGAGTTTAACATTACAAAATTAAAATTTTTTTCAAAAAGCATCTCAACTTATCCTAGTTATAGTATACATTATGGATAATAATGAATAATGATGTATGTTTGTTAGAAAAAATAAAAATATATTTATCAAATTCGATATTTACAATTACATAGATATAATAAGTTATTTTTGAATATTATGTAGAGTTTTGGGAAATCTTTGTTTAAATCAAAAGTTTCGTATAAATAAGAATAAAATACCTAGAGAATTGGAATTTTGGTCATCTAAAATAATATTATGATATGTTTTTATTTACCTACACTTTTAATAAATAAATAAAAAAAACAACGATATAACAAATTCGATAAAATTATTATACCTAGTATGTAGTATTGTACCCTTATTCTATTATATTATATTATTTAAGACAAATAAAAATACTAATCAGCAACTTTTCTTCATATTAAATTGAGTTTTATTTTCAGCACTTAAGTTTTTTTTTATATTTTCCAAAAGCGTAGAAAACAGATGTTGTAAATTATAATAATAATGTAATATGTATATAAAAAAAGGAAAATTCATAGCCATATTTTGATAGGCGGGTACCCATTTTTAGGTGTTCGATATGTGTGCCAGTGCTACGTCAAGATAGTAAACTGGCAGGTAACATATTCTGTAAATGGAATCATAGGCGTAAACTGGGGGGGGGGGCGAGAGGGGGCAACTACCCCCCTCTAAAAATGTAACGGGGCAATGCCCCCCTTGGTATTTTGTAAATTATGGAATTAGAAAAGTATTGTCTAAAAGACATTTTAGAAGGAATAATTTTATCAAAAAAACTAAAAAGTATAATATTTTAAATGATTAAGAAAAATAAAAATAAATATTAATAATTGATAAATCAAAATGTTATTGTTCATTGCCAATATGCGCGGATGGCGGATAGTATGACGCTTATTTAGTCTCTATAAGTACCTATACGGTGCCATGGTGTGGCGTAGGGGTTGGCCGCAGACAGAACAAATGCTGCGGTGTTAAACTAAGTCCAGCGTCGCTAGCTCCCAGATGGGTGACCATCTGGGATTTTTAGCGAAAAAGCCATGGCATACATGTCACATACACATACGTGTTAACCCCCCCCCCCCGTTTCATCCCTACCGTTTTCACCCTTACCGCCAATGGCCATAGTTGCCGCGGTTTAATCTAATAAAATAATTTAAAAAAGTACCTATGTATACCTATGTAAAATAAAGTTTGCCCCCCTTTAAAAATTGCCCAAGTTACGCCCATGAATGGAATAGTAATGTAGCATATTCGACAGTACTGTGAAGTATGTTTTAAGGTTGTAGCATAAGCGTCTGATATAAATTTGAAAGAGATAACTTTGTTAAACATTGTTCATTGTATCATTATTCATTACTATCATTATATACTTAATACTTATACAGGACTACGATAGTACCATAATTTATATTGCATTGTTATTATATAGATCCCGAACTATTGAAAGAAGTAAAAACCATGAGCAAAGTGATCGAGGAGAAGACTAAACAAGTGATTGGTTCGACAAGTGTATTCTTAGAAGGTATCAATGAATACTGTAGATTTAGAGAATGTAATCTGGGAAATTTCATAACGGATTCTTTCGTAGATTACGTGAGTAATAACTAATAAAAACAATAAAAATATATTGATTAATTATGATAAAAAAAAAAAATTGGATTGTGTACAGAATATTCGAAATAATATCAATTCGTTTGACTTGGACAAATACTGGACCGACGCGCCGATAGCGTTATTACAAGCTGGTGGTATACGGACAAACATGAATAGTATTAATAAAAGAGGTAAACTAATACAGACAAAATAGAAAATAAATATATTAATTAAAACATACTTGATTTAAATCATCATATTGCTGTATGTGATCGTTGTTATTATTTAAGGTAACGTCACTTTTGGCGATTTGCTGTCGTCGATGCCATTTCAAGACGACGTAGGTAAAATTACGACTAAGGGTTCAGACATTTGGACAGCTTTTGAGTACTCCGTTCGACGGTACAGTACAACGGTGGCAAACGGTGAATTTCTTCAGGTTTCGGGTAAATGAACAAATTTGGTATAAACAAAAAAAAATGTTATTATTTTTATATTTTATCTTTTATTTTATAGAACGTGCACATGACAATATCTACGACCTGTTCGTGATAAATGTTGTAAATTAAATATATAAAATATACTATAAATTTTCTATAAAATATAAATTATTAGGTACCTACTTAGTAATCTGACTAGTCTAATACTCGTTTTATAAATTATCCAACAGGATTAAAGGTCGTAATAGACTTTAGTCAGCCCAGTGGTAAGCGTGTGCAGTCCATTTACGCTAGGTGTGGAAATTGCCCTGTTCCGGTATATGAAAAACTGAATTTAAACGAAAATTACACAATAATCATCAGTAGTTATCTGTCAGAAGGTGGGGACGGCTTCTCGTTCCAAAAAGTTATCGAATACGAAAGTTTTAGTGAGTGATATCAAATCTAAAATTTTAAAAAACATTTTATTATTATTATTATAAATTATATGCACGACATTTGTTTATAAAATCAGGAAAAACGGATTTGAACATCGTAGAAGAAGAGTTTAAAGCTAAGTCTCCGATATGGCCGGAAGTAGGTCAACGGATAGTGCTGCTCAAAGTGGATGAGTTGAACAAAGTGCCGACAACCAGCATGGACAGCCAACTCGCGTTTATATCCTTGTCAGACTTGACAATACTACTGTTGGCGATCGCCATCGCGTTAAGTGTATTCGATCATTGGCTTGCTTACGAGAGATAATTATGGAGCCACATATCCTCCTCTTCGGTTTTTTTTTATGCATACAAAAAAATATAATAATAATAAGTATAATTATTAAAATCAGTGGCGCAAATAGGGGGGGGGGGCTTGGGGGGACTTATTCCCCCCGAAATAACTCAAAGCCCCCTCAAAAAATAATAGTATAATATATGTATGTTATTCTTAATAAGTTATTTTTACCGATTTTGGTAATTTTGTGGCTTGAGCCCCCCCTAAACATTTTTCCTATTTGCGCCACTGATTAAAATAAAAATTTATATTTCTGATATTATTTCATATTTTATTTTAAATAAAAAAATAACCTTATACAAGTTAAATTATTGATTACAATAAAATATGTAATAGAGTATAACAAAAAAATAAACATTATTATTAAAGATGTAAATACATAAAACATATTTATAGATTGTAGCCACCTTAGTGTGGTTTATGCTATGATTTGACCAAAGTGCTACTAATTTGTTAGACAATTTTTTGGAGTTTGTAGGTCATAAATTTTAATAATTTTAGTGATTAATAAATGTTCAAGTATTTGAAACAGTTAATGCTTTGGTATTATGAAAAAAAAGTTTTAGAGGTTGTCATGCATAAAATTGCATCAGCTATCAGGTAACTATCAAACCTATATAATAAAATAATTAATATAATTAAAATAATTTTTAATTAGAATCTAAAAACTAGATATTCCCCAAGTATTCTACTAGTTATTGCTATGGCCTATGAATGTCATGTAACTTCTTTAGTTATGTAAAGTAGATACTTCTAAAAACATTTAAATATGTTTGAAGTAGGTTCTTACTCGAATACTTACTTTCAGTTACTTACTTTAAAAACTTTTAGAAAAATTATCGATGCCTATTTAAAATCAATTAAAAATTTATTTTAATTAAAAAAAGTAAAAACTTGAAATTTTATAATGAAAACGATATATTAAGAACAATAAAACCATATTTAAAAAAAATGTATTTTATTTTGTTTGTAAATTATACAAGAAAAATATTTTCAAAAATGCTAATTGATCTTGAAATAATGAGTGTTCAATGATAAAATAATCTCCCTGTACTGGCTGTACTCAGACAAAAAACATACACACAAAAAAAAAAAAAAAAATTGATAGCTTATTATTATGTATAATACTTTTACATTAAAATATTACTATAAAATGTACTTGAAAAAAAATTACTATAAAAAAATGAATAATCTCCAAAAGTACTTATAATAGGTCTTTGGAGACAAAACGTAAATTGTTTATGAAAATATTTTGGTTGTATGTTTATTACTGAATACTGAATAGTCTTTACATATTGACACATTCCCTGCAAATTTAGTTATAATTAATTTTATTTGTGTATACATAAATATTAGCAGAATATAAGTTAAAAATGTAAAATTATAGAAAAAAATATATATTATTATTAATAAATTTAAATAATTTAAAATATTTGTTTTAATAAAATATACAGTTTAACAATAGGTACTATTTAAATTTTAAATTATAAAACATTGAGAATGATTTAATATACGATAATTGTTTTAGTAACACTAGCTACACTCTATGCAGTATATATAGTTATTATACAGAGTATTCTAAAATTAATGTGACTTCAAGTTTAAGCACGATATACTTAAATTAGGAAAAAAATTATCTATGCGAAAACGTCTTTAAATCATATAATCTAAACTAATTTGATATTGATTTTTTTTCCTATTAATTAAAAAGGGGGAGATTTTAGGGGTAACTTTTAAAATTCAAATAGAAACAAAACATGATTCATATAGGATTTATTTTTGAATGCATTTTGATATATCATTTATAATTATTGTGTGTCAATAATTAAGGAACCTATAATTCACATTCAAATTTTGTACTTAATTTTTTAAATACTATCAACAAATAATAATAATATCCGTTTGTGCTTCTATTATACGCCGATGCATTGTTGTACAACCACTACAACCTTAATAATCTGTGCGCTAATTAACTATCAAATTTTTATAATTTATAGTAATAAAATCTGTACTTGGTATGGTATCTTAATTTAATTTTATATTATCTACTTGACTACTTGATTGAATTGATAATAATGAATAATAATAAAAACACATTAGAATCATTAGATAATATACCTATATAATATTATGTTTTATGTATAATGTAGGTATATTGTAATATTTATAATCAACGCTATTGCCTATATTATTGGAATAGCTTTATCTTCTCAATAGTTATACATAATATTTATTAATTATAATATAAAATTATAAAAAAATATCATACAATAAATAAATAGGCAATAGCTAATTATACCAAATTGTTGTATAAATTATATTATAATACAGCGTGCATATAATTATTTAAAATGTATACAAATACCTACCTGTATTTTTTTAAACTAATTTAGGTACCTAACCTTAATAATTTTTTTAATTTCAATAATGAATAATGACATGCCTATTTTCATATTTTGTTTGATCCAATTTAATATTAGATATATGTACCATTTATAAACACTGTAAAATGACAACATTTATTTCAAATACTATTGTATGATTTAACTCCATGTTCAAAATAATGCTAAATGATGTATTTAAAATCAAACAGATTTTGAATGAAAGAATATCACCTTTTCGTAACATAAAGATATGATCAAATTGATCAATCCAATATTAATTATAATATTTAGGGCTTATATGTTGTTACATTAATTAAAATTAATTATTAATTAAATACTAAAGGTTATAACTTGAAGATAGATTTAGGAACTTAAAAACTTTAAACACAAACAAATAAAAATAAAAATATATAGCAAATACATGTACATATATATATATATATATATATATATATATATGTAGGTACACTAGACCAAGACAATTTTAACTGAATTTATTTATTATTTGTATTACCAATTTTTCCTTAATTGAATAAATGTACCTACGACCTACCTATTGTTCCAACATAAATATCATTGAATAAAAAAAATTGATAGATCCATAACAGTGATTACAATCCGTGGTGTGGAGCACAAAGCCAATCACACAAATCACACAATATTTACACAACAACGCAACATTCGTAAAATACATTTCATAATAATGTATAATAATGAATTTTAATTTTTAAACTACAGTAGAAACCGTTTATAATGACACCGGTTGTAATGACATACCGGGTGTAATGACCTTAGATTGCAAGTCCCAGCAAAACTCCTATATTGTAATTTAATTTTTATCATTTTGGTTATAATGACAATCGGTTATTATGACCAATTTTGACTAGTCCCTTGAATGTCATTATAAACGGTTTCTACTGTATATTTATATTAAAAATGTTTTCCTCTAATAAGTAAAAATCGTATAATATGCAAAATGCATAGTTGCATATTAGGTACATAAATTCAAAATGTATAGTTTTATATCATTATAAATATTATATAATATGAGTTTTTAATTTAATTATAGTAACATAAAAGTACCAATCATGACATCAAATATAATTAGTAAGCATTTTCACTAAAGTTAAAAGCTAATTCATTATTTTTGAAAAACTATCTCATAATTTAATTTTCATAAATGAGAAGATATTGGAAACAAATACAACTTTGAAAGTATTGAGACAAAATATTGTAATTTAGTACATTTTAGTATAAAATAAGCGATCCATCAAGATTTGTATGGTAAACTAAATTTACTAAATTACTATTTCGCTATATTTATTACACGATTAAATGTGGTACCAATATACAAAGTACTTAAAAATTATGTTTGAGTATTCATATACTCAAATTAGTTAAAAATGGTTGGTTCTGTAAGTATGAATAACCCTGTAAAATATAAATGTAAGTCAAATGTTCATAATGGTAGCAATACACAAACTTGCCATGATTTCAGTCATGCTGAATTAGAAGCTTTCAAATTTGCACCTATAACTTCTGTTAAACATGAAAGTTCTAGAGCCCCTACAAGAACGTTATTTTAACCTAGTGTTATTTTTAGAGCATGACAATTATATTTAAGGCGTATTTGAACTAATTGCCATTTCAAACTTTGTCGATTCACAAGCATGTAAACGTGTATTGCTTACTATCAATGCTATTTCAACTTAGTGTAATTTTTAAAACATGACAACTATATTCAATGTATACAGTCGATTCTGCTTTATTGGGATACATCGGTTGCGTGTTAGTTTGTCCCAATAATCCGAAATACATAAACAAACATAATATTATAAATTTGTTGAAAAACTAATTTTTTTTATATATTTTTAATATTACAAATTATTATAGAAATTAATTGATAGTACAAAAAGAAAAACATGATATTACATTATCATGTATATCACATTTGAACATACGATAAGATAAAATTTAATCTAATAATCAATTATGCAAGAAGGTCGCGATTGTCAAACTATTGATCTATTAATACACTCAATAAAAATGTCCCAATAATTATCTGGATTCGTGGCCCAGATCAGCGGTGAACGCTTACCCTACAAGTAGTTATACATTTGTTTTCGTAATTGAAGAATTGTCCCTATTAAGCGGTTGTCCTTATTAACCGGTGTTTCTATATCGACTGTATTTTAATAAATACCATTTCAAACTTTCTCGATTAATTACTATGTTAATTACAATGCATCTCCTTTGAAAAATATGTGATTCAAGAAAATTATGAATCAATCCAATATTTTTAAAACTTTTGCTATGCATGCTTAAATTTTAAGTCCTAGTTAGGTCCAAAATATATATAATTACTTTCATATAAATATTAATTAAACAAAAATATAATTTTTTATTATCTGAACAAGTAATATAAAATACTTTCTAAGTGTAAATAGATAAATGTATCAAATTATGTTTTCTGATGTCAGTTAAAAACAAATGCAAACATTTCTAGACGATAACAACCAGTTGACAAAAATGAAAATGCACAAATTACAATGTATTAAGAATATCAACTTGATTAAAATAATTTTATATGTATTTAAATTTAGTTTAAGTTTTAAGTTTTAACTGTCGTATAAAAATTATGAAGTAGGAAGTGACAAATGTTATCAATAAACTACCACAAATAGTACTTAAATCATTTATCACTATTATTATTGTAATAAAATAATACAGTATGTCGTATGATTTAGACTTCAGTTGACAGTTCTGTCTCAGTTACATGGACATGAATTTAGATTTTAGAATCTGAAAAACTATATAGATATAATATATAGTACCTATTAAATAAGTATTTATATTTTATTATAACTTATAATCATCTTTAACTCTCAATTTTACAATTTAAAAAAATTGGCAGTTAATTTTTCTCATAGACTTATAATGTAATAGACCAGGAATGATGGTGTGAGTACATAAGACTGGTTGAAGATATTATTATATATTATTGTATACCTATATTAATCCAAATTAAATTATTATTGTTGTTTTTACCGTGATGTATATTAACAAGAGGTATATAATCTACATTGTTTAATACTCTAGAAACAAGATTGATATTACAAAGATTTTTTGGTTAAATTATATAAACTAATTTAGTTACGAAAGCTAAAGGTATTTATTGTACAAATAATCGTATGTGTGTGTATTTTACTCAATTAAAAACATAGTTAAAAACTAATTAAAAATTAAGAACAATGGAAGTAATCATTATAAGCAAATATGAAAAAAAACAATATATTTAATTTTGGAAAAAAAAAATATTACTGATGTTTAAATAAAATTAATTTTGTATAGTATGACCTTATTTTACCATCGATTTCATTAGAACTTCTGTTGATGTGATGAAGACGGATCGTAATGTAATAATTTAAAATATGCTTGATTAATTGTAGAAGATGATTATTAAGCGGTTCCTGATCTAAGGTATGAGTTGATAAATTTTCAAAGTATTTTTCCATGTTAATATATTTCATTGCTGAAAGTGTTATTTTATTGACTGTAATAGATTTATCTATTTGTTTAAATTCTCTTACTGTCCGTTCTCCAATTCTACAAATTTGGATTATACTGTTACTTGCCTTGACTAAGCCCCCTCGATTTTTTCTGTCTAAAAGTTGTGACCCTGATGATTCTGACTCTAATTCAGCTGCACAAACTAAACATAGAATATTTTTTTTCAGTTTTCTCACAACAAAGCCTGCTATGTAAGCCACTATGTCATCTATAAATGCATTATGTTGATATACAGTCAGTATGTCATCTCCTATATCGTTTGTCCCAGCAGTACATAACAAATCTAAAAGTTCTTTTTGTTGATCCTCTTTATTTTTTTTCACACTTGAAACTCGAAGTACTGAAGTGTCATCTAATGCCATGCAATTAGCATTACTAGATGATTTTACTTCAGCATGATTATTGCTATTGCTTTATAGGCTGCTTCGAACTGGGCAACCGTAGGATTGTTATTGTAACCTCCTCTTGCTCTGATAGCTGAAAACAGCATCTCTATGTGATCTTGGCTAAATTTGTACGATAATATAAATGATAGTTGACCTGTTGAAATTAATTCTTTTGTTAGATTACAAAAACTTGTAAGACTTACAATAAGACCTATAAAACCAGTTTTCCTTTCAGATTTTATTATTGAACGCAATCCTATTTTAGGTTTCTTTTCTAAGCACTGAAGACTTTCTAAATATTTGATGGAATCTTCAATGTAAATTATTATTTCATGTTTCGAGAAGTTACTAATTGGTTTATTGTATGGACTTTTACTTAAATAATTTCTTGTATTTAATATATCTAAAATGTTATTTATCCTATGACAAAATTCATCAGTTGGTTCTGCCCCATCAAATTCTGCCATCTGCAAATCATTTTTACAATATAATATTGCATCTGCAATACTATTGCTGAACATTTGCACAGCTAAATTGACTTTCATCTTCTCCTTGAAGTAACGAATGTGTCGTGTTTTTATTTTGGTAGCTGCATGAAGACCACTCTCATTCTGAATATTAACCAATTTTTTAAAATATTTCCATTTAATTGCTTCATTATTAGAGTTAAAAAGTAAACCCCAGTCTCCTAAAGTATTTCTTAATAATTTTACCATGTATGTGGCAAGGGTCCAATATAATATGTACTGTGTCTTGTGTAACCGGATGTTTAAAATAAGGTTTTAAATCAGGATAATATAGACTCGCTCCTAGCACATTAGCCATTGCAAGGTTGTTAGCAGCACCATCAAATGTTAAAGATTTTATTATTATACCTGTTTCCTGAAGTTCTACAAGACAAGACCTTAAAATATTTGCTTTTTCTTCAGCAGTAATACCTTTTATTAAATAATATGCAACGGGAATTTTCCAAGCAGTATTCATTCCAACAACTACAAACACAAGTGCATCCTTAGCGTATGGTAGGTTATCCACACTTTCTGTACTACCACCTGGTCCATAGTCCACATAACCTTGATGTCTTGTACCTGTCCACTGAACATGCTGTTTTATGCTCATTTCATCCATAATTAGACAACCAAACAAATTTTTACCAAGATTTTTCATTTCTTCAACTTTTAAAGAAATTGCTTTTACAGACTCTTTTGTAATATCTGGCAAACCATTTACAGCAGTACACCATTTTCTCAAAGTACTGATATCAGGGAGACTTTTGGAAAATATATTTCTAACATATGTATAGGCAGATGGAGAGTAAAAATGAAGGGTTAAAGCAAATTTTCTCAATTCAGGGGTAACCCTTTGATATGCGTAATTGCCTCATTAATAAATGTTTTTCTTTACATTATAAGTCTATGATTTTTCTATATCCACAGGCATGGATGTAGGCAATGTTGGCCAGCATGATGACATATCGTATAACACATTTGTTATGGAATGAGTTCTGTCTGTTGTACAACATTGAACCTGTTATGGTAAATTACTCATTTAATGTGTGCTTAATATTGAGTAAAAAATAATCCTCCAATTAGATTACCATGTTTCTTTTAGACCAATATGCAAATCAGGATTTTGCCTGTTTGATAATTTACTCATCTTCTTGGGATGTCGGTTTGATCAATTTCACCAAAGTTTTAAAATCTGAATGCATTTGATACCACCATTCCATGCACTATAGTAAAATATTATTTAAGTGTAAATATGCTTTTTAAATAATAAATTATTACTTAATTACTTAGTTAATTTTTTTACAGGTTTAGTACAACTGACTTTGTGGTATTAAATATTTATTGAATGTGAACAATTTACTTAATAGTTAATTCACTAACTTCATACATTCAACATTAAATATTTTTTCTTTCACTGGTTACTGAAGTCTTGTAGGTGTGACTTTGTTGCAATTTCTACATTTCACCCGGGGAATCACTTTAAAAATATAATTGGGTTTAATCTGTCCATATTTAACACGTTGACTGTAGCAATATCATCTTCCAATGAAACTACAATTGTATTGTTGATGGAACTCCAATTATTAAGAGTAAAGCTCATGATCTGCTTCTAACTATGAACATTTTAGAGACCTGAATCACATACAAAATTATATTAAATATCTGTTTAATAAAATACTTATAAAGTCTTTTAGTACAGTTTGGTAGATCTGTAACCACAGCTCGATCACCAGCAATTCATGAAGGTTTTTGCTCAGAAATATTGGGTATTCTTAGAATAAGATATTTACCTGAACGCTCAAAGTGTATTCTTTATTGTGCATATTTCTGAAGAGATGGTATAATCTAGAATTAATAAAAAATAAATAAATAAATCTACTGGAGAGTAAAATTAAATTTTATAAACATGACATTGGATATTCTATCGTAAAATAATCATTTCATCTTACAATTTTTAATATTTTATTGTGTTTAAAAAAAGAATTTGAGTTTTTAACCAAATTTTTGTATTACAAATTTCAAAATAGTTTGACTCTTTTTGAGCATGACATTTTTTCAATTTTTTTCTATAAATGTGGATAAAAATTATTTGTATTTATTTTTGAAAATTTGCAAGATCCCATACAAGTTGTATGATTTTAACGAAATCAAGTTATCAAATGATAAAATAGCAATATAAATTATTTTGTTGAAATTCAAAAATATTATTAATTATTTTACGAATATTTTAAATTTTACTACAGATATGTAATGCAATTTTCAAAATATGTAGATTAGTTTTAAAATATTACCTATTTATTGAATTTATTCCATGAACCTATTCACACTATTTTATGGTGAGGTGGTATTAATTCAAAAACTAATAACAATAATATGATATGGTATAAATATATATTATTATAATTTTTAAATACCTACTATTAATATAATAAATGCAATGTTTTTGGGAAAAATTAAATCATGAAATTAACCTGCTGCAAGTAAATAAAATATTTTAGTAGCAATATTGAAAAATATATCATGGAATGAAAGTCCATAAAGAAGTAAATAAGTACATTAAATACATTAAATTGCATTTTTTTATTTAAGTACATTTTTTTCAGTGTTGTATGCTGACAGTTGGTTTTTGTTCAAAATTATTTTTTATATACATGATGATAATATTATATTAATATAGCATTGAATTTAAATGTAACACATGCCTACCTATTTTATTATTGAAGCTTTACCTAAATATCAATACGTATCAATAATTTCATTTTTTATATTTGTATTCCAAAGCGCATATTTATTATTTTTCTATCTATTAATTTATATGTATTGTATAAATAGTCATACATGGTTAATATTAAAAAACAAATACATTAGTATTTCAAAGAGGTAATTTAATACAATATTTAGATTACCATAGGTACAAATACAATAAAACCATTCGATATTAAAATAGTGCACTATTAGTCATTACTTTAAATGAAATTATAACATTTGTTATTTAATACCCAAGCTATTTTCATAAAATTATAGCATATTGATAGGAGATATAGGTTATATACTAATAACTAATATTATGAATTTTCAATCTTAGGTACCCAAAAGTAATTATCCATCACATTTTTTTTAAGAAAAACATCTTTTGGAAGCTCAAGAACTTTGGGCTCCCTGGTCATCCAACGCCAGATATTGTTTAATAGGGACATAATCCCACATTCCCACGAGAGCACGGAACATGGTACTTATGCCAAATTAAAACGTTGTTTCACGCGAGCGCCCACCACGAGATAACGAGATTTTGGAAGTGAGCAACACGGTGAAAAACTAAAACAGTTTAAATTATCTTAGCAAACTAGGATGGAAATTTTAAGTAATTAGGAAATTTTATTATACGAGCACGTATAGTATAAGGCATAAGCCACAGTTACCTAGAAGGTATACTACTACTGCTACGAGTGCTACTAGACGTACTGCGGCTATGAATATTTTTTGTCAATAAGCAAACTGATAAGCGCGATTTGCCGTTTTTCAAATGTATACAATTTCCAAGTATTATTTTTAAAACATCAAACTTTCAACGAAACGTCAAAAAATGCAGAATAAAGTTTTTATAATGGAATTATAATTCTTAGATACCTAAATATTTCAAATTATGTACTTACAAAGCAACGTTTCACAATCACGCTAAAAAAATGCACTTTCCTATATCCTACGAACTCACAGCCCTAATTATTATTAAAATTATAATGTCCAAATCAAGACCCACTCAATCACAGATGAAATCTTTGGTCGAACTTATGTCCAAAAATTTTTATAACTCAAAATTCGTCATTGTAATCGAAGAAAATCAATAATCACGGTCATTCACGGATTAATATGAAGCAATTTACAAAACGTAAAATGACAAAGCGATAATGGATAAGAATAGGTATTAATTATTTCTATTTTCTATTGCATAATGTGAAAATTGATATCACATTTCATACCACAAAACTAAATATCACAGAATAATTATTTAATAATAATAATAATAATAATTTATTCTGTGTAAATACTATCTATTTAGTAGGTATGTAGTTCAGTGTTTCATACAATATTATCATGGGACTAAGGTTTTTCACTGACCGTTATACCCAAAAAACAAACAGTCAAATATTTTTAGTTGGATTAAAGTCATATATCTTTTCAATTTCAAGAGACAAAAATACCAAAATATATTTATTTTCATAATTGAACTATATGATAAGTTATCATATTATAGTTCAATGATTTTCATGTGATAAACGTTTTATCGCATGCGACAAAGTTTATCACGATTTCATGAATTGGCCCCCCGGAATGCTATATTAAAATTAGTGACGAACCGGAACTGTTTTCCGGTCCATTCCAAGCCTTTCAAGCGACGCTCATTGTAGCACCGAATGTATTTCGATTCCCAATGCGTGAAATTATTACAATCAGGAGGCGGTAGCGATAGCGCCACTATAACGCGCCTTTTTTTAAATACATGAATAAAATAAAATATACAATTATTATACTACAGCAATTAGTAAAGGTATTCAAACTTTTTCATCCCACGACGCACATTTTGTATACCTTTAATATATTATTCACATATAGATACATACTAATGTAGACCAAATTCTACCTAGAAGCAACAGGACCGATTTGGCTACACTAAAAAAAAAATAAATAAACAAATATAAATATCACAGCTCCTTACCTACGCTACTATACATACCGAAGGCAACCGCAAACACAAGTACAAACACGGTAGGGTGACTCGAACTTATCGAATATAAATATATAAAAAAAAAAAACAAATGTTAATTCATGCGAATAACGGGCTCAATAGCACAGTTGTACTATTGCAATAATAAAACATTATATCAAAAATGTACTTACTATTATTTTCTTTAATAATTATTAAAATGTTCAGTGATAAATGTGATTTTTATAATAATTAAAAAATTAATAGTAGATATTAAAAATGTAGTTTTCTGTGCTATTCCAATAATAATGAACTTGCAAAAACATGGATTTTAAACTCAGGTAGGAATAAATGAATTATCAATTAATTATAACATATTGTAATTACTCTTCATATAACTTTACTATAATAATACTCAATTTATATGTAATATTTATTATTATAGGATATTATGATTGCAACAAACATATCAATAAGCTATTAATCCGTTAATAACATATTAATTTAGAGTAGAACTCAAGGCAGCCTTTTTGCCTATAAAATAGGCGGAACAAACTTTATGCACTCCTGCATAAGTTTGCAATAGATTTATATAAATTTTATAAAATATACAATAAGACCTTATCACTTATCATCTTCAAAACTAGTTTTTGATAGGTAGCTATGGGAGTCCCCAGAGGGGGGCAAGACAGGGCACTTGCCTTCCCCCTAGAATAATGTTATTTCTACAGCAATCAGTAAAATTCAAAAAAGAATAATTTATAATAAAAATACCTAATTGTAATAATAACAAGACATAATAATGTACTATAAATAAAATGTAAGTATAAAATGTATAAAAAAATCTTCATTTATTTTTACATTAATTTTGCCCCCTCTCCCCCAAAAAAATGTCTGGGGACACCAATGCAGATAGTTATTAGTAATAACACCTTTAATTATTTTTTCATAATAAGTGATAACACTAACATGAATACATAATACACATTAACGTAACATAATAACATTATGATTAATTGTAATTTGAAGTAAACAATAAATATCTATTTTCTATACCTAATATAGTATATTAAAGAAAAGGATCTATTAGTCATTTCTAATTTAAAAAATATATTAAGTTGTGTAGATTCATTGATCTATATTGAAGGTTTAGTTTTAAATGATTTTCTTTTATTTCAGATTGGATGAATTTTCATTAATAATGTTAAATTATTACTAATACATAAACTTATAGTTTATGCTAATACATTTAACAGTGGATTGATACAAAAGCTCGACTACATTTAAACAGATTAACAATCGGTTTTAAATTTATATAAATTTTAATTTATCACTGAAATAGTTATGAACAAGAAGTTCTCTAACTATGGATCACAGTTATTTCTACAAAATATTTTTAAAAATCACCAAGTTAAAATAATAAAATATTATATTCAACAATATTAATATAATATAAAATTTATCTTACATAAACAAACAAAAAATATTAAAAACCGGTAATAAGTAAGTATATAAAAATAAAATCTATTTTAATAAAAAAAAGTGTAAATACGTCACATTTTAGAATTATTTACAATAGCACAATAGCAATAGAGAAAACTTAGAAATGAACTGATAACTTTAGTTTCAAATAAATTTAACACAGCCCACAAATATGTTAAATATTAAGTAGTTGGCCAAACTGTTTTTACTATGTACTCAACTTATTGAATGACAGCCTTATACCATCCTTTGCCTTAAGCAGCATTGAATGTTTGCTGTATTCATAAGGCACAGTCATTTGGTTACTAAGATCAATTGAAAAGTCTTTTAAGAGATGTACCATTCCTCTCTTCGTACTCATTAAAGCAAATCTTAGACCTAATAAAAGACAGAAATCAACATTATATTACAGTTATAATAGGTGTAAATATTAATTTAATACACATACCAATGCAATTTCTTGGTCCAGTTCCAAACGGTAAAAATACATAATGTGAACGTTTAGCTTTCTCTTCTGGAGAAAATCGATTTGGGTCAAATTTATAAGGATCTGGATAATATTCCGGATCATAGTGTAACCCAATGACAGGTATTTGAACAGTCATGCCTTTTTTCAGTAATAAGTTGGAATCAGGCACCATATAGTCTTGAGTACTAACACGTTCTAATTGTGCTACAGGTGGATGCATTCTTAAGGTTTCTACATAGGTACAAAAGATTAATTATTATTTTTTTTCACAAAATAAATATGAATGATTTTTTTTCTGATTAAAATTTTATCATACCCATTAATACCATATCTAACAAAGGCATTTCTTGCATGGCTTCATAAGAACATTTGCCATTGTATCGTTCTAAGACTGAACATATTTCTTCTCTTAATTTAACCTGTATGACTTGATTTATTGCTAACTCATAACATGTGAAAGTTAACAATGTACTTGATGTCTCAAATCCAGCAATCAAAAACAATATAGATTGAGCAACCACTTGAGCTTCTGTCAATACATCTGAAATCAATCATCATTTATATATTTTTAATATTTGATACATGCATATTACAATAATTTTAAGGAGAAATTGTTAAGTTGGGTATATATATATATATTTTAATCAAAACTAATAAAAACTTAAAAATTGATTTACCGTCTTTTGATTTGTTTTTATCATTTTTATCTAAATCAGTTTCACTATCCAGTAATAACTGCAAGAAATCGTTTCGCCTTAAAAAAAAGCAATAGAAAATAATGAAAAAATAATTCTATTTTAGGATAATAAAAAATATTATAATATTATGATATACCATGTATCTACAGAAACAGGATACACTTGATTACTCATTACCTTGTAAATATTTTTCAATTCTGTTTACAGGATATACTAGACTAATGGATCATAATATTTTATGACTTACAATTTTTTTATTTCATGCACATTCATTTGTGCATGCACAACATATCTTCATTTTTTTGGCAACCCCTAATTTAAGTTTCATTTTTGAATTAATCAATTTTTTTTTTAAGTAGTTTTGATCAATAAACTTTTATTCTAATCCCAAAATTGACAACATTGAAGCTAGGTAGGTATAATTAAAAAAAAATGTATTAAATTTGATTTGATTTTTTTAGTTGTACGTTATTCTAAGCACCATAATATGATTCATTATACATTTATTATTAAAGTAATAAATTATTTACTATTTATAAATGTTTAATATAATATAATATTTGTAAATAAAAATGTATAGTATTGTTAAAAATATATAAATTTAGAATTTTATTTTCTGAAAATATATATTTTTATAATATTATGTAATTTCATAATGTGTAATAATAAAAAAAATTGAATTGTGTTGTGCATGCACAAAATATATGAGTTAAAAAAAATTGTAAGTTATAAGACATTATGATTAGTCTAGTTTAATAACCTGCAAACAGAATTGAAAAATATTTACAGAGTAATAAGTGATTAAGTGTAACCTGTTTCTGTGGACACGCGGTATATTAAATTATTATTATTTTTTAAAATAATTATAGTAATATATTATTATGTTTTATTATAAACATAAATAATTAACTACACCATTATTGTTTATTATTTATATATTAAACTTGATAAAAATGTAATTCATAATACATAAGATAATACTACACCCCATGTGCTATCTCTATTTTACAAACACGTAACATAGAAAATTTGCTGTCAGTAGAATTAATTTTGTACTGTTAACTTTAATATAAAAGCAAATTTACTAATTATCAAACTCAAAAGTAAGAATATAATCTAGGGAATCTTATGGGATTTTATTGATATTATCATTTTGAAATTAATTATAGCTAAGTAAAATATTACAACTTTAAAATGATCATAATTCACATAAAAATTATAATATTAATAAAACCCTATGATTATATTTTTACCTTGAAGTTTTATAATAGGTAAATTTACTTCAATATTAACCCGTCAGTAGTCGGGTATGAGTGCTCGATTTATATTTTTGCCATTATTGGCTTTAATTTAATTCTAATATTGTTGATATCTATTTATACCTTATGTTATCATACTTGATAATTTTTCTATATATAATATAACCCAATCCAAAATCCTGTTGAAATGACAATGGATTGAAATGGCCAGTCCCGATAAAAGTGAGTGCCACGCTATATTTACTATAATGTAAATGTAAATCCAGTCAATCAGGTTCAGAAGTAAAATCAAATTCATTATAAATAATTTTAACTGATCTGTGCCTATGTATTGGAATGTCTTAATAATAAATAATCAGTGATCCTAATTAATTATTCATACAGAAATTTCCACTTAAACTTCAAATAACTACTTTTAATAGTAAAAATAAGAGAAGTGAGCATAGCTCATACACGCCTTTCGTGTTACAAATACTAACACGCCTACTGATGGGTTAAAGTTCAAAACACAAAATATATTCTGCTGAACGCAAATTTGGTATATTGTGCGTTTGTAAGACGAAGACAATACATGCATGCAAGTGAGTGTAGCATCCTTACAATACATTTTAAAAAGTTGAATTAACAATAATTCAGTAGTTATATAATATCTTATAATTATATTTTAGATTTAAAACGCATAAGTGATAATGTACATACTTTTGTCCAGTGGATTGTCTGCATTTTTTTGCTTCTTTGATCACATTAGCTAAGAATTGTATCACTTCCATATTAAAAAAAGATAATGGCACAAATCGTGCAATACCAGGCATAAAGAGTAGTACTATGTAGAGGGATAGACGTTTCATAATACTTAAGCTAGCAAATTTAGATACACGACTGGCAAAACCACCATTCTCATCTTTCAATGAATTTGATTCCACTCCAAACGCACAAGTTGCAATAACATCCAAGGTGAATTTGCCAAAAAAATCTTTCATTTCCAAATCATAACCTTGTTCTGCAAACCAACTTTATATTAAACTAATTATATTATATTATTAAATGTTAAAATAATTAATATTTTAATATTAAAATGTACTTTTAATTTTTATCAGAATCTAAAAAATCACTATTATAAGGTATGTTATGTCTGTTATGATATACCCCTATAAATAAATTAATTCAAAATTTACTATTATCAAATATTAAGAAGAATGTTATGGCTTAAGCTACATATATATATTTTTTAATTGGTATCTGTAAATAAGTACAATAACTGAATAATCTATTAAGATCACATACTTAAGTAAAAAATTAAATTGGTCATATAATATAAACATGTGAGAAATTGTAATTTAATTCTTTAGTTATTATTGACAAAATATATAGGTGTTAAAAATATATATTTAATATACATGATAAAATAAATGTAACAGGGACCAGAAATGCAATGCTATTAGAGAGCTAATTTTTTTAAAGTTAATCTATCTAGCGGGCCAGAAGACATAGAAAGAAAAAAAGGAAAATTTACAATTGACGTTTACTTTTTATATTTAATTATTTTATTAATACATATGGTATTAATTTATAAAATAATTCATATCTATGTTTCACGATAAACATTATATTGATTTTATAAATATAATAAAATAAAATACAAGAAAATCCTAACATTTTATATTTTTATAAAGTAATTTGTAATGTAGCACAGGCTAGTTAAAAATGGTACGTGGGCCACCAATTACTCATCCCTGAGATATAAGCTACCAAGCTACTACTTTTACTTCCACACTCAACTACTATGTACATTGAATACACATATAAATACAAATTAATATAATATGTTATAATAAATTAAAGTAATGTGTTTATAATTACCACTTTTGATATTTTCATTTAAAAAATCACTCATATTGTTACAACAAATATCCACGAGATGCTCCATAGTTCTAAGTTTTCCTGAAGTAAATGCTGGTGTTAATTGACTTCTCATTCGTTTCCATTTGGAACCTTTAAGATTAATCAACATTTCAGTAATGTATTCTGATGTTCGAAATTTCATTGTTTGGCGGTCCGTAAAATGATTAAAATCTTTAATCATAATACACTTGATAATGTCTGGGTCAAGAATAATCAATGATGCTCGGCGACCGAGATAATATCCTAAAACAAAGAAACAAGTTATTTTTTTATCGGAGTTTAAAATTTTAAATATTTTAAGTATAATTGTAATTTTAACATAATTCAGTGAGCACCAGTTAATGTGATCACATTGGTGCAGGTCCATTTAGATTATATTAATTCATTGATTTCATAAAACATTCTTTTCTTTTTTATATATAATAATACTTTATGAACATATATGTACATTGTACATATGTTTAAAATAAATAAATCAATAAATGTAACTATCAATTTTATACTGGATACCTCTGCATGTCTTGAATTTCAGTGTTGATTCATTTTTCTAACACATCAAAACAAATGAGCAAATGTTTTTTTCCATTATTGATAAATCTTTTTGTTTGCTTAATATGTACAAAAAATATTTAAACAACTTACTTTACTAAAAGATACAATGTACAGCAATAATTTAATAAGTTCAAAAATACAATTTAATTGTACATCGATAATATGAATTTGCAATTAAATCAATAAAATATTCATAAAACTGATTAAATTTGATTTAATTTCCAAGTACATAGTTATTCTAAAAAAAGGTTAAATGAATAAATAAAATATTTGGTTAGGGTAATTCTTTTTTGATTCTATTAAATGGTTGATTGTTGATCAATTGATTTTATTTACCAGTGATCCTATTAAGCAGAACTCTCTGTAGGTTATTATAAAACAGATTTGTTACATGAATGTGTGGTTTATATAATAATAAATTAAATAAAAGAAAATTAATTCACAGTTAAATAGGGTACTAACCAGCATATCTATGTCCTTTGAACTTGAAGTACAAGTCTCTGTGAAACTCGTGAAATGATTTTTTGAAAAGAACACGATCCTTAGCATTTCCAAAAAAAAATGTTGGTTCCAAATGATAAACTCCCATTTTTTTCCAGTAGCTGTATATATTTCTATAATATAAATACACGACAGTAAACAGAACAACTATTGCAGAAGCTGTGTACATGAATATTGTTTCCTTTGAAATCATTTTGAGTGAAATTCTAAAACATATGTTTAAGTAAAATTTTAAATTAATACATTTTATTATAACAGAAAGGCAGAATATCAATACAAAGAGTCGAGCATAACAGTGAGAACAAAGTCCTGTAGTCACACAATATATTAATAAACAAACAATAGATATAAATATAGATCACAGACAGTAACATTTATAGCCTTATATGTTAGTCCGTGGTATAGATAGCACAATCACCGCTGTTCAAAAGCCAAAACTTTGTTCCTAATGCTATGAATGATCATCAGTCATCATATCTACTTAGGTACTTAATGTAATTAATTTACAATAGAATACCTATAATATTGTTAGTCATAGCGTGAATACGTAATTGATATTAATAAAACCGCTGATAAAAACGTATAAATAATAATAATAATTACTATTGTCGATCGATATGGCGTATTAAAAAAAGAAAAAAAAGGGCCGCCACCACTCAACGGCCAAGGACTTGAACGAAAAGGCGGGATATTAAAACCGTCGGGCAGATACGCGATGGAAAATAATATAACGACCATTATACAATATTATCATATAATTATAATAGTAGTGTAATACCGGACGGCGATGGGCTACCTACCTACAACAAATCGGCTGTCCACGGCTGGCTCGGAAATTTTAACGAGACGACGACTGATTTTCAGACAAACTGCGCGTAACGAGAACGTTCTTAGGCATTTCGGCGGTCCGACGACATTGTCTCGATCGCGTCGTGTCGGTGCAATTGTAGAGCGGCGCCCGTTGACGAAACGTTTAATCCACAGACCGACGTCGCTACGTAATTATAGCGCTGCGACAGACGCATCTCGTCAGTACGTGCGCACCGCCGACTGCCGACAATAACATGAGGACGTGAACAGTGCCAATAGTGGAACAACAAAACAATTATTACTATTACTATTATTATTATTATGACGATTACTCAAAGTACGTACAACACGATAATAATTATTAACAACAACAATATTAGACTGATAGTAACGAGACGCAGTCGTTTGATAAATAAATAATAAAAAAAAAAATGATAATGACGGCGATAAGAATAATAATAATAATAATATGTTACAACGTATTACGTAAAGAAGCGGGCGAACGGAGGCCAAACAGTATATTAATATCATGGTTATATCCGTGTTCGAGAATTCGAGATTGAAAAATATTATAAATTATTATTCATAATGACTGTTTTTAGACACACATAGTATTTTAGAGTTTTATACTTTTTTGTACGGGTTATGTTTTTATAAATTATATCATGTTGCTAGGGTTAGCAAACTACGGAATGTACTCTAAAAATATGCTGCAAAATTGTCAAAATAAACTCTAAAGAATATTGTTTTACACATTTATTGTACAAAAGAAGATGACTATACACATGTAAAATGTAATCTGTACAAGCATAAAACAAAATTGAACATTTTCGTTGACAAAAAATAAAATTAAAAACAAATAATATAGGTACAATAAAAAGAAATAAAAAATTTATATATTAAGACATTTTAAAAATAAACTCGCTCTATGATGAAAAAATTTCGAAGTATTAAAATATGTAATTATCTTCAAAACGCTTAAATATGTGAAATAAAAATAGCATATTCTTATAATATCTAACTGAACCTAACCAAAAAAGATTTTAATCTCACTTTGCTATATTTTGGACTTAACAAAAAAAATATGCAAAATTTTACAACATTTTTAGTTAATTCAAAACAAAATAAAATCTTTGAACGCGTAACTGTTTATTAGGTATATAGATAATTATATATTAGAGTGATTTATTTTCGACATCCTAACTCATATAGACATACGTATAATATTATGAGTATGCATTTTCATACGTGTATATAATGTTAACATTTGTGTTAACTAACTATAAATACTTTAAAGAAATAAGAAAGATACTTAGGTAGATGAAAACTTTATTAATAAAGGAATTTTTTAATAAGATATTGGTACTAATTTTTATTTGTGCTTCAATAATATTATAATTAAAATTTACCATACTTATTGTTAAATTATTTGTGATTTATTGTAATATCAGAGACCACTTAGTATTATAGTTTGAGGGCAGCTAATTTTTCTGTGTGTTCATTTTAATCGTTCCTAGGCTCCTCAAGCTCTTATCCAATTCCCACATATATCCCATATTAATATATTATGCATAGCCGTATAGGGCCGCAGCAGCCAGACTACATTATCAGGGTGGGAAGGGGAAATGTTAAAATTAAAAAAAATATACAAGGCATTTTTTTTATTACGAATCTGATATTTTAGATAAATTAATAATATTAAATACAATTGTTTGAAATTGTTGGTGGATCAGTAGTTTTATTATTTAATAGTGAGGTTAGTTTTAGACTTTTATAGTATTCAGGAGTTAATGACAAATAAAAAAATGCTCATCAGTCGACAGTCATTATATTATGTTATAATGAAAAACAAATTGACGTCGACCTTCTTGTGTAACTCATAATATTTAATGTGAGTAGGTTTATGTATAAATTAATATTGAAATTATAATTTGAATATTAGATATATTATCATATATTATAGATTGGATGTATATAAAGTATTATATGTTAATTGTTAATTATTTACATAGTGTGATTACTATTTACTATTTATAAAGCTCTTGCAATTAATTTATTCCATCGAAAATGTCATGACGAGATATTCAAATATACCGAATATCGAAAACCTTTGAAGTTTAAAATTGGAAATTATCAAATTGGTACCTTAATAATTTCGTATTTCAAACTTCAAAGGTTAGGTAGATATTTATTTGTAGACAAGCTAAGATTTTACGAGTTAACAGCTTCAATGCTTCATTATACAATACGCTTTTCAAAATTTTAAACTATATGGAATTGTACAATATGTTAAATTTATGATTTAAAAATAAATTGATAGGTAATAAAAATAATAATAACATAATTAAATATAAAAACATTCCAACGATCAATTTTATCATTAGTATTTTGTGGTATTATTAATATTAAGTTATCTAATACTTGGGTTAGTGAAACAAATAACTGGGTACAAACATTATTATACTGACCTTATATTATTATGTTTACTACGTGACGGCGCCACGGAAGTGTTTCTAGGGGCCGATTCTCGAATTCTATATTTTATCGCACGCAATACAATTTTTTAACTTATCGAATGTGACATAGTTTTTACGAGTGTGACAAATTATTCGTATTTTCGAATGAAATACGATATATTATATAATTTTATAATTTACTTAGTGCGATAATATTTTGTTACTTGGAATATCGTGGTAGATTTTTAGCCAATCGACGGAATAATAGTCACGAAAGTAATTTAGAATCGGGTTTTTTTATCTGCTTCTATTAGAATTCACATTATTCAATATTGCTGTAGTGCTGTACCACGTATCTGCGTATTAAACGATGATAGAAAAATTATATTCAAAGTTACTCTATAGTCTATGTTCATAACATATTATTTATAAATTATGTAAATATCTATATAATGTGATATAATATATAATATATTATTATATGTTATATAATACTGTAATTTATATATACCTATATAATATATATGGAGCCAACCAGGTAGTCAGGTAAGTATTTATAATGAGTATAAGAGATGGTCTACTTACGACTTTTTTCTTATGAATATTCCAATTGTTTGAAAAGCGATACAAATATTGCAGTAGTATTAGTAGTAAAATATATGTAGCGAACTTGGAGAAGTTTTTCGAATGTTTAAATATTCACTTTAAAAACTATGAATATTACATAACGCACATGCACCCGCTGTATATTGTACCTACCTGCTCGGGCCGTAAATAACTTGGTGCTACGTGGAGAAAAATATCCTCTTTTGAATTAAGTTTCTAGGCCTCTAGGGAGGAAATATTTAAAATACATAATTTAATGTAAAATATAGTTTGTAATTCTAATTACATTAATGTCTACACGTTTTAAATCTTGGTTTTTTTTTTTTTTTTATAGATATTTTGTATTTTATATGTATGTTTGGCTTTTTCATGAGAAATTTGAAATTCAAAAAATATTATCATCAAACTGATAAGTTTGCGGCAAAAATAGATTTTATTTTAGTGGTTTGCGTGCTATCACGGTTAATTGTAACCATCAAGGTTCGTTCTTATATTTATTCAAAAACACGTTTAAATTAAATACTAAATGACTATTACTATAATAATACATAATACTTAGTAATTAGTATACTTTTTCGTAATGTTTTAAGATATTATCAAATATCAAGTACCCAAGTACGTTTTATACGTAGTGTATAATGTATTTACAATTTACATTAAAAAATGAAAGTTTTGATTCATAATAGTTCCTAATAGTCAAAAATGTTATTTTATAAAATGATTGTACCTATTATTTACCTAAGTTATACATAGTTACCATAGTTTTACCATAGTTAGACACTACCTAATACCTATGTAATATTATAGGCCGTACTGTAATTTGGGTAGGTAAGTCACAAAATTACAATGGCATGAACGACTAAATAATATGGTACCTTATATTTAAATTTGATGTATTCTTATTTCTTATAACACTAATCAAAACCAGCTTTTTTTTTTGGAACAGGGTAAAATGATTTAACTATAATTGTTTTACCGTAATTTCAATTAAATTTTAAAATAGTTATATCGTTTTATATAATAGACTGTATTAAAACTAATTGGTGAATAGTTAATAGTAATAATAATAGTGAATACGTAGATATTATGGTGTACGTGTATAAATAGCGGCATGCAATATTATTGTGGTACGTTACATTAATTGCGGACGTTACCTACCTACACTCAAGTAGCTAGTGTTATGTGTAAGCTTGATACAAAATCGTATACTTCAACTACAGAAAATAACATAAATTATTATTTATTATGGCTTGTTGACATTTATATATGGTAACGTAAAGTACCTATTTACGCACTCAGTACTCACTATTATATTATAGGCACTCCTCGTCTAACACGTTTGTATATTGTATTATTTGTATTTATATCTATACACTATAACTTACTACTTATAACTGTGTGTTAATACTAATAAGTAACAACAATCTGCTTGTAGTATTATATAGGTGGATACCCGCAGTTATATCTATTCACATCATAGCTGAAATATAATAACTTATAATAGGCTGTAGGTAATACGAATTGCACATTATAATAATGTATTACCACCCACCATGACTCTATACAATGTCTTTCACGTGATGAGTTCTATACAATAATGGACAGAGAAGGTCTTCGACGTAAAATAATTTTAGATCTATAATTTTGCTAAGCTTGGTAAAAAAAAAAAAACTGCAGTTTGAAGAATATTATAATGAAATATATTATATAATTTATCAGTATACATCGCACGACCGCGTATGCACATCCTACTTCCAAGAATTACCTATCTAACGTGACATGATTGTTACAAGGAACTTATATGATTCGAACACTATAATATATAAGTAGGTTACGATAGTTATTGTTAATTATAATATTGTGACGCCGCGGCGTCTAGGTAGATATAAGTACTCAAAGGTTTGACTAGGAAAGTCAAGAAGATGTTTATTATTGGTTTAACTAAATAAAAATAAGCAATTATATTTTTGATGATCAAATAATTTACGGCGTGTATCTACTTAGTATTTAATAATAATAATAATAATAATAAATGATTTTCAGTATAAAATTGTTATTACTTATTAGAAACAGTTTCGTGGCTAAGGTCAAATATTCGCTAGTCGTGTCACTTTAACATTCACCTATTTATTAGACGCAAAAGAAACATTAGCTCCAGTTTACAAAATATAAAATAGGTACTTCGTACCTACTTATAAAAAATAATAATAATAATTGCTAATAAATAAATTATTTATCTTAACAGCTAAATTACTATAATGGAATTTTTAAAAATCATTTATTATTATTAATGAAGTTCATGACGTTATATAATTATTATTTTTTTATTTTTTTTAGAATCTTTTTGAAAGTGGGGAGGGGTTATTAGTAGCAGCCAAAATAATTGGCTCGTGGTGGTATAAGCTTTTAATCCAGGGCTGTTAGACACTTTTTATAGTACAAAATACTCTGATCATAAATTTTGAGGGAGGTTTATAGTAGCAAATTACACCTAGTTTATACATTGGTGAACATTTTTAGTAAGTACTTTAAATTAGAGAAAAAAAAGAAAATTTTTACTTTTGTTGTAATTACTCAAATACGAATACTAAAAAATCACAGATAGACAATAAATTATCAACATGTGATTATAATAAATGTTTTTTCAAGACATGAAGCCATTTAAAAAAAATTAACCTTTACATTTAATATATATACTATATAGTTACAGTTTGTTTATAAGTGTTTGAATTTCAAATGTTGACAAAATTCTTCAAAACCATAAATTATTTTGTAGATATATGTACACTATAGTACTTATGCCAGTTTCTTCGCCAGTTCGTTTTTTTATCGTGTACAACACTCTTTATCATGAATTCAAATTTAACACATCCATTATATAATTAAAGAGACCTATTCAATAATGTGGTGCGCTCGACATCGATTATTATTTTTCCATTTTTTTGCTTAGAAATTTAAATTATAAAATAAAATCTAATTAAGTTAATTAAAATTCAACAATAATTTGGCCCAACGTTCAAAATACTTTATTCTATTATTATGATAATATTTTATGTAGTATGGTCGTTGCTTAATTACCTATATCGATTATTTGATTATTATTATTATTATTATCGATTATTTTTTTAGATTCTGAACGGAGTGATGAATGTGTTGATTTTACAATGATGTGTGTTTTTTTGTTATTTTTTTTCCAACAGTTTTCAAAAAAATCGAGAAAAACATAAAAAAAATGACAGAAAAACGGGAATTTTTACGCAAAAACAGTTTTCGACCAAATCGATTTTTTTATATGGTTGTAATTCAAAAACTAATCGATGTAAATACTTGAAATTTTCACAAAATGTTTATATTAGCGTTCTCCATACACAGTTAAATTTTCAAAGAATTTTGACTTTTTTTGAGCTATTTATAGACAATTGAAATTTTTAATTTTTTTTAGTATTTTTTTTTAAAATAACGATAAAATTTTTTTGGCCGGCCAGAAAATCTTCAAAATTTAATACAAGGTTTCTTATAAGTTGTTCTTAAAGTGATAAAAAAAAATCCGAAATCCTTAGTCACAAGTTTTTTTTATAAATGCTTAAAGTTCGAATTTATACGAAATATGTCAAAATTGCGAAAATTGGCAAGTAATTTTGTGGTTAAAAAATCGTAAAATTTTTTTATTTTATAACTAAGTTTTGAAAATTTTGTACAAGGTTCTCCATATATTTTTCTTCAAATATCTGTAAAAAAAACTCTACCGGACTAAGACAAAAAATTTTTAGGAGTGTTTGAAATTTAAATTTTTACAAAACCGCGTTAAATAACGGTTTAGCCTCAAACGGTTTTTGATATTTGTTGTTATTCAAACAGTATAAGTCGTAAATACATGAAAATTTTACCAGTTATTTAGATTGCCATTTTCTTTACGTGATTTGATTTTCAAAATATTTTGACTTTTTTTTAGCTATTTATAGACAATTGAAATTTTCAATTTTTTTTATTTTTTTTTTATAAATGTTGATAAAAAAAATTAGCTGGGACAAATTACTTGAAAATTTAATTGAAGGGTCCACATAACTTGTTCTAAATATCATTCAAAAATTATAATAATACATAGGCACAATTTTTTTTTATTAGCATTTGAAGTTCAAATATTGACAAAAAATCGTCAAAATCATGAATATTTTTCACTATTTGGTATTTAAAAATTTATAAATATTTTACTATCAAAAGCTAAGATTTGAAAATTTAATACTATGTTGTCCATAAGTTAAGCTTAGAATAATTATAAAAAAGTTTGATGATTATTCAATTTAAAAAATTTTACGAGTGTTTAATGTTTTAATTTTAATTTGAAATCAAAAATACACATGTAAAATAACGTTTTACTAATAAATAATTTTCGATTTTTGTTATTTTTAAAAAATTACTTAACGTAAGATCTTGAAACTTTTACTTAAATGTTTGAATTAGTTTCAAAATAGAATATATGACAATATTTAAATATAATATATCCCAGACTGACAAATCATCTTCGTTCAGAATCGTTTTTCGTATACAATGATACCTATCATTGCATTCAAATTTATTTAACCTACCTTAGTCCGAGTCCACCCCACCCCCTAATGTACAGCAGAGCGATACTCACTTACCCGCTTTTTTAATTTTTAACTTTCACACGAAAAAGATTTTCCGACAAATGTATAAGACTTATTTCTTATTTAAAATTAAATGTACAGTATTGAAAATGCGGGTGTTCCTAATTATACAGCAAGCGAATTAATTAGAAATTTAGTAGCCCTAATTAAAAAAAAATACAATAGGTATTGAGTGCTGCAGTTTTTTTGATTGTAATATATTTGAATATGATCAATATTATATTATATTATATTTTATTAGATTTTAAAACAAGATATTATGTTTAAAAGTAATTAATTTTTTAAAAATTGTAAAATATCAATGTTATAATTATTTGTTAATTATTAATAGTTTTAAGAGAATAATGTTTAAATAAGTTGAATTTTGCACAAATTTAAAAAATACTGCGAATTGTGGAATTTTACAGTTTTCACACTTGTAAATAGGTAGCTTGTGCAAACCCAATAACGAACATACTCTATACTTGTTAACATTTTTAATTTTATACATATTTTGTTTTTATAATTTTTGTTCAAAACGGCCATCATAAAGGTATAAACTTTTAATTTACCCAAAATAATTGCATCATTCAAAGTAATGTTTTAATACAAGTCATATAGTTAAGTTAAAATTAGCTTAAAGATAAAAGTAAATATAAATAAAAATACAAAAAAATATAGTTATTATATTTAGGTGATGTTATTGATTGATATGTGTAAATAATATTTATCTATCTGCAGATATAATTTTAAAATTATTTTGTACATATTTCATAGTGCATACACACGATTCATACGAGTAGGTACATGTGTTTAAATAACTTCATTTTACATCAGTTTTAAATTTTTTTTTTTATATCACTTAATTAAATTTTTTTACTATACCAGAGTATATACAGTGGGTTCCACTTAATGTGATCACTTTGGTGCAGGGTGATTTTGATTCTATTAACCGGTTGATTTTATAAAACATTTACAATATTTTTTTCATAATTCGATCTTTTAATACAATTAAATTTTTATTTAAATTTACATACATATTTAATAATTTATAACACATAAAATTATTTATTTTTACATTTTTTTTATTTAATGGTTCTATATTTAGGTATACATTTATGCTTAAATAAAAATAAAAATTAAATAAATACATTTAAAACAAATTAAAGAAGCTATCTATTTTAGATTATACTTGACAGTCTACCAATTTAATTTCCATATTAGCCAGAAATTAAATGAAATCAAATTAAAATTAATATTTATGTGTTTTTGTTTATTTGTTTGAAATACCATAAATACGATAAGATTTTTTATAAAAGTGACTCAATTATCCGGTACCAAGTGATTCTAATAAAAGGTCAATTTAACATTAGTAACATACAATTTGGATTGGGATTTTCATTTTTGATTCTAATAAACGGTTGATTCTATAAACCAGTGATCACATTAAGCAGAACCCACTGTATATAGTAATAATAGATAATAACACTATGTAGCAGTAACTCGGACTACTGGCACAATGACACCGTCTCAGGATTTCAGGCCTCAGTTATTGAGTTGATTTAAAATTAATTTAAATCAACAAAGTATATGTGAATAAATATTAAATACAGTCTTACGCAGTGGCGCAAATAGGAAAAATGTTTAGGGGGGACTCAAGCCCTAAAATTACCAAAACCGGTTAAAATAACTTATTAAGAATAACATACATATATTATACTATTATTTTTTGAGTTATTTTTTTTGGGGGGGGGGGGGGTAAGCCCCCCCCCCCCAAGCCCCCTCCCTATTTGCGCCACTGGTCTTACGGTTCATGGCACGGATTACAGCTCACAATGTAAAAATAATGTCAAATCACTGCAGATTAAAACAAATCACAACACACGGGACGCGGTCGTCGATCATGAATTCATGAATGACAAATCCGAATTCTGAATTTTAATAATCGCATAGTCACCAATATTCAACTAAGCAGTGGCGTACTCACGGGGGGGGGGGGGGGTTCATGGGGTTTGAACCCCCCCCCCCATTGGCCGTATTTTAGATTCTGAATGAAGTGATGAATGTATTGCTTTTACAATGATGTGTGTTTTTTTTTTTTTGTGTCTGACGACAACATTTGGAGCAGAAATAATGCTCCGATTTTTGACTTCAGCCCCTTTTTGAATAGGAAAATTCATCTAGTTGGTACTTTTGGGTGTCAAAAGTAAACATTTTCAAATAGTTTTCAAAAAAATCGAGAAAAACAAAAAAAAAGGTGACAATAAAACGACAATTTTACGAAAAATCACTTTTTGACAAAATCGATTTTTTGATTTTGCTGTAACTCAAAAACGAATTATTATAAATACTTGAAATTCTCACCAAATGTTTATATTATGGTTATCTCTTTACAGTTAAATTTTCAAAATATTTTGACCATTTTTAAGCTACTTATAGACAATTGAAATTTTCAACTTTTCTAAGTTTTTTTTCTTCAAATGCCGATAAAAATTTTTTGGGTGGCCAGAAAGTCTTGAAAATTTAATGCAAGGTTTCTTATAAGTTGTTCTTAAAGTGATAAAAAAAAATCCGAAATCGTTAGTCACAATTTTTTTTTATAAGTGCTTAAAGTTTGAATTTATACGAAATATTTCAAAATTTAAATTAAATCTCATACTCTCATTATGTGTATGTTGCCTAATATTTTTTTTATTAATAAACAGATACTATAAAGTAACCATAGTAACATATAAAAACTATACTATTTGTTTCAAAATAGAATATATGACAATATTTAAATATAATATATCCTAAACTGACAAATCATCTTCGTTCAGAATCGTTTTTCGTATACAATGATACCTATCATTGCATTCAAATTTAACCTACCATAGTCCGAGGTCCACCCCACTCCCTAATATACAGCAGAGCGATACCCACTTACCCGCTTTTTTATATTCCATGTGGGTATCACAATACAATATTTTTTTACCAACAATATCATGGTATTCTAGTAAATTTTCAGAGCCCCCCCCATTGAAAATTCCTGAGAACGCCACTGCAACTAAGTATTTTATAAAAATAGCATTATACGTAGGTAGTGTAATAATAAATCAATAAACTTCACATAGTATCCTATTTAACGTCTAAATGTGATGTTTGGTATAAATATGTACAACCAATAAACGTATAATATGTAATATTAATCAGCAGATGTTCTATTTATATACGCTACATGATATTTTTAAGTTATGTATAAATATTAAAATATGTAACAATAAAACTTCCCGTTGATGTTACAATTTGATGTCCGTAAGACATTAGATTGTTGTAACGTCAAGATAATATTGTATTAAATAACTATAGGAAGTAACAAATAAACAACGATTAGATATGCATTTTTTACAGTCATTTGGATGTTTGTAAAAGGAATTTTCATTTCTGCTATGACACATAGATGTTACACCGAGATGTTCCTATTTTAGTTGACTTATTACAACACATGAAAGTTAAATTCTTGGAATTGCACAGAGGGTAGTAATTTTATTAAAAATATAAAATATTATAAATAAATTTTAACGAGTAGACAGCGTCGTCATTGATGAATTTATATTAATAGTAGCTATACTTTTATGTTATATCTATAAAAATAAATATAATTTGCTGTAAGTACCTAATTTGAAACAATTAATTTTATTATTCTAATTTATTTAAAACTCAATCAAAACAAATAGTTTGTCTTCGCAAATAAAAGTAAAATTACGGTTAAAATTATTGGTGACGTTTATCTAAAAAATAAAACGTCCGAAGTATACTTATACGATACCTATTTAGATTTTTATATGAAAAAAAAAATTAATTATTAAAATAATGAACATATTTTGTTGAAATAAAAATATGTAAAGAAGATAATATGGTGAATTGGTGTTTATAATAAACTTTCATGTAATATGCATTATAGAAGGCATCTAATTAATGGACGACTGCTTAGTAACTAATATTTATTAACAAAACAAATTATGACTATATGTAATTCTTTCTTTTCTTTCTTAAAAATAATAAATTACAAAAATTTGTGAGTATTAAAATTGTAAATTAATACCGTATTATGGTATATACTATATAGTCATTACTCATTATACGTATGGTGTGGTAAAATAAAATAATTACTTTTTTTTAAATAGGATTTTTTTCCTATACCTACTTACTTATACATTTATACCTATATGGCTATATGTTATCACTTATATTAATACTAATCATGGGATTTAAATTACCTTTTATTGAAAGTATTTTAATAACTACAGAATCAATATACTTATTTAATTTGAACATTAAGTAGCTAGTAAAAATGGATAATATTATATTATACAGTATATAATTATATAATATTTACTCTTAGTATTTTGTTTTATAATTTATAATGTACTTTAAGTAGTGATATTTATATACTTAATAATAATTAAGTTTAAATGGTTTAGTGGTTTATTAAGTAATATTGAAAATTAATACTAAATTATAACGAAAAATACAACGGTCAAAATTGGACATAGTATTTCCTTTTTATTTAAATATTTTATAGAAAAAATTATCAATGATAGCAAAACCAAAACATTTATTGTATTGACTATTGTTTCTATTCTATACTATCCTTTATCGTAATTCATGAAAGACCAAACTTATTAGAATGCATTTGTTTCGCGCAGACATGTTGTATAACAGCACTATTCTCTATTGGCGATTTCGCATTATGAGCAACGAGGTAACCGCCCGCCTGCGGGTGGCGAGAGTAATCAGCCCGTCTGACTACTCTCGCCGACCGCGAACGGTTACCTCGTTGCTCATAATGCGAAATCGCCAATAGGATATATCCATTACATATTATATTATTATATTTATATGTAAAATGAAAAATCTCCACAAATACCGATTGTTGAGAGAATTTCGACGAAGCTGCTAATGGTTTGTGTCACTTATTGTAGTTCTGATAATATGTTGTTGTCCAATTCACAGTAAAAAGATATAATTCACTGTAAGCTATCATTTTAATGTCATACAAACATTTTTTTCCAAGTTTTAACAATCTAGAAAATTAGAAGATAAGATATAAGTTTATATTTGGGTTTCGTTCTTATGAATTGTGATTTATATCAAAGTTTAAATTTTCATACATGTAGGTTAATAGGTCAGGGATATTATTAGAGAACTCCATCATATTATTTAGAATTCGTAACATATTTGCAATTTGCATATTATACAATCAATTTTTTCATAAAAATATATTATTTTGTATTTTGTTGTGCGTCTTAGTGTTTGTTTCCTATATATTAAGCAGAATTTATAACAATACGTCAATACATAATTTCAAGGGGCTATTGATTAAAAATTAATTTATTCGCCGATTAAAGCCAATTATACCTATAATTATATCAAAATATATTAAATATTGACTATTGAGGTTAAAGAATTGATATATATTATAATATGAATATTATGTTGTTGAGGTTCTGTTCAAAAATTACTAGGTACATTAAACACAATTTTTGTAACTTTATATTGATTATGAAAATGTAATATGTTTATAAGAAGACCCGTATGTGCTTAAATTTTTATTGTGTTACATATCCTGTTAAGTTTAGTGTCGGTTTTAATAAGACACCTACGTCATTCATTTAAATTAAAACACAAGAGACTTTTGTTACATTTATACTTCAGATAAATGTAGGAATGTTATTTCATAATTTTATTCATAAAAAAAAAAATTAAAAGACAATATAATAAATAATATTTTTTTATTAATGAGTAAATAAATATTAATAATATTCTGGAATTATTTGACATTATTTTAAATATTTGATCATATCAACTTTATTTCTTTTTATTTGATATTTATAATATGTAGGTATACCTATTATATATAATGTGAAACAATTTCGATGACAATTTATTCATACTTACGGGCAAAAACTTCGCAGCAACACGATTTCGCCCCTTTTACCTTTTTACCAGTAAAAAAACGCAATACAATTGCGCCTCATAGGTGTTATTGATCCTTTTAATAATTTTCCTTCTCGACAGGCTTAAGACTGAGAAAAAAATAAAAAATAAAAATTGTTGGATTTATTGAAAATTGTTTTATATTATGATATTAGTACATTCAATATACACTATTAAAAATATTTATATAAAATTACATAAACCTATATATATACTTTATATTAAATACTTAGTTATTATTTTATTTTTTCAAATACATGGACAGTAATCCCTATTACAAAAAGATAAACAGATAACAATTATAGACTAATTAGCATGAAATTATTGCAATTACAAACTGATTCATGAAATCATGAACGAATTTAATACTAAAAAGATTTTGATTTTAAAATTTAAATATTATATAGAATTCAAGGACTGTTAATGATATAATCAAATATAAGTTCAGTACCAGCGGTAATCAGATAATAATTGACAGAGCTATTCATGATGGAGTTTCAATTAGAATGAATTCGATAAAATGGTATTTATTTATTTAATTATAGCGTATAGGATATCAGTTTTGAAAATTGTATGTCTTTATTTTATATACCTATTGGAAAAACACAAGTTTTTATTTTGCTATGTATTAATATTTTAAAATTTTTAAAAGACCTCACCTACATGGAGCACAATTATATTGCGTTTTTTGCATGTAAAAAGATACAAGGGGTGAATTTGTGATATATTTTGTAAGTTAAACTGTTTCGTTTATAAAGGTAAGGCGGTCGCAATCGTGTTATAGCTGAAAACTTATTCCACTGTTTTTAAACTTTCAAGTATTACAATAGTGTTTTAAAAAAATGATCCTACTCTAGGAAATATAAACCAAGATTGACTAGAGCTAAGATTTCTATAAAGTAAAAAATTGTAAAATATGCATTTTATTTACCAAAATATGCAAAAATATGCAAAAATAATTTTTTTTTAAATATTAGTTAATATTATTACATGCTATTATTAAATTATGTTTTTTACATTTTTAAATGCAGTGAACGATCGGCGATTATATCGAAGATTTACATTGGCTGAAACTGCTTTCCACATCACACGATGTTGTTGGAGCATATTTAAATATCGTGATTTTTCCCGAATTTAAAGTACAAGTATCTAATATTAACATCTGTTTCTTCCGTTTTATAGTCACTGTTTATGTTACACATTTTTAGAAATGTATTGAATCCCTTGTTCTTCTTTAGTATCAAGTTAATTTTAGTTTAAATAGGTAATATATTTCCGATAATTCGACAAATAAACCATTAACTATATAGATATTTATTAAATAAATACCAGTTAAAATTAAGAAAATACTCAACAACTTATATATATATATATATATATGCAATTATATATTTATATGCATTATGTTCAAAATACGGAAAAAAAAATTGTACCTACTATTTAGTCAAGAATAAGCCAAATCGTGAACATATCTGACAATCAATTTGCATTTAAGGAAATAAACATGCAAATGCATAGAAATCCTTGCCATAGTCATCACTATAGATCTATAGATTTGTACACTTCAAAGGGAATGTTAACAACGAAATTAGAAACTGAAATATAATACACTGCAGCAAGAAATATCAACTATTGTGTAAAAAACATATTACCTATACAATTGACACAATTACGGCGGTTGGCGCTCGGTGAGTTCGCGGTGATCCGGTCAGGATAAAAGAACAACACGAATTTCACTACTTGTACCTACGATGTATTTTTATTGATGATAAACAACGGTACACAATAGATAGTTGTCAAATGTCACTATGTAAGGTGTTAACGATATAAAAGAGAATACGCATAAACATATTTTGACGTTAAATCAATTTTCTAACTACTTCATCGTTAAAACCGTTTTTGAAGATGTATATATGCACCTATGCCCATCAATCATCATCTAATAGAAATATTTAGTATGGTAATATAAATGGATACCTACTTCGTCATATATGCATATTATAGCTAGTAGTACTCTAGTTTATCTATATATTATTGATTATCTAAACTAATAAGTTTAATTATTAGGAAATGTATTTTTTATAAATATAAATATATTAATATATTTTTTTTAATTTGATGAAATCAAATACAATTTTAAATTACCTATAGACTTTAATCAATTCATATATTTAATTTCAAAAACGTTTCTAAGAGAAACGTTTCCCTCTGTAATATTTTATTTGTATTACAATTCGATATATTTTATTGATTATTACTCGTCGGCCGTGGTCTACATACATAAACTGTTTTAAATAGTGCTTTTAGAATACTTTTGTTTTATTTATAACAAGTTTTCACATCAATCTGCAACGGATACCTACAGAAGGCGTGTTATATATATATATCATAAAGTTATTCTGAAAAAAACCCCTTTGTTACAAAGCTATTTACTGTCCAGTCTCATGTGAAAAGAGTATGTATTGTATACTGATCGTAAACCTACGTCGGAATATTAAAAAAAAAAAAAGAAGAATAAAGTACACAGATATCTCGTTCACTTTGGGTTTGTCTTGATTGTAATGAGCGGAGAAAACAATCGTGGATATTATGCCAATGAGAATTCAGTTGTGGGAATTATCGTGTGTGTAGCTCGTGCAATTTTACCCTAAGCACGTGATCTGTTTGACAACGTCCGTAAACGTGGACAAAGAGCAGTTCGGAATTTAAAAACATAAAAAAAAAATCATGGAGTCACAATGGATTGGCCGTGCACATTTTTCTATTAAAGATATATTCGCTTGAAATAGATTTTTGATACTTCGAAAAAGGTAAAAATACGCACGTATCATGATACCTGAGTATGTATATTAATTGTTTATTATTTATAGACAGACTTTAAACTGATTTCCGTTTTTAAATTATCAAATTATACTGGAATAGTATTAATAGTAATTAATTTATATTTTATCTTAGGTATTTATAGTAGAAAGGTGTGGTAAGCTACGACAGGTTATAATCGATTATTACTATTATTATTATCATTATTTTTTTTTTTAGTAAACTATTTATCATTTGGTTTTAAAATCTTAGTTTATATATATATTTTATTTTTGAATGCAACGAGTAAGTATTTTCAAGTTTGAATAACAAATCTCAATATTACCTATAGATTAAGGTTAAATATAATTATAATTCATATTATGATCAATTAATTATTAAAGTAAAAAAATCGTATTCAACGTATAAATAAAGTTCAGTAGCGGGTATATTTTATTCATCAAAAGTTTCGCGAAAACATGATTGTCTTATATACATTTTAAGAATAATGAATGACGTTTAATGGTACAGAATAAATTTCTATAAATAAATTATAATATGGCGTACTATACAATGTACACATATATTATACGTAATAATAACAATACAACGATAATTATTTTGAATTAAAATAAATAGTGCTTAAAAAGTAAACAATCGTCGGATTAAAAGTTAAACAGGCGGCTATAAACCAGACTGAACAAATAATTACTATTCTAATTTTCTAATATTGTAGTAAATGAATATGCAGTGAAACGAGACAAGTCAAATTTTGCGTATAATATCGCATATATATTTCGTTAATATATTATATCCGGTACAATTGCAAATTGGAGCTTTATATATAGCTAACAAATTGATGAGTTGCCTAAAGGGATTTAAAATAAACCTATATACGATAGGTCATTTACTGCTTTTGTATTTCAATCAAGTAGATGATCGTTTTTGCGTCGTACCTATACATACACAGTCATACAATTTATAAATAATATTATGTATGTTATTTTTTATTAATATATTTATGGGAGGGGTATTCGTGCGATGAACGCATAACCGGATTAATATTTTATCGATATAAGAGTATGAACAATTATTCTCAAAAGTCTGTTATTGACATTCATCATGTTTTGATCAACTTTGACCAACATTAGTGTAGTATGTAATGACTAATGAGTGTTACTGACAAATCGAGTTGGTTTAAAACTGCAGACTATAAAAGTATTATTATATTGTTGTTACTATTTATAGTCCACAGTTTTAAACCAACTCGATTATTATTATTATTATTATTATTATACGTATTATAGTAGAATAGTGATTAATGATTATAATATAAGTATAATAGGTTACACTTCCAATAAATGACTTTATTGAATTGACGGCAATCGAGTATGTCCTTTCATTAAAATTAAATTTGAATAATAAACTGTTATCAGTGTAGTTACCAGAATTTTTTAATCGTTTTAATTTTCAAACAATCATTCTTCAAATAAATTACTAACAAAAAAAACCTAATTATACCGAATTATCTAATATTGTAGCATTATTATTGCCTTATTATTATAATAATTTGTATTATATTTATTTCTAAAAATTGTTACCCAATTATTCAACTTTAATACCAATTCAGGTAATTTTATAAAGATATTCGAAGTTCTTGCATTAGGAAGGTTCTGCATTCCTTTAAATATGTAAATTCCTATTTTCCCACATAAATACCACACTCAATATTATTATTTATTTTATCCTAACAGATTTTGAAATTATACTTGAAGTTAAAAATAAATAACCTGGTATATAGTAAATAATTATTTATTTTAAGTTCAAAGAAATACCTGTTATTAAAATTGTATCTAAAATCATGTATTCTTTAATGTACTAGAATATAAAATATTATATTACCAGTGGCTGTTAATGATCAATTAATTTATTAGCTTGAAAAAAATTACTAATTAAGACATAAAATATAACTTTAGTAAGGAAAAAAAACTAAAAAAATAAGGTTCTTTTACAAATTATTGTATTCTATAGTAGGTTTAATTATTTTTTATGTAAGTCAAAAGATTTATATCTTATCATAATATAAGGTTATTCACCAAGAATGCTTTTTATTTTACAGTTTATATTTTTTTAAATTCTTATTTTTGGAATTTTTAAGTATAATATTAAAGACTATATTTTTTAAATAATTATTTTTTTTATATTATGATTTAAGGAGTGGTACAAAAATTTTATTTTTTATATAAAATGAGAACTATCCTTTTTTATTTTATAAATCGATGAGATATGTGGTGATATCTGTACTTTATAATGGTCTAAATTATAATAATTTGTATATATTTATATATTTTTGATTTATTTATAGAGACTAAATAAAATTTAAAGTTAATAAAATAATAATATATTTGTTGGTATTTTAATAATTTAATATTAAATATAATACTATACGACTTAGACGAGTATACTTATAATGAATTCATTTAATATAGGTAGGTATTATTTAAGTAGTATTGTGCGGCGAAACAAACTTATTCTGTTTTCAAATAAAAACAACATTTTTACTGTAAATGGTTAAGTGAATAATTTGAAAATCTAAACTAGATATGAATTAGAATTCGAAAATAGTTTTTAAGTTATTAAACGTTAAAAACTAAAAATAATAATTATACAATTTTAATGAACTAATATCAATTTTAATAATTTTAAATTATAGTCATAGTTTATAGAATAACATTTTAAATTAATATTATTTAATTCATGAATTAGGTACTTATTTTATTTTTATTTTAGGTACCTACATCGAAGTTTACAAATATATTTTCTGCTTAATAACTTAATTTAAAAAGAGGTAACTTCTTTAATTAATTCTTATTTGGGAACAAAATAAATTTGTGTCACCGTAGTACACTTCTTAAATGACACTTAAGGTAATAAATTCACAATCAAAAAAAATTATCATGCTCATAATTTTGTATAATAATTTCAATGTTTTATAGATATGTTCTGTAATGGGTTTTTTAGAATCTTGAATTATTTTAAATTAAAATAATTCTTGTAGTAAAATGTAGTATATAATTATAGTCGACTAGTCACGTTTATCTGTCTTAAGTCATCATGAATATATTATTATGGATATTATCAGACTATATAAATACATTATTAAAAAGAAAATATATTTTTAATGTAATTGCCTTGTTGTTTGGCTACTTGGTAATCGAAATATTATTATCAAGTTCATACAAATAGCCACATAACTATTCTATTAGAAATATTATCAGTTCTATGTTTATTATGTAAAATAAAATATTAGATTAAAATAATTCACCACCTCATTAGAAGAGTTTTAATTTCGTTATAAAAAATCACTCATATATATATTGTAGAAATTGAAATGCTTTTGTTGTAAACTTTGGTTTAGTTTCGAAATTTAATTTAAAATTGTTGTAGTTTAGTAGTATGAAACAGTTCTAAAACGTCATCCATATCCAATACATAAACTCTTTTAGTCATATATTATAAACTTTAATATTTTTTTTAATCTCTAAAATAATGCTTTGTAACTTTAAAAAAAATACAATATTTATATCAGTAAAAATAGTTTTAAAATATATTTTAATTTTTGTTCAAATGAAAATATAGAATACTATACAACTTAGGTATCTATCAAGTCGCTAATAATTTGATACATGCTTTTCTGTTGAAAAGTCAATAGGTTTTGCATAATTTTTCGGGATCTAAAATAAAAATAATTTTATTTAAAATCATTTACATCGATACGGTGGAAAAATTAAAATTAAAAGTAAAACCAATCAAATAAATTTATCTCGTGTTTAAATGATATTGCAAAAATAAAATTACATTTTATAAATATAGAAAACAATAATTATACGAAGAATGAAGTTTATTATATTGTGTAGTGTTGTAGCTAATGAATACCATTAGAAAAAAAGTACTTAACTTAATTATTTTTATGGTATTAAAACTTTGTGCCAATTTTTAAGATTTTGTTGATATGTTCAACATTTATTATAAACAGAGGCGTGCCGTGGAGGAGGGTTTGAGAATTAACCCCTTCCCCTGAAATGAATGTATTTTTTTAAGCTTATAAATCGATAACATGTAAGTTTTTAATTTATATTCTAGTAGCAAGCAAAGATAATATTTATATCAGTAATTTAGGTACCTCTTATAAAACATAATTATATACAGTTATTGTTACATACGGAAATATTGACTTAATGTTTAATATTATAATATTTTAATAAATTATTATATCAAACAAAACACATTATAAACATTGTGAGGTATAACATAGAACATAATATAAGTTGACATCAATAAAAACAAAATAACATAAAATATCAAATGTTTACACTTTTTGAGTCCCATCAGATCTCCGGTCCGTAACCATTTAACCTCACCCAACACCATACTAAACAGGCAAACAGCCTTTCGTTTAAATTAACTTCTCCTCAATTGCAGCCCAAGGTTTTGGGAATTATCCATTTATGTAACAGAAATTGTTTATTTGAGAAAAAAAAACTATCTTACGATGAATAAGCAATTACCTATTAGAAGTCATGTTTTGTTGATATTATTATTTTGTATATACTTCGTAGTTTCCAATACAAATATAAAAAGAAATGAAAACGTAATTTAAATTTACATAAACTCGCGGTAGAGTCTGCAGGTTATTTGATGTCACAGATGAAAATATTTGGTCCTTTAAATATGTATTATTTGGTCAATAATCAATTCATTATAAATTATGAACAAAAATTGATATTATTAATTTATTTATATTTACGAGTAGTATTACATATTAAAATAGTTATGATGTATTATGATGAAGAAAATCTATTATTTATTTAATATAGTTTAATATAATTTTCCAATATGTCAAGTGAATTTGTACATGACATATGTTTCGCATCTTAAACAAAAAAGCCGTTAATTAACTATAAATTGTTACTTATTATTTAACAGTATTAGGTATTGTATAGTTTTTTCTCTATAAAATCTTTCGCTATTGTAATTTATATCCTGTGTAAAGGGACTAAAAACTCACAATTTAATAGTTTATAAGATACGTATTAAGTAATATAAATTTATAGACGTCAGAACTACGAAATGTAAAATTGGTATAATAACCTGCCGAAGGGCCGATAATATAAAACGCGAATGTTGAGTAGGGGAAAAATGAATTAATAAATTCGTAGAGCTCTGTTCGTTAAGCTGATTTAAAAATTTACAAGTAAAACTGTGTCAGTAGCACTCGGTGCATAAACACATTATATGAAAATGGAATTATGGAAACGTGTAATTTCGCGTACTATGTATATGTATATAATATTTTATACACATGTTTGATGATTATTAGATTTCAAGTGGAACGATGAATGTATTGATTTTGCAATGATATGTGTGTATTTTTTTGTTGAACTTGTCATCACGTTTTGGGGAAGTAAAATGCTTCAAATTTTAACTATTAGGGATTGGTTTTTGGTAGAAAATTGAGTGTAGTTGATATTTGAGGAGGGATGAGAGGGAGGATCGAAAAAAATGTTGTAGTATTTTTCTTATTATATATGAATAACAGAAATTTTACGCTAAATTATTTTCAATAATATAAATTACTTTTTGTTTTTTTAAATTCAAATGTGAATAACTGTATAAGTAGAGACCTAACCTAACTTACTAACAAAAATAAAAATAAAGGATTAAAATTATTATAAATTTTCATTCGGAAGGGGGGGAGGGTTGAAAGCATTAATTTCAAAATGTATTCGATAAAATAATTTGAAATCATTACAAGGACATATAGGAGTTACCATAAAACGTTCTCTTGTCATGTTTATAAAAACTTTAAATACGTATAAAAAAATTAGCTACTTCCTCGAATTTCGATTTTTATTTATAAAAATTCTCAAAAAAAAAAAAATATTATAATTTGTAATAAAATGGAATTTAAAATGTATCTATATTGTCGCACAAAATTATGATAATAATAGAAAATAGAAAAAAAAAATTGTTTTTGTAAAAAGCAATGACTTAAAATTACACAAAAAAATATTTAAAAAATTATTAATACTACTTGAGACATTTTTAGTGTACATTGTTAAATATATCATATCAGTATTATATCATTATTTTAACATTGTAAAATTACCGAAGTACCTATTTATAACAAATATTAGTTTGATACTTGTGTTTATATTTTAATAGATTATATTTGTATACTATTTTATAGTGTTTGGTATAATATTAAGATATCAAAGTTCTTCAAAAAATGATTGAAACAAATTCCGGTAAAACATGAAATGACTAATATTATAATATTATACATTATTCGTATAAAAATTATTTTTTTGATACATTTTGTAAGTTAAATTCGACTGTAGTTCAATTTATTGTAAAATGGATACATCTATAATCTTTCAACGAAACTTTCAGATAATTTAGGCGATATAATATAAATTTAAATCATCGCATTTTAATATTTTTTATGAAATTAATGAGAACTCGCCATGACTGCTATTAACTGTCTAGCTTAAATACGTCCTAGTCGTAATACTATACCGACGCACCTATTTTTTCTCATGAAATTCTCTAATACTTGATAAACTTCCATTTTGCAGTACCTAATATGTCAATCATTGACGTAGCTGTGTGACTTATGCTTTTTTGGGAGCTTTAGTCTCGCATCATTTTTGTCCTACAATCTCATTAGGAGCTTACCACTCTATTTCGCTACTAATTCGATACCAAATTAAGGATTTCGTTTTTTCCCCAATTAGGGCGAAGAGGAAATCATTTATTTTTAGGAAGCTTATATATATTTAGAAAGAGAGAAAAGTCATACATCCTTTACTCTACTATTATATTTATATCGAAACCAATACATTTGAATTATTTAATTTACTAATTTATTATATTATATTCTTTTAAGTATTGAAATATTTTTAAATATTTATACAAAAACCCCAAAGTACCAAATATATTTCCTGAATAAGTTGTAAATTTTAATAGTTTTAAAATTGTTGTTGCAGTATGAATATTATTATTTTTATATACGTATATTGTAGGTACAAAGCTTATGTTTAAATTTTTTGTTTATGTTTAATCCGTTGGCTTATTTTTAAATAAATAAATATGACTTGAATCTTTAAAAAGTATATATTTTTTTGTGAATAAAACAAGTTTATGTATTTTTTAAATTGTCTTTAAATTTTTTCTGCCATCCGTACAATTACAAGTATAATATATAACTCTTTAACAATTATTATTTATTTTGTATTTTAAAATTTGTCGAGTTAAAAATTAAAAAAAGCATAATATTAAAATCATCTATTTCTATAGTCACTGCTGCCAGAATGGAATGGAGACCAATACTCTACACACATCGTCAAACACATAATTTGCCACTAATATGAAACTACAGATACATAAGAGCAAATTTTAAAATATTCGGTAATCTCCCAGAAATATTAAGCATTTAGGCCTCGATTCATACAATACTGAAAAACTATTTAAATACTTAATATTTAAAATTATTCGAATTGTACAACTTAATTTAACATCACTCCTTATAGTTATGATACTGTATTGTATAATACTACTAAACAATAATAAACACGCATAACCATATAAATATCTGTCTTGATTATTAAAATATAAGTATAAAAGATTTATAATTTTATTAAATTAGATTGTGGACCATGAATTAGAAAAAAGCATAATAGAGATAGAAATGTATATAATATACTAATGGATGCATTCTATATAATTATATTTGAAATATTTATTTAATCTATAGTCTTGAATAACAAGTAAATAAAAATTATAACATATTAGATTATTTTATCATTTTATCAGTAATGTGAAAGACGCATAAAAATATTCTGAACCATCAATATAAATAATTTACAGAAGTTTGGAAGTTCTCAGTGGCACAACAATAAAAATGTAAATAATTGAATTTTAATTCAGCTACTGACCGAAGTTTTGTATATGTGAAATCTACAATAAAATAATCAACAATAGGCATCCAACTAGTCACTACCTACTAAAATAAAAAATATTTCATTTGTCGGTGGCTGTAAGATTGACTGAGTTTACTAAAAACCAATATAGGATAAAGGAATGCAACATAATATTTTTTAAACTAATTTTATTATTAAGAATATAAGAATATTGCATTTAAAAGAATTTAAAATATTGTTTAATAGAATGAAATAAATTTATACAATTTGTTTAAAACTATTTTTATATTAATTATAAAATTGCAAAATTTTGATAAACTATTCCGCTCATTGTAAATTTAAATGTTTTAATTACCTAATTAACTCTTTTATTTTAAAACTAGACATTATTATTATATTTTGTGTATAGAATTTCTTAGAAAAACATTATAATTTGATATCTAAAATCTAAATGTTTAGTTTTATTCAAAAAAATAAAATCCAACTTAAAAAAAGTATGATATGCAATATTATAATAAGTGGGTACAGCTCTATTGTATATAAGTCATAAGGCGTGGAGTGGATCATTATTTTAAGTAGGTATGTTAAATTTTAATTCAATGATTTATCATTGCATACGAAAAACGACTCTAAGCGGAGACCGTCTGCCAGCCTAACTTAGTTAATTCATGATATAGGTTTTTGATATAGGTAGCAATCAAAATAATTTATTTTACTTTTAGTATTACAGTAGGTTGATAACATTTTTTTTCGAAAATATCGCATTTATTATATTTTTAGTATTTAATTATTATTATTAAATTTTCAAGTTATGATTCATCAAATAATTTTTAATTGACGTATCTGGAAAAAAAAACTAAAAAAATTGAAAATTTCTCATGCCTATAAATAGCTCAAAAATAGTCAAATTATTTGAATACTTTATTATAAATAAAATCCGATAATATAAATATTTGGTATAAACTAGGTTAGCGTAAAAATTGCTGTTTTCCTTATTTATTTTTTTAGCCAATTATACAATTTATTTTTGTCTTCGTAAAGTACCAACTACGTAGTAGTTCCAATTCACATTTTTGTAAAATCAATATATTTATCGCTCTATTCAAAAACTAAAATTATAAAAATTTCAAAATAAAAAATGTTTTCGAAAATTTCGTTATGCTATGGCTAAATTATGAATAAAATATTTTTATAATCAGCTAAAAGAATCACTTAATATGATACATATTTCCTACAACGTTTCCGTAATATGAATACTTTTTGCATACACTTACGCGGTGATGAAATGAAATTATTTATTTTATTGTATTATTATTACCTGTAATATATAGTAGATATTCTCTATTAAGTTCACCATTTTACGGAGTTGTGAAAAACTTTATAATTTCCGGTTTTGAATGATTCGATTGAAAAAAAATTGTGTCGTTCAACTCATTTAAACTAATAAACTACATATACCTACTATTGTTTTAACGAAAATAGAGCGTGAATATCGTTTGCCGATTGCTTTAACATATTATCATACATACAATTATGCTTGATGTCGGAAGTCGCGTCATGATATTTTGAGGATCTCTCTGCTATGTAATTATAATTACGTATTTATAATACGACACGTGTATTTATCTATCGACACTCAGATAATCGGAATAAACAGGTTGTTTTTGTAACATTTTATATTTATATTATATTTCTGGAAGACAGAATAGTTTTTAAATTAATTTAGAATTGCATTTTTTTTAATGTTATCAACATTTATAAAAAACAAAATAAAAAAAATTGATTATTTCAAATGCCTATAAATAGCTCAAAAAAAGTCAAAATATTTTGAAAATCAAATCACGTAAGGAAAATGGCAATATAAATAACTGGTACAGTGGCGTATACATACATTTTGTGTGTGGGGGGGGGGTCAGAAAAAAAATTTAAACCTATGCACATAAAAATAATAAATAACAAAATATAGGTAATATATAGTTAAGGTACAATAGCGACGTAGCGTAACTATAAATATTTAAATTTGCGTTTAAATAATATAATAAAGTATAAACTTAATATTATTAGGTATATATTATAGATACTGTACTATAATCATAATAAATGAAATACGTGGGAATATATATAATATATTATATAGGTCTGTTGAACTTGGTTTTGGACTACCTACTAGTTGTTAGCATGCAAAGTTAAAATGACGCCCCTGAATTAAACAATATTATAGAAGGATTACACAATTTATTTAATTTTTTCTCGATGTTTCCTTATAATGCGCTAACATTAAGAACACTATTTTATAAAATTTTAAAAAAGGCCTATGGGGGGAGGATCTGACCCCCACATCCCCTCCCTTGTATACGCCCCTGAACTGGTAAAATTTTCAAGTATTTACGACTTATTCTATTTTAATAACAACAAATATCAAAAATCGTTTTAAGCTAAACCGTTATTTAACGCGGTTTTGTAAAAATTTAAATTTCAAACACTCCTATAAATTTTTTATCTTAGTCCGTAGAGCTTTTTTTACAGATATTTGAAGAAAAATTTATGAAGAACCTATTGTACCAAATTTTCAAAACTAAGTTATAAAAGAAAAAATTTTTACGATTTTTCAACCACAAAATTACTTGCAAATTTTCACAATTTTGACATATTTCGTATAAATTCGAACTTTAAGCACTTATAAAAATAAATTGTGACTAACGATTTCGGATTTTTTTTATCACTTTAAAAAAAACTTATAAGAAACCTTGAATTAAATTTTCAAGATTTTCTGGCTGGCCAAAAAATTTTTATCGTTATTTAAAAAAAAAAATTAAAAATTTCAATTGTCTATAAATAGTTCAAAAAAAGTCAAAATACTTTGAAAATTGAACAGTGTATAGAGAACACTAACATAAACATTTGGTGAAAATTTCAAATATTTACAGTGATTAGTTTTTGAATTACAACCATATAAAAAAATCGATTTGGTCGAAAATGGGTTTTACGTAAAAATTCCCGTTTTTCGGTAATTTTTTTTTTTGTTTTTCTCGATTATTTTGAAAACTGTTGGAAAATGTTTACTTTTCACCTGTATAATGCACCAAGGATATCCATTTTGCCATTGGAAATCACCCCCAATGTTTAAAATTGAAGCATTATTTCAACTAGTTATGCTGTACACAGACACACACAAAAAAAAACACACATCATTGTAAAATCTATTAATGTACCTACTGTACATTCATTACTCCGTTCAGAATCTAAAATATACACATCTTCATTGTAAATCCAATACATCTTTTACTAGGTACACTCAAAATCTAAAATAAAAATAAAAATAAACGAATATGAGAAACGTACGTCTTATTTATTGGTATTTTATTGTTTGATATTACTTATAGGTATTCGTAAATATAAATGTTATTTTGTATATATATTATTATTATTCATATTCTATTGAAATTTTTTAAAAATTAAATGAAGATAAAATAAATTACAATTAAGGTAATATTGAGTAAAATTATTACTAAAATAAAATAATTTGTAAATCGATTAATACTATTTTAATGTGTTATTTTATAACATATATTATGGAAATAATATACCCTCACTCTCCATCACGTTATTTTTTTTTTACTTGTGTATTGTATGTAATAAATCTGTAATTTTATCCAAATAAATATTTTTAAATATGACTCTTTTGTTTTTTCGTTCTGTAAAATCACTAAAATCCAATGACTTAATTTTTACTTAATAATTGTTATAATTAAAAACAAGAAGATCACACGGCGCTATAGGTAGGCTATTTAGGTACTCTAGTACACTATTGTTGTATTTTTGTTTTCTAGTATTTTATAATAATGGTTCGTTAAATTTAATGTTCAAATATTGAAAAAAAGTACGGAACACAAAAGTAAGTTTAAGTGGTGAAATCAGTAAACAACATAATTTATACATTTTTAAATTTATTATGTTAACATAATTTAATCTTTTGGTCATAATATGGTGGTTTCTAAATAAAATAAAATTTCTTAGAGTAATCCACTGGTTACTATAACAAACTAAGATACATTATATTTTAACATTGGTACAATTATATTACGATATATATCATAAAAAATTTATGCGTGTGGAAATTTATGCGAGTAATATAAATTAGTTTCACATGGGTATATGGAAGTATACAAAAACACAATGGTATTAATGTACAAGACAATCGAAGCCATAATTTGAATTGCACTGATTTAAGTAAAGCTTTCGGATTTAAACTTGAATAAACATTTATGTGATTGCGTGTTTTTATGTTTACAAAAATCCGTAAATTTAATTCATGTGAAATAAATCACGGAAAAAAAAATACACGATCACGTGAATCTTCATTTACATTTAAATCCGAGAGCTCTACTAGAAATCATTGGAATATATTAAATGCATCGAAAATACAATTTTTCGTTTAATAATACACGCGCGTATTAATAATAATAATAATAATAATAAAAAAATGCACGTGACATAAATTCACGGATTCAAGCATGCAATCACAGACTCACGTGAATTTAACAACACGTGGAATAGAGGCCTCTAGATTTAACTAGGAATCATGTGAGATTATTGAAAATAATGTAGATTAAATGTAAAACAATTGTTTATAACTCATCGTATACATTGTATTTTGTACAACTTAAATCTCTTGTTTCCCACCTGAAGTTCAGTCAAGGTTTCTCTAAGTGTCACTTATACTATGGTGATCTTGGATTCACGCACCGTTTTTGTTTCAGTTTCAAACAGTTTTATATATTCGTATTATCGAGTATTTCAATATCGATCTAATCGGCTTCCTGAAATGTTTCATTCACGTAGTTCTTTGTGTATATAAAAATAGATTTGACCATTTTCGTTTATATAATATTTTTTGTATAACGCTATATTTATATTATTATACTTGCATTATAGACATTATTTTAGTTGAAAAATAGCTTGTATCTTATTGGTAACGAATAATATGCATTATATTTATTTTAACAGTTTGCAAAAAATTCATAAAAATTCAAAGTTATATACGGTGTACACATAATATATAGTTTCCGCTGTTTGATTTATTAATAAAAATATTAAAATTAATTTAGAACAGGCATATCAAACTTAAATAATCGACGGGTCCAAAAATATTGAATACAATATTGCGTGAGCCATGCGAAAATTCTTATTAAAAAAAAATCTATATAATTATACATTTTGTCGAGAAAGTAAGTAAAATAATGGATAGTATGTAGGTATACCAAATAATATATCTCTAACATATTTGCGATATAAAATAAAAGTTGTACTTTTCATTTTATTTTTTTACTTATCTTTCTGTAATAATCTTGGAAGCTGTAGGCCATGAAAAAGTTAGAATAATATTTTTTTCCTTAATGACTCATAACATCCATTTTTTAATGTTGACTTGACTTAAGTGCTTATAGCTAATTTTTTTCATTAACTTGCCAATATTTGAAAATAATGTTCACCATTTGCAATACCTTGAAGTCATGAATTAATTTTATCACTACACGATTCCGTTTTTACCTAAACTAACATAAACAACTACAATCACTGCCACCAGTACGCCTCTATAGATTTAGATGCATAGTCTATGTATAATGTATATATTCAGTCTGCTGAGCACGTACAATTGTAGTTATTTGTGCCAACGTTTAAAATAAGAAAGTATACCACTGGGAAAGAGCTGTAGTACAGTTGAGGTTGAGATGGGAAAATAGATGCTCTTTATATTTTAATGAAATACGCAATTAATATTAAAACACACACACACACACACACACACAGAACTGAGGGCCTGCATAACTTATAATATGCTCGACTGTAATGTGTGAGATGCTATGCTGTCGTATTATATCTATAGAACCGACTAGTGTGTCAACGTGGGTCCATCGCACAACTGAAAGGCGCTTGCATCAGCAAAATGTATTACTCCTCACCAATCCCATGGATGATTTGTATCTTATAGTCGAGAAGGGCACAAAATACGATGTACCTACGTGTTCAATTAAAATATGCTATAAGTGACATAACTCTCAAAAATGTTTTCTTCAAATGCAATACAAAATTGTCGAAACGATTGTTTTAAAATTATGTCTTAACACTGTTTTACACTTGGAATAAGAATGTGTATTAAAAAAAAAAAATCAAATAATACATCTAAAACAATGTCATTACATTGTAATTGAGTTTTTTTTATCACTGTAAAATTTAATAAAATTTGGATTAGAATAGAACGCCCACCATAATATTATTTTATGAATTACCTATGCAATTGTATAATATGAATACAAGTATAACCTGAAAAAAATTTAACAATAAATTATTTGTTTAATGAATAATATTATATATTTCAAAAGGAAAAATGCAAGTGCAAACAAATAAATAATTAATAACAATAATAATAATAATAATAATAATAACGATAATAACAATAATAAATAAACAAACAAATAGAATATTTAGTTTGAATCCCATTCAATTATAGAAGATAATATAGACAATAATAAAATAATTAATAATCAGTGTCTTATTGTCTTCTACTAATAACTCTATTTTCTAATGCTTGACGTTCGAGATTTAATCTGATTTTTTTAAATGTAAAAAAAGACAGATATCGTTATCAGTGAATATAAAAAAATAATTGGTAATTAGGTAATAATAATTATTATTATGAGAGGAAGCGATAAGGTCAAAGACGCTTAAAACCGGTTTCCTTCGTCTCAAAAATCAGTTTAGATCCTCATACATACATACATATATATATAATATAGGTAGATAGATAGATAGATAACTAATACCTAATAATAAGTAGGGACGAGAAGTTATTGGAGCAAATTAAATACAATTTGCATTTATGTATAATACCTAAAATATACGTAAAGAAATATATTTTTTTTTAAAAACCGGATAAGTTGTTCTACTGTATATTAGGTGCCAAGTGTATCACGTGATGTCACTGTTGTGGACGTGTTAAATTTGAATACAAAATAATATATCATTGTACGTAAACAAAATAACGATTTTGAATTGAGGTATTTCATATTTTTTTGTTATTAATATTAATACAATATATTGAATTTTATAAAACCATTATTGTATTATTCAATAATATAATTCGAAGAAAAGTTCTACATCTATGAATAATATTTTCTGAATTAAAGCAAACTAACTAAAATCTTTATTTTCGTTTAAATAGACAACTTAGTAAAAATGTAAACTTCAGAATTCAAAATCTATATAAAAATTATTCTTATGTATTTTTAATATTTTTAAATTTTTAAAAGTACCTACAATTCTTGAGAAATCCTATTAAATGTTCAAGCTTATATAAATAATTGATTAAGACGTCAACTATTTTTAGTACTGATTATTTGTTTTTGAATTACAGAATTAGATTTAGTTATTTATTTTTAAAATTGGTGCTTTTTTTCATATTTTTTTTTTAATTTTTACCAATTATTTCAATTATTAAAAATACTGAAATACTGACTTATTAAATTTTATTTTTTTTAGTTTAATAATATAAAATACACAAATTTATGAAAAAATAATTAATATGAACCTATCAGAAAATCATATACAAAACTAGGTACATATATATAATAATTAAATTAAATTATAGAATACATTGTATGCTGTATCTATTTATTTAATTCATGTATTATATACTAATTTTGTTAACATAACGTAGAAGAAAATGAAAAAAAAAATAAATATGCGAATTCAATATATTTTCAGTTCCAACAGTAAGCTCGATAATAACAATTATCGGTTAATATTTAATTTACAAGATTAAAGACTTTGTATGATATTGTTTAAGAAATTGTATAGATTTTTGCACCGAAAATGTATAAAGTACGACGGGACGTTATTAAGAAATGTTCCGAAAATAAAAGGAATGCAATACTTTAGATACCTATACACATACAGGCGGTTCTAGGGAAGTCGCGCAGTTCTTTAACCCCATCCGGTAATAGCTATCATGGCCTTGACAGTGTATTATATTATTATATAATATACGTGGGCAATAACTACACGCGTACATTTCATATACATAGCGCTAACGGTATTTTATACACACACACACACACACATAAACATATATACTATAATGTATTTAGGGTGATTCACTAAGCATGCTCAACCCCCAATTTTTGTATTTAATAATGCATTTATTTAAATTCCTTAGATTTTTGTACAGTTTAAGAGTGTCATGTGGCAATATAAACTACTATTTTTCAAAAGCTAATTTATTTTTTACTTTAAATTGCTTAATGGATATTTTTTTATGTACTCATTTAAATAGGAAAAACGAGCAGATTTGAAGTTATTAAAAGGTTTGTATCAACTTATGATAATAGTCCTTAAAAATGATCTTAAAAAAAATTAATAGATATAATATAGGATTTATTAATTGGACCGTTTTTAGAACTATTGATAGATTAATATTAATTATTAAAGTTTTAAAATTTTTGTATTCCTCACATCTCCAAAACTTATTATCACTAGAAACGCGTATTATTTTATAGTACACAGAGTTGAATAACTAAAAAACTACTCGCTCGTATTTTGATTTCGATACATACAAATTTTTAGTTAGATAATTCGCAGTAGAATAGGGGTACTCATTTGAAAAAAAAAACAGACGCTTTGCATCTCCACAGGACACTCTTTAAGCGGGGAAAAATATTCTTTAAAAATGATACGGTTTTTGAGTGGGTATGACATTTGAAAATTTCAAAAATCAAAATTCAAATAATTGCAGATGAGATTATTAAATGAAAAAAAAAAACATCGATGAGCACGTTTCTCGACGAATCACCCTGTAGACACAACGAACGAAATAAATAAGTATACCTACGTAAAAAAAAAAAAAGGAAAAACAGACTTGCGCGATCGAGGCGGCGGCGGCGTAGGTCCGGTGAACATCATCAACTCGAGTCCGAGGAACGGTGAACAGCTAGACAGCGGTCTTCTTGGCGAACGGCTCGCTATAGACGGGGTGTATTATTATTATACGGCGGCGGCGGCGGTCTACCGTAATTTGCATACGGGATTATAATAGACCAAATACACACACACACACACACACACACACGCATATACACATAATATATACGTATGCGAGAGAAAACCGCTTGTCGTACTATTATTATATATTATTTTCGTTCACCCCCGTCCGCGTATAGACTTGTGCGCGCGTATATTATACACACACATATATATATATATACGTGTATAAAATAATATAATATAATAGTGGCCGCAAACGAAAAACAGACAACGACACATGTGTAATAACGTCGAACGAGTGTTATGTGTGAGGTTGCCAAACGTCGCGGACGTGTATATATTATTATCATTATTATCGTCGTCGTCGTAGTACAATCGTGTACGCGCGCGTATACATATATATATATGTGTGCGCGTGTATAGTATACGCCGCCGTCACGACCGTCGTCGGTCCAAACTAATGGGTCTACGCCAGATCGTATCGCGGGCGTTTTCTTTTTCTCTTTCGCCTCCCCCCCCCCCCATATGCGCCGCGCCGCAAATACCGGTACGGGCCAGCCACCGGGCCGGTGATGTTTTACGGCCGGTTCTCGGCGTGTGTGTGTGTGTGTTGTACGCGATACGGCGGCGGGGGTGGGCGCACGCGCGGGATGAATACATACACTTTCAGAGAGGTAGTCGGGTGCGGGGTGGAGCGGGCACCGTACACGAGGTCCGGCGGGGCTGTTTTATGGGCGGCGAGGGGAGGGTGCGTACGTATGCGCCCCGGCCCCCTCTCGAATGCAATAGTCGCCCCCGCGTCACGCACACCCACACGTACGTGTGTTTGTGTGTACGTATATATATATATATATATCGCGCGTGTGGGTGTAAGTGCAGTATATACACACACGTGATGGGTGTGTGTGTGTGTGTGTGTGTGTGTGCGCGCGCGTGCAGCCGCCCTCGTTTTGTAAATGATTCCAACGGAGGCGGTGGCGGCGGCGACGATATAGGCCGGTGAAAAATCGTCTAGGCTCCGCGTGTCTGCCGTCCGAACCCTCGCCGGCCCTCCGGTCCGAGTTCGGCACATGCACACTGCACACACGTACAACATCACGCTCGTGTGTGTGTGTGTATGTGTGTGTGTGTGTGTGTGTGTGTGTGTGTGTGGATACGCACACACACGTACAGAGGATATGCACTTGGCCGCGTTTCAAGAAAAACCGAACGGCGGGACGGCGGCCATTATGCGCGTATACATATTTATATACGTGCATTATACACGTTGCAAGAGTACAATATCGTATATTATTATTATTATTATTATTATCCCGAGTGCCTCCGGATAATAATTTACAATATTTCACAATAATATGCGATTATATTATTACATATATTATTGTAAATCGCGCACGATCATCATATATATATATATATATATATATATATATATATATTATATATGGGTGTGTGTACGACTGTGCAGTAGAAGAAGTCATAACGCAAAGAGCGTGTGATATACGTATTATTAATAAAAATAAATGTGTATAATGCGTGCCATGCGTCCGGGTCACTGATAATAAAATACGCCGTACACACGTCACGTCTCGCGAACGCGATTCGCTGCGGATTGACGACTTTCGACGACTCGGCCTGTTATAATGCGACGACGACGATATCGCCATCCGCATCGTTTTGGATCAGTGTTATTCTATGGGCATCACGCACCCGATTATCATCGACACTTTCCGGCAAGCCGACAGCCGAACGCATTTTTTTGCGGCGGTTTACGAGATGACGAGGTACACTACGACACGTCATGACGTGTACAAAATAGGGACGGATGACGATGATATTACTATAATGATATGTCCGTCGTATAATATCATAATAATACAGTATAACCTCGTTAAGACGGAATCGCTTGGGGCCATGCAATTTTTCCGTTTTGACGGGGTTCAAAAAAAAAAAAAAAAAATGAATTTGAAAAAAAGCACCAAATAATTTTCCTTATCATCAGGGTTTCCGTCTTATCGAGGTTTTACTGTATTATATTATAGACTTAGAAACCACCTCAGTCGTGTCGGATTATTCTCACGTATTTTCGTCATTATACAACCACGCGCGATTCATCGACGTGTTTTGATAACCATATCAATCCGACATTTTTTGTGTTGTATCTGTATAATATATTATACCGTTCTAATTTTCAGAGGGTGTAGCGGCCGTTGGGTATTGTCTCGGCAAACTCGATCACTTTGTATTATCATTATTCAATTTAAACGACCGTATTGGTATTATATATCATGTACCGTGTACTGATTCATTAATAGGTCCAGTGCGACAACCGGGCAAGTAATACTTTTGAACAATTTTCAGTATAAAAGAAAAAAAAAATTGCTAATATTTATCTTATATATTAATATAATATCGAAAACGTGTATCATTCCCCTTTATAATAATGTATATTCAAATAAATAACTAATTTAAGATTTATGATAGCCAATATACATGGCCTATAAATTTAATGAATTATCTACTTGCTTTGTTTCTTCTTTAATCAAATAAAATTATCTTAACGTTATTTGGTAACCATTAAATAACAAACATGATTTTAAATAAAAACAATACACCTATTTTTATCAAAAATTATTGTTATTTTTGAATTAGATACTAATATAAAATTATAAAATATTCAATAAACCAACATAAATAATATCGGTGTAAAAGCCATGTATCCCGAACATACCAGATTGTAGCACTAAAATTTAAAACCAGCATTCCATTTTACTGATATTATATTATATTCCATTTTACTAACCGTATCTAATAATCGGGCATACCTGCCGGTTTGTTATACCGAAATATGCAGCATATTTTTTTCAACAAGACTTGTAGGTTTCAAGACCGAAGGTGTTTAGACAAAGAAAGACGAATTTTGTGCTCCACATGCCATCAATAATTAAACCTTGTTATAAAATATATTGTATGACACGGCGTGATGAATAGGCAATTTAGGTACATAACTATGTCGAAAATCAATTTAAAGCGAACATTCATTTAATGTTCATAACTCATAAGCCGCAAACTCGTGCATTATTATATTATTATATTTTTGTCTCGAATCGTTCAATCTCTATCATCGATATTTGTATATTATTAATTTTAAATGACAGCAAATTAAGGCATGTTATTTCAAATCTAGCAAGTATTCAATATATTATATATATTTGTTTAATATTATAACAACGTTTATGTTTAAAATTTAATTTTAAGAGGACTTTATACTCGCATGTGTCGTATTTGTCTTACATACATATAATATAGAAAAATTTGTTCGGCAGAATTAATTTTGTGATGTTAACTATATGATTTAAGAATAAATTTACCAATTATCAAATTTAAATGTAAGAATATTATCTAAGACTTGTAATATGGTTTTATTGATATAATTTTAAAGTGAGTTATCAAAATTTTAATGTTGTAATATTTTACATTTTTACATAACTATAATTCACTTTAAAATATTAATATCAAAAAAAAAAAAATTAATTTTAATACAACATAGTTCAAAATAATACCTATGTATAAGTTATTCAAAATTGGCTATATCATCACTTTTGATTTATAATTTATCTGTTATGGTTTCCAAGCAATGAAAAAAATAATAATATTAATTTAACTTATGCTTATGAGCATAAAATTGTAATGATAAAAAAATAAATATCATTATTTTGTTAAATTTAAAACATTATATTATACGCAAATTAGATCAATTATAATAAAAAAATGATTATAATCATTGTAAGAATAAAAAATAAATAAATAAAAAACAAAACAAAAAATGTATTTTAATTATTTTCAAATTATACAAGAATATACTGAATAATTTTTAATAAACAAAGTATGTAAATCAAAATATATTTAAAAATTAAAAGCTATCAATTATTTTAGAGGTTTGTCGAAAAAAAATGGTGGTATGCAGAATGTATAAAGCAGCAGTGAACCGAAACGATCATCAAGGTACCTTAAAACATATACAATATAAAAGAAAAAATGATTTTTCCTATGTATTCAACAACCCACTAAAGAAACTAATACCGGCAGTACGCTTACGCTTAGTCGAAGAAGATTGGTCAAGCATAATATTAGCAGCCGGGTCATACCCATGGGGCGCGAAAGGAATTTTAAATAAACAACTGTAAAAGCACAAGAACTTTCACGAAACTCTTTCAAACTTTCCTGAATTACCAGCAACATGACGATCGTAGACAAAAATACCATACTCTGCAAGAATGGAACGAACAAGATAACAGATTTTTGTAAAAATGTGATTATTTAGGCGAGTTCCTTGTGTTCTATGGGTTATAGAGTTAGAAAAACACCGTAGTTTGGACTATCGTTTCTTTTATTTTTTGGTTTGTGTGATTTACGAAACTTAAAAATGATTTACCACATAACAATGATATCCACGTCCTCTTATTAAATAGATAATAGTGATTCTGTGGGTGCTTTTAATACATTAATATTATATTCTAGGATATAGGTTTTTATTAGTTTGCGTGAAATTAAGAAATTCTGAACACAATTACTAGAGATTTACTAAAGTAGAGGTAGTAATCACCAACGACGAACTAATAACATTATTTAATTTGGAAAACTATCAGTTTCGTTTACAATGTTTTTCGGCCTTTTACAGTATATAAATTGTTTACATACTTGTCGGCTAATATTTTAAGTTTAAATGTTAAAGTAATTACATGTTGAAAACAAAAAAGCCGGTGTCTTACAGATAATACCTAAATATGTCGCATAAAATCGGAAAATAGTCATGCAAATACTTCATGCTAATGACTGGCTAATATGTATTAGTTGACGAGTATTTGTAAAACGTATATTATTATAGATCGAATAATAAATAATAAATATCTAAAAATACTATTTGTAATTTGATATACCATTGATTTTATTTCACCAATTATTTGTTAACTTTAAAGCATTTATGTTGTTCATAAAATAATTGTGTACTGCTATTGTTTTGAATTAATTTATTGAATTTTATACTTATCTTTGGTTATCCGTAGCAAAATTAAATATCATAAACGCAACATTATATATGCTGAAATTAAAATGAATTAAAAATATGAAATAGGTACAATGCGTTTTAATTTTTAGTTAACGAATGGAGTGATGAATGTATTGATTTCACAATGACGTATGTGTGTGTGATTAAATATATATATACGATAAATAATTGAAAATATTTTAGATTTTGAACGGAGTGATGAATGTATTGATTTTACAATGATGTGTGTTTTTTTTTTTTTTTTGTGTCTGCGTCGACAACATTTGGAGCAGTAAAAATGCTTCGATTTTTGACTTCAGCCCCTCTTTAAAAAGGAAATTGAATCTAGTTGGTACTTTGGGGGTTAAATTTAAAAATTTTTAATATTTTTAAATGAGTCGGGAAAAACCCTAAAAAAATGACGGAAAAACGGGATTTTTTAGGCAAAACCAGTTTTCGTCAAAATCGAATTTTTTATTTTGCTATAACTCAAAAACTAATCTATGTAAATACTTGTAAATTTCACAAAATGTTTATATATTAGCGTTCTCCATACACAGTTAAATTTTCAAAGAACTTTGAATTTTTAAACTATTTATAGACAATTGAAATTTTCAATTTTTCTAAGTATTTTTTTTTTAAAATAACGATACAAATTTTTTGGCCGACCAGAAAATCTTGAAAATCTAATACAAGGTTTCTTATAAGTTGTTCTTCGTTAGTCACAATTTTTTTCTATAAGTGCTTAAAGTTCGAATTTATACGAAATATGTCAAAATTGCGAAAATTGGCAAATAATTTTGTGGTTGAAAAATTGTAAAATTTTTTTCTTTTATAACTTAGTTTTGAAAAAAAAAAAATTAGCTGGGACAAATTACTAGAAAATTTAAATGAAAGGTTCGCATAACTTTTTCTAACTCTCATTCAAAAATTATAAAAATACATATGCACAATTTTGTTTTATTAGCATTTGAAGTTCAAATATTGACAACAATTCGTCAAAATCATGAATATTTTTCACTATTTTGTAGTTAAAAATTTATAAATATTTTACTATCAAAAGCTAAGAATTGAAAATTTAATACTATGCTGTCCATAAGTTAAGCTTAGAATAATTATAAAAAAGTTTGATGATTATACAATTTAAAAAAATTTACGAGTGTTTAAAGTTTTAATTTTAATTTGAAATCAAAAATACACGTGTAAAATAAAGTTTTACTAATAAATAATTTTTGATTTTGTTATTTTTAAAAAATTACCAAACGCAAGATCTTGAAACTTTTACTTAAATGTTTGAATTAGTTTCAAAATAAAATGTATGACAATATTTAGATATAATATATCCTAGACTGACAAATCATCTCTGTTCAGAATCGTTTTTCGTATACAATGATACCTATCATTGCATTCAAATTTAACCTACCCTAGTCCGAGGTCCATCCCACCCCCTAATGTACAACAGAGCGATACTCACTTACCCGCATTTTTTAGATTTTCAACTTTGAGGGTGGTTCGAAAATTGGCTATAATTTGAATTTTAAAAAGGTTAAAATTAATAATGCTTTTTAAGAATTAAGAATACAAAAAACTGGATCCAATTTGATACCAGATACACTCTGCCCCAAATTTGAAAATCAAAGCATTTTTACTGCTCAGAAAGGCGGTGATAGATAAAAAAAAAGCATACACATCGTAGTAAATTCAATAAAATTAAATATACATTATACATGATGAAAATTATTTAAGTCCACTCGTATACAATGATATATTATTGAATTCAAATTTAATACGTAGGTACATTACAATGACTAGAGCTTGGTACATGCTCAACTTTTTTTTTGTTAACATTATTGCACAAAAGCATTTAATGTTTTTCGGATGTGTAATAATGTATAGATTAAAGATTCTTCTATTGCCGTATACTCTGTGGTATAAATGTATTAGGTCCGGCAATGGTCGTAGTAAATTTCATGCGAAACGAAGGCTTAAATGGTGACAAGTACTTAGTGCAATATAAGGTTGATGCACGATAAGCTCATCTCCGCTTGAACAAGTTCCAGAGTGCAAAATTTAAATTATTGTAATTTGTACCATATAAAATGTTAGTTAGAATATTATAAATTTATAAAATTAATTTGAAATATTTAAATAAACGATATGTTTTGTTTATTAAAAAATAAACGTCATATCGAATAAAAAAAAAAAATGAAAATCATAATCGGCCCACGAGAGGAAAAACAATCATAAACAGTTAGATATTATTTTGAAAAATATAGGTGGTGGAGAACCGACGACGGCGAAACAAATTAATGTCAACGAGTCGTGGTCATCATCGTCGACTATACTGACAATTCAATGGGTCGAGGTGTTATCACGGATATTCAAGGATGAACACACACCGTCGTGTGTCTGGCGGTCACTGCACGAATGTAAATGCAATAATCGTTTGAAAATAAATATTATTGACCTAAATATTATTATTATTATTATTTTATTTGAAATTGCTATATGTGTACGTGCAGTCCGTACGTGTATTATTATCGATGCAAAGGCAGAAGCCGCTTATTGTAATCGCAAACTATGTACAATCAGTACATCCATTATTATTATTGTCACCGTAATCATATACCTGATATGTGGTATATATATATATATATATAGTAATTCGTTTACTATATTATTATGTGCTCGGTGGTTATTGTTATCGGTTTTCGTTGCTTAGATAATCAAAGTTTAACGTTTGTATACCGTTTACCACTGACTGTGCAGTATCGTATTACATTTTTATTATTTATTTATTTATTTTTGTCGAATGAACAGCTCATGTTCATTTATTTTTTTCAGATTTTTCTGCTACAAATATAGTACATAGATATTCCATATCTCTAACTGTAATAATATTATGATATTATAATTTATGCGGGTGTGTCGTAGATCGTGAATAGATGTGCACGTTTCACGTATTGTCGAAATAATATCTGCCTCGTAAACTTAAACGATTTTCATAATACGTATAGTATATGGTTTAGCATTTAATAATTGTAGTAAATCAGTGGCGGGCTCGCCGGACACTTTTTATTAGAGGGCATAATCTGGGAAACATTTTTTTCCCGATAAAGCATTAATGTTTGACTACTTATTGGCTATCGCTTCCAGTGCTTGGAAAAAACTAGAAGGGGGACTCAGTGGATGTTGGACGAACGAGCGTTCAACACAAAATTCAATATCTTATTACTGTGCGGACTGCGGATCAAAGCTCCCACATCACCTTCAGCAACCCAAAATCCCCAAAAATCATATTTATTATATAAAAATATTTTAAAATAAAGAAACATTTATTTATTACATATTATCATCCACTAATGTTAGAATTTAAATTAAGATTTATAAAGATATATTACATGTTATTAATAACTCATCAATACACCTACAAAAAACTTATCATGTACTATTACATATACAATGTGTCCCGGGGCGAAGTGACCGGCCGCCGTCATATACCTAAAATGACGAATAAATAACCTTTAAAGTGGGGGTCTAACTCTTTTTTTTTCGAGTTATGGGCAATTTAAGTTTTTTTAAACCATACCAAAACTACCACGGATTTTTTTATGTTACTCCGAAACTTTTCAACATTTTAACATAGTTTTTTTTTTATTTTAAAGCTATTTAATTGTCCTTTCAACCAACATACGCAATTAAACCAAACTTATGTAAATTATTATTATTAAATTGAAAAAAATAAATTTTTTTTATCAAAAGTTGGAATTTTTAAAATTAAATCTCGTATTACTCAAAATAATTCAATATTTAGTATGGGTTATTTTGGTTGTGTATTATTCTACAGAATAATACCTAGAATACCTTATAAGTTTGGTTTTTATATCTTTCATAATCGCAGAGTTATACGCAGTTAAACATTACAGGTCTTTTGTGATTTTAATTATTGACAATTATATACATCAATACACCCATGTACATGAATACAATATTGTGCGACACAAACGTCGTCGAGAAACGCTTTTATGGTATACAGAAGATATAAGTATGACGTAAAAGTTTAGCTAAACTAATTGTTTAATATTTTAATTTTTAATTTTTTGTCCGAGAGGGGGGATTTTTCCATTCGATGTAGAGGGGATTAGATTCTTTTTTTCTTTTCATTATTATCACATTTTTATTATTATTCTTATTCTTAATCTTATAATTATTATTAATATTACTATTTTTATTATTATTGTTATAATAACTTTTATTTAAATTGTGCGTTTATCGGCGATTGCACTATTGGGGTTTCTACGGTTTCTTGTTATCTGTCACAGAACACCTGGTATAAAAAGCCCGGCGAAACGACCAGCATTGACATTCACTGTCTGTCCTCCGTCGTAGCAAGACCCACCCCGGGCAGACTTGCGCGATTAGGGAAGGCATTTGGTATTTATATTTTAATATGATCTTTAACATATTATGTTGCCTGCATATTACATTGCTTGTACTCGTATTATTAAATAGTGATTTTATTCATACCTATTCGCAGCTCTAACATTTCCTTAGTTCAAGCTCTGGTATGCACAAACAAAATTCGACCTTGGCCTTGTTCCGTGGCCTATAATATAAGTCTGACACCGTTCGGGCAGTGCATCAGTGGTTGGTTTGTTGCGTTTGCGCGAACACTGATCGTCACGTCTGTATTAAATACTTGCGTTAATGAATATTTTATTTTTTCTGTTTTCGTGTTATGCGATAAACAGTCATTCGCAGGAATACGTTATTCGTAAGTGTTCAAATATGTTTCCCAAACAGAACGTATATTCGTAAAACCCCGTTTCCCTGTGCGTTATCGTCATTGTCGACATATGCGCAGAGCTACGGCGGGTTACGTTCCGCAGAAATGACAAGTCGCGCGTACGTCGGTTCTAGCGAGCATATGGCACAGTTCCAGTGACTCTTCAGAGTTCCACGTTACGGGTGTATCGCTCTCGTTTGAGCTGCCCGTTTCGTGTGCCGCTATAATGATCTGACAACGCGTGCGATTCGATTCTGATCCGATTATTTGGTGGCTGCGACGTCGTTGAATGACATACGAATCTGTTCGAAACATTGTACACATTACGAAAACGTAATTTTTTTTTTTTTTTTTTGGTAGTGTTTGTAAAATTGTAACGTATAATAATTGTCTATTATACAAGATCTTTCTAAGTAATACATATATCTACGTTAATTTAGTTAAGTTTATTTTTTATAAACATGTAGTTATGAATATTTTTTTTATAGATTTCCTATAAAATATGAGCAATTAACTCAACTGTGGCCAATCGATGTTAAAAGTGAATTAGTGTAAAATTTGTTGAAAAAACACTCATAAATTTGACATCTTTTTCTTTTATATATTATTATAATAAAAGTGAAAAATAGTCAAGTTAACAATATCTAGGATCGCTGCGGTCTAAAAAAGGTCTATAGGTGTGGTCACCGCAGCCTAACGATATTATATTAATTACTCATTGTTATTAACCAACTTTTTTTCATAGTCGATACAAATAAACAAATATTATGGTTATAGGTTATAGGTATATTTTGCATCAGAAAAGACTGATGATTTACAAATTCACTACAGTAAGTGTTGCGTTCCAGCATTCCGTTTCAAATAAATAGAAGGGATATGCTAAAAATAAAATAAAAAGAAGGCGGACTCCGTCCCCCCACGTCCACCCCCAATTCAAGCACTGATTGCTTCTCTAGTGATTTTTCCATAGCATATTTGCAGGAAATTATCGGTAAATATGTTTTGTGTAATATGCTACTTTTCTAAATAAACAATCAAAACAAATTTTATATTTCGTTTTCTATAGGGAAACTGTACTGAACTTATAACCTATACAAGTATCATTATATTTTATTAGTACTATTCAAATACAAATAAATAAGTTAAAATAATTATGATAGTATTATTCTTTTATGAATTGAACTAACTAAATTTATACACAACTATATCTAAATTTAAATTCTCAGAAGTTTTTTTTCAATACCTTATAGGTACTGCAATATCTTTAAGCAATTCGTTGGAAATATAATATGATGGTTTTTAAATATGTTTTTATTTGTTTTAAACTGAAAATATAGACATGAAATATAAGTTTCAGAAAATGCCATTTTATAGTTTTCTAATAAGTGTAAAAAATCAAGTATTGTTGTTACTTCACAATTATTTTTTTCATATATTTTTATTAACTTTGTTTATAGTTTTAATTCTGCCACCAAGTTGGCATTCCATGTATTCGATTCCACAATGAAGTGAAAGTGACCGTATATTGTCCATTTTCAACAATATTAAATTTACAGGATTTAAAGGACCTATTCCTTTTTGAAATTGATTTATTGTTATTAAATCTTTTGCTCAATTAATTTATCATTTTATCTTAACAGGATAAAATATCATGATATTTAAATTATTAGTATTGTATATGGTTCTGGTCTCTGATATTGATTCTGTTAAAAACGTTGTAGGTGGTTTCACTGTTCTTCTCGTTTTTTCTGCTGTTTCTAGTCTATTTATGTTATTATATTCAGTAGCTAAATTATTTACATTAAACAGCTCATACAATTTACAACTGTATTCTATATTTATTTAAATGTGAAAACAATGCATTAATAAAATAACAAATAAAAATTAAATTAAAATTAAGTGTTGTAAGTAATCTGACACAATCTTCAATTCATTTTACTAAGTAGGTGCTGAATATAAATAGATTATGTAATATTATTCATTTTCAATTATTTTGAAATGAAAATATTACCTATACCTATAATATTATCTGGTTATAATGATATATTTTATAATTATGCAATTTTTTTACGATTAAAATAACATTTTTTTATTTTTATTTATGTTGTTCATATTTTTAACTATAAATATAATATGATGCTTAAAGAATTTTCGCTCATATTTTGTGTTTTTTCGATTATGAGTATCTTAAAATCTTATATATAGATGATAAATTAAGTCATATTTGCTTAGTTATTATATTCATAAATCATGTGAAAAAATATCTGTACACGAAGAAAGAGAGAGAGAATTTCAAATTTGAAAATGTTCTCCAAGTTTTATTAAAATTTCAATAATATATTATTGTGTGGTATATTCAGCATATTTTATTGTTAAGTGTTATAATCACCAGACGCTGCAAATGTGCAAATGTGGGCATAGTATCAAAACACAAAATGAATAATTATATTGTAAATTTGTAACATATGTACGTCTTAAATTTTAATTACGTTTTTTTTTAAATTGCAAGTAAAGATTGTTACTTTAAAATGTATAGTAAAATCTGTAAAATTAAAGAACTATCTATTTAGTAAATTATACTTTAACTTCTAAATATGGTTTTATAAAATCAGTGATTATAATTCACATTATTAAATATTACTTCCAAAATGAATAAAGTTATGAACATTGCACTCGTTGCAGGTATTATACATAATATTTTGTTTTGATACTATGTACCTAATTAAATTTAATTCCAAATAATTGTGCTTGTCAAATGTAAATAAATAGTCCAAAACCTATTACCTACAAGTACAAGTACAACACTAGCTTAAGAAAAATTAATATGATTGATGTAGTATAGTACTTTAAGTATTCAAATTGTGCATTTTAAGCATTCAATTAATTATTTACCAATTTTTTATAGAATTTTAATAAAACTCGATATCTCGAACTTTTTTCTGTTCCCTTGAAATTCGATATAACGAGAATCTATTGTACTTTAAAATTTACAACACAAAATAGATTCGGTTGAACTCAATTTTTATATATATTATATAAATTATTGTTTCAAAACTCAAATTAAATTATGTTTAAAATATTAATTTAGGAATATATACTGTACCTACCCTTTTCACCAGTCACTACCATTTGACGTGTTCCCTATGGCAAAGTTATGTTTATATTAATGAGGTCTCGTGGACCTGACCTCGGTATCTATATTATATAATCTCAACACTAAAGGTCAGGGAAGATCGGGGTTACCTTATTTGAGTAAAATACTCGAATCTTTATATATATAAATAATAGGTACATCGTATATTGGTAAAATACAAGACAGATAATTTCTAATAATATAAAGAATATTACGAGGGTTGTCGATCTGGGTATGGTGTGCCGGTGTGCTGTTAGTGTTGTAGGTGTTGGATGATGGTCGTGTTGATTGTCGAGGATTTTCTACTGTCGTATTTCATCTATTCGTGTCGCACACACACTCGTAAAGCACGCGTCGGTCATTATTATATACCACGACGCGTGCTAGAAAATCTCAAGTCAGCATTAGTCATATTCATATTAGTTGTGCCTACCTAGGAAGCAATTCCCGATATCAATAAACGGCAATCGTTACAACACTTTTGTTGGTAAATAAGTGAAATTTAAATAGTAGAAAGAAATCGGTTAGGTTGTACTTGGAGTGCATAGCTAAGAATTATTTGATTTTTAAATTCAGGTTTTTTTTTTAAAGTGTAGACACTTTGCAAACCATATTGCGTAATGTATAGACAATATAGATACATAACAGTATGGAAGAATATATTATTTTTAAGACTTTCCTCTTAATGTTCTTTACTTTTTTTCCAATTAAGAAGTTTTTAAATTAAGTCTTTCCTGAACTAATTTTAAGCCTTTTGGTATAATAATTATTGTAATATAATTAAAAATTGTTAGTTTAATTTTTTTTGGGATTTTTGAGTACTTGAACACAACACTGGAAACCCAAATTAAACATTTAGGTGCATAGCCTTGTATGGTATGATGCAGAAGCGGGCACAGGATCAACATTTAAGACAATCCCGGTAATAAGTATGATTTATAAACTGATTTGTCGTATTAATATATTATTTTATGGTTACGTAAGTAAGTACTACTTACCTACGTAATAATATACTTCGATATAGCCTGTATCGTTATATAATATTAATAATATAAATATTTTTCAAAAAATGTAATTATGACATACTAAAAATATTAACTTAACTATTTATAAAGGTATCAAATATAGGGTAAAACTGGGCCTACTAGGCCTGGTCATTGAGGCAAACAAGTGCTCAACCAGGCCCTGAATTTATATCTACTAGTTAAGGGGTGGATTTAGGTATATGGTGACTGGTAGCCCCTGGGCGAAATGCATTATGGAGACCTCTTATACATGAACAAGGAAATATATTTTTTATTTATTAAATAACATTTATTATCATATTTAGTGAGAGTAACAATTAACTACTTATTTAATAATAAATAATTATAAAAACAATCAAATCGAGTATAAATAGTATAAGTAATATCATCATCATAATATTTTTCCTGTATCCTAATTTAAATATCATAAAATTGTGGGGGCCTCTGAGTTGCAGCCCACTCAGCCCTTCTCTAAATCTGGCCCTGCGACAGTTTTTGTTGTAAATTACTTAACATAATTAACTATAGGATATACTAGATTTTAAATTTTATAGTATTATGAATGTACGTGTGTATATTGCATTGATAAATTAAAATAAAAATGTATTTTTTTATACGTAATCGTAATACGAGACTTGGCAAAGATTATTTCTAGGGAGAAGAAATACACTTTGCTTATATATATATATATATATATATAAATGATAAAATAAATGATCAGAATAGATTTTGATTTTTAAGTCATATTTTAAGTTTCATTTCATCATCATAATGTTATCATAGGCCATAGTTATTATGAGTACCTACTTAGGTATAATACTCGTGGCTCGTTTATGGGTTAACTGGCTATTACGATAGATCGATTATCTCATTGTATTGGTTGAATATTCTGTTTATCAGGTTTTGTTATAGTAATTCGTTTTGGGTGGATGTGTGGTATTATTTAAAATACTCGGTAAATGAGATTATTACTAACGACTTCTAAATATTTTTAATACAGTTTTATAAAAATGTCGGGTATTATACTAAATACTAAACTTGATTTAATTATATAATTTATAATACATTGCATAATTATTATGTGATTTACAGTATTAAATCAGATTAATAAAACTTCTGTTAAAATATACCAACAAGTATTTTAAATATTTAGATTTCATAATTTGAAACCGTTTCTTGTTTTATTTTCGCTCTAATGTCAAGAGTAGGTATTAAATTATTTTTAAACTTAAGTCGTTCACTACGATTGTTGTTTTAGTTTACTAATAATAATAAAAATGTAAATGGGCATAACATAAAATATATTAACAAATATTATGCTATATTTAAACGAAGAGGGACACAAACAACACTAGTTATAAGGGTTGTTCAAATTATTATAGAATTTATATTTTCATTTTATCAATATATTATATTATACAGGTGGGTATGCGTGTACCAAGCGAATTAGGAAAAATATCTGAATATTTTTTTTCAGTAAAATTAAAATAAACTTTTCAACATAAAGTATTACAGTAGTTTAAAAAAACTTACGTTTTTGATATCTGTATATTGGCTAGACACGTTAATTTTACATAATTCATGTGCGTGTATTTATTACTCAAAATATATTTTACACTCAATTAATGTGAGATATTATGATCAATAATCGCATAGATATTTAATTTTACGTTAGTGTTTTCGGATATTTGGATAGATGTTTAAAAAACACGCTGATAACAATGCTTTGAAATTCTAAATGAAAATCGCATTAAAATAACTGCCGGCGTGGTCAGAAATACTTTACCCATGCGGAGGTAATACAGTAACACACACATATACACGTCCAAATGAAAAATCCTAGCCTTATTGATAGTAATATCCATGCAAATCGCATTCTCAAAGTTTTTTTTGTGCACATGAAAACTATATATACATATAAAGGCTTATTCAAATATTGTTGGCACGTTGGACAGTATAGGCTATATACGGTTTCGGACAGACATCTATGCGGCGGGGCCGCGGGGGAATGTGCGATTCGCGGCTGAGAGGAACGACTTATTATGAATGAACAGGATACAGATAATGTTGAAAAATGTTTATCACGTCGTGTTTTAAACCGACGGCGGCGGTTTGCTGTGCCAGCAGTAGCGAATAAATAGTAAAAAAAAAGAAGAGAGATAGTCGAGTACAAGTGACGGTCGCTTTGTAGGTACCTACTCGACACAAAACTGTATTTATAATCCCAATTATTATTATTATCATCATATATGTACCGTATCTTCGGAGATAGCTACTATGGCGAGTCGGCGGAAAAATCACTTATTCCACCCGCTCGACCACGACCCATAGGTTTCGAGTCAACCGATCGAGGCAATACGAAGACAACCCTTTTCCTCGCACACACCCATTCAAATATATTATACAACAGTATGATATATACATCATATATATATATAAATCGTCTCGTATATTATTATTATTATTATTATACGTCTCACGATCGTAATTTGCTCGTCAGCCGGTACCACTCGGGGGAGTGCTCTTTACACGGGCTCGCACACATACACAGTATTATTATATATTATTATGCCGTGTTCGGACCCGACAGCGGCGATAAGGACGATGACGACGAGGAGCAGGATGAGCAAGGAAGACGTGGCGGCCGCCGCCACTTGAGTTCGCTCTCTCACTCTCTATCTAAAACCGGCGGCAGTGGCGGACGGTCGTGAGACCCGTCGAGAACGATGATTAAGGGACAATAGATAAAGAGGTCGAGCAGAGCGTAAGTATGGCACCGACGACGACGACTACGACGATGTCGCCGTCCGGCTCGACGTGTATGTGTGCGTGTGCCTACGTCGGCGAATTACATACGCCTTCTCACGTATTTACACTCGTCGCCGGTGCCACCGTAGTCATCCCCGCCAGCAACCTCCCTCCCCACACACATGATGTGTATATATATATAACGTGTACGCGTCGCGACATAAAAACTGTCAATTTGGTCCAATTTGGCCGACCTTCCCGACCCGTCGCCGTCGCTCGGACACCCTTATCCGGCAGCAACCCTCACCGCCGCCGCCGCCACTCTAATCCACTCCTCATCCGCCGTCACAACCCCATCGGCACCCCCCTCCCTCACACACACACACACAAACGAGTCGCCGCCGTCCACGCACAAACGCACGTGCGTGCGTGTCACTCGCGCGAGGTCAAAAGAATAATGTGCGTCCGTCTCGTCGTAACTTCCGCGTAGTATATTATATAAGCGGGTGCGGACCGCCGCTCCTCCGGGACGCTCGACCGACCCCTATCTCGTCCCGAGTCCTACGCAACAATATATATGTTTGGTGGCCGGCGCGCAAACCGAATAGATAAATACCCGACGGCCGCGACGTTTATGTCGTGCACAATACGACGTAATAATATACCATCGTGCACGTTGACGACATCAATTCCCACTGACGGTATAATATGATAATAATATATTATGTACGTATAGGTACCCACGAGCGCGCGATACGATATAATATACGACTCCTCTGCGCTGTAGCCCGTAGGTATATTATATTATGTACAACGATATATACATAACATATATATATATATATATATATATAATATATATACAATAATATGCTATATATCGTATACCTACTCGGCGGCGACGTAGACCGACTGGATGATGGCTATACACTACCGGGCCCCACTTTGGGGGGGGGGGGGTGGAGTGGTAGATTTGAGCGGGTCATTGCACCGGCGACACAATATTGTATATTATTGTTGTGTGCATGTGCAACTGCATGCCGACGATTCGCATCGATTATTATAATATATAATAATAATATAACGTGGAAATTCGAATTTTTTCCAAGTCGGCCACCACCGAAACGTATTTCTATGAATTATAATAATGATTAAATTACAAACGTACGACGGGCGGCTGACTATAATACGTATTACTTAGACACTTAGTTTATGAGTTAGGAAACGACGTTTTAATTCGTTTACACAGTGAACAATTTTACTGGTTTCGAATTAAACTGACAATTTATTTTTCTATTTTTTTAAGTGAATAAGACACACCGTCGTATTCAGGGGTTAAAGTGCCCCTCACATTAGGGGGGACGCAGGAGGACTCAGTCCCCTTACCTCTGACAGCGGTTAAAAAGCGTCCCCTTTAACAAATTAGGATTTTATATATTAGACATTATACATAAAATTATATATGGAACGCTTAAAACTATATGGAGACATTAGTCCCCTCTGGAATTGTTTCCCACTTTAACCTCTGGTCGTATTAGATTAAATACTTTGACTTATCATAAATTTATGGATTTATATCGATAGTCTAGGGCGCGTTTAAGAGAAAATCAAATTCAGTTCGATAAGAAAGCTACCGCTAAGAAACCAGGAAGTCACCTGTCACAGTGAAACTCAATAAATCATAAGTCCAGAATACTTTAACTCAGATGCCGTTCTAAAATTTAAGTTTGCGGTCACGTCAAACAACGTAGGAGAAACGGCTATTATGGAAAATTTAAATTTATAACCCATAATATAACTTATGAATTCTAGTGCATAAGCCTACTCTGGGAATACGGGACATAATGTAGGCGACCAAACATTACAACATTGCACGAAAGAATAATATTATTGACTAAACATTTGACTGGACGGTGATATGAAATATGTCAATAAAACGTTGCGATTTAAAATTTTGATTTGTATTTATTACAGCACGCCAGTACACGCCAGGCCACTACAATTTAGGCGCTATCTCTATTAAATTATATGATATTTGGTCGCGTATTGCAAACCAAAGTTATACAATATGCATCATCGGGTGTATTATAGTAGTTATATAGATAATAAAGTTTTGCTTCAACGGAAACTGATAAAAATAATTAATACGAACAAACCACAATAACATTAGTCACAAACTGTTTGATCACATTTTGTTAATCTTAAACGATAATAATAATAATAGTATAATATAATATGAGTATAGTTACGATAGATACCACGGTATATAATATATATAGAATAAAATTATACTCTATGTACTAACGTTCCTTTTACGGTATATATTATATTAAACTTCAACTGTTTTCGCTTGATTAGATACGATTTTAGTTTTAGCTGTACCTACGCATAAATCCAAATGCGATCAACACATAGTTATAATAACGTACGACTACGATTTATCGTGGTCTGACTATACCGGTATTGATTTTCCGAATAATTACCGGTAAGAGAAAATCGTATGTATAGAATATATTATAATAAACAACACAAATAATACTTAATTTTAAATGTTTAAATAAATATTTTGTAACGGGTCTCCCTAGCTACTGTAGTCTAGTCTACCCATTTTTCATTCATAAAATATATGCTTTTGTTAACCTACTAATATACGCTATAAATCATAATAGACTCCACTTGTCCGGGATTTAGTTTCACCTGATTTGTTGGACTTTATACATTTTGAACCACATAAATGTAAAACCTGAATAAGTATAAACTTTCATACTATATAAATTGAACCCTTGTATTTCGTTTATTTAAAATGATTCATGATAGTTTAATTGTTATTACAATTACCACTAAAATAAACTACTCGGTGAATACTTCGGCAACTGTTACCTGTAGTGGTTTATATCTTGTTCAAGTCGTTGAAACATAATATTTAATAATAATTATAATAATAGTTCATAAAATAATAAACCATAAATGCTTATATTATAGTGTTAGCCAACTCACTGCCCACTGGGAACGTATATTGGCAATAAACTGCGTAAGGTGACGATAGAGTGTTCACTACGTGTGAATTTGTTTAAGTACCACTAAACATAACTACCTATCTGCATAGTAAAATGCCACACTAAATTTCAAAACAAATATTGAAATGAAACAATTTAATATTCATTGTTATACTCATTAAAAATTCTTGTGAACGCAATTATAAAGTGAACTGTTGTAAATCTTTCGTAAACGCCATTTAAAAATGATAAATTATTTATAATTTTATAGTAGGTTACTATAAATACAGAGCATTAAAATTAAGAAATGTATTTTTAACATTGCCCAATGGTCATTACATTTAATGTTTAATGTATTTTACTTAATAAGTTGATATTTTATGTTTATTATAAAATATAAATATCATGTAGAATTAATAAATAAACACATTACTTTACACTTTACAGTCTATGATTAGAATGTTGATTATTTGGAAAGACGCATACCGTATTACCGCTTTAGAATAACTGCAATAAGATCCATTTTATTTAAAATCCGTAAATTTAGTTAGCTACATACAATATACACATCAAATCACAGTTAGACAATCATAAAATTATACAGTAAAATTGTCTGATAACAAATATAACAAAAATAATAGATTTAGTCGGTTAAATATTTTATTATCCGTTTCTTATTTTTATAATCCACAAAGTTTTTGCAAGTATATAACAGGAAATGGCGTTATGTATTATAATACCCCATGAAACGATACATTAATTTAAATAACAATTTACTGAACAAACATTTGCCACTCCTCTGCCCACAAAAATAACAACACTGAAGTAAAAACAAATAAAGCCAGCGTTAAGTTATATTCGAGAACAATTAATTAAATTGATGAATTAAAACTTATTAATGCCGACTTAAAAAAAAAAATGTGTTTTGCTACGCTCTAAATGTATAATAATAATTCTTTTTATTAAAAATCTACGATGAATCAATTTTTATACATAGTTATAGTATAACTTAACCTTAATTTTTATTATTTTATTAAATGTCTTGACCATAATAAAAAAATATTTAGAATAAAAAAAATATAAAATAAGAAAATAACAGTATTGGTTGAATGTTAGCAATAGGTAGGTACTGGTACTACAGGTAAGTCTATGCCTATATGCCAATATAATAAAATTTAAGTATACAATTATTTGGCATTTGAAGATTATTGCAACGTTCGCAGAATAATTGTTGTTTTGCAGTGAATAATAAAAAGGCGTATGGAAGATTTTACGTGGGTTAACACTGTTACAGTTAAAAAGGGTTAACACTGGATTTCAGATTTGTCTATTGAAGAAAAAATGTAATAGGTTAGTGTAATTAATTAACAGTTAATTTTATTTCATTGAGGTTTTCTTTGAGTCCACTGAGATTCCATTGTGTGATATTTTTTAAATGTGACAATATTTTTGTTCGTTTGTTTTTTTAATTTTAATTTTAAACTGTTTGGGTTTTTTGAGAGAGCTCTGTCGATAAACGAAATACAGTACTATCTCGTACTCTAGTTAGTCTGATTGTTATGCTTCTATTTTATTTTATTTTGGTCGTTTAACATTAATGATTCTGATCATTTAAAGACAAGTGATATTAAATGGTCTAAAAGCCAAGGCTGGGCAAGTTAACTATTTTTTTTAACTCGTTAAGTTAAGTTAATTTGGAAAAATGTAAGTTAAGTTTAAAGTTAAAAGTTACTTTCCTTTTTTATTTAACTCGTTAAAGTTACAAGTTAGTTGGAAAAAAAAAGTAACTTAACTTAGTTAAACATAAGTTACTTTTTTTTTTCTTATAAAACTTATAATTACACCATTTACACTTCAAGTTAAATATTTACAAATAACATAATAATATTATATAGCAGAATAATTTATATTTAACATAATAATTATTGTTATTATTTTTTTTTTTTTTTTTATTACACAAAATGCTATAATAAATCTTTGGGGTTCGTACAAAGAAAAAAAAATAACTTAACGTGACTATAAAATAAATTAACGCGTTAAGTTAGAAGTTACTTTAAAAATAAAGTAACTCGTTAAGATAGAAGTTACTTCTTTAAAAAAAGTAACTCGTTAAGTAACTTAGTTAAAAGTAACTTAACTTTTTAACTTAACTTTAACTTTTTAACTCGTTAATGCCCAGCCTTGCTAAAAGCTAGTCGTGGGTTAGTCACAGTAAGAGTGTTTTCTATTATGCAAACGAGCTATTCACAATTGATTTTTTTGTTTGGTATTTTTTCAGAAAGGTTTCAAACAGAATTAGTTCGTTTTATTTTTATTTTTTGATAATTATTGAGGTTTTTATTAGATTTTAAGTTAGGTGGAATAGTTACTTTTAAATTTGATTTTGAAAGAGGATATGGGGCAATAAATTAGTCGTTAAACTCATCGATGTTATTGTAAGTGCTGGCTTTTTTTATTAAATTTTAGTCGCTTTATAGATATTGGCTTGTTATTTTCTTGTGAAAATTTCATTATGTTTGATTGTTAGTGCATTGGTGAGAAGCAGAGAAAGAGAAGTAGGGCTGGGATTTCGATGCATTTTACATTTTTTTCTGAAGCTTTCTGTATGATGCACGTTTTGTTACAAATATGTTTTAAGTATTTTTAAATTAGAATAAGACATTTTATTTCCGCATTTTTTTGCATTTTTTGGCAATTTTTAATTTTAAGGATATTTTTCTCATTTTTTAGGGCATTTTAGGGGTTTTTAAGTCATTTTTGGCGTTTTTGAATTTAAAATTATAAATTATAGATTTATAATACAAAATATTTATATGCTAACAATAAATGAAATCCAAAATTACCAATTTCTTATCTACAGTTCTTTCATATTAAATTTATATCATATATACTCTTAACCAGCATAGGTAGCGATCTATTAGAGCAATAAAATCGATAACGACGTCCCACGACATACCACACCAGGTCACACTAAACGTGCAAGGTTTATCGTTTAATAGTAAAGTTGAATTTAATTTTAGAATAATTTTTTATTTATTAATATTTTATGCTCATATATTATTTTTTTTAAATTTTAAGCTATATTAAATAAATTTTAAAGACATTTTTTGAGTTTTTAAGGTCATTTTTCGCGATTTTTTTTAAGGACATTAAAATCCCAGCCCTAGTGAGAAGCAATTGATTTGTGGTACCTATATATGTTCCTAAAATGATATGGTTCCTTATATTTTCTAAAAGCATTTCATTAGATATTAATTTATCTTCTGTACTTTAGATTACTAATGATGACAGTGTATTCTGAAAATTTGTAAATCGTAAACATTTGATTTTAGAGCTTCTAAAAAATACGAGTTTTATACTGTTTTGAAATATGTTATGTGAGGTTGAATACATAGCAGAAAATTGTCGGTATCGTCTGTAAAACAATTCTGTGTACGTGCAGGGGCGTATACAAGGGAAGGGATGTGGGGGTCAAATCCCCTCCCATAGGCCTTATTTTTTAAATTTTATAAAATAGTGTTCTTAGTGTTAGCGCATTATAAGAAAACATCGAGAAAAAATTAAATAAATTGTGTAAACCTTCAATAATATTATTTAATTCAGGGGCGTCATTTCAACTTTTTGAAATGCATGCTACCAACTAGTAGGTAGTCCAAAACCAAGTTCAGCAGACCAATATAATATATTATTATATAATAATTATTACCACAAAAAAAAATTTTCTCGCTTCGCTCGACAATTTTCAAATTTATATTTCCCACGTATTTCATTTATCATGAATATAGTACAGCACCTATAATATACCTAATAGATTAGATTAAGTTTATACTTCATTATATTATTTAAACGCAAATTTAAATATTTATAGTTACGCTATGTCGCTAATTATTGTACCTTAACTATAATATATTACCTATATTTTGTTATTTATTATTTTAATGTGCATAGGTTTAAATTTTTTTTCTGACCCCCCTCACACACAAAATGTATGTATACGTCACTGTGAATGCGTGATGTATTTTCACAAGTAATCAGAAGAAATCGTAAGTTTGCGGAAATCATTAGAATTGATGTAGACATAACGTCTGAAACTTATAATTTGTGCTAATTCTTTGATATCGAATCATATTGATGTATGTTATTGGCAATTTATAATAGTTGAATATTGTGCTCATAACTTTGATGCTATCGTTTTGTTTTTGTGTAACAAGCGATACATTTGAAATTACCATTTTTTTTTCGGATTTATTTTAACCGTATTATTGTAAGTGTAAGTAATTGTGTAGTTGTGTAGTATTTTAATTCGATGTTCGGATGATTATTGATTAGAAACGACAATATTTTTGTCAATCAGAAATATACAGAATCGATTGTTGTATTTACGATGACCGTATTTTATATTTTTTTAGTATTATTGATTTGCTGATAGTTATGATATAATTTATTCACGGTATGCTACCAATTGAGTCGTAGACGTTTGCTTGATATTTTTTTAGTAGTTTTATTGATAATTTTTTTTTCCGAAAGTGTTATTGTCGGTTTTGATGTGAATATTTTATTTAGACGAGGATTTAGTTAAAGCAAAAATTTTGTTATTGATATCATAATTGTGTCTATTTGCATCGATTGTTTTAATAACACCACGGTATATTGTTAAAGTTGTCTGAATATTCTAGGGTTGAAGCAATTCATTAATTTCGTGATCTATTATGATGAGGAGCCTAGAATTTGGAATTGTTATATTCAGTTTTTATTATTGATTAATTTTGGTGAGTCAATAAGTCTGTTTTTAAAACTTACAGAGATAACTTATGTGCTACCTACTGTGTGAACATTAGATGTTTTAAATAAATGTGCAACACAAAATCGAAAAATAAGTATGCATTCAAATTACTGGTTGACGCGTAGATAGTACTTTTATTACATTCTATCAAAATCTATAAACACAAAGAGCGATAAACATATTACTCGGTTAAAATTGTACACGTAAGTATGTAACTGATAAAAATACAAATATTATTTCTAAATGTTATTATGTTGGTTATGTCCAGGGCTCGGGACTTTATGCATTTGCATATTTGTTCGGGAAGTAAATAGAATGAATCTGATCCGTTACAAATTTGTGTTGTGGTGTTTGGAGTTAAAGTTCAAAAGTTTATTATGCATATGTTTGCATATTTTGGAATTTTTTTCTAAAAATGCATATTTTTAAGATTTATTGATTTTTGTTGCATCTTTTAAAATAATTATTGATTATTTACTTTTAAATCATATTTACATGATTTTGTCGGCAATAATACCGATAAGGCGATAATCAATTAATAGCGTTACGGGGAACCCATTTTATTTTTTAGCTCTGAAGACAATATTATTTTTATTTAATTTGTCTTTTACAGTATTATTTTGTTTGCCAGTACACAGTGATTGACGGACTACGATCGTTATCGTGTCAATGCATATATCGTCAATCGTTGTCGTGTTCGTATTCGTATTCGTTATTTTGTATTTATTAGTGCTCGTATTTATGGTATAATAGGTATGCCAAAAGAAAAAAAACACAAATTAGTCGTTTGAAAAGTTTCATTTTGGAATTTGGGAATAATGTATTTTCCGCAGACGGAAGAGTATGTAATATATTTTCGGAAAAATATGTGGAATTAAAGTAGAATACGAACGGCGGTCTAGTGGAATATAACATATACAAACAGTTAAATATGTGAAAATGATTAAACGGAGGGAAATATTCAATACAAGAAACCAACAAATGATTATACAAACTAATACAACTAAAAAGTCTACTTTCAATATGGACTTATGTAAAGCATTGTTATCGGCTAACATTTCACTGAATAAATTATCAAACCAAGTAACAATAACTTATGTCTTATGACTATTATTACTTATAAGATCCATTTTTTTTTTAACTTGATACATTTGAATTTTTAATATATTTTCGTATCAAACATAAGTTAGGTATATATTAGCTTCTAAAAAATATAAATAACAAATAAATAATAATAAATAGATATTTACAAGTAAATCAACTGATTTTTAAATGATAAAGTTGATGTGCTTAATATTTTATAAAAAAAAATATCAATTAGGCAAGAGAGTCAAATACATTTGGTTCCACAAATATTTATGAGGAATTTAAAAATAGACCGGCTAAAAAATTCAATTTAAAAAAAAATTTTAATGGCAGCTCTGATCCAGTATCTGAATTAATATTGATTTTAACTTAAAAATAATTTTTCTTTTTAAAAACACGATACATATGCAATATTTAAATTGTAGGATTATTGCGTTGAATTATCTCAATATAATTGTATAATGTGTACCTATATATACAAGACATTATCCTTGTGACTTATAATTGTATTCGTTGTAATGTTTTGTTACAGATATTTTTTTCATCGAATAATAATTTTTAACAAATACATTACAACAATTTTTACTATTGCTTGGATGACCTCACAATTCCTGATACCTTTATCACAACTTTGACTAATTATTGAGCAGTGGATGGTTTTAATGAATTTGAAAACTATTTTCACTAGTTGAATATTTTATTTGTTTTTTCTTCTAAAACTCAATATACTGTGAAATTTTAAGTTAATTTTTAGATTATAAATAATAAATAGTTGAAAAAAAGTTTATAATACCCTTTACCCTTTTTCAAGTAAAAAACAAAATTAAAATATTGAAACCTTATAGTCATTTTCCACAGAATTGATTTTTAAATTTTATTTTATGGTCTTAAATAAATTATTGTCTGTATTTGTTTTGCAACTGTTATCAAATCAATAGTTGTGATAATATACTATAATTATTTTTATACTTACATATTTTAAGTAATGCATTCAAGAATTTATTTTTTATGTATTGAAAGATACTTATAGGTTACGTCAAATAATTTCAGATTGTAATATAAGATTTTACATAATTTTTTCTGAAATTAAAAATCTTAATATTATATAATCACATTTTTTTCTTTATATAGTTTTTGAAGTTAAAACTTTAACAAAATAATATATCTAAACGAACAATAACTTTAGATAGGTATTATATAAAAAATATTTTTGTTTATTTATCAATACCTATAACTCTATAAGACATTTTTACATTTTTACATTATTACATTTTACTATACACACAATTAAATTTTAAAAATACTATGTTAATAATGGGTTGTAAAATAAATTACTATAATAGCAGTACAAAAGTATAATGAAATATACTTTGTAATAAGGTTGACGAACCGTCTCCGTTTAAAACCGTTTTTTCGTATTAAATGATTTATTATTGAATTCAAATTTAACACATCCATTAGAGTGACTTACTTAATGACGAGGTACATTCCGCACCTACTGTACATCAGAACGGTAAAATGCTTGTTTACTATATAAAAAAATGCATGTTAAGTATTTTAAAATGTTAATGATATTGAAGTAGGTATTATCGTTCATTTAAAAATGTAAGAAATTAGTTTTCAAATAAATGTCACGATGAATCAATTACTAAGTTAGTTAATACAATTGGTAACATTTTGATACTTTAACATACTTAAAACAAAATAATTAATATGTGTGTAGGATGCCATTAAAATGTGCTTGTGTATGCGGTAGCGATTCGCTATTTCTTTTTTACTATAGTCGCCTACATTAATAATGATTATAACATGAATATTATTTTAGAACTATTACGCACATCTTAACATGATATGCACTTATGCACTCAAAATTGTCTATATTGAATTTCTATTATAAACGGCTGGTATCAAATTGTTTTAGTAATCAAATTTTAATGAAATTTTAACTTCAAAGGACTTCAAAAGGACAATTAAGCTAATTTATGTATTTTTGATATTTTCTAATATCAATTAATGAGGTGTCTTGTTTTAAATTTTCAAATTATAAGAATCAAAATTAATAATGCTATACTTTTTAATTGCAAAATATTTTAAAATGTACATATTCTGGCGACTGCTATCAACGTTTTAAAATTATTTTTTTGTGTTTAATGTGTAAGATCAACTAGTGTTGGAGTACTTGGAGTACCTATATCGTATCATATTTCTAAGCTTTTTAATCATGGAAATAGTGTAAGAAAACCTATATAAATATTTTATGAAAAACTAAAGTTTCTACAGTCGTGGTTGTTTAATTTAAAAAAATTATAAAAAATCTATTTTGTTAATAACTAGTGCAAAATATTCTCGACGAATTTTCAAAAGCTCTAGTGATTTTCTACTTTCAACTCCTAAAATTAGATTCAGTTTGCTACTAGAACCTATTATCAAAGTCAGAGACTGAATCATTTTTTTTTTATTTTTAAAATGCAGTGAAAGACAGAGAAAAAAGAAAAAAATGCATATCATTACAATACCAATAGAGTCATCACTTTGTTTAGAATCTAAAATAGTCAAATTGACGAAAAACTTTTACTTTACCAGTTTACAAACATAAATAAAAAAATGATAGCCTTGCTTGTTTTTAGCTTACATATTGACGATAAAAGAGATTTAGGTCACCCTAAATGTAAATAAAACTTTTCCCTAATTGATGTATTCTTTAGCATATTTCATTTTAAACTTCTTATTATTATTGTATAAAAATTCATTCTATTTTTATTAGCTCACAGTTTTTCTCTTATAAACTTTTACTATAATTTGACTCACTAAAATTTATCACTTAAATTTGACGTTTGTTTAAACCCATAACTTTTAGTCCACAACGTTATTATTTCTCCGTAAATTTTATCAGATAATTGTACATTACGTTTTAAGTTTAACACTATTATAATAAAAATTAAAAACTATAATTTTTTACAGTGGAATTATTATTGCCATCACTATAATTATTAGTAGTTTATATTATATTAAGTGATTCTTTTAACAGTGAATACTCATCTCGGAAAGAATTAAAAGTATCAACGGTTTTACAATTTAAAATTATTTTTATAAGATATTTTTTTCTAATTGAAATTTGATTGTTTTTATCGTTATAATTTACAAGTATTTATCTTTTCGAATTAATGCATGTATTTTTAATTTCATATTTCATAACAGAATATTTATTTGTAAATTTCCATCTAAAAAAAAAAAAAATGGCAACGATTAGATAATTATTTATAATGATTTGAAATGTAGACATTATAACTAATATCTTGGGGAGTTACCCTAGCCATTCTACTCTGCTTATTTAAACTTAAATACTTTTAACTATTTAATTTTTTTTTTACTCGATTTATCTCGTCTAAGGAGATTGCAAAATGCTATATAAAGCCATGAAAAAAAGTGATAAAACATTTTATATAATGTCAAGTTTCACCTGGAATAATTTTTCAAAATTCAACAAATCATTGATCGTTTTTAAATTCCAAAAAACACGTAAATCTACCACATTGATCACTGTGTTGTACACATGAGTATTATAATATTATTATGTTATTACCTCGTTTATTTTTTTAATATACATATATTTTGAAGTGAACATTTTTCAGTTTAATATGGAATATATGTCAAGAAAAAACGAAATATCATAAAATATTAAAATAAGTTTTTTAATTGCAGTAGTTCGCGTGATAAACTTAACGTGTTTTTTTTCCCGTTAGCCGAAGCATCGTGATTTATATTGTTCACAGGGGAAAACCGTCCATCTTTTTTCTTTTTCTTTCCTTATTTTACATACATTTTTATATTTCGTATAAAAAAAAAAATGTTTGTGTTTGAAAAACTCGTTAACTCTACGGCAATTTACTTTTTCTAACAACAAGGCCCTCAAAAGGTCAAAAAACATTTTTTTTTCAACTATGTTTTTATTACTGTATTTAAACCATTAGATATTCACATAAGATATCTTCATGTTATTTAATATCAGCCACATATGGTTTAAAATATTGTTTACAATATAATAATATTGCATTCTTCGAGCTCATATTGCGCACAATATTTATGTATCCAAAAACCATTTTAATACGTCAAATAGAAATTGCATTTAAACTAACAAAAAATGTACCGTCAACTTTTGTATCTTTTATTTTATCTAAAAATACCAATGGAAATACGTTATTTTTTGATTCGTTTGCATGCAAATCGTATTACTCAGTGTGATAGTAGTGTTATGTTTTTATCTTTTGTTTATAGACATTATATTTTAAACTTTCACATACTACTAGTGGCGTAGCCAGGGGGGCTGAGGGGGCTGCAGCCCCCCCCCCCTGAAAAGTTAAGAAAATTTAAAAATTAACAGGTAAAATAATTTATTGTATATATTAATAAACCACCGCTATGTAAAAAATTGATCAGCCCCCCCCCTAAAAAAAATCCTGGCTACGTCACTGCATACTACCTACTATCAATTGATATAATATTAAATTGTAATATTGTTTTCGGTCACTAAAACCATAGGAATAATAACGGTGAAATTGTGAAAACAGTATACACCTATATACAAATATGCAGTCGTGTGATGTATAAATAATAATTATTGTTTAAAATGCTCAAATTCGTAGAAAAACCCTCGTTTACTAACTTCTGCCCTTGGGTATGTTTTCAACAACTCTCTCCACAATGAATTCAACACTGAAACCTTCACACAGTTGCATTTATCCACTACAAAAAAATTCACATCAGATAAGCCACTCATACCCACTCTAACCTACTTATAGCCATTCAAGGTGGAGTAAATAATCCAGAAAATCCTGCCCCTCCTCCGTCGTTTAAAAATATGCTGGTGCAGGGAATTATTATATCCCTAACCATTATTTCATTTCTCAAGGGTTCTGTAACTGGACATCCTTCCATCTAATTCTATGTCACCATGTTAAATATTTTCATTACATTGTATTTTGCATATTGTACATATTATGCCAAACTTAGTATATTTTCTATTTGAATGACAAAAAAAAAAAAATGTTTTTTTCGTGAAATATAACGTAATATGTAAATATATGCGAAATCAATCTTTGTATACTCGATTACACTATATCACAAAACAAATTTATAACTTACTTAGAATATTCTATCACAAAAAAAAATATAAGTATGCAAATGCTAGATATATTCTGACCCTAGTTTAAAAGTGATTAACGCATAATATTATACTGTGAACCATCTATTCTAGCTTGATAACAAAGTAGAACATAATTATGACTTGATGAAGAAAATGTTACGCTATAGTGGGTGAAATAATTAAATTTTTTACTTAAACTTGCTACTCTTTTTATAAACCTATTGTTTTATTTTATTCAAAAAAATAATAATGTATTTAAACACTAATTTTAATTGTGTTTAATATTTAACTTTTAATTTCATTTTTATTATTAATATTAATTATAAATTAAAATAATAAATTTGTTTAATAATGTGAAAGACCTATCTCAAATGTTTAATTAATATTTTACAATTTAAATGTCACAGTTAACAGGTTAGGGAAATATTGATTAAGTCAATAAAAAAATATGAAATTCATTTTTCAGAAAATTAAAATAAATATAGGTATAAAATACCTATACTTGGTATAAAATTTATAATTTGAGCCAAGAGTATTTTAATTGTTATTTATCGCTATTTGTCGTGTTTTACATTATAATCATAAATATTTTCGACAGATTTGAGGCACTTTCATTTTAATACTCACAACTAGCTCAGGAGGATTAATGAAACACCAACAAAAAATAGTTCAGTACATATAGATACATAATTATTCTCAAGTTGAAATAAAAAATTATTAGGTACAAGATCTTGTTTAAAATATTGTTTTAGATAAACTTCCTATCAGATTTAATTTTATATCCGGCTTAAAATTTAAAAAATAATATTTATTTATTTATTTTTATTGAAGCAGTTTTAAAATTTAAACACTAAAGCTTCATAAAGCAAATATAATACATTAGGTACTCAAAATATATGTGTATTGTAAATTTTTATTTTTCACTCATAAATGCTTCTGTAAAACGTGACTTGATAATAAAACCCACTGGAATGACACGTCTGTTCATTGTTTGGTCCTGCGGGATGAGCATTTTAATTTATTTATGTACTCCTATAGTTTTCATGTTGGCATCACTCAAATTATTTTTGATTACTTAATGTATATATTTTTTTCATAAACAATTTATAATGTAATAACTTATAACATTATATTTATATTGTATATAAATGTATAGATACAGTTAAACAAATGATATACAAATATACTGCAGAAATAGAGTAAGTACACTCACCATATTTTTAGATTTAATTTTAAACAAAACGGATTAGTTTGTTTATAAATAATATTATTTTATTCTTTTTAAATATAGTGATTCTAATAGTACATAATAGTAATATTTAGTTATTGTTGCAGGAAATAAATAATTTAATTGTTTAAATTAATAATACTATTTGTATTTATATAGCCATAAGGGTATGTAATGGATACTCTAATGAATTAAAATTATAAAGACTATCAATGTAAAGTAAACAGTTGCTTTTTGGATTTCCATTAACTATTTTTGATTTTTGATTATCTATAGTATAATATTTTTAATTACACTCTCTAAAGTGTATTTAAAATTTAAATAAAAAATAAGCTTTTTTTTTTTATAATTGCTGTACTTAAATTGTCCATAAGTTTTTATAACTTTCATAAATAAATTCTATAAGTCACATCTAGTAACTTTGGATGAATAAATAGGTAATCAAAACTTATATATTTTACTTTTTAAAAAAATTAGACTCTTATATTGATGATAATATATTATAATTTATATAAACTGCCATATTATATATGTTTACCATCTCCAAAAGTTTTTATATTTTCTGGTTTTGTTGCATGCTATAAATTTACTCGCGGTCTATCGATTATGCTTAAAAATGAAAATAAAATGTATTACTTTACTATTTTTTATTTTGATGGAAATATAAATGAAAATGATTATAGTCTTTAAAGTTTTTAAATTTTTATAATACATTTCGATCAATATTAATCTAGTTAAGACAAATAATATAATATATTATGTAAGTCAATTTTATTCTTGTAATTCAATAATAAACCTTCTAAATTCATCAAAGACCTTGAACTTGACGTTATTGAACTCCCCAAAGAATTTTTGGATTTTAATTTAATAAAATATACAAAATTAGAACTCGAAAATAACACTGTTAAAAATATTCTCACTTAAATAGGTAAGTGCCTACCTATATTAGAAAAATGGCCATATTTTTAAATGGATTGACTATATTATATATTTTCATTGATAGCGCATGCGTATTCGTCCAACGAATGGGTTATCAGATAAAACTATACAACACTTGTAAGATGAGAAATCAAAACTTGGTTATTAAGTGTTGGAAAACCAATATAAACTTTATATAATTGTTCTTTAATAAAATACCGTCTTACCTAATAGACGTATTATGTTTTTTGAGTAACCCTGTATTATTATACTTTTTTTTTCATTAGTGTATAAATAAGATAGAATCGAAATAGACAGAAAGAATTTTTTATTTAATTTTTATATTTCACGTAGGTATTATAGGTACATCGCGTTGTGTTGTTTTAACACGTTATTTGTAAATAACAGATAAACCCGCCATTATTAATCTTATGAAAAAAATTGTTGGCCGGAGCGGCAAGGTACACGTTAATAATGAAAATCAATGGTTATTCGATAAGGGATACTAGACTAAACTTACCGTAACCCATTTATAACAAGGCGTAGGTGTGTTTATATATGTATATATATATATATCATGCACGTGTGTGCGAGTTAAGCGTAAATCGTATACAAACGAACGAAACATAATCCTTTCACTAATCTTATAATTGATCTATTTATAAAATGTTATAGCTACTGCGTGGCGTTGTGGAAGAGAATAGCTTTTTGAATGTAACTGATAAAATCAGTTAAAGATAATTATACAAATATTAGGTATACTAATTGTACCCGATCGCAGTGGTAATTCGTAATAGAGTCAGTACAGCTATTTTACGATAATAATATTATTACAATCGTATACATAAGATTTCGACTTACATGACATAATATTATATACTATGTACATTTTATTGAAAATCACGATTCCCGTTTACTTGATCATTTTTTTAAAACTATTCGTGTAATTAATTTTAACTGAAAAAAACCATTTAGACATTTTTGAAATTCTTAGAAACATGTAATTCGAATTTAAATGATTATTGATTAATCAAAAACCCCGTTATATAGAAATCCGAAGAATTTGAGTGCAAAAGGCGGTACAATGGTGGCAACGGGTCAAGGAAACGTACCGTCATCGATACATTTTTTGACTCACCTCTTTAAAAACTGGCGGAGACATATAAATAAAAAAAATATTTTTTGATGATATTAACATGGATATATATAACTCTATGTATAACTCTATGTAGATATCCATTCGAACAGGTGAAAAATTCGAGCATCTGAGAGTAAACATTGACGCGGAAAAAACATAACACGCACAGTAAAATTTAGCTTAGAATGGACGCGGTCAACAAAAGTTTTTACGTAATAGAAAATCATCCAAACTACTGTCAAAACGAACAAAAGAGAGGTTAAACAGTAAATACTATTGTGTCCGACATGAACATAATATCATGCATATGAAATATAGGTTAGTACAAAAAAGGGCAATGAAGAAAAGCTTTTGGGATTCGAAAGGAAACTATTAAGAAAAATATATGGACTCGCTGGTGCACAATGTAGACTCGAGAAGATTTGAAAATAAAACGATTATGTGAAAATCTTTACAATAAACCGAACATATGTAATTTTCTAAACAGTCAGAACGGCATGGATAGGACAAGGGTGGCGAGTAGAGGAAAGCCTTATAATGAAATTCATGATGGAAAAACTGAGCGGCCGAGCGGAAAGATACCATTAGGGGCGAGACCGTGCCAGAGATGGTTTGACGCGGTGAAAGAATCTTCACCGGAGACAGATCCGATAAGACTAAACTCCAAGCTGAACACCAGTTCAGCATCGAATAGGGAATAATGGAGAGGTAATTACGTAATTAATTTATTATTTCTTTCTCATACAATATTAATTTAAAAAAACATTTTAATAAAGTATGTCTTATATTTTGTATACGTCTTAATTATATATTTTTAAATAGTAATTATATAATGAATAACAAAAAACTGTGTTTAATAATTATTGCAATGATACAACGCTATTTTATATTTTATTGAATAGGTACATTTTGTAATTATATACCGAGCTTTAATTTTATTGTTTTAAATTTGTATCGTAAACAGTTAATTGTAGTGAGACAAGTCATTAATCTTGAATATATCATGAAATGTGTGCATAATATAATATTATTCTACAATAAGTATATAATGCATGGCATATATAAAGTATAACAATTGAATAATTATTTATCGACTACAATTTACAAAAATGTATTTTAGCATGTCATTGTTATGTTAACTAGTGTGAAAAACATGATTAAGGTCGACAGTAATTATTTAAACATTTAGTGTCACATGTATAAACTTTACTACGATCCAGGTTTTTTGCAGTTATTTTAAACTGAGTATTAGTAGATATAGCTGATATAGGATATAAGTCTGGATTTGTATGCAATTTCGTATTTTTCGAAAGTACACAAACATTTTATTGTTTTATCATTTTAGAGAGGGCGAGATGAAAAATGTTAACTATTTGTTTAGTAGAAAACGCCTTTACAAGGTTTATAGTGCATATAAATATATATTTTACTATTTTAGAGATAACGCATATTTAAAGAATTTAGTGGTACATTCTTATTAAAAAAAAGTCATTTTTAAGTTTTTTATGCATTTAAAATAAAATCTCTTAAAATAAATGGATAAAAATTGTTTATTTATAAATTTAAACATATATAATAGGGGAGTTTTTTGAAAATATGTTTATTTTAAAAAGAAAAAATGATTTACTTTAATATATAAATGTATTTTTTTTATTATTATTTAATGTTAATGCTAAAAAATTCGAATTTTTTTATATTTTAACAAAAAGTTAATGTATATTTTTTAAAAACAAAGATTTTCGAGTGTTGTATACTACTACTACTATAATATGTTACTATACTTGAGTTTTAGTATCACGCCCTCTAATATATCATATAGTTGTTTAACAGTACGTCTTAAAATAACTAAACAATAAAGTAATAAGTTATCACTTTATCGGTTATTATTATTAACTAAACGTTTAATTTTATGTTTCCAGAAAATAAGCTGTTTTGCTCAAGCGATTTTTTAGTTTTTATTTTTTACTATCTTTTTCTGTGAATATTTTTTGTGTAGAATAAATATTCAAAAATATAGCAACTTAACTGATTGGTTTTTGAGAATATTAATGCCTATTGGATTTATAATTGAATACCAATCCAATATCGCATCATTATCTTACGCTGATATTATGTTTAAAGAAAACTAGTTTTTATATATACAATATTTGTAGGTATAGTTAAAACCCAGATTACATCAACTCCGCTACAATAAGCTTGTAATAAATATTTTTAAATAAAAATGAAAAATAAATAACAGAACTCTGTTAAAAACAATAATAATATACGTTTAGAGAGTACATAATAGAAGCTTCACACAACTTAATACGTAGGTAATTTCAATAAAAGTCACGATAAATAATACTGAAAGTATACCGAATAAATATAGTATGCATGGAAATAAAATTACACAACACACATTTTATAGTAGAGTCAAAACTTTTACGATAACAAAAAAAATAATTTTGATATCCCGTTTTTTGTATAATTGAACTTTTGTAATTTAAATAGGCATTAGACATAATTAAACCATTTAAATTATTTCATAAACTGAATGCATCTTTAATGTTTCGGGTTGCACATAAAGTGAATTATCGATATTAAATTAGATTAACAAAATATAAATTTTTTTTTTTTAGGTTTGAATATGTATGATGTGTAGTATAATAGAGTGCTCCATAAAATATGATAATGCATAAATTAACATTTAACACAAATTTTAAAGTGTAGTACATCATAAACGTACTATACGGTTTTATTAGATTATTTAGACAATATAATATATTTCGTAATGGTTATTACTGAATGTGTGTATTTTGATAGATAAAAATAATATAAAAACCAAATATTTATAATACAATTATGTATTTTTAATATTATGATGATATTAAATTACCATATCGAATTAAATTACAGTGTTGTGTATAGAAATTAATTTTAGGAGGGAAGGGTTTAAAAAAATGTCCATTCTTAAATTCCAATTAATTATATAATCAAAATCAATTGCTGTGCCAACCATACATTTCAGGGGGAGTTTGAACCCTTAACCCCCCTAATACGCCACTGTCGAGTTATGTAAATACGATTTTATAAATATAAATATATTAATAATGATAACATAATATGGTTCAGATAAGAATAATATTTAAGTTTAAAGAGTATGCTTTTATGCTAAAAATAGGTAGGTACATCAAAAAATAATCCCGGGCGGTATGGTTTATGTTCGAATGAAGAAAAAATTTAGAGAGTTAATCCGTGAATTGTATGTATCAAATGATCTAATTAAGTATCCAGCTGTTTCGTTCATCTATACAAATTACCTTTTTATTTTTTTATTAGTTGACTATTCTGATGTTCGTATTTAGCTTTTTAATTTGTATGTATTCGATCGAATTTAACTGGCCTTCTTTAAATTCCCATTCATACTATAGTTTTTTAATTATTACGCATGTAAAAATATACTATCCATTTGACTATGTCATGGCCAAAGTAACAAAAAAAAAAAAAAAAAGTTGTGCTTACTATTTGTTTAGGTACATAATTTTGTTTCGTTATGTCCTGTAATTAATTATATTTTCATTTTATGTATAAAAATAATTACTCCAGTTTAAATGTAATATATACGAATACATTTTTATTTATGGCTGAGAATAAATAATCACATTTTTAAACGGAAATCTAAAGTTAAAATGATAAAATAAGCCATAATGTTAAGACGACATATGTTCTAAACTATATTTTCATTGTGACATCCAAGCATTTTTCCAATGGACATTTCTAAATTAAAATCGATTTATCACAAAAATAGACCGTGTCACTATAACAAAAACGTGTTACGAAATGGAATATTTTTATTTAAAAAGTTTCTAATGTTTATGATTTATTGATTATCTATATTATTTAATAATGCAACGATTTTGTTTGGGTATATGTTTAATTTTTTAATAATTTGATGTTTACATCATTTTATGGTCAGTCTAAAGTAAAAAAAAAGTTATTCTTTGTTATGTAGCACATGAGGTAGGCGTTGTATGAATATTTTTTTCATTTAGTTATTCAATATTTTATTGGTTTAATGTGTTATATACAACGTATAAGTAAATATTATAGAGCTGATTCGAGGTATATTACGTACTAAATTTTCATAAAATTACAGAATATTAAATTAACTGATATTTTTGGCAAGATAATAAAAAAGTACGATTGAATTCTATTTTGTATAACAATAAAATATATTAAATAAAAATACACTGAATTTCATAAATGATCATTTGTTTTAATTAATTATAACAAATACATGAGAAAATGATTGTAAATATTATGTACGTTATTATTTCCTAGTTTTCAATATAAGAGAATAATAGACATTGAGAGATATCTTCTAATTCATTTTGTCAATAAATTATTGAATAAAAAATTTTTTCATTAATGTTATTCACTTAAAATATATTTGTATTATTAATCTAATTTTTTATTGAAAACTTGAAACAGCAATTTGTATAGATGAATGAAACCGCTAAATACCTAATTAGATTATTTGATACATAAAATTCACGGATTAGCTAACTAAATTTTATCTTCATTCGAACATAAATAATACGATTTAGGATTAAGTATAGTTATTTTTGGCATAAGGATCTACTCTTTTAACTTAAATATTGTTCTTACCCCTGTGCCATATTATTTGATAATTATTAATTTGTTCATACTTGGATAATCGTATTTACAAAGCTCGGTATGGTAATATTAGCAAATTAAAATAGAATAATTTTTAATTGCTACAACCGTTTTCCTTATCTATTAATGTTTATTCATCAGCTGATATTCCAAAAACCTTAAATACTGTTTTGGCCACTTATGTAGGTAGCAACGCAATACTTTTACCTGATAATGCTCTCCAAACACATTTGAGTTCTATTCACGCAAAAATCAATAACTCCATCTTAAATTCTAAGAAATATCAATTATTACACTATCTTCGGCAATTAAGTATTCCGGTGTCTTACATAATAAAAGATTGACTTAGGGTTCTCTGTATAAAATTTAAAAGGAAAATATTTTCTATAGCAAACATTACTTAATAATAGTATTTACTTCGTCCAATACTTAATTAATAAAAACTAACCTTATACATTAAGATTACGATTTTATTTACAAATTTCTAATACTTATAAAAAGTACTTAAACAAATTGAGTATTTCAAATGCGCCTATAAATAGTTTTAGATTATACCACTGGTTCTCAAACTAGGGGGAGGGGCGTGTACACATTGATGGGGAGGCACAAGCAGTTATTATGAAACTGTCCAAAAAAAAGTGTTGTCAGCATTCATTTTAATTATTAGTTTCATTATGTATTTTTTTTATTTACTATTATTAAGAGGATGTCAGCGCATTATTGGTTTTCTCTCTCTAGTCTACACGCAACACAGACAAAACGCATTTACGCAGTTTGATCGGAACTCGCTCAATTTTTGTTCTAGAGTAAATACCTATTATAAAATTAAATATTGATAATATTTCTGAGTACAAGACGATGAGTTTTTTTAAAAAAATTAAAATTTTGTTAAGTTAAAAGTTATTTAAAAATGTTGTAATTTATAGCTATTTTTAAACGATATAATTAACGTTGTATTGGTAATAATGGAAAATACTCATCATTTTGTACTCAAAAATATTATCAAAATTTAATTTTATAAAGGTATATTTACTCTAGAACAAAAATTGAACGAGTTCTACTCAGACTGCACCATTGTGTACATTATTTAATAATAATTAATAGATCAAATTATTTTAAAATAGAATTAGTAAATAAATGAACGGCAAAACATAAAAAATTTCATTCCTAAAAAATTATATATTCGTTTATACCCTTTTATCACCAAGTTTGTATCCTTGTCGACTTGGGATCTCTCGGATGGTTAAATCGATAAATTAACCAATTATAATGAATAGAAACAAAATTTTAATAATACTGGATTTTATCATTAGATGACCAATTTCCTCACGTTGTTTTTTATGTAAAATGTAATGTCTAATTTGTATTATGTTCCAAAATATAAATTTTAAACGTAAATATTATTTTCTAATAATAAAAAAACATGTAACACATTTTTATCGTAACATTTACAACGAAATGAAAAAAAAACCGAAACGAAACTTTCTCATTTCGTAAGTTGGAACCGATGTTTTAATAGCGATTCTAACTGATCGACATTAATCTGCTATCTTTGTATCGACAATAGCGGTAATTGACTATAATTGACCGGTGGGACCAAAAACTTTGCGGGATCCGAGAAAACTTGACCGTCGCCAGTCACCCGTAAACCGATCAGACTGTCGATGGTTCAAACCTTTATTAAGCGAACTTGCACGAAAGCGCGCGAGCACACACACGCACACATATTGTTGCCATGCTAAACACAATCACAAGTCACCATTTCAAGTCGGCCGCAGAACCTAAGATTTATCATAAATTTAAACATCTCTCCCCCTAAAATACATCCTTTAATTAGTTTATTTTCCTTGAATATATTTAAGTCGACTAAACGTAAACAAAAAAAACTGTATTATTATTTATTGTCCGATCGGGACAAATTAAGTAAACACGATTGGACTGAGCGTTTTGCATAACTACACTTGATTTTCATATTATACATTTGATAGTGTACTCAATATCTATATATTTACTGACGAGGTTTGAAGATTTCTACAGTCTAACAAGTCTCTGTTTGACGACCGATGTTATTAATAGGTAATAAATACGTACATGTAACGAGACTATGGGAAAATATTGATTTTGTAATTTCCTGAAAAAGGTTACGATATTTTTCCCAGACCGTATACAGGCAACTGGTAGTAAGACTCGTCTGATACAATTTTTGGAAAACAGACGTTTTACTTTTACACACTTACATTAAAATCCCTACCAAAAGCCAACAAAAAAATAAAAGTGGGTATTTTGCATCATATCTTCACACACACGCACACACACATAGATAAACAATAAGACACCTTTTGCGGTGTGTCTGTTATAAAAAAAAAATGATATACACCAAAGAGATTCTTTACTGCACCACCGGGTGTGCTTAAGAGTTGTGCGTGCGCGGGCGACCGTGTCAGGGGCGTGGGGGCGCGACCGCCACAGCGCCGCCGCCGCCGCCGCCGTCGTCGCCAAATCTACCGTCGCCGACAGAGACCGACCGACAACCGTTTTGTGCCAAAGGCTACGCCGTGTGTCGACCGCACGCCAGTCGGTCACGCTGCGCCGTCCGACAAACGCGTGTTTCGCAATGCCTTTCCGCCGTTTTCGTCCGATTGGCCGTCCCGTCACGTACAACGTCACCACAACGTCGTCGTGAAGTAAAATCATTTTATCATCCATCGTCGTGATACTTACTTACCATTGCCGGCAGATCACAAATCACAACCCAAAAGGGACGAAATTTTTTTTTTTTTCTAATCAGCACACCCATTAACACCCGTGACGGCCGTGACTTTTGAACTTGATTTTTTTACTCCGATTTTGCGATGTCTTTCTGATCGACGGGACGCAACGATATATATATATACCTACGGCGGCGAGCTCACATGAAATAATATAGACGACTGTCAATTTTACTGACGGTACGTATACAGCTTAGGTATATTGTATCTAGCTTTATTGACATAACACGGTTATATGGTACTATTTTGTTATTATTTTGTTAATTATTTTATAACAATAGTGGAAAAAATAAAACACATAGGTACCTGAAACTTGTTTTTTCAAATGTAATATAATATGGTATTTATAGTTTATAACATTTTAACCTAATCCTTTGCAAATTGTCTAAAACGAGATAATAACATGAATTGAAACGCTATTATGAATATTGCCGGTAAATTATACGCAATAAATGAAACCATTTGTGCTCGAAACGCAGTTGTTATTGTTTAATTTTTGTAAATCGTAGAGCAAACAACGTGTTGTAGTAATGCACGTAAAATAATTATTGAGAGTTTGAATAACGGCTATAATAATAACCATTAAGTCGTTGGTATTTCTAACATATAGAGTATTGTAAATGTAACCTACCTATATTAAATGATAGTAAACTTTTAACTCGAATGTTTTATAATATATTGTAGTATGATTGTGGAGTTTATTAAGTTACCATTTAAATATTATCAAAATAATGTAGTCATTTTTTTTTTAATCTACCTACCTAAATGCACCAATTATAAACGACGGTGCTTAAAGTACTTTTTATTATTGTTCATTTAATCTATAAACCTTTATTTTCGTCATTCTCTTATTTTAAACTAGACTTTTAAATTAGGTACCTACATGAAACAACTTTTAAACAAACATATAAGTAGGTACCGACGCATAAAGTTTATACCCGTGAGAGTTATGATCAAAATTGTGTTTTATGGTATAATTATATAAGATTAATGATGATGCATATAATAATTGATTAAAAACTTCCACTCTCTACAGAAATCAAATTTAATTTTATCTCGAAAGTAAATATTTATATTGTTAAATTACATACGCAGATATAAGTATTTAGTCATATATAAAATAATATTTTTTAAAAATAGTAAAGTATACATAAGATATTAGAAATACTATAGGAAGAAACAAATAGTTTCATATATAATTTTTGATAATGATATTATAACTGTTAAATGAATTAAAATGATAATTTATAAATACTTAATGATTACTTTGACTTGTTGGAGTATAGCGTAGTAGATAATGTAATTTCACTAATTTGGATTAACTCAAGTATATTTCATTACTTATATTTTATTGTGATTTCAAATTGAATAAAAAAATATGATAATAATAATTTAATTATAAATCCACTAACAATATGACTATTGATATAATATATACCTATAGATATTAGATATACTATACTATTACTATATCGAATCATTATTTTTGTTGTACCTATATCGGCTATATCATAATATTATTATTAATAACAAATTAATTAAAATACTTTTTAATTATACGAATGTTTATTTGATTCTAAAAGCAATCAAAAAATTAAAAACTTTGATATTGATTAAATGATGATTCATTATTGTCAGATATAATATATGAATTTTAAATAAAGTCCTCATTTTTTTTTAGATATTCAGATATTAAATACATATATTTTGTGTATTTTCATATTTTAAAAAAGAATAATTTTATTTACCATAAAATGTATTATCCCGTAGTAAATTTTGTTTAAAAATACTGTTTAAACAATCTATATTTAATTTATTTTTTAATAAAATATTGACATAAATTATTTTAATAATAATGCAAAATAAGATTTTATGTTTGTTTTTGTTTGATCGAAATGTTGATGTGTATCTTAAAATGTTACCTGTTCTACTCACTATCAATTTAAAATAATAATTTAAGTTATTTTATTAAAGAATATAGATACATATTAACCCATCTGTGTAAATTTTAAATTCAAGAAATACTTTTAACATACATATTACACATAAACAAAATATTATAACAACATTCATAAAATTAATATGAGTAATATTTTTTATTATTTTATTGTTGAAAAAATAATTTTTCAAAATTCCATGTTTCAATTTATTTATACTAAAAATTAAAAATGTAAATATTTTATTTCAGAATATTGTACTATCAAGTGTTGTTTACAACCATTTTTGAATTTGAATAGCAGAGTAGCTTAGGAATATTAAACATTTTAACATAAGTTCACACTATATTATAGCATTATACATAAATAAATGGTGTTTTATTTTAAAAATAATGTTAACCACATGGGTATGTGAAAAAAACTCATAAAATAAACAAATTATGTAATTGAATTTGTACTTTGCAATTGATATTCAAAATTAAAAGTATAATTATAATTTTTTTAATATATTTATACGAAATGGTTTACCGAGAATCCTCACCCTACTTGCTCGTTTATGATGTGTTTATTAATATTTTGAATTTTGAAATTTTTAAGTTTACTTATGAATAATATTTTTTAACCGATTATAAAAATGTGTCCTATTGTCATATGCCGATACAAACCTCTGTTTTGAAATTGAAACTGACCTTTTTTCTTTAAAATTGTTAAATAGATGATTTTTTTAATGTATTTAAATATACCAAAATCAAAATTAGAACGAATAGTTACTAAGTTATTAAGGATATAGTCCTTAAAAAATGGTTTAAAAAAGATATAAAATGTATGTTATATTAAATCTAAAATTAATTATTCTAGGGTAGTTTTGATAAATTGTAGAATGTTGATAGTTTAACATTAATATCTAAAATTTTAAAATCATCATAGTCCCCGTGTCTTTCAAACGTCTTATATTATAATTTACTTATCGTTTATAAACAAATATTTTATTATCATGGTCATGGATATATCCAAAGACCAAAGTTAAGTAACTCAAAAACCACTTGTTTGAATTTCGAATTAGATACACTAACATATTCAAAATAATTATCTGACTAACCGTTTACGAGAACAAGGGTGATGTTTTTCATTAAAAAAAAAAAAAAGTCGGTATCATCAAAGCACACTTCTTAACTAATATAAAGCATTTAAGTAGTTAAAAACATAGCCCTAAAATAATATAAAATTTCCTAATACCAGAATCTCAATATATTTATTACTAAAGGAAAAATGGATGTAAACATGCGTAATTAATCACTATAATACCTCTATAATATATATTATATAAAATTATAAATATACTATTGATTTTGGTTAGGTACTAATATTTTAAACTACGAATCATAAAGTATATTATTTGTTTTTATAATCTTCGATATTTTTCTTAACGTAATTTGTGATAATATACCTATAGTATAGAATATGCGTATTATTTAAGTTAAAGTAATTTATTTTTAAATTAAAAAAAATAGGGCAAACATGCTTAGTGAATCACCTTGTGTAAATAGTGGATTAAATTTTCTCTTTTTAAACCGAATTATCTATTTTATGTTATTACTAATCAATAAACTATTGTCAATTATCAAATTTACGATGTTTCTCTTGGCAACAATGTAGCGTTGATATTGTTTTTTTTTTTTTTTTTGTACTTAAGTTTGAATATATTTTATTGTCTTTAGACATTTTATTTTTGACAAAGTAACCTGAAACCATAAATCAACTTTATTAAGTATTATAAAAGTTTTATGGTGTATACAATTTTTATCACTGGAATAATAATATGTAATATAATTAATTAACCAATGATTTATATGCATTTAATTAATTTAATAAAAAATAATATTTATAGTTTATAAATGAATAAGATCGCGCTGAGGTTTATAACTGCAGTTTATTGATCATTTGTTAGGTACTTGCGTATTAAAAATATCTTTGTGTATATGTGTAAGATTAAAAAATATAAGGCATAGAAATTCGGTATTGAATGTTTGATTAGTTTAACATAATAATTATCGTATTATACTATTATCTACATTTGAAAGTAGTGATAAATCATTAGGTACAATATATATTTGATGCAGTATTTAAATGTTACCGTATTTATAAAATAAATAAAACCTATAAAAATATTAATTTATTATTTACATAAAAATTAATAATTCAAGTTTCTATATCGTCAAAGAAAATTCAAAATTATAATGATCAAAAATAGTTAATATTAGGTTAGGTTAGGTTTTCCCGACCTAATTTTTCTTTTATTTTAACAATTTTAGAAAATACTACCTATATTACTTTTACTGAACCAATTAAGATTATCAGCCGTGACCAATTCTTCTAAAACTTTCTAAGCACTTAAAACAAAATATTGGAAAACTTATATATTTTCTTAAGTGTAGAATCTAAAATCATATTCTTGTCAAGTATTACTAGAATTGTAAAACTAAAAATGGTTATGTAATAAATAAAGAATTTGTTACGGTAAAAATACATATTCGATATCAAATACTTAATCAATCAATAGGCAATCATCAAAAGTGATTTTTATTTGTAGGTGTCAACTAAAATTTACAATAATTCAATGATACGAGTACTATGAAGTAAAAACTAATAGGTACGTTTATTTGTATATAAATAAATTATAATTTGTCTCGATTCTTGATATTTGATACATTTTGTACGTAATTGTTGTATTCGGAGATTGAAAATTGTATTATAATATGTACGTGTTGTCAACATTTGTAATTTGTATACTAATGTTGATATAAAACGTACTTCAATTAAATGCTATAAATCTGTTAACCATTTAACCATATTATAATATATTACTATACCTATTTGTTTACTTAATAGCTATCGATATAAAACGTATGTACTTAGTAAATATTTTAGTGCTAAAAGATTTTAACATTTTTATTTTAATCTATAATATTTAAGCTTGTAGCTAGGTAATATATGTTTCTAAGGAAATATTATAAAATATAATATAGAGTACTTTCAATCAAAATATTTTAAATTATTGGTAAATTAAATTAATATTATCATATAAACATAAAAATTATACTTTGATATAACTATCATAACTTTAAAAATAAATTAGTGAGACACAAATTTGAATCGCAACCAAATAATTAACTTATTTTTTTGAACATTTTTAAGTTACTTATAATGTAATAAGATGTTTTATTAAAATCATTTTGATTTAGTGCAAAAATATATGATAATGAACAATAAAAAATTATTTTAAACATTAAAAAAACAGCTTTTTCTCGGATAAATAAGTTGGCGTAAAATACCTGTAATGTTACATAACAGTACAATTGATTTTATGAGAAAAAAGATGAACAAAGCGTTGATAATTGCATTTCAATATACAGAAATTATGTTGACAGTTCTTTAAGTAATATATTTGATGAATCTAGACTTTAGAGAGTTTTTGAATTTCAGTAAATCTAATTTTCAAGCAAGGACACAAGTCGTTGAAATTATTTCAACAATCTATTTGGATTGAATAATAAGTATTTGATTACGAATGTATCACACAGTTCTACTTATAAATATATAGGAAACATCTGATATTATTTTCATAATAAACATGATTTGGAAATAGAAATAAAACAAATAACTGATTATTTCACAAATTCGACTGAATTTAATTTTCAGTAACTTAATAAATTACGTTCATAATATAATTTATCATACTACTTAAATATCAAAATTTAGAGCAACTCTAATCGTTAGATTCAAATCAAACTTTGAAGCCGAAAATAAACATACAAATCATAGCCATATATTAAGTAGTTACGCTTTAAAAACTTTACTTTCCAGCGTGCACAGTACGTTACTATTTTAAAGCGTGAATTTGTGATATAAGCTTTCTATATAAATTGTAGAAAAGATACAGTTTGTGGTATCACAAGGTATAAATTAGAAAGTTATCTTATTTTATCTATGAACTACCCAATAATATGATGTTCCGATTTGATTTGATACTGCAATCAGTGTAGCCAGAGTTGAAGTTATGTACCTATACGATAAAATAATAAGCATTTAAAAACTATTATAAGTATATCAGTAAGTAATTTTAAAATACACTATTTCTTTGGGGATATTGGGAATGTAATATTAACATCCGGAGTCCCGACAACAGTTTGATGTAGGTATAATCGCCGCAAAAAACGAGGAGAAAGTTCATGACTAAAATTAAAGTTGTTATTATTATGGTAGGTCTTCAACATATTTATTTTATATTATACGTGTAAAAACTAGAATGACGTGCCCATTTGTCTTTATCTTCTGTAGTGATCTTGTGGTGGTGTAAGAGTTTTGCCCACCTAAAAATGTGGTTGCACGGGTTTAAACAATCAAAATGAAGCCACTGCACTATAGTTCTTAAAACTAAATAGATGCCATACTTAGAGAATCATTTTAAACATTTTAAAAACGAAAGAAGCTTTACTTAAATGTAATGCGTGTGATGGGACCTACCGTATAAGCGTATAAGTCCTAGTCTTTTGCAGATGCTATTAATAATAATTCGATTAAAATCTTTAACAACTATATTATAATCATGCCAATTCCACCTAAAATACGTAGATATCCTGTGTATATTCTGAAATATGCTTTCGTCTTCCGTTACTTCTTTGAAATGCACCAACGCATTAATATTCCAACCCTAATAATAACTTTGATTAAGAACGGTAAATAACAGTCTTAAGTCCTAACTTAAACAGCTTTTCAATAATGTTTAACGATATCGTGGGATATGATGTGCAGTACCTATATACAAAGGAGAACACCATCATCGTTTATTTACTTTGACTGTTGGTAGTTACCTACTAGTTAGAAACAACACAATTAATAATATTATGTTTGCGTAAATGGTATGAATATACTGTGCGATTGGTTCAAATGGAATAGTATAATAATGTGCGAGCACGTGTGTATGTGTGTGTTTGTGTTATGATTTAAAATGTGACTTGATGTTAACTAGCTATATTAGTGCAAAATATATCGCCAATATAATAATAGTTATTACATAAATATATTATATAAATAATATATATCGCGTACACATGATGTTTAAATATATATTATTATTACTTACATTTATATTTTATAATAATATGTAAACTTTTAAATATTGATTTATTTACAATTGATTTGTTATAAAAAAAAAACATAGTGCATCGTTTACTTACCTATTTATTACACGCTATCAATAGAATAATATGAACGTATGAAGAGTATATTCACAAAGGATGTCCGTGTAAATCTCGGAGACACAATGTCGACCACAAAAACATTTTGGCGAAGACAAAGACGAGACGTGCCAAGTAAATTCTATGTTTATAGCGAAATATCCGTATGAAAGAAATACATTTGCACTTTATGTTTGATATATACATTGTACAATGTACATATTATATTATTATTGTGTGTATAGGTATGCAAATAATATATAATATATCATAGCGTTATTTTACATATTATGCACTCGGGGTTATGTTGTTGCTATATGTTATGGTGTTGTCAATTTGTTTAAAATATATATTATCTAAATTGCTCTGCACAGAAACGTATTATTTAATCGACGATTCGATAAATATACCGAATAAAATTATTAAAAACACGTACTAAAAATATAAATATAAATAGCCAAATAGGTACTTACTCGTTAACGTGATAACATACTATAATGGTAGGTATATGGTTTTTTTTTAGGTATCATTAAAATTAAATAATGATAATTTGATCAATAAACCATAACGATGATTTCAAACACAGCCTTAGATGTTTAGCGAAATTATATTATCGATGTGACAATCGAAATAAAACACGATCTCATAGTTAGAATTTATCGTAGGTAAATCAAATGACTATACGATTATTCAAATGCGTAATATCGCGAAAGACTCAAATTTGCATAATATCTACAACTCTACATAGTGCATAGAATATTCATTTTAATGTATTCATTATTTCGATTGGTGATCAATTATATTGAATGTTATACATACATGAAATATATATTTATGAAATAGTATAAAGTTCGTTTAATAAAGTAAAATATATAATAAATGTAGTTCCTGTGCTTATGTTTAGATCTTTTTTAAGGATGTAATTTATTAATTAATAAAATTACAATACAGAAGTAGTTTTATAATATATTATATGTTACGCTGAATTTATGAAATTGCCGATTTCATGAAATCAGCAACGTTGTCGTCAAATACGTGAAATCGGCAAGACCTTTCTTAAACAAATTATAAAATATAATTTAATTTAAATAAATGGATAAAACGCTGGAAATATGATAAAATCAAATCGTAATAATAAATATTATATGTATATAAAAAATAAAAAAAGGCAAGACTTCTTAAAAAAAATATAAACATAATTTAAATAAAATATGTGTAAAACACCGGAATATAATAAAATAATAAATACATTTGAATGTGTAAAAAAGTGAATAAAAAAAAAAATTGTATTATATTTAAACATTTTGACAAGTAATCACCCAGGCACGCCGAATTACACATCATATTATTTTTTTTTACATGTGCACTTTTTAGATGTGCAATTCGTATGACAAGTACAACATCGATAGCCTTGTCTGGTCCCAACTGACCCCAGTTTAACAAGTTATCGTAATGAATATTCATTTTTAATCATTCACGCGTACAATTATTGTTTATTTATAATCCACTATTTGTAATTATGTCATAATAATATGTTACCGAATTCATGCAATCGGCAGAAAAAAGTCTGCTTAATTCATTTGGTAGCCAAATTGCCAATTTCATGAATTCGGCTTAACATACATACATATACATCAGTTGGTAGCAAGTATATTCAATCAAACGTTGTAATTTAACTTAAAGTGAGGTACAAAACTACAAAATAGTTGAATTTTTTGATTCACTCAACCAATTTCTAAGTTCCCAAACTAAATCCCGTGCCAAAATAAGAAATAACTTATAGAGAGGCGATTACAGTAAGTTATCGGCTGAGACCATAGAAGCTCAGAATTAAATTTTAGATATCCTATGAATGTCCTAATATTATTAGATGAGTGACAAATTGTAGTATTATAAGTTTTATTTGTTATTTAAAAAACGATGTATAACTTCTTTAGTTTTAACAATTATAGTTTTAAATATAAACTAATCAATCAATACATAATAGTAAACTATTAAATTAGAAAAACCAATATTAATAATGAAATTTGGTCCACGATATTAAAATCATGACATTAATTGTATTAAACTGATAATGAAATTTGAATGTTAAAACGTTATTATAATAAGGAAGTTAAAGGTCTCATTAATGAATTACATTTGAAATGAAATGAGAAAAATATCAAATATTTTACCTGTGTAAATTTGAATTATTGGTATAGCTTATTACTAATAAGTATTGGCTTTGGCGTAAGACTTTTTTTTTTGAGTATGTGAATCGAGGATTTTGGCTACAAGTTGAGGTTAGCAATGTGGCCTTTGTACAAAAAGCACATTTGGCAGGATTTTTACGGTTTTTTTAGTGTAACGATATATTATTATAATATATTAATATGTAACTTTTTTATTCGTGTTTATAATCTCCAGATGAGGGAAACTGTTAAATAATATGTACCTTCTCAATAGTAATATGGTCATTTTGACTCTAAATAACTTCTAAATAGCTCCTGCCCTTAATGTACAATAAATTATTTATTAGCACAAAGTTTATAATACATATTTATTATGTTTTTTTTGTTTCAGGTAAAAAAAAAATGTCCAGTCGCCATGAGTCGTTCACTGCAGAATATTGTACGGGTGAAACAGTCACACTGTACAGCCAACAACACCACACGAGAATACATCTACAAACTCACGCCCACGCAAACAATCACATTCCATTAAATCAAAGTAATATATTTTTTAGTTTTTTTTTTTTTTAATACTATAAAAGTTATAATAACTTATCGTATTTAAAAATTACGCAATACAATGAACAATCTAGTGCATAAATTGTTTATCACGGGATAAAACGGAATAATCATTCAAACGAGAATTAATACTGCAGTCTTTAAATATATCTAATATTGTGCTGGTACAAGCTTTTAGTAATTTTTATAGATATATTTGCATTTTCAATAACATTGAAATTATTCAAATATTATATTAATTCCTTATACTACGATAATTCTAAAAATACTAAACACATATATATTTTCACTAGGTATGCACTTTCATTTAAATTAATTGTAAAACAAGATAAATTGTAGTTTGTTGAACGGTTGAAGATAGAAATATATATGAGTAATGTTCTTTTGATTTAATGAAATCGTAATTAAAATCTACATTTCTTTCGAGGTAGGTAGGTACATCGTTTCTAGATTCGTTTAGAGATTATAGAGATCAAAATTTAAAAATAAAAATGTGAACAGTAAAATACATTAAACCCCTTCGGGGTAAACAGTAAAAATATAATCAACCATGATGTTATTTACAAATGCAATTCGTAAACTGTCAAATACAGCCCATGATTTAGATATCTGGCTTATTTTTCACACTGCGATTTATTAACCAACATTGCAATTTAGATAAACATCGGGTGTATATTGGTAACACACTTATAGACACTGTCATGGCAAATGCGTACAGTTTTAATGAAAAATGGATATTCGAAATAGCAACGGGCGTTTTGTATTATTATGACAAACGTTCGATGCACCTAGAATAAAACCAATGCGAATAATTATTGCGTACCTATAGATTTTTATATTGTACGTGTATTCAGCAGAGATAAAAAGTATTAAAACAGACGATAAACACATCGATACATAATTTTAATAAATAATTATTAGACATCGATTAAAATCATAAAATTATAGAACATCATTACTTATAAGCAGAGCTCGGAAGTTTTAGCAAATGCATATTTTTTTTGGTTCGTCCTAGAACATCCAAAGTAAGATACAAATATGTTTCACACTTCTCTAATGTCATACACAAAATTTTATTTTGCTATTTTTTGCATATTTACGGTTTTTACTGCTATTTTGCTAATTTAAGGTTTTTAGAGCTATTTTTAGTCATATTTTCACATAAATTCATATTATAGGAGCTATTTTGCTAATTTAGAGTTATAATTGCTGTTTATGGTAATATTTTATATATTTAAATAAGTAAATGATTATACAATAATACTTAGGGATTTATAATTTTATCTTTACAGGAAAAGTTTCAGAGCCGGACCAAGTACCTAGTTCTTAGATACCTGCCATTAAATAAAAAATTTGTAAAATTAAAAAAATCGAATACCTACTTCATATTTAAAAAAATCTGTAAAATTAAAAAAAATCTTAAATTCCATGTTTAAAAAAATTGGTTGAAAATTTTATTTTGCATATTTTCCTATTTTTAGTGCTATTTATAGCGCTAATATTAATGTTTTGATGTGCTAATTTAAGCGCTAAAAATTGATTTTTTTAGTGCTATAACTTCCGAGCCCTGCTTATAAGTTGTAACGTAACTACTTGAAATTGGATAGATCTCTATATACTTATATATAAAGCTAAAATAATTATTATTATACAAAAGTTTGTTATTTCAAAGGTATTGGTTAACAGGTATAAGTGTATCTATAAGTTTCAATATGGTTATTAATAAAGCAAGGACTTTCATGCATTTGCATATTTTTTCTGGTTAACTTTATCGTATGCTTGTTAAGTACAAACTTCAAAATACATTTCATAATGTTTATGATGAAATACTCAACGTTTTTAGTGCATATTTTTGCATATTAATTGAACATTTTTTGGTTTAAGGGTCATATTTATGATTATAAGAGCATATTTTAAGCTTTTAGTGCATATTTTGATGATTTATCGAAAATCAAGCGTTTTGGTGAATATTTTTCATGAATCAAGGTCAACAATTTATTGTATATTTATAAAGACAATAAATTAAGATAAATTTTATTTTAAAATAATAATAATGGTTAGTATTTATTATGTCTGTTTTTGTATTTTTATTTAACGAATAGTAGGTACGTGGTATAAAAACTTATTACTATTTTTACTAACACAACTAACTCACAGACCACTATGGTGGATAAATTAAATATATTTATACACTAAAATGCATGGGTATATAAAAATGAGAATCTTTTTATTCCTAAACGTAACCTATCATTTAAACCAAATACAATTTAAACTATTTTGTTTTATATTCGTACATTTATAATGTTCATATTTTTATATATTTTATTTAATATTTAAATATAATAATTATTATAATAATATATTGATTTGTTTAATCCCATATTGCATGCAAGTTGGTTCAAAGTCCACGATATCCAATTTTATTATTTTATAATAACCAAAACTTTTATTAGTCAAACTTTAAAGTGAATATAATTTCAAAAATTGTATTTTTTATTGTAAGTTCTTAGAAATTAAATAGTATTGTGGAATGTAAAAAAGACACTTTTTAAATGGAAAATTCGTCAAAAAATATAACTTTAGAAGTTCAACTGTGAATATTAAAATATTGTTCTAGATTAAATTTCTTATAATCAAAGTTTTAACGAAAATAATACATTTTTAGCATTTATTCTAATTTTATGAAATTAAACACTAAATAAGAACATAAAGATCAATATTATTTTATATCCTAATGTGATTTTATTGCAAAATCACTATAATATATAGTATGAATTTATAACACTTAATTTACATTAGTCTTAAAGCATTTATTATTGCCTAATCACTTATTAACCTAATTATAATTAATAGTTTAGATATTATTATAAAAACAGTTTTTTTGAACAGCTTGTAACCTATAGTTATTTAACAGAATAAAAATAAATTGGATATTACAATTTTTTAAAGTTTCCTCGTATATAAGAGTTTAGATAACTATGAAAAAACCAGTTTTATAAGTACTTACTCATTATATAACATATGTCATATATCATGATTTATTTTTGTTTTTGTTTTAAAAAACTATTTTTTTAAATTTATTAAGAGGACATTATACTCGCATGTGTTGTCTCTGTCTTACTGACGTGACGTATAACATAGTAAATTTAACGTTCACAATCATATATTTTACTCTGTTGTTTTTAATAATATTACAGTAATATGACTTAATATCAAATTTTAAGAGGAAAAAAGGACTTTGTATTAGTAACGTCATGTTTTTATGTTTTGATTTTGAAGATAATTCTGATCAATTTATAATGTACATTTTCAGGAAACAATAAAAGTATTTGTCACCTAGTATAAAGTATTTTTAACTTAATCACATTATTATATTTAACTCAAATTCTCTAAAAAAATGTTAACACAATAAAATTTATTATTTTTACTAATTAATAATTATATTTTATTTTGTTCAAAATGTGATAGAATTAGACTATGAAATATTAGTCATTGCTATACTATAAATGTTGATGTTTTTTAAATGATTAATTGCATATATTTTTGTAAAATTAATACTAATTAAATATATTTTTTCTTTTTTCGCAAAAAACCTAATTAATGATATTGTAATTATACGAGTAGTAATGCTAAAAACTCGTCAGAGGTTTCGGCGTTAGTAATTATTATTGTAACAACTCAAAGTGTGAGTTCGTTGATAAGTTTACTGCGACTTAATCCCTAATGAAGCAGAGATCTGTCTAAAGTCTCATTAAGACGATATAACTAAAGTAACTATAGTTATAATTACCAGTTAAATAGAATAATAATGTGATCAATATCAATTTAAATAAATATTATTAAAATATAAAATGTATACTTCGAATTCATTAGTGATAACTGATGAACTACACATAAAAGAGGGAGTTGGCATGACAAGCACATTTTTGGTTTATTTAAAAATCACACGATTTTCATTCTACTAAATATTGACAGTCTGTATTTATAATACTTATAAATTTTATAATAATTAATAAGTAATATTATGCTCGTTATATGGTTATCTTATCGTCGCTTTTAATAACTCAAAAAACCAAAACGATGTTATTGAGGAAAATATTATACATTTATATGCTGAATTTAAATAACGAATATTTTTATTTTTATAACGCCATAGTACTATATAATACGAATATCGAAATATTGAACTTAGAAAACTTGAATTTATAACCTCTATAATTATAGTGGTGTTGAAGTACGGTATTTTATTTTAGTGTTATACAATTTTACACCTTTTATGTTCTATTACATAGTCATAACTTTTATACTTTGTTAAGAAAAGGACGTGTCTTAATGCATTTACCTTAAAAATATAAGTGTTTCATGTTTTATTTTACATAGGAGTAGACTTTATGTGGTTATTGACAAAGGCATAAACCAAGTATAATACATGAAAAAATGAATAAAACAACTTTAAATATGAATGTATGTATTTATGCGTGTTATGTATACACAAGCTAGCTTTTAAATAACTTAATTAATAACGAACAATCCCTAACATATTTAACCCAATAATTCATAGACGTAGTTAATAATAAGTTTTTCAAATTAAATGTTTAATAAATGAAAAAAAAACAAATTTATATGCACAAAAGTATAAACCGAAATATTTTTTTCATAAGTAAATTAAATAAATAAAAAATTTTAATGATATCATTGTTAAAATTATAACTATTGATTTTTTTTTCTAAATTATGTTACGTGTTATGGAACACTATTTCTTGAATAAATAACTTGAAGACGGATAAAATTGTTTATCCGTCCTTAGAAAATTAATTGTATAGCAAACTATATTATTTTAATGTATTTAAAAGTTTAAAATTTTGAATTTAAATCTTAATTTAAAATATTTTTTAAAGTCAGATAAAATATTCATGAGCATTTTTTTTAATTTGCATAAGACGTAATTTGTTTTTATATAATAAAATTACAGGGACATACAATGAAATGTTATTATAATCATTGTAAATATCCCTTTGTTTGTAAGTGTGCTTAACTTATTCATAATAATATTATATTAATTTAATTTTTTGAATTGAGTTTCATCTATAATTTGTTTTAAATATATAAATACTTTGATTTAGATATTTCTGAAATTTAATTAAATTGTTCATAGTGTCTAAGTATGCTATATAAGTGCTGTGTAATTAATGTGTTATACATCCATTAAACGATTATAAACATGAAGTATTTATCATACCATGAACATTTAATTACATTTTCAGAAGGAGAACCAATTATATTGCCAGATAACTTGGAGAGTTTGCCACGTGCTGAGCATTTTCCTGTTCAAAGACATCGCTGGAACACTAACGAGGTAAGCTACAATGAAATTATTAATAAAACTATACTATTGAGATATTCAGATTAGACTTACTGTGCATAGTATGTTAAAAAGTTCACAGACTAAGTTTTTTTTTATATTATTATTATTATTTATTATTATCTAAGTAATATTTTTCTATAGCTATTCAAAGTATAGCGTTATCTTTAAATAACAAATAATTATTAAAAAGTTTTTGAATAACAATCATACAAATTACCTACGTAAGTTTTCGTATGCTTAAAACTATTTAAAAACTTACAATGAACAAGTAGAGTGGTTGATGACTGCTTTAATTTATAGATCGACACACTTTATCAGATTGATTTCTCCCTCTCCCACAAAAAATATCATAGTTTATTTTATATAATTTTGTTATTTAAAAAAAAAATTGTTATTTGTTGAAGTGATATTTTGACTCCAAAAAAGCTTTATATAGGATAGTTTATGCAATATATTAACAAGGTTTTACAATAGAAAAGTTAGGTACCATACAAATATTGAAGTATCAAATGTACTAACAGTATAGTGTAATTCCTAATAGGACATACAGTTATTGAATTTTATCGTTCTCCACGAACAATTTTATTCCGATAATGTGACCCAGTAATAAGCTGCTTATTTGATGGATTTAATATAGTAGATTCATTTCTCTGTTGAAAAATGTAATTAAAGTTTAGTTGAAGAAACTACTTATGTACAAAAAAAAAAAAAAATGATTAAATAGGTTATAATAAAAGGTGTGACATAATAGCTATAATTACGGACAAAAATGTAATTTGAACCATGAATATACCCAACGTATCCATAGTATCTATAATCTATATATATATATTATAGCTCACTAAACATCACGTTGGTAAAAATTAGGTTAGGTTTTTTTATTTGATTTTTAAATATAATACTGATCTCGGAAATACTCGAATACTGCAGGTGAAACAGATATTAAAAAAAATAATAATAATTAAATTTCGATTTATAATTATTTATTGCGAGTACCTATATCAGTTCAAAGGTTTGACAGCGAGGGGGAGGTACGCGAGTAGATTATTAAATTATAATACATATATGTATTTATTTTGTACACATATTTATATATATTTATGTTGAAGCCTCATAAAAACGTATGACGTTGTGGAAAGTGCTTTGTGGAGGCTTCACACTTTTAAGTAATTATGATAAATAACGAGTAGATGACATATTATTATCTTTATCGTTGGAAAATAAACTTTTAAATATCGAGTTTTAATGGTTGAACAATTATTGTGTATTCCAACAGGCGATGTAAAAAATAATACATAAAAAAAATTAAAACTTTACATTATTTTTATTATTTATCATTTATACATGTTTTTTTAACTTGATGTTTAACTATACTGATTTATTTATTTAAAATTATTTACCTTTTTTTTTCACTGCTTATTTAATTAATTTGTATATAATGCCGTTCGGTATGATTTGACTTGATGTTAAAGGATTTCGTATAATTGGTCGGGTAGGTTGTTTTAGTGCCCTTTTCGAAAATACATAGAAAACAATAAAATTAATTTTTAATTCAGTATAATATATATACGAACATTTTCCCGCTGTCTTTAGCAGATACTTATCGTAACAATTATAAATCTACAATTTATATTTTTCATTCTGTTTCAAACTTGACGCTACGTATTTGCCATTTAATTTATAAACTGTAATTTAAATAAGTTGTTTTTAGGAGTAAACATTAATTGTCTCATATTTATAGTTATTGGTTTTGTAATTTTGTAGCCAATTATTTATTTATTCCCAATTATAACGAGTATACTGAAATATTTTAAATTTAAAACTTCCTTATACCTATTGTTTTATTTTTTAAAAACTATAGTTCTAGAAAATTTTAGTTGATTATTTATTATACACAAGTTTATAGAATAGGACTATACGATTTTCGATTAATTTCGATTTCAAATTGTTTTATATACTTATATTCAATACAAATTAATATAAAAATATCTATTCTGTTGTTGAAGTTTTTGGTTTTAAATTTTCAATTTAAGTTTAAAACTTTTTAATAAAAAAGTGAATGATAATATGTTAATCCAATATAGCAAAATAAACATTTTTGGTAAGTTTCGACCACGACTATAGGATATTATCTTATTCAGATAAAAAGAAAAATAAGTAAAATAATTTCTTATGCTAATGTGAAAGAATTGAAATAAGTACTGAAAACTCAGTTAGGGATAATTTTAATTGGTTCTCTTTTTGTTCGCAGTGATTATATCAATAGTTTAATAATATTTTTCACAAATATTTCGAAAAATATAAAATTCATACAGAATATTGATACAAATTTTGAAAATTATACTTTAATACAATATATTTTTACCTATAATATTATTTACCAAATTTCATATTGGTATATAGTATTTATAAATTTTATAAATCAATAATAATTATTATAATAATATATTATTCTTGTGGCTTAATAAATATTTTCAACTGTAGATTTTTTGAAAACAAATATTTACTGTTTAAAATATTTTACGTCAGTGTTTAACGAAAATCAAATATATTAATCTTATTTTTTAAATTGTTGTGTTATATGTATTAATTGTAATATAATATAAGTAGAAAGTTTCTCTGTTCATTTATTTAAAATGTATAATGCCAATGAATTTAGTTAGGTTCATTATTTTATGGTAATAATGTTTAATTATTCATATTTCAATATTTAATTATTCTGACATTTCAATGATAATAATTTATTTATATCACTAATCGCCATTGATTGTAATTTAATGCAATTTTCCATTTTATCCTGTTGGTAACTTTTTGGACAGCAGACTTCTTCTTTACTTACTGATTGGTTTATTAAAAACTAAAATAATACCACATCGTGTACATGTATAATTTATAAATCAATCGGTACTTTTTAAAATATAATTTTGAAACTATTGTACCTTTTATTATGTCGTCAGTATAGGAATTGTTCCAATTTCTTGGAATTTCCTGAGAGCTTTGACTATTGAATTTTAATGTACTTTAATATATTTTCATTTCAAACTACTAAAGACCAGTTTGTTACGTATGTGAAATGTCAATTTAGACGTCATTGGGTACTGGCTGTCCGATAGGATTTCACGTGGAGGGCGGCTTTTTATCCCTACTCCACCCTACGCCATTTCGTCGGTTGAATATAAAACGGCAAATTTATCGGATTTCATACTCTATTAGACTTCTACCTTCCCATCTCTATAAAATCACCCGTGACTCGGCTGACGTGCGTTCATATAATTCAATTCCATCGCTCAGCTGGGGATCTTCTATTTCTTTCTCTAATGATTCCTTGTTCGCATATCGGGGTAATGTATGTATGTATGTATGTATGTATGTATGTATGTATGTATGTATGTATGTATGTATGTATGTATGTATGTATGTATGTATGTATGTATGTATGTATGTATGTATGTGTATGTATATATGTATATGTGTATTTATGTATGTATATGTATGTTGACATTAAAGGAACTGTACGTATAGTATTTTAGTACACGCATGTGAATTGTATTGAATTGACACTATTTTTTTCGTATTTGTAATTGAACTTCAATGTCAATCCAATGACTTAAGGACTTCGTATAAAAACGGTTTATAGTTATTAATTAGGTACCCAATTGATTATGTCATCTAGTTATTTGAAAACGTTGGTTTAATTTTAAAATACATTATATATTGGCTATTATATTATTACATTAGAATGCTTTAAACCTGTTACGTTAAACACAATTCATATTCTAATAGTTATAATTAGTATCATATAGCTGCCCGGAGTAGAGTTTTTTTTATACAGGTTATGCTGGGTTATATACTCACATGAAATATTAAAATGTACGTCACAAGTTACTTTTAAACAATGTGATTATTTTATTATTATTATTATTATCAATATAATTAGTTATACATGCGTGTTATTAAAATACTTTATTATTATTATGTAGTTAAATATTTTATCATATTTTTGAACACTCATTATTTATTTTACATTTTAAAAACGACATTTTAGCAAGGATACCACGAACCATTGTCATAACCATTGTATATTTTCATCAATAATAATATGGCTAACAGCAAGTATAATATACTCGGTTTTTTATGCTTAATCTAGAAATACTAAATATTATTCCTATATACATTTTTGTAATCTTATAGTTTTTATTTTTGTCCATAAAAAGAATTGTAAGAATACTTACTAAGATTTGAATGAAAGGACGGTGTTGTTAATTAAAGTTTAAAACAATCGGGAATATGCTGTGTGCATAAATATTACTTTTTGGAAAATATACGTATGCTACACATTGCCATTATGGACAATCTTTATCATTAAATAATCAATTTTCTATTGTCATATTCATTTTATCTTATTCTTATCAACTTTTATAAATATTATGTAGCTATAATACAGGTCTTTTAAATACAAATAATATATTATTATTATTATTATTAGAAATAAAATAGGAATTCAAAGATAATAAGTACTCAAAAGGCTATACCATTCTATTATTATAGTTTGGTATAATTAATAATATATAATTTGAAATAATGTCAAAATATATCATCTTAGTATTAAACTGTAATTTCATTCTTAACGCAAAACGCAAGAATTCAATTGATTGATAACATTGATAATAAACCAAATGCACGCATTGTTTGGACGAATTCCCATCGTTGCAAATGCCAACAGCACTTTATGGCCAAATCTAAGTCGATATTATAAAAACTTAATATTTAAAATGAAATCAAAATCGCTAGAGGGATTGAAAGCCATGATGTAGCACCTATATGAAGAAATAAATTGTTTTTTTCCCCAGCTGGAACCAGCGCGGAAACAACATCCCTCAAAAACAATTGTAATAAAATAGTTTTATTTGCATTCCTCTCTTTTATCGTTACTCCTACCTCAATGTGTATGCATTTGTTTTGTACATGAAAACATGTACATATTATATAATATATGTATACATATAATCAATTTTTTCTTGTTTCAATGAATAATGCTTTACACAATGTCATCAGTTATTTTTTCACAGTTGAATTCATACCGAGCCTATTTGCTCTCTCGGAAATTGATATTGAAATCAATCATGTTATCACAACAACATGCCATTATAATAATATAATTATATGTTATGTAATTTTTTTTTTCAGTTTTGACAATAATTTTCTTTTAACAGTGTTTTGTTTTTCATTTATTTTTGTTCCACACTTATATATAGTATAGTTATGTAGTTATATACAGGTTAGTTTTGAATTTCTCACACTTTTCCCGGACGTATAGTTAAAATATTGAAGTCTTTTCACCCCAAATGTAGTAAGCTATAATATTATTTTTAGTAGAAATTATGGTTTATTGTGTAAATTCATATACCTACTGTGAAGAAATCACTATGAGTACTCACAAAACCTACTGACCTACCAAGGGTAGATAATATTTATAAAATAAATACATATTGTAGTTGAGTATTAATTAACCAATTACAGCATAATAATATATGATATTATATAATTGTTAATATTGTATATTTGAAAAAAATAACTCTATAAAATCTTTCATATGATCCATCCAAATTCATAATATAATTGTGGATTATTTGAAAAAAATCAACTAATAAAATTGATTATTTTATAAGCATTTATAAATATTATGAAATAAACTATCAAGTAATTAACTTGGATATTACTAATTATACCAAAAAATATTAAATTATTATTTTATTTTTTTAAATTATATAGTAAATGCATATATGGTGGATTATCAATATTATATTACCAATTTTTAATAACGAGTGTGTAATTATTTTTTAAAACACAATCTTTGATATAATTTGTATTATTTTGAAAACAATAAAATTAATTCAGAAAAATATCTTGAAAAAGTGTATTTATGTAGGATACACGCTTTAAATTTCTTTTATTAACCCAGTAAATATACAAATTGTAGGTACTATTATAATTATATATAGAAATAACTGGGTTACACAAATTTAAATATGAAACAATTGATAATATAAAAAATTTTAAGCTTTAGTTATACACATTTTTTAAGCATAATCAAAAGCCATTTAAAGTACCTTTCTCTATTTTGATTAAAATTCTTCTTTACTTTGCTTGTGGGATATAAACTAATTACTGTACACATAATAAACATAATTTATTTATATTTGTTAATTACCGTGCTTAAAGGATTTTCAAAACATTCTCTTAAACAAAATATTTAAGCCCCAGCAATTTTTTTGTACGAACTACGAACAATGAACATGAAACAAAAAACTCGTAAAGGAGTAGTTTATTTGAGTATACTTAATAAACAGTAAAACAAAAACAAAATAAATCATTCGTTTATTTTTAACTTAAAACTCAGATTTGATTAAAGTTAAAAAAACATTATCTGACTTGTAAGTTGTAACATTACTTTTAATAATAAGTTAGTCAATCACATTTATATAATTTTAATAAAAAAATAACATTGCTTAAATTTATTTGTATATAGGCCACTTGGCCAAAAATAAATTATTTTTACTAATCTTATTGTGTTTTTTATAACTTATTGATTGTAGATAAGGATTGAGATTTCGTTTTATTATTTTTTATTGAATTCTATTTTTAAACCTAACCTATGTTATATTTTTATCTGTAAAATATTATTTAGAGTAATAGACATTTCTACAATAATAAAATTATTAGTTATTTAAAAGTATTTATTTCATTATTATTATTTATTATAATAACTTAATGAGATAACTAGTTAGTTAAAAATATTTAAAATGAATAAATATTGAGTGTCCATGATGGGTTAGAAGTGTTTTTGCGTTGACTTGGAGCAGTAAAATTATTTTTCGTACGTGTTTATTTTTTACATATTTTTGTCATAATATATTTTAGGTATATTTAATTGATTCCAATAATATTTTTCTATATTATATTTTTGTTTACAGTTAGTAGTTATATACACCCGTATATATATTTTTTATTAGTTACTATGATAATTAAAAGAAAGTTTCATTCTAAGAAGTGAATAAAGTATTATTGGTTTAGAAAAGATAATAGTTATCATTATGTTGAGACTTCAATATTTAATACTTTGAACGAATATATAAAAGTTTCGATAAATAAAATAAAATTCAGTCAGTAAATAATTATTATTTCGATAGGAAATAATGTTGAAATCGGTTTTCCGATTTTGACCAATTTATTTTGACTATATTATACCTTACAAATAATATAATGACAACTGAATCATTTCACGTTTGTAAGAAGTTTTCAATGATTAGATACTTAAAATATATATATTTAAAAATTACAGTACTCACCTTGGAATTATACTTTTGTAAATTACAAATAAAAATGTTTGGTAGTAGGTATTGGATAATGCAGGGAGGGGAGGAGACGAAAGCCTTTCATCATCACGGTTCCGTTAGCTTTTTCGGACTTATGTAACCACGTGTAAACGTGTTATAGCGATAGTTTACATTTTACCTTTCAGAACTTATTAATGAATAAGTCCGATTAGAGAAAAACGAAGGAACGGACAGAGTTCAGGTTGTCAATTGTGTATAATAATACCCGTTAAATCGCCACTATACATACGTTTTTCCGGTAAAGGAAATCGATAACCCTATATCAGATTTCACGATGCACCGGGTACGTGCACGTCCCGCGGATATGTATTATATTTTTAACTCCGTCAGTTACAATCTCGATATCGCGATTGTCACGTTCAAATATATTATACGCACTTAGTTCGAGTTCCAGTCGGCAGTGTATATATGTATGTAGCGGCGGTGTCGCCGTTATATTCAATCTCGCCACTCGATTTTCATATATTATTTCCGCAGACGCGCAATATTTTATTTGAGCTACAGTTCTGTGCGTACGCATAAGGTGTATGAAATGTTTAATGTGATTTGCCCCGGTTCGCGAAGAAATTCATGGCTGTATTCGTTTTGTTCGTCTGAGCAGATAGGTAGTTTTTTTTTCAAGCACATAGGCGTTATCCACTCCGATATCGTACCAATATTGTACACACGGTCGGGGGGGGGGGGCTTATCGAAAAGCTCAGAAGTTTAGCGAGACTCTGAAATAAACGATATACGCCGGTTGTATAGGCGAATGTCGTGCGCAATCGTCATTATTCGTTACAGTATAGATGATATATAATAACATTATTGTTATAACACTCGTGTAATTTATCGTATATTATGTATAAACGGAATACGTCGCGAGTGTTCAAACAACGCGATACTCGACGCCGACCACAGAGAAAAGTAAAAATAGGTATTTTAATAGATATAGCCGAATTATCACTCGTCTAGGCGGTTAACATTTTATTTGTAATTGAAAACAATTTATAGAAATATGTATAATAAAAATATATTAAATTACGATAAAAACAATAATTTTGAGTAGGTACGTCGTACTCGTTGTATACATATATATATATATATAAATATTTACATAATAATATAGCCATTAGCCGCGTCCGCTATTATGATACTGACGAGCGGATATTATATGTGTTGTTTAATTACGTCTGAGTGTTTGATGCGTTTCAAAATAATTATTTATATGAAAATATAACACATAATATTATATTCGTATAGTTCATGGTACCAACAAATAAACTATTGTATTACAAAACGTCACTTACTTAATTAAAATGTTTATTAACCTTGTTTTGTACTTGCCACCTACAAATCCGCAACGAAAATGAAAACATTAAATTTTTATTATTTTATTACGATATAATTCGTGTTTAGGACTTTTAGACATGATATTGATGTACACGAATATAATACATATCTTTTTTTCCGTACGAGGACGATACAAGAGATGAAATTGTATTATTATTATTTTTTTTTTAACAGGGTATTAACATACATGTATAATAGTTATTATATTTCGAACATAATATTATATAGTTAATATGACGACGACGTTATTATAATATTATGACGTACTAAATATTACGATTATCATGCGCATAATCTGCGAACATCATAAATTGTTAAAAGGCACGTAAATATAATACACATCTTACAGTACGGCCTATAAACCGCGTTCATTCGTTATTGTATAATATAAACCTATTATTGTTAAAAATTAAAATACTAAAAGACAATATCTTGCAGTGTCGGTCTGGTCCACCCGACTACCCACCAATCGCAGAGGGCTTTTGGATATTTTTCAATATCGGCTCCCCGACTAGGATAAACGGGCAAAATGCATATTTAAATGACTTATGGGTCGTGAATGAAAAATTTCAAATTCTATTGGAATTGCAGCGAAATAGTCTGGTTTATTTAACAAATTGTGCATTGCATTCAAATGCACGTACACGCGTTAAGTTGAGTGTGAACGAATATTTTCAAAAAAAAAATTCGATAAGATAACAGTATCCTTTAACTTGTCTGTTAGACAAAAAAAAAAAATCATTAAGTTTAAAAACAAATATGAATTAATTATTAATACCTAATAATATGTTAGTCTGTAATAAATTAAATTAGTTATTTAATATTTTAACAATAGTTTACAATTTATTAAATTAATGTTACTATTCTTTTTTTTTTTACACTAAGGTTGTTTATTATTTCCTATTTTATGTGTGTAATAAATTGTAAAAAATAAACATGTAAAACGTCGTCAATTATACATTTTGTTTTTAATAACAAAGAAGATTAAAATGCACAATTATTTTTAATTAAAAATAAATCTATTTTATTGAAATGTATTAAAAGTCAGCTAGTTAAGTTGTTTTTATGTCTGTATGAAGCTTGGGGCCCATTAAAAATTACCGGGCCAGTGGCCCAATTGCGGACTATAGGCCAACACTGATAGTTGACGACGTTTTTAACAGCTCTATCCGACTATATGTTTATAACGGATTATACCTATGAGTTCATTAAAAATATAATATCATACCACACGGTACACATGCGATGGACCGTAGTAAGTTATCTGTGATTATTTATCACGTAATGTCTGTGTATAATAATATTATGTAGATACACTAGCTGCAGTGGTGTTGTACTCGCTGTATACGCACACCACCATCGCCACCACTATTTAATGTCGTTTCCTCATTTACCTTTGGTGAAATGTATTAAATTTGAGCACTAAACCACTACATATACGTGCATTGTTGTTGTACAATTTATAATTAAGTTATGAATATATTATAATAAAAATAAAAGAAAACAACTGAGCGGAAGACAAAAAAAAAAAAACAATGACGCGCCTCGCTCAAAAATCATTCTCGGTTTTTCATAGCATCGTATCACTCATATTAAATATTAATAGAAATGTTTTGTTTTAGAACTTTCTAAAACTAAATAATTTATTGAAAACAATTTGAAAATTCGTAGTATTTTTATTTCTTTGCCTAACCTAGTTTCATCAAAACAAGTTACAGGTTCATTATAATGTATCTCAAGTCCAATTGATACTGTCTGTCAAAGTTGTAAAGATCAATAATAATAATAATACAAGTACTTCAAATTCGTATTTTCTACACAGTTCCGAAGAGAAACATTATTGATTTTCCAAAACCTACGAGATACTAAAATAAATGCAAATATTTAAACGGTATAGATAAAGATTTAACATTGCGTCACAAGGCGAAAGGTGTAACTCCGTCTTTCAGTTATTTGTTCACATCATCGCCGTAATGATGCTAAACTTGGCCCTATTATTGTAAACTACCTACGAGTTAAACGTAGCCAGCCCAGATTCAGAGGGGTACTCACAACGACTATTTTCATTTGGGGTATAATAAAAAATATTATAACACGCGTTACATTATTATTTTTAATTTTTAAGTTGTGATTAATTATCGTATTTAAAAAAAAAAAAAACATTTCCACTTATTAAAGTCAGTATACCTACGTCGTTAATTCAATTTTATTCGTATATTTTATGATTGTAATTAATTATAAAACACTGGTAATTCAAAAAATAAAAGAAAAAGTTCATTGTATTAATAAATTACTATCTAATACGTTTTTGATTTTAAAACGTTCAAATATGCTCGGTTTGGGTTTAGAATATTAAAAATGTTATGATATTCAGCAAATACCATTAAGAATTAGGTAAAATCAATTCTGTACAATTTCAATTTTAACTCTGTGTTTCAATTTTTTTGAAAATTGTATTTTATAAATTTTTATAATTTCATGTATACAATTAATTAAAAGAAAAAAAATTCCGTGAAATAGTTTGGTAGCTTTATAGTTAATTTTATTAGTCAGTATACATTTTATAAAAACTAAATGTTGGCTTACAATAATAATATTATAATAGTATGTTTCCCTACGTTTTGAATAATACATCATTGAACTCGTTTATACTCCAACAATTTGAATATCAAAGCTAATTTTTCGCTATTTTTTTTTAGAATTTAATTTATTTTTATAATGGTTAAGTTAATTATAAATATCACAATACTTTTTCACATTCATCCATTTAGTATACAAATTTAATTAAATAAAGTTATTTTTTTCTTTTTATTCTTTTTTTTTTTCTGTAAACCATTTGTGAAAATGTGAATACATTTTAATCTGACGTCAAACAAATATAAAATATATTAATTATCTTCTATCAACATGCAATTTTGGAATTAAAGCTGAATTTAAAGACATGACAAATAATATGTGTTTGACGTAATAATTTAATTGGGTTAATATAATATACTCTAATATCTGACACTTTCCAACTGTATGATAAGAATTAGCAGAAAAATAATTTCATACTGAATACAATTTATTAATTCATGATTTTTTTGAATTATTCACATCAATTTAACTTGTTACCTTAATATTTTTAACGTTGTGTTAAATTATTGCCCATGTAGGTATTTTAAAAACTACTTTTAATAGTTGATCGCAAAAGTGTTATGAGTTTATAAATTTATTTAGAAAATTATTTTATCAAGTATAAAATTAAACATAATAAAATATTTAAAATTATTATCAAATATACATAAAATTATCAAAATATATCAAATTTAGCAAGTTGATCTAGACGGGGCTGATCGACTCAATTCAGTTATTTTATGTTGTAAAAGGTGTAAAACTATAATAATTAAGCTTAATTGCTTAGTATGCATTTTTCGCTGTATTACCTATAATAACGTCGAGGAAATTTCTAAAATAAATAAAAAAATTAAAAAAAAAAATACATCACATAATGACAAAAAAGTAAAACAATTATGAATGTATATAAATTTGTATTATTTTAATAATTATTCATGATTAATCTTTGTCGTACATGCTTAAACATATGCTATTATTTCTGACTTTTTCATATGTGTAAAGTAATTCCAAATTACCCATCTGATTTTTCACGGTTAGACCCGCTCCATAACCAAACGTTATTATTTGATAGTACTGATTGCTGGTTGATTTATAATAGGTATATAAAACAGTTTTTTCATCTGTTATTTTTCATTTTATATATTTCAATAGTGAATCATATTATTATAAAGCATTTAACTATATGAGCCAAACATATAAAATATACAATATTACTCTCGAGTATATAAACACTAAACACGGTCGGCACTACTTCAATCGATATATTTAATTAAAATCGACATTAAAAGGTGTACCGACCCGGTATAATATTTCATACGGTTCATACTTTATCTGCTGTTATCTATAATATATAATATATAAGAAATGTATTGGGCAGTATTGTACATTATTACGGTTGCCGCGTGAAATACGGCTGGCCGTGGTAATTTGCTAAGTGCCTAAGTAATACTGTAACTTTGGATGGTTCTTAATTTAATGCACCGCAGCTGATCAACGGAATCCGATAAAGACTCTGTACAGAGCTACAACAACAATAATAATAATGATAATAATTATATAGGTACACTGTGTGTGTGTGTGTGTGTGTCTATATAAATAAAGGTTTACCGGACGGGTATACGAATAGCGCCGCGCGTTCTCGTGTCTCGTTCGATAAGGAAAAATAGACTGGCCGCAGTTTGTTCGGGCCGACTCGATGTGTTAATTTATTTATGGGCAAACTGCAGATTATCAACGTAGATATTTAAACGCCGACATCGTTCAACAGTCTCCTCGCCAATCGTTCGCAATAGAATAACGACGCCGCCGCCGTTGTTCGAAAGACCGAGGGCGCGTCGCGTATAGTCGTCGGTTTAATGGGATCACGATTAGATACTCGCACGAGTACCTATCCATCTATATATATGTATTATACTTACCTATATTATTTCAAAGTGTGCGCGAATAGAGTGTGTATTATATTGTACGCGTTCTGTGTAACGGTGTTCGTGGGCAGACACGACCCTATATTTTAAAGGGATAACGAAATTATATTGGGTCACGAGGTTACAACCGTTAAGTCGTTTGCTTACACGCTGATGCGAATGTGGCAAAGTCGCGTGCGAGCGTAATACACGGATAATAAACAATATGTACATATCTTATTATGCGCGCGCGCGCGTTTATGACCGTGTAATGTATTGTAAGGAAATCTCTCACACTATAATATATTATATGGACACTGTGCTGTTTGTGTGTAGTGGAAAATGGTGTGTGAACGTTATTCTACGTGCACACTCACACGCATACAGACACACACACACACACACACAGTCTCAAATATAATCCTATACAGCCACCCCCCTCCGACCACAATCAATACTAGTCAAAGAGTCGGTATACTATACTATACAGCGGAGACCATCTCGCACACTATTTTATCTCTCAACTGCCGCCCACACGCACACATATACACCTATTATAATACCCTAGACTGCCCGTTGTCCGGTTTTAACTCCTCTCAGTGGACCCCGTGGAAACGACAACGATTATTAGGTTTGAGCGCAGCGTTAGTGCGACTCGCTACTGTGTGTCTTAATTATTATTTATCTCGCGAATGGAACTCGTAGCGAATCGATATAATATATATATATATATATTATATGTATATTTAGAGATGTAAAATTTACGTAAATTTTTTTGTGGTAAATTGCCGATAAAAGTTTACGTCAATTTACCGTAAATCCTGTAAATTTGTTAAATTTTGATAATTCTTATATATCACCATAGGGACACCCTCAGGAACTCTTTACTGCCTCTTTTATGAACTTATTATATTATTGTAACGTTTGTTTTTATTATTTACTGAATAGTAAAATATCCATATGTTACTATAAATTTAATGAATAATTTTATATAAGAACCTTGTAGTAATGTAGTGTATTATTGACTTTTATATTTATATTATGAGTTATTTCACATGTACATAAATATTAAAAGTGTACCAATAAAATAATTTGCAAATTAATTAAATCAGATTCATTAGGTACCTATAACATTATAGTGACTAATTTAGTATACATACTAATTTTTTCGGTAAAAAAATATTTACCTGTAATAAATAATTGGTAAATTTACCGGTAATTTACCTTATCGGTAAATTTACGCGGTAAAATTTGACCGAGCTTACATCTCTACGTATATTATATTGTAAAATTCATGTATAATAATATACATATTATAGGTAGGTACTCGGTACACGTTACGGTGTGTCCGGTACAACCGGATAACTGGACACTCGATATTTCAGCGTACAAATTTTCAATTCAATTCAAATGATTATTTTTTTTTATTCATCCATATTCTATATGCTGAAAATAATTACATAATACATTATATCTATATACTATACCTATTGGTTTTATTTTCGTGTACCCACTCAAGGTTCATGTTTGCACACGGGGACAATTAGTGGTTGACCCGTCTGATCTAACCCAAAAAACAACCGATTAATAAAAATGATATGTCACACGCGTCGTGCATTTAAATAATGTCTAACGTTCAAAATTATAAAACGCATTAACATAAAAGTACCATTTTTGAATAATATAAAGTTGGTTTGACCATTGAAATTCATGAAAAAATAAAAATAATAATTGGTGATGAAAATGGGTAGTTAACATTTAAAAAAAAAAAAAGAGAGAGTTATTGTACCTAAAACTCAAGTGCAAAATGCAAAATTTAAATGAAAAAAAAAAAATAAAATTATAAAAAAATTACTGTACTCTTAAGTGTTTTGTCGACAAATAATAATGATTCACATTAGAAAATTCTTGAGATATTGAGGTTTTTAGTTATTGAAATATTTTGTGAATATATATTATATGGTATCAGCAAAAAAATAATAAAAATAAAAATGATTGTATGATGTTGTTAGGTATGGGAAATTTTAAAAACTTTTCGTTCTCAGGAGACAAGTTTATAAGTAATAAAAAAAACATTAGGAACAAAATAAAAATCATAAATAATATATTCAGAAATCACATAAGTTATAGCTATATTTTTCATCGTTATTAATAGTGATTTTTATCGTGATATTCATATAAAATAGGTATGTTATAATGAAATACATTTTTCAATTTATCATTCATTTTACAACAATTCTGCATGTACTGATTTTTCAATATAAGCAGTATACATGTGTTAAAATGGATTGAGTATTTGAAATGGTATTTTACGTTATAAACATTTTTTATTTCTACAATGAATGGATGAGTTATAAATATTTTTCTATTTTTAAGTTGGTCTGCCTAATAATGTTTTTAACTAGGTACTTTCCTTATTTACTATTCTTATTATTTCATGTAAGCCACGTATATTTATGACTTAAAAACCCATTAAAGTACCCTTAAAAATGTACTAAAAAATTATCATCTTTAAGTATACGTTCTTTAAAATAATACTCTTACTATACAAGTTTTGAATAACATAAAATGTAAATTAAAATATCTTTATATTAAAACAAAACTATAATAAGTACAAAATATTAATATTCGACGAAAAATGGTCAAAAATATGTACTTAAAGGGAACATTTATTTTACTTAAGGTCTTCAAAATAAACTTTGTTTATTGTAGATCACCCAATAACCCATGAGTTTGAGTTTAATCATTTGAATTATTTTTTTTAAAGTAATTGCGTTTTTAATATTTTTCTAGGTAATTCAATTTAATGACCATATAATTTATAACTAGGTCTATATATATTATATATATTATGGTTATCAAGTGGTAAAATTTAGTTTGATAAAATTCATAATTTGTTGATATGAGACTTATTGTTTGGTACACGATAGGTTAACTTTATAATAATTTATAATGATTACAAAATTATTTTATGCATCACGAGCGAAGCGAGACGAATTTTCAACACTATTGATCCTGTGTGTGTATATATATATATATATATATATATACTTAGACCGCTTTTAATTTTACAATACATTTAACTTAATTGTTTTCATAAAACTAAATTTCCTCAACTTACACTTTCTTCTTAAGGTAAAATAAACAATCGTCATTGTTTCAAATAGATAGGAAAGCTGGAAGAGATATAGAAAAAAGTGTACACTATGAAAATTTGGAAAAATTAAGTGTTTATTTTGGGTTTTAGGGAATATGGTTATTTAAGTTTTAGTATTTTGTTTTTGTGCCTTTCAATAATTACGTATTATATAATTATAAACTTAATTTTGAAAAACTTGTCAATAATTAGTAATAAGGAATTTATAGTTTTGGTAATTTCAAGCTGACCTATTAAGTTACAATTAGTTATTAGTATTAATTGTATATTCAAAACTCGATTTTATTTTTTCATTTTGCTAATTGATTTTTAATTAGGTCAAACTCTTCGTGTACTTTACGCTTTCAGTAAATTTTTCTCAAGAGTAGATAAGCCACTTATATTAATTCAAAACTGTGTATTATTTGGGTTTTTTTTTTTGTTTAATTAAAAAAAAAAAAATAACATATAGTTTTTAAACTAGATCACAATTTTTCTTAAAATAAGTTTATATAAGCAAGAGCTTGTTATTTTCTTTTACAAATATCATTAAGGTATCAGCGAAATTAAAAAAATTATATTTAAAATTACATCATTCAATTGGTAATAAAAATGCATTTGAATAGTTATAATTATTATTTATCATTGATCGTAAGTATTTTGAAAATAATAATAATTTTTTTTTTTACATTTTATTTTTATTTTTATTTCATTTTACATTTTACCTAGCACAGGCCAAAGCCCAATGAAACAAAGATAGTTAATGCTATAACATGAGAAGTGAATAACAATAAACTTTTAGCTAATAATATAATATTAAATATAATTTAAAAACTTAAAAAGAAAATGGAGGTTCTCATTTGCAAATCACATAGACTTGTTTAGGGAGAGTGGAATAAATAGTTGTTAGAGGAAAAGAGAACGGAACATAAAAAATGGGTTCACATTTGCCGAGAAAGAACATTCAAAAGAATAACTATTGTGAAGTTTCTTAGCTATAAATATAACTAATATATCATATAACTGGCTATAATAGGGATGATTAATTATTGAATATATAATATACAAGTACGTAGTGTTTCAAACAATATTTTAATAAGCATTAAAGGGCATGTTATTAATTTCTGTTTAAGTTCTCTTCAACATTTATATTGCTAAAACTAAATCCATTTTGTAATAAGTAGTAATTCAACTAAAAGTTATATTTAGATAGAGTTAAGATAAGTTTAGATCAAAGGAAACAGGAATTCGCTTATTGGACTCATAAATGTATTCAGGAATATTTTTATCGGTGTTATTTTTATTTTTTTTTTTTTTGCTACCTACTCCGTGTATACCATAATATATCCATAGTTGTTGTTTTCTCATTATAAAGATGTTATATAACAAATTATATTCGAACTAGCAAGCAGATTTAAGACAGAAAATGAAACACGTTTAATATAGTATTAGGTACTGTATATAATGAAGTTGTGTATTTCTTCCTTATATTTTATATTTAATGCTTCTATAATTTAAAATTATGTATTTATAACAATACTGAAATTAATTAAGTATTAATATAACGTTTTTCTGTGAGTATTTTTGTGACTAGAATCCATTTATAACAACATCATATTTCAATTATTTAATTGTGTAGTACTTGCAGACTAAGGATGATTTGAGATTGTAACTTAATGGAAGTTCAATAATTCTTCTAAAAAACGTATAATATTATAGCAACAACGCCAACAACACACAAAAAAAGCTGGATTTATTTCTATAATAAAATAATTAGGTATTTATAATATTATTTTTATATTTCTTCCGAAATATTAAAAACATTATTCGATTTATTAATTAACTTGATATTTTTTACATTAATTGATAACTTTTTTCAGAAACTGTATAAAATATAGTCTGTAAACTATAAAGTATGGGCTAAAAACTTAACTCTCATTGACATAAATCCCTGAAATCACTGTAATAAGAACAGCATTTGTGTCAGTAATTGATAAGTAAGCTAGTAAATTGTAGTTTTTCTAGCTTATTGTTGAAATTTTAAATTATGTAACAATGAATTACATTTTTTATTTTTTTTTATACTAAGGAAATTTTTATCTTTTAATAGGATTTTTAAGGATTTTATGCAAATCATATCTATACTTATACAGTTGTATATAATGCATCAAAACAAAATTGTATAAAATAACAAAACGAGGACAACGGTGTTTGGTTAAGATATTACAAGTATAATATTATAAAATAGAAATAACAAGATATCACGATTACTCAGACTACTCAGTTATGATTTATGTGTGTATAGCACTATCAATTTTTGTATCAACAGTTTACAATTTCCTAAACTAAGTAAACATAATTAGTTTTAACTATTATCAGATATTTATATATTCTGCGCTATCTACATCTATGGCTTTTCCACGTATCAGATGTTTCACCTATTTGTTTAGCTGTCTATAATATTATTGTAATATTGTAATAACCTAGCAAAAGTGCATAATTACCTTAAAGTGAACACAAAAATGTTGCAGTATTGTAAAAAATAATCCACGCCGATTGTCGATTTATTTAAATACAAATGTAATAATATACCTACTGTTCGTGTAAACAGTTAGTAATTTAAATTCACATTTTATAACTCGTTATTTTCACAAAATTAAATAATAATCGTGAGTTTTATATAATAATTTTTATGGTTATGTCTTAATTCAATATTTCTACAATTTCTAGTTTATTTTATGAGCAATAAAACCATAATAATATCAAAGTAAATACAACGATTCAAGTATAATTCGTTCCTTTAATCGTTCAATGAAAATGAGTATGCACCTATTAATTATATTCCGTGGTATACTTAAGGATTCAATTAAATTATACCAATGTTTCATAAAACGTAGAATTTAGGGTAGAGTAGAGGTTTATATTACTTTACCATTAAAGTATTATTTGTCATAAAAAAAAGTGCAAACACTATATTATTATTATACACTATATGTTATGAGTTTATATTATAATATGTAAAAAATACAATAATATTGTAATTTTATATTATTTATAACATGATGTTACATTACATTTAATTTATTATAAATGTACATATTGTCATATTATATTATCTAATTATACCTATATATATATATGTATATATATATATTGATTCTAGGAAAAGGGTTCTGGGCAGTGGTGGATTCTTAATTTTAACCGGCCCGGGAGAATTTTGTTTCACCGACCCAAACCCCTTTAAATACAAAACATTTAATTGAAATGTAGTAAAATTAAAAAATAATAATAATTTTAGTTGAGTTAAATTAATTAATTTATTACTTACATAAACCATATACAAGTATTATTAATATCTATAATATATAATAAATATATTAATAAATTATATTATTTTTAAGAATCAAGTGGCAGCATTCTAGAATATCATACAAATTACAAAACTGAATAAGGTAGAATATGCTTAGAAGTCCAAAACTTAATATGACAGTTTTTTATTTAAAAAATTACTACTATTTTATTATAATTTCAATAATTTTTTCTAAGTATAAACATTGTACTATACTTCTTTCCACATTCATAAGAATAAACGGACATTTTATTGGCCATTTTTATTTTGGTTGGTATCATCTGGGATAATACCGAGTTAAAATAATAATAAGTATAATACCTACCATAAAATTGACTTGAGTTGTTTTTATTCATAGATAAATAAATAATAATGCACATCATATTAATATAATATAACATATGATGCACATAACATCATATTATATGTAATAAAAATATTTTTAAAAAGCAAAAAGAAAAATTTTAAGTATAAATAAATCAGTTTTAAGATGATAATCATTATTGATTCCGGCCCACCGGGAAATTTCCCGATGGCACAATCCGCCACTGGTTCTGGATAAAATTTAATAAACCAATGTATACCGGTACTTTTATAACAGGTTTTTTTTTTAATTTAGTTATTTTATTTAAATATAAGTAATAGTGAATGATAAATAATTGTTAATTGTTATTAAATTATTTTATTTACCACATCATCGGTCAATTTTATCATCCAACTATTATAAGAATGTAAAATTGTTTTAACGTCCGTCGAAGTGTTTTATTTGTTATTTGTATTGTCTATTAATGTGTAGCGCTAATCTAATAAGCAAATTGACTAAACAGTGAACATAATATTATAACTTACGAATTATATCAATATATGAACATTGTCACTCATTAAATTAATAATTGCTTCTGTGGGAAAAAATTGATTGATGAAACGATTGTCATTGTGTCTTGTATTTCTGTTATTTACAGTTCTCGCTAAATAACTCAATGTTAAACTATATCGTATATACCAACTTAATATTTATTCTTAAACACAAACCTATAATACTTCAATGAAGTTTTACGTTACAAAAAACAAAATAAATTATTCACAGCAGCAAACATAACCTTATATTTTTTTTTTAAAAATGAAAATAAAACCGATTAAAGTTTAATAAAATAATATGAAATTGGATGCCAAATAAAGTAATTTAGGTTCATAAAATGATTATTTAGTTCGTTTATTTCATGTTAATTAAAAAACAAAAACAATTAATTAGTTAAACTAATGTTTAAATTAACGAATATCCAAAATAAACTAGTTGAGTCGAAAAGTTATAAGTATATTAACTTACTAACTTTTTAAAAGGACCATTGTAAAATACCAATAATTGTTTAGTACTTAAAGCATAGCATATGATGTTATGTCGTATGTAGTATGAAATGATTAATTATTATTTGTTCGTAAACGAGTTGAATGCATCGACAAGTATTTGATTCGTAGCACGCTTTTGGGAAACCACGTGCTCTTATAACCATCACGGTGTCATATGAATGTTTTTTTTTTTAATATTGTGCGTCTATATTGGTCAAGATCGTCTGACGATGTGAAAATAAATAAAAATTGGGCTTGAAATTAGTTAAAGATAACGGAAAGTTCAAAACAGTTGATGTATTCCGATAACATCCGATCAAGTGGTTCATTTTTTTTTTCAATAAATCAATTGAGCGCAGAAAAATATCTTCTTATCGTGTAAGTTGTAACGTTGTCAATTTTTTAGCGGTCCGTCTATGTACAGCTATGAACGCGTCTTATATAAATTACCTGTATATTTTAAGGAGCGACGTGTTACCATATCCGGATTAAGTTAAAATGTTTTGTCCTAAAGGTTTCAATTAATGGATGTGAATAAGAATCAGTTGATAAAATAACAAGTTACTTTAAACGTTAAGTTTAGTAAATTTATAAAATATATGAAAGTTATATTTCTTATGGTCATTAGATAGGAATAATTCAATAAAAATAATTTACTTCTGATACCTTATGTGATTATTTAAGATTTAATAATGTATGATCTGTATGTATCACGTGTATATCTAGGTATAATAATATTACATATTTTTTTTATAGGTTTTGAAAATTTAAAATTTAAATTAAATATTACCTATACGTGAATATAAATTATTGTTTAAATAAGGGCTTAAGAATGTGATGATTTTTAATTTTTAAAATATTAAGTTTACCATTTGTTTATTATTCGTTTACATTTAATTTTACTTTCATAGTGCACTACTTACTGCTTAATGATCAAGAGTATGATCATAACATAAATACTTTTATTCAACATTGATTCAATGCTGATATGTTGTGTGGATATCAGGAAACAGTTTAATTGCTTAATATAACTTTAATTTGTAACTGCAACCATGATTTGAAAATATATAAGCTAGACAAACTTAATAGAACTGTATAATATTATAATGCCAATAAGTGTCTTAATAAATCAAATAAAACACGAATAATGAAATTACAATTTTTAATTTTTATTTTAGAACTTTATGTTTTCATATATTTTCCTGTTTCGACTAATTAGTAATTTTATCAGTGTAATAAAAAAAGCTCAATTTCGTGTCTCCTAAACTCGCAAGTTAAAATTGGGCGTGATCGACGAGTTAGAAATTAACTGCTGCCTTTTGTGGCGGAATTGATAAAATCCCGCGTGTAAATGCATTAAATATAAATAATATATAAATAGCTTTAATATAATAACTACCTACACAGCTTTCTGCTAGTGCGTGACGTTTGGGTATAAAACATCCAGAAGGTGAAGGGTACCTATTACAATATACTCATTTCGTCGGCGGCAGCTTTGCCGTTTAACTCACGTGTATTTAACATTATAATCGCCACCCTATTGACGGGGGTGAAATGGTGCGGTGGTGAGATATTTTTCTCCGGTTCGTCAGTTAGATGACTATTATCAAATAGGGGAAAACAAATGAAATAATAACCGTATAGCTTATAATATATTTGTCATCGACTTACGATAATATATACCTAGTAAAAAAAATAACAACACCAAATCGTCTCTCATATTAATATAATATTATACAGCAAGTAAACGATTCTTGGTACACTGAAATACCCGGTGCTTGGAATTTCACAATTAGACGCCAACGTTCAAAAGTTGTATAATACCTATTATAAAAGTTGATTCACCAACCATCCTCACCGCTATTTTGTAATTAAATAATTAAATTATTCAAAATCTGATTGTTGGAATTTTTAATAATCACACTTTAAAATTCTTTTGATTTTCCATTCTATATATACGAAGTGTGGCAATACAAATTTCTATTTTTAAAACGAGCATCCTTTACTATATTTACCGTAAATTATTTAGTGGATAATATTTTTAAAAATATCGATTTGACTAATTAAAATTTCGAAAGAGCAGTTACTTATATATACAAATATCATTTTGATAAATCATGATAAATGATAATAGTTTTCAAAAAATATAGTATAAGTTATAATATAGTACAGCAAATATGTATAAATTTAATGTTAGGTATAGGTAGTATTAATATACATGGACCATTTTTACAAATTATAATTTTATATCATATATATTATTATAATTTTCACAAAAATTTGAACACCCATTACATGGATACGAACAAAAATTTTGAGCGAATATACTCGTATACAGTTTAACAGATTTTATTACTAAGTAGGTATATCTATAATGTATGTATAATATATTATTAATATGTTTTTGATATGAAAGTAATTTATTTTACTATTAGCGTATTATGTTAAGTTGATTTAATTTTTGCCAAAACATGGCATAATATATTAAACAAGTATTTAATTATATTTATGATATATGATATTATTTATTATATATAAATCCATAAAAATTATATTTTCAAATGCATATATTTATAACTAGCTGATATATAACATTATCTACTGAGAGATACTCGACAACATTCCCCTCCACGAGTGACATAATTTATTCGTATATCTGTCCCACTGTTTCATTTGTCAAATTTCCATTACACAAGCTATTTTCGATTGCCCGTTTTTATTTTCAGATCGGCATAGACATTCCTTTTTTAGATCATTTGTTTTATCGACAATTAGACATGATTCACGACTCAGTGTAATCATGCCGTTACTGTCTGTTTCCATACGATCACCGATTTTTAGAAAAGCAGCCGCATATTGCACTAGTTGTACATCATTGTGCAGTTTTACTCACATATTTGTAATCAAACAATTTTATTTTACGTGGTCCCACAAAATAGACGTTTTTGAACTGACATTTATTTCATCTGCTGGCATGGTATTAGTAATCACCGGCAGAGTTTGTCTAAAGTCACTAGCTAAAAGTATCACTATCTCTCGCATAATACTCCGGTTGCTCTTGATGCCTTTCATAGTGCGATCTAAATTCTTGATTATTTTACTTTTTGATATATTTGAAAGACGTTGGTCCACGACCAACATGGTGTAACGAACTTTCATCCCCTATTTCAACCTCGTCAAGCCTTTTTCGTGAAAAAAGGTAGCCTATGTACTTCTCTTAGGTCTAATCTATCTCTGTACCAAATTTAATCAAAATCGGTTCAGTCGTTTAAGCGCGAGATTGTAACAAACAGATAGAGTTACATTCAAATGTATAATATATTAGTAAGTATTATTGTGGATTTACGCTAAATTATTTTTGTTTTTAAATTCAAATACTAACCACTTATAAACAACTCTAAATTACATTTTTAAGTTTTTTGGCCAAGCGATAATTTTTATCAACACTCGTAGAAAAAAAAACCATCGATAGTCTAAGCACTTTAAGCATAGATGATCTAACGTTTAAGTAACAAAGATAACTGAATAATTATTTATAAGTGTATTACAATTTTAATAGTTATTGGTATTTTTTTTCGTGGTTATTTCTGAAAGTTTTGTGAATTTTCAATTTTGACCTCCCAAAAGTACCAACTAGATTGAATTTTCTACGTAAACCTATATCAAAGTTAATGACTAGATAATTTTTTAGTTAAAAAAACCGACCGTATTCAAACATAAAAATAAAGAAAAAACCCACATCATTCTGAAATCAATACATTCATCGGTCCGCTTCAGAAGTTAAAATTATAATAATAATAATAATTCAATGATTTTACTACTAATATATTGTTTTTTAAACAACACGATGTGCTTAAACTTTTTGAACATTCGATTAATAAAAAAAAAAAAAATATATCTAATTTTTGAGTTTTTTTAATTTCGTGATAAAAATACTGTAGCTTTTCCCCTCCTCGAGTTAGTCGAGTTGGATGCATACTTTACCGTTCCCGGTCTAAATACGACACTGGCGGTTGTGTCGTCGTGTCACGCGCAGTCGAGTGTTTTACGCACATTAAAAGATCAGACGTAGGTACCTCTATATATATGTTATATCATATATTGTATAAATAATTCATGGGTGACTATATTTTAGTTATGATTGAAGTGTAATAGTGTCGCGTCATTCGGTGTGGTTAGGCCTAATAAATAATGGAGTGTCGGGTTTAATGTCATTGAAACTGCAGCGTAATCAATAAAACCGATAACTATAGTATTACGACTGCCGAGCGCGTGTGTCTAATGCTTATCGCGCGGCCGAGGAGATCTCTCCATAAATGCAATCAGCTGTACGGGGTGGTAACGAGTCCTCAACGCGTATATAGGAAGTATATGTCTCGAAATATTTCAAGCCGCGTCGTCGGAACTACACGTCTCATACAAGTTCGATTATTATTATTAAAGGTATATGTATGACGTATGTACTTGTATAAACGCATATGCGCAGCTGCTCATGATTACAGTTTGTTACGTCCAATACCCAGCTAAATCGGAGTTCCAATACATACTATTATAATGTCCATTTATTTGAAAATAAATAATTTATAATTATTGTCGTTTTACTCTCATATATTTGTCGAATTAAAAATGTTATAGGTATAAATACATTTTTAATATAGCTCTGATGTATATTATAAACGTTATGTCAGCGTTTCTCAAAGTGTGGGTCGCGGCCCACTGGTGGGTCGTCAGTCATTTTTTGGTGGGTCACAAATAATTTTTTGAATAATTATGATGTCAATGCTGTTATTATCCATAAACAAGCACACATTTCGCATACACCTCATTATTAAAAGTACATTTGTAAAAATAAATTGATTATAAACATATAAAATACTAAATACATAGATATTACAAATGTATACATATTTATATAATACAAATTTTGTTTGTTATGATTACTTTTTGAAAAGTGAAACTATGTGGGTCGCGAAAGATTTTTCGGGGGAAATTTAGGCCGCGGTACTAAAAAGATTGAGAACCACTGTATTATGTCATTATGACTATTAAATACTTAAATATAAAAAATATGCATTAACTAATAACAGCATACAGTGTTGTGCACAGATAACTTTAAAATTATCTAGATAAGATAACAGATAATGCGTTGAAAATTTATCTAGATGAGATAAATAGACAACACTTAAAATATTTATCTAGATAACAGATAAAAGATAACCACATTTATCTAGATAAAAAAACAGATAATTAATATTCTTTATTGTAAATCTGAGGATAGTAATAATGTTTTGGTTGGGCGTTTTTCTTCTTCTTCCCAAGTTAGGATTTCTGCGTCATAAGTGTATTTTATAATGAAGACAAAACTGAGAAAATAGTTAAAACTATTATTTTGCACCTAATCTGCTTTTTTAAACATTAAGATTAAATGTATCGGGCCAATGTTCGTACTCAGGTACACCACTGTCTATAGTCTGTTATTATCATAATATTTAATATTATTATTATGACGAAATGCAGTGAATATTCGGGATTTAAAAATTTGAATTTCTAAATCATTTAATGAATAATTATCTAGATAATTATTTTAAGATAACCTATTTTTTTATCTAGATAAGATAAAAAGATAATTATATTTTATCTAGATAAATTATCTAGATAAAATTATCTAGATAATGCACAACACTGACAGCATATCATTACACATATACTTCGTAATTTACTAAGTATGCTCATCGCCTTTTTTTTTCAATAACATATTAACACAGTCATGCAAAATTTAAATTTTTTAATGTACCTAATTAAATATCATAATTTCCAATTAGTTAAATTAGTAGAACTTAAGGAGTGGATTCGCAGAGATACAATTATTTTTTGTTTTTCAAACAGAATGATAAATTCATTATTAAATTAAAAAATGGGAGTAAGGATCCTTGATCAATCACTTTGTACACATAATATTTCATTGCATCGTATGTGAAATACTTTATGTAGTTAACCGCTTTGTTTAAGGTTTCTAACGGAATAAGGAAACCATTATTAATGGTTTGACAATGTTTATGTATTTTATTTTTAAATTTGCTTAACATATACTATGATATATTGAAATAATGTATTGCAATACCTCAATCTATTGAACATTATGATATGTTTATACATTATATAGTCATTTTTTATTTCTTTATTCCGGTGATATAATAATATAACTTTATAATATACAGAGTGTTCAATAAGTTTGAAAATGGCCATTGGATGAATAATTAGAATTGATAAATAATAATATGAAATAACTAATGAGTTTATTAAATATTTCATATTATAAATGTATAGCAGTATTATCCGTTGTTGCTACATAACAATATTGGCTATATATATTAAAATAGTTATTTAATTAAGAGTTTTTAAGCTTATTGAACACCTGGTATATATATTTTTCCTATCGATACTTTATATTTCATATTATCTAATTCCTTAAAACTTAAAATAAGTTTTCACCTATCCTAACATAGGTTCTATTACCTACTGAATTTGTCTAAAATATAATTACAATAATTCTTGAGAGCTTTTTTAAAAATACATAATCAATTTTTCAACTATTATTATCATATTTTTATTTATTTTTTATATTTAATATTTTTCATCGTTAAACTACAATAAATGTTAGATTCATATATGTATACAACAAAAATGTATTGATTTCTATTTTTATATCATAATATATACATTTTATAGCTATACTTGTACAGATCAAAAATTTATGATTTCAGAAAACATTAGTGACTTTTTTTATGATATACTTATGATATTATTATAGATATACATTATTTTATTATTATTTACATATATACAAAATATTTAATGTTATTCAATGCATAAATAATATTATAACAATAATATTAGATTACATAAGGAATCGCTAAACATTAAATGAATTAATATTGAGCTAATAATCTATTAAATATAATTTAATGGCCTCTGATTGGACCATTATATATATTTTAGTAAAGCGTTGAATGAATTTATTTTTTTATGTAACTCAGCGTGTCTATTTTAAAAAATATATATCAATAAGTTTGAATGAATTTTTATAAAACAAATCTAGAAATTTAACACTTAATAACAATAAGGACACATCGAGCTCTTAATTATGTTTAATTTAAACTAACACTAAATATTGTGAACTACGGTATTTTTATTTATATGATTATGATGTACATTATTTATTAAAATGAATTGTCTAAACAACCAAATAAAGTACATTTAAATAAATTAAAACAATGAAAATTAAGTTTCAGTTTGTGTCAAAACTAGTTTTCAGCATATAAAAAGTCACTCAAGAATTATTGTGACCTTAAAACTTGGTTGTAAGGTTGCTCTGATTCTTTTTTAAGAGGAACCCAATTACATTTTAACGGAACAAAACTTTCAAACTTCATATCTGATGAAAGTTATATATATATATATTACTATATTAGTCACAAATTCAATTTAAATAATAAATTCTTTCAACATTTTTTATCAAATAATTTAATATTATATAATCTATCGAATTTTTAAAGGTAAATGATCTACCTAAAAATATGACATTGATAATTATTCAATAATACAGCTTTAAAATAATTTCTAAACTAATTTTATTTGCAAGAAAAACATTCTTTTATAACAAAAACGTTTGAAAAATTATTTTAGTTCACGAGCCATATGCGAGCTAGTAATAGTAATAATTTGTATTTTAGATTAAGAGTGGAGGGAGGATATTTATTGGTTTTTCAATGATTTGTGTTTCTTTTATAATTAACTGTAAAAAAACTTGAAAATGTAATTAATCAAGTTGAACCTTGGTATTTTTTTTTTTTTTAATATTGAATTTATAGAAGTTAGATTAGTGTATATTGTTTATAAAAGTTGATAATGTTTTCAATCTTAATAACTTATTTCTTAAAAATATTAACAATCTGAATAATCTGTTTGTACACAAAATTGTTTTAATTTTGTTACTTATTTGTAAGTACCTAATTTGTAACAATATGTAGATACAGACAATAGACATAAAGTAATATAATGTACATAGTTGTTATGTGTTTTTTTTTATGATACACTGATACATGTCATTTTCAGATCAAAATAGGTTTATAAAAATGTCATCTTTTAATCGCTATAACTTTTAGTCTATGTTTTAAAGCTTAATAAGGTATATAAACTTTAGTTTCAAGAAAAGTATTTTTATCATTAAAGCAGGCAAATTAAATAATGTACCCTAAACTGATATTATGTGAGAACGGTACCTCGAATAAAGTTTAATTACCTTGCTGCTAGTGTTATTGTTTGTCACTCACTTAAATTGTATTATCAGTAGGGACAATTATTTTAATAATTACGCGAAGTAAAAAGTTTTTATTAAAAACTATACATTTACATAATATGTTACAAAATAGTAACTTTTTGTTAATTTTTAAATGATCATCAATTGTATAGTTATATTTGATTAACACAAAAAAATTATTTTATTTACTTATTTTTTAATTTTATTAAGATTATTACTATGATCAAACTTAATTAAATTGTCATTTGATTGTTGATAAAACTTAGTACGCCATTATTACATAATATAATAAAATAAACAAATTATTACAAAAAAATAATAATTTAAATAGATATTATATTATTATTTTTCTTCATAAATACGTATTTATTATTTTATTTATAGGCGGATTTGCAACGGACGATATTTTTATTTTTAAACATTGTCAGACCACAATATTATAATAGGTACTTAATATTGGTGAATTTTGTGATGTCGACTCCTTTAATTTAATATATTTTTCCTAAATACGATGTTTCATTAAAGCCATCTGCGCTCTAAATACTAGTCAGTGTGGTTTGGTGGTTTTTGGACGATTTTCCTTTTGGATCTAGTAAAAAATTTATCGCACAGCGCAACAAGGGAGGAATGGTATTCCTAGTTTATATACTATCGTAGAGGTAGGTTGACACTTTGTATGAAATATATACTAGCTGAGCAACGAATGACTTCGTAGAATACGCACACACACATATATATATACACTCGTTTAGTGAATTAATCATAACAGTTTATAGCAAACATCTCAAATATCGCGGTTTGGCTACACAATTAATAAATTCCATACTGCACAGTGCATAATATAATATGCTCACACTCTCGCTCTCTGTACTATTATTCCCCTATCATAAATATACTTCATAAGCGTACGCAGACTTAAATTTCTGGTACTGTAAATATGTATAAGTACCCTAGGTACGGTACGTAGTACGTATTATAATCAAGTTTTATGTACACAGAAATAAGTGTTAAAATAAAAAATATAATAATACACATTACAGTATGTTATTTTGAGTGTCGGCCTGGCATGTTAAAGGTCATTGAAGCATTTTTTTAAGATCTCATACTAAAAAAAAATACAAATACCTTAAAAAACCAATCGAAATTGAATTCATTCGTTCGTTCTATAAAATTATAAATTTATAACTAATCAGTTGTAAATGTATATAATGTATATTATATATGTATATATTTGTTTTGTTTATAATTAATAAAAAGTTCCTATTACTCAATTTCAATTAGTATGATAATAATGTTTTTCCTATAAAACTCATATATTATAGTATATTATAGCCAAAAAATAAAATAATATTTTAAGTGCCTACCTAATATTTATATCACAAATAATAAAAAAGCTAAATGTAATACATTTCATGTACATAACTTTTTTGTATATTTTTTACATTCCTGTTTATTTGTATAAGTATTTAAATATTTTGGTAAAAAAACAATTTGTGTATAAATATAATATAGATACTTGTTTTTAATATATTTAAGTTTAAAAATACTCAATTAAAAGTGGATTGTATAAACGGCAACAAATATAATACAAACTTATAAAGAAAAAGTAAATTTGATTGATATGAAATTCTACATTTCGGTTTTAATTATATATTTACCTGTTCATAAATATAATCAAAATTGAACAAGTCAATAAAAATAATTAAATTTATTTTAAGTAAAATTAAGTGAATGCAAAATTATTTTTTAGAATTTAATAATAATCAAATGAACACGTTAAGTTAAATAAAGATTATCTTTTACCCATCTATGTATAATATTATTTTTCAAGATTTACGAGTACCAGAAATAATAGTATTATTTGATTTTTTTTTTATGAACTATACACTAATTATATAAAAATCCATTAGAATCAAATATTTCTAAAACATACTTAATTCATGGATTATTTTTTATTAAATTATAAAAAGCAAAGTTATTTCAATTGGTAGTCAAATAAACTAGGTACGCTTTTAAGTTAGTTAGAAAATTAATTAACTATGTAGTTAAGTTTAAAAGTTTAGAAAAATGTAACTTTAAATTAAATTAGTTGAATTACATACAGGTATTCAAAATCATAATATTCAAAGCCATTGGGTCCAAAATTCAGAACCCATTTATTTTTAGTATTCATATTAGATACTTTTAATAATTAGTTACCTAGTATTTTAGAAAGTACTTATTAAATTAACAAAAAAATATTTGATCTACTTAATTCTCAAATATTACCAACTAAATTTGTTATTGATTTACGTTTCATAAATTTGTTAGCCTTAAAATAAAATAGAACCTGTTATGGTTAATATATTAGTTGTGAAGTAAACATTACTTGTATGCTGAAACCTACACACGAATATGAAAATATTTGTTACACATAGGACACCCCCATAACGAGTTTCTTGGTATGTCCCTAAACAACGTATATATTTATTGGTTATATTGTATTAAAATAACCATTGCAATTTAATCTTGTTTCAAAAATAAATATAATTTTCTTTCAAGTATACGAGCCACTGATCCCAAATCGCAACGAAGAGTATACGAACGCTTTACAATATTGTTACGAAGGAATCAAGACTCATTAGAAATCACATCTTGTGTTTGAATAGAAAAAAAGCCGAATAAAAATTACCCGCGTCTCACGAGCTATAAGAAATTATTAATAAATTCAAACATAATATAATATTTTGTGCCTTTCATAGGTTCTTCCACATAATACTGCGTTATATCATTATTTTTACACTTTAATACCGTACGTCATTTTAATTTGATTCGAACTGTTTCGATTGGATTTCCTACTGAACACCGCTATAACGTCAGACAGAAGGGTTAGTGAAAATTGGGAATGGGCTGTAACTTACGTACACGCATAAATAATAAATACATAATATACTGACACGACTATCATGTTGAGCGTTAACAAAAAAAAAAAAAAAAAAACCATATTTTGGAGTTTAGATGTACCGACAGCGTTGTGAAATGGTAACCGGAATAGGATGACTACAAAGACTTTTTCGCATGGTTTATGTGAAAATGAAAAAAATAAATAAAAGGAAATATTTGAGATTATTTTATTTTTTCCCGATACGTTATTGCTTTCGCTCCGAATGCATTTGAAAAAAATAAAATATCAACAACAGTACATTTCACATCTGGCTGACTGGATTTTGATGAAACTATACGTATACGAGAGTACCGATGTCTGTTTAATAATTTACGTAGATTCTCAATCTATTATTATTTTTTATGTATATATATTATATTATATGACATATGTTGTATGTTATGCATCATAGGGCAGGGCATCAGGTTTTTCCGGGTTTTTTTCTATTTTATAGAAAATGGGAAAACTCGAGGGTGTGTCTATATTTACCGAAGATCATGTATGTCATATAACCATATGGGTAATAGGTTAATACACACAAACTGATGTATGCGTGATTACAAATAACGATAGATTATTAAAATGTATAGTTATGAAAATATGAAAATTACATTTAGTAATTGCATATACATGTGTAGTCAATCAATATATCGGCATGTTAAAATGCTGACAGTCGAAACATCAGAGGATGTGAAATATTCCGACAGGTCATTATAAAAAAGACGGACAAGTGGAGGTACATCGCTCTGCAATACATTAGGTGTTGAGTGGGTCACCTTAATGGGTGTGTTAAATTTAAATCAAATGATATAGCATTGTATATTATGATAAACGATTCTGAGTGAAAACATTATATCAGCTTATTTCACTACCTAAGTATATTTCATGTAATAGTGTTTTTTTTTTTTTAATATTGCTATTAAAGTAATTTTTTACTATTAATATTAATTACAGTAGATTAATTATTTTTTTCTGAATATATAGGATTTAATTATTACAATAATATTTATTTATACCTTATTATATTATTATTGGTATTCATTTTTTACCCGAAACTTCCCCCGATTTTGAAAATTTAAATATTTTTACTGCTCCGAAAGGTACAGATGACGAAAAAAAATTATATTTTAAAAACAATATAATAATTCATCGCTCTGTTTCGAATCTAAAATGAAAGAAAGAACCTCTTATTTTAGGACACGGTGGATTTTATGAATACAATTTTACAGTATAAATATTTTACAATCCTCGCTATTAATTTTATTAATTTATAATACATATATAATATATGTCGCATCCACTTAGTGTAATCGTATTTTTCATGAAATGGATATCAATTTCATGAACTACGATCATATCGTGTAAGTCAAATTTTAGTTAATGAAATGGACATATTTTATCCATTTCATGAAATGGAAACTTTTATTTTACACTTTGTGTAATATTTTAAATTAATTACATCAATAGGTAACTTTTCATGTTATGAAAAAATACAATCAGTTTAAATTAAGGGGATTGGAAACGATGATTTTCTGTCTTTGTCTTACACACGTGAAATATAGGAAAAATAGCTATACGCGCCTGACGAAAATCAAGGTACTTTTAGTTGTTCAATTTAAAGTATGTAAAGATGATTGAATTGGTGTACAAGTTTACTTTGCATCGGTCGAAGTATATTTTTAATATTTTCAATATATATTTAATAATAAAAATTGACAAATTTATTAAATTTAAAATATTTATTCTCATCAAAATATTTATCTTAAACAATAAAACAATCGAAAAAGTACTTCGACCGATGCAAAGTAAACTTGTATACCAATTCAATCATCTTTACATATTTTAAATCGAACAACTAGAAGTACCTAAATTTTCGTCAGGCGCGTATAGCTATTTTTCCTATATTCCACGCGTGTAAGACAAAGACAGAAAATCAACGCTTCCAATCCCCTTAAGTTAAATTATTATTAATCTATTACATTTATTCATGATTATTATAATCATTTATAATAATAATAAATTATTACTTATTTTTATAAATATTAAAGTTATGGCAACGACTGTACACTTTACAGAAGCTTTAAAACAAGCACATCGTTTTGATTAACATTGGCGTTTACAAATACAACTTAAAAACCTTGTCCCCCCAGAAATATGAAATATCTTAACAATTAATTACATTTTTATTTTAGCGGCTAAGATTTCTTCAATTATTAATTGATCCTCATTTTTAGTAGGTGGTTTTTTCTCAAGTTTGTCTACGTACCTAGTAAGCATTTAATTTTTCATAAATTTCAGGAAATGAACCAAATTTCTTTGTATATAAAATAATTATTTTGTAATAAATGGTAATATACAGCTCACATCAAGTCAGAGAACGTACTGGCATCATATAAAAATGATATAATATAAAACTTTTCCAGAATGATATAGTCGTATTACACTCGTACAATTGATGCGATTATTTATCGATAACAGATGTTTATAACATATTAGTAGTACACTTAGTACAGTAAGTTCTATAATATCTATTTAGTATCTTATTAATACCTATTTATTAGCCTAAAATTTAAAGGTACTAGATTCGTGTTATTGTATCAATGTTATTATTTTGATTTCACAAAAAGTTATCTATTGATGTAATTAATTTAAAATATTACACAAAGTGTAAAATAACTATTAAGAGTTTCCATTTCATGAACTAAAATTTGACTTACACAATATGATCGTAGTTCATAAAATGGATATCCATTTCGTGAAAATTACAATTATATTTATATATACAACTACTAAGTTATAATATCATAATTTCGGTTATACTTGAAAATTATACATTCAGTATTGTGAATTTGTATTATTTTGTGATGTATATAGAAAAAAATGATATTTTTTGAAAATCTAAAATAACTTTATAACGTTTTACTGATAATTGTATAAAATATTATAAAAAAATCAATAACGAATCTAAGTAATATAACTGTTATGGAATTTCTGCGTTACTTATTCTACAATACATGACATTGAAACGGCCAATAAGTTCTTATTCTAATATTTTTAGTACTTATAATCATTAACTTACTGTATATCACGAATTCACTGTGAACAAACAATGAACAAACAAAAATATACGGCACTATTTAATTGTATCTAAATTTTAATGTATGTACCTCAGTTCACTGGAAAATTGACATCAGTGTATATCTCAATTTGTGAACTATAATTCTGCACTAAGATGAGCAATCGAGTTGTAGCTCGATTAAATATAAAACTTTGCACATTTTTGAATATGGTTCAGATTATTTTCTATAGGTACCTCTTTGATACCTCTAAAAATATAATTTTTAAAACTTTTATTAAAATCGGTATAGTATTGACGATTTCGTGTTATGAATAACGAGGTAACCGTTTGCGGTCGGCGAGAGTAGTCAGACGGTCTGATAACTCTCGCCGACCGCAGGCGGTTACCTCGTTGCTTATAATGCGAAATCGCCAATAGTGATCTGTACGTTACACACATAAGGGTATGGATATTGGATTTTACTGTAGTTAAGTATATCTACATTTAAATAACGAACAATAAATGTAATACTATTTAATTTTGGTCTATTATTTAAATTATAATTTTCTATAATCTACGATATTTTAAGAATATTCAGACTACTTATATGATTTTTATACCACACACATCGTCAATAACAATAATACCACAGAATAATACACTAAATTTTGATAATTATACATACAGTCGATTCTGCTTTATTGGGACACACCGGTTGCGTGTTATTTTGTCCCATTAAAGCGCTTATCCCAATAATCCGAAATACAAAAACAAACATAATATAAATTTGCTGAAAAACTGATTTTTTAAAATTTTTTTTTTGATATTACAAATTACAAATTATTATAGAAATGAATTGATAGTAGGTACAAAAAGAAAAACATGATATTACATTATCATGAATATCACATTTGAACATACGATAAGATAAAATTTAATTTAATAATCGATTATGCAAGACGGTCGCGATTGTTAAACTATTGATCTATTAATATACTCGATAAAAATGTCCCTATTATTCGGGTTCGTGGCCCAGATAAGCGGCGAACGTTTACCCTACAAGTATACATTTGTTTTTGTAATTGAATAATTTTCCCTATTAAGCGGTTGTCCTTATTAACCGGTGTATCTATTTTGCGGAATCGACTGTATTATAACATTTTTGGCTAAATCTATAGTTCGACATACTGTACTAACACTGATATTAAATAAATTCTTTAAAAAAAGTATCTTTAAGAATAAAGTTACATCTTCTTCGCTCGTAATAGTTTTTGGTGTACGATGTTTTATCATTGAATTAAAATCTAATTCGTACATTATTATACAGTCGTAAGGTACATACACTCGATACATACTATACAACAGACCGATTTACTTGTATTTTTATGAAATTTATACCATGTATGTTCATTTGTACATATTTATTTATAATATAATTTATAAACTATTATTTAATATGCCTCGGCATTTCGTTCTTGTACAATTTAAATGTTTATAACATAAACATTTTAACCTGTCAACATTTTATATGCCTGTCGATGTTTTAAACGCTGTAATTTTAACCTGTCGATAATTTTATTAAAGTGTTTTTAAAAATATCTACTAACGTAACATTTTAATATCCGGTGAAAACATATCATTTTTTTTCCAAATGTTTATATTTATTTTATTTGTGGATATTAAATATCTGCAGTTATTTAATTAAATTTATATAAAAAAAATATTAAATTATATAATATATATACATTACCTATTATAATTTATAACGGAACAAAAAGTGTAATAAATATTCTCAATAGTTTTCAAATATACTAGGTACACAATATCACATATTATATTAAAATATTGATAAAATAATAATATAAATATTTTCATGTGATTAAACATAGTATTATAACGGATCGCTCTAATAAAGTTATACCAAATAAAAATTAAACATTCTTCTTAATTAATTGAATCAAACAAAATTAAGTAGTAGTATTTAAGTGATTAGTATTTTCTTATAGTTAGATAGAAATTTGTAAAACTGGACGTTAATTTTATAATTTATAGCTTTTATACAACATTTCATTGAGAAATTTTAATTTACAAACCTAATACACGTTTTCATGCGTTCCTGATATTCAATTTTAATTATTTAATGTATGTCAAACCTATAATATTATGGTACATATACTTATAAAATATTATAATTTCATGTAATTTAAAATTCGGTAAAAGATGTATTTTTTTTTAATTTGTTCGAACCTATTAATTAATACATAATAAAATATGCATATGTAAATTATGTATAGGCATACGAAAACAAGTTGTTATAACTTATAATTTATTTGCTAGAAAAAACTTAATCATTGAATATGGGGTGCCGGTGTTTTCGTTCATGGAACCATATCAAATATTTAGCGATTAAATAACGACTGTTGTAATATTATAACATAATATTATTAGTCATTTTTAAAATAATTGTATTATTCAAAATAATGATCTGTACATAATAATTAAGGGTTTATTTAAACTTTTAAAGTTAAAGTTTTTTTCTTTGAGTGGTTAGGGTCTCTCCCCTCAATAACTATGGCACCACGTATACACAACCATCATCTTTAGTGTTATGAATAATAATTTATAAATAGGAATATAATAAATGTATAATATGTATGTTTATTGCCTTATTGGCCATAAATCACGTTCAATTGTAAACTTATTCGTCGATCGGTCGTGAATTGTTCCACCATTAGGTTGATATTATAATAATAGTATATGATATATAATATCATTAAAGTCAAGTCAGTCAATAACGATGATAATTATGATGATAATAATAATTTATCACTGCACCGTCGCCACTGCCGAGTGCAGTTGGTTGGGCGGATCTCGAGTCGACGCGATGAAATATATGCTCCGACTAGATATTATATACCTACGCGTATATTGTATAAAGGGAAACAGCAAAGTGTGTGACAGCTGGTCCCTAAACTTTCTCGCATTGTCGGTGGCCGTCGTTTTGCGAATCATTGTTATAATATAAAAACCTTGTCTGAGTTTTCGCAGTTAACCGCCGCTTCCGCCCCAGTTGTTGTTGTTGTTGTTGCTGTTTTGGTTTTGACTTGCGCAAACTTCATTTCTAAGTGTTAATATAGTTTTTATTTGGTATCTAGGTATTGAATTGTAAAAAAAAAAAAAACCGCCGTAATTGGCTATTATACTAATATTTGTCCCACTAAGATTGATCGGATTGCTGCGATTTGTACATAATTAAACCGTTTGAAGTTTGAGTTTAATATAATCATCAATAAATTTGATTAAATATGTTCTCTTGCGCACGGGAATGTTGTAATATAATAATTAGACAAAGCTGGTTGCACAGCAAAGCAATATTTTTATTTATTTTTAATTAAGTCGAGTTAAATCAATCTGTAAGTATTAATAAGAAAAAGTTAAAAGTTAATTTCATAAATTTAAAATTTAACGCACACTTTTTTTAAGCTTTTTATATTTTAATTTAAAAAAGCTTATTTTTTTAGCCTACTTTATTTTTCTACCAACTTAAATTATCTAGAATTTATACGATATTTTTACTTATATAATTCATATTTATTGTAAAAATAAAAAAAATAATTCACTTTAAACATTAACAGAAATATTTATTTACATTAAAACGAAATCGGAATGTAAAAATAAAATACAATTAACAACAAAATAAATTAATATTAACTTTTTAAAATAAAAAATTAATTCAATATTTAAACCATATTCCAAAAAAAAAAAATAACAGCCGAAAGCCAAAAGTCCAATCAAAAGTTGAAAAAAATTAATTTTATAACTCTTTAATGCTTAGCCTTCTAATTATTATAATATATATATTTCAGTATTATAATAGGTATAACCTGTATACCTACACCCTATTATAATAACTTATATTTATTCTCGTTTTTCATTTTATCTAATTTTTTACATATTTAATGTTTTATTATCGAAACACACGATAATATGATATTATATTCTACACATGCATTATACCGAACATCATCACTTACGATGTATTAATACGATACTATAACAGCGTATTACGTCGTACATACGGCCGGAGGTCTCTATAATATTCATAACGATGTATCAATCGGTTATCGTCTATCATTCACACGCGAAACGTATCATGATTGATAACTAAATATTAAAAACGTTATTGAACACAATATTGATCATTTTCACGTTGATGGATAAGTTATATACGCGTACAATATCATCTGGGCCTGGTTTTTTGACAGTTTTACAATTTTTCTTTAAACACATATTGGCGGTGTTTAAGTGTTTTTATCAATCAACAAGTGACAATAATTTCCCAATCAGTCGGAACGAGTTTATAATATAAACGTTTGACATATTACTACGGTTACATAATAACATAATGTGGGCGTGTAATTCATGACGAAGACTCGTTTATTTAAGCATACTATACGCATGAAATAAATATGACGATAAATTTCATAATTTAATCCAAACATGATGTGTATAATGTACAGCCTTCTAATATAATATCGTTACATTTTTTTGACGATATTGACAATATCATATTTTGTTTTCTACAATTGATTATTATTAATTGCAATAATCGTGTCAATGATATTATTACTATTACTACTGTTACATAACATGACACCGCCAATAGCAAAGCTTTTACAGTATTACTAAAAACAAATTGTGGTATATACCGCTCCTTGTGCTCTGTGATTGTATACAATCAATATACCTACTTTTTGTTGACCATTTGGTTTTTGAACAATGTTTGATAACAATATAGGTACCCATTTAAGAAAACAAACAATTACTTTAACGTTGTATAGGGAAAAAACAAACAATTTATAGCTTTTAGTAATATGTTATTGAGTTTCAAAGTCGTGTTCACGAATCACGGTATTATAATATATATTGTACTTATATGTACCTATACACCCTCCGTGTGCGTTCGCATTACGATACACATTCGTCTGTCATGATATTACATTTAGAGAGATCTAAAAGACAAACAAATCATGCGTTACTAACGATTGTGTATTGGTAACGTATACACATAATATAATATACATATTACATTTAAACGTGTGTGTATATATATATGTGTGTGTGTGTGTGTGTGTGTGTGTGTGTGTGTGTGTGTGTGTATACCAGTCCGATGTGAAATAATAAAGTTTAAAGGGTGATTCATCGATTTGGTGTTCGTGTGTATACGAGAAGACGTTAAGAGAAACGTTCCATAATAAATGACAAGGGTTGAAAATATCGTCGGCGGCAATGATAGATGAGTTATGAATCTCATTTAAATAACTAAAACGAGCTCCAGACGTCTGCAAACTCGTAATACAGTTTCGTATCCTAAAAAGACCGTTATTATTACTATTACTATTACGTATGAGCAGACTATCAAATGTTTTTATTATTTTTATGCTTAAATTCAATAAACATTATTTTTTTCGTAATATCTAATATTTCACGAGTAAACATAAAATCCACACCTATCCGAAATAATAATTTATTCAAAAACCGATTGTAATGTACGCAATACAAGAAAGCTCAGCAGCTCAGCTACAGTCGTATAATATTATTGTGAAAATAATAATATATTGAAAAACAGATCAAATATAATATTGTGTTGTACCTATACGATGTTTACCATTATATAATGTTTATACTATACTAGGTTTATAAATATTAACTAGTGTCTATAGTCATATACTGATATATATATATTATATAGGTATAGCAAATGAAAGATTGTCTCTCAAAATGTCGTCCATTTTAGCCATGACAATAATTCAACACTCTTCCGCCGTCCTACCGATTATAAACCTACCGTACGCCAATATGTTCGTCCAGGTGCATTTTACTATCCAGAAGTTACACGTGAAGTTGTCTGGTATGTACAAGAAAAGACCACCACCCGAGGCGGTTCGCCACTTATTTTATTGGGTGTGTAACGGTCATAAAGTGTCCCCTTCACCGCTGTATCGTCGTGGTGGAAAGAAAAAAAACCCTTTCAGAGCACTAGCCGGTGCGTCACAAAAACCGAAAGGCTATTATGACAGCCGACTATATCCATTTGTCTTGCACGAATTAATCACCGGTCTATGGTCTAAAACTCGTCTGGCAGACCTCCGGTAAACATCGTGCTTTCGTGGCATTATTTCTAGTAATTATAAATAGGTACCTATTACGTGTTTATTTTGACCTCGGCATTTTTCGTCGAAGGGTCAGAGTTTAGTACAAATTAACGTTTTTATTGGTTTAAAACTTATCTTATATTTTTTTTTTAATCGAATTTCGACCTCGATAAAAAAATCTATATTCCACGATGTATATTATATACCATTCTAGAAAATGAGTGTTTACCTTTAAAATAATCACCTTATATATCAATTATATATTATATATATATTATTATATATCCATAGGCTATTAGGCTATAACCTATATAGCGACTTTTTTAATTGTTTAAAACATGAAATACTAAAAAGGTATACGTCAGGTTCGTTTGTATTCTTTCGTCCTTATAACCGTAGACTTAAAATTATATATTTAAAATGGTTCATGGATTTTTTTCGATGCTTTGTTATTTTGAAATATTTCAAAGGCAATGATAATGAAAAAATATTTTTTTTTATGTGTTAGATATATTTGAACGCTTTAGAACGATAACTTATTTATTTTTTTAATTTCCTTTTTTTTTTTAAATAATTTAATCTAAATATTAATCATGAAAACTTGAGAATAAAAAACGTATACAGTTATATAGGTATTAAAAAAAAAAATACGTATTTATAAATAAAAATAAAAATATAACTGTTAGTGCCATTAGACAAGATTCGATTAGAATAACTTAAAGGTTTAATAATAAATAAACACTAAATAAATGCACACACTATAAAAAAATAATTATAATTTGCATCGTTTATTAAAAACTATTATAAATATAAATAACATTAAAAAAAAATGTAGAAAAGTGGTAACCACTGCTGTAAAAAAAAAGTACCTCTTCATTAAATCGGTTATCATATTAATGGATGTCGTGTTTTATTTTAATTGAATGATGACTGATGAATGTGACTCTGTTTTTATAGATATTTTAAAGTTTATTTTATATTAATTACTACCCCGCGTACTTCGTGTTGCTCGTACAAAATACATCCGTATTAAAATATGATTGTCTAATTTTAACAATATTGCGTATGGATAAATAATATGTTTCATTTTCTGATTTGATGTTTAGATGATATTTTTGACTGATTAACTTTACATAACTGTCCTGCCCGGCGTTACTTTTTTTAACGATTTAACAGTAGCATTTTTTTTTTTTTTTAATCATTTTTATTATTATTTTTCGAACGACCCAAATTTGATTTCTTATTCATTATATGGATTATAATCCAACAACTCATAAAGTCATAAAGTTTCAATATTGTGAACCAAAACCAACGAAAAAGTTTTTTACTATTTTACTATGTATCAACTATTTACTAAAAATACTATAATTACTAATAATTAGTAACAGCATGAAAAAAATCTTAATTTGCAAAATATTTAAAAAATTAATATGTTGAAAATATTGTAAGTTCCTATAGTTAATGATTTTTACGTTTAAACAAAATAAATTAAAATTTGTTTTCGAATCAACTTAGTATAAGAAACTACCCTCAAGTGGAAAAATATTACAATTAAAAGTAATCATTTTTTTACAATATGATGTATAAATTATACAATTTAAAATTTCATAACAAGGATGGTTAAAAAAATATAATATTTATAGTTGATATAAAATTTCATAACTAACTAGAGTAATTCACAGATGAAAAAAAATAAACGTTAATTAAAGACTCAAGATATAGGATTAATTAAAATCAAATATACAATTTAAAAAAATTATAAAACTTACAAACTATATAAGCACATTACACTATTCTTAGCGATACTGACATAAATTAATTATTCATCGTTGTACAAAGAACTGCATATTGTAAAAATGTTCATAGGATATTAAAAGAATAATAAAGTGCACTCTAACAATAGATATTTCATCAAAAGTACTAAAATTTCAAGAAACAAATTTCAATGATAATAATACAAGTAGGTCAAACAATAAACTAGAGAAAAACATGGAACATCGTAGAAATTTGATAAAACGTAAATAGGTAGTTCAAGCGAGGGTGTTATACAGCTTTCGATGCAACTCCCATGTGATAATATGATACTATAACATATACTACATAGTTTCGTGAATAGAAACTACTCAAAACAATAAAACTATGTTAATGGTTTTATAAATGCATAATATTGGTAAGTAGGTACAAATAAACATGTTTTTTATCAAAATCTGATAAAAATTTGTAATCCGAAGATGAAATTTCAAATACTGTAGAGAATAAAACAATTTCAATAGAATCACGATTAGTGATCAATATTTTAAATTTTTAAGATATAATTAAGTACTAGAGATGATTCTTTTATCGAACAAAACTTGTACTTTAAATATTAAAATAACACATAATAATAACAAATAATATATTTTATTATTTTTTATTTTAATGTTTTTGAAAATGTTTTACTCAATAGGTAATATTTTCTAGCCAAAATAAAACTTTCTTTTTGTTTTTACATACCTATTCGTTTTTAAAATAGTATTCTTGTTTTATTTTCTAATTATAAATTTTAAGGTAAAAAAAAATTAAATTCTATTTAATGGCAACTGAACGTGAATTCAAACTTATTTATATACTTATTCATACTAATATAAAAAATATAAATGAAGTATTCTATGCAGTCATAATTGAATGGTGAAAAGTTTGAACGAAAATGGCTAATTAAAAAGTTGTGTGACTAAATAATTTATTTTTTAAAGAAACATTAACAGGTATATAAAATATTGGTAAATTATTCATAAATCATAATAGATGTAACATGAAAATGAATACCGAAAAATGTTTACATCTGAATGCCCTCTTGCATGGTTTTTAATTTACTTATAAAATCAAATATCAAATTAATTTATCGATGAAAAAAAGTGACAGTGTCAACAACATTGAGTTTTACCAATTATTTTTATCATAAATTATCATATATTATAAGTACAACACAACATCTAAACAACCATTAGATATTATAGTATGTTATAAAATATCAATTAATAAGCATCGTTTAAATTTTAAATCTAACAAAAATGTAATACCTTTATTTCTAAAAAAATATTAACCCTGAAACTGTGCAAATTATAGGACTTCGAATTACAATTTATTGTTTTATTGCTATAAAATAACGAAATAATACCATAAACGGTTTAGTTCAAACTTCTTCACTTTGCGGTATCTCTCTCCTATAATATTTGACACGAGCGTGCATATGTGTCCAAGTTTACTGCGCATGATCTTTAAAATAAAATAGTTTTTAAAACAATAAAAAAAAATTACTTATTACAAGTAAAATAAAAATTCTGAGAATAAGAGCGTTGAATATACTGACTATACAACTATGTGTGTTTTAGATTCTGAACGGAGTGATGAATGTATTGATTTTACAATGATGTGTGTTTTTTTTTTTTTTTTTTTGTTTTTTTGTTTTTGTGTCTGTGTACAGCATAACTAGTCGAAATAATACTTCAATTTCAAACTTTGGGGGTGGTTTCCGATGGCAAAGTGGATATCCTTGGTGCATTATAGAGGTGAAAAGTAAACATTTTCCAACAGTTTTCAAAAAAATCGAGAAAAACATAAAAAAAATGACAGAAAAACGGGAATTTTTACGCAAAACCAGTTTTCGACAAAATCGAATTATTTATTTTGCTATAACTCAAAAACTAATCGATGTAAACACTTGAAATTTTCACAAAATATTTATATTAGCGTTCTCCATACACAGTTAAATTTTCAAAGAATTTTGACTTTTTTTGAGCTATTTACGGACAGTTGAAATTTTCAATTTTTTTAAGTATTTTTTTTTAAAATAACGATAAAAATTTTTTGGCCGGCCAGAACATCTTGAAAATTTAATACAAGGTTTCTTATAAGTTGTTCTTAAAGTTATAAAAAAAAATCCGAAATCGTTAGTCACAATTTTTTTTTTATAAGTGCTTAAAGTTCGAATTTATACGAAATATGTCAAAATTGCGAAAATTGGCAAGTAATTTTGTGATTAAAAAATCGTAAAAATTTTTTCTTTCAAACCTAAGATTTGAAAATTTGGTACAAGGTTCTCCATAAAATTTTCTTCAACTATCTGCAAAAAAAACTCTACCGGACTAAAAAAAAAATTTTTATGAGTGATTGAAATTTAAATTTTTACAAAACCGCGTTAAATAACGGTTTAGCCTCGAACGATTTTTATTATTTGTTGTTATTCAAACAGTATAAGTCTTAAATACTTGAAAATTTTACCAGTTATTTAGATTGCCATTTTCTTTACGTGATTTGATTTTCAAAACATTTTGAATTTTTTTGAGCTATTTATAGACAATTGAAATTTTCAATTTTTTTTTATTTTTTTTTTATAAATGTTGATAAAAAAAATTTAGCTGGGACAAATTACTTGAAAATTTAATTGAAGGGTCTACATAACTTGTTCTAACTCTCATTCAAAAATTATAAAAATACATAGGCACAATTTTTTTTTATTAGCATTTGAAGTTCAAATATTGACAAAAATTCGTCAAAATCATGAATATTTTTCACTATTTGGTAGTTAAAAATTTATAAATATTTTTCTATCAAAAGCTAAGAATTGAAAATTTAATACTATGCTGTCCATAAGTTAAGCTTAGAATAATTATAAAAAAGTTTGAGGATTGTTCAATTTAAAAAAAGCGGGTAAGTGAGTATCGCTCTGCTGTACATTAGGTGGTGGGATGGACCTCGGACTAGGGAAGGTTAAATTTGAATGCAATGATAGGTATCATTGTATACGAAAAACGATTCTGAACGGAGATGATTTGTCAGTCTAGGATATATTATGAAAAAATCGAAAAAAATTTATTAGTTAAACGTTATTTTACACGTGTATTTTTGATTTCAAATTAAAATTTAAACTTTAAACACACGTAACATTTTTTAAATTGAACAATCCTCAAACTTTTTTATAATTATTCTAAGCTTAACTTATGGACAGCATAGTATTAAATTTTCAATTCTTAGCTTTTGATAGAAAAATATTTATAAATTTTTAACTACCAAATAGTGAAAATATTCATGATTTTGACGAATTTTTGTCAATATTTGAACTTCAAATGCTAATAAAAAAAAATTGTGCCTATGTATTTTTATAATTTTTGAATGAGAGTTAGAACAAGTTATGTGGACTCTTCAATTAAATTTTCAAGTAATTTGTCCCAGCTCAATTTTTTTTATCAACATTTATAAAAAAAAAATAAAAAAAAATTGAAAATTTCAATTGTCTATAAATAGCTCAAAAAAAGTCAAAATATTTTGAAAATCAAATCACGTAAAGAAAATGGCAATCTAAATAACTGGTAAAATTTTCAAGTATTTACGACTTAAACTGCTTGAATAATAACAAATATCAAAAATCGTTCGAGGCTAAACCGTTATTTAACGCGGTTTTGTAAAAATTTAAATTTCAATCACTCATAAAAATTTTTTGTTTTAGTCCGGTAGAGTTTTTTTTGCAGATAGTTGAAGAAAATTTTATGAAGAACCTTGTACCAAATTTTCAAATCTTAGTTATAAAAGAAAAAATTTTTACGATTTTTTAACCACAAAATTACTTGCCAATTTTCGCAATTTTGACATATTTCGTATAAATTCGAACTTTAAGCACTTATATAAAAAAATTGTGACTAACGATTTCAGATTTTTTTTTATCACTTTAAGAACAACTTATAAGAAACCTTGTATTAAATTTTCAAGATTTTCTGGCCGGCCAAAAAATTTTTATCGTTATTTTAAAAAAAAATACTTAAAAAAATTGAAAATTTCAACTGTCTATAAATAGCTCAAAAAAAGTCGAAATTCTTTGAAAATTTAACTGTGTATGGCGAACGCTAATATAAACATTTTGTGAAAATTTCAAGTATTTACATCGATTAGTTTTTGAATTACAACCATATAAAAAAATCGATTTGGTCGAAAACTGTTTTTGTGTAAAAATTCCCGTTTTTCTGTCATTTTTTTTATGTTTTTCTCGATTTTTTTGAAAACTGTTGGAAAATGTTTACTTTTCACCTCTATAATGCACCAAGGATATCCACTTTGCCATCGGAAACCACCCCCAAAGTTTGAAATCGAAGCATTATTTCGACTAGTTATGCTGTACACAGACACAAAAAAAAAAAAAAAAAAAAAAACACACATCATTGTAAAATCAATACATTCATCACTCCGTTCAGAATCTAAAATTTACGAGTGTTTAAAGTTTTAATTTTAATTTGAAATCAAAAATACACGACGTGTAAAATCACGTTTTACTAATAAATAATTTTGGATTTTTGTTATTTTTAAAAAATTACTAAACGTAAGATCTTGAAACTTTTACTTAAATGTTTGAATTAGTTTCAAAATAGAATATATGATAATATTTCCTGGACTGACAAATCATCTCCGTTCAGAATCGTTTTTCGTATACAATGATACCTATCATTGCATTCAAATTTAACCTACCATAGTCCGAGGTCCACCCCACCCCCTAATGTACAGCAGAGCGATACTCACTTACCGGCTTTTTTATTTTTATTTTTTTGTGTGTCTATAAACATTTTTTATAGTGTGGAAGAAATGTTTCAATCTTAAACTTTGAGTATTGTTTCTTCTAGAAAATTAAAGCTAGTTGATATTTAGGTGAGTAAAAAATCTTGAATATGTAACTCAAGGTTTCAAACGAGTCGTTGTTAAAACAGTTTTAAAATATTAAATAATTTATTGCCACATTTTTTTCATATATATAAGCGTTTTAAAATAGGCATTTTCATAAATTTGATTAAAATCATGAATATTTTCATATTTCGTTTTAGTTAAAAATGCATTAAATATTTAATATTTTTAGCTAAGACTTGTAAATTCTAGAAAATTATGAGTGGCTCATATCTCATGATTAAAAACTATTTTTTTTAAAGAAACGTAAAATATTTTACTTAAACGAAAAAATAACTTTAACGACCTAGTTTTTACTATTATCCGGTGCATCTGTATTAACTTTAAATTCAATATTATTATATTCAGTGCAGAATTAATGTGAGAATGGGGAAAAGGGACAGCTGCCCTCGCCTCAGTGGGAATTTTTTAGGGTTGTTAATTTTTTGACTATGGAAACAAAAGTTTTAAAATTTATTATAATTTATTTTCAAGAAGAATTATTAACTACCTATTGAAAAATGTGCATAATAAATAATAATAGTAATAATAGCAGGATAATATAATACGAATATTATAGTGTCTACCTGCACAGAGTGAGTTTTTAGGGAATTATTAAAAATACCATAATAATATATTTTATAGCATTTATCCTTCCATTTATACGTTCGTACTTATCGAGAAAATTATATTTTAAGTTTTCGATTTTACAGAATTTAAATATTTTATTTTAAAATAATAAAATATTCTGTATTTCAGAAAGACAAAAGATTAATTTGAAATCACCTTACTGCATAAAAAAATTTAGATCTGTGGAAATGGATTTATTAAAATGTGCAATTATTTTAAAATTTCTAGAAACTTTGGTGAATCTGATGAATTAAAAAATTGTTGAAACTCATATTTCAACTTTGAATAATCTACTTGTATTTAAATGTATACATTTAATATTAAATTCTATAAATTAAAGAGTTACGATACGAGTATTTTCAAAAATATATATTACTTAAACAATTTTAACAGTGTTAATTATAATATAACTTATTGTTTATATGATCGGTACAAGCGTTGTAAGGGAAATAAATTAAAAATTAGACCTTAGATGGCATATCTGGTAACCCGATACTGATTGTATTTGATACAATTAATAATATTAGTGTATTAATAGTGTAATACTAAGATAAGTGTACGGCCAGAGCACTCATATATTTCTATATCCTCCCTCCACACACACTTTTTCCGTATTAAAATTTGTCAGCAGATGGGTTTTTTTTAAATTGTTTTATTAAGTATATTATACACGTTTGTATGTTAAATATATAAACGTGTAATATGTGTATATGTTTTTTTTTTAATCAAAACACCGTATCGAACTTAAAACGGTAATAAATTGCGCACTCCCGGTAAAAATATGTTTGGTTGTTAGACAAATTTGTCCCGGAGCAACAGTAGGGGTAGGTGTGCATTCCGACTTTCCACCCTTTAATATTGTGTTTCTATATATATATATATATATATATATATATTATATTCCACTTTTTACGGCACATAATCCCTCCACACCTCGACCACTCCCCTCCCAACAATCCCACCGGCCGCACAGCTCGCGGCTAGTGTATTTTATTACTTTTACACTGGGCTCAGACAGTGGTCTGTATAATTTATGACCATGTTAATTTTCCTTATGTAACAGTTAATAATTACATTAAACAATACACGGGTGGAAGATTAAAAAAAAAAAAAAAATTGCATACACCCAATTTACACAGGAAAATAATAATATAGGTTAATATCGTACCTATATACATATTATATAATGTGTATTATATGTGTGTGTGTGTTTAAATATTAACGGAAAAACTTAAAACATCTCATTTCATGTGCATGACATGCTGACATACGTACTTTCCAAATATAATGATAACATATTATTTATTATGAAAGAGTATTAAACATATTAAATAACTGGAATATCAGCCGTATTCCATAATAATATCATACAACTTTGAAAAACAAACGCAATCATTTCATTTTATACAATTTATAATTATTTTAATATATTTGAATAAACTGATTACTTTTAGGTACCGCCAAAAGTTTTCCTATATTAGTTTTGAGCAAAATTTAGTTTGATTTAGAGAATATACCTAATAAAGAACTAATACGCAGTATGTATTTTTCGGCTTGTTATGTTTTTCTCTAAAAACTCACGTGGTATAACCAGCATTATTCGATTTCATAAGCATTTTTTAATTTATTATTTAGAAAACTATACTATCTATAAACGTGCAATAAAACAATCATAATAGGATGCTATAGATTAAATATATATAATGTATAATATTTAATCTCTGAGAATTATACCCACACGTATATTTCAATGACTTTTTAGCGTGTGGGAAGAACCATCCAACGATGACGACGGCACTCGGCCATGAGTTATTGCTTTGGAGTTGAGTTATGAGTTTAATTGTTTAAACAAAATCCCTAAACCATATTTTCATTAAGTTCTAAATCAATAACCGCGTATGACGTAAATAATAATATTATATTAAAAACCACTGGTAGTAACCGTAATGATGGTTTTATATCGATTTTCAGACTTTTTATACTTTTATAACGTGTTCCGGTGCGATAATTTAAGAAGTCTTTAAACGCAGTACATATTTACATTAACGTGAGCAACGATAATACGGCTTACACTGATAGTACACATAATATTTCGAATCCGTTTGGAATTTGTATCAACGCACAGCGTTTGTATATTTTATTTTTTCAATTTATCCGGCTCGCCAACTCTCGGGGGACTTTGCTGAAACGCATTTCGGCTTATATCGACAGTGACATTCAGCCGCGGAATCATGGTGTACCGCAACGGTACGGTGTAACTCAGTTCGCGCCTGTGAAATCGAACCCTCGCAACAATAATATAATATACGTGTTGTAGGTATATTATACATATACATATATTATATATGTGTACAGGATTACATAGATTATGTACAGAGTGATCTGTTTAACCTTCTACTACGTCGATTTTACGATCGGGCAAAAGAATGAGAAATGTTATGTATTATGGTAAGCAATAATGACTAAATGTGGTTAAAACTAGTTAAAAAGTCCGTATCGGTAAGCCAAATTATCTATATATTATCAAATTTTTAACTTAACTACCAATAGTTAATTTTCTAATCAATTTGAGATCTTGGCTACTTTCGTTGATTGATAACATCATATACGATTTGTCGCTCGTTTTGATAAATGGCAACGTCTCATTTTAGTTCTGTAATTCCGAATCGACACGATTAGTAAAAATAAGGTGTTATAATATAATATAACATCGTAATTTAATACATTACTATACATTCTTATTGTACTAAAATCAAAAATCGATATCACGAAAACGTACCTATACTACGAGAGTGTAAGCATTACAAATTAAATTCAACACTCTGTATATATTATATTATGTGTACAATGTACATATACACGAATGTTCGTGTACGATAAATTTAAGTTTACCTCTACCACCATGACCCGTTCCTTCGAGTGTATATAATATACGATACGTCAATCGAACCTGAATTTGTACTGCAATCTGGCGCGCCAGCCGAATAATTCGCAATTTAAGTTATCGCAGATCATCACTCTCGCGTGGTTTTATCGGAACTCCTCCGCCGCGTAATTCAATCGATCAAAAGTTAAAATATCATATTAACCTAATGGTTAAAATTGTATAAAATATAATATATAAACGAAACGATCGATGACATGTCGTATCTATGTTTAGGTATTTGTTTTTAAATTCGTTTTGGTTCACTTAAAATTAAAATTAAAAATTACATCTTCACTATATTACTGGATCAACTGAACCACCCAATTGAGTTAACTACAAATAATATTTTATCGATAATTTATATGATAATAACAATATAATTCATACGAATATATTTTAAATTTTATATAATCTTAATAAATACTTCTTATAGTAAATAGTTATTATACAATTTGACATGCACATTGTTCCCCGACATTTTATATGACAAAGTTCAAATAGGTTAACCAATCGAAATATTTATTCCATTTATTTTGATGCACAAGCTCAAATAAAAAATAACACAAGATCGTGACTGTAAAATATGTGAGATAAAATAAAAATGAAAAACATAATTTGTATGACTATTTATCTTAAGTAGATAGAAAAATACTAAGGTATATATTATAACATCGTAATTGAATAGTATTTAAGTTTTAATAAAATTAAACACTAATATTTAATTTGGATATTGTTACAAAAATGTATAACGTTTACAAATTGTTTTTAAAAATCTATAAGATGTATAAATATTAATTCGAACCGGAAACCTATTTGGAAAACCCTAAAAAAACAACCCGGTAACGGCGATAACCAATTTTGATATTTTGGAATCAATTCAGAACTACTGAATAAAACATTCTATATTCTAAAAGCTTTTGCCTTTCGACCAATATAATTCTCACCTTATCCAATTATACTGTTGTCGACCGCAATAATATTATAATATAATAACGTTTCACATAATATATACATATGCAATATATATGATGTATATAATATACAATCTCTTCAAATAAAAATTGTGTTAGAATGTCACATAAATTATTTAAGCATTATTATATTGCCATAATATCGGTTATATTTCAAAAGTAAACGGTGTTAATAAATGAGATTAACTTTGATTAGTCAAAGTAAGAACGTCAATATTTTTAAATAAAGTTATAAGTTGGTAGTAAATAATTAATGATTATAACTTCTTCTAAAAGTTTTAAATTAACATGAAGAAAAATACCGAATTAGTTAAAACAAGTTCAGTATAGTATTATTATTATTGGTTTTTTTTTTTTTTTTTTAATAATCATTGCCTGGGCCCAAATTTTGGTTTCCAAATATTTTAAATATTTATTTGTAATAAACAAACACTGTGAAAAATGCATCCTATAATGTTTATTTTTATTTCACATATTATACCTAAGCTGTAATATTGTTTAGGAAAAACTACTTTTTAATTAAATCAATGATATTCATTTTTGTTTATTTCCAAACAAACTTATTGAGTTACAGCGTTATTAAACAAACAGAAAAAAAGTAATTAATTTTAATTACAACCTAGGTACGAGTATAAATATAGTGTACTCGTATAAAGTATCAATATGATTTTAATTTCCGTATTATTTTTAAAATAAAACTGAAAAAATCTAAGTGATAACAAAATGAATAATTTAACTATTTATAAATATATATTATATATAGGGTATTGTTAGTAACTAATAATTATTAATTTGTATTAAATAATTTTAGATAACTACTTGGTAATTTGCTTAAAATTTGAAAGACCGTAAGCTTTTCTTTAAAATTGATTATACATATGTCAATAGTTATTACGGTTCTTGTAACGTATATAACTTATGTTATATTTTTCGTGAGATGCGTTCTTAACGCGGATAACCAGGGACGTAGCCAGGGGGGTCCATGGGGTCCGCCCCCCCCCCGAAATGTCATCGACGAAATTTTTTTTAGAATTTGAGTTTTACAATGATGTTTTTTGCGTACTCGTAAACGTAATAATTAATAATATGTTAAGGAAAAAATTACAAAATGATACTCTTAGCACACACATAAATATATGTATAGCCATTTAGGTACTCGTATACGTATAACATATAGTTGGGTATAAGATAGTTGGTATTGTTCTAGGGTATAGGATAGATATAAATACATAGACGATAGACCCTCATATAAACTCTATAATAACCATATTGATAAGAAATGACACAGTACTAATTAGTAGGTACCTACTACCTACCTTTTTTTTTTGTCTTGACTCCCCCTGAAATAAAATCCTGGCTACGTCCCTGCGGATAACTTCGATCGTTGTTTGTTATTGTTCACCAAAATCGATGTTGTGGGAGATGGAAACACAGACACCAAGTGAAAAAAAATCTAGTGTATAACTAACTATAAATATAAGCTTGATTTTATTAAATTGAAACACTAATATCATAATCACGTACTGTCACTCGTGATGACTAATTGTTGGTGGTCGTCGTCACGGTTCTGATAAGTTATAGGACGTCATCGAGGCTGGCCATAGCCTTTGAGGCTGGGCGTATATACGCGTACGTCGGCTACGTCCACGGTCCCACCTCTTTTGAAAACAGGTGGGATGCGGGAGTCGAACAAGTCACGCTGTTTGTGTCCCACAGTGGCGGTTGATAGGAAAGGACAGGAAAGAGCGACGTAGGTCCGCTGCAATACTTGTAATTTGTATTTTCGACTGTTAGGGACCACTTCACCCTCTTAAGTATTATTTACTTGTTTTATAATCAAAAAAAAAAAATATATATATATGTAAGAGACTATACCATTAATGTATGTTAAGCATTAATTTGTATGTACTTGAATTAAGTGAGGATTCATATTATAATAAATAGCATAATATAATACTTTTATGATGACAATGCTATTATAAAATAGATAAGATTTAATTTAAATTGTTATGTGAAGATGAGCGCAGATAGAAAAAAATTGTAAATACAAAAAAATGGGTGGTCGGGGCGGCGAGTGACCGGCTGAGTACTTTGTTTTTATTTTCAACAGCGTGTGCTCTCTAAATTCTTCCGCACACTGATGATATGGTTTGAAATATTATTTTTCATACGCGCAAACGGTTTGTTACATTTTTCTACGTTTGTGTACTAAAACGATCTATCAATATTATTAAAGGTATAGTTTTTAAAATGTGTCATGACCCTGCATTTGTGCGCAAACGATCTATCAATTTTCATAATAACGATTTTTAAAATGACTTTTTCATAAAATGTGCGCATCAACGATTTATACAATTTCAGATGTAATTACCTAAATGTTCGCAAATGTTTATATTTATGTATAATTTCTACGTAATAATATAATATCATGTTTTATTTATTACGGGATGTGAAAATCCGTCGACAATCATTATACTCGTAGTACAATAACTTTTTAGTGCATAGTGTCCGTTTTACCAACTTCATTTTTTACGAATCAGTTTATTGTATTAATTGTTCAATTTAAAATGTACTACATGTTACGTAGTAGTAAAGAATTTACGAATTAAATTGCGATCTTTTTCATTTTATAATAATATAAATACATTAGGTACGAACCGGTAATATCAATAAATATGTTGATATAATCATCGTATACCTTAATAAAAATGAAATATATATTAAAATACAAAATGTCAAAAGATTTAAATGGTTCTTTTTAATAATAAATATACTGCATTATATTTGTGACTTAACTTTTTAACCGTGACAGTATAATATAATATACAATACACCTAATGTAATGTACATTTAAATGACAGCTGAATAAATTACTTTAAATATCAATATACATTTTATACTAAGTATAATTTTACAATTTATAGTTTTAAAATCCATCTGATTTTTGAGCCTTTAAAAAAAAAAAATACAGCACACCACCACCGTGAATGCATATGCACATAGTAATGCAACATATTGATTTCTATAATATATAAGATGGATTTTTATGTACTACAGACCAAAAGAAATCGTATTCGAAATATATGAGTGTAGACCTGTGCAACATATTATATTAAACAACATAGATGTATAATATATATGTATACTATGTTTTTATAAGATATTGGGTTATGGAAATAACCGAATGGGAAATCTATTTACCATTTACCATATAATTTAAACTGTTTTGGATACAAATACACAGTAACAATATAATTTTGGATACTTTACTAAGTTAACACTTGATTTATTCTTAAAAGTCAAAAGTAAATTAAACTAAGAATTATTTTTATAATTTGATCACTTTATCATGCATATCATTCATTACTACTTAATACTTGTCATTTTAAACTAGGACGAACACTATGTTGTCTTGTCATGAGTTGGTCAAATAGAAAAACAAATGTTAAAATGCTCGATATATATTTCATTTTAAATTTATATTTATACATTCACGAGAAACCTTAATATATTATTATGCAATACGTTTAGGAGTATTACATACTATATTTTTAACTAATTTTATGTAATAACTTACTCGTATACACACATCAACATTTTATACACACAACTTCTCGAAAATAAAAATTAAATAATTAAATAATGATAATAATAATAGATATGATACTATTCTTCACCTTCACATAATATTACTTATTATAGATATAATAGAAAATTGTTTAGTCGATATAGCAATATGACTTTCGACTTAAATTCTGACAGTGCTTGATTGATTCGTACCAATAGTAGACTATGCATAAATAGTTGTAATGTAATTAAAAAATTGGAAAATTAGAAAGTTAGAAAACAAATGGTTAGATTAAAAAAGAAACAATAACTATGCAATAATATCATAGCAAGAATTTCAGGTTATATTAAAATATTATAAAATTTATTAGAAATTATAGAAATTATATTTTTTTCTTTCTACTCAAAAAAATTTTAAAGCGTTTTTTTTCAATCTAAAAATTTAATAATATAGTAAAAACCGAGCACACTTATTATGTATTTATGAGTCAACAATAAGTTACGGCATTCAATGGAAAACTTCTCTTAGTACTATTAATTTTAAAAGAAAAGTATTTAAAACATTATTTTCCTTAAGGTATTAATTATTAGATTCGAAAAAAAGAATTGACCGGAAGCTACTACGTATTTATTTGAGCTATTTTTTCTTATAAAATTCGTCTTTAGTTATTATTTTAGCTTAAAGGTACCATATTTTAATTTCTTAACTGTGGCAGTGTGGCTTGAAACATTTTATAGACTTAAATAAATATAAATAATAAAAATCAATTATAATAAATATTGTACGTTAAAAAAAAAAATACTGAATTGTTAAGTTTCTAATTAAACCACTGTTAAAAAAAATCAATTAAACTGATTAATATTGATGAAAAAATTCTGATAAAACGTGTTCTGGTGGTAAAACAATTATTCACCAATATTATTAATTTATGAGGAATTATTATTATTCAATCAAACATTTTGTTTTAAAATCAATTTTGAAGCAATACAAGAAATATTGTAATGTTAAAAATCAATTTATATACAATAATATTTTATATTAATCCTTTAAATAAAATTACTAAGGTGTTTGATCATTCGTAAATAAAAAAAATTTATATTTACATGGACTGAATAATAAAAAAAAAAATAATAATGAAAAAAAAAAAATTATAAACCCAATAAAAATAAACTTCCTTAAAGGTTGACGTTGAACAATTTTTTTTTTTTTTGAAGTGTACTTCAATACAAACACTCACTGTAAGTTGAAAAATGTTGTTTTTCATAATATATATACTGCTGTTAATAGTATTTTAAATATTTTCTAAAAACAAAATCAATTATATTATAAGAATAGGATAGAATCTAACAAAAGAAAATTAAAGTATGTGTGTTTCAAAAATTGATTCAATAATTTTATTATTATGAAACATAACATATCATTTGAGAGTGCGACTTTAGGATAGCTTATAAAAATTAAATAAAAGCTTGTTTCATTAAAGCAGAAAGGTCTTGATTTTAATTATGATAAGTTGTAAATCAAAATTAAATATTCAGTGTTTTTATATAAAAATAATATTTAAAAAAAAATAGACTTTTAAACAAAAACTTAATATTTATCTTTATATTCTAGAACTATTATTATACATAAAACATAAATCAGAAAAGTTTATAAAACATTAATAACTAATTAACGTAGGTCAGAATTATTTAGGTTTTTATTTTTTATTAATTAAATTTTATAAAATTTATTTTAATTGCTTAAATAATAGAATTTTTGCATAGGAATGAATAAATTTGATTTACTCAATATAAAATGTGTAACATTTTTGCGTATATAAACTAAATTTATAATAATATATTATTATATTTTTAGGAAATAGCAGCAATATTAATCAATTTTGAAAGACACAGTGAATGGCAGTCAAAAGAAGTAAAAATAAGGTAAGATTTCTAAATAATTGTTATTTGTGGCTTATAAAAATAGCATAATTTTTAAAAAATTTTAGTATTTTTTTTTTTTTAAATATTGTTCTTATAATAATAATGGTAAATCACTGTTTATTTGAATTAAAATAATTTTATTTTTATCAACTTTGAGCATAATGATTAAATTCACATAACATGTCTATTGTCTAATGTCTATAACTGTGGTACACAACTGTAAGTCGGTTAAAAAACTTATATAAGGAGTAAAAAATAATGGTAAAAATTATTTTGAGTACATTGTATACATTATGAACTTCTACGATAATATTTACATACGTTCTATGGGTTATTGTATTATTTTTATCAAAATAACAAAATTTTTTTAGTAAGTATTCAAACAACATCACGTAAAATACCCTATTTATAGACTATTATACAATTAAAAGACGTAAGAACTTTGTTTGGATCGATAGTGTTAGTAAGGCTTCTAATGTTTTTATTTTTTTTTTATTATCATAGTAAAATATAACAGAAAAATGTACCAATATGCATTTCAAACGTATTCATATCATGTTGTTTTATATTTGAAATTAATGGTTCGCTTAAAACAGCGGTTACCAAACTGTGCACCGCGGTGCCCTAGGGTACCGCGAGCACTTTCTAAGGGCACCGTGGTCTACGTAAAATTGGTTATCAATGAGTATTTTTTTTTGTTCTGTCTTTTGTGTTATTCACAGCAGGGCACCGTGGCTAAATTGGATCCAAAAAAAGGCACTGCAAAAAAAAAGTTTTGGGAACCACTGGTTTAAAATGTTTTAATCGACTAAAAACTTATAATTATTGAAGTTCTGTTAACCAATTTTTAAATAAATATAAAATATTTACGAATTACATAATATTTTTTTATAGTGCTGTATAATATATTCTATGATAATAAAATACTTGACAACATATCGTTATACTTATATTTTATATTATACATTCTGCCGTGATGTGTTATGCAATATACTATTTTTATTGTTGTAAACATTTTTATTTTTGTTTTGTGTTAACTTATCGATTTAAAAAACGAATAGTGATGGATAAAATGACAGGATATTTTGCTAAATTTTGACGTGTCATTTTTCCATGTATTTGTCAAAGTAAATTATTTTTATTTTTTTTTTTATTTTTTTAAACAGGATACATATGGTTGTTTGTAAAAAAAAAAAAAAATCGCGTAATAGGTTTGTATACAAGAGAAACCGTGTGTAATCTAGAACCCTAAGGATATTTTACGAATCTGGTTACAAAAAAAAATTACAATAATAATAAAATATTTTTCAGGATGCGCTTTTGCCATTATTCCACCAACTGAAAATATTTTATTATATGTGGTGTACATAAATCACTTTCCCGGGACTGTCCTTTGTGGATGACAGTGTAAGAGTGTGTGTTTATATATTATATATATATATAATATATATGTACGTGTGCGCGCTTGCAATTTACATCTGTCCAGCACGAGTACTTTTTAAAACTTTTACTAAAGCTCTCTTCTGAATTTAAGTTAAATGTTTCAGCAGCTTTTCAAATCAAATAACATTCTAAAGTCACTTCAAAAACTTTAAATTGTTGTATTGTTTTAAAAACTTACACATTACATATCAAATTACTTAGGTCACGACTATTAGTCTATTTGGTTATTCATATTTCTGATCTTATAGAGCTACACTTTATAATCATACAACACACATAATTAATTGTGTGTTTAAACTTACATTTTAAAAAGTAATTAAATGTGCTCAAACAACCATTTATACTCGTGTAAATCAATAACTAAGTAACGCATTACTATTAGTGACTAGTGCTGGTACTGTTGACTAATGATTAATGACTATCAACAATCGACTAATTCGATAGTTGTTGACTGTTACTTATGTATTTACTATTTACTATTTAGCCAACTGATCGATGGGATTATTAGAATATACAATGTATAGGTTATACTGACCAATACAAATAAATTAGTGATCGATTAATTGTTCAAACAAATTAAATTGCGATAAATTACTTTGTTTTGAAATTTGTCGCTGCCATTAATTTATATTCGTGTAATTATTCAATAATTTAAATTAAACAATGAAAATAGGTACAGATCAGTAAAAATAAATTATTATAACCTGGACGGCCTCTTTTTTGAAAAAAAAAACTAAAAAATGAGAATATCACTTTTCACAAGTAAACTATGTCAAAAAAAAACTTCAAATCACACTCAACGATTAATATTAATATATAATAATTTGTTGGTCATGAAAATTATGCTTTATTATTACTTTTATAAATTTATTTGCATACATAAAAATATTAAATTTTCGATGAAATTTATCCTTACATATTAAAAAAAAAATTTAATCAAACATTTATATTATTGATCTACTTTCAAAGATATTTTATATTATATAATATTATGCATATCAGTATATTGTTTTACCAAAGTAAAAAAAAATTAATTGTTCCTTTCCTGGAAGTCAATATTTTTTTCATACTGAAATTATTTATAGTGGAACATTTTTTTACCTTGTTGTGAATGCAGTGATTTTCCGTGCGTTTTAGTGAATTTATTGAAGTTTTAACTCGGTATTTATAGTCAGCAAAAAAAGATCTAAGACGTCAACTTCATATGATTTTCAACTATATGGGTATTGAAATAAAAAAAAAAATAGATTGTTATAATATTTTTAGTCTGAAAATTAATTTTTTACTGTATGGCGATTCAATATAAAAGTTGAACATGGTACTAATCAATAAGTTATTGATTAGTAGGTACCATGTTCAATTTTTAGTTATAGCCAAAGCTTATATATAAAGATACAAAATAAGTTTTAAATTAATTAAAATAAGTTAATAATAATAATAAAAAAAAATCGGGTAGGTGAGTATCGCTTTGCTGTATATTAGGGGGTGGGGTGGACTTCGGATTAGGGTAGGTTAAATTTGAATGCAATGATAGGTATCATTGTATACGAAAAACGATTCTGAACGGAGATGATTTGTCAATCTAGGATATATTATACTTAAATATTGTCATATATTCTATTTTGAAACTAATTCAAACATTTAAGTAAAAATTTCAAGATCTTACGTTCAGTAATTTTTTAAAAATAACAAAAATCGAAAATTATTTATTAGTAAAACGTTATTTTACATGTGTATTTTTGATTTCAAATTAAAATTAAAACTTTAAACACTCGTAAAATTGTTTAAATTGAATAATCCTCAAACTTTTTTATAATTATTCTAGGCTTAACTTATGGACAGCATAGTATTAAATTTTAAATTCTTAGCTTTTGATAGTAAAATATTTATAAATTTTTAACTACCAAATAGTTAAAAATATTCATAATTTTGACGAATTTTTGTCAATATTTGAACTTCAAATGCTAATAAAAAAAAATTGTGCATATGTATTTTTATAATATTTGATTGAGAGTTAGAACAAGTTATGTGGACCCTTCTATTATTTTTTCAAGTAATAATTTGTCCCAGCTAAATTTTTTTATCAACATTTATAAAAAAAAAAAATAAAAAAAAATTGATTATTTCAAATGCCTATAAATGTTATCACTTTAAGAACAACTTATAAGAAATCTTGTATTAAATTTTCAAGATTTTCTGGCCACCCAAAATATTTTTATCATTATTTAAAAAAAAAATACTTAAAAAAATTGAAAATTTCAATTGTCTATAAATAGTTCAAAAAAGTCAAAATTTTTTGAAAATTTAACTGTGCTTGGAGAACGCTAATATAAACATTTGGTGAATTTTTCAAGTATTTACATCAATTAGTTTTTGAGTTATAGCAAAATAAAAAATTCGATTTTGACAAAAACTGGTTTTGCATAAAAAAATCCCGTTCTTCCGTCATTTTTTTTAGGGTTTTTCCCGATTCATTTAAAAAATGTTGAAAATTTTTAACTTTTGACCCCCCAAAGTACCAACTAGGTTTAATTTCCTTTTCAAAAAGGGGCTGAAGTCAAAAATCGAAGCATTTTTACTGCTCCAAATGTTGTCGACAGACACAAAAAAAAAAAAAACACACATCATTGTAAAATCAATACATTCATCACTCCGTTCAGAATCTAAAATCGGTATTACAATAAATATTGTAATCATTGATTATGCCAATGTATATTACCCAATTATCTATTACAATATATATATTATAATTGTTTTTTCAAACTAATGATAAAAAAAAAGAAGGAAAAAAAAGATAAATGCTGGTACAGTAGATGTCGAGTGCATTTTGTCATTAAGGAGTAAGTCATTATAATGAAGGTACCTAGAACATGTTAAATTTATATTATAATCGTAAACAAAAAACGGTTCTGAGAGGAGTCCGTCTGATGTATAACTTATATCACTAGGTATATTTTATATTTATATATTTATATTGCTATTAAAATATTAATTAATATTCTACTATTATAGTTATAGAGTGCAGGGTTGAATTAATTTTTAATGAAAACATTGTATTTGAATGATATTGTGTGTAAAAATTACAATAATAAACGTTAAAAGTTTCAAGCGTTTCATGATTTCTAAAAACTTATCGGAGAAGAAAAAGAAAATGTGAGCATACTCTATACACAATTACACTGCAGACTCGACGGCGCGCCGGTAACCGTATATAGAAAACACGCGTATTCCGCCGCGTATAATATTATATTATGGCGCTGGCTTCAAACGGATCAGATTTGGACACTCGCAGTCACTATATTATCGAATTTAACGCGTTCTTATATATGGGTATCAGAGGTCTCCAATCTTCTTTTATGTTGGGCCAAATCTGAGATAAGTTTTTTCATTGCGGGCCAACATTTTTTAAGGAATAAGGATGTAATGAAATCGAAGAATAGATACGATTCAATATTTTATACCTATAGTACCTACCACATTATAGTGTACTTGCGCAACCGGAAAACCCCGTTGATATTACACCGAAAGTAGGATAAGTGTGATCATCGGATTTTTCTATTATTATTATCAATATCTAATATAAGTCTGACTGTAATAAATTGTTATGAATAACACCAAATGAAAAAAAACAAAGAAAACATAAATTAACTTGACGGACGGGTTCAAAAATGTTGGCGAACTGTAGGTTGGAGACCCCTGGTTTATACATCATCATTGTTTTCGTTAAAAGCCGAAATTCACGAGCGACTCAACACCCTCACCACTGCACGCATTGCTTACGAATTCTAACCACGTTTCGACAGAATGGAAAAAAATTCTAAACCCTAACTGCGACGGGTCAGCGGTGAATCGATGAGCGGCGGGGAGTCGGCGATGAGTTCGCGCGCCCTTAGTAAGCGGTACCGGATATCCGGCACGCGCCTGTGATGGGTGCACTTTAAGTAAATGGACACGTTCCGGATGCCGGACGAACTGGTTCACCATAGTGTTGGCCCAAAAGTTCGTCCAGTCGACAGAGGCGTTCAGGCCTTGTGCGCCGGGCGCTCTCGAGGACGAGAAAATCGCCGATCGCGGTGGCTGTAAACCGAAACCACTACCGTGGTCTGCCATTACCGTCTGAAATGGAAACGCCGTGTCCGCGCGCGTGGCCACACTATTGAAAAACTACGGTGTCGATGAAGTGGGTACAAATTTCTCGGATAGCTCAGTACGTGATGGGCCGTCCAGAGGACGAGACGTACGTATGGCAGTCGCCGTGCGATATTCATTGATAATCGTTGTGGTTGGTCAGCACGTTTTCTATTTTTCGGAGACCATAACGGTTTTGTGATAATAAGCGTACGATAGACCAAAACGTCGGCGGTGATATGCTCTACTACGGATGAATGTAAACATTTTTTTTTACTATTCTTGAATCCGGTTCAATCGGGGCGAGGCCAATGATACACTTCGCGTAGTACCTACGACCTACCACTATCAAAATATTATCAAAATTATGATTAATAAAAACTGGAAAACATCGAAAATATAGTCAAACACAGTGTATTAGTACACGCGAGCTGCGAGAAAGAGTAGTTAAACGGTCGTATTATTATACTATGATATACATACATACAAGCTGCCTACGCTGTATCTACTATAAAATATGTGCGTTTACGCGACATCCATTACAGTACACGATGGGCTGTAACGTGTCTCGTAGTCCTTGTTTAGAGGTAATAAATTATTGGACATTATAATAGTATACGATATCGAGTTTTTATCGGGCGCGCGTCAACGGTGACTATCGATGTCTTAATTTGTAAATAATATTTCAGCTGACATATACAAATACAGTGTGTACTGCGTATGCGTATCAATATGCAACAAGCGTAGTATCGCAGAAATTCGATATGTTGCAATGCGATATTATAATTGTCGTACACATTTCAATAATATGACACCTATTGTACGTCTTGTACAGTACCTATGGAAGTTTGTAATTTTCACCATCCTGATGGATAATCAAAAATATCGTTTGTGATTAACACCAAACGAATGTGTAGTATCTCGTATTTTGTATCTACGATGTATACCTAGTCGTATCGTCCATACCTATACTATAGAATCCACTATAGGTACGTTATCGTCGAGACGAACGACAATAATAATTTTACGGAAACTTCAACTGCCCAGTGCTCGCAATCCAATCTGGGCGATGACAAAAATATAATCATTTAATATAATATTATTATTGTTGATTGATATAATATTGTAATATATAATTTCCATATTATATTATTGTTATTAGATAGCTTTAAATTCAATGCAGTATTCCTTTATTTTGGTGCAAATTACACATGTTATATAAATTTGCATACATTTAGGTGAAAATTAACTACTAGTTACTACAGCCCTGTATGTAGGTATAAATACATATTACATATGAAATGGATAAAACTATTTACGTAAGACATAGTAGGTAGTGTAGTTGATGATAAATTACTATACCTACACGTTTTATGTTTAACTAAATTACAAGTTAGTTACAATAAGATACCATATTTTAAACATATTAAACTATATAAGTTGATAGTAGATACAACATTGTGGTTAAGTTCAAATTGATCAACATCTGATGTAGGTACAGTGGCGTGGCGAAGGAGATTTTTTTGGGCAACTGTCCCTAGTTAAATGCTGGTGGGTGTTTGGGTGATACTAATTAGGTATGAATACTATGAACTAGTATTATAATATTGTGATTATACTATTATTTACACTTCAGCATAATATTCTAGAACTCTTGCTTACAACTTTTATTTAGAATTGCTTTATTATAAGAAATTAAAAATTAATTTTTTGAAAATAGTAGTGTAAAAAATATGAGCGGTATAATAAATCTGTGGTGGTGGGGGGGGGGGTACCAAAAAAATGTATTCGCCCCCAGTAAAAATTGTTGTCGTCACGCTACTGTGTAGGTACACACTTTTCATTCGCCTATAAACGAGCAGACTTTTTCGGTTATTATTATTATTATTTTTTTTTTAAAGCACTGACTTTGTACGATTAAATACGTTTATTTACACACGGGGAAAAAAAATAAAAGTTATTTAAGATAATGTTTGTTTTGGATAAAATAATTTAATATGGTCATATATTTTGTATTTACGGTATTTTAGTAATTTCCTTTAATATATTTCTCTAAATAGACGAATACCTAATTCTGTAATCAATTTTAATAATAGTATATTGAAAATTAAGAAAATGTGGATTTCAATAATTATTCGAAACTATTATGCTAGCGAAACATAAACTGTTTTAATTCCTAATTAATAGAGTAAAGTATACGGTTTTTATTTTATATAAATATTTTTTTCGTTTTTATTTTATTTTATTTTTTTTTAGAATAAATTAAAAACGTCACGAAAGGTACAAATAAGAAAGGGTAGGTACAATCCTAATTAAATTATTTTGTAATTTGGTATGCTTTAATGTATTATTTTAACTTTTTTTTTATATTAATATTAACTTATCAAGTCGTAAAATAAAACTAACATTCTAGGATTGTAATATGAGCGTGACACAAGATTGTTGTTCCGCTATAATATAACATTAACATAAATAGGTACCAAATATTCTAAAAGGTTATAATATATAATGATACTCTATTAGATTGTTTCAACGACTTTTTAAATTATTTCTATAAGCTTATTATTTATAATAATGACTTCACTTATTTTTCTACATTATTGCTTGTAATTAGCAAGTTAAGTTAAAATAGTAAATTATATTCATATACTTACCTATATTATTATAACGTATAATGTATCACGTCTTTATTCTTTATAGAATAATTAAATTCAATACCAATAAAATTAACAAAATTTCATGTTATTACAAAATATATTAATTATAAATATTCTAAATTGTATATTCTAAAAAAAGAGACGTAACTTAACAAACAAGTATCTAAAACATTTTACAACATTTTTTTAATGTAAATATGTTATAACTTATAATGGTATTAGAAAATTATAAGACTTAAATTCTTAATAATTAAGTAATTAAACACTAAAACAAAAAAAAGTATTAACATAACATATCAATGTTTTAACATATTTCAACGCTGATGTTAATCATCTCAATTCTATAAAATAAAAAATTGATGTATTTACAGCTCAAGGTTCTCAATATACATTTTTAATGTCAGTTTTTCGAAGGAAATATTGTTCAGTTGAGAAAAATATAACTTGTGCTTCATTATAGTATATATAGGTTTATATTTGTGCCTTATTTTTACTTACCTGTATTTATATAATGATAAATTATTAAACATAGCGGGATCATAAGCAAAATTATTAAATATTTAATTATTCAACATTTAATGATTTATTTGATTTGTTAGACTCTATTTACCCAAATTTAATACAATCAAATTTATTAAATTAAAATTTCAATAACCCCAACTTATTTTCCTTTTCGTCACTAATTGACATACACAGAAATGTTGATATAATATATTGTAAAATAATAAGGAATTTAAAACGGTACCAAGTTAAAGAAAAAATTAAGAGAAATCAAACACTCATTTGAACTACCACCAAAACCCAATATAAAGTCATAATAAAAAAATTCAGGATTGGTCACTCGAGAGTATGATGATACCTGATGGAAAAAATAGAACCTCTGTTTTAAATTCTATACGATAAAACATTTACTCGTTTATTATACGTACTTATGAGTATATTATAATGACATCGATAATGCTAAATTTGGAAAATATGGTTGTACTTTGTATGTAATGTGCTAATACATAATATAGAAAAATATTAATATATATTTGTATGTAAAGCAAACGTGATAAGACGAATAATTATTGTAAAAAAAAGTTTTTAAAGCAATAATAATTAAACCAGACAGAGTGATTCTTTTATCATACTAAAACTATTAATATTTTTTTATATAATTTTCAATCAAAATAAAACAATATATTTTTTTTAAATTTTTATTATCGACATAATTTTTTGAGTTTTTACTTTTTATAATAACAATATATATTTTTACTTTTATATTTTAAAGTAAAATACTTTTGGAATATATTGTTGTATACAATTGAAACTCGGGCAAGTAGTTTAATATGTATTTAAATTATTAATGAGCGTAGTAGTAGGCCAACATTGAGGGGTATCACCGCAGCCACTACACTTCACTCACCTAAACTTTAAATACTTAATAACTCATAAACTAATTGTAATTTTCATACATTGAAAAATATTTTACTTCAAAACATGAAATTAAAAATATGCATTGTGATTATAAAAAGTAAGAAACTCAAAAAATTATAATGACACAAAATATTTAAAAATGTTATTATATTTTGATTGTAAACCATGTAACACATATTTTCAAAAATGTTAATAGTTTACCAAGAATAAAACGATAGTATATAGTACGTCGGTATGGAAAAGTCGTTTTCGACTATTTTAATTCGTATGTATTTATTTTAATAAAAGGTTATCTTTTCGTTATATACCTTGGTATAAATCCATTTAATTATCTACTTTAATCTGATCAGTTGATCTGAAACGGTTTAATTTTATAGTCATCGAGTATTACAATAAAACTCTTCTATCTACATTTTAGAAATGACCTTAAAACTGGTTGATTCATGGTATTTTTGTCACTAAAATGATAATAGAATTTTATCGTTTATTCTTGAAAAGCGTATTTACTACGGAGAATGTGTGTCTCACAAAACGTAATAGGCACTGCAGTGTATTTAATACTGATGTTGTCCATTTGTATGTTTTAATTATATTACATTATTCTCATAATAATAAATTCGCGTAATCTACCTATATCAAAAATATATATATATCTACCCAAGCTTAAATTTCAACAGCATATATTTATAAAAAATAATTATAAGAAAAAAACACTGAAAGCTCTATAACAATATACTTATAGGTAAGTTAGATTAGGATACACAGCAAATATTGTACCTATTCGTGTTAAATAGTATGTAAATATAATTTTTATAACTATTACCATTAGGTTATAGGTTCATAATATTAATATAATACAAAGTCTAAATTGATAACTTCGAAATAATGGTAATATAAATGGCCATAAATTGTTATTGATATATATATATATATATATTAGTAACAATAGTAGTATACTAGTATAATATAATATGAATACATATTAAAGAAAAAAAAGAATTTGAATGCACTCTAACCTTACTGAAAAATTAAATATAATTAATAAAGTTAAAATAAATTTTTTTTATTTGGAAATTTTTTCCTCTATAGTAAATATGTAAAATACATTTTAGTGATTTGGATAGTTTTAAGTACTTAATTTGTTGAAGAAAAAAAGCCAATACTCTTTTGTAATTCTTCTAAATCACATTTTAATTTTTGTAATTCTGTTGTGTACATATCGTTATTAGATCCACTTGATTTTGTGCTATGTTTTTGGGTAACAGCTCTTATGCTGTTGAATAAACCGCATTTAGGTATTTTATCTGTCGTGCATTTCTTTGTTGGACAACAAGGTCTCATTTCGCTTTTCTTTTTTGGACAACAAGGACTAGTTTCGCATTTATCTTTTGGACAACAAGGAATAATTTCGCATTTATCTTTTGGACAACAAAGAATAATTTTGCATTTCTTTTTTGGACAACATGAATCGGTTTCGGGTTTTTCTATTGGACAACAAGGTTCAGGTTCGCATTTCTTAGGGGGGCAACAACAAGCTTCAACATTGCTCTTAATTTCCTCAATTTTTTCTGATAGTAAACTCATTTGTTTTAGTTGAAATTCTCTTTCATTTAGTTTATTTTTCAGTGCACTTATTTCTGTACATTTACATTCATTTTCTTCCTGCAATTCCGTGATTTTTTTCTTCAAGCAAGATAAATCATTGTTCTTTGCACAAATTTCATCTTGTAATCTCTGTATCCGGCTCTTCATTTCTAACTGATTTTTGGCAGTCGCTTTATTTACTTCTATTAATTTTGAAGCAAATTTTTTTGATTTACATCTCTCGTCGTTTAATTTACACATTGCTTCATCGTATCGTATCTCTAAGTCATTATTTTTTTTGCAGCTTATTTTCAACTCGTTTAATAAATGTTCTCGCTCTTTCATGAACCTTTCTTCTATACGCGTAGCACATAATGTTGTTTCACTAAGACTTTTCTTTGTACATTTTAACTCCATATTCAACATCGCATTTGTATCATTTAATTTATTACAAGCTGTTTTGCATTCCTCAAGATCCTTACGAACTTTACAGAGTTCTTGTTCATTACATTTAAGGTTTGTCTTCAATTTACTAATCACGCAGTTATTTTCTTCCAATTCCGACTAATAAAATAAAAATAAAACAATTTGAATGTCTTACCAATAATATAATATGGTAAACTATTCGATAAGGTGAAGTATGAGTTCAAGTGAACAACGAAACGTATAAAAAAATAACCAAAATTTGATAGTTCATACCTCACATTGTATAATATTATAATATATGTTTAGACCATAATAATTTTTATATTAATAATACTTGTGACACTAAATATATGCCAATCAAAAACCATCTTAAAGGTAGGGACACACTATTCACATGCCTAGTGTGTCCCTACCTTAATATTGTTGTTTTGCTACCTAGCGAAGATGATCATTATAGCTAAAACGTCCAAAACAGCCGTACCAAATTTAGCAATATTAGGTCAATTAAATTAATTGTTTAAACAAAAGTGGAAAATGAATTATAAAATAACATTTATAATAAATAATATGTGAATATATTGAAAAATATAAACTTATAAATTTATTTTATACCATCATAAATAAAAACGAGTAAATAATAAGTAAAATTCACTACTCCTACAATAGTAGGTAATATTGAATGATATGTATTAAGATAATTATAATTGATAAGTATTTATAATTAATATACTATAATAGTATTTTATTTTTCATAAGTTTATATTTATGTATAGGTAAATTAAAATGATTAATCAATTTAAAATTAATTTTTAATCGTTTATTAATATAATTTTTTTGATCTATAATCAAGGAAATTAAGTAATTATTTACTTTAGTTATACACAATTGCTTCTGGACACTTTCCAAAATTGTTTCGGTTTCTGCTAACTGTGATTCAAATTTATTTGAATTATGTCTTAAAGTTTTCAATTGATTGTTTAAACAGTTGTTGGTATCTTCAAGTTTTTCATTCTTCAATTCCCATTGGCGTGTTATATCTATGGCTTTCTTAATCTTTTCTGATTGAACGTTACATGTAGCTGACAGTTCATTAAACGATTTCTTATGGGTATTATAACTATCTTCTTTATTTTGTTCAAATTGTTTGCATATTTTTTGTAATTCATTTCTCTCGGAAACTAATGCTTCATTCTCTTCTACTTTTTTATTTAACTTTGATATTTTTTCCTCTTGACATGATATAATATCTTTTAACTTTAGTGTCTTGTCTTCAGAGTACATCTATATATATAAATACAATTTTAGATAATTATTTTGGATTTATTATACTGGAAATATAATACAGTTTATAACTTACTTTGTTAGACTTATTATTTGTAAGAATAAAATTTTAATCTAATAGAATTTGGAATTAATTTAATTTGATGTAATTTTGCTGTTTGTTTATAATCAAACAAAAGTTCAGTTGCTAGTAATTTTAATATTGGTAAACAAAATGTTTTAGAGCTTAGTCATAACTAACAATACAAATGAAAAAATATAATATTAATTTTAATTTCTTTCACTATCAATTTTTCAATATAAAATTATATTTGTCTATCCTTGAACCAGAATAAACTGGTAAATTTAATCATATTAAAATTAAAACTCATTATTAATATCATTATTGTCTATGTATTATTGTCTAATTATTGTTGGCTGATTTATGACATATTTCAATTTATTAATGTCATATGAAAACTAATAAGGAACTTTGAGTTAAATTTTTAAAATTGTTTTAACAATAAAAAATATGTTTAACTTGTACATACGAATAAAAAAATATAAACAGGAAACAAATAGCTCAATCGTTAAAAGTTAACCAAGTTAAAGTGTATTAAATAATACGATATAAGGCTCTATTTGTTCTATTATGCATGTTTTGTGAATAGTGTTTAATTAAAGTATTGCAGGCATCATCATAGGTGGATAGGTCATTTTTGGCCAACCGGGAAATTTTAAAAAGGAGCTCCCACGTAAAAAAAAAAGTCTAAAAAGGGCCCCATTACCGAAATACGAAGGTGGACCCACCAGGACATCAAACGTATTAGGTAAATAATAATCAGATCATGGATCAATATTTATAATATGATTATAGTTGAACATTTATTTTGTTATTTAGAATTAAAACTATAAACAATATCCATACAAAAATAATACGTTTATTGAATATTTACTTTATAAAACGTAAAAATTATACTTATTGGTTAATTACTATAATACGATAAGCATAATATAGAATCTTAATTACATATTTAGACTGATTATTTAATTATATTATGTTAAAATACGTTTTTTTCGGTATTATTCTATCAATTATTTAGTATGATTATATAGGCATTATACGATTTGACTGTTGAGGGACAATTTGTAATGATGTGTTTAAGTATTACGTTTAAAAATTATATATATATATATTTTTTTCATTATGTCTGGCTGTTTTGTTAATAAAATAAACAAGTATATTATGATATATTAATATAGAATGTAGTATAAATACGTCTAATAAATTCAATATCTCTTTTAAAATTTAAAATTTAAAACACAATTAATACGAAAATGATCGGAGATTTTTTAAAAATGCTCTTTTTATCAGTTGCAGTTATAGGCTGGATATTTTTTATTATATGTACTGTTATTTTTATACGCTGGATAAAATTCGTACACAGAAATCCAAATGCCCAGGATATAATAAATCAAATACTTCTACGTGTGATTTTTTTTGACAATTATTAAAAAAACAAATAATGAAATAGAAATTAGCGAAATAAAAAATCCAAAAATGAAATGAAATGGAATTCACAAGTAAGCCCTAAAAAAAATGAAACCTACACAAAACATTGATTATTATTTAATTTCACATAAAATACTTGTGCAATTACATTATAAATTAAACACAATACATTTTTTTTCCATATATTATATAAATTGTATAGAATTTATTTTTCTTGAGACTTTAAAAATTAATTTCTACTTTTTGGTTTTTTTTTATTTAGTATAGTTAGTGTGGTTAACAACAAGAACTAGAAATTAATTGACTTTTTGGCCTATAATAATAAATAATTATTATTTCTATCGTAAATTAATTCAATGTTATACATTTTTTTTATAATTTATATTTACTATTAACTTTTGTTAACTTTATTTTAGACGATGTGTAATTAGAAGAGGTAAAGAAGAAAAAATATTTAGCCAAAGTTCTTTTAAAATCATAAGATGACCTTCTTTGAAGAGCAACTTTCGGCTCTAAAAATAATTCTTAAAATTTATAATGTAGATTTTTTTTAATTAAATCGATTGCAAATTATACTAAAACAACAAAAATGTCAAAAGAACAGTAAAGTTGTTTAAATTGTATTAATAATTAATTAATAGTTTAGGTTTTATCAAAACTGTATAGTTTTTTAGTAGGTAATTCTTTCATAACCGTATTTTAGCCACTTATTTATTTCATATTATATTTCAGTTAAATTTATTATTTCAAGAATGATAGATAATATCCCTATTTATGAACAATTATATAGTATACATTTCATTTTTATCCAACTCATACCCGCATGTTAAAGTGATTTTTGAAAAATTCTAGAAATTTTAAAACGTGATAGTTGTTAAAATAATTATTCTGTATCCTAATTTATTAATCTCTATTATGATAAAATAGTATTATTATTGCTTATCAATTTCTCATTGCATAATAATGGTTTTCGAGTCAGTTTAAAGCCCATTTCGCCCAAATTTTAATGTTATATGATTTCTGTTTTGTCCAGATTATTTTTTTTTATATTTTATTATCATTTGGTAGATATATTGTGCTCTATTACAGACAACTAGACAAGTATTTAATCCCGAAAAGGTAATTAAAGATAGGAGATCGTTTATTTAAGGAATATAGGCGTACATCGGGGGACCTTAACATTTGTATAGTTCCCCTAAATCTTTTTAAAAGTTTTTCAACAAATTTAATATTTTTTATCAGAGAAAATTATAAAATGTATTACGTAATTCCTATAAACAGGATATCCGTTAGGCATGTGTTAAGTGAACGTTTAATGTTTATGCATGCATTTTGTATTGTAAATTTATAATAAAATTAGAAAGATTGAGCTACGTTAATTGTTTTTAACAACGATAACAGGTTATGTATACGCCATAACAAAATAGATTTCTATAAATGGCATACGCGACATGCAATGTACTTCTATAGTTAAAATCATTTCGATCAGGCAATTATTAAGCAATTTGCAGATGAACATAAATATATATCTAATGTTAAATTAATATAAAGACAATTTTATTAATAACTAAATTAAAATGTGTATGTTTTTGTTAAATAAATAATTTTGAATTATTTATAATCTTCTATCTATAATAAACGTTAAAATAAAATTGTAAAATTTATATGTAGGAATGTTGGGGTTAAGCCTTCCACTGGCCTGTTGTATGTTTTACACTTTATCCTCCCTCCTTCTAACAAGCCAAATTTATGCCTATGATAAAGAAGTGTTAGGTAGATTGTTTTGTTGACGGTTTGATGCCAGAATTATGTGCTACTGACGATAGAATGAGAAAATATATGTCTATGGGCATATATTTCAGCATCAACAAGTATTTTGTTTACGTATTTTACGACGAATGCGTACGAGTATTTTATTCATTCTTCAATGGCCATTTTAATTTATTTTGGACTAAATTTGATTTTTATAATACGTTTTACAGATATTGTGGACTAAATTTATTAAATGTACCATTTTTGTGAACTGAAAAAAAAAACTTCTGAGAACAATATTTGACTGAACCATTGCAAACTTAATTTTAAATTTTTAACTAGTCTGGACGAAACGGGAATTATAGAAGTTTAGGTTATCTCCCTGTTTTTAGTTCAAACATCGTAAGAAGAATATTTAGTAATCTTCTATACATATAAAATCCAAATACCACTCACTCACTGATCGCTGTATCTCAAAAACTATGCAACTTACGGACTTGAAATTTGGAATAGAGGTTCTTCTCATATTATTTACACCGAGCAATAAGAAAGGATTTTTAAAAATATTGCGTTTTAGTGAAGTAATTAACAATTATAATTATTCACCGCCAATAATACGTATTGCGCGGCATGGCGGCCCGCGGGTTTCCAGTTACCTGCCCTATCCTTTTAGCCCGCCGTCGTCGTGTAGATAAGAATAATTGTTCCGGGAAGTTTATCGATAAAAATAATCTCATGTATTTCTCAATTGCCTTCCCACGGTGCCTATACACTAAACACGTTCATTTCATTTGCACTCCGTACTACCAGAAGTTCGGACACGAGTTTTTCCGGGCAACGCCGGGTAATTCAGCTATTATACTAATATTATATGAACACAGCTATGAATATTTTGAAATATAATTATATTATTGTAATAAATCTATTTCATTAGGCATACTAACATGAGGGTGATAATGATAATAATATAGCCATTCTCTAAAGACAATTTTGAATTAATTTAAATTGTTTTCATCATTGATCTGTAAATTAAATATAATTTTCGTTATATTTATAAAGCGTACACTCAACGCTCAGAAAACAATATTTCAGCAGTCACGTGGACAGGACGGTGACACTTTTGATAAACTTTGACTTTGACCTAAGGGCTAAGGTGCTGTACCTATTAACTTTATAACTTCATATAAATCTGTACAAAAAAAAAAAATTAAACATATCATATTATTTGCGTTCATCGGTAACTAGGTAAAGTAGAAAAGAAAAAAGCATCCGGATGATCTCGACCGAGAGGTTTTCTTTAATGACTTTAAAAGCTACGTGTTCGTTTTTTAGTTCTACTCTCTGTGAATAACTAACAGCAGTGTTGTTGACTTGTTTTGTAAAACAGTGTGAAAAAAAAATTTCATTTTAAAGTTTACAAATGAAGTTGATGTTTTCGTAGTCTTTCGCCCACGATTGAAAAGTTTTCGAATAAACGAGGAATAAATAATTAAATTGTCACCCGTCAAGAAACTACTCGAGAGAGCACTATAACAGCGATTCCAAAGCAAAGATCATTTACGAAAACCTCTGGTGGCTTAGTTATTTTTTATACTCTTATAGAACACCAGAAACATTTTAAGTGCCAGTAATTTTGAGGATGCAAGAAAGAAAATCAGCGTCTCTTTGAAAAAGTTGTACGAATCCAAGTCGATTTTTTTAATCTGCATACCTAAGATGGACTATTTAAAAACAAAAAAATTAAAAAGTTTCCGAATATTATTTAATTATGTATGATTCATCAACTATAAATACCAGTGCATGTTTTTAAATATATATATATATAAATTCTATATAAACTCAATAATAATTATTTATTTATTATACGTCCATATAATATAATAGAAAAATATAGAATGAAATGTGAATATTTTTATGAAGGAAAAAAAGCAAGTACCTACATTAATAATATAATTGTTACGGACACCCACAATTTTATTATAGTCATAATATACTGGTTTGTCATAATATATTATTATTATAATTACATAGTTGACTGTATGACAATTTGTTTTTTAAATACTATACATTTAAAAAATGACTTATAAATTACTAAATTATTCTACCTTGCACTCGAAAAACTGATTTTTGAATTAATTAAATAATTTATAATTGAAAGATTGGATCATGAATTATTAAATACATTATTTCAACATTATTCTGTGCCCAGGTGAACGGAACAAAACGTTTGCTGCACACGTCATGTTATTTCAAATGATTATGATTAATGTATAAACAATTAATTATATTTCGCAATGTAAAAATACAATTTCTTACCATCCTTCCTAATACGATTATATAGAATAGTATAAATCTATAGGTTATATATTATTTTATTGATACCTACTAAGAAATAATTATTGAATCTTCACTTATTATATATTTTTTTAATTATATTGCTTCGCGTAAGTAAGACTTGATAAAGCCGTTATAGTAAACTATCAAATCATTTTATAAAAAAAAAATACTGAATTTCTGATCATTAGTAAGTTAAACTTTTAGGCTTTAATCCTTTAACAATACAACTATTTAATAACATTTTATATTTTAATCTAAGTACTTCCATTCAATGATTTTTTGACCTTAGTAAATAGAACAAAACTGTATTAAATTTTTAATATTTCTATCTATAGATTAATGTTTTATTTTATGTACCAGTCTTACATTCAAATTGTACTTTTTAACATTGTATGAATGACCATTGGGGTAAACATATTCTAAGCTATACTATATTGATAATGTATCATTAAACATTTCTAATATTTTGACATCTGTCTCTAATTTTCTCGTTTATAGTTGTTTTGTTTCAATATTTTTTCCATTTATATACAATATCTCTATTCTCTAAAGTACATTATCAATTGATTCCCTTTAATAGTTTTAAAAAGTTTGTTGTATTAGTTTTATACTGTTGAAATTCCTAGTAAAATACATTATAAATTTTTATTTAATAAATATATATTATTCAATATTTAAGTTAATATATTTTAACGACACCATTTTATTAGATTATTATATTATACTTAAATAGTTAAATATCGATTTGACTGATTTGAGCAATTTACTCTCACCCTAATCATATCATATGTCATGTATTTAAAATGAATTATTCATTGTTTTATTTTTCTTCAGCTACAAGTGAAACAAATACTCTATTTAAATTTTAATATAAAATATTTTTTTTCAATAAAATAAAATAAATCCATGCAATATTTTATTTATTTTAGTATGTAATTTATTAAATAAATTTAATAAATTATAATAATATAGAATTATACATATTATTGAGGAAAAAATATTATTGATACTAAACATACTTATTGCTTATAAATTATAATTAAATATTAATATGTGTATTTGTTTTTAAATCAACTTAATTGTTGAACATTATGTTTTTAACGAGTACACTTTAGAACTAAACCTATATTTTTAGGCCCAAGAGTGGTTCAATGTTATTATACAGTAGGAAGAAAGTGCGGTACAGACGTGATGGATATTGTTGGAAAAAAAGAAAAGACGGCAAGACTACTCGCGAAGACCATATGAAGCTTAAAGTACAAGGAACTGAGGTTAGTGTAATATTTTATGCTATTTAGATTTTAGAATAAATAAGACAAATACTGCAAACTACCCTCAAATTAATAAATGCCATTGAGTAAAATTCAACTTAAATATAAAATAACGGTAGATAAATATAGGTTTTATCACAAATCTTCAATTATTGAATAATGCATGATATTTTATTTATTTTATGTGCATATATACCATTAAAATTAAGTGTATTTATTCGCTCTTTCTTCTACTCATTGAATTTTAGAGATGTTTATATTATACGATTTATTCTACTCGTTCCTCCCACATATTTCACCGGGTGCCTATGTGAAATAAATGTTCGATGATTTAATGTGTATAAATAAAATAATTAAGTGCATAACTTAAAATTTACTCGATTAGTCATTCATAATTGTATGTATAATTTGCCATAACGGTGATATATAATTCAATATTTTTTTTTCAAGCACAATAAATTTTAATGACGGTCATAAAGTTGGATATTATTCACCTTTGCGTAAACAATAAAGTTTTAATTGCCTATATTATATTATAAATATATGGCTGCACGGTTTACCGATGTCTCAAGAGATTTAATCAAAATCTAAACGGGTACATAGACGGCATGTGTTATAGTTGTTATACTACGTTAAATAAAAGTATAATATTATATTATGGTAGGTAGGTATAATAATATTAGTTGCACTTTATAATTTTAGATACATACTTAAACGCCAACTTTACAGGGCAAATACACGGAAATAATCGGCTATTATTATTTAGTTGATGTTTTAAATTCTGAAAAACGAAAGAGTTATAGTGGTTAATGCAGAGGTTCCCAACCTTTTTTGACTCGCGGCACCCTTGGACATTTTCTATAAATCCGGAGGCACCCTATGCTCTATACTATATAGAGTACTTCGGTTCTATTTATTAGTGCATAATTATAATCAAAAGTAGTTATAGATCGAACATCGTAATATTTCTACAAAATATATGAAACACGATAGGTTTTATATTATTATAGTCCGTTTTATTACTCACAATGCTATATTTTTAATGAAATTGTTTTTTCTAAAAAAATATTTCAAATAATTTCGCGGCACCCTAAAAAAATTTCGCGGCACCCTGGTTGGGAATCTCTGGGTTAATGGTTATACAATGCGTTGTTTACTTATTTTATTTTATCTGTAAACAAATGTTTGCATAGGCGTGCGCACGGGGGGTTACGGGTGTGCCTGGGCACCCCCCAACATGTTATTGGGGCCCTACAATTTAAGTCCCAATACGCATTTATATTGGATAAAAAAAATAATAAAACTTAAAATATTTTAAATTTACGTGGTAAAACTTATTATGATTATAACAGCTAGATGTTTTTGACTACAAAAGTAAAAATAATAAATAAATTAATATATTGCAATTATCTTAAAAATAGATTTTAGGTCCAACTATCTAATGAAATATTAAATAACTTGGTACTTGTAATAATACTGAAAAAAAAGAAGTAATATATGTATAGTGATATAATTTAAGTAATGTTAATCAGGCATTATAATTTATTAAAATATCTATATGTCTTATTAAGAGAGAGCCCAAATTAATAAAAGGGCCCGAAAAAATTGTAGGCACCCCCCGAAATTCAAGTCTGCGCACGCCTATGACTGTTTGACCTAAAAAGAACTTATACTACAATCGATATACTTGTGCCCATTTTTCAGTAGATAATTTTATCTTATTGAGAGCACTTTTACTTTAGAAATTTTTCAGTTTTTGGATATTTTTAATAAGTACTAAAATGGAAAAAAATATCGAAACAAGACGAGAAAACGGATTTCATCAAATTTAAGTACTTATCTATTGGCTATTGTTATTTCTTAATAACTCTATAGGTACCTATGTATATATAAAAATGATTCGTAAATTCTGAAATTTAAACTGGATACGTAATTTAATATTATACTGTGTTGATGATTGTATTTTCAATTTTTTGTTCCAAAATGTTAGAATATTCATAGAAGTTTTAAATTGTTTGATTTTTTAACGTACTGAATACATAACAAACATTAATAGAGCTATGGTATGTTTAGCACATTGAGATCTGCTCAACATCGTTGTATTAATCGCTTTAAAATGCAATATATTAATTTTACACGATCTAATCAATGGTGGTGTTCAATACCTACTATATAGCAGACGAACGAACTTTCTGCTTGTTATTTATTATTATTCGACTTCGTATGGAACTCCATTGTTATTCATCGTGATAAAATATAATAATATACATAATATACACATCCTACATTTTGTGAATTCGTAAACTTGCGCTTTGAAATATTCCAATACCCGTATAGTATATAAATTATATTATAGTGGACAATTTTCATCTTTTTTTCACATGCCATGAATATAGGTATCGTACGCGTGGTGCGTCTAATCCCTGGTGACCTTCTCAAACGTATATACCTACACCGCACATTTTTTGTCATTTTAAATGCACAATCATATTTCTACGCGTCTAATAAATAATTTTTAGAATGACAAGTGTGCGCTGTTTGAATACACACGCGTTTTACGAATATCCGAGGAATAAATAACACGATTCTGATCACAGTGTAAGAGACGACATATCCCAGAAGGCATGATGACATGAGTCAAACATAATTTATCAGCACTTGACGTTTTGAATTTACTTTGGCCAAAAAAAAAAAAAAAATAGAAATCCTTTCAGACATTATTAACGGTTGTTGAACGTTTAAATATTATATGACCACATGAAGTGTACAACAGTGTCTGTAGTAGTAAGAACAAATAATGTTGTCTTGTTTTCTTAATCTTAAAATATAATTTTACCCGGGATTTAAAGTAAAAGAAAAAGTTTTTAAGACTTTTAAATCTCAAAATCTTTTAAAGGAACTCTAAGAAACTATTCTATGCGGGAACTAATGAAACATTTATTAATCTGTTATTATTATAATATTTAGTTATGATACAATCTCTTTATTTTTATTTTACTTGTTGGAAAAACATGTTGTAAAAGTTATTATACAACTTATTCATTCGAATAACGAATTTGATGAATATTATTATTTTAATGGATAAATCATTATGTATAAAAAGTAAGTATTAAGTGTAGTGTAAATATATAAAAGTATATATTATAATATACAGAATATTGAACACATTTGTAATTTTCTGCGTATAAATACTTAATTAAAACGATTGTATACTTTTGTAAACGTAATTATGTGTATTGTTCAATTCATTATTCTTGTCCAAAAGTCAACGTTGTGTATATTTTATCATAGAATTGTTTCCACACAAGTTTGATAAAAATATTTGCAAAGCCCCTGGCATGTTTCATATATTTTAATTTCTGTAAAGCCTTCAGTAGATTTATGAATTGTACTTAATTACCGAAATACATGCAATGTATTTTTATTTCGGTTGAAGTTTTTATCAAAGACTGATTATGGAACCACAAGGGGCGATTCGTCTCTTCCACACAATTACACTAACCAATCAATTGGCTAGCACGTTAATACATGTATTTATGAGATACATCCTTACGATTCCATTGATTTGTTATATTCCAAGTACAATTAATACACCGAGTAATACAATTAGATATGTTTATATTTAACTATTATATTATTTTGTATATTGAAAACATAATCTCAATTGGTAGGTATAATTATATTTTATATGTTTGCAATCGTGTTATTTGAAGAAGAAATAATTATCTGAGCACAAAGAAGTATCTGTATGAGTTAAAAAATAGAATAAAAAATTAACAAATTTAAAATTAAAAAATTTAAAACTAACAATTATATAATATATTCAATAGGTGATTGGGTGATTTTTTTAACAAAAAAACATATAAAAAATGTTATTTAGAAATTGCGAGGGAATTTGCATCCACAATGTAATTCGCAGTTTACCTTATTTTAGTTGTTGTTAAAATTGAATATTAAAAAACATGTTTATTTTATTCAAAATTAATTAAAAATACAAAATCTGAAAAATAAAAACAATTTTAATTATATTGGATACACGTCGTCATCAAAAAATGATTGCCGGGTACTTTTTGATCTTATCAAAGGCAAAAGGCGCTGATTGGGTTGCAAAACTTTTTTTTTGTAGTGACTGAAGAGCCGTCTATAGAAGTTATAGAATATAGGCACAAACTTCAAAGCTTCTAAATCCTAATTCAGTAAGGCCGATCCCGTGGTAAGTTTTTGAATTGCTACTATAGTGAACTTTAAAATATTATGCCAGCACTCCGTCTTTCCATTATGGCAGCTACTAAAATTTGTTTTCTAATTAATTTCCTTATTTTTATCCGATTTTTATTGAAAATTATGGTTATTGTATAAAAAATATGTATATTATTATTATATATATTTTTTTATCCTTCGATTATTTTAAATATAAACTAAAATAAAATAAATTAAATATAATTTGGATATTTTGGAAATGTATAATTTTAATATTCTTAAATTTGTCTGTATTTTACGAAGCTTTAGGAGAAAAAACACGGTTTTCCTATATTTTTCCAGCATTTTGATTCCTATAGTTTTAGTCACATATTATATAATATAAGTACGTACAAATACGTACTCTACTGAAATCACTTAAATTCTACTGCAATAAAATAATGTTAACATCCGAAATTTAACGTGTATGACAATAGATAATACTTAGATTATATAACCAATAATATATTAAAATCAGACATAATAATTATAAAGTTTTATTCAGATTAAATCGTTCTAATAATTATTTACCTCCGATTTTCTATACACCTAGATATCTGCTACTATCTAGTTTCGTCATGCGTCATCTGTATAATCATACAATATATTTCAAAGAATTTGGATTCTAAGAGTCTTAAAAGTGCACACAAAACCGATCTAAGGTATTAGGAAGAAAATAAAGAAAATATTGTTATTTATTATCCTCTATAGCATATTAGTGTTTGTATACGTTGGACGGCGACTGTATAGACAATTTCGGTACATGAGTGTGTAGGTTGCTTCCGAGTTTTCATAATGAATTTAGTCATAGATTGAGTTGGTATATTATTAGAAACGACATTTTGACGTTAAACAAACTTTAATATAAATAAATGACTTGTTAAGAAACTAGTCCAATATTCCTATTTTGTTGGTTTTATCTGGCGATAATGAATGATAATTATTATATTTTCGATGTGTATGTGGGTAAGTGATGGACACAATCTATTAATTCCGAGTTTTCAATTTATATTACACATAAAGAATTGTACGGGATACGTAGGCAATCAACGTTAGTTTATTGTATTTCTATATAATATATCAATGTTATATAGTTACCTAATTTCACAGAAAAATTCTATTCAATCGATTATTAGCTATTACTCCCGCTTAAAATCACACATTATACAATTTTTGGTTTAACTTAAAATGTAAAGCGTTACCCTCTTATTAAATTGCATAAGTATTGTCCAAAAATAATATATGACGTTGACGCATTCAGAACGAAAATTCGTTTTTTTTTTTTTTTTCAAACTATATCTGACTACAATATACGAACACCATTATCCAAGTGGAGTAGTTATGCTTTCGTTTTTAATCGTATTCTCAAAAGTTTTGACATATATTGTGTGGTCAAATCACTTTTTCTTGGACGAAAGGGACACATCGTGCACAAAAACGTCATCGTAAATTACGAAGCTTAGAAAATATTACGTTTGACCATCCGGGATTACTGCACGGAGAATTGAAAGCGACAGAAGATAATATTATATATTTAGGGTCTAGACAAATGTCTGTTAATTGCCATTTTAGATTAAGGACCTATTATTATACGAATATACTATTCTGGGATCTACATTTCAAAAGAGTATATGCTATTTTTAGACACATCGTGATGTTATTTTTTTTTAATTCCAATTGCAGAGAGAAAGCTATACTATTATATTGTTATAGTTGATTTAACAATGGCTTTTTGTACTTTGGAAGCCGGCTTCTTTCGGGACTTCAACAATTGATTTTAAATACAATTGAAAATCATTGGTGTTGTTTGAGAAGCTTTAAAAATGAAAATGACCATTTACCTATGATAAAAACAATCTCGCACAAATTGTGTAAGATTTCAAAAATCTGGTTAATTATTATATAATAATATATATTTATGTTTAGGTACTTAAAACTTGAAATATTTATAATATTGTAATATTCACAATATAATATGTTATAATTAAAAAAAAAAATTAAGAGCTATATTTTGTATTAAGTATTTTAATTTTTATCGTTTCTATTTTCTAATGAATATAATAATAATTGACTTACTCAATATTATACCATATACCCATACACGTTGAAAATATGTTTTCTCGGCTAATAAAAATCCCGTGTCAGCTGATTGTCATATCACTAGTACGGGTAATGTAAAATGTACACACAAAATTTGAATCGAATGATATTGTTCTCTGCGACCATGTAAGTTCAAAACGGTCTTCGGTCTACCAATATAATATAATATGATTGGAACCGCACTGCAATCTCAGCAATATGTAGGCACACCGCAGTCGTAATAATTCATACATTTCTGAACCGTCAATGTATATTATTATAATATCCAGGGTTTGGAACATTCATTCAAAAAGTAAATGCATTCACCTTTGCATTTTTTTAAGAAAATAATGCATTCTTAATCACATTCATGTAAAATCAATATTTATTTTTTTTAAATAAAACATAATATATTAATTTATTTTTTGTGTTTAACAAGGCATTTTATATATTGCATGAACCATATCAATAATTAATAAACGACTTTGGTAGATATCTAATTTGATATAAAATAGCATTTGTTTTATATATCTATGAGTACTCTGTGGTTGACGAGTGATACTGAAGAGTGACCAACTGATTAATCAGACTCCACGTTATAGCTAGAACTTTACAATACAAAGTAAAAACTATTTTTTGGTATTAAAAATATGATTTTCCATGTGATTAGAAAAAGAATGCATAGTTACATTCAATTTCCATTCATATTTGTTTGTGAAATAAATGTATTCACAATCATAATTCATAATTTAAATATTGAATGTACTCATGAGTTGCATTCATTTTCAATGAATGCATTCGTGTGAATGCATTCATTCCAAACCTTGATAATATCTGTCATTGTGAGTCGAACGCATATTATAATAGATTAATTACCTACCGGTGTGAAATATTCGACGATACGATATCGAACGCGATTCGTTCGACATTTTACATATCACTAATGCGTAGTGGCAGTTTGCACTGTTAAATTAATATATATAATATACATACAAGTGAATCGCCGTAATATGCTCAACACCATTTTTTCACTTAATACATAATTTACTCTGTGACGATGGGATTTTCTATTTTTCAAACGAGAACTGACATATTATGTGTTATTAAAAAAAGAAGAGCGAAAATATTTCTCGGTGAATAACCTTGTAAATTATAACTGAAAGCCGTGAGAACGAGGCAATGGTTTTGTAATTATTTTTATAATTATTGTACAATCGCAAGACCATTTTTGTAGAGTACGTAGCAATGCTGACTATAATATTTTTGTCGCGTGTTGCGAAAACGTTCGAAAAGCTTTTTCTAATCTACTATTACACAGTGACGGAGGTCTCCCGTATTATACCACCGTCTGTCAGTTGGACACGATGACTTCATTTTGAACACTTGTTTATGCTATTCCTGTATATAATAATTTTAATCTCGGTTGATACCGTGTGCAGATTGCTGCCAGTGTCAACCTTAATGGGCTAATTCGGTGTATATCATACGCGTCTGTAAACATCATATTATAATATTGTAGAAATAATATAAGGCCGTAAATAAGTAAAAAAATGTTGTTTTGATCATATTTATATAAATTATAAACAGATCCGAGTTGTGCAGAAATTGAACGTTTTTACGTCTTTTTCCGTCCTGTAATAGAAACAATTTTTCATTGTTTATAAAATCCACGTATTTTTCAAACGGTCATATACCGTAGCTTAATGTTATATATACACAATAGTTTTATTTAAATGATGTATTTTATTTATACTTATTTTATACCGTCTTACCGTATCTTAAGTTTGGCAGCTATATCACATACTATATTACTATTATGTCGACAATATATTATTATTATTATTATTATTATTATGATTATTATAATACAAGTTCGCAGTCAACAATAATTTCACTGTACGCAAAAATAACTCTCATTGTCCGTACTGAACGTCTTGTCGGAAAATGTAAATGTCTCGTTGAAGTTTTTCTTTCTTTCGTTTTTTACGTGACGTGCACCCCTTACAACCACTTCTGCGCCCCACCACACCCTCCACCCCCCTCACCTGTACACTCATCGAGACAGCCTATATACACTACGGTTTATCGCAATCTCTGTATACCGTACGTGCAGACAGTCGGCCAGACGACTGGACGTGCGACATTTTTCAATTATTGTTTATGTTTCGTACAAAACGTACGTAGGAATATAATATATATAATACATCTCAGTAAATAATAATATATTATGATAAATATGATGATGATGATGATAATAGAATCATTATTTTTATTACTATTATTTTACATATGTAGTCACGATTTTTCATTCGACGTCGACCTGGAAGGCGATAACTGCATGCAACTAAGCTAATAACGTTGTTTATTATTGCATAGTATGATTATTTATAATATGATAACAAATTATATTTTATCGTCGAATATAGCTGAAGGGTTGTCAAATAAATCAATCATTCTACCACCCCTTACAACAGTAATATAGAGGTAGATCTCATTGATATCTTTAATATTTTTTTTTATATTTCCGCAGATAATGTCTCTATTAATTTAATATAATAATTTTATTAATGTTAAGATGGCAGATTAATATTAACAAAAGTCAGATTGTGTGTAACTCTTAAATTACAATGACAATGCATAGGGCCATATATATATATATATATATTACATTATAATAATATCTATTATATACATATTATAGTTCTTTAAATATATACATGTAATAAAAAAAAAACCGTTTAGATATATTATAATATTATATAAAAGGAGGATGTCAGCGCATTATTTGTTTTCTCTCTCTAGCCCCCGCGCAACATAGACAAAACGCATTAACGCAGTCTGAGTAGAACTCACTCAATTTTGGTTCTAGAGTAAGTACACCAATTATAAAATTAAATGTTGACAATATTTCTGAGTACAAGACAATGAGTTTTTTTAAAAAAATTTAAATTTTGGAAATTAAAAGGTTATTTAAAAATGTTGTAATTTTTAGCTATTTTTTAACGATATAATTAACGTTGTATTGGGAATAATGGAAAAAACTCATCGTCTTGTACTCAGAAATATTATCAAAATGTAATTTTATAATAGATATATTTACTCTAGAATCAAAATTGAGCGAGTTCTACTGAGACTGCGTAAATGCGTTTTGTCTATGTTGCGCGTGAGAAAACAAACAATGTGTGACATCCTCTTAAGGTTTTATTAAAATTTTAAAACTAAGATAATTTTCAATCATATCTGTGATTCAGTGAGTTCATAAGTCCTTATTTAGGGACGTTTTGTAATTTTGATAGATAATCCGGTTTAACTTGTTAATAATAGATATTACTTCTTTATTACGGTGTAGCTTAAACATGCCAGTATAGTCTGTATATAGCTTGTTAATTAACTAATATTACTAATAGATATTAGCATGGTATAAATTACAAACCGGGAGCCCAAATTGAAGATTATAATTTTGTTTGCACGCTGAAACTCAACTTGTATTGAATTCGGATTTAAAAATATAGCTGTACAGAAAGATCTTCCAAGCATGGCCAGCCCCCTTTCTCTCTTAAATGATATAGTTTATTCACAACATAATTTTTAGCATTTTTAAATAGTCTATAAGATTATATTTTCAAACTCTTAAGATTTTTTATACTACTTAAAAAGTGGCCGAGGGGATAAAATTAATTTATTGAACAATTTTTCTGACTATGTTGACTTATCAAAATCAAAATTTTAACGACTAGTTTTCGATTTATTTAACTTAGTGTACTAAGAATAATAGGTTCATGAAAATGTGTGGAAGATATTATGGGAGCTATAGTGAGTTGAATATTTTAGTTGTTAATATTAATAGGTACTTCTACTTTATATTTTTTTTAAAATCATTTTTAACAACTACTATTCTTTATTATAAAATATTTGAATAATTGTAAAAATACTCTTTGGAATTTTATAATAAAGTAAATCGAAATTTACAAAAAATATCCACTAAATAATTTACAGTAAAAAGAGGGTTTTAATTTGAAAAATAAGTTTTTATTATCACAGGAAATTTCTTAATGTCTTCAGTTATCTTTAAAAATTCTAAAAATAATAATTTAAATAAATAAATAATTATTTAATGTAAAAACCGTACTTATCATGCTTGGTGAATCACTCTGTAGTACAATATTCCCCTTGAGTCCGAATCTCTAGTGGTTTTTGTGCCCACGCCCGTGCTCGGGGTCTCGAAACATAGAAAAAAATGATGTTCTTCACCGGGACGAATTCCTATAATTACGCCAAGACATTGCTCAGGTTTCTTTGGCAACTCCAAACTCAGAATTTAAACTTTAAGATTAAATGTCGTACTTCGTGTGGCCTACAGGGATTTAACGCCTCACTCGGGTGTACCAACTGTATGCGATGTCATGGTGAGTGAGTGTAACACATTCATAACCTGAATCGAGTTTCGGACGCGTTTCATGTCAATTCCTATCCGTCTCGTGACCCGTATCCAATTAAAATTACTCCAATTTTACGTACAATGATTTCGAAGACACCAATTACGATTTTCTTGCGATGGACTTTCGCAAATGCGACCAACCGGAACCGACGGTCGTCGGAACACCTTGCAAGATAATAATATAAGTACCCGTACACGTTGCGCGTTCACCGAAATTTAATTGCCCGTAAAAGTTGTTTACGACTAGGCAGTGCATTTTGTAATTTCCTGTTCAGACTAAGTTGTTATAAAATATGATAGCTTTTTTTTTTTTTATTTAAATTTTTTACCTTTAGACAAATTCGTTATTCTACTCGTTAAAAAAAATATTTTTTTAACATCAAGCAGAACCAAATACAACCACTATTTTAATACTTATTTAATCTTATTAAATTATTTAAAATTATCTTATTTATGGTTCAAATTACTATACAATAATACATACATAAACTCACATACTATTGCTATTTTAAATATCCTTGTTCAAACAAACACAGTATAAATTAATATATCTACCTACAGCTTTAATTCCAGCTTAAACGTCGTAACTTAAAGATCAAAATAAGAATTTGTTTTATGATGAGTTAAAATACTAAGCATATGGCACTTACGGCAGGGCCATCCTTAAAATGTTCATAGCCTAATATACAATTATAGCCATGTATAATATAAATGTCTATTAAAGCTTTAAAATAGTCTTTAAAATAACCACATATTTTTACTGTTCATATTAATTGAATCAAAACTAACAAAATGTCAGAAGTATTAAATCTTATTAAAACTTCCAGTAGAAGCAGAAAAATAGTCTATTTTTTTGAGTTAATGCATTATTATACAACAAAAAATGCAGAGATAGATCAGTGGTCTTCAACCGGTGGACCGAGGCCCAATTTAGGGTAGCATAAGCTTTAAAAATTGGTCCCAATGGTTTATATATTAAAAAAATATTGTATAAACATTGTATGACTGTAGTACATATAGGTACTGATATGAACTACAACGTTTTCATGGGTCATGAAAATCGTATGATAAAATAGTAGGTTATATGTCAAAAAGGTTGAGGACCACTAGTAGGTATAACGATGATACCATATTTCCATGAAGCAAATTATTGCTATGAGTAGTTCACGAAACAACAACAGCTCTGGGGGTTTCTGAAAGCATTACTGAACCACGTTCAGTTTATTCAGTCATATGCTTGATCTCGACATTTATTCAATTATAAAGTGCATATTATTGTATTAAGCATACCTTTATTGCCTTTTATTTTTAAGAATTTCTTCCGTTTTCCACTGTGAAAAAAATAATTTAAAATGCTATATTATAATTTTTGAAAACAATTTGTTTTTTCTTTCCCAAGACTTCAAAACAACTTGGGCCTGGGCCTTGCTCCCTTTCCCCAAATGACGCCAAGATCAACGCTAAATCAATACGATTGGTATGTGAGTTTATTATTCCGCATACATATTATATAGCAGTGAGTTTTATGATTATTATTCGTATACCTACTTAATTCGCTCATCTTATTCTATACATTTGATGACATAAATAAATAATTCTTACTTTTAACGCTCGTGCTCGACGACGAGTCTATATCATCATCACATTTGTAATCATTTTCGATAAAAGGACTACTTACCTAAATTTATTATTATTTTGTTATTTATTTATTTACACACCAATCAAACTAATGGTACAATATGGTTTTAGTCAATAGTATAATTAATATTTATTTTAACCATATTAGAATAACACAATGATATAATTGTATAATTGTAACCTGTATGACAAATCAAACTAAACTTTGGAACTATAACGTAGAATCATGACAACGAAAGGAACAGAGATTTATTTGTTTATTTTACTCAGCTAATTATTTTTATCATGGGTACTCAATTACAACCCGCCAATCGAAACTATATAATATAAATATTGTTTTTTTTTTTTTTTTAGTGCATTTATGGGTGCTATGTACATTCAGCGATACTTCCAACATTTCACAGAAGATGTTATTGGTTATTACAAGTGAGTGCTCATACAATATGAACAAATTACATATATATTATTATTGTTTCATAAAATATTTAAAAACAAGTCCAAATTCTTAATGTAATTACAAAAAAAAATGTATTCGATTTCCATACCAAAAATAAAACTGAAGACGTTACTTTGACTTCAAGAGACGATCTGCTTGTTTTACTATTCATACTATTTATATTTTTTGAAAGTCCCATATAAATGCCACAGATGCAACTGAGTGAATATTTTACGCACGGTATACTTTACTCTCATATAGATATTGCAAAATTGAAAAATTCCTTTTTTTCCAATAAAATAGTTTAAAAATCAACCAATTATAATAATTGTTTTTAGAATAAAATATATTATGCATTTTTATTACTGCATTTTTAATTTTATTTAATTTTCAAAACTATATAAATTAAGATATATCTATTTTTATATGGCTGATAAAATGTGCGAAGTAAATATGGGGAGTACTCGAGACATATTTTATTTCAGTAATAAACAATACAAACTTATTGATTAGCTATAACAAAGCATGTTAAAAATATAAGTTCTTATAAATCATATAAAATATTTTTTTTTATCATTACCTATGAAACCATATAAATTAAAAATTAAAACATACATGCACGCTTCAATGATGATGTAGGTATTTTTTTATAAACCTATACAATTATATTGAGCTATAATAGTAATAATGTGTATTTACTTCCGGTTTGTTGACAGAATCCTGATATGGTATTGGTGCACTACTTGAATGTACCGTATCCGGACGACAACAAATTGTCGGTGATTTCACCGAGCCTCGCGCTGTGGGCTGATCGTAAAGAGTGGACGAAAGACGAATTACTATCTCAGTTGAAACCCATGTGTAAGTGTTTTTAAGAATTTTACTTATTTCACATATTGGCTAACTTATAGAATTAATAAAATTATCTTTTGTTTGTTTGTTTTTCAGTTTACGAGGAAGACCCTGACCTTAGCAACGAAATGGAAGTATCGGTAAGTACTTATAGTGCTTCGAACAAAATTAAATTGGGTCAACGAGTCCGTTTAAAATATATTAAACACCTCTCGTACACGATACATTGTAACTGAACTTATGAAATATTTGAATATATTCGTATCTATTTTTTATTTCCTAAATAATAAATACAGAATATATTTTAACTATAATTGTATTCAAATGTAGAAAAATTCCGTAATTGAACATTTATAAATATATATAAACAATATAAAATACGTACAATAAATTATTAATATCATGCATCACAGAGAAATCACACAAAATTGTTAAATTCACACCATTTTGGTTTATTTATTTTTTTTTTTTTTTATCGGCATAAACAAAACAACCATTCCGGTTATATGGTTATTATATTTTTAATTGAAATTGCGGTAGAAAACCTACACTCAAAAAATATTATTATTAATGATAATTTATTTATTTTATGTATTCTATCTGCTCTATCTACTTAACCTAGATAAATGTAAATTACCTAAACCGTTCAAAATAAAATTACAACATTATTTTTAAACAAAATATTGTTAAATGTTTAAGACTTGTTTATTAGAATTAATGTTTCATTTTTAAGTATGTATTTGTATCCACGTGTTTATTTCATTTATCAGGCTGAAAAAAATTCTTTATTTTTTATATATGTAATTATTTTGATATAGTTTTTAATTTAAATAACTTTAAAACAAAATAGCGAGTGCTCTATTCAATTAATCCGAAAAAAAAGGTTTTCTTTAAATGCATTTATTTTTAACGGACCTCTGTAATGCTAATAGTGTGGTTAAATTTAACTAGAAAAAACTATTAATATTGAATTTAAAAAACTATTATTAATAGACAGTTTGAAAAATTTACCTTAGTGATTATATATTTGTTTTATAACTTCTAGTAGAGAATTTTAATTTTAAAATAGTTTACAGGTAAACGGAATATGTTTTGTTTGAATATTTAATCAAAATATATTTTATTATAGTACATATTTCATAACAAAAAAAATTAAAATATTGTATTCTATTTCTAATTAATTATAAACATCAAAATAGATAGATAATACAAAAATAAATTAAAAAATCTTTTGAAATGAACAATATGCTTATCATAAATCAGAATTCTAGTATTTTTCACGAATATTTTTACAAACTACAATAATCATTTATTTTTAAATTTTACAATGTTCAACAGCTAAATTCTTAGTCAAATTATAATGATACTCATGACTGTTATAGAAATAACAAAATTAGTTATATACACCCTAAAACATCTCAATAATTGGCCTATTTACTTAAATTTTAAATAATTCTACAAGTTTGTCATAAAAATATCTAATAATAAATTGGAAAAAATTAGTTTTTGCATAATTTATTATAAATGTATTGCTAATTATCATAGGTCATTGTATTACAGTCTAAATTAATTAATAAATAATTTTTTTAACATGTAAGATTTTATAAAGATAAATGCATAAAATAAAAGAACTTTAATATGTAAAAAACTTAAAATAGCATTACCAAAAAATCATAAATATACGTAACTAGTATAATATTTATATGTACTTAATCAGCTAGTTAACGACTTAAATAAAAACAATTATTTTTATTAAAATAGAAAAACGGCTTATGGTTCTGATGCAAACATGAAAATTGTTTAAAACATAATATCTAATTGTTAATGTGATATCCCATTTAACATTTGATAACTGGTAAAAAATTTTGAAGCAATTATTAAATTTAATCGTAAAACATGACATATGGAGTTCAAACGATGAATATTATTATACTTATACATTATATTATAATATACATATTTATAACATCGTATTATCATTATTAAATAATATGGTAAAAAATCCTTAGAAAAAATACCAGTGTATATTAATAGTAATATTAGGCATTCGAATCAAGGCTTGTATTCTTATAACAATTTAGATCAGTTTTCGAATTAATTTAAAATTGAATATTATTAAAAAATAAATGAAATATAAAATGATAGTTTATGTAACTTCAAACTTGTCATTAGCATACATGTTTTACTTGATGTTATTATTGTGTAATTTACGATACATTTTCGTATATTTTAATCCCCGCAAAAAAATTATGATTAAAATAAAAAATGTAATTTTTTAGTTTGTTTAATGTTAAAACAGTATTATTTTATGATTTAAAAGAAAAATATGTAGATATACAGACTTAAAAACTATACTTACAGATGAATACTGTTGGTTACTAGTTACTACTATAATACTAATACAGTACCTGTATAATATAATATGATTCTTTTTACTTTTTAATCATATATTTGCATTTAACTAACTACGAAGTAGTTAAGTACAAAGATTGTATACATTTATTCAAGCTTTCTATTTTCAACTTAATATTTTATTTATTTATTTTTTTAAATTATAACAAGTTTAGTAGGTAATTTTGAAAAGACGAATATGTAAAAAAAAAACATTATAAAAACATGGTAGTCGGTTAGTTTTAAAAATAATCCATACAAATAATGAATCACCTATTTGGTTATATAATATATAATATACATAGTAGAGGTACAGTAGTTATACCTTTAATTTATGTTTATTCCAAAATCCAAATCCAATTAATTATTTTTATGATAAAAATAAAATAATTTAATAATGGTAGTTCATTTCAATCATGTAGACTCATTTAGGATTGGTCTAATAAATATACCATTTTGTTTGTTTAAGTATAATAATTTGACGAGTAAAATATATCTGAAAGGTTTTAAGCATCCCACTGGCCACTATCAAAACCAATCACTAGAGATTGACTAGTTTATTCTAAAAAGCTATACAGTCTAGCTGTTTATACCGATTATACTGGCATTTCTGTTCAAACCCAGTACCTATTTGCAAACTCATCGTAATGATTCAAATCTTGTTTACTATAAAGCTCGACATATAAAGGTGAAATAGTACCAACTATGATTACGTTATCCATTGACAGCCGTGACCTAAATAATATTATACGGGATGGACCACGCAGGATTTATCGTTCTTCTGTAGTAACAGTTAAATAAGAAAACGAGGAAACACTGTGAGCCACACTATATAATAGTATATGTTGTATAATATTATTATTTATGTACACTACACTCGAACAAACGCAATGAATCGATGCTTTATTATACTACGTTTTCCGGTAGACGGCCGAGTGCGTAGCCGCTATGGTTACACAGCTGATGGAGTGGCAGAAGAACGCCAGGGCGACGCTACTTAGCCGAACGCTTGAATGCGGATGTCCGGACTCGACATGCGCAGATGGACAATCGTGCTCGCGCCCGATCAGACGGATTTCGCCGTCTGATAGCAATCAGGTACATCCTTTAATAAATTATCTTGACATCGTTGGCATAGGTCCAGTAATAATTGCTGTAAGTAGTAACAATTATAATGATAATTGCCATCACATGGTTCGAAGCTTAAAGCACCTAAAATCAATGATTAAAAAAGCACTTAAAAAATTGTATTATATGTGCATACAATTAAGCATTTAAAAAACATAAAAGTACACATCAAAAGAAATCTCAAAAATGTTAACCTACCTCTTAAAGTCCAAAATAAAATAAAAATATACCTACGTTATTCCTCTTATAATATTATAAAACTTGTGTTATAAAATATCTGCTAAATAATTCTGCCTGTGTTGAGTAGGTATCTTTTTCCATGATTACAAAAACCATTTTATAATTGTCTGCGAGGCTATCGAACGTATAAAATAAACAAAGAATAGTAACATGTTACCGTTGTATATTACGTAGCACTTTACAACATTTATTTTAAGCCAAAAAAATTAGCAAATGCTTTAAATTCTGAACCCTTGTAATAATAATAATATAATTTGTATAACATCACTATTGATTTGGATTGTTTAAAACGTAGCAAAACGACCATAATTTTCAGGTGTCATCGACGACTGGGAATCGATCGCGTCCCGGTACAATGTTACTCACCAACCATCACGTTAACTCGTCCAGGACCACAATGAACACATTAATGATCGCTAATCACGCCAATCATAAGGTATGCAAGAGTGCAAGACTATAAATTGATATAGACAATTCCATTCGTTTATTCGTAAAAAGTGAAAACATATTTTTGTTTTCATAGATCACATAAATACATAATGTTGTGATTGCACTAATTAAATTAATATTAAAACTTAAAAGGCACTCATCGAATTTGTTGTAGATTTTTAACGAAGCGATGCATGTATATTGATTTTATAATGACGTGGATTTTTATTTTTGTGTTTGGAGACAATATTTATAGTAGAAAAGTTCAAAATAATATTTTAAAGTGTAATATTTTTGGCAAATATTAATTTAATCTAATCTACTATAAAATTAATAGCAATATATTATTATATGATACCTATATCATAAAATATATAATATAATATAGTAGTACTAAACATAATCAATTATATTATTATATTAAAGGCTGACAGATCGTTTTCTTTCAGGATCGTTTTTCGTTTTCAATGATTTATCATTAAATTTAAATGTAATACATACATTGCGGTGACTTACTCATCAATAATGAGGTACACTCAATACTTGTTGTGCAGCAAAGTGTTTATCTACTTTCCTGCCCTTTTTTTCAATTTATATCGATTAATTTTAAAATCGATGAACCCAAAAAGCACGTAAACTTAAATTTAATTTTAGTCACTAACAAAGTTTAGAAAAATTCAATTAATACCTATTTATCGAATACCAACGATATATTTTAATCAATTTCAATATTAATACAATTATGATACCTATTCAAATCACATGGTACAATTTATAATGTTTATTAAAAATACAAATTTAAATAGCAGGCACAAAGTGGGCCAACCTCTTTAAACACCACAATGAACAACAACTTGTTGTCGAATTCCACAAGGGATTTTCGCAATCAACCACAACAGCAGCAACCACAACAACAACAAATAATTCTCAAGCATGATTGCGTAAGTATCATATTCGGATCCACTATTTTATGCTTAGAGCGATGACAAGAAAATCTGTAATTTAGTTCACTGTAATGACTGTTATGTTGTGATATTTTCTTAAACATTTTTATTCCACTAACTATATAAATCGTATTTAATTACCACATTTTGTTTTCATGAAAAGTAAAAATATAAGAAAAATTTGTACTAAAATCTTTTTTTTTAAAAAAATTGTTTACAATCCACTCAAAGTTGTTAATTACAGAGTATATATATGTTTATAAAATATGGGAAAATTGATTAAAACTACTGATTACTTTCTTAAATTATGTAAAAAAAAATTAATGAAAAATATATTTTATATTTTAAAAATAAAAATCATTATAATATAGATCAGTTTTCTAACATTGAGAAAAACTATTACCTATATTTATTAAAAGTGTTGCCATCGTGGTATGATTTAAAATTAATTTTTAAAAGTTTAACTTTTGAACAAATAACTAGAAAATTATAGTTCATAATATATTTTCTTCGTATTTAAACAATCATCGCAAAGTTAATTAAAAAAAATTCTTTGGTATCTATTGTTTCTTAACTAATCTCAACTTTAGATTTAAATAATTGAATAACAAAATATATTGAAGTGACTTATTATTGTTTTATTTATAGAGAGATAACAATCAAATATTAAGCAACAGACAACTGCCAATGAACGTGACGGACAATAATCATATACCTTCTACAATGATTTCATATAAACCACAAGGTTCAGACGAAGTAATTCACGTATATACCGAAAAACAAACGTATCACACTTCACAGAATCAAGACGAGCACGCGGTACATCTGTTCCACGGACAAGATCACCTAAAACAACAGTCGGACCACGTGAAATCGGAATTCTATGATGTCACGTTAGACTTGTCACACGACGATATACAACAGACGCTTTCAGCCAACATGCCCGCTTCGTGTGCCAATGCTGATCAACTGTTACGGTAAAACCATCATATTATTCGGACGAAAATCTACTTGTGACTTTAAAGATAATTGTTATATTACAACACATATTATTATTCTATTTTGTACTATAAATTCTTCGATGTGTAATCATTTGTATTCATTCATTCAAATATTACATTTCATGTATTTTATTAATTAATATAATATAGCTAGGATTTTTTTATGGGTGATTTAATTTAATACGTAGGTATTTATTAAATAACTCTAGCGAGGGTTTATACACTCTACTCTGTTTGAGTCATCAAACTTCATAATAACACTATCAAACATGAAATATAACTATATTAAATCAATATATCTTTTAGATATCTAAAATATAATATATCTTATGATAAATATATTTTTTGTACAAAACGGTGGACAGGAAGTCGGTGTTACAAAACCGAAAATATCAGGATACCCCACTGTGATGATATATTATACAATATAATATTATGTAATCGTATTTGTTTATAGGTTGGATGATGACCATAGTAATAAAAATCTAGACGGTACCGGAGACGATGTATTTGTAAGTCTCGATGCATTTGATATGCTTACTGATTTCCAAGAACTTGATATCCTAGAACATGCTACGCAACATGCTTCAAGTATGCATCTGATGATAATCCACATGGTCTATTATAAGGAATTATTATTTTGTGTCAGTTTTTAATAAACATTTAATATTTTTCACAGATCTAGTTACAGAAATAGGTACAAATGCAGCGAATATGCAGCCACACGAGCAAACTCAATTAGACAATATGGACGTACTACAAATAACTGATTACTGTCCAGAATGGGCATTTCCTGAGGTTTGTGAAGGTTGATTATTATGTTGAAAACTATTTAATTTGACTATATTTATTTCTAGGGAGGTGTTAAGGTATTAATCACAGGACCTTGGTTTTCTTCCTCGTCGTACACTGTTATGTTTGATACGATCACAGTTCCGAGCACTTTAATTCAAGGAGGTGTTTTACGATGCTATTGTCCAGGTAAATTATTAAAATAAATAGATAAATCAAAATATTAAACATTAATATAGATATAATATTATGTTAAACTAAATAATAATATTCCCGATGCATAATACGAGTAAAAAAACTAAGTAGGTACCTACAAGAATTTGAAAGAGAAGTAAATATAAGGTTATAATGAGAATATGAAAAAATATTATCCAATAAAAATTATCAATTTGTACTTTACGTTGAACAAAATTGTTTAACGATTAATTAATTTATTTCGTTAAATGTTTTAACCTCCAAAATATGCTTCATCAATTAATGATATATTAATTGTAATAAAACTAATATAATTTACAAAATGTTAAGCCATCTGGAATCAAAATATATTAACATAGTTACTAAAAAGTTCACAAAAATATTTCACTATTATGCTCCTATTATTCGAAATACCTATTTTATCATGATTACTATACTTAGACTCTCCCACCTATTCTATTTATTTATTTCCAAGTAATATCAATCCCAACCTCCTAGGAAAACAAATATTTTGGCATTGTGATCAGTGAGAAATTAATTTTGAAGCCCCCGTTTCAAATTACATGAAGAATATTTTTCAATAGCTGATTATACTTAATTCATCCAATTTTAAAAATAAAAATAAATTTGGATCTAATAATATGTGAATCAAATTTTATGCTGGCCAACCTAAATTATTTTGTATTATATACAAGTGTTCCAATTAATTACCTACGAGTTGTAACTAATGCACCTTTGTATTTATCCAACTAAACACTTAATGCAGAGTTAACTATAAAATTTAATCACTTCACTAAAAAACCACCAAATTAAAAAACTCGTTGCATTCTATCAGTGGATATCCATTAGTTTTTCTCTTAATATTTATTTTAAATATCGTTTTATAAAAAATGTATATTAATTAATAATCAAATCAAATTATGATTGACTTATTTTGTTAATTATTTTTTTTAAAATTATTATTTAACTACGAAAATTTATATAAATTAATAGCTATTACTATAGATTCTTTTTCAATTATGAAATGTTTGCACAAATTTAATATATGTTTGTATACTTTTAATTACTAATATAAAATGTTCGCAATAATATTATTACATTATATCAACTGTTTCAATATTTTAAAAATAAATCCAAACAAAGTTTTCATAATTTTATATACTCGTTTTGAATATTTGTATGTAGTTATCATAAAGTTCATAAATACCTATGTCACAATATTGTTAGATAACTTTTTGGCAGAAGAAACTTATTAAATGTACATTTGATACTGCTCTACGGTTTATTTTATTATACTAGCTTATCTTATTCCTATTATGGTCATTCGTTTATCTCTTTGAATTTTGATTCAAAGCTACAAAGCTTTTGTTTAAATTTAATATTTTCTATCTATATCAAATATTGTCAGGATTAATATGCACAGAATCTCACAAATTATTTTCTTCTGTGTCGTTAGTTTCAGTTCATCAAATAAAATCCAATTTTATTTCACATTCCTTTTTTCTTTAATAGTTATTTATTGAATATGTCACTAAAATGGATTACAATTATTTTCAAATGTAATATTCGTAGGATCGTAACCACACATCATGCATCTTTTGAATATCATATAAACAGAATAGTATGATGGAAATATATTAAATAAATTAAATATTATCTGTTTTACAAGATATATTTTATATATTTATCTTTTCCGTTTATCTGTGAAGTGCTAGTAATAAAATCATATTTAAGTACACCAAACTGGAAACTCGCTATGATTGAGGTTTTTAAATTGAAATTAAACCGCTTTAAAATGAAAGACGGAAAATAACAGCTATACACCATAATTTAAATTTGGTAGGAAGTTTTTCAATAATTTTACGGGTTTATATCAATTAAAGCACATACAATAATATAATATAATATAAAACATGAATTACTAAAATAGACAATTAATACTTGTACAATCGATCAATTAATTATGTATAATCTTCAAAGTTGTGCATGTTTTATTATTTATTTATTTTAAATAAAAATAAAAATATTATTATAAATAATTTTAAATTTACAAGAATTAAAATTTTTATACGGCAATTTTTGTAAATGAAAAAGATTACTCAGGTTACACAAAACATATCATCCTTTTATTTTGTTTTACGTCGCACAAATTACAATCTTAAAAAGAGATGCAAAATTTATTTTTAGTACAAAAAACATATATCAATCTATTCGAATGTATGATAATTATTAAAAATATACTTTATTCTACCTACAATAACAGCTTCAATTGAAAAGAAGCTTCTTTAGTTTGAATTACATCAAAACGTATTTTAGAAATTATGTAACAAAAATCGAATAAATGGTTGACATTACTTAAGCATATATTCACAGACACTTCAAACATTTAAATAAACGTTTAAAAAAGTATTGATTTATTTGATTCTAAAGCAGGCATTTACATTTTAAAATCTAACTTGGTTATTATTACTATTGTTATCGTGGTTTAAACTATTTTTATAAATTCAAGATTGTGAAATGAATAAATAACGGTGTATCTTTTTAGCATTTTTAAAGTAGGATATATAAAAGAGTGTGGAAAATGTAGAGGTGCCACTTACAAGATTTTTGAAAAGGTTATTGAAAAAAAATATGCATCATTTTATCGATATTAAACGTCATATTTTTATTCAAAATACTACGTAAATTTTGTAAATCAGTGTATACGTACTTAATAGGGGAAAATAAAAATAGCCTGGTCAAGCTATTACTACGCATAAGTATATTGAAAATAAAATTAAAAAAATGAATTAATATTTTTGATTTATACGACATGCAGCATATAATAATTATTCAATGTATAATGTTTCTATCAGTCATTTCGTGATAACTACAATATTTTCGTTATAAATTTAAATGATTACAATGCATGTAATAATTTTGTAAACAGGTATTATATTTTAGTAATAGCATTCATTTTATACTTAGTTTATGGGAGAAGAATGTTTTTTTTTAAATATCTATGAATACAAATTAAATTTTGAACTAGTAGTTAATTCAAAATAAAAATTAAATAGTATAATATGCATGCTGCCGATCAATAAAGCAAGATACTTAAAAAATAATAGTGCTGAAAAATAAAATCTTGAAAAACACATATTATGTTTTTTTTTATTATTATTCGTACCGTAGAATAATATAATTGCATTGTTATTATATTTATTTTTAATGAAATATAGATAATAAAAAGTTGATAAGTGAGTATCGCTCTGCTGTACATTAGGGGATGGGGTGGACCTCGAACTAGGGTAGGTTAAATTTGAATGCAATGATAGGTATCATTGTATACGAAAAACGATTCTGAACGAAGATGATTTGTCAGTTTAGGATATATTATATTTAAATATTGTCAAATATTCTATTTTGAAACAAATAGTATAGTTTTTATATGTTACTATGGTTACTATGGCCAACATTCGCATTATGAGCGTATGAAATTTAATTTAAATTTTGACATATTTCGTATAAATTCGAACTTTAAACACTTATAAAAAAAAATTGTGACTAACGATTTCGGATTTTTTTTTTATCACTTTAAGAACAACTTATAAGAAACCTTGTATTAAATTTTCAAGATTTTCTGGCCACCCAAAAAATTTTTATCGGCATTTGAAGAAAAAAAAACTTAGAAAAGTCGAAAATTTCAATTGTCTATTAGTAGCTTAAAAATGGTCAAAATATTTTGAAAATTTAACTGTAAAGAGATAACCATAATATAAACATTTGGTGAAAATTTCAAGTATTTACAATGATTCGTTTTTGAGTTACAGCAAAATCAAAAAATCGATTTTGTCGAAAAGTGGTTTTTCCGTAAAATTGCCATTTTTCTGTCATTTTTTTTTTGTTTTTCTCGATTTTTTTGAAAACTATTAGAAAATTTAATTTTGACCCCCCTAAAGTACCAACTAGATTCAATTCCCTATTCATAGAGGGGCTGAAGTCAAAAATCGGAGCATTATTACTGCTCCAAATGTTGGAGTCAGACACAAAAAAAAAAAAAAAAAAAAAACACACATCATAGTAAATGCAATACATTCATCACTTCGTTCAGAATCTAAAATTAAGAAGTTGACATGTTTAAAAATTAAAGTTAATCAATTTTGATTGATATTTATTATTAATTTGTTGTTTAGAAGGATGTCAAAATGAATGAAGTATTAATTAGTAACATAACATAACTATATTTTTTAATACTAATTTTAATTTTATTAATTAAATTATATTCAATGTATGTTATAATATTGGTGCATATTATAATAATATGTTAAAATATTATTTGATAATAAAATATAATACTATTGTTTTAAATATTACAATTACTAAATTAGAAATTAGTTGTTATAGGCTATGAACTATTATTGTAATTACATATTATTCAAACAATATAAATTCTATCGTCTATATTTTATAGGTTTCTAAAATTAAACCACAATTTATTCATAAGATGCAAAAAATATTCAGTTAATTAATTTTAATTAATTTAAAAAAAAAATTAAGTTTGGTATATATATGCATTAAAATATTAAGTAAATATTATTATTTTCATTGCTGGAACTTCTAATTTATTATGTAAGATTCAATTAATCAAAATTAGTTTAAAATCAAATATTTCATTTTTGCAGCTCATGATATAGGCACTGTCACATTGCAAGTAGTCATTGATGGCAGGCCAGTATCAACCACCGCCATATTTGAATACCGTCAACATGAATTCCCGTTAACCATATCCTCATTATCTATGTCACATACACCTTCTCTACTCAAGTTCCATTTGCTACAAAAACTCGACTCCATCGAAGATTACTTACAGTCAAACAATCAACAAACAGATCAACCATTGGTATATATAATATTGGTCATTTAATAAATTTTGGTTAAAGATTTAATGGGTTTTTTTTTTGTTTTTTTTTTAGAAGGATAGTATCGTTATGTTTAGCAAACCTAACTTTGAAGACCAGCTTGTAAATTACTGTGAAAAAATGAAACAGTTCTCATGGAAATCTGAATCTGAATACAACGTTAAGCAATTAGAAACTGAAACCACTATTTTACATATGGCAGCATTTTTGGGATATTCTAAGTTAGTTTAAAGCAATATAATTATCAATGGCTAAACTTTTTTAATTAATCTTTCTAACTTCCTTGCTTCGATTTTAGACTTGTGTGCATACTACTTCAATGGAAATTAGAAAATGTATCACTGTTTTTGGAAATGGAAGTCAATGTTTCAAAGCAAGATCGTGAAGGATATACGCCTCTGGTGAGTTATTTATAATAAATTGATAAATTTATAAATGATCACTGAATTATTATTGTTATTTTAATATAATTCTATTTACCTAGATGTGGGCTTGTAAAAAAGGACACAAAGATACAGCGGTGTTACTGTGTCAGTGGTATCAAACTGTTCAAAATTTGAATAATAATTTTAATCAAGATTACTCTCAACCCGATATATTAGAATCCGTTCATCAGTGTATGAAATATTTTATTATTATTTTTATTTTATTTGCCTATATATTATCAGTGCAAAATATTTTCATTAATATCATTATAGATTTTAACGACTTCAATCAAAATCAGTATTGCAACAGTGAAAATTTAAGTAACGATGTATTTTTAAGGCCCGATGGAATCGATAGGTATAAAACAAATACATTTAGGCAATCATATTATTTATTCACATTTGACGACATGTTTTTTAGTGACAAAAACTTGAAAGAAATCAATCAAACAACCAACGAATCAAATAATCTAATAGCGCCGCCAAATAAATCTGTTACCATGCTATGTAATTGTTTTGTTTATATTATAGTTTTCTATAAGTCATATAATATATATTTTTATATAATTAATTTAAATTTTATATCTGCTCACAAAAGGTGCAAAAGGAGAAACCAACAAATCGGATAAAAATGAAATAAAACCACAAGAAACTCAAGGTTCAAAAAGACCATTGCCTAATAGTTTTTTTCAGGCAGATGACTATTATGATCAATTCTGTAAACCATCGCTCTACTTCCCATCTATTCAAAAGTAAACATTATCTGCATTTTTATTTTATAAATTATATTAAAAAAAAAACTGATTGTATGATAGTCATTCACATTTAATAATCAATAACACTTGGGTCATTTTCTATGTAGATTTCAAAAGAGGTTGTTTCTTCCACTACAATCCCCTACATCGGATAGCGGAAATTCGTCGGAAAAATCACCTGTATTATCAAAATCTGATTTTATTATTTGTAAGTATATCGTTCGCTTATTTACTATATTTATTTTATTTTAATTTATTACAATTAATATATTATTATATTAAAAATTAGACTTCTAAATTTCGCTTTGAACAGTAATATAATATTATAATACTATACCTATATACAGTTCATTTATTATTTATAAATAATATGATTATTACTATTATTATTATTATTATTATTATTATTGTTATTAATATTATTATTATTATTATTGTTATTATTGTGGTATAATCGAAATTTAGAAAATATGTTTATATGTAATATTGTTATTATGTAAACGTAGGTGACGTAAATATGTTTTGGGCGTATTTATTATTATTTTTTAATCGTATTTATCGTCACGGGTTGACAATATCTTTATATACAAATAGCTGTATATTAATCGTAGAGTAATTTATTATACTATTATTGTATACTATACGCGCCATAATAATAATATGTAGACCAATATAACATGACATTAGATACATCATTATTAAATCGTAAATTCGGAATATTTGCTATTCGGATATTATGCTCAGAGATCGTATTGCAGGGCATACTTACAATAATTGTGTTTGTTTGTTTTATTTTGTTTATTATTATTATCATTATTATTTTTGTTTTTATCGCTAGGAATTAGTTACCTTCCTGTACTTACCCACGTCGCCTGGCACACTATCACGTTATCGTACATTTAAATAAATAGGCCAAACAGGCGACGGGAGTCAATCGGCTCCAAACCACTGTAATGGGGCCAGATGGTTTTTTCTTATTTTTTTTCTCCCCATTTTTTTCTTTCTATTTTTTTTCAACATTATTTTTATGCGTTCGATAGCTTTTATTTTTATTAGCTTGTTACGGTAGAATTTGATTGGCTGACCGTTAGGCATGGTAACCGCGCTGGCCGATGGACCGGCGGACGGAGCCGTGGGTAGTGAGAACGATGGCAATGGTAACACGCGATCCGATGAACGTCAGAACGATGAACGAATCGAAGACGCTGTTCAAACACCCAAAGATCCCGCTGAATATGGTATGAATACTATACACTACAGTATATTTTTACACTGTGTTATTACGATTTTAAAATAGATGATTGCGTACTATATAATTATGTAATATGCATACATATATGTGTTACGGGCGGATCGCAAAGTGCGCGTGTAACGTTCGAATAAAACGCCTGAAATCATTTCGGATAAATTAAGTATTCTTTAGGATAGTATAAAGACCCCTTTAAAATACAAAGACATAAAGACATAGAGCTGTATATCATAAAAAAAAAATCTTGATAGTGTAAAAACTCTATACTTAAATAGACATATCGTATAATAGTGGCAATTGTAACAAACAATTATTGCAATACGTATGTCCAGATTTTAGGTGTCAATATACATCAAAATATATTAAATTATTGATTAAAATTCACGGTGTTTTAGACATTTAGATATTAAATCAATAATATTATTATATCGTCTGCAATAGTGCTGAAGTCCATATGAAAAGGATAATATTATGCACATCAATATTTCTACTTTTAAGTAATTAGGTATGTAGAATCTAAATTAGAAATTACTCATATTGTTTTATAAAGAAGAAGATAAAAAAAACAAAGAAGGACAGTTAATAAAGTTATATACATTTCAATTTTAGTTACAATTATTTATTTAATTCAAAATTCGTTGAATTGTATCTTGTATGAGTTATTGAGTTATTTAAAAAAGTTTTAGAGTCATTTAGAAAAAATTTAAAAACACTTCGTGGATCACCGAGTAATCATTTTCGGACTTCTTTCGTCCATGGATCACCAGTTAAGAAACCCCGGATCAAGTATAATATGATCTAGTGTACGATTATTATTTAAGTATAGTGTTAAACGGAGTATCTATGAAAATAAATAATGATTTGTTTATTCGTATAACATTTAAAACTAAAAATCTTATCATTCACATTTTCATCAAATATGGATTAGAATCGGGATAGTTTTGATGATTTAAACGGAAGAGAATAAAAATAATAATATAAATTAAATTTTTTCATAGGCCATACGACTAAATCCCATCGTTGATAAGTAATCCTATGATTATTATAATCACCCACCATATAATAATGTTCTTTGCATATCAAACAAATACAATAACTACAGTGAATGAAATGTTTAAACATTATCTGGAAACTGGACATTACATTTTCTAGGAACTTTATCATATAAGCATTGAATCTGTCTTCAACACAAATATAACTTAGTTGATATGTTACAAAATCGCAATAGGTACCTTTTAATAGTTATTCCTAAATATATTCTATATTCTGTACCTTATTGTATTATTTTGAGTTAATTGTGCTCTTTAAGATCACAATGTCTGACGAGTTGAATCCAAAATGCCACTAAAATATAGTGTTTATTGTCAATATTTCATTGAAATATAATATAATATTATGTTCTAAAAATAATAAGAAAAAATTATTCTGGCCCCAGTCATCTCATTTAATCGCATTACAGTGAGATATAGAATATTCTATTCTATTTTTGTGAAATACTATTGTAACGCAATATTTTCCTTGTAAGATGCAACGACTTATATTAATATTTTAAAGTATTTAAAATAGATTAATGTTCATTTATTTTAAAACGTGAACCAAAATTAATGAAAAAATTTTAAAGATTTTGATTTTCTCTAAATCCAACGAATGAATCTAACTTACAACAACGAATATCCGAGCTCCAAGATCTGCCCGTAACCATGTAAAATATATCATATTATGTGAATGTGTAAGACGTCATAATGAAATATTATAATATTATAACATATGTGTGTATAAAAAAAACCTCTACTGCAGTATTTTTACACCGTTCTTATTTATAGGCTCTAGGCATTTTTTGTTGAAATTGATTGTAAGAATGTTTTATTGAAATGCACCTTAAAAATAGGCAATATCGATACGAATTCGTTTCTCATTCATATATTATATTAATTTAGCGTCATGATTTATCATGTTGTACAATGTTGTATGTATGTAGATTATTTCCGTTTGTATAGTAATAAAAATTACATTCATTATATTTTATTATTTCTCTACGATGTATACGTGTAAGTATAACAATGTCGCAGCGACCAGGTAAGCATATCGACTATTTATATATATATAATTATTATGTGATTACCTACTTCGAAAGCACAATAATATGTCAATATTCCAATTAATGTGTTTTCTTTGTTTTTTATTATTTCAATCGTAATGAATTGTTTGTTTGTTGTTTTTTACAGGGGAGCATGATGTCCGTGTCTTAACATTAGCTGAACAATTCATAGCAGCTATGCCTGAACATATTAAGGTAAACCAACTTTACAAAAAAATTTTCAATATAAATTTATCTTAGTTTCAATATGTACATTTCTAAGTAATATCTGAAACATTTATTCTTATAAGAAATCATAAAAATTTCCACATGACTATTATTATTCACATTGGTTATGTAATATTATTTTATTTTTTAAAAAGACAATGTTATTTTTTAAATATTTTAAAAACACCAGTAATAATAGGTATATAAATTTAAAGTATTACAATCTACTAAATCTAAGTACTACCTAATATGATAAAATTATAAAATATTATATAAGTCATAACAGACAAATAATACTACAATATTGTATATACTATTTATTATTTACACTTTATTTTACATAATGTGATCTTCGATCGAATTAAATGATTTAACATCAATGATATTATAACTAATATTAATTATTGGTTTTTCATTTAGAATGAAAACGGATCACACGGTAAAATTGTAGAATCATCAATTATTACAATGGAAGTGCTTGACGATCCTCCGTCATCTGTGTCGTCGTGTTGTTTTGATACCAACTCAGAAATTAATACAGAATTCAACGAACACGTTTATCATTATCGGTAATGTATATCATTGTACGCATAAAATATCTTCCTAAAAAAAAAAAAAACTCCTTTAACAATAATCTTTCCAAAATGTATATTGTAATAAAAATTAAAAAAAAAATTACTGTAGATCCGAACGAGGTGCGTCCCTCTAAACTAAACGTGTTTGGATAATTGAAACCGTGTTTCAATTTAATTATTTCCAGGCAAAAAGATCGAGAAATAGAAACACCCACGTCCAGTACCAGCTTAACCTTAAGTCCAGTGTCGAGTGCATCACAATGTTCACCTGCTTCACCACCACCGACTGCTGCAGATTTATGTGAATTTCTCCATGCTTCATCAAATAACCAATACTTTGAAAAGAATTTTTCGAACCTTACACTATCCGGTAAGTGTTGTGCTAAGATTAAAAGTCAATGAATAAACAAAACCCATTTTGACTAAAATATTATCAAATGTGTAGATTATGAACAACGCGAGTTATATGAAGCAGCCAAAACTATTCAAAAGGCGTACAGGACGTATAAAAAAAGAGAAGAAGACAAAGAAATTTCAGCTGCTTCGATTATTCAAAACTATTATCGCCGTTACAAACAGGTTAGGCTGAACGAAATAATGTCACTCCAAGAATGTTCAATCTGTTTTAAAAGTTTATACCGTGATTTTCTGTTTTTGTCTAATGCACGCGCGACATAGGATTTTAGACGGATCCTTTACCAATCATACCAATTGATCTAATGAAGCGATAAGAACTCTGAAAACAAATTTGAATTTGTCGTCAAGTCTATTTGGAATCGACTTTCTCGCAGTTTTTATATTTTTCTCCAAATTTCTAAAAAAATTATGTTAAAAAATAGTAATTAAAAATTGCCATATTTCAATTTTTGGAGAAGTTTAAATCAAAAAGTCAAAAATCTGAGAAAGTCAATTTCAAGTAGACTCAATTACAAATTCAAATCTGTTTTTAGAACTCTTATCGCTTCATTGGATCAATTGGTATGATTGGCAAAAGATCCGTCTAAAATCCTATATCACCCGTGCGTTAGACAAAAACAGAACATCAAGGTATCGAATGCCCTTAATGTATAGTAATAGTAGTAACTAGTAATACTAATATATTTTTAAATTATTCAATATTAAAATCATATTTTTTCTCACCAGTATGCATATTACAAGCAGATGACAAAAGCTGCGATTCTAATTCAAAATAAGTATCGCGTATACAGAAGACATAAGCGGTTTAAAAAAGAAGTTCCTCATTACATTAATAACACATTCACTGTAATTAGGTAAGTACGAGAAAGTTGTATACGCTTCGATAGATTTAAAAACATATTAAAACTTTTAACCATTTTTTTTGGTTTATTTGTCATTGTGAGTTTATTTTTAATATTTTATTAATATATAATAGCTCTTATTTAAATTTAATTTTGAATCAATACATTCATCTGGCCTACATACATTATATTTAAATTATTATATTGATGAAACCATCATAAAAAATTATTTATTTTCTTTAACAATATTTGAATTTAAAATAATATTTTAACACTCATTAGTTATTTATTAATTATTAATAATATTAAAAACGGTATTAACATTTATTCACTGTTAATTACTATAATTTTAGAAAAAATCAAAATCAAAAACGCCAAAATCAAGCAGCTCGAAAAATTCAACAATTTATGAGACAGTCCAAGAATGGGTAGGTGTTAAATATTATTTGTTTATTAAAACTAAAAATGTGTTGAAATAATAATTATGACAAGTATTATATAGTTAAAATAGTTTTAATATTGAAAATAATGTATTTCTTATACTAAAGATATGAATGATACAATAATATAATGTAAATAATATTTAATTCCTTGTCATTCAATGAAACTAAGTGCTTAAATTGTTTATTTACAGTACGTCTCCTCCTGCCACAGTAAGTCAAATTATCTAATGCGTCTATTGATAAACCTATAACATATTACTTATTGTATAACTGAAAGTTATGATGTTCGTGGTGGATTTAGTATGCAAATGAAATAATTTTAATTTTATTCAACTAATTTAATACTTTCATTGAATTAAAACACGATTATCATCAGCTTTTTAATATTAGCATTTTTACTATTGTTATTTTATTATTATTATTATTATTACTATTATTCAGCGTAAAATTAGGTACTTCCGAGTCCACCGGGACATCGTGATCCTTTTTATATAATTACCTACCGGTATTATTTTATGTAAAGCGCTTTCCGCGTTTTATCTAAACACGATGATGTTATGTCGTTTTCAACCGTGTTTAATCGTCCGTCGTTCTAATGACACGTTTCAGATCAACGAACGAACTTTTGGATCTCGTAAGCGGGAAGCTAACGGCAATCACAATATGAAATACCCGCCGACAAAAGTGGCACAGTACTCGACACTCAACCACCATTGATGTCTGACGTTTCATCGCCGTTTATATATTATTATGATTTAATATATTATTATTATGTTATTGTAAAATATTATGATTAACCGCGTGTAGAGTCTTAGGCTTTAATAATATATTATATAGTAGTTTCTTATTGCCAGCGTTTAAATATTGTTTAGTACTGACGTATATAGTTTTCTTCCGGACAGTATTATTATTAAGACGTCGTGTGACGGGGGACTCGTCGGCATGTTTAAGACAAAACACGTACCTATATTCACTGTTATATTATGAGGTATATAGATAGGCATTTTAAAGTTATTAAAATTGTACATTAATAATAATAGGTATATTAAAGACGTCCACGGTCGTTCGTCCAGGAACGAGTGTGGTTCCACTCCCCCGTAATCAACGTACCATGGTGCAAGGTATATACCGCAATCGCATTGGTTGGTACCAGCTATATACACGATATTATAATACTATTATATAATATGCACATAATATTCTGTTTGCGTACACCGCCTCATTCGATGTACTTCATTTTACCGTTTTTATATTAATATATTGATACTTGTCTATTATTATTATTATTATTATTATTATTATCAACCCGATTTTATTTTAAGTGTTTGACATTTACGTCGTCGTATAATATAGTAATATTTTATATTATTATGTAGTTATTTTTGTACACATACACAATCACATACACACATTGATATTTTATGAACATTTGACGAACTCGCGAAGGATAAAAAATATAGATATTTTACCGGGGGCATAGACGATTATTGTTAAATTATATTATTAATATACCATAATAATATTATATTATGTATTATACAAATGTACGTACATTTGTCCATAATATTGTCAATCATTATCATGTATACGAAAATACAGGCTCAAATATACGTCTAACCGTAGCAAATGGGCGTACAGGAACAGTACACATTATATACAATTTTTACAATGATATTATGTGAAGTCCAACAATTTTTTGGGTAGATATAGCGATTGAGTTGTTCGTAAACCAATGACCAGGTCAAAGATTCGGGACCACATGGTGCACGCACAGATTTGGCTTTTAAAATTAAAATTTTAAAAATCATTACGCTTCAGAGGAGTGACACGTTGTGTTTGTCTATTGTGAAAATACAAATATTACATTTCATGCAACGGCAACAACAGCAAAATTTAAATAGGTAGATTTTAGTTTTTATTCGGATATCATAGCGCCACACGTGTATATAATATAAAAATACCCGCGATCAACAAATCGTTTTTTTTTTATTCATAATATTACTCGACTACCCATATTGTGTTAATGCGATTACGTCGTGTGTACTTTATTCGTTTACGGCTGATCATATTATATTATTAGCGTGTTTGTTACGATATATTAAAATATAATAATATGATATGACGCAATATTATGACTTGCTAAACATTTATTTTTCTTTAAATTTAGACAACACGTTATAGTTTCGTTTATTTATCCAAAACAACAGTTCATCTATTATAGAACAATTTTATGTGCAGATAGGTAAATATCGTTAGAGAAAATCATGCCAAAATGAAATGTCACTACCAGATCATAAAGTATATTCACAGACAGAAAACGGACCACCTTATTAGATCTTAGGTATTAGCATATTATACTATTGCAGCTGAGTACAAAATCGTAAATACTCCAATCACGATGTCTATTGCATGCCGTTCATAACCGCTGTAACATTATACTTACAATATTTTCGTCACGACATACCGTTGACATTTTTTTCGTGCAGACGCACTAATAATATTGTTCTCAGTAGTGTCACTGAATTTTATTCACGAAACCAAACGGAATACTGATGTTGTACGTGTGAAATGACACCATAAATTTAATATTATTACAACATTCGCGTTGACGACGAGTAAATTTATATTCATTTTTATCTCAATTATATTGTTTTTATTAATATCCCCCGGCAATTATAAATTAACCGGTAGATAATTGTTTGATTTCCAATAACTGAACGCTATAAATTAAAACCAAACACTATACCTTTTAACCTTTAGGTATTCTAAAAAATATCAAAATACAACACGATTGGAAACGCAAACACAAACAACGTATTAAGTGTTAATGAATAAATAATTATTTCAAAATGTTGTCGAATCTATAATTTAATATTACATGAAAATAATTGAGTTTATCTCAAATTTTAAATGAAATAATACAATACATGCAATTTAAAAATTGTATACCAAAATTAGAAATCAAAATGATTTATAGTATACAATTGTATCTAATAAATGGATCATTAATAAAAATATCTTAAAGTTAAAAAACAAAATTTTGATTAATATAAAATTAACTTAATAAAGTTGATAATAAAATAAAAAGTATTTAGAAACTTGAAAATATTGTTAAAAATTTAAATTGATTTTCTTAAATTCTAAATTCTGTCAAAGTGCCAACAATAAATAAATAATATTTAGTACTCACATTATTTAGTGTCCTATTGACTGGATATTGTATATTAACTTTATAATTAGTATTCATGTATAGTTTCAGTATAACTAATTCGTTTAAAAATATCTAATACAATTTACCAAAGATATTTTGGTCATCGTCCTTGCTAGAGTTTGTCGTAAAACCATAATTACCACGTTACATAAACGATTAAAAATCGTATTATAATTGCTACAGAAGCTTAAGTTAGTGAACATTTTTTAAAAATTCAAAAAATTCGCCTTTCTTGTAAATCAATTAATATGCAGTGAACCAATATGTCGATGTTTCATAAAAGACAAATAATTGTTTATGCTCCAATCAGGTTGTCGACAACGTTATATAAAAAAAAAAACGATAGTTCTCCATCTGGTATCATCGTAATAGTACATACAGCGGTCACTAACGGCTGAAACGTATAATGTATTGACAATTCCGGGGATTTTATATTGATTTCATAATCAACACATGTTAACAAACGACCTAGAGTAACAGTTAGGTAGGTACTGTGTCTACATTTTTTTTTGTTCGTTAAATTGTTTAACTTATTAACATAGGAGAGTGTAATAATATAGTCTTCCTCTTTTTTCTAACTAATCATTGAATCTTCTATCCGTATTATTTTTCTTACTACTATACTATAAACCACATTGATTCGAATTTAAAAATAATTATATTTTTTCGAAGCACTTACCTACATAATATTAATAGTCTTTATAAATTAAAATTTCAATATTTTATATTAATTCTTAACATTTTTAAAGAATATAATATTATTATTATTGCCATATTATATGTTTTTGTTCTTTCTTTAACCATGTTTCGCTATTTTGTGTTTAATAGACATCATTGGGTAAACTTATTTTTCTATAGTTATATAATTAATGTAACTTAATACGTCCGATAATAATTATTTACGTATTTATACGATTTTTAGTGCTGCTCAATTTTAATATCAATAAGATTTTTTTATTATATTCGTGTTTAATATTGTTAAAAAATATTTAATATATTATTATATTAAAATATTATGATTACTAAAATTACTAATATTACTATAGATACCTATTATTGTTTTATTATAGCATTAAAAACTTGAATTTAAGCATTTATTTGAAAACTTTTAGAGTTTAATTCTATTGGTTCATAAACTATATTACTGTTTTATTTGATCATGTCTTAATGTTATAAACTTTTTCTCTTGTGTCCAAAATTGTAGTGTTTCAATATGTTTTATGGCATTTTTTGGTTTAATAAATATTTAAGTTACAAATGAAATGTGTTGTATATTAGTCCGTTATATTAGGAATCCATTGGTGTTTAAATAATTATTATGTGTATTGTGTATATCATTAGTCATCACTTTACAACTTATACACGTACGCTTAGACTTATAATTGCATATTTAAAAACAAACAAAATCCATAAATTATTCCATATGGCTCACATTAAAGCTTGTATTATAATATGATACTACCATAATATAATATAGGAATATTTGCAATATATGAAGTTGAAGTATAATAAGAGTAATATGAAAATTTAATTTCTTCTAACTTTCGTTATTTATTATTATTGTACCGACATTTTTAAAGTGAAAATAAAATTTATAATTTTTATGATACACAATTTATCACGCGGAATTTTTCAAAACATTTTGGATTGAGTTTATTTTTTTAAACATTTCATGCATGTGATTTTCAAATTATGTCTATAATTTATATAACTTAACTTTAAATATTTTATTTTTTTTAGTTTATCGTTTTTTTATAATTCCTCTACTCTCCAGGTATTAATATTTAGTAGTTGTATTATTATTTATTAATATTTATACTTCAAAATCGCGATGTTTATATCAACATTTTGTTTTTTTATTTTTTTCAAATAAGAAAATGACTTAATTTAAAAGTTATGTAGATTCATAATCATAAATAGTTTGAAATTTATAGTTTTGAAAATATTGCATGTATTTATTTATTTTTAATAATACTGTTTTTGTTATTGAATAATTGTTTATTTTTTCTTTTTACTATTATTAAAATAATTTTCTCTAACATTTGGCTATTTTCCTTAGAAACAATTCCTTTAAATTAATGATATTCTTTTATTTGACAACAACTATACGAACTATACGTAAACATTAGTATATTTCTTCGAAACGTTTTGTCATTCTATTTTCCAAATTATTTTGAAATTCTACTGTTCAGAATATAATAATGGATTCTAATCATGAAAACCAGAAATCACTTAAACATCCTAGATTCAATATACAAATAATGCAAGTACAAAATTACATTATTGATTATGATACCGGAGGATTTTTGAAGTATAAACTTTATGAAAATTCAAAATCACGACCGGTGAGTATAATAAAATTTATATTGTATAAATTGGAATAAATTAATCTTTAAGCATAATATGGAACTTATTTTAAACATATTCCATAAAATAAATGTTAATAAAAGTATTTTTTTTACAATGCGTTGAATATTATATTCAAGTTGGCAGGAATAACTTTTTATTAACCCCGTGAACCAAACTAATATGTTCGACGTGCTTTTTTTTTTTTATCCAAACACTCATAGGCGAGCGCAGACATTTGTGGCAGGGTGGGCTAAGTCAATAAAGATTAAGAAACCTGAAATCTGATGAAAGAAACAATTAAAATGTTACATACTTTAATTTACCTACTCATAATCACCCACTATTTAAGGTATAAATCATTCATATAATAAAAAACAGATACATATTTTTTAAAAATTAAACAAGAAATATTTTAATTGCCAACACAGTTTTAAATTTTAAATAAATACAATTTCGCAATCTTTAATGGTAATATGTTACCAATTTTATTTTTAAAGACATTTAATTTATTATAATTTATTTTCATTGAGTATCAATGTTATTTTTCACCTACTTATTTAATGTTTTATGATTTAAAAAATTAAAAATCGTGATGTTTAGATTATGTATTGCTATGTATATAAATTTCGGTACTGTGTGCACGTTTATGCAAACACTATATATTATAATCAATAATAATATTGCAAATTAATTAGTTTAGAAACAATTTTAATCTTTTGAAACTATTTTATTAAAATAATGTGTTCGGTTAAAGTTCACTTATATCAGTTTCTATCTATATACTGGATCATGGATTTTTTCTTTATGTTAAGTGCCTAGTCTCAAAATAGGAAGTATTATGTCTATAGAATATAGATTAACTAAACCAAACTCAACAATAACTAAGACCTACCATATTATACACGCCAAGTGATTATTTCTTAAGAAAATATAACATCAATAGAAATGTGTACTTCTAAATAGATTTGTCCATATTATTGGACCTTATCTTATAATACCCAATTCGCGTAATACGACCGTAAAGCATTTATTTAAAATATCATAGAAAATATTTAAAAATATTAGCTTTTGTAGAATATTTTTTTTTTAAAATTATGTAATAGTATAACATAGTAAAATTATAAAAAAATGTTATGGTAAAGATTAAATACGATTTCCTTCTTCAGCTACCAGAAGAGAAACTACGCAGCAGTTTTGACGGCTATATGGACTATTTACTATACTGCTTTAGTTTAACCGGAAGTCTCGCCAACTTAACAAGATTTCCATATTTAGCATACTCATACGATGGATGTAAGATATTCATAATTTTACGAGTTTATTTTACACGTGTAAGAGGTGAAAGATCAAACTAATTGACTCTAATATCTTTAATTAACACCGCTTAATTATAAATTGATAGATGTTCCAGATTTTTGTTTTTAAAATCTACATTATTTTTGAATACTTAACTAAAATGTTCAATTAACCCTTATTTGTCACTTTTACACACGTGTGTAATATAATATTATAATATTGATTTGATAGTACGAAATTAAATTCAAATAATAACAATATTACTTTTAGATAGGTGTGTTCGATGTAATTGCATTCATTAGTTAAATCACAAAAATTTAAAATTCAAATTTCCTTGCAAATTTTCGCAATTTTGACATACTTCGTAAACATTTGAACTTTAAATTCTTATAAACAAAAATTGTGACTAACGATTTTTATTTATTTGACTATGATAAGTACAACTTATAATTAACCTTGCGTTAAATTAAAAAAAAAAATTGGAATTGCCAAATTTTTTTTATCAGCATTTCAAAAAAAAAACTTAGCAAAATCGAAAATTTCAATTGCTTATTAATAGTTTAAAAAAAGTTAAAATATTTTTAAAATGTAATCAGTTATAAACATAGACCTTATACGCGTAATGTTAATGTTAATATAGATAAGGCCGGTTTATGATTATATAAGGTATGCTTATAAATGTATAATCTGAGTTTCTTTACTATACTAGTTAGCAAATTATAATCTTTATTAGTACAACATTATTCGATTCTCCACAGGCTCGTTTTTGATCAAATTCTTGATACTGGTCGTGCTGATCGGCATTCCTTGGTGTTTCATGGAAATCGCTGTTGGACAGTATTCGGGCAGAGGTCCGACGGCGATTGGCGACATGGTGCCCATCGGTAAAGGTGCAGAAAATTCGAAAGTCGGACTTAATCCGATTTTTCTTTCTTCTCGATTGTTTTTGTTTTTTATTTTATGTTTTATCTTTATTTCTTCGCAACAATCTGCTGTTTCTACCTCATCGTGTTCACGTTTCTGTCCGATTCGTTTTATCCAGGCGTAGCGGTGGCCATGGGTTACATCTGTATTATAAACATTATCTGTTATAGCCCCATACAGTCTAGATGTCTCTTTTACATGTATTGGTCATTACCGGAATCCAATCAGCTGCCGTGGAAGCAATGCTCGTCCATGAATAGCTCAATGTGCATAAACAATGACAGGCATCTGGAAAGTTATGGGTGCAAGTCGGTCGGCCTCGATTTACAAGTGCCCGCTGAGAATTTCTATCAGTGAGTCGAAAGTATACTCCCTATAGGTTATAGAAGGTTATAAATTACTTGTAATAGGTTACTATAGGTATACCTTAATTTCAAAAATGTTAATACAATAAGATAAATACGGAGATAGATGGAGGAAAAATTACAGTAAAATCTCCGTAATCCGGCCGTTCGATAATCCGATACGTCCAGTAATCCGGCTATATTAACCTATACGTACCATTGTATACCAATATGGCAATATGTATTTGTATATAAAGTTACCAACGTAAACAAAAAACTAAGTAATAACAAATTAAATCCGAATAAACCTATTAGATATTTAATTTTTATTCAGTTAGCGTTGAAATACAATAACGCTATTAATTGTTTAATAATTAATAAATAATTTTTTAATTTTTTAATAAGTAAAAATGCGTTTTCATGTGAACCCTCATTAATCCGCCGTTTTCGTTATCCGGCAGTAGCGTGGTGTGATATCTGTCGGATTAGCAAGATTCTACTAAATAACGTTTAACATAGTTATATTTGCATTGGAATAAAAAAAACAACTAAACAATTTTTGAATGGTTTTTATTTTTAAAGTTGAGTCAAAATAGTTTGGTGCTATTATATATATATATATATATAGCCACCCTATTAAATTACTCGTATGTAAAAGAAGATAAATTATACAAGCGTGTTCTATACTTCTATTAAACACGTACTAAATAATATGCGTGATAATTATCACAACGTGATTAAATAATAAATAACGTTAATTAAATAATTAACAACGTATATGTATCAATTTTTAACATTTTATATCGCCATATTATTTTTACTAGGAATAAAATTGTAGATATGGATGGAGGCGTTCTCTACGATGGAGTCGGTAAATTCTACACACCATTATTCGCTTGTCTTGTAATTTCGTGGATGATCAACTACCTATTACTCACTGCGTCCAACGATTTGATGAAATACGTATGCAAACTTACGTATGATTATAATTTGATAGTTAAAAATTTGAAATTATATAAAGTTAATTTCATATTATCACATATTATAACATTATACATTTATAAAGATACAGAATATATAATTGCGAATATTGAAGAATTCTAATATAGATTATAATATGACTAAATTCTACGTGTGAATTAATTTTCATTATTTTCCTCAAAAAAAAAAAGTTAGATTCCATTTTCTTCCGAACATAATTAATTTTGGACTAAAATTATGTTTCATTATTTTCCAAATATTTAGCTGATATTTTAACCGAAACCAGTATTATAATGTTTTATACCGTATTATAAAGGTAAAAAAAAATAATTAGAATCATCTTATTTACGTATTTTCATTTGTCGATTTCATTGTGGTTGCGGAGTTAAGTTTGTTCATAGTTAAACCAAGACATTTCTAGAAAATTACAAAAAGTAAAATAATTTATTATTAATTTGTTTAATACTTTTTTTTCTTTAAGTAAACAAATATTTGTTTTTTTCTTAAATTTCCTATAATTATAAAAAATTTAACCAAGGATTATTTCTTATAATTTTGGAAAAAAAATTAACAGTAGAAAAAAATAATTATACCTCATTATTAGAGGAAATGGCTACACTACGGCCATTTTTATGTTAAGAAGTGGATAACACGTTAGGGATTAACCAGGGAAGAAGAATTAAACAACTATTTAGTTTGTAAAAATATTACCAAATATTTTAAAACCACATAATAATTTATAAAAATAATTTAGGTAATCTTAAAATGTTGTACTTATATATTAGGTACTTACAACTTCGTTATACCGTTAACTTCGTGTATGATCGCCACGAACTTGAACTTTGATAACAATATATATCTATATATATATATTGTATAATTATTGATAAATAACATCGTCAATATACATTTCGTTTTAAAGGTGAAGATATTCGGCTCAATTGCGCCGTTTACTTTTCTAGCTTTCGTGTCGTTCGCCATAATGGCCAACAACGATGCATGGGGCGGTTTTAATCTACTTTTTGACACGAGTACGATCGACTTTCTAGATCTTCAGGTACCTAACCCTGTATTATGCGTGATCTGCCTCACAACGTGCACGTCGTATTTGAGTTCTGTGCCGTATCTACACCTTAGGCGTTTATATTTCAGTCGTGGCGGAGGGCCGCGGAACAAGTGCTGTACTCGTTGGATGTCGGCACGGGGCACTTGATCATTTACGGAGCAAACCGCGGTTTTCACAATAACATATTAGGCGGAGTGCTGCTGGTAACTTTGCTGGACACTATTTGCGCCGTGGCCGCCACTTTAGTCGTATTCGGTACGGCCAATATCGTAGCTTGTAAATATCACATTCAGTTCAATTTGGTGTTTAAATCCGGTGAGCCCACTCGATAATTACATTAATACTTAAGCCATACTTACTGAGAGATGACTAAGAAACCATCAGTTGCCGTTAGTTATTATTTTTTTTTTTTAAATTTTGTTACGAGTCTATTTTGATTAATCGTTCTGTAAAATAATATTGAATTCATAAAAATCAAAAATTGAGTCTTTATCTGTATTTGAATATGGACATTGGACAGTTTATTGTATAGTATTTAAATCTAAATGATTTTTACTGGCATTACAACTACCATTTTTAAGCATTGCTTGTGGAGGTAATAGGGTGTTTAGTTCTAGTACATATTATTATTGATAATACAAATTTTATTTTTATTAGGTATCAGTACCTATTAATTATTAACATTTTAATAATAATCTTAAAATATTAAATAACAGATTATAATAATTTGTAAACCCTAGTTTAAAATAGCTATTTTCCTATAAAATGTTGTGACAGTGATATACAATTTGTGGCTTTTTAGTCATTGGCACACGTTCTATTCACGAAATACAATGTTATAAACTTCATATTATCTACGTAATAATTATTATATCTTACAGGTCCTGGTATGTTTTTCGTCTGCATCTCACGTGTCCTCGCAGATTTACCCTTACCAAGGGTGATGAGTTTCGTGTCATTTTTAATTTTGTTTGTCATCTGCATACTTACACAGGTTAGTTGGTGCACCATATTATCGAACGCATTATATACTATACTATGGTAATAAACATTCCAGCGGAATATATATCTACTAATTACTAACATTTATCTTGTAGGTATTTATTACTTAACATAATATATAAATAAAAATATAATGCACTACATAGATTTAGCTTGATAACAATAATTATACCTATACAATATTATATTATAGTCAAAGAACTTTCAATAGTTATAATATCATCCCCAGTCGTATTTATTATTATAGATCAGGGGTGGTCAACATGCAGCTCGCGAGCTACACATAATGGCTCTCGTCATTCTTAGATGTGGCTCGCGTCTTATTTTTTTATAAAATTGACTTATTATATTATTATTATTTTAATTTTTTAGGTACATATTTTATAAAAAAAATATCAAATTACGTATTTAAAACGTACCTATTTATAAACATTTTGGTTCTTTATATTATTGTATTTATACATGTGGCCCACGAAACCATTCATGTTAGCCACCCCTGTTATAGAGTTTTAAGATTCACGTTATTTATAATTTTATATTTTTGTTTATTAATAAACATTGTAATACTTGTTGTTTATAATAATTATAAATACATTCATCAAAGGCATTGTTTTTTTTTTAAGCTTTTGTGATTATATTATATTGTATCATTGTATATTTAAACTATTCATTTTCATGTTTTTCCTCAGTTCTCCTTTTTGAATCCTGTGATTTATTTGTGGAACGTTTATTTTCCAAATGACGACCACCAACAATCTAACATTCGCGCTGGTATATTATGTTTCACGATGTTCGTGTTATCGTTAGTAACAGTAACTAATGTAAGTGTTTTATTATATATTATTATATAGATCAGTATACATATTATATAGAAATATATATGGGTGATTCAAAAGTCGCTTGTCCCCCCTCCAAAAAAAAATCAAGAAAAACACTTCTAAAAATACATAATAATACTTTACAAATCTTATAGGTATTAATAATATTAATAAAGGGATAAATAAAATATAAGCATAAAGGGATTACATTAATATTAATGAAAGAATATATCACTTATAACCTATAAATCGTGTATAAGTGTGATCAAAGAAATAAGTTAACTTTTACACTTTGCTCGGAATCGAATAATAATATGTCGTTTTAAAAGACCAAGATATTAGTATATTTTATTTATTTATGTTTTCAAATATTTACACTATTGGAAATTTGGAACTTCCTGTAAAAACTTTTTTTAATCAGAACTATCCATTAAAACTGTTACGAATCATAACTTAAGGCTATTTTGAAAATTTTGATACAAGAAGTAGTTTTTATTAAAATGTATATGAATAGGATCTGGATAATAGTTCTTAAAAATAGTTTCATGAAATTATAAAATAGGTGCGATGTTTTTTTTTTTTTTTTTTTTTTTTTCATTTATTAGCTTTCGGTATAAACCATTATAGCTCAACAATTAATATATAATACATCAGACAAGATTACATAATAATATAAATATAAAGGTTATAAGAGGTAGAATAAAATATAACAAGATTGCATGTTAGCACAATGGGATATAGCATATAACATTGAATACAATAATATTTATGGTGTATTAAGTTTGTGTAGAACAGCTGTAAGCAGAGAGAGGAGGGGGTTAATTAGTGAGGATAGCTCGGACAGAAAATTAGATAATGTGGAAAGGTCATTAAATGAATCCAACCTATATTGTTATTTATAGTAGCATTGATATCATTGGGCTTGGAAACAACAGATGCATAAGACGGTTTGGACTGAGAGGTAGTAGAAGTGTTTGGAAGAGATAATTCGACCGGTTTATTTATTTTGAGAGTCTGCGTTCGTTTTTTGTTCTGATGGTTTTTAAGACGCTTTGAAAGTGAATTGAAAACTGGGCAGCCTTTGTAGTTGGCCGTATGATCACCGGCACAGAGGGCGCATTTAGCTGGGCTGTTTTGGTCTTTTGTGTAATCCTCGGAAAAATGATCTTCGCTGCATTTGACGCACCTAGGAGTATGGTGACATTGATTTCTTGTGTGTCCGTAGATTTGACATTGATGACATTGTGGAGGACCACGACGGGTTTTATGAGGTTTCTCGATGACGACAATGGTGTTGAGTAAAGACGTAATATTTAGGACATCTTTGTTGTTATTTCGGGAAAATAAATCGACAAAAAACATTGGGAGGGCGCACTTGTTTTTATTTTAGATTCTGAACGGAGTGATGAATGTATTGCTTTTACAATGATGTGTGTTTTTTTATTTTTTTTTTGTGTCTGACGACAACATTTGGAGCAGTAATAATGCTCCGATTTTTAACTTCAGCCCCTCTTTGAATAGGAAATTGAATCTACTTGGTACTTTGGGGGGGTCAAAAGTAAAATTTTCAAATAGTTTTCAAAAAAATCGAGAAAAACAAAAAAAAAGTGACAGAAAAACGACAATTTTACGAAAAACCGCTTTTCGACAAAATCGATTTTTTGATTTTGCTATAACTCAAAAACGAATCATTGTAAATACTTGAAATTTTTACCAAATATTTATATTATGGTTATCTCTTTACAGTTAAATTTTCAAAATATTTTGACCATTTTTAAGCTACTTATAGACAATTGAAATTTTCGACTTTTCTAAGTATTTTTTCTTCAAATGCCGATAAAAATTTTTTGGGTGGCCAGAAAATATTGAAAATTTAATACAAGGTTTCTTATAAGTTGTTCTTAAAGTGATAAAAAAAAATCCGAAATCGTTAGTCACAATTTTTTTTTAAGGCCTTAAAGTTCAAATTTATACGAAATATGTCAAAATTTAAATTAAATTTCATACTCTCATTATGCGTATGTTGCCAAATAATTTTTTTATTAATAAACAGATATTATAAAGTAACTATAGCAACATAATATAGTAACTATACTATTTGTTTCAAAATAGAATATATGACAATATTTAAATATAACAAATAGTTAGACTGACAAATCATCTCCGTTCAGAATCGTTTTTCGTATACAATGATACCTATCATTGCATTCAAATTTAACCTACCCTAGTCCGAGGTCCACTCCACCCCCTAATGTACAGCAGAGCGATACTCACTTACCAACTTTTTAATATTCATTACGTGTTTCGCGGAATGTCCTTTGTCTAACAAGGCGGCGGAAATATCAGTGCACAGAGTAGTGTGGTGAAGGTTTTTGATCACGATTCTATATGTACGAAGTTGACGAGGTAAAAAAGTGTGGAAACTGGCGTTAGTATCCATTAAGTGCTCAATGATTGTATTATAACTGATACGATCACTAGGACGAACGATCAGATAATGAGAAGTTGACTTACACGTAAAGGCGTTTGGATTGGTAATCCTTGCTATAGTTCTTTTATAAATGCTGAGAAATTTAATAAAAATATTTTTAATATACAGTGGGGGAGGCTCCGGCTCCACAACATGTTCGATGATAGTTGGTTTTTCTGGATTGTTTGAGCTGTTTGAAACGGGCATTTCGAGTGCACTATCAGTGGAATCATCCGTAGCGAGAACGGAGAACCGATTTGGTGAAACAAAAAATTGTTTTTTTGACTTGTTGTCGTAGGCGTTGGGTGAAATTGACGAATCGAATAAATTACGTTTGGACGGCATATTTGGCAAAGCGCGACATTAGACGTGAACTTCGACCAACGTGTAATATGTGTATCTCAGACGAAATACTTAATTATTAAGACCGTAAGCGTTGCGATAACATTTGCGATAACGGAGCGAAACTCATTACGTACGTGTGTAGACGCTGGAGGAAACGACCGAACTGTTAGGTGCGATGTTTAATCCAGCATAATATTATATTATACACTAAGATAATTTTACAAAATATTAAATTTATAGATTATGTAATATTAATTATTAAAATCATTTAAAAATAATTATAGACCCCACATATTCCAAACCTATATTATCATGTATCATTATTCTTAGTACATAAAGTTAAATAACTTTTAAACTAGTAATTTAACCAGTTATTCTTACTTTGAATTGAATACATAAAAATTTTCAAATAAAATGATCTATTTAACAATTTACAAGAATTAAGAATACTCCTTTTATAAGCTAGAATTATTAATCTATAGAAAAAAAAATGAACAATAAGGATAAAAGATGATCTTTATAGCAATAGCTAGCTTGAGTGACTTGAGGTTAAAAAAATCCCAATTGAAAAACAGAAGTTTGTATCACCATAGGACACTTTTTAAGTAGTAAAAAAATCTCAATAATTTTAAAATTTATTCAACATTTCAAAAATTAGAATTTAAATAAATTCATTATTAATGAAAAATATGAGGAATCGTACTTGGTGAATCTATATAACTTAAATTTATACTGTATGATATTTTTTAATAATTTTTATTAATATTAATAATAAAAATGCACATCAATTATTAATAAACATACAATTATTATTGAAAATATAACGTAATAAAGTATTTACCTAATATGTTTGTATTTTTATTATGTATTATTATTGAACGATTATTATTGTTATTTTTGTTACATAAACTCATTAATATTGTGTCTCCGCTTATTTCTTATGCATACATTTATCATAGGGAGGTGAAATGATTATATCAATATTGGACGACATAGGATCAGCCATGGGAATACTCATGATCACAACTTTTGAAGCTATATTGATATTCGGCATTTATGGTGTAAGTGAATTTTGCGCCGATCTGGCGTTCATGTCGAATAAGCCGCCTTCTATCATACTGAAATTACTGTTCATCGGGGGCCCGGTGTTTACGATCGTAAGAAAAGTGTTAAGGTTACTGTAAAATAATATTATACGGTTACAATTTCAATATCCAATCAAACTTTTTTTTTTCTATCAATATTTATTTATTTATTATTATTGATACTGTCTCGCATATTTATACATTATTTAATATTATGATATTATTATAACTAGGTACACACAAGTCGAAACAATTTCAAACGTTTTTTAGATTCTGAACGGAGTGATGAATGTATTGATTTTACAATGATGTGTGTGTTTTTTTTTTTTATCTGTGTACAGCATAACTAGTCGAAATAGTGCTTCAATTTCAAACTTTGGGGGTGGTTTCCGATGGCAAAGTGGATATCCTTGATGCATTATAGAGGTGAAAAGTAAACATTTTCCAACAGTTTTCAAAAAAATCGAGAAAAACAAAAAAAAAGTAACAGAAAAACGGGAATTTTTACGCAAAACCAGTTTTCGACCAAATCGATTTTTTTATATGGTTGTTATTCAAAAACTAATCACTGTAAATACTTAACATTTTCACCAAATATTTATATTAGCGTTTTCCATACACAGTTAAATTTTCAAAGAATTTTGACTTTTTTTGATCTATTTATAGACAATTTAAAATTTTTAATTTTTTTAAGTATTTTTATTTAAAACAAGGATAAATTTTTTTTGGCTGGCCAGAAAATCTTGAAAATTTAATCCAAGGTTTCTTATAAGTTGTTCTTAAAGTGATAAAAAAAAATCCAAAATCGTCAGTCACAATTTTTTTTTATAAGTGATTAAAGTTCAAATTTATAAGAAAAATGTCAAGATTGCGAAAATTTGCAAGTAATTTTGTGGTTGAAAAATCGTAAAATTTTTTTATTTTATAACTAAGTTTTGAAAACTTGGTACAAGGTTCTCCATACATATTTCTTCAAATATCTGTAAAAAAAACTCTACCGGACTAAGACAAAACAATTTTAGGAGTGTTTGAAATTTAAATTTGTATAAAACCGCATTAAATAACGGTTTAGCCTCAAACGATTTTTAATATTTGTTGTTATTCAAATAGTATAAGTCGTAAATACTTGAAAATTTTACCAGTTATTTAAATTACCATTTTCTTTAAGTGATTTTATTTTCAAAATATTTTGACTTTTTTTGAGTTATTTATAGACGATTGAAGTTTTCAATTTTCCTAAGAATTTTTTTTTGAAGTGTCGATAAAAATTTTTTGGCGGAGTCAAAATATTTGAAAAATTAATACAAAGTTCCTCATAAGTTATTCTTATGGCAATAAAAAAATTATAAGAATACATAGGCACAATTTTTTTTTTATTAGCACTTAAAGTTCAAATATTGACAAAAATTCGTCAAAATCATGAATATTTTTAACTATTTGGTAGTTAAAAATTTATAAATATTTTACTATCAAAAGTTAAGAATTGAAAATTTAATACTATGCTGTCTATAAGTTAAGCTTAGAATAATTATAAAAATGTTTGAGCATTATTCAATTTAAAAAATTTTACGAGTGTTTAAAGTTTTAATTTTAATTTGAAATCAAAAATACACATGTAAAATAACGTTTTATTAATAAATAATTTTCGACTTTTGTTATTTTTAAAAAATTACTGAACGTTAGATCTTGAAACTTTTACTTAAATGTTTGAATTAGTTTCAAAATAGAATATATGACAATATTTAAGTATAATATATCCTAGATTGACAAATCATCTCCGTTCAGAATCGTTTTTCGTAGACAATGATACCTATCATTGCATTCAAATTTAACCTACCCTAGTCCGAAGTCTACCCCACTCCCTAATGTACAGCAGAGCGATACTCACTTATCCGCTTTTTTTGTTTTTTATTCAATATGTTGCAAAGAATATAATGATCGCATGTAGTTTCTCTTGGATTTCGCCGAGTTTTCAGAACGTAGGTTATCCACTAACGATGCATATAATAACATGGATAGCAGCAATGTTTACGCTAATGATTATGATGTCAACGGCTGTTTACATAACTGTCAAATTCGCAAGAAAAAAGGTAATCAAATATCTTTCTAAATTAAAAATAATATATTATATATATATATAGTAGGCTATAAGTATATGAAATGCGTATGTCAATATTTTGTACTCATGTTCTAAAAATCCAGCCTACCCGAGGAAAATTGACCTATTTAAAGTATGCAGTATTTTCAATAACCAACTATAAACAAATTCAATTTTAATAGCATACATTTCATCAAAAATATAAATTATGCATTTCAGATTTTAATTTTAAAATAAAATACGCTAGATTCTAAACAAAGCGATACCTAAATAATAAATATTATTTTCTTTTTATAGACGTTTTGTGTTAAAATTTTGATAAAGTTAGATATTTAAATTAAAAATAACGATTTATATGATTTTTTTGTAATTTAAAAATATTCTTGGGTAGGTAATAAAGATGTTTATGTATATATAATTATATTTTATTATTCACAATGCCATTATTAAAATACATATTTTAGATAAGTTTAAACTAATAACAAATTGTATTGTTTATACCTACTATAATTTTAAAATAAATAAATAATAGTATCAATATAAATATTAAAATGTCTAATAATGTATTCAATGAAATGAAATGGTTAGATATATTATAATAAAATATTAGTAGTAATAAGGACTATAAGAGTGCAGATAGACCGTCTTTAACTGCTTAGAAACATTTTCAGTGTTATTCATAGTCATATTGTCAAAAACTAAGGTTTAACATAAGTTATTGTCTATTCAATCATCATAACCTACTCAATAATGAGATATACTCCACTCGCGTAAAAGAGTGGTTTTACCTAACCTATTAGCCCAATTTTCGTTATGATAGTTTTTAAAAATTTATTTATTTTATGAAAGGTATTAGCATAATAGCACTATGTAAGTAAATTAATAATTAATATTTAAATTAATTGATAAATAATTTATGATTATAATTATAATTATAATAATACGTATTTTAAAATTTATTTATTTTATTTTAACTGCTAATACCTACATATAATAATGAACATTATTTTATGAACTTAATTTTTTCATATAGTATAAGGCATACATTTTAGTGATGATTTAAATAAAAATTAATAAAACTATGAGTAGTATGAAATAGCCGGTTCTAGATATCCTCCGCATCACTACCCCGTCAACCATTCGTGGCCCCAAACCCTCTAACTTCTCCCCCATCCCCAACTTCCCAGCCTATGTACGTCACTGGACCCGCCTTTGTCCCATTCCCCCACATGGTTCCCCACCCATTCCCCGCGTATGTCTGCCCTTATGACACGCTAATGATGTATATTGTATATAGTCGTTGGATGGGTGGGGAACCATGTGGGGGGAATGGGACTAAGCCGACTAAGGCGGCTCCGTGACGTACATAAGCTGGGAAGTTGGGTGGGGGAAAGCTTAGGGGCCACGAGCGATGGGGGGCCAGGGCCATCCGCGTTAGGAGACTATGAGTGATAGGCAGCTAGGGCCATCGGCGTGACGTACTTAGACTGGAAAGTTGGGGGCGGAGAAGAGGTTAAAGTGCTTGGGGCCACGAATGGTTGGCGGGGTGGTGAAGCGGAGGGTATCCAGAACCGGCTATTTCATACTACTATTACGTATTTTTTATATTCTTTTTACTTTTATATACAGTAATTCAACAACTAATTTTGCTTAAGTATATATTTTACATACCGGCGCATTCGGTTTATCTAGAATTTGAACATGGTATTAAACTAGTATCAACTTTAGTACAATTATCTATTTATAAAAAAAATTATTTTCAGACTACAAAATAATATAAACATTTAAGTAAGTTTTATTATAAGTTGTTGCTGATTAAGAACCTAAATATTATATTAAATAGTTTGAATTAAAATAACCAAAGATTACTCTAAGCTATAAATCTTAGCCCAACCTTACAATAATTCTCAAAATATTAATTAAGTTCAAAAACGAGTAAATTGAGTATTATCATGGCACATTGGTATATTATTTAAAATTATATATGTATAATATAAATAGATCTTACAATTTTGTTGAACAGAATTTTTTTGGATCATTCGAACCCACTGATCGATGGGTGCCTGACCTAAATGATTCATTGGTTAATAATGAACTGAACGCAATGACATTTGAAGAAGAAGACATGCACCATGACAATTCTAACCAGTTAGTATTTGGGATTGGAAAACCTAAAATGTGCATGAAAATAGACAAAGCAACACAGACAGACGAAACAAATAATCAACAATTAGGTATAGGTAATACTAACTGTAATAGATTTTTAATTTTATTTATGTTCTAAATGGATGATAAAAGATTATAGGTTATTTTAATTAAAAATGAATATGACTTAACAATTAATAAAATATTTTACTTAGGCACTATAAAAAAGTATATATCTTTCCTACCAATTTATTATTTAAAAAAAAATTTTATTCAAATATATTATATCTTAACAAGCATACACAATAACTATAATAACATAATTATATTTATTTGATACCTTTATGGCTTTATCCTTTTTATATATCTACTTTTACAATCGTACGTATAATTTATAAGATTCATTTGTACACATTTAATATTGTATTCAAATTACATTATTATAATAATATTATTGTCAAAAAATGTTACTTTATATTTCATAAATACAACAAATATATTATGCTTTTATTTTATTTTTTTATATTTATCCATTATTATTTTTAACAGAACATATTGGAATATCAAATGAAATATTACAACACTTTTATTTAGAAGTATTGAAAACCACTAATACACCGTTTGAGATTGAAAGGAGACATAATGAAACTCAAGTACTTGCTTGGAACCACATAAAATGCTCGGAATATTTTGTCGACATAGGACTGATGGAAAAATATTGTCAAACTGACTAGATGCTTAACTATGATTATTCAAATAATTTAAGTTAAATATTTCATATTTAATATATCTACATAATATTCTCAATTACCTAATTATTATAAAATGAAATACGCAAGTGTAAAATCCACTGGTTTAATATTAGTTAAGTAGGTATACGTAAAAATATATATTACTGTTATATTGTCAATTAAAAATTTGGCTGATAGGCGTGATTACCTACCTATTTAATTTTAACGTTGTGCACTTGTGATTGTCATCACTTGTGTGTGGAGACTGAAAACTTACTTATAGTTTAAATACCTAGTACACAGTGGTGTGCACAGGAATTTCTGATGAGGGGATGTTATAAGCTATAGTACACTTAAATAAGGGGCTTTATGGACGAAGCCTCTAAAAGTTGTTAATAGCTTATAATTTACAAATGTGTACATACGTGTATCTATATTGACTACTGAGTATTGTTCTATAGTTAGAATGAATTTAAATTGTAAAACAATAATATGAAGTTGTTTGATGCAAATAACACCATTAACTAAAAAAATTGTAACATTTAAAAAATAAACAAATAAACAAAAAATAATATATAATTCTTGAAAAGAAATCAACTATTCCAAACAGAACTTAACAACCTAGTTATTGTATTCATCTCATTTATAACTTCATTAGTGTTTATTTTAATGTTTAATCAAGTGCTCGAATTGGGGGGGTGCGCAGGGGGACGGAGCTCCCCTACTATTTTTATTTTTTTTTTGCGTTCCTCTACTATTTATTTTCACTTGGTCGGGGGGACGGTACAAACTAATGTCCGAAATAATTTTTATTAAAATGTGGATTTCAATTGATGTCAATTATATAACAAATTATACTATTTTTCATATCAACATTATTTTTGATATTATTTTATTAATTAATTATAATATTACATATACAAGACGTAAGACGTACATTATTTAAGGCACAGATACTGAGATACTGGTGTATGATAGTACTATCTTAAGCCGTGTTCCGAATGAAATGTTATCATTGCTATCATATCAGCTGACGAAGTATGTTGTCCAAAAAGAAATGTAAACGATGAAGAACATACTTATAAAAATATGTGGTCTCTTTTTAATAAAAAAAAATAAATATTAATTTCTTCTTCTAAGATATTATATTATTATTTAATAAAATATATTATATTTATACTTGTGGCTGTTTGGATTTAAAAATGTGTTGCTGAAAAGTGGTATTCAAAATGTATGTAAGGTAGGATTCAGGGGGGGTGTGGGGGGCAAAGCCCCCCACGGGTCTTTGTTAAATAATTTCACCCTTGGAACGCAGATTTTAAATCGTTAGATTGAGCTCCTCTACTTAATTTTTCCCAATTCGAGCACTGAATGTTTTGATAAATGAACCAAATAGTTAAACTATAATGAACTAAGCAACAAGTTTATCAGAGTTAAGTCGTCTAATCTCCACAGTCCATTAGAATTTCTTATAATATAAGTCTTTACTCTTTAACCGATTTATTAATGTCAAAATGACCGTTCACCAATTGTGGTAGTAGCAGGGTTATCAAAATTTTTAGTAACTTGTGTGTCGTGATGTGTATGTGTGTGTGAATTCACCAAATACATCAAAAACGCTTTTTATAACATCAATCTTATAATTACACTTTTCTTGCCTTAAATATAATTCATTATCGTATCTAATTAAATAATCAATATTTGTACATCATTATGTGTGTGCAGTGGCGTAGCCAGGATTTTTTTTAGGGGGGGGTTTTTTTAGTAATAAAATAAAATAAATCTACAACCGTATTGAAATAATAAAATAATTGAATGATAATGATCATTATCACCAGTGCAGTCGATAACGTGAATACAGCATAACAGAATACATTTCACCACGAATAAATGATTGTATTTCTATATTATAAAAATTATATTTTTGATAAAAATACGGCCGAAGGGGGGGGTTTCAACCCCCAAAACCCCCCCCCCCCCCTGGCTACGCCACTGTGTGTGTGTACTGTGTAAGCGATCCACAAGACCACAACCCGATTTATCATGGTTCTAAAATTAAGAACATAGTAACATACCTAACTATATAGTCATATAGGTAACCCAAAGATATATACACCTTGGAGTCAATTTGTGAAATTTTGCATTTTAAAGGTGCTCATTGACAATATTTTATGTTTGTATAGGCCATAGGGTTATCCTTACCATTGGTTACAAAAAAATAAAATAGTTACCTATTATTATTGGATATCATTTCAGACCAGTATTTCAAATTTTGTCAAAACAACCCAAATATCTTTATTAAGAATCTGTGCTGTTAACATTTAATAAAGTTTAATAAGGAGTAAGTAACTAAATCAATGTGCATTTAATTATTATTAATTAAGTAAGTTAACATAAACATATAATAAACGTATATACTTAATACTTATTACTTAGCCTCTATACCTCTAGTCACTAGACTAGAGTCTAGTGTGCTGTGTGTAATAACAATGGAAATTAAGCAGATGTGCTTTTAACAAAATATTTAATTATTATTTAAAATTATAGGAAGTTGGACGATCACTGTATGTGAATGTGATTTATATAGGATTTCCATAATATAGTTATGGACGTTATGGTATAATTATAAAGAAATAATTATTAATAACCGAACGATCGTCTATTTTTTTTAACCTGATTAAATTAATACTCTCCTACATAATATTAACTTTGAACTGAAATAATTCAATAAATTGTTAACTTTCACTATTTACCATACCAACATTGTCTTTCCCAGCTATCTCAAGTATTTTTTTTCATTTGGTAACTTGCCTACCTTAAATAGATATAACCATATAAGTGTATATACCTAGCTAATATTTTTGCTTGATTTTTGTGGGTGGTTAAATTTATTGTATAGTTATTAGACCGATCAATGTTTTTGCTTTAATGCGCACAAATAGATTTTACCACCACGCCTAGTAAATAAGATTCAAATTACGCTACGCCACTAATGTTAGCATTTTTCGTCGTCGTTCCGGTGTAGAAAATATTCACATCCGACGACGGTCGCGCGAACATCTCGATCAAGACAACCCGATCTAGCGGACTAAACGACCCACACGACATGTGCCGTTCGGGTTATCGTCGTGATAACGTCGACGGGTCGGTAACGCTATCAGTAGCGAAGATTTCGCGTTCCGGCATTCGGCTCCTGTAAATTTATCTTGTAATTTCTTCAAAGTACAAACGTTTTAGGGGCTGCGCGTGATATAATATTAACCATGGCGTTGTTCGCTAAATACTTGAGGATCGGCAGTACTGTTAAACACGGGTAAGTGTTTGTTTTGATTCGATTATATCGTACGAAATAATCCACAAGCTTTGTGACTGTCACAGATAATGTAATATATTATTATTATTGACTGAAACTTTGAATGTAGAAACGTATCTGCTCGTTACACACTAGGTACGTTCAATAAGCTCTACACGAGTTGTATTATAATACATACAATTCCCGTAGTTGAGTACGGTTTCCCTGCAATGTTTAGACGCCGACCGTGTTTCGAACGGGCAGTCGACACTCGACAATGTGTCTAGATTCTTCTACTTTCTTTGTACCCATTCAAGACTTTTGTGATAGATTTTTTCAATTCCGACGTTCCTATGATCACGTTGAGTCATTATATTCTATGATAATACCGCATCCACTGCATTATAATTTGAATGTCAACATCTCACTGTGAACAACGGGAGAAATTCTTTAGAATTGGACAGCATAATAAACATGATATATTTTTCACTGATTAATCAGATTAATCTTAGGTGTAATTGGTAGACTTAGTGTTGATACAATCAGTATTTGATAATTGTCCCTATAATTGTTCATTAGACACGAGATTAGACATATACAACAATTTAATCCATTAAAATAACATAAATATTTTATCATCTTTGATAATTTGACATTCTGTATTTAATATTACTTAGTGTAGTTTCTTTTCTGAAACTTTAAATTGTACACTGCACTATGAATATAACACTAAATCTGCTTGAAACTACCTAAATTAAATGTGTTATGTGGGCTGAACCATGTTATAATTTTAATTATGTATAGAAGCGAGGTGATAGTAAACCAAATCATATTTTTTATTAATACTTAGAATTTCCTCTTGCTTAATTTACTATTGGTAAACTTTAATGACAGTTTTATTATTTTTTTTTTTTTTAAGATTTCAAGCGTTTCCACAATTGTCAGCAGCTAAATATAGTGTATATCCACCACATTATTCCGAACCAGTCTACAAGAAACAAGAATTAGATAAAATGTATGAGTCTGGGATGATTGATAATTACAAACTGATTCCATTTAAAGCAGCTAAAAGTAATGAAACTTGTTCCATATTCCATGATCCAGTAGTTGAGTAAGTATTAATTGATTATTGTAATGTATAAAATATGAGAAACAGTTTTTCAATTAGTAAAATCCAGAACAAAATTTTTAAACTACTTATCCATTGTATTTTTTTCAATACCTTTAGAGCTCAAGCACTGTAAAATAACACAATATTTGAATTTAAGTGTTTTCTAAAATCATTAATAATCAATTAAAAACTGCACACAACAAAATATTCTTTTTTGTTTCCAAAAAATCACATCAAAATGTTTTTTTTTTTAATTATTATTGTTATTTTATATTAATATAAGCTATTTTATTTAACTTGTCCAATTACTTAGTCTATACATTTTTATATCAATCATGTTTATTTATCAATATATTCTTAATGGAACCATATATATTTTATTTTTTTTTTCAGAAAATTTATAAACTATATGCTTATAAAAGGACAAAAAAAATTAGCCAGAGGAGTCTTGGAAAAAGTATGTAATAAAAGTGTATTATTTATGAATTATAATAATAGAGCTAGACTTAGAGTATTTAATAATATTCAACATTATTTCAAATATATTAATAACTTTGATAAAATTGAGAATGGGCAGCTATAATATAGAACCAATCAAATGTAATATATTATATTTAAAAATTACATTAAAAAAATAATTTTTGGAATAGTATAAATTAAGAACACTAACAATGACCAGTGTCTCTTTATATCTGTAGTCTTTTGTAAGTGTAGGATATCTAAATAAGTAACACACTTCTTTATTATTTAAGATAAAAATATAAATGTATATCACTGTAAAATTATGATGATAGCTGACCTTTCAAGTTGGATTTTAAAACTAGTCATCTATAATGTCAATATTTCAATTAATCTTAAACATACCTATAATATTAAGAAGAAGAAAATTAATTTATCAAAAAAATCATTTTAATTTATATATTAAATTCTTCTAATACATTTTAACTGAATTTAGTCAGGCCATATATTAAAATAAAGATAACTATAACAATATTCTTTTCTGTCAAAATGATAAAGTATACTTTGGTGTTGCACTGTGTGAAGTATATGATTTTCCAATGAAATTTATCTACCATAAAATTTTAGAGGAATAAGTTCAAAGGGTCGAGTATGATTCAAATTGTATTATAATTCACTCATCCAATAGAGCTAATAAACATAATGATGTATTTAACATAAGATTATTTAAACAAATGTATTAAGTTGAATGAATCACTCGGTACATCATAATACTTTGTTCAGTTTTATTGCTGCTAAACCCTTTCTTCTTCCTGTTTATTGTGTACAATCCACTTTACCTAATATATGTATAATCAGAGTTAACTCTCTCCTAAATCGTAACAATGTCGATTTTATATTCATGTTGAATACTCTTATATAAATTGCATTACTAGATTTTCCAATTCTGTTATGCTCGTCACTTTATGTATAGGTAATCAAAACTACTTATTGTACTTTTTTCGTGTAGGTATAGATTAAAATTATTAATTTTGTATAATCAATTAAAATTATATATGTTTAATTTTATTTGTATAGACGTTTGAAAAAATAAAAAAGATTCAGCTAGAGAATTATAACAGAGAAACTGATCCTGAGAAAAAAGATTCAATAATTATAGATCCTGTAGTTATACTGAAAAAAGCAATCGCTAACTGCAAACCACTTTTGAAATTAACTGCAGTAAAACGAGGAGGATCTTTTTACCAGGTTTGATATATTTTTACTATGAAACAAAACAATTTATCATTATTCTATTAATATTTTAAGTGTATTTAACAATTTTTTTAGTCTTCTATATTATTTACTACTCTTTCTTTTTGATTTTATTCCTATACTTTTATCTTATATAGTTGTATAATCTCTAATTTTATTTTAATCAATTATATTCAAGTTCAGAAAGTGATAATACTATTTAACTTGTTCCTGTCTTTTTTTTTTATCTGTATTAAAAAATGTGACTATGATATTTTATTATATTGTAATTTTACATTAATTTTATTAAAAATAACTTATATAAACTATGTTAATTGTTAATGTTGAAATGTTGAATTTCAATAATATAATTATATTTAATATTATCAATGGTTTTTATTTAAGGTTCCAGTTCCAATAACAGATAAAGAATCTACATTTTATGCAATGAGATGGTTTGTACATTGTGGACGTGAAAAAGACAAATCCATAAGTTTTGCTGATTTTATGGCTAAAGAATTAATCAATGCATCCAATAATGATGTAAGATATATTTTTAATTTAAATTTTGAACTATGTGACCAATAAATAAAAATTTAATAACATTTACATTTGATCAAAACATTGAATTAAGAATTTTAATGAAATTATTACCTTGATACACTTCATGACTTCATATATTATATTTATTTTTAGGGAAAAGTTGTGAAAAAGAAACTGGATTTACATAGACAATGTGAAGCGAACAGAGCATATGCACACTACCGGTTTAGTTAAGTTTTAAATATGTTATACAGTAATTAATTAGAAATAAGTTATAAAATAAATATTTTTTGACATGTAAATTTTATGGTTATATTTGTTCTTTGTATTAATTATCATTTTTACTTTGTAATGTTGAATTATTAATTAATTAATTAATTTTATCTTTTAATTTTGGTTGTATAAACATAGCCAACTTCTTGATAGCTCTTTTATGCATAGGTTTTCATAATAATAACTGAACAATTAATAATGACATTAATAGTTCTTTTTAAACCCAGATGATCATGAATTTATGTTTTAAAATTGGCCTTTTTGTCATAATATTTTCTTCCAATTAAATTATATTGTGCTAATAACATAACGAAAAAATATTTTATCTTTAAATGCTAATTTAAGAAATTGAATAGCATACACAATTATTATTATTATTTATTAAGTTTCTTCCATATTTTATCATTTTAATAATTTGTTAAAATGATAAGGGTTGTTTAATTTAATTTAATTTTGGATTATATTATACAGGATTAATTTTTTTATCTCTGAACTCTCAACATTTTGAAATCTATTAATGTTCATGAAATTTTTTTTTTACTTAATTTCAAATTAAATACTTTTTAATATTTTTATTGTTATTTTAGAGATATTGTAATACATATAAATTTAAATTTACGATTCGTATTTGAAGTTAAATCAACATTTTTCTGGGTATTCTTCTACTACTCCACTTAGTTCACCTAAACTTTAACACCTATACTTTTAATCAGTTGGGAGTATATAGTACATAAAATAGTATACATTTTCAGTAAAAATATGTACTAAAAACAACAAAATATGCAAAAAAAAGAGATTTACCAATTTATAATTTTTTAATTACTTACTAATTATCATAGGTAATCACTTAAGTTTTGAAACCATTTAGTCACTCTGATCAGAATTTTAAAGGGTTGTAAAAAAAAATTATTTGTACTGTATAAAATGGATTGACTATACAACTTGAATACAACGCATTCAACGCTTGTTCGTTGATAATCGTCAAATAATCGCAGTAAAAATAGACAAAAAAAACCAAACAAAATCAGCAGATAACATAAATTAGAACCAAATACCTAATACAAAATCATCATAATATTATATTATACCTATATATTATCGGCTTATTGCCATAATTATACGGCATTGTACGAGTCACATCAGCGTAATCAATCTATATTTACTTAATCTTTACATTTACAATTTACTTGAAAATTTGACTGATAACAATTTAAACATATTTACCAAAATATAATTTCATAAAATGTTACCAATTTTGATTCAAAAACAGGTTAAAATGCAAAACATCTCTAAAAGTACAAAAAAATCACTAAAATCCAAAAATGTGCAAAATAAAATTTTTAATAATATATTAAAAATAATTATTATATAAGTAACTGTCCATGCTCAGTTTGCTGATACTTCAATTCACCAATATGGCATCACCCAATGTGCCAACTCTCAATTCATTAACACACTAAAGTACATTATTTTAATACATTATACATAAATAGCAAAATATTTTTTAAAATAAAAGAAAAATGTCATTATTTATCATTGCTATTAGTTTATGGTACTCAATTTGTATTCAACCTTTTTAAAGCAAGGACTCAACTTACTTAAAATATTTTTTTTTTAGAATGACAATAAATTTACTTAAAAAATAAATTTTATTTCAATGATAAATTCATTGTTAATGTGAATATTAGAAGTAGGCAAGGGAAAAACGATTTTTATACTAGCTAGAGCTACCTAAAAAAATATAAGCACACTACACACCTATTATATTATTATATGATAATTATAGATCTTCATTATTATATTATTCGGCTTTTTTTTAAAACTTCTAATGATATTATTTATTGACGAATAACAATGGTATAATAGTAGGGTTTTAACACTCTAGTTGTAGAGGATTTCACTTAAATGGTGTGTACTATCGATAATACCATCTTTTCACATAATATTATAGTTGTATATTTTAATCTGAAGGATAAATTATGATGCATGTTTGGTTTCAGACGACATGATAATCACGGCGCGTCGTATCACATTTTCTTCACTAGTATATTATTAAGATCACTGACGCGTATTAAGAAATTACAAAATAATAAAATTTGTAAGATATTCAGTTCGTAGCTGATTCTAATTTTTTTTTTTAATGCTTCATAATAAATAAAGTTTTAAAATTCTCAATAAAATAATAATATGTAATATTATATTATATTAAATGGGTTAAAATGTTAAAAAATAGTCGTAATTTGTATAATAAACGTTGGTAAAATATTTTACTTATATTATACTTAATCAATTAAAATATATAAATTATAATATGAAATAATAGGTTTTAACTCTTTATTATGATAAAAGGTAAAATATGAAAATAATATTTTTCCGTGATAAAAATCAATAAAAACTTTAATAAATAATAGAAGTTAAAGTTTAAAACCCGCATAGAATACTTTTAAAATATAACTTTTATTCCATTCATACGAAAAACTTGAAAAATCTATTTAATTATACATAAAAAATATAAATACCTATGATATCTAAATTTATTATGTACAGGTACCTAAGCTATAAACAAAAGTATAAGTTCCTTTATTACTTATTTTAAAAGATAATGTCAGTGCAATAAAGAAAGTATAAAACAACAATACAAATCGCGTATTATAAGTCTATAACGATATTCGTCTAAAAATGTCAAACATGACGTGACGTATCAAAATACGAGTTTAGAGAACTAAAAGTTTCCCATAAAATCATTAAAACTAAGTACAATTTAAGCACTTGCAAATAAAGCAATTAAAACTACCATTTAAGTATCCAAAATAATATTGTGTTCATAAAACTCAAAATATGGTTTTGAATTTATTCACATAACATAATTATAAGATAATATTCTCAAAGTTTGTACGGAAAACTTGGGAACACTAAATAATAATATGCTATATTATATCGTCTATTGCTCAGCCTTATCTGACATATCATCAACTAGAGCTGGAATACCGCAAGGAGCTGTAGCGGCACCTCTCTTGTTCAACCTGTACACATCAGACCAACCCACTAATAACTTTACTACCACTGGTGACTTCGCTGACGATAAAGCCATCCTAGCCCTCGACATGCTCCCGGCGTGATACAAAGAATGAGGATTCAAACTAATTGAATCTAAATCCATGCACTGAACTTTCATACTCAGACCCATAAACTGCCCCTCTATCACACTTAACAACCAACCTCCCCCAACCGCCCAAAATGCGCGCTACCTAGGTCTATATCTAGACCGCCGACTAACATGGGCTGCTCACATACGTAACAAACAATGTACAAATAAAAAAATAAATATGACAAAAAATAAAAATAAAAATATTATATCGTCTCCAGTCACCACCACCGACACTTGTGAGAACTTGTTGTTTATTATACCTTTATGGTGTATACTGTATATACAAATATATTATTTATAAATTATAAAAAGTGTAATTTATGAAGGCAAAATCATAGTAATATCATATTATTATGAAATATATTATATATACTATTCATTATTTATAGGTATATTTGTTAGTAGGTATATAAGTAGATTAGTACGCAAAAAAAAAAAATAACAAAAAATAGGACTACTGAGTATCACTTAGCTGTACTATACTAAATGTATTATATAAATGAATATTTTAAGTCCCCTCGAATAATGTTTTTGATTTATAACAAAATCACTAACATCGATGTTTAAATAGTACGTAATATCGTTTAAATTTGAACTTCAAATGCCTATAAAAAAAATGTTGCTTAAAATGTTTAAACATTAATAATAACAACTTAAAAGGACCTTGGATAAATTTTCAAGATGATAGCAAACATTTTTTGTCGTCAATAATTGCAATAATTGTCCTTTTAGTTATTTCTAACCATAAGCAGTAAACTGTTTTCAGTGTCAAGTGTTGTGTGGTGCGACAAAATTTTATCACGACAGTAAGTTTTATTATAATATATTATACTTAGTAATTGTGAGATTGCCGTGTTTTCTGTTTTTGTTTTTCAAAAATTGCTGTTCTAGGGTTACAGTCATATTCATCAAAATTTAGTGATGGGCAACGATATTGATATCGTAACATATTTTCGACACCGATATCGTTCTATAATTATATGATATATCATATTATAAAATTTAATCATTTTTTTTAGAAATATATTTTATTTTTAGATTCTAAGCTTTTGTAAATTGTATTGTATATACTATATGAGCTGTATATAAACCATTAACTAATAAGTAAATAATATTTGTAAGCTGATAAAATGTGTACACGTGTCCCCCGGAAATGTGAATTATTAAATAATTCATATTATTTTGGTGTACCAATAATAAATATCAAATACTAAATTTTATTAATAAATTTATAGAAATATTATAATTCGATACGATATGGAAATAATTGGAACAATATTATATCGTTGGCCGTTGCCCAATACTATATAATATCCATAGGCAATAAGTTCCTTGAATTAAGAGACCCTTACGACCGTTATTAAGAATACATTTTAGACTTTCAAAATAAAACTTGTATAAATTATAGGTGTTTTTAATCGGTTGTACATTTGTACCTATCTAATACTGTGTTACCTGCAAGTTTAATTGTCGATAATTATATGTATCCCTAGCTATTATTATTATTTTTGTTTTTTAAAGTATTGCATTAATTATAAAATTGTAGGAATATATTTTTTATGAAACTAACCTCCAGAAAAAAGTATACGAGTATTGTGAAGATCTTTTAGCTGTTAATTATTTAATTTTTAACTGTGATTATTATTTTGTAGTTTATCAATATTCAATGGAACTCCTGGTTATACCACAGCGCGTGTACAAATTTCTCTAAAATATTTTAGTGTAAATAATACAAATAAAAAAATATATATAAGATAATACACATTAATAGGTACACGACCTCGTGGGTATACAGCTATATTATATTAAAGCATGTAATATTAATATTCATTCTTATCTAAATTTATTTATGTTTTATCAAGTACAGCTGGCACCGGATACAGTGACTATGACACAACGTGTTAAGCACACTTTGGGTTCGACACATAAATTTGCCTGGTATAAGTGTTCGTTATGTATTGTATTATTATTGATTGATATTTTAAAATATGAATTAAAGATTAATCACTACCTTTTTAAAAAATAATTTAAGTGGATCTCTAAATGGCACAATGTATGACAATTATTATAGTTATGTCATAGAATTATAATGTACTCGTGTACCAATCATATATAATAGTAGCAATAGTTTTTTTTTTAATTTATTTTTACATAATATTGAAGCTTATTTTTTAATTATATTATGTCTTATATTATATTTTGTTAGTTTTTATATCTTAATTTTCATATTTTTATATAATGTTTATACAATATACATAAATCATTTAATATAATATGTCAATAAAATTAAGTTAAGATTAGCTTACTTTATTGTTTTTTAATCAATTTAAAATTTAAAATTAATCTACAACATAATATGTAATAATAATAATAAAATAATATATTTTATTATATATATACAAAAATACCAACTTTAATTTAAATTTGATATTTGTTTAATCTACAATAAAAACAGCTACATTTTTATTTTTTAGGTAAATTATTTATATTTATTATTAATATACCTTTAAACTTTTAGTTGAATGTTCTATATAATAAAAATAAATTTTTTAACACATTAATTCTTAAGAACTATAATAAACATGTAAACGTGTCATAAAATTGTATATTAAAGTTTATTTAAATATCTATGTATGAAATAAACAAGTAAAGTATATATATTATGCGAAAAAAATAATAACAAATACAAGTGACTTGTTAAAATAATACCTATAAATCAATGTAACGTAATTTAAATTAACTTAATGTAATAACTTTGTATATATTTTTAAAATATGAAAAAATAGGGTTATTCTAATACGTTTTATGTATAGAGGTATACAATTTTATGTAAATATGTACCTACCTATTAAAATCGTGCAGTGATACAGATTTATATTTCATGTAAATAATACAATATTTTGTATTTTTTTATGTAACAGTTAAACGTTAAACGAATATTTTTGCTAAATAAATATATTAAAGAATTATGATCAATTATTAATAAATAGATAATAAATAATTATTTTGAATTCTAGAAAAAACACAATATTGTCTTATATATGAAAGTAGATTGAGTTTTTTATGTAGATTATCCGTGTTTGTGTATTTGGAATTCCAAATTAAACATCTTGATTTCGTATATTATGGTACAAGAAAATCTGTTCGATAAAAATTCATATTTTTTATGCAATTACAAAGACTTGGTGCACAATTAATCTTAATGCTATATAGTATATACTATTACGACGTTCCTAAAATAAGGCAATTTCATATACATAATCAATGATTTTGTTTTTGCCGAAAGCAAATCTCTTTTACTTAATAATTTATGAAAATATTGGTAAATTCATTGTACATTTTACTACACCCGTATTGCATATTTTAACCAAACAAAATTATTTTTATTTATTTTTGATATATTGTATATTATAAATTCTAGTCCTAATAACCGACAACAATTATGTGATTTGCGACGGAGTTCATAGAAAAAAAAAAAAAAAAAAAAGGAAAAAACGATTGGCATCGCATCCTGCGTGACGCGGACACCCGTGGTGCGTCGTCATCTGCTACCAATGCATATTACAAAACGGCGCGCCGGGTGTTGGACACCTGCTGCAATACCATCAGCCGCGATCGGCCGCACTGCACGCGGCCGCGACGTTCGCGTACCGGCGCCAAACGGACAGGAAGTCCACCACCGCCGGCGGTTCGTTTCGCGGACGGGCGGCGTGGACAGTGGTCATGGCTGTCGTAGTGCCGCCACCGCCAAGCGCGGTGGCCGTGTACTGGAACCAACACTTGATCCTCTGGTGGGTGTGCCGACGCCGCCTGCAGACCACCGCGGCCGCGGCCGGGCCCTGCCGCTGCCACTGCTGCTCGTCCGACTGTCGGTGCAGGGCCATCAGCTTGGCCTTTAGGCGTTCCAGAAACCCGGGCGGCGGGAATTCCGACTGCCTGTCCGCGTTCGACTTGTGCAGCATGCACCACGGATGAATGACAAACAATAGGTTCCGGTCGCGCTGTCCTATCCAGTTGCCGCCTTGGTTCGTTACCGACACAGTGGACGCGTACGATGCATTAGACGAGAAATTCCCGTCGCTCTGGACGGCTACTCCTACGGCATGCGCGTGGTCAGATCTTTCCATCGACGACACCTCCGCTTCATCCGCTTCGTTCGCTTCGTCTGCTTCGTCATCCGTTCCGTCCACTTCGTCAACTCGTTTCGCTTCCTCCGATTTTTCCGTTTCCTCCCCTTGCGCCACCGCTGTCGTGATGGTTGTCGCTGTCGTCAACTGTCTCTGTGACAGAGCTAAATTCGAGTAGACATGAGTTTCGTGCTAAAAGTGACGGCCATAGTATTATACAGGGTGATTTTTTTTATCTAAGAACACTCATTATTTCTGAAAGTATTCATGTTTTTAAAAATATTTTTTTACATAATTTCAAGTTGTTAAAAAAACAACATTTTTATTAAAAAATTATATTTTTAAATATTTTTTTAAGTTTTTTACTTTTTTGAATGACAGCATATAGTTTTAATTTCATATTCCAAAGTAGTATAATTTTCTGAATATTTTGATACATAAAAATCGAATTTAGGGCCAGTAATTTATGAGTTATAACTTATAAGTATTTAAAGTTTTGATGCGCGGAGTGGAGTGGTACGGGGTGACCCCGCAAAATGTTTGTCTACTACTCCGCTTGTCTAAACTTTAAATGAGTATAACTCATAAATTACTGGCCCTAAATTCGAATTTTATGTACCAAAATACTCAGAAAATTATTCTGCTTTAAAATATGAAATTAAAACTATATGTTGTCATTAAAAAAAGTAAAAAATTTAAAAAAATATAAGGATAAAAAATATTTAAAAATATAATTTTTTAATAAAAATGTTGTTTTTTTAACAACTTGAAACTATGTAAAAAAATATTTTCAAAAACATGAATACTTTCAGAAATAATGAGTGTTCTTAGATAAAAAAAATCACCTTGTATAATGATGATCAAAGGGGGGCAAAGTTAAGTTAAGTGAGTTGGAGATTATAGTTGCAAAGTTTTATATTTTATGTATACAATATTATTTTATCAAGAAACAGAGCATAATTATAAAATACTATAATAATATAGTAGGTATAATATTTCCTATTATTATTATTCTAGGTATTTCTAAATTAATTTTTATATGAAACCGTTAAGATCAAACATTTTAAAAACATTTTTTAAATAAACTGAAAAAGGCTAAGTTATTATTATAATTTAACTTTTATAACTACCGCTATAATCACCGTTGAATACAGAACATATTTTAGCAATTAAAAAAAGAATACTTATAATCTGCTGTTTTTATTGGTAACGGTTTCAGTTTTGTAAGTGTAATAATTTATTAAATACATCGTTTTTAAACACAAATATTCGCAATGATAAACTCTGAATACACTGTATAATTGTCATCAATATTACCATTGCAGTCCGTTGATGTCCATCCCAATAATATATTAATATGTTTATATATTTACATAATTTCATCATAACCATACTTCATTTTTTTATCATTAAAAACTAGTAATAATGTTTAAGATTAAAATATAAGTAATAATTCATTTTAACCAATTTTCAAAATTGTATTTGCTTATATTGAAAACTATACAAAATCGACCAAGGCCTTTCTTCATTAGAACAATTGTTTAATTAACTATTAATTATTTTTCTTTAATGTGAAAGGAGAGGAAGTTTACTATACTTATATATTACTGTGAATTTCCTATTTTATATTATGAAATCTAAATAGTGATGAAAATCCACAATCTTGAAACCAATATATATATTATATAGGTATTTATATAATATATTAATATATACCTATTACCTAGTTAATATTTTTATTATTACTAAAAACAACCAATTTAACTAGATAGTATAGAATAAAAGCCTACAGTAGCCATTGATTTTTTGCGTTCATAATAATTTGGTAATATTGATTATAATATAGTAGGTGATTCATAATAATATTAATATGTTCACCACACGCAAATATTACGGAAACATTTCCGGTAACAGCAATATGAGAGTTTTATCCGTCCGGTGTTCATTATAATATATAGTTTATCAATTATGTCGTTTTACACTTGTAGTGTACGGAGATGATTTGTCAGTCTAGAATATATTATAAAAAATCGAAAATTATTTATTAGTAAAACGTTATTTTACACGTGTATTTTTGATTTCAAATTAAAATTAAAACTTTAAACACTCGTAAAATTTTTTAAATTGAATAATCCTCAAACTTTTTTATAATTATTCTAAGTTTAACTTATGGACAGCATAGTATTAAATTGTCATTTCTTAGCTATTTACAGTAAAATATTTATAAATTTTTTACTGCCAAATAGTGAAAAATATTCATGATTTTGACGAATTTTTGTCAATAGCTAAATTTTTTTTATCAACATTTATAAAAAAAAATAGATTATTTAAAATGCCTATAAATAGCTCAAAAAAAGTCAAAATATTTTGAAAATCAAATCACGTAAAGAGAATGGCAATCTAAAAAACTGGTAAAATTTTCAAGTATTTACGACTTATACTATTTAAATAACAAGAAATATCAAAAACCGTTTGAGGCTAAACCGTTAGTTAACGCGGTTTTGTAAAAATTTAAATTTCAAACACTCCTAAAAATTTTTTGTCTTAGTCCGGTAGAGTTTTTTTTACAGATATTTTAAGAAAAATGTATGGAGAACCTTGTACCAAATTTTCAAAACTTAGTTATAAAAGAAAAAATTTTTACAATTTTTCAACCACAAAATTACTTGCAAATTTTCGCAATCTTGACATTTTTCTTATACATTTGAACTTTAAGCACTTATGAAAAAAAATTGTGACTAACGATTTTGGATTTTTTTTTATCACTTTAAGAACAACTTATAAGAAACCTTTGATTAAATTTTCAAGATGTTCTGGCCGGCCAAAAAAATTTTATCGTTATTTAAAAAAAAAATACTAAAAAAAATTAAAAATTTCAATTGTCTATAAATAGCTCAAAAAAGTCAAAATTCTTTGAAAATTTAACTGTCTATTGAGAACGCTAATATAAACGTTTGATGAAAATTTCAAGTGTTTACATTGATTAGTTTTTAAGTTATAGCAAAATAAAAAAATTCGATTTTGTCGAAAACTGGTTTTGCGTAAAAATTCCCGTTTTTCTGTCACTTTTTTTTTTGTTTTTCTCGATTTTTTTGAAAACTGTTGGAAAATGTTTATTTTTCACCTCTATAATGCACCAAGGATATCCACTTTTCCATCGGAAACCACCCCCAAAGTTTGAAATTGAAGCATTATTTCGACTAGTTATGCTATACACAAACACAAAAAAAAAAAAACACACTTCATTGTAAAATCAATACATTCATCACTCCGTTCAGAATCTAAAAGCTATAATTATCGTTGTATAATATATATATATATTAAATGTTAGTACAATTTATTTTTTATTGTATTTAAATCAGTTATTTAAGAAGCCACCGCACCATTATTTGTTTTCTTAGTCTATCTCGCACAACGAAGATATTCCGCATTTTCATGATTACGACTATCTGGTTCAGCTTAGCGCAAAGGCACCTATTAATTATTATATATTTTATAAAGAAGAATATTTTTTGTGCATTGACTGGATACATTTTTAATATTTCTATTTTTAAATAAGTTATAATGGTTAAAAATAATCAGATTAATTTAAATTAAAACACACTTATTATATATTTATAAAAATAAATAAAATATTAAAAACTTTCTAGTCAATGCACAGAAAATATTATTCTTCATGAAATATGTTACAGATGTCTTTGTCCTAAACTGAACCCGATAGTCGTGATCGTGGAAATATTGAATACCTTTTTTTTTTATAATAAACGCGAGATAGATAGAGAAAACAAATGTAGACATGGCGGTGCCTTAATAAAATAAGAAATACATTTGTTTTTAATTGTTTGCCTTAGCAGTAATGAGCTTTTCTTCTATATTCAGAACCACTGTAATAAAAGATAACCCTATAAGGCTATAACAGAACCCTAATATATGTAAAGTACAAAATATAATTTTAACGATGTGAATAAATGTTTGTTTTTCTACTCTATTCAGTATTATTTTTGTTTTATTTAATTATTATGTAAGTAATTATGTTTTAGTATTAATAAATTGTACAAAAATAGTTGATACTTACATTTCAATTTTGTTTCCGATTCTTCGTTTTCAAAAATAGATACTAGTTGTAAAACTTTTGAAGATGGCACACTGACTGTTGTTTTGTTATGATTTTTGATTAATTTTACGTTTCGTTCGTTTTCATATAATTCTAAACTGTCATTGTCATTGTAGTTATCAGACATGGTTTATTGTGATGACAATTTTAATAAGGCAAATAACCTACACGTCTGTACCTGAGTTAAAACATTGAATGAACGACATTTATTCTTTCAAAAAACCTTATTACTTCCACCTTTTGTTGTGATAAGTGTAAACCATTAAGTAGCTGTGATAATAATCGGAGTACTTATACCTGTTTTTAATCACGTACGAGGTATGTTTCTGATTCAATAGTTTATGTTTTTAATTGTTTTGAAATTACGCACGGCACACGCTATAAACCGTCGATACATATCCCATTAGTATATTAATTATTTATACTATATATTAGTAGTATACCTATATACCTGACTAATAATTTATAAATAATAGTAAAAGTTATGTAATGATGTCATATCGGTATTGAAACATACGAGTATGGAGTTTTTTTTTATTATGTTTTCATAATTTACTTATATTTTATTGTAAACGAATTTTTTTTTTTGAAGTAGGTATCATATCATACATCGTTATTTTTTTAATTCTTCATTTTATTTCAAATGTGGTAAACGGACAGTTTGTACTATCTATTGTTTGAGTTGCATATCGCGGACACTTTGTACGGTGATAATAAATTGGTAAAATTCGATCGCGGACGTTTTGTACGGTATGTAAATGTTTTTGAATACTTTGGATAAAATTCATATTATTAACTCATATATTTCATATTGAATAAAAGAATATTATTGCGAAAAATTCATGTTTTATAATATATTTCGTAATTAATATTTATAATTTAATATTAATATTTCGTATTTAATTTTAGCCTTGCTGATTAAAGTATAAAACTTGGTTATTTGCAGTCAAACATAATTTTTCCAATTTTTTAAACATAAAATTAAAAATATTTGTAGTTTCCACTATTGTATGTGAAATATGAATTATAAATTTTATTTCTAAATTATTTTATTTTATTTCTCAATTATATTATATTAAGACAAACAGCCAATCACTGATTTATTTCAATAAATAAATATTTTTTTTTAACTATATTTTTGTATTTATCTTATAACAATTTAAATGCATATTTTTGCATATTTTGATAAATAAAATGCATATTTTACAATTTTTTATTGCATACAAATCCTAGCCCTGATTTATGTATGAACATTGTTAACTACCTGTGTTTTGTAATAACAAATAATTATGTCTAACATTTCATGTCTCAATATTTTTGTTTGCCTGAAATAGTACAAACTGTCCGCCATATACATTTTATTACTTTTTTAAATAGTACAAACTGTCCGCCATGTAAATTTTATTACTTTCTGAAATAGTACAAACCGTCCGCGGTTTTTATTTTTTCCGGGTGACCGTACAAAGTGTCCTACAACCTTCAAATGTATATATTAAACTAGTGATGGGTCGAACACTGATTTTTTAAATCGAACTGAACCGAACCTTCATATTTTCTACCGAACCGAACCGAACTGAACCTTGAATCATTTTAAGTCAAACTCGAACTCGAACTTAATACTTTTTATCTTTATTATTATAAATGGTACATAAAGTACCTGTTACAGCTTATAACTTTCTATCGCTATAAATAGTCAAATTATTTATAAATAATGATTATCAATTTTTATTTTTTAAAAATAACTTTTGAAGAATTATACAAATATTTGGTCTTTGAACTATCGTGGCCAGTAAGTCCAGTTTGAAAAATATTTTCAAGTTCGATTTTTCGAACAGTAAAAGATGTTTGATAGTTCGGTTCGAATTTTTTCCATGCTGAGTTCGACCCATCACTATATTAAATATTTATTAATTTATTGTAATATAAGAAACTATACTTTCACCATAAAATTTTAAGGGTAATCAAAATAATTAACAAAATAGTAATGATACCATATAATTAAAAACCATATAATTTATAGATACCTTGATAACATATTATTTAAACCATATAATAAATTTAAAAAAAAGTTGATAAATGGGTACCGCTCTGCAGCAAGTTAGGTATCGATCAGTAACTATTATAGGTGTATTAAATTTTAATTCGATGATTTGTATTACTTATTATTATGTATGAAAAACAATTCTGAGCGAAAACGGTCTATCAGCTTACATCACCAAGAGGTATTATGTTTTTTTGATATAGCTATTAAGTACTTTATTTTATTTTTAGTATCATAGGTAGTTGGTTAATATATTTTATTCCGAAAATATTGCGATAATATATTAATTTATTAGTATTTAATTGTTATAATAATATATATTTATATCATATAATATCAACTTATATAACACAAAATGTAATTAAAAACTTTTGTAAATATCGTAAAATAATAAAAATAGAATCATAGTGTCTGTAAATAAATAATATTTTAAAATAAATTAAAAATGTATTGCAATATATTATAGTAAAATTCACAATAATATAAAATGCATTAATGGCTTAAGTTCCCACAAACCTTGTTTTTAAATCATAACGAAATAATTAACATAACATAGTTTTTGAATTGTCTGATGAATTTTCAGATTTAATTTAGATTTGATTAAATCTCAACTATATAAGCAGTTCATTTTTTTAAAACATTATAATATATAGAATGAAAAGTACAAAGATGTCACTTAAACAATTATCATAAATGCTGTACATCGTTAACTAAATTTTATTCAGGGTTGTTTTGTGAGTGTTTTAGTTTATTAGTATCATAATTTTAAAATGTATACCTATAATAATAATTATACAATACAATATACTTGTTCGAGTGCTTATTTAATACATTTGTTTCAAATCTTGTCCATTTTTTTTTATTACTTAACTCTCTAGTATTTCACTTGTATATTTTACATAATATTTCAAACAATTGTAACCATAATCATAACCGTGATCATGATAATTATCTTAATATATTGGTTATTAGATGCTCTATCTAGTATCCCACAGTTCTGAATGTTTTAAAGTGTTACGAATTATGTGTTCCTATTATCTCAGCATCAGAAAATGCTATAACTTTTAAGTACTTTAATATATTAAGTACCCACTAGATATATCTAAAATGGTTACATCAATTGTTTTCTTACAGTGAATTAATCATTTCAGTATGGAATTTAAAAGTAGTACCAACTTGCTATTTATTAACGAATATTTGATTTATGATTATGTTTAGTTTGTTTATTTAAATACTACAACTCATTTGGAGATAGTTTTTGAATTTCTTTAGAGGTAAGTGTATGTTGAAGGTGAAGGTAAACTACTACTTTTTTTTTTAAGTAAGAAATTATTAATACAAAATGCATGTTCATTTTAATTAGGCAGTGCCATCTTAAAGACAAATTTAATTAAATAAAATAGGAAGTTAATTTAATCAGTAGGTAGTTAACAGAATGTATTATGTACCTATAGTGATATTGAAAAATATCATAAACTATTTAATGATACATTTTAAAATCTAATCAAACACACACAAAATGTTTTTTATCTTCTGAATTAATTCTTATAATTGTAGAATGCAGCTATATACCCACTATGTATAATTGCATAATTTTACTTAGTCATATAACTATACTAAATCATTATTTCAAAAGCAGAAGAACCAGTACATACCTAAAAAAAAAATGGATTAATTCAGTAGCATAAGAATGAGGCTAGGCTCTAACTTTTTTCATTTTAAAACAGTGTAGTAATGAAGGATTTTTAAGTTTTAAGGTTAATGTTTTTATTTACCTAGATTTTTTTATGGAGATACCTATAACATTTTATTATGCAGTTACTAATAAACACAACATATGTTTGTACTTAAATTGTTTTTATATCTCAGTTTATGGTTAATCATAATTTGAAACTGTACTTGTATTTTTTAAATTCGATGATGTACAATAATCCAGTCTTTTATTATTTCAGCGACCATACAATGTGCAACAGTTCTAAAATGCAAATACGCAATACGAATTTAAAAAGTGTACCTATACTGTATGGCATGTACTAGTGATAAACGAGTTTCAACTGCTTGAGGAATCTTTAACATATTATAATAGATATTTATGAAATATGTTATATATTGTGATTTTTTGAGCGTTGAAGTATTTTTATTAATTTTTGTTGATATCATAATTATCACAAAATTTCATAAAAAATAAAAACTGGGGTAATCTATTGTAAATACAATTTGTAAAGATATCTTTATGTAGCATACGCTGTTGACACCAATATCTTTCTAAGTTTCAATTTTTCATAAATAAATCAATTTCGTTTTAATGAGATATATTATAATAACATTTTCCCAAAACCGAGTAAAATAAATGTGTTCAATATTTTATTAGATTATATTGCACTGATCTCGTAAGTCTATAAAAATGACGTCCGGAAGAAAAATATTGAATGAACACGGGCGTGCAAATTTTCAACGGTAAAATGGTTCATCGACATCAGCGTTTGTATAACACATCCGTTGTGCGATAACAACGGCCATGGTGTCCTGCGATAAACGATTTCCTGGTTAATATGTTAACTCGTAGGCTTTAATACTGGTCTATTTTATAATATGCATATTTGGGATCATTGAAGATATAAAATGCCAATATACTTAACGCATTAACTATATGTATGCGGCAAATGACAGAAGTATTTTATTATTTATTGCATTGCTAGACAAAATGTTGTCAAAAAATGAATAAAATATTTCGTTAAAATGTTTTCATACGTTATTATTCACATTGGTATGTCATATGTTATAACGCAGTAATCGATTATAGCAAATATTACACAACGTTATAAAGTATTAACACATAAGTCATACCTATTGACATTCATAATACAGTTAATTATATTGTTCTTTTTAACCATATTTTCTTATCAAGTTATATCCCTATAGTCATAAACTCATAATAGTAGGCCAGTAGCAATAATAATTTATTTTACACCCGACTCGAGTTTATTTCTCTTTTCATATTTTTTCAATCAACCATTATTAATATTTTATTATTTGTAGAAAAATATTAAGTCTAATACTATTTGTAATAATTTTTTATACAACAATCAAAAACTTTTTTTTTTATGAAAGACATAATATACGTAGGTATCTAAATAATATAACTATTATAAAAATATAAAATTTACTAGTTATATATACTATATATAGTATATATAGTATATACTGCACAGTTCATTCACTATACGTATTTTATGAAAATGATACAAGCATATACGTAGAAATTATTATAGCTATACTATAAAACCTAGAATTTTTCATCTATTTTTTTTTAATTCAGTAGAATCCGCTTATTTGGGACACCACAAGGGGACAACCGCTTAATAGCGACAAATTGCATAGTCCCGAACGAATGTATCGGTTTATTAGTTATTCGGTTAATCGGGACAGTCGGATAATGGGGACAAATAGATCGCCGCCCAATGTGTCCCAATTAAGCGGATTCTACTGTATTGCGTTTATTTATATTAATAAAAGCCAATGTTCTTGTGTGTGTGTGTGTGTGTGTGTGTGTAAACGATTTATAGGTCAAGTCTATCACATTTATGATTCTAAAATTGAATACATAGGTAATCATGTATCTGAGGATGATTTTTAGATGTACTTAAAAAGAAGTAAATTATTGTAAAATTTTTCATTTTTAAGAGGAGCAATTCCATTTGGTCAAAATTACTTAATTACAGTGTTAAAAATATGTGTAGTTCACATTTAACGGAGTTTAAGATAGGTATGGTAAATCCTCTGGCATTATTTAATTTGTCACAGGTAAATCACGCAGGAACAATTATAATATAGGCTTCAATTTTATATAAAATATATACATATATTTTGTATTGAAAATCTATGCAGCTTAGATTTAACGATACTCAATAAAATAATAAATCAGTTATCATTTATTCTGCCTTGGGAAATGCTATACAATATCATTTTTAACATAAATAAGCCGTCCATCGCAAATAAGCTCGGATACTCCGCTATCTGCAATAATATTATAATAATACTGTTGTAGTATACCACTCACTGAATACTAAAATCTTGTTTCTGCGATGGAAAAATTCACATCCTACCCACTTATCATTTAAGTCCTATTTGTGGAGTCTATAATATACTATATTATTATGTTATAGCAGGAGTCCTGCAGTGGGTGGATAATCTTCGTTATTTCTTTGATATCGATTAAACGAGTTTCTTTCAATTAGTCTTTTGACTGAAATTATAAGGTTGTATTCAAAATTATAACCATAAGAAATAACTTAATACATATGCAATATAAAAACATTAATAAGAGCTATTTGTATTATAAAAGAAGACCATGATATTTATTATTAACTAAATCAATAGCGACAAATACCTAGGTAGTGTAAATAACTAATAATTATTAGCCTAAATATTTTGAAAATGTCAGCATGTATAGAAAACAATAATATACGCAATGGCATGGCAAAATATTTTAAGTTTCAATGGTTCATATTTTTTTGAATTACCGTATGATAACTAAAACTTTTATTTTTCATATACATATAGTATCCGTTAAATTAATAATTGATGTTCTAAGTTTCTAACTCTCATAACAGTCATAATAAATCAATGAAAGTGTATAAATGCAAGACTTTTTTAATTGTGATAATAAATACTTATAGGAGACTATTGTATTGTATTTTCAACTTTTCAAGCAAAATGTATCGAAATTAAAAATTTAATGAAATTATTAGTACAAATTAATTTATAAATTTTCGTAATTTTGGCTAAATTTCAACAACATTTTAACGGTGACTACTTAATAAAATAATTTTGGCTATGACGTATTTTTAAAAATGTTTTGTTGTTGAAACTAAAATCCGTATGAGGCACTTTGTACAGTTAAAACAATTGTTAATCAAAATAAAAGTAATTAAAATACTTCAAATATTTATGAATAACTCAAAAAGAGCCAAAATATTAGTTATTATCTATAAAATGTCAATATAAGTATTTTGTGAACATTTAAATTATCAATGATTATAAATTTTGACGAAAACTGTTGTCACGTAAATATTCTCATTTACCTATTTTTTTAAATTTGTTCTAGTTATTTTGAAACCAATGCTGATTTTTTGACGCCATGAAGTTTCCCTTGTGGAAGTATATCTAATTCACTACCTAAAATTCCTTTTTATTTTGAATTTATTTTCTATTGTAAAAAATGTCTTCAGATGTTCACATAAAAACATCGTTATAAAACCAATATGAACGCTTCGCCAAGAATATAAAATAAACGTCTTATAGTACGCATTACGCATGGTTATTTATATCATTAACATAAATTAGGTACCTATTTGATTATCAGAAAATACTGCAATCGAGTCAATTTTGGGGAATGTTAATAATATACCAAATATAGTATAGGTACTAAGTTTTAAATGTCAAGTTATAAATTATAATTAATTTAATTTAAATAATAACAGGCGTTGAAAAAAGTGCACCGAAGTTCATTTAAAAACTACTTTCAATTTGGGCAACAATATTATAATAATATAATACACATTAACTAAAATGTTGGCTTGACATGATAAGACTCTAAGAGTCCCAGTCATTTTTATTTTGCTTAGGTATGTCGTAGGAAAACAAAATTCATTCGTTCCAAATTTGTTAAAAGTGTGAAAAAAATTGTGGTTAAATAAAATATAAGCCGATCTCATTTACTGGCTTTAGTTCAGTAACCATGTTTTACTTTGTATATTAACCAATATATGTACGAGTATATGTTGTCAATCGGTAAAAAAAAATGATTGATAAGTTGTAAATAGTAAATATAATGGATCTTTTTTTATCATGCACGAAACTCTTTACGTCATACACACCTCCAAAATATGATAATAATATAATATGTCATTGTAAATAATTATTGTCATATTTTTCAAGATTTCTATTTTTGGTAATAATCAACCGTTTCGGTTCGGGAGTGTTATAATAATATACCTATATGGAGACTGCCGACTGCATTCAAATGGTAACAACGTCGAGCCCGCCACCCGGACGGCGACAGAAGCTGAAAGTCGACGAACGTGATGATTATAATAATAATCAATCAACGACATATACCTTTGTTGTGGGTGAGGGGTGGGATGATAGAATGTAGTAGTATTGCATCTTCAATCAATCAAATAATAATAAGGAGAAAAACGAATTAAAAATAAAAAAACCATTTTCGAAAGATATTATATAATACATAATATTATATTCTTTTATAACTTAAATCAATCACGGCTTTTCAAATCCGTCTACGCTGTCTCAGTATTTGAAAATAATAATTATTGTAATTATTGCTTACTAGATGCAACAATATTATTTATACAAACAGTTCTTTATTATAACATTCATTTTTAAAGTCGAATTTCGTGGCTTTCTATGGCTTATAGTAATTTTTATTTGTATGAGATAATGATGTTTTCTTTTGTAATTTAATATTTCAAATATAAAGCTACAGCTATAACATAAAATTATGCTAAAAGACGAATCAATGTCTAGCGTCTCATAATTTTTCCCTAGTTACTGTAATAGCCTTGTATTTAATTCATTAGATTTGTTTCACACTCAAAAATATACCTAATATCAAATTTAAATGTACCGATTTTAATTCTACATATTATACTATTTTTGATTTTAGATTAAAATCAGACATAATTATATTTAAATAGTGACTAACTATCGATTATTATGGTTTAAAAATATGAGTAATTTATTGTTTTTATTATTTACACTGCAAGTGGACCTTAAATTTTTTTACATTGCATTTTTTAAATTTTGTTTAATTTTTAATTTAAACTTTTTGTTAGCTTAATATCAACTGAATGATCTTCAAAAAAAAAAAAAAAAATGTTTTAATTCAATTTATATATTTAATAAATTATCATTTATTTAATTTTTAAATTAATCAATTTTCTGTTTTCCAAAAGTCATAAAAATATTTTAATTTAAAAGCCATTAATTATTTTTCAAATGAATAACAATTTTGTTTTTTTTATTGACAATTTTGTCCTTCAAAGTATAAGAAAAAAACAAGTCTTAAACTATTGAAATATTCCACAATTATTCGTGTTATTACCTATTGTTTATAGATACCACAGAGAAATTTAAAAAATATTTAGGCTAGTTTTAAGCTAATTAAATTCATTTGAAACATTTAGTTTTTTTCGATTTATGTTGAAAAAATTATTGGTAATTCAAGGTCATTCTTAAGTTGTATATAAAGTGAAAATTCTTTATAGCGAATCTGAAGGGACCAAGTAGAAAGTTCTTTCGTTAAAGAGAGTTTTCGTAATAAGAGAGGGTTTAAAAAAAAAAAAAACAAAATTTTTGTTAGAAATTACATTGATAATAAAATGAATATATTCGATATCTTTAATAATGGTAGGTACCTATTATTACGATATTAAAAATAGATAATGAATAAATGTAATAGTTCTTGGAAATTTCGGCATTTTTACCGATAATTATTATAATTTATAATTCTTAACTGGCAAATTGTGTTATGAAACATACAATATTGTTTCGTTATTGAGAGTAATGGGTTATAAAGCAAACCAACCATTATTTATCTAATGTTTACGTTGTATAGAGTTTTTCGTTGTAAAGAGTTTTGTTATAAAGAGTTTTCACTGTATATATTATATTCATCCATGCAGTCAGCTCATTAATTTATTATAAATTATGCAAATAAAATAATTGTAATTTAAATTTAGATATTTTTTTTAATATTAAATAGGAATACGTAATTTAATTTAATTATTATAAAAGAGTAATATTTCAATTAATAATGTGGTAATGTGGTATATATTTTTATTCATAGTTAATTGGCATTTTTTTTTTTTTTTTATAGTAATTTAATTATATATTGTTTAAATGCTATCGTATATTATATTAAAAGATGCTTTTGGCGAGAACTACAATTCACACTTTTATTGAATATTTGATTTATTGCAGAAACCTTATAAACTAAATGAAAAAGAGGCCAACGGAACATGGAGGCGTCCATAGCACTTCCGTCTGGTCCATATCTCTTTTCCTCAACGATAACACAATTCATCGAAACGTATGACTTTCGGTTGGATTTTTTTTCACTTTATTTTTAAATGAAAGAAATTAAGTTTATCAAAGATTTTTAAGTAAATAAATGTAGTAAAATAGATTTGTTTGATTAAAAATAAAATTATTTTTATAGTTAATATATACATCCGGTTGTAAGTTTTATTATAGTTTAAGACCCTCAATAACATAATTGATAACCTCAAGTATTATTTTTATTGAAATAAGACACAAAAGAATGAATTTATTGAAAAAGCGAAAATTAGATTTTTCTAATGTATATAAACTATTTCAAATTCGAATACAACAAGTACTAAACATTTTATTCATGAATATGCTCTATTTAGAATAGGTTTAATTTTTTATCAATGAAGAATTGATGTCTTAGTAACCATAAATAAATATAATTAAATAATTATACTTTATTTTTGTGGATATGAATAAAGTTAAAGTTTTATTTGATTTTATATTTTAAATTTAATTATGGTAACAAGGAGGAGCATGTTTAAATTTCAAATTTAGAAACTTAGAGATTTTATACAAAAGGATTTATTACGAATTATATATATATTATATAATATATTTAGGGTTAGGGCAATCAGTATTATAAAAAATAGTGGTATGACAATATGGAGAAATGAGCGTTTGTGTTAAATCAAACCATTAATAATTGATGTAAACGTCTCATTAAAAATTATTTTGATAAAATCATAATATAATACATAATAAATTTTATAAAATATGTTTTTTTTTTCAAATAACTATAATATATACGTATTACAATAGTAAGTTATTAGTTTGTGTCTATATTTAATAAAAATAAATACCTATAGATTACGACACTTAATCAAATTCAGATGATAATAATTATTTGATGTGTAACTTGTGATATACGATGTCAAACCTTGATTTGTAAAAGTTGTAAGTGCAGCCTGCAATAGTAATTTTTTATGTGCAGTTAAAAAATTGAATATAATCTTTAACAATACAGGGTACATGTAATAAAACGGTTATAACTCATAAGAAAGTATTATGTAGGTATGTACAATGTACATATTATATAGAGTTGATTCTATTTATTATTTATACAAAAAAAAAAAAAAAAATGTTTAACAATAATTTTTATTCTTAATTAATACTAATATATTAGTTGTACAATGATTTTTTGTGTGTCTCATGACACTTTTTGGAGCAGTGAAAATGCTTCGATTATAAACTTCGAGGGTTTTTAATTTAATAGCAAATCATATCTAATTAATAGTTTTTAAGGGTGATACTTTTGAAAAAACGAGAATTATCATCCAATATTGTTTCTATTAACTCAATTGTTTTTACATAAATTATGTAATTTAAAAAAATATAACCGTAAATACTTGACACTTTAATCAAATGTTGAAACTTTTATTTCTTACACGTGATATAGGTAGCTCTATATTTTTTTGCACTTTTTGAGATATTATTTATAAATATTTGAAATTATCAACTTTTTTTAGTTTTTCTCTCTTAAATAATGTCGATAAGAAATTTTCGCTGGATCATAATATACATGAAAATTGAATATAAGGTTCCTCGTAAAATATTAGCTATTTAAAAAAATGTAAGATAAATAGTTAATTATATAAATATTTGAACTTCACATTTTAAGGATTGAATAATTAATATAAGTTGATAATGTAACCACAAAATATTAAAATTATGTAAACACAATTAGTTTATAGACATATTTTTAAGTTAAAATTTCGACTATTGTAGAGCAGAAAGGTTACTTAATTTTATTTGTTTTTATTCTAATATATTGTACTGATTATGTATGTATTCGAATTTCCTATTAACAAGCTGAGGTTTAAAAAAACGTTATTTTTTTTTTTTGATATATCAGTAGTTATAATTTCAATTCAATTTAAATAGAAACAACGAATAATATATTATATAATTTTATATATTGACAGATAATATTTCTAGTAACGTATTGTTTTCCACTTTAATAAATAGCCTCAATAGTTCTATATAAACCTAAATAAATATATAGCCATCGAATATTTCTATTTCAAGTACACGTTTTTATTGGGACATCGTATTCCCATACGAATATTATAAACTTTACGACATTCTAAGTTTATGATAGTATATAATAGTATAAATAGTTAGGTTATGGTTGTAATAATCAAGTCTTTTCCATCTAATAAACATTTGATATTGATATTTTTTGAAGTGGTCTCAATAATCATTAATAAAACCTCTTGTAAAAAAGTAGGATAACGAAAAAAAATTATATCTCACAATTCAATAACAATTAAATATTTACAATCGATTTTCTATTCATCAAGTCTTCATCATTACTGTAACTGGAATGGCTAAAACACTTATTATCTATAATGTATATAAAACTATTTAATTTTCTTTTTAAGAGTACCTAATTGATAGGGTTATTATTTATTAGTAATATTACAATAAATACGATCGACATAGATTACATTCATTAATTTTTCTAGTACCCGTCTTAAATATAAACAAGTGTGATATTTGTATTTTTTCTAAAAATTAATCAAGTACGTGATAATAATTTGTATCATGCAACATTGACCACTGGTACTTTATAACAATGAATCTCCGCCCAATTTTACTTTGTAATCGTAATTACATTTTTATTAGTTATTGGTTTTTTTTCTATACCGCGCATACAATTAATTAAAACGCTATGTATGGACAAAAAAAAAATACAATATCAGATGCATCGGTGCACCTAATGGCCATTATAAGCCCATACTACGAATAGTAATGCAGGTATTATAGATATTGTAGTATTAAATTTTTAATTTTAAAACGCAAAGACGTGTTTCTCAACAATAATCCTTTTTAATAAACATCTATGTGTTAATTCATAGGTTATATTTCCCATTTCATTTTTGGCTGAATATGAAGTCGGAAAAAATATGACAACAGTCAATAACCATTGACCAACAAACGATTAAAATGAGTGGAATAGCAATTTGTTCGGAGAAGTAAAATGGATGTAATTTTTTTAACGACTTTCTTCTGTTGAATAATTATTGGCTGTATTTCTTTATAGTTACCATAGTTTATTGCAAGGCTATATAATGTGCATAGTTAGAGTAAAAGACTTTAAGTTGTATTTTTAGCTGCATATGTGTATTTATTACTATATGTGCACATTTTCTAAAATAGCAATACTTTTTCATTAATAAATTTTAATTATTAGGTCAATAAAATTGTTATCGATTTAGTTTGAAATAATTGGATATTTAAAATTATTTAATTCATATGTGTTTTATTTTGTTTCATTTTATAGCTTAATGAAATTATTTTGGAATCAAATAATGATAAATTTAATTTAATTGTTTAACCACATACAAAAGTAAAACGTTACTAGACAATAAAATAAAAAACTATATATGAGGGCGATTTTTTTAATCAATTAACTCTCATTATTTTGAAATGTTTTAATGTTTTTGAAAATATTTCTTTTATATGATTACTACTTAAAATAAAACAACGTTTAAAAAAAAGACATAATATTTTTTAATACTTTACCTATAATTTATAGTTTATATCATGATAAATTTTCTAAGTCATTAATTGTTTTGAATGACAACATACATTTTTAATTTCATATTCTGAAGCAGAATATTTTTTGGGCTATTTTGATACGTAAAAATCGAAATTTAAACGAGTATTTTATGGGTTATAACTTATAAGTATTATAGTTTAGGTAAGTTCAAGATATTTATTGTATATATTTTATTTTTTAAACTAACAAGTATTGAATTAGTAATTAGTAATACATAAGCATAGGTATATTATTATATTTAACAGTATCTAATTGAAAAACCTTAGTTCTTTTTGTAAAATACTAAAATTTAAAAGTATGAATAGTATGATTCAACTTACATTCGTAAACAACAATTTTATGTTGAAAAATATAGGTATAGGTGCTAATTTATTTAAATGAAATGAAGAAGCACCTAATTATTACCCAACTCATTATAGGTATATTGTTTTTTAATTATTAACGTAAATCTATTGTAGAGGCTTAAATAAAGTATTATAAATAGACTATTTAAATTTATTTTAGTAATCATTTTTAGTTACAGTTATTTTAATTAACAAATATATGCTGTTTACATTGATGAAAACAAATTGTAATTTATCGTAAGCAATAATTATTTCTATTATTAATTTGACAAACATGATTTTTCTTACCTAATCTCTTTCTTTGTACATTTAAATGTTGATCATGAAAGATGAAACTAAAATAATGATACGGTATATTGATAAATAATGTATATAATATTATAAGAATTTACTTATTCTGTTAGGTATTGAATATACTTATTAAAAATAAATAATAATTTCATTTACAATTTATTTTAAATTATTATTTTGTATACTAATAAGGTAGTTCTTGTTATACCTATTTTAAGAATTTCGTGTTTCATTATTCTTACAAATAATTAACGCAACTCAATTTCTATTTTTTTTTTACGATCATTCCTGTTTTGTTTTAATTCTATTTTTTTTTTTTAGGTAATATATATTTATTTAAATTGTATAATGAATTATATAAACACATTTACATCAACTAGAGTAATTTATACTTTATATAATTATATGGTTGTTTGACACAATGCGTGATATGGAAATATTTGTTCGTTAAAAATAACTGAATTTGTAATGTTTTGTGACCCATCGCTAGCCAGCGAAGTTGATAGTTGGAATAGCCTAGGGAAGAACAGCTATAAGACCCACTAAAAAGTCAGTAGAACGGGAGTGGGGTGGTAGACCCATCTTCAGATACACCTCTTGTTATGCGGAATTAATTTTGGCCGATTTGGGCACGTAATAACAATTTTATATTACATGCAATGCATGTCTGTATACAAATACACTGACTAAATAGGAGAAAATATTTCTAAAAATAATTTAAATAATTTCCTAAGAATCTGAGTAAAGTTCATTATTGGGTGCTAGCGAAATGATAATCAAAACTAGACGTGTCTAACTTGTAAAATGAACCTCCTGGAATAGTCTAAGAATATAATATAATAAGGTATAGTTTGTAAGGCGATAGCCATAAAATCTTTGAATAATTCAGTATTATAAATTTATAATGTTATAATTTTAGATATATGATAATATTAGCAACTCACGAGCAATGTATCGTATAGTTCATTATTAGTTTTTCACTAACATAATAGTGAGACACTTCTACATCTTTTTTTCTCATTTTAAATATGAGTTGCTTATTATATTTTGACTACAGCACCAATAAACATTTGTTTTAATTGTCAAACTTTTTTGTTGTTTATCGTTAAAATATTTATTTTACAATTCAATGTTACATTTAAAAACTAATAATCTGTTGGAATTTTTTTTTCGTTTCCTATATTTTTAATTCTAACACTTCTTACAAATTATAGTGCTATATATATGTATAGTCAAATAAATTTCTACTATTTTTACTTGAATTTTTGTCGATTTTTTTTAAAATTATTTGTGAATTTTATTCGTTTTTATGAAAATTATTACACTGATAGCAAGTAATGCAACCCTCTTTCTATCAATAAATTACTTTTATCCTATACATTTTCTAATAGTGGTTATTTACATTGATGGCACATTAGGTAATACGAGATTTTCATTGTATATTAAAATGTCTTGACAATTTATGAAATATTCATTTTAACTTTTATTAGATATATTATTAGGTATATCAGATTACGCATTTATAGACTATAATAGTGTAACGCATACTTAAATAATACCAGGTTATACATATTAAAAATTAATTATTTTTTGTTTTAGAATCGCAATTAATATATTATTCTGTTACTTTTATAAATAATTAAATAATCGATCAATTAAAATTGTATTTTATTACATCACCTTAAACTTATACGGTAAAAAATATATATTATACTTGATATATTATTTAACTATAATCAAAACATAATGTATTCTGTATAATAACATAAACAATATTTAATAATATAAATATTATATGTAATAATAAATTATATATTATTACATAAACATTTTAAATTCTATAATGTGTTTATTTCATTCCTTGGTTGTTTTATATAAAATAATAATTGTCCATCGGTGAAATATTTCCAATGACATTTATGACGTAGCTTTTTTTTCAATCGTGATGAAAAAACGTATATTATTATGTCATACAATTATACCTATACAATAAACGTGTGATGATTCGTTTAAAAATGAATATTATAATGTTGACATATGAAAAAATACACAAAAATTAAATGAAGAAAAAATATACTACCTAATTAATCTAATATCAACAACGAATAATTTGTCTGCATATTACAAATTACATTACATATTATTAGTACAGACTTTACAATACCTACCCATTGTTTGGTATGTCTATTGCAGGTAATAGTTACATTTAATTTAATTTGATATGCATATACGTATACGTATAATAGGCGCGTATGTATACTTGTTCACTAACGACTACATATTCGGATTAATTTATTACCAAAAACCTCGAGCTCACTTTTGGTGTGATACCTATTATAATGTCTAGTAAGCCAACACCAAAAATCGTATATGTCAGATTAACGCTAAAGTTTTTGGCAACAACCCCGAGTATTAAATTGGAATTGTGGCTAATTTCTTTCAGCGAAGTTATAACATAGAAAAACAATTATATATTATATTGTAAACACTAGGTATATACCTATTATAGCCATTCGGGACGTTTAGTCTATGTCATAATATTTTTATCATATTGGTCGTTTGTCCTCTGGTTTTTAAATTAATTTTTTCAATAATATTTAATAATATAGCACTTAGATAGTGATAGCACTAGATAATAAAATAATTTTTGAAAATCAATTCGATATTATTTCATTATTTGATTATGATACCAAAAATAAAATGAAACAATAAATATGCAAATAATGTTATTTATTATTTCTAAAAAATAGTAGAATGTACAATTAAACTGTACATAATTTAAATATGATAATGATGAATATATTTATAATACTACAAATAAATTGGCATATAAATTGAATGTAAATATTTGTAAAACGCGTGTTTTATTACGTACCTATTTGTATTATAGCCATTTCCACGAAAGAAACAAATTAAAAACTAAATATACATTTTATATTGAATTGATCCAAACTACTTTAAATTATTATTGTTCTTGAGAAATTAATGAAAGCATTAATTTAAAACTGGGTATCTAAATATCACATTTTAATATATCCCGGAAACTTAACGTCAATGAACTCAAGTTGTTGAGAATATATATTTTTCATTGAATGCAACTGATTATTTCAATTGAAATGTATGTAATATATGATATACTTACTAATATTCACTCTACTTTTTACCCTTTTCCAATATTCAAATTTTAATAAATTGTAAATAAACACAAATATATTGCAATGAAACAATAAAATTGTGTTCTAACTGATACATTTTTCAAAACCGTACAATGTTCAATTGACCATTTAACATTTAACACACAGAAAAACACAAATTTGACAACGGCTATAAAGGTTTATGTGATGCCGTGATGGTCTTTGTATCTTTGTATGGTCAAGTTATATCATTCAACTTAGTAAAGTTAATTTTATTTGTTTTAAATATATAAATAATATCAATAACTATAATAGATAGTTTGAAATAAATATATTTAAATAAGTTTTTTTTTGTTAAACAATCCTGGCTAACAAGTTAATTTATTATAAAATAATATATATTTATTTCCTATATTATACATTATGATGTATAGTCGATAATTATTTTTTTATATTATGTATTAGTTGATTATTATTTATAAATAAACGTAACTTGGATTTAATTGAAACCAAATCATTATATTTTATTGGGTGTATGTGTCAATGATATAAATCAATTAAGTTTTTAATTAATAAGTGAATAAATGTTAAAATTAACTTAATTATTTTGACTCGTTTGTGCGCTCTATATTTCGGCAATACCTATAAATTACTACATATTTAAGTAAATGTTCGGTTTTAATGTCTTGCAGTATAGATACGTCCATATCTATAATATAATCGCAATGGAACTGTCATAAGATAACATACCTACCAAACTATTTTATATTTTTATAATATTATATAATAGATATGGCCGGTGATTCAGAGATTCCCGGAATTGCCACAGAATGTTCAACGCTGGCTAATATTTTAGTTATCATACAACAAAACATTTATATACAGAATGATTTACGGAGTATGGTCATCCCCTTTAAAAAAATATATTTTAAGTAAATTGCAGTTATTCAAAATCTGTTTTTGAAATACAGCGAAAACTCTTTATAACGAATCTGAAGGGACCAAGAGATTTCTTTTGTGAAAGAGAGTTTTCGTAATAGAGAGGATTTAAAAAATAAAATTTTTGTTAGAAATTACATCGATAATAAAATGAACATATTCGATATCGATAAAAACGGTATTATTGTGATATTAAAAATAGACAATGAAGGAATGTAATCGTTATTTTAAATTTTGGCATTTTTGCTGATTACTTTTATATAATTTATAATACGATAACAGGTAAATTGTCTTATAAAACATAAAATATTGTTTCGTTATTGAGAAAGACTATATGTTATAGAGAATTAATTGACTAATGGGTCATAAAGCAAACCAACCATTATTATCTAATGTTTATGTTGTATAAAGTTTTTCGTTGTGAGAGTTTTTACAGAATATCTCAAGAGTATATTTTCAAATTTTCGATATATTTTTGTACTACCACAACATAACTATGTCCTATAGAGATATAAACTTTTGTTTTTCAAACAAAAGTCCCATTTTTCTATTTTAAATTACTTACTGGTTATTTTTTCTAAAAATGTTTACATATATCAAACTAAAAACTTGAGTAGCTTTTGAGTTATTTACCAAGGATAATATTATATTGTCTTGCAGGATCATGATAATGGGTCAAAAACTATGCCACGATTACTTGAATATTTTTCTAATTAATCTATCTATATTTATAATTTATAAAGATGGTTCAAGTATAATAAACTTTAGATCCAATACTATGTAGTCTATTTTACACTTTTAGATTCTGAACGGAGTGAAGACAATGATGTGTGTTTTTTTTTTTTTTTTGTGTCTGACGACAACATTTGGAGCAGTAATAATGCTCTGATTTTTGACTTCAGCCCCTCTTTTAATAGGAAAATTCATCTAGTTGGTACTTTGGGGGGTCAAAAGTAAACATTTTCAAATAGTTTTCAAAAAAATCGAGAAAAACAAAAAAAAAGGTGACAAAAAAACGGCAATTTTACGAAAAACCACTTTTCGACAAAATCGATTTTTTGATTTTGCTGTTACTCAAAAACGAATTATTGTAAATACTTGAAATTTTCACTAAATGTTTATATTACGGGTATATCTTTACAGTTAAATTTTCAAAATATTTTGACCATTTTTAAGCTACTTATAGACAATTGAAATTTTCGACTTTTCTAAGTTTTTTTTCTTCAAATGCCGATAAAAATTTTTTGGATGGTCAGAAAATCTTGAAAATTTAATACAAGGTATCTTATAAGTTGTTCTTAAAGTGTTAAAAAAAAATCCGAAATCGTTAGTCACAATTTTTTTTTATAAGTGCTTAAAGTTCGAATTTATATGAAATATGTCAAAATTTAAATTAAATTTCATACTCTCATTATGCGTATGTTGCCAAGTACTTTTTTTTATTAATAAACAGATACTATAAAGTAACTATAGTAACATATAGTAACTATACTATTTGTTTCAAAATAGAATATATGATAATATTTAAATATAATATATCCTAAACTGACAAATCATCTTCGTTCAGAATCGTTTTTCGGATACAATGATACCTATCATTGTATTCAAATTTAACTTACCATAGTCTGAGGTCCACCCCACCCCCTAATATACAGCAGAGCGATACCCACTTACCCGCTTTTTTAAATTATTTTCAAGGATAATTTTCCTTGTCATAAACATTTTAATAACTAAAAAACTACCTACTCGTTTACATTTGAGTTAAAGTTAGCTATATATATATAAATAAATATTCTAAAGAGTTACTAGTGAACAATTTCCTCCATAAAATATTCAGCATATACTATAAAATATATAACCTTGTAATGTAATTTATTGTTTTAAAAATATTGTAATATCATCTTTTGATAGGTAGATAAAAGAAAAACAAGGAAGGTGAATCAAAATTTTCTGAAAAATCATCTGCTAAATAATTTACAGTATTAAACGAGTGAGGTTCCGTTTGAAAAACCAAAATTTGTACCCGCACCGCATGACATTTTTTAAATACCTAGCGAAAAAATTTCAATAATACGAAAGTATGAAAGGTCTTTAAGAACTCATGCTTGAAAATTCCGATTATCAAAATTTGAACGAATTCCTCTCATCAAAGGAAAAAATGAGGCGAGCAGTATGCTCAAGTATTGACGAATCGCGCCTTATATCGTGTATATCGTGCGTTTTCGTGAAACTCGACTATAATGTATTATGATAATAATATGTATCATGTTATTTATCTCGGACTTTATTCGTCCTCCTCATTGCCACCCCGTCCGACTGGACGTCGAACCATATGCGTCGTCGGCTCCTCGGATATAATATTATATTACATTTCGGACACGTATATTATAATAATACCGCGGGTGGAGCGAACACCACCATTTATGATAATATTATAATATGACGTATACGCGCACACGATATTATAATATTATATATTATACGCGCACGCACACCACGTATACACGCACGCACACCACGTACACACACGCACCGCGTATATATTATATTAATAGGAGCGCGATTCGGGTGCGTGTGTGCGTGGTGCACGCCGCGCCGCCGGGGCGGCCACGTTTGTGCGTGTGAGCGATCTCGCTCTCCGTTTCCATCTCTCTCTCGCTCGCTCCGTCGTGCGGCGGCAGCGGCAGAAGAGCGGTAATCCTAAGGCACCACCACCGGAGGCGGCGGCGGCGGCGGCGGTGGCGGCGTCGGACGGCGCGAAGCACCCGCAGCATCGCGGCATCCCGCGCCGTCCCGGGGACCCCCCGACAGAAAATTCAGTCGCTTTTTCGCCGCGAGTCAGTGACGACGACCCACCAACACGGAGAGAATAAAATATTATTATAACGCACACTCATCTGTCCGCCGCGGTCTACACACACACACGTATGCGCACGTCTGCGACGTGAACGTGTGTCTTATGCGTACCCATCACAATAATACGATAAAACCGTACGATAATTCGTACACGTAATATTATTGTAGGTGTATTATTTTGGGTAAAATACACGCGTCTCTGCGCGCACTTGTCAGGCAGACGCCGCGATCGCAGTCCGACGGGTCTTCTAAATGGACGTGCTCAGACACGAGAGGTAAGAAACAATTTTTTTATCATTGCTATTTTCTTTAGATTTATTGTACGTATTCTATTAATATCTATTTCGATTTTTTATTTTTATTTTATCATATTATAATATTTATTTGTCGTATTAAGTGCAATATTATCGATTAAGATTTTTCGTATTTAATCCTTTTCTTTCCATATTAAAAAAAAAAAAAAAAAAAATGCGTAATCGGGGGATCTAAAATATGTTTTAATATATCCTCGGATATCGTCATTTTTTACAATATGTTCACTTATAATAAAATATAATGGTATATTATGCATCTATTTTCTAAGCGGCTTAATATGGTTAGGTTCTAGTTACATTTTCAAAATGTTTTTATTTCTTAGGTATTACAGGGCATTTCACTTAAATCTATGTATAGATCATCTATAGTTAATAAATTTAACGATAATCAGAACTATAAAACTTTATTATCATAAAGTATAATTTTTTAGTAATATAATACATTTTTTATTATATAAAATGCTTCTAGAACATATTTATTTGTATTTAAAATCCTTAAAATAATGTCATCACTATAATGTATGAAAAAAATATAATATTCACAACTACATAAATAATTATATTGTATTAACATTTATTTTGCAAAACGTAATTTTAATATGTATTGGCAAATTAAAAAATTAAAAATACGAAATGAACATTGCTTGATTAGAAAAAAAACTAATGTAATAATTTGTTTATTCATTCCCTTAATTTTAAAAATTTATTTTTTCAACTTAAAATTCCATATTATTCTAAAAAATAAACTTGTTATGTTAATTGTGTCATCAAATATTCCACGAAACCCATCACAGTATTAAATACCAAAAACGATGGTCTCCCCTTAAAGATATAATCTCAAATCAAAACGAATATAACTACTTTTACGATAAGTTTGTGATTGTTGCCGAGTAATTATTGTTTTTATATTTGTACGTTTGTACGTCTTTAGTTTCTGTAAGACGTAAAATGGAAGTTTTTATAGACTTTAAGTTTTTGTAAGAATTATAAAGAATGAATACATTGAATACACGTGTGAATTATCATATTATTATTATATATAAATGTATACAATTACATATTATACTCGTATTATATTGTAAACTGTATTTGTTGAAACCGTCAAAAATGGAGTGCACGCCATTTAATTCACTATGAAGATAAATATTGTAGTATATACTAGTAATAAATTATAATATTTTATAATAAATGTACGTTTCCCACGCAGTTTTGGTGTGTGTATCGATAACGTTGATATTAATGTTAGTTATCTAACTTTGTTATGTGATTACAGTTTATCTTCTATTCGACTATAAGGCATCCAAATAGATCGTTTTTTACCCGAATACACATGTAATTCAAAAAAATATAAAGATACAACAATAATATATATATATATAATTTATGTCATTATTACAGAACATTTAAAATGACCTAATAAGATAGGAAATACTAATAAGATAATGGTACTTACTTTTATTATAAAATATTGAAAATATTACGAAATCTTCTTAAAAATAAATATTTTTTTTTCATTATAAGATATAATTTTGTTAATAAATTTAACAACATCGTAATAATAATATTAACATTGCACGTGTGAGTTGTTAAGTTTAAACGAAAAAACTGAAGACTATTATATATACCAACATTCCATTCATTAAATTATATTTTTAAACTGTCTCGTTCGAGCCATTTAACGTATTTGAATTTTGGTTGGGAGACTTTAATGCTCCATTCGTATGTCGAAATTTCTTTTCTCTATATAGATTATAGGTAGATGAAATTGTTTTTGAAAGTTTTGAAAAAAATAATTATTTTAAATCAGAATAATTAAAAAAAAAAAATAATAATTTAAACTGTTTGGTAACCTTATATATATATATATATATATCAGTAATTTATTTAGACTTTTTCAATACATAAAAAACCCATGTGTTTAAAAAAATTTATATTTCCACTAATTATATCAAAAATTAATGTAATTATTTAGGTTATTATTTTATTTTTAAAAGAGCTTCTAAATAAATTATAATAAATTATAAAAAACTGTTTTAAGATATACCTAATTATTTTCAACTCATGTTTTAATATATTTTTTTTTATGTTTGTATTGAATATTCGAAGTTAAATTATTTATTGTTTTTCTTACTTATAGGTTAAATTATTTTGTTTCACATTAATCTATACATTTTAAAGCCGATAAAAAAAAAAAACAAAAATATTATTATTTATAATAAAATGTAGTTAATATAGTATATTATTATATTTATAATGATTTTTTTTTTATTGATGTTATTGATGAATACTAACTACACCTGTATTTTGTTCAAAAAATAAAAATTATAATATTAAATTACGGAGCACTATTTACTGAATGCGTTTTTTACATGAAAATAAAATAAAAAAACAAAAAAAGTTTGAAAAATTGGGATGTGTATGTTATTCATTGTGTACCTTCGGGTTTTCAGTCTAGAAATTCATTAGTATTTAAAGTATTCATTTGTCTGGTAAATTGGTGCGACCATATAATAGGCATGTCGTTTTTTTATTTTTGTCGTTCCGTCGAGATACAATGCATTCATTTTATTATTATTTTTTTTTCACGAAGAAATGTTGTATTGCAGTATTATCAAATAATTGAATAATTGAAATAATTCTCATATATTATTTACCATTTTTGTGACTAGCAATTTGTCTCGTCTGTATAATAACTATTTATATTCCTAAAAACCATGAAACCATGTAGTATAAATATTGGCACATAAAAAGTAAATAATACTAAATAGTAAATACTAACTAATACTGCATAGACTTGTAAGATCTAATAGTCTTATTGGGTATCTATTTAAATAAATATGAATTATACAAAATTGATATTTGCGGAATAAAAATATCTTACTTTTATTTGCTAAAGCCTAAAATATATTTTTGTATAGGCATATCGCATATGGCATAAGTAAATAACTATATATTATATTTTTAAATAATAATGTTTGCCTTTATCTTTTTTATGAAATTTTAAAATTAGCTAAGTACTTGCATTGCTTATAAAACAATGGTGTATGGTTTATATATAAATTATTTTTGATGTATTTTAGCTTTATAATTATTGTAATATAATAATAATAATAATAAAAAAAAGTATTTTCTTTGATTAAAAGAAAACTTTTGGGTTGTAATTTTGTGTGTTTAAGTACTAGATTAACCGTAGTTCAATAAAAATATACAATATTTGTAAGTTATATATATTTAATGCCAACCTCGTCATTACTGACAGTAACGTAGTAACGTATGAGTAGGTAATAACTTCTTCGGTAACATTCTTATGAAAATATAAACTAGTTAAAATTATAAATTACAATTTAAGAAAAAACCAAAAATATTTTAAATCGTATAAATAACATACTAGATTGTTCGGTTTCTTATGATTCACATTATGGAAATTAAGTTAGAATTTAAGAACAAGTTAATACTTAAGCAGTCATAATATTTAAAATAAGACCTTATTTATATTACTTTAATTCTTAAAAAGTATTATTTATTTGGAGATGATGGTATAAAGTCACATATTTTGAAATTTGAATAATTATTATTTTGTATAAAAAGCTTTATTCATTGGAAATCTTTATCTCTCTGAGTTAAATACTCAAAGTAGGAATGTCGATACATGTAAGGAATACCGACACTATATTCGTATATTTATAATAATCAAGGCCTTATTATACTTTAGCACTTGCCTCTACTTTTATTGTAATCTAATCTTTAAAATCTTATTTCTAGTTAGATTATAATGGTTAAATATGAGAAAAAGCAATCCGTTTACTTCTTAATGTCGCTTGTCGTAAAAAAAAGAATAGTTACGTTTAACACATATTTCAATATGAACAATAATAATTAGATTGTAGTAAATAATAAATAATATTATAAGTTAAATAGAAACTACAGTAAAATAAATGGCAATTATTATTATTATTATTATTTTTGTACGATCACATTCTGTTTAATTTACTCAATAAGTGCGTAATCTTATATGAATAATAAGAACTTTAAAATTTGCACCAATGCTTGTAATATTATATTATTGTTGTTAATGCAATTGATATTATAACTCGGATATTTAGATAATTGAATGGATTAAAACATGTTTGTGTGTGTCTTAAATTATAACAATTTCAACAAATAATTAGAATTCCACAAGAATGTTTTAAATCGGTTCACAATGATTGTAAATGTGATATTTTTAATTCTAAATCGTGTATGTCAATCGAATCAATTAACGTTATATGTTTATTATTATGATTAAATTAAAACAAGTACTTATACAAAAATTATTACGTTTTGGTCTTATCTTACAAATACTTACGACTTAACACTCAAATGGAAATTTAAGTGCTGAAATAAATTATAAAACACGCACAGATAACTACGCAAATGTTAAAGTTCACGTGGTTTCGTAAACTATTTTTTTATACTAAAATCGAGTAAGGGTAATTTAATGTATGAACAAAAAAAAATAAAACAAAATAAAATAGACTCGTGAACGAACACGATCAAATCTACATAGGTAGGCATACCTATATTAATATTTAGATGTTTTCTTGGATATCGGTTTTGTGGGAAAAATATGATCGAAAATAACAGTGATAGGTGTCTGTCAAAAAATAAAAATAAAAAATAGTACAAGCCTAGTATTGTGCCCATGGGTTTACGCTATAACCACTTATATATTTACGGTAAAGATATTGTTTTAAACAATGCACATTTCGAGTAACGGAACGTAGTATAACATTATGTAATGCGCCACTATATACGAGTGCATCCCCGGGCGCATTTCTCCGTCTTTTTTTAGCGCCAAAACCACCGCCGCCGATTAAGAATATCCAGGATACGGTTTTTTTGCCCGGTGAAAATTTATATTTATGTATATCGATCGGATCGACGTTTTTACGCCCACGGGCGAACGGCCAAAATTGCCGTGTGCATATAATTATATTGACTCGGTAATGTCCCGCAACGTTATTATACATATATATAGTGTGTACAACGTCTGCGCTGCTGCGGTGACGGTTTTGCTATTAGTAGGTACCCACTTATAATTAGCGTTGTCCAGCGATTTTTATCAATCCCCTTAGCCAACTGCGTTTTAAAAAGAGGCATATATAAACAAAACGTAAATAATCACGCGGCGATGAAGGCAAAGGGCCGAGGCATCTGGTGTACGAGGAGGTACTTATTGGCGATATAACGACCACTGGAAAAACAATCGAAACACTGTTGTATACACGCGCTCGTCGATTATTTATAAAATAATTTGTTGTATAATTACTTTTTTTTTTAAATAAATAAATATCTTCTAGGTCTGTTTATTGTCCAAAGGCGTAATAGATATTTTTACCCAAATTCCAGAATCTATAGCCAAAAATTAGATCAAAATTAATTCTGCACAAAGTTTAGATTATCTGACCTCAATAATTACAAAAAGACCATCTCGAACAACGTAATCAGGTCTAAAATAGCTATATTTATGTTTTACACGTGAATTTCTGGTAAAATAATATCAAAGTCTCGAGTTAGAGTTTTTAAATAGACCGTTTTTTATTTATTTAGTATAATAATATAAGCCAGACCAAGGTTTTTAAGCAATTTAAAATATATTTTGGAGTTTTACATATTGAAATCTACAAAATTATGCGAAGAAATAAATATAAATATTATTGTTCCGTTATTGTTTTAAAACACTTTTAGAAACTAAATAAGTACCTATGCATTTAAATTTTTTTTTAAATTAATATTTGTATATAATAATGTATACAATATGGAATATCATGTAAATACGTTGCGTTGTTAAAAATTACATACCTATTTATATTTTTTTAATAATTCACTTGGTTCAATTTTAATAAATGTTCCATACATTGGATACCGACATGCATGTAGAAAAAATTAATTAAAAGTGTTTATTTTATTGTTATAATTTGACATTATGTGTGTGTGTGTTTTATATTGATTATATAAAAGTATAATAGTGAATATAGATTTGTATTCAGTACTTGATACATTTCTAATTTTTTTTATTGATGATGACCGTTTTAAAAAACAACCAAGTACTATTGTAAACGCGAGGGATATGATGGACCTTCCTCGAAATCTGGAGTGGTACAAAAATGCAACAATACACCGGATCACTTTAATATTTACCGATGAATCGAATCAGAATAATAGCACCATGACTGAGACAGGTCTGTTTTACCCTTCACCATTATTGAAATCTTTTCACATCTGGCGGGTTTAAGTTGTCCGATTTCTGAGATTTCAACCAAACTGCTCAGAAATGATTTAACGATACAAAATGTTCCTACAGTGGAATGTTTGTCATCGCGGTTTCCTGTTTTATTTACGACACGATAATTCATTCGTAACTTATTTGTGTCCGTTTAAAAACTCGTCATAAAATATATTAATATGTTTAATAAGTTTAATACCAGAATACATTATGTGATGCAATTGTACAATAAGTTTTTAAAATAAATTATGACTTTTGCATTTTAAATATACGTGAATAAGTAAATTGTTGACTCTTTAAACTGTAATGATAATTTTGAAATTAAATTAATTTATAATTTGATTTTGTCATCATTATAATAATAACAAATTGTATGTTTATTACTGTTGAACAATGGAATTAATATTAATATTGTTATACCTATTTATTCTTAATAGAATTGTACTACTATTCGTATGTTCCGTTGCGATTCAAAACTGGCATTTATATGTAAATTAAATAGCTTGTCAGTGACTATTTCTCAGCTACTATTATTGCCCAGAGACGTCCCTAATGAGCTACCGCCGTAAAAAAAAAAAAAAAATAAAAATAAAAATAAAAAAATAACATCCATAATATTTTATCGTAACCGAGTGATGCGGAGATGAAACTACTGTTTTTCTCCGGTCAGGCTATTAATGTGCGTTTAACTGCGGTGACCATTCGTTTCATAAATTTCAATAGGAACTCGATCATAATATCCTGTACGTGAATACAAATAGAGTCGTTGTAGGGAAAAAAATCTAGTCATGATGATTAGTATTTTTAAGAAATTAAAACGGATTTCATTATGAAAAACACTTTTTATTTATCTAACATACGTACAAATCAAATGGATGAAAACACATTTGTATTTCCCCAAACGACGTATTATTGAATACCGTCGTTTTAGGGGCTGAAATATATCATATTATTATTAAACTTAATATTTCCTGGTATCTATCTCGTTAACGATTAAAGGAAATCAAAACCATAATATATTTAATGAATTATCTTTAAAATTTATCGGGCACATATATATTTTTTGTCAGCAAAGCAGTTTTTCTCATATGCGTTCGAATATAATCTTTTTTGACTCCTTAAGTATAGAGGTAGTATATACTTTGTTCTTATTTTACGTTCGTTAGGATTATATACTAGTTATACGCATTATACAGCTATATGGGTTTATGAATTGAAAAAAAAAACATTCAACATGGTAATCATTTTAAGGAGCCGGTTTCAACCATAGGATAATGTACCTGTCTACGCACCCCATCCCCATTGTAACTATATACTTGGTTATAAAAGGAGCGGTGCCAATAAAATGGTATCACATTACCCGTTCTCTGATATTTTAATGATTGGTCTCGTGCACGTCTGCCTGCCAACCCTACTCGTTTATATTGTTGCGGTTAATATTATTATCATGACTAAATGTAAATAGCTCCTCTACATGAGAATTATTAAAAATTATCTTATGTCTAGGTACATCCGTCTCATTGTTGTTTCTGACGATACACAAAAATATTTGACTTTGGAGTAATCACATGTTATTTTTCATAAGCTATACACCCAACGCATATGACCATCCCAGACTATATAATTTGAATGAAACATTATGTTTTTGTTAGAGATTTAATTTTTATTTGATTTTCGTGATTTATAGTGGACAATTATCCAATTTGAATAACTCGACTTTTATAAACACACTTACACACGTTTGACTTAGGACTAAGACATATGTGCGTGTAATGCTACTTATATTCATTCTGGAACGTCCCTAGCTATTGCGCGTAACGTACAGCTATTTATTGTATTCATAGAAATGGAGTATGAGAATATTTTAAGTAGGGTCGACGTTATTTTAAGAGGCCGTGTATGGTAAAAACAAAATGTTTAGTACAAAAAAAAATAAAATAAACGTCATAGAGTCGTAACCGTATAATATAAAAAATTTTTGTCATTTATTTTTACATATAAAATCGACTCAACACCACATATGTTGGTGTATGCAGTTTATAATAGTATCGTTGTTAATTCATTATGTACCTATAACTTATAAGACTTGGTTAAACTAACTTATTAAACCAACATTGACATTATTATTTACTAAGAAAACACACATTTAGCTATTTGGCCAATGTGATCTTTAAATTTCCATATATTCACGTTAGTAAATTGTAGTCGTTAATGTCACATATTTTATTCATTGTAACTATTTGTACCCAAATCAACTTACCCCACTTGTTCAGAAAAATCCCCATATATTTCTAAGAAACACGCGACATACGTATAAACGTGTGAGAAGTGTGTTTTCAACAGTAGTCATCGTGGGTGGTTCAAAAGTAGCAACTGCTAGTGCAGTAAAACGATTTTAAGGGTTGGATCGATGAATGACATTCACGTGGCCTTATTTCTTGTTTATTGAATCAAAAGAACACATTTATGTCATCGAAATGCAATATATAATATCGCGCGTACTTAATTTAATATTAAAAAAGATTTCTAAAAATTCTTGTAATATCCGACTGAACTTTTTCAACCAATAATAATAATTACATAGTTTTCTGTGTACGGAAAACGGTTTGAATTATCTACTATGTAACTGTACAGTACTTACCGAGAATTTAAAATCAAAACTGTACATTTGGAAATTATTGAATGATTTATATATTCCTCATGCGTACAATTTTTATTATATTGCCGATCATCAGTAAAAATATTTTTTTAGACGAACCTTTCTAAAACAAACAAAAAACTTAAGGCTCATTAAATATTTATAACCAAAATAATAAAATATATTATAGCATAAACATTAATACCTGAGCAAAAAACCATCAATAATAAACACGCACTATTACAAGACCGAGTGAAAATAATAATGATTTTTTTCGTTTTAGAGTACTTTATATTTAATTTTTACTCTTTGGAAGACTAATTATTTTAAGAACTTTAAATAATATATTATATATATATCAAAGAATAAATTAGCATGGATTAATTTTGACTGTTAGTGTTATTATAATATAAAACGTCTTCCTTATTAAGTTTCTTTTAATGACGATGACGATATATTTTTGACGTAGTCTTAGCTTCAGACACTGTTATAAATACATAATAAAAAAAGTTTATCGTTACATTTATAGATGCACTTACGGATGTTAAACCGGAGGTATCACGTAAATTATCTTTCTAAATTTAAAATCAGATTAAAATAAGGAATATGGGGTAGACGAATGAATCTTAAAAACAGACGTTTAATATGCCGTCCGCGGTGAAACAATAATGTCAAACCGTATGAAAAAGGGGAAAGGATTAGACCCGCACGTGTATATAGACTACGAATACCCATTGTAAATTATAAATAGTAATTAAAAACTTCAGATAAAGTTCAACAGGACAACGTACCTTCCTCCTGTGCAATCTAATTTTATAGCAATAAAATGAGTAGGAAAAAAAACGTGATCATAATGTCTGGAGAGTATTAGTTCTACAAAGCAATCAGTTACGGTACAGTGCGGTGTTTAAAATATATTTATCCCGCGTGCTGTTCTTCTGGATGGAATGCGTGCATTTTTTTACTGATCATTAAAATGTGCACTATACACATTACACATTCAACAAAACTAGAACCACGGCGTACAAAATGATAGCCACTATGTAACCATGGTCATTATTAATTATTATTGTCGTCATAGGGAAGATAAATGCTGAAATTAATAGGCATGTACAATTTTCAATTACCCACATAATATCAAGGTACTTACATAATACTATAATGCGAAAATGTGTCAATGTTACACAAACGGTTATTGTAATAAAAATACATAAATATATTTTCGAAATCGTAGTCAAGCGTCGGTGTTAAATTAAATTTTTAGACTTAGTCGTAGACACCAATATTTACCTAACTATATTTAATGAAAACTAAGTAGATAATATCAATTTGATATTAAATTATAATTTAAAAATGTAATAGTAGTACATACACTACTATATGTTTGGAAATAATTGATATTTTTTTTATACAAATTTATTTTAAAATGGTTATAAAGTAAAAAAAAAATTATTTTTTAATGAAAAACAATATAATAAATAACATTTTTTCAATACTTTTGAATAATATTATATTTATATACATGTAGTACCTATTTCAATATTTGTTATTCCAAACAACTTACAATCATCGTGACAAATTACATTTATGTAGTACTTGTATAAGTATTTTGGGTATACGAACACATCGTTTTGAAAAAAAAAACATTAGTTTAACGTAGTTGAAGTGATATACTTGAATTATTTGTATGGAATTAAAAATAATATGTTTTAGATATAGCATTTTATGGTCAATAAAAACAGTAAATTATACATGCATGTTAAATTCGATTTAGGGGTTTGTCATTCGTTTTCATTTAATGTTTTATCTGATGCATTGAAAAAACTACATTTCCATGACAATATTATTTACATCAAATACCCATAACAGTACAATTAATAACACAATCACATAAATATTAGGTATATCAAGTATATATGATAAATAATACACTTTAAAAACCTTAAACGCGCTTTTTTATGTTTGGTAATAATTTAACTGACCTGGGACAAGAATACAAGATAATGTACATTATACGAATTAGTTAAAATACATTTTGTATGACTATTGTTGGTAGTATTTAATAATATGTTATAATATTTGTCATTGAAACATTGAAACTCTTTTATAAATTATAATAGGTATTTAATCAAACGTGTGTTTCTTTGTTACTTATTCTAACTAATATATTATAACATAAACCTATTTTGTTTATTTTATAATCTTAATTTCCTTTTAACAAAATTACACCATTTAAGTCAATAGTTGTTATAGTACCTATTTTTTGTTTTTATTTTATTCATTAATAACCTATTATAAAAAACAATATTATAATATATGTATGCACTTAAGAATTTATTATTTTTATATAATATATAAGTATCTGCTGTAAGCGCATAACTTGAAAACGGATTTGACTTGTTTTTTTTAATATTCGTAATAGTCCGAATAATGTTTTTATTGAAAGAAAAATTAGAAAAGTTATCCGAAAAATTGAAAAATTTCGGAAAAATTAAAAGTTTTTTTTTGATGGGATTTTTCAGATTTTTGTGTAAACTCGCTATTATGCGTGTATTTTCGCATTTTTGCATACCCATAGTATCATAGAATACTCATAACAACAATACTCTGAAACACTCTAAAAAAAAAGTTTTCCGGGTCAGTTAGCAGTTATTATAAAACTAAAATTTATATTTATCTTTCACAAAAAAAAAAAAATATGAATTAATAATTTTATTTTATAAATTAACTATTATGTTGATTAAATATTAGATACGTATACAATTTACATAACATGTATATTTCATAATATTATATTATACTATCATTAAAATAAATATTTTAAAGTGTTTACAATGCAATAATTACCTAATCATTTTTCTTGTACAGTTATTTAGTTTAAAATACTTCAAATACTTCTACTTAGGTTTCCGATATTATTAATTACGAACTGTGTATAATATTCTATAAAGCTGACGCTTGTCTACAAATCAGATATAACGTATTAATAAATTAAGTCATACGGGATAGTATTATAATATAAAGAGCATTTATAATATAATATACATAATAATATATATATAATATACGAGTACACCTAGTAATATAATATATTTGATCTTTTTGATGTGGAGTAAAGCTGTAGTATATAATACCTATACATTATGATTTGATATGCAGTAAACTGACAGACTTCTACATAAATATATCAGATAATATTATTATACCGTGGTGACGGCTTGGTGTTGATGATGGCAGTGGCAGTGGTAGTGGTAACCACAGGACGATTAATAACGTGAAGAACCAGCACCGAAATATTATTGTCTGAGTTATTATTACATCCGAAGTCGCGTTCAAGTCTCCTGCGCGCGGGTGGTCCCCTCCATATATATATATATATATATATATATATATATACATACACACACACACATACATGATATATACTTATATCTATACCTAGCACACAAAACACAAAACATCACGCGGACGGTCACTTTAAGCTCTCCTCCGTCAATGACTTTCACAATTCATCGGGCCATGGACTTATCGCCGGTGTTCATCCGGGAAAAAAACAAAACAGGGTCTGTTCAATAATAGTCATCATTGTTATTGCTACGTGCGCGAGCTGCCCGACCGCGTATTCAGCCAGTGTTTATATTTCGGTTGTTTTGGATTACTACTTATAATAGACTGATTATTCGCGTTATATACGTGTAAAAACACTAATTTAAAGGCGAGATAATGGAAACAGCGGGACGTCGCGTACCTCGTTAAAATAAAATAAAAAATCCATCCATTCAATATATAATAATATGATTATTGAACCCCTGTCTCTCGACTTCTTTATCTTGCATACCGCGTTATGCCATCGGGTTACAATAAAAACGTCTTAGTACTAAATAACATTTTAACCGAATTCGAAATGTAAACATGTTGTATGCACGAGGGGCAATGATTATTATTAATCGTTCGTTCTCCGTCTTGGGCGCATACAGTGGGATTGCTCATCTAAAGGTATGATATAATATATCGAAATCGGTCTCCCGCCGGTAATCGAAAACATGAACTAGGGACACGTGGAGATAATAATTTTTTTCTTCAAATAAAGTAAGTAAGTACTGCGAGACGCGAGTTGTGAATGACGAGACGTGTTCAACAATGACGGTCGTCATAAAAATCGTTTATCACAAGGTATAATATCCATCGCGTGTTTATAGATATGTTCGAACACGGTAAACAAATTGTAAGATCACAAACTTTAATTTCCACTATAAATCTCACAGCAATAATTTAAATAGGTAGATTGATTTCTGTCTGTATAATGTGTATAGATACGTTTATGCTTATTAGGTGCCAAATGATTTTAAGACTTAAAATTATAAACGGCGTTTAATACTGATAATTAATATCTTATTGTGATTGAACTTCTCCAATCGAGAATAGAAATTTCAAAAAATTAATACGCATCAATTAAAATGTACATTGTCAATTAATATTCCTGTAGCCGAAACGATCATGTGGCTTAATCGATTTTTAATGTTAAAATGAAATGCCATTTTGATTTAAATTTTAATATTTTCAATTTTATACAAGTGTTAGGACACAATATTGTATAATAACACAATATTATAAGGTACCGTTGTTTTTTCTTTTCAACAATTATCTTCAAGCCCATAGCAATTTGTCTGGGAAAGGGATAATAATATATATTGGTACCTACAGTGTTATACGGTATCATTGTTTTCCATTATCCTGCCCCCTTTCGGTCAACGTTGTCGGTTACTTTTGATGCCTTCTTTACGTCTACCGGTCCACAATAATCGGTCGGAGGAATGCGTGTCCCTTGATATTCGATTAAATCGTTAAAACTGTTCTCCTACTACCTAATTTTTTTTCCTCTTTTATTTTTCGGTTAGTTATTTTTTTCTACACTCATTCCGATTACATTAAGATTTATTTGTCTGCTCATCTGTCAACGCGTATCTAACCACGTTATTTTACACCTCTACGGAGAGCCTAAGCGTCTCCGAAAAATGGTTAAAAAATCGTTTTGAGAATTTTATGGAAATTTTTATTAAAAAAAAAAAAAAAATACGAGAATTTAAACAGAATCAATTTTATAACAATTTTAATATTTCATTCATATTATTGTATAATTGAAACATTATAATAAATGTATATAAAATATGTATTATATTGTAAGTAAATATTTACACTTTAGTGATATTTTCAGAATAACACTTAATACACTTAATACTGTACACATTCAAATAATATTAAAGAAAAAAGAAAATAATTTATACTATATTGTTATATTGAAGTAATTGATTTGTTTATGTTCAAAAAATTATTAAATAACGATTTTATACTGGTATAATAGTATTAAAGTATAATGTAGGTATTTAAATGTTTTGATAATATTTTTTTATTCTAGCTGTTTATAATACCAATAAATAAGAAAATAAATAATTCATTTTTAAAACAATAATAACAATTACAATTTACAGTTTCTTTTTGTGAATACCAGTGTTCTCATTTTATCCATACCCCATTTTGTTATTAATGTTGAAATATTCCTTTGTTGACACGCGGCACCTGTTTTGAATTAATTTATAATGAATTAATAACAGTTCAGCTGTTTAATACTATTTTGAGTAAAATTAAATATTGAGTATTGACATTTCTTAATAATAATTATTAGTTTATAAAAACTGCATCTTAATTTTTTGAAAATCAGATATTTTTAGTATACCTTTATTTATTTGTTACATTGTATACTCAAAAAAAGTATACATTATTAGGACTATTAAATACATTCATATTATGAAAACAATAATTTTATCATAATATATAATAATATAAAACGAGAAAAATGTGCTTCTACTTATATACCAAGTTCTACATCTGTTTTTAATTGTAGAATTGTTATGCTTTTTCATCCGGTTTCATCCGGATACTCTAAAATATATCGTATTTATAGATAAATCACGAAAGTTTTTTTAATATTTAAACATGTTATACCATAACAGTTTTGAATTTTAACATATCCGTTTTAAATTTAAAATTAAATTACCAATTAGAATTGTCAGAAATCCAAGATGTTTGAAAAAACGTACAACATACCTATTTCAATATTTTATTAAAATCCATATGTTTTCTCCATAAACTACCGTAAAAAAAAATGGAATACATATTAAAATATGATTTTTTGTCCACACCATTCGAAAATGTCTGTGTCTCGGTAGCCATAATTCATAACTATAAGGTATAAATAAGTTACATTATGTGACGACAACATGTAAACATAATTCATAACTTCATTGTATCGTCAGATTATGACATGCATTAATGCATCATACATATTAATTTATAGAAATTATTGTTCAAACAATTTCCAATTAATATATTTGTTGACAATCATTCATTGCAAAGAAAATGGGTGTCTCGTTCAAGTTATATAATGTAACGGTTGTAATGAATATTAAATAAAATTTCATACATTAATATGCTGTTCATTGTGGTATAAATTATAAATGGTGTGATATGTTGCTAAAGAAAATAGTTTATGAATATTTGAAATTTAGTAATGGAACATAAATTAAATTGGAATATTAACACACATTATATCTAATAACATTTACTGTCCGTAAAACATTTACCGTTTTATACGATGACGACTGTGATTTTTACAGATTATCTTGTCATAATGTACATAATATGGAATATATTAACACTTAATATATCATTAATCTGAGCATTAAATTATGGTAAAATATAACTAATTATACTGCTGAAAAAAATCAACTTACTATTATTTTCACATTTCTTTATGACAACGCAAAACTGATTACAATATTATAAAAAAAAAAAAATAGAATTTATAATTTGCAAAGACAATCGCAATTATTGTTTGCGACCGTTGTTTGGTTTTTGTTTATTTTAGAGTCTCATTGCTCATAATGATGGGATAAAATAATTGTTTTGTATATTTTGTCATTGCACGTGTTTTATTAAAAGTCTGAGAGTGCAAAATGGCCTATCAATTATTATATTTTAAATCTGTTTGTAATTTCGACGTGTGAGGTTTACCACACAGTGAGACGGGTACAACTGATGTACTATATAATAATTGCTGCCGCTTCATTTTTTTTTCAACTCGGCACGAAAAATATAATTAATGTTATTGTAACATCTAAATGATTAAACGAACGGGTATCGTATCGTATGTAAATGAATATTATAGCCCATAGGTACCCACCTACAATATTGGTTTTCGATTTAAATCACCGGGGCACGTTTTAAATAGTAATACGATCATTTTTCGATTATAATATAATATGACTCGATAAATAATAGTCAATCATTATAATATGAATATTGTGAATTGTTCGGAAACAAAACAAAAACAAATGCAGTAAACAATATAATATACGGCGCAACGAGACGGTACGAGTTACGTACCTACACGAAATAAAAAAAAAATCATTTATAATAATATTATATTATTGTTGTTAAAATTTTTTTTTTGTTTGTTCCCAGGTATCTGGCACTATTGATACTAATTATATCATTTAACATCTCCGTATCGTCGAGCAGACAGGTAAGCTTTTTATCGCTACGAATTTCATTTACGCGGTTAATATACGCTTTATAATAATAACAATATGTTATATCGTAAAAAAATTAATATTATTTAGTCGTGTTTTATAATAATATATACCTACGGACGACTGCATGTAGTTTTAATGTGCACGTTGTATAACGTGATTTTTTTTTCGTGCGATGCATTGTACGTAAACGTTACACTTGTTGTCCGTTCCAACCCCCCCATTCATCAAAACCATACACGTGCTAGCCATGTGCGCGGTGTATACGTATATTGTGTGCAATGCGAACATCAAACAGCTTTGCCGCTAATCGGGTGCCTGCCACGTTTATTAAAATGTGCAACGCACACACACACATGCACAACGGCATTCGGCGATGCGTCCGAGTCCGGTCGTTGTGCACCTTGCATTGCACATACACACACATGTATTTGTGTGTACGTATATATCACGAAAGTGACTCATATCCACCGGGACAAACGCCGACGGGAACGTATAGTGTACGAAAAGACATGTCAACCATTGTCGGGTTTGGCTCGTGATCGGGTCCCGATGCCCCGACTCATTCAATCGCCTTCATATACGCATTGCAATAAAATAATAATTTTATTTTTGGTTAAAAAATAATTTATTACTTTAAAATTATTTGTAATTAAAGTAATTAAAAAAAAATTTTAATCCATTTTACCTCAATTATAATATATTGTAAGACAAAATAACATAATAAATATAAATTACTTTAACTATTATTAAAATAGTAGGTTTTTTTAAATTCATTTTTGGGAGATCCATAGCCTATTAATATTTTCATTATTTTTTTAAATTTAATGATTTTCTTCAATAAACAGACAAGTTAAAGAATCCAGCTGTAACATGCTATTGGCTTACAAAAAATCTAAGTTTGATTTTTCAAATTTTAATTTTTTAAATATGTAAGTACTCACTTGTTCACACTTAAATTGTGTGCATAGAATTATAAAAACATATTTGAATGCTATATGAAATGCGTTAAATAGCTAGACCATACTTCGTTATTACGAGTAGTTCATAAATAATTTGAAATTGCCGAGTCACGACTCATAAGTGATTTAAATATATATTTTCCCATTTGGCTGTGGACTCCAAATATTGAAAAATGTCTAAGGGCCCCCTGCAATCGGCGGACGGCGGATAGCCGGGTGCACCAGACGTACAACACTGCAGTTGTCAACGAATACTATATGATATATGACTCCGGATGACTGACGACTTCGTAAAATATATTCGTTCGGCGTAAAAACCTAATGTTATATCTAATGCACTGTCGCGGGTAGTTTTTGTTTTATTTTTGTGTTATGCAGTGAAACACGTGTCTAGTAGTACTACACGATAATAATAATTTAATGTTGCTCGCTCAAAACAAAGGGCTTAACGCATAGTTATCCAATAATGGAAATATAAAAATATTTATCTAATATTACTATTGATTAAAGATTTGATATATTTAATAATTTAATTATTAAACCGTCAATTAATAATTTTTTGATTATATGTTATGTGTCAGCACTAATGTCTCTTTAGTTCGTTACACTTTAGAGTACAGACATATATTATTTAATGCAGTTTAATGTTTAATGGTTACAACTACGTTCATCGAATGTTATAGTGTACGCTAATAAATCTGGTATTCAAGACCAGTTTTCTAACTTAAGTACCTAATATCAGTAAATGAAAACTATGAAAACAGAGTAATAAAAAAAATTGAGCGATTCTTGAACTCGTATTAAGCATTAAGTCATCGACCCATAATTTATATATTATATATTTTTACCACTTCACTTTAAATTCTATATTTGGTCTATAGAACTCATTAGGTGCATTATTATCCATCATTAAACTTGATTTACATTCGTATTACTATTTAATTTATTTTTGAATTGTTTCAATTTTTTTACATAGCTTATCTACCTAGTACCTAGGTACTATTTGTAAAAACTTCTTTGGCATCAATACATTGCATTTTATGGTAAAGACTTTTTTTTTAATAAATGTAAGATACGTGATTACGTCTTGATAGGTTCTGAATCTTAATATTATTTTTTACGGATTTTTATTCTTTAAAAATAAAAATTTATTTAAAAATCAAAAAACATTTCATGTCTTGTCTTACATAATGTTCAATGTTCACGCCATACCTAACCGCATAGTATTATATTATTGTTTGTTACTTTGATTTTTACACAATGAAATCCGTAGATATTATTTTATTCAAAACGTAAGCCCTTATGCATTCATTATTATACAAAAATAAATAATCCATGGACTAAACGTTATGATGAGTAGGATATTGAAGAAACTAAAATAATCTAGGCGATAAAAAATGAATATTTTAAGATCTTATCCTCATTCCTTTTGCCACCTGTTCGTTGAGCGATTAAAATAATTGTATTTCAAAATAAATATACAAATAAATTATTATTCCACTTTTCTTTTCTAACACAGATTTTTAATGGTCATAAATCATATGTGTGGCTTTTTGATTTATATACACATACCCATCTTTTTGTCCGGCAAAACGGAAACATAATGGTCACTGAAAGCTATTTATCAACACGTCTTAATGGCGATTTAAAGTCAAGTTTGTTATGTGACACAATAGACACGAAATTATGACAAATATCTCTTTGCTTTGTTATGAATTAAATTATAATTATTCAAAAAAACCATGAAGATTAAACAGGAGGAAATCTTCTGGACGGCCGCGGCGGCGGGCTCTTCCATATTATACTCATATAGTCATATTATTATAATATATACCTATAAGCCTACCAGGTTAGTGGTAGCAGCAATAATGGATATATCATTTTACTCGATCGGGTGTATGGTTAGTTTCAACTTAAGACCGTGTTTATCTCGTGGTTATTTTCAACTTAATGCTATGTTTACCGCATGGGCTATAAATCATGCAACAATGCAGGCACCTATATTATAATAGCATTATTGAATTAAATACTAATCCACCAATCTATAGGTATGAATCTACCTAGATGGGCAAGAGTCTAGCCGCTAGATTGTCTGTGTATTAGTTTTGTTAGAAGTTGTTTTTTTTTTTTTATTATGTGAATAATAATTATTTATGTTATCAATCAAAAACATTAATTGATTTTCAATATAATACGTAGTTTTTAAAGTAATATAAGTTTAATATCTTTTTCAAGTGTTAGTTTGAAAATCTTTCGTCGGACGTTTTCATATAGACTTAATGGCGAACGTCGAATTACTAATATACACATATTTTTTTCATTTATACTATTATTTTAATCAACGAGATCACAATGAAGTTTCTTTATGCTATAGTAAACCATAACTACTAGTATAGATTAAAAAAAATATACATTTTTATGATTTTTATTTTTTTTATTTGGTCGGAAATACGTGCCCGTTGTTCCAATTGCGCAGACGTTGTTATAAATACCTAACCTACGAGAAATAGGATTTTAAAATTCCACTGTTAAAGAATAATAAACTTCTACTATTATAACATTTATATTATACACTGCACATAAATATATACATATTATATATTTGGTATCCTGTTGCAGTTATTTATGTTAAGTGTAGTTACCTATATATTATATAGTTTTGTGTGCAGGTGGTGCAAAGACGGTAGTTTGAAAAAGAAACAGACAAACAATAGATAGACATTTTAAATTCTTAAGTTGATAGCCGTCCGTGATTATAATATTATTTTCATCAAATCGGTGAAACGTTAGATTGATATAGAATTCCAGTGATTTACGTAAATACCGTAGCGGTCCTGTATATGAAGTATTTAACCTATAACCGTCATATTATAATCAAACACTTTTTGATAACGTTGATGCATAAGTTTATTAGTATATACAACTGTAATTTAAGTATAAATTTAAATATCTGTTAAAGTTTAAGTTATTGGAATTTATTTTACAACTAAATTAATTCAGTAACCAATTACTAAGTACTCCTTATTTAGACATAGTATACAACACATTTTTTTACTACCAAAAGATTTATTTTTGTATAAGTGAGAATTAAAACATTATACATTACACCTCATATAGTCATATTATATGTTTTCATAAAATTCTTTTATGCATAATTATATATAATGATTTTCACCATAATATTCATAACATAAATAATTGCTTAGTTTTGGACATATAATTTGTATTAACGTTGAACGAAATAAATAGGATAATTTTTCTTATGAGCGTTAACATAAATGGCTACTAGCTACATATTATTAGGCGTATAATGCTAACTGCATAATGCATATGCGTGTTGTATTTTTCAACACTGTACAGTGTACATTTAACTATCTATCTGCAGTCGGACATGAAACGTAATTGATCCTGTATTATTTATAATAATGTTGTTAAATATTTTTAAAATTTTTCTATTTCATAATATCTAATATAAGATTGCATCACGCGTGATTTTACAGAATTAGTAGTAAAAACGTGTTTTAAGCGTTTAGCTTAGTAATTTATCGTCAGTAAAAACCCACGGGTGATATTAGAAAAACTTTATTATAGTTATTACAAATCATGTTTATTATCCACACTCCACACATTTATAACGACTCAATTTTGGATAAGTAACTATTATAGCTGATACTATAGCAATATTAAGGTTACTGGTACCTATAACTTACTTTATATATAATGTATCGATAATGGAACATTTACATTTTTTTAACAGCCAAAATATTTATAAATATAAATTGATTTTTTTTTTCATTGCGTTAATTAGTGGTAATTATGTATCTTATACGCACACCCTTCCATAAAATAAATAATTCTCAATTCAAATTTTCGTAATCGTTGAATTTATAGACTGATAAATTTATATAGGTAAATAAAGTTTATGAGTAGGTACTATATTATATTTCAAAATATTGACAAATAATTATTATAATTTATTAATACACAAATACCTAATTAAGTTTTCTAAAAATAACAAGTTTTTCTCAAAAATTATTTTTTATAAGCAATTAATTGAATTTCAACAAATTCTGATAAAAATATATTTCAAATGTGATTAACAATAAATAATTAATTACTGAAAACAAAATCGTACACTTTTCACTGCCTATTTAACGGTTTTTACGAAAATTATCCATCTACTATGTGGCGTGTAATATGCTAATATGTATACATATAAATAAATCGATACTAACATAAATAACACTTGTGATTTATACTATAAATAACAAAATAATGTACCTATTTTTACAGGTTGTTGTACTGATTTTATTGAATTTTGAGTTTCTTTTTAAGTTTAACGCACTCGAGTAAAGGAAAAATTACAATGCTTTTCCACGAGGGGTGTCCTTGGTTCGAAAATATGAAAACCCTATGAATAATGTGTTTGTGAAAATGATAATAATAAAATATAATGTTCATGTGACAATGCTATTTGATGCCATGGTGCGTGGAAAATCCGACTATTTTTTAATCTGTTTCACGGTCGGTATTGTGATTGAAAACTACTGCTGGGTATCCATCATCATAATATTTTATGTTATTATGTCATAGTGAATACTTGTTGACATTTTAAACAAGACACCCGATATAATGTGGTTAATGTAAGTACCTATATAGGTACTTACAGCACTTAATAATTATAGTGGGCAAAAGTTGTACGTATTTACTTTTATGGTACATAACTATAAATATTAATAAAAGGCATTGTTTGTGTATGCGTGTAAGCGATCCAGTGCCAAGTCTATCGTTTTTGAAACTTGGTATATATAGGTTATCTTATAGCCACGGTTGTGCACCTCGAAGGCTCGAAGCCAATTTTTAAATTTTGTACTTAAAAGAAGGACTCGCACAGGGATTTGTTGGCTTACGAAAAACGGATATTTATTTGTTTGTATAGTCTTTGCTGGTAACAAAAAATAAAACAATTGACTTGCATTATATTTTAATCTGTCACGGATAACGCTACGGAGGATCGGCTAGTATTAAGTGCGAACAACGCATAATATTTCGGTAGATACATAAATAAAAATATGTATATAGGTATAGTAATACGAGTAAGTAGTCGGTAATAAATACAAGAAAATAAATATTAACACATTTGATATAAAATATTTCTTGTGAAAAATATAAAATGTTATGTAAACTAATCGTCCGGTTGGCTAAGTCAATAAATTTACAGTAATATACCATATAATGTGACAGTGGCGTATTTACGGGGGGTGATCTGGGTGATATATCACCCCCCAGAACCTTTTTTTTTTCATTTCACTTTTCTGATTTTTCTTTTAAATGCTTGAGCCGTAAGTCCGTAGGTAATGGTATTCTTAGTATTAATTATGTTATAAATAGTAGTTACATGATTATGTTTATGATTTTAAAGTTATATAATAAAAATCATATACCATGGGCGGATAGGCCCACCGGGAAATCGAGATTTTCCCGGTAGGCCCTCGCCTATGTTTAATGTTGAGGCCCCTCCCTGTCTTCAGTCCCATGATATACTACTTTATACAAATATAACCTTTAGGTACAGTTAAATGTAACTACTATTTTAGCGTGTATCAACTTTTTTACAATTTTGTTCATAAAAAGTTTTATGATAGAAATTTTAACCACATACAAAGAATATGACAATGATCAATCACATTCTAAATCAGCTTAAAATCAATTGAATGAACTCAATAGTGGAACAATTACTGTATAAAATAAACACCCTACTATAAACAGTAAGATATAAAACATTTTTTACCTACACAAATTAATGTATAATACTTGGACAATTTTTAACTTTCAAAAATATCTAAGAATCAGGTGCATATATCTAATGATGATTCAATCGTTTAATTAGATTTTTGCTAAATCTAATAACAGTTATACAATCTTCCTATTTTATTTTCTTAGATATTTTAACCGCAGACAAAGAAAATGATAGTGATGATTCATATTTTAAATGGGCTGAATATCAATAGAATGAACTCATTAGTGGTACAGTTTTTTATACACAATAGCTGAACGATAATAATTAATATTGTAGTTGCTAGTTATTAAATTCCTTATTTTTTTTTTTTTTTTGCATTATCTGAAAACTATTTTAAAAAAACCATCACTTGCACATTTTTCAAAATTTCGGTTATTTTATCATATTCAACCGAAGATGAGGATTATTGTTCCTTTTGCACCAACAAAAGCTTTTAATTGAAATGATGGTGGAAATCGTAAATGGGTATCTTATATAGTTTCAAATATAAAACTTCATTCTGTTGTATTTATATCAGTTATGGTGATGGAACCGGTCCATTTCCGAAGGGTTTATCGATTGGAAACATGTTTATACTCGTAGTAGTGAGCATGAAAATTCAAAAAAAGCATAAGAATAAAGTATTATTTGGACTACCTTAAGGCTTAGGTAAAAAATTGTACATTATAAATTCTGTAATATAATATTTTAATAGATTTTTTTGAAATTTATTTTTCAACAGAATTGTTTACTTAAAAATAATATATTTAAAAAAAAATACCTTTATATATATATATTTTTCATTATGTATACTATGAGGCCCTTATAAATATTTCCCGGTAGGCCAAAACTTGCCTATCCGCCCATGTCATATACTCACACCATTGTTTTCATATAATAATCTATGGATAGGTAATATCGTAAAGATTATTTATATAAAAAGAATAAATTATTTGCTCCTCGTGGAGCGTCTCTGGAATTTGATTCGAATCGCCTATTGACTGTTAATAATAGTTGTTTTCAATTAATAATTATATCAAAATAATTTGTAAAATAATGTAAAAAAATAAATATATAATATTATAAATGTTGGTATAGGTAGTTTTGAATAAAATCTTGTTTTATAAAATTGCACTTTACGGAAACTGGAAAAGTATAATAACAAGGCCCTCCTAGGAGAAATTTGATATTTGTTCCCTTGGCTCCTAATGTACAAAATAGTTATGGTTGTATCACCCCCTAGAAAAAAATCCTAGATACGCCACTGTAATGTGATACATAAGTGACGTGTAAGTTGGTATACATTCTTAATTAATGCCGAAATCGATCCAGTAAACTAAGTGCGTTGTCATTTTTTGAATACCGTCTAACGTTATAGATTACTAAAATTGATATTATTGTTATACGACTAATGGTTTCGAAGCTCTCCCTTAGATTAGAGATTTTGAGGAAGAAAATATTATTTTTTTAACGTAACGCGCGGGGTCCTAATATTATTATGATAAATCGCTTTAATATAAAATCTTGAATATAATTATTATTTAAGGCGATAACGTATCGAGTATCTCGTTTTCTCGGTATTTCGGTGGTGTTTAACAAAATACCTATACGTAATACGAGACAAACAGTCCATTATATACTAAAGACGAGTTACACGCACGGCAAATAAGAATCGGTCGTTCTTTTCAGATAAGTATCTTATATATTCATAACAGGCACCGCGCACGTATAATATAATATGTACCCATTTATTGTATGAATGTATACAGAGTGATTCACCAAACACGATCACCCCCTTATTCCGGTTTAATGAAAAAGTGTTTGAGATTTTGAGTTAGTCGACTTTGTATTCTAACCATAACGAGTTCATGATAATGGCTACGATATGAGAATTATGGTAATTTGAAAATTCTAGTGATTTTGATTAATTTATTAGGAAATACTTATAATTTATGAAAACGGTCCAAGTATAATATAAATACTTGAAATAACATCTATGTTATATTTTTGTAAAACTATTTTTAATAGCTTATATTATTAATATTATAAACATTTTAATTACTGAAAAATTACTCGTTTGAGTTATGAATTAATCACAAAAATTTAACACTCAAATCTCAAAAATGTTAAAATATGGTCGAAATAGTTATTAAAAATCAAAATTTAAATAAATTCGATATTAAATAAAAAAATAGGGGTGTGCTTGCTCACTCTCTATATTGTAAGTATACTTAGTATACAGAACCATAAAAAATACACATCATGCAAATAGCGTTTATATGTACTAACGCATATCATGTTGAGTATATAGAGATTCGTGATTTAATACTTTAATACATGGATAAATATATGGAAATATATTATTTTATAATATTATCCGCCACACTATTTTAATATATTCTCTTCTTTTGTAATCGATACATAATCACCAGCGTTTCGATGTTATTTTCTTCATTTTACACCATTTTTTTTTTATTTTCACGACCACGATGATTAGAAAATCGTGAGAAGCGCCCAAGCCGTGACAGTGTGTCGTGGCGTTATTTTTAACACTCCATTAATCACCTTTAACGAACTCCCGATCTCATAATATATGTCTGGTGTTACAATACGTGTCCGGTCACCGCCACTTGTGTCTACACCTTTTTTCTTGAGTCTTTATTTTTATTAGATATTAATATATTATTAACAGGTTTGTTATGATACAATTAAGACTGATTTGATGAGTAAAAAAAAAATAATGAAAATAATAACAAAATTTTATTTTAATACGTGGTCTGTATTAACCCCATAAATTATAATATAATATGTAGGTTATACGCATAACTAGCTATTATAAGTAGGTAATTGGTAAAGGATATCACATTGATGCATAAATGAAACCAAATATTTTGATTATCAAGATTTTATTTATTGATCATGGTTCATTAATTTCCAATGTAATATGCGTAAACTAATTATTATACTAATGAATTAATTATTATGAGAATATAGAAATTATTTTCAATCTAAAATACCTAAAGCCTAAAGGTTGTGTTAAGAATTATAATAGAATCCATACGTATATTTCTCAAGTTAAAAATAAAATTATTAAATTTACAACATAACATAGTACACATGCGAATAAAAATATAAAATGAGCATAAAGTATTTTAACATTATTAATAGGTATTTAATGTAAAAATGTTAATGATAATCATAAAAAAACTTACTTCACTTAGAATCTAAAATAGGATTATAAAAAGTGAATGAGTTTTTTATGTTTATTTATTTGTAAGCACTTGTCACAACAACTAAACAGCCTAAACAACTTTAAAATATACTAAGATCTAATCTAATAATTGTATAAAAAGAATTATGGTTACATTACGTTAGCTATTTTATATTATAATATGACTTACACTAGTTGTGTGTTGTATAATGAGAATAATTTGTCTGTTGAAATAATCGGGTGTTATTTTTCATTTTAAATATTATTAATATGAATTGGAATACCAGCTACATATCTGAACTGCATATATTATATTGGGTTATATACACTTGTACTTATAAATTATATTTATACAAAATCTTGGTGAAATATATATTTTTTTATTGAGTTGGGTCAATGTAAACATTATATAATATATTCTTATTCGTATTATAACATTGATGAGAAAATGATATATAGAATTATTTACGCGAAAAACATTGAAAACGAATAAATATTTCAAAACACAACGCGTGCATGACACGATTTGTATATATTGTGCTAAAATGTCAGATCATTAAATCCAAATATTACATTATGTACCTATTATGATAATGTTTACATTTAATGCAACGTGGATTTCAACTGATCGATGTTTATCGCTGTCCATTATAGATATAACCATACATATCTAATATTAATAATTGTATCATATATGGTTTGAATTGTTGTAGCATCACCTCCGACATGGTCGACACAAAAGACAACAATGGAACAATACGTTTAGCAGCTCGGGATTCGTACCAGAATATCATGTTTATCTGGACGGCAGTACCTCGGAGAGTGGTGAATGGAGTCCGTGGTCCGACGATAGCCAATGTTCCCGTAGTTGTGGCGGAGGAGTTGCGTTTCAGACCAGGAGATGTCTGACATCCAGGTATTATGACACGGACACGTGTACCTATTATAAACATATAAATCGTACGAAGTTTATTATTATCTAAATAATAGAACTGAAATAATGTTAATGCCTGTATGAATTTCAATGTACTTACATATTATTAATGGTCACTCTGCGCGTACTTTTGGTTTTATCGAATCTATCAGCCCTCTGCAGAGATGATTATGATAATTTTATATAGAATGAAACACGTCGGCTATGTTTGATGAACGCCACACAATGAAATAGATAAAACATTTTTAATATCATTATCATTATTATAGTCTATAGAGTGGGTCTGTAAAAACGCAATAATAGTCGATATGTAAATTCTACTTGTAATAATTATAGGTAAACCGATGTCAGTAAGCTATAGTGTTTGACTTCGGAATGTACAGTAAATCGACTTATTAACCTTAAACTTTTATAGATTACCTACGCTAAATATAATATATACGTACTAAACCGAAATAAAATATAAAATAAAACATTATTTTTTTTTTGAATTATTCATTTTTACACATTTTGTGAATATCGTCAAGTCTACAAATCTACTAATAATAAAATACAACATAAACGGAGTTCATCTAATGGAAAAATTATTCATTCTATGAATCATGTCCTGTTTTTCATAAATATCACCACATTCGCTTATTGTTTAATTACATATTTGTCAAATTAACTTTTATAAATTATTTTATTAAGAAAACTTAGGTATATAGTACAGGTGAAAAATTATAACTAGATTCTGTAATGAATCCATATAACAAATTAAATCTAGTCTCATCAAGTTTATCATTAATTATTATACATAATGCGGTACGAAATATATATTCAGCATGAATTAATGTTCTATAAAAGTGATTTAGCTGGTGCATGAGTTAAATATATTATGCAAATTTGGCCATTTTTCAATTATAACACATTATTAACTAGTAAATAATACAATTTTCATAATTTATTTTCTTAAATAAATTATTTACGAAAAATGAAAAAGCCAGTACATTTAACTCAGGAATTTTAAACTTATACTCGTCTTTATTCCTGGCATAGACTTTTTTAACTGAAATTTCTATAATTCAATAGCACGCGTTCTTAGAAGAAAAAAAACGGTTGATCATCCATCCAATTATGTAGCTAATAAAATTAAAATAACCTAATGGGTAATATTGTTAGTATAGACAATGATATTATGATACTGGACCACACCTTAATGGCCATCAACATATTATTATATTCGTTTATATTATTATTCATATTAATTTAAAAATTACTTAATAATTGCGCCATACAAACAATTTTATGTAAAATAAATAAATAAATAAATTTTATATAAGTATAGACTATAGACAATATACTAATTAACACAAAAATCGTTAATTTTATTGAAAATAATAAAATTATACCAATAGGATTATCTATTGTTCATAATAATTTATGCAATACTACGCTAAAGTTTTAATTTTAAAATAAACTTTTTATTATTAATAAATTTCACAAGAGTTTCAAGGCGAACTTCTATTAAAACGTTTATTTGTAGGTAAAGGGTTCTTAGAAATGCATTAGTCAAAAATATTGTTATTTAATTAGTACCTATTGCTATTTTATTTAGCAAATATCAATAGACGGTATCCGGTGTCCATTAAATAATTGTTCGCATAGTTAGAATAAATTGACTCATGAGTTTCTATTATAAATAATATAATGTTAGGTAGGAACATCCATTTACTTAAAACTTATTTTTGTTTATAGACAAGACGGTTCCGAAGATTGTACAGGATCATCGAAAAGATATTATTCCTGTAACATTCAAGTGAGTATACACTTGTTATACAAGCATACAAATTATCCTTAAAAATTATAGCTGTATTTTTTTAAATTACTAAATCAGTTTAATATAATACAGTAGTATGCATCTCATATTCTTAATAACAAATCAATATATACATATGTATATACATAATATAATCAAGCCCAGCCCACACTTGAATACATTTATCGAATGCATATTACATGTAATATTAACAAAATCGATTAAGTACAGAATATTGATCTATGCCATAATAATTTATCAAAAATCGTTCTCAATTAATGCATCGCGATAATGAACATTATAAAACAGACGAATTGAATATCCACGATTTTTTTTACAGGAATGTCCTAGAAAAAGTCTGGATTTCCGACTGGAACAATGCGGTGCATTTAACCGTGTACCGTTTGAAGGATTGACATACGAGTAAGTGGAAACAACAACAACAACAAAAAATAAATTGTATTGTCATACTTCATAAAATATAAATTATTTACACAGATGGGTACCTTACACCAAAGCTCCAAACAAATGTGAACTGAATTGTATGCCGAAAGGGGAACGATTTTATTACAGGCATAGAAATAAAGTAATCGATGGTACACCGTGTGATGAAGAAAAATTAGACGTTTGCGTCGATGGAAAATGTTTGGTAATGCTACTGTACAATAATAAAAGTCATTATTGTTTGTTTAAGTTTTTAAAAAAAATCGTTCTCGTATTTTATTTACCTAGTATGCTCGTTCCGGCGTAATTCAAATTATAAAATCGTTCGGGTTAATGTTTATTTTCAGTACTTCCTACAAAAATATATTTTTATACGATAAGTAATTTTTGAGGTACCTATTTGGGCTATTTGATGACTATTATAATGACGATATTTGAGAATTTATTCATATTATTCGCTTTATTAATTCAATTTAAAATTTGTGTTCGAGTCGGTTTTTACACTATCGTGGTTTATATTGCGTATCTATTATTTTTAATCGATTTTTGGACATACCACGACTTTAACCAGACATTGTTATACCTGTGATTTATATTTTGATTGTTAGAATTTCAAATTACGCTATATTGTATGCATTTCAATATTTCTATCACAAAGTTTCAGTTATATGAACTATATCAATGTTTTAGTTACTTACGTGTATTACGCTTACATACCTAATATATCTAATATGAATTTTTAAACGGTTCCGTGTTTAATTATCATAATCATAATATTAATAAAAATAAATAAGTTTATGGATTAAATAAATATAAATTTCAGTCAGTAGGATGTGATAATCTATTGGGTTCGCCGGTAAGAGAAGATCGTTGCCGTAACTGTGGAGGAGATGGTTCCAACTGCAATACCGTTCAAGGTATTTTGGACATGAACGATTTACAGTACGGTACGTAGCTACATAAAATTATACTTATTAAAAACCTCATTAAAATTTTTAAAATTGTTTATAAAATTTACCATTTATAATAGCAGTGTTGAATGTATGGATTTTAAAACGATTTTTATAGTATACTATACAATAGTCACTATACGTACTTATACAATAACTACTAACTAGTTATACAATTGTATTATTTGTATCCATTATATTTTTGTTTTAAATAATTTAGATTTGTTTTTTTTTTAATTTTATTTCTAGGGTATACGGATATACTTCTGATTCCGGCAGGTGCTACTAATATAAGAGTAAGGGAAATTCAGCCATCCAATAACTATTTAGGTAACTTGTAGTTTTAAAACATTTGCGCTTTTCTTTACTTAATATTTTGTTATATAAACGTAATATTTAAAGCAATTAGAAACGTTTCTGGACACTATTACCTAAACGGTAATTGGAAGATAGATTATCCTAGAAGCCTGAAAATCTGCAATTCCGTTTTCCATTACGAGAGGAAAAAGCGAACACTTTACACACCCGAAATAATTACAGCTTTAGGACCAATTTCAGAAGCCATTTATATAGTTGTAAGTAAAATTATACAAATTTATTATTAATTTTATATTTACTAGCTAAAAGTTATAATAATAAATCAAAATAATTATAAATGGTTCTTATGTTCGTTCAAATATTTTAATTGTTAATTAAATTTTACATCGCGTTAAAATTTATATTTCTCTACATTAAGTAATGATTTATGGATCTAGTTTCTACTAATTAAGTAGTAAATATCATTTTTTTTTTTATGTTTACCTACTAACTATGTGATGAATAATGATTTTACAGTAAACCTTTAAGCTAGTATGGGCGCAAACTCGACACCAATTAGTTTTAATTAACTTTTTACTTGATAAAAATAAAACCATTTGTTTAATCAAAACTCTGTACATATTACTTAGTTTATTAATAGTTAGAAACATTTTTAACGATATTTGTATTACATTAGTTACTTTATCAAGAAGTTAACCCCGGAATCGAGTACGAGTACAGTATTCCAACTAGTGCCGCAAAACTAACATTATCCAGAGGATACAATTGGATGTATAATGAGTTCACTGAATGCAACACAACTTGCGGTGGAGGTAATAATAGTACATCATTTCTTTTTTTGCTCAATAGATTCTAATTGTATATAATTATTTTAATTTAGTTACGTATTAGATAAATACTATACAAACCATATATTTCATATGTGTAGTGTATATTTGTGCACTTTGTTTGAGATGTTTTATCACGCATATTTAACAGAAGGCAATATTTTTTTTTCAAAATTCTACACATTTTTGCCATAGATATAAATTTAGAACAATGATCATTATTCGCAGTTTCTGTTTAACTCATTTAAGTTTTAATTATTTAGAATATTATAATAAGAATCTATATTATCTATACAATTAAGTTTTCGGATAGAAAAAGTAGAAATAAAATTTTTTTATTGTTATTTTAAAAACATACATTATTGAGAATTAAATGTTAAAGGTGATTATAGATCGACTTCAATCGATTATATCTGTTTAGGTTCTATACTTTTAAAAATTAGTATTAGGTATTCTGTTTCAGATTTATTTTATTAGAATTTTAGATTCTGAACGGAGTGATGAATGTATTGATTTTTCAATGATGTGTGTTTTTTTTTTTATTTTTATTTTTATTATTTTTTTTTTTTTTTGTGTCTGTCGACAACATTTGGGGCAGTAAAAATGCTTCGATTTTCAACTTCTGCCCCTCTTTGAAAAGGAAATCGGATCTAGTTGGTACTTTGGAAGGTCAAAAGTTAAAAATTTTCAATATTTTTTAAATGAGTCGGGAAAAACCTTAAAAAAATGACGGAAAAAACGGGATTTTTTACGCACAACCAGTTTTCGTCAAAATCAAATTTTTATTTTGCTCTAACTCAAAAACTAATAGATGTAAATACTTGAAATTTTCACAAAATGTTTATATTAGCGTTCTCAATACACAGTTCAATTTTTAAATTTTTTTAAGCTATTTATAGGCAATTGAAATTTTTAATTTTTTTTAGTATTTTTTTTTTAAATAACGATAAAAATTTTTTGGCCGACCAGAAAATCTTGAAAATTTAATACAAGGTTTCTTATAAGTTGCTCTTAAAGTGATAAAAAAAAATCCGAAATCGTTAGTCACAATTTTTTTTTTATAAGTGCTTAAAGTTCGAATTTATACGAAATATGTCAAAATTGCGAAAATTTGCAAGTAATTTTGTGGTTGAAAAATCGTAAAATTTTTTTCTTTTATAACTAAGTTTTGAAAATTTGGTACAAGGTTCTCCGTACATTTTTCTTTAAATATCTGTAAAAAAAAACTATACCGGATTTAGACAAAAAATTTTTATGAGTGTTTGAAATTTAAATTTTTACAAAACCGCGTTAAATAATGGTTTAGCCTCAATCGATTTTTGATATTTGTTGTTATTCAATCAGTATTAGTCGTAAATACTTGAAAATTTTACCAGTTATTGAGATTGCCATTTTCTTAACGTGATTTGATTTTCAAAATATTTTGACTTTTTTTGAGCTATTTATAGACAATTGAAATTTTCAATTTTTTTTTATTTTTTTTTTATAAATGTTGATAAAAAAAATTTAGCTGGGACAAATTACTTGAAAATTTAATTGAAGGGTCCACATAGCTTGTTCTAACTCTCATTCAAAAATTATAAAAATACATAGGCACAATTTTTTTTTATTAGCATTTGAAGTTCAAATATTGACACAAATTCGTCTAAATCATGAATATTTTTCACTATTTGGTAGTAAAAAATTTATAAATATTTTACTATCAATAGCTAAGAATTGAAAATTTAATACTATGCTGTCCATAAGTTAAGCTTAGAATAATTATAAAAAAGTTTGAGGATTATTCAATTTAAAAAATTTTACGAGTGTTTAAAGTTTTAATTTTAATTTGAAATCAAAAATACGCGTGTAAAATTACGTTTTACTAATAAATAATTTTCGATTTTTGTTATTTTTAAAAAATTATCAAACGTAAGATCTTGAAGCTTTTACTTTAGTGTTTGAATTTGTAAATTTTTTTCAAAATATAATATATGACAATATTTAAATATAATATATCCCAGACTGACAAATCATCTCCGTTCAGAATCGTTTTTCGTATACAATGATACTTATCATTGCATTCAAATTTAACCTACCATAGTCCGAGGTCCACCCCATCCCCTAATGTACAGCAGTGCGATACTCACTTACCCGCTTTTTAAAATTTTTAATTTCGGTTAAATTTTTGTCGTTCAATGTTTTATTATTAAATAACAAAAAAATTAAGAGCTGAATTATTTTTTTTGTATGTTTCGTAAATTAAATATAACTATATAGTATATGGTTATAATATATATTATCGTTTCTATTTTAACTATGATAAAATTAAAAATCACCATTTCATGATAATATTATAACAGTTTATTAGTATATTAGTATAATTACCTAAATATAAAATAAAGTACGAGTGTACCATTGATTAAATATAATATATAATATATAAGTATATTTAATCAATGAGTATACTGTATAATATACTATATACCAGCGTTTCCCAAATCATGGGTCACGACCTTTTCTTTTATAACTAAGATTTGAAAATTTGGTACAAAGTTCTCCATAAATGTTCCTTCAAATATCTGTAAAAAAAACTCTACCGGATTTAGACAAAAAATTTTTATGAGTGTTTGAAATTTAAATTTTTACAAAATCGCGTCAAATAACGTTTAGCCTCAAACGATTTTTGATATTTGTTGTTATTCAAATAGTATAAGTCGTAAATACTTGAAAATTGTACCAGTTATTTAGATTGCCATATTCTTTACGTGATTTGATTTTCAAAACATTTTGACTTTTTTTGAGCTATTTATAGACAATTGAAATTTTCAATTTTTTTTTATTTTTTTTTTATAAATGTTGATAAAAAAAAATTAGCTGGGACAAATTACTTGAAAATTTAATTGAAGGGTCCACATAACTTGTTCTAACTCTGATTCAAAAATTATAAAAATATATAGGCACAATTTTTTTTTATTAGTATTTGAAGTTCAAAAATTCGTAAAAAACATGAATATTTTTAACTATTTGGTAGTTAAAAATTTATAAATATTTTACTATCAAAAGCTAAGAATTGAAAATTTAATACTATGCTGTCCATAAGTTAAGCTTAGAATAATTATAAAAAAGTTTAAGGATTATTCAATTTAAACAATTTTACGAGTGTTTAAAATTTTAATTTTAATTTGAAATCAAAAATACACGTGTAAAATAACGTTTTACTAATAAATAATTTTCGATTTTTGTTATTTTTAAAAAATTACTAAACGTAAGATCTTGAAACTTTTACTTAAATGTTTGAACTAGTTTCAAAATAGAATATATGACAATATTTAAATATAATATATCCTAGACTGACAAATCATCTCCGTTCAAAATCGTTTTTCGTATACAATGATACCTATCATTGCATTCAAATTTAACCAACCTTAGTACGAGGTCCACCCCACCCCCTAATGTACAGCAGAGCGATATTCACTTACCCGTTTTTTTTTTTTTTAGCTAGGGGTCGCGTACCCAATAAAGATTAAATTTATGGGTCGCCATTGTAAAAAGGTTGGGAAACGCTGCTATATTATATACAATACGTCATAAATATTGTTGAAATTGTTATTAAATTTATAATTGGTTAATATTCAAGTAGAAATATAATATGCTGTAGAATGGATATAAATACTTATATTTTATTAACATTTTTGTCTTAAAGGTACAAGAACTCGAGACGTTTGGTGTGCTCAAAAGAATGACTCCATGCCTGTACCTGCAGAACTTTGTGATCCAGGTTTGGAACCATTAAAATCACAATCGTGTTCGATGGAACCTTGTCCACCTAAATGGGCGCCAGCTAATTGGACATTATGTACACACAAATGTGGAACAAACGGAACACAAACTAGAGAAGTAAAATATTTAAAATAATCATTTATAATATTATGTATATTGACAAATAATAATAATTATTTTTTTATTATTATTATAATTATTACTGACTACAATTTACAAAATATTTAAATAGTTTGAAAGGTGGTTTTTCTACAATGTATTCAGTGAACAAGTAGGTACTTAAAATAATTAGAAAAACTAACTAATTCAGAAATTAAAATAAATAATCATACGATTTTTAAATAAAATTAAGTCAGACTTCAATGCCATCACCAAGTCATTTAAAAGAACTAAATTGTTTTACAATTAATCTATATTCTATAAGTACTCATATTTTAAGTACCTTATAAATACCAATAATTATAATTTTAGGTTGGATGTGTGCGACGAATCAATGGTGTTGATGTTCCCGTAGATAGTAACTACTGTAACCAATATGACGGAGCAAAGCCGGCCACTGTACAACCATGCAATGTAGGGCTAGAATGCCCACTATGGCACACTGATCCTTGGAAACCTGTAAGCAAAGGGTTTATTTAAAACAATATTAAATAGTTATATTATTTACAAAGTATATTTTAGATTCTGAACGAAGTGATGAATGTATTGCTTTTACAATGATGTGTGTTTTTCATTTGGAGCAGTAATAATGCTCCGATTTTTTTACTTCAGCCCCTCTTTGAATAGGAAAATTCATCTAGTTGGTACTTTGGGGGGGGGGGGGTCAAAAGTAAAATTTTCAAATAGTTTTCAAAAAAATCGAGAAAAACAAAAAAAAAAGGTGACAAAAAAACGGCAATTTTACGAAAAATCACTTTTTGACAAAATCGATTTTTTGATTTTGCTGTAACTCAAAAACGAATCATTGTAAATACTTGAAATTTTCACCAAATGTTTATATTATGGATATCTCTTTACAGTTAAATTTTCAAAATATTTTGACAATTTTTAAGCTACTTATAGACAATTGAAATTTTCGACTTTTCTAAGTTTTTTTTCTTCAAATGCCGATAAAAATTTTTTGGGTGGCCAGAAAATCTTGAAAATTTAATACAAGGTTTCTTATAAGTTGTTCTTAAAGTGATAAAAAAAAAATCCGAAATCGTTGGTCACAATTTTTTTTTATAAGTGCTTAAAGTTCGAATTTATACGAAATATGTCAAAATTTAAATTAAATTTCATACCTACACTCATAATGCGAATGTTGGCCAAATACTTTTTTTATTATGAAGATTAGGTCCGGTTGTATCCTCTTTTCCAACGCCCACTATTAAATGAATAAGGAAGCTTTGGATCGTGAATTAGGTCAAGTATCTCATTTTCAGCCCATTCTTGCATCATTTCACCGTTTTGATCAGTTTCTGAGTACCCCCAGGTGAGGCTGTGGCTATTGAAATCTCCGGCTACTATTTTTGTGGAACTATTTTCAAAATTTGATGATTTTTCAAAGGTGAAGTCAGCATTCGGTGGCTTGTATATCGACGTGATTGTACATTTTTTAGTTTCAATGGTTAGAATTTCAATGTTATTTGTGTGGCTGAATGCAGCGCTGTCAATGACTAGGCCCAGCCTAGCAAATATTGCACTTCCGTAGAGTGCGTTAGGTATTTTGATTATTAGGTTCGTTCCCGGGATTCTTGGACGGATACTAGTTTCGTCACGGTGCGTCTCTTGTAAACACAAAACATCACATTGGGTTTCCGTGCATAAGGTAGCAAGTAGCTTTTACACGCTGAGAAACCCTCGATATTTTGTGTTAGCACTGTAAATGCCGAGGCATTAACAGAGGTTGGTCCTGAAAAGGACCGTTTCGAGGAGCTATATGGCATTTTTAGCACCGGTGTTGGCAGAATTAGTTAGCTGTGAGGATACAGCATTAACAGAGGCACCACGTGAAGGTTTCTGCCAAGCCCCCACTTTTTTTTATTAATAAACAGATACTATAAAGTAACTATAGTAACATATAGTAACTATACTATTTGTTTCAAAATAGAATATATGACAATATTTAAATATAATATATCCTAAACTGACAAATCATCTTCGTTCAGAATCGTTTTTCGTATACAATGATACCTATCATTGCATTCAAATTTAACCTACCATAGTCTGAGGTCCACCCCACCCCCTAATATACAGTTATACCCACTTACCCGCTTTTTTGGAGTATTGTTTTTATTCTTATGATTTGTATTTAACCTAATATTGCCTAAAAATTTTAATAATATATCATTAAAGAAAATTAAAATTATGTTATCATACGGTTATAAATTATTATATGATAAATATTGTACATTGCATAGGGGAATTTTTATTAATTTCGGAAAAAAATTTTGACCAATTTAAGTGAACTAGATGTTTTTTTATAACATAATCGACTTACATATCTTTATGTATTCATTTTCTTATGGTGGTTCAACAGTAGAACATTTTGATACCACTTAAATAAATTGTTACCACGGGAAAACGAAATCTTTATTTTGTTAATTTTGAATGATATTTGATTTTAAGACTAATCACTTTGAGAAGTTAAATATTTCAAAAATAAATAATAACAAAAATTTATTTACTTCCTAATCAACATATTATATTGGTATATTGTGTTATATATTATAACTTGTACACAGTTTCATTAATATTACTTGTCATTTTTAAATATAAAATATAATAAATTGTTTTCTCTAATATGTAATCGAAATACAACGTTAATTATTCAATATTCCAAATTAAAAAGATTCGTTTTAGCTTTTAGTATATTAATTTATAAATTTGGTTTAGATAGACAATATTATATGACGTAATTTTTTTTTATTGACAGTGTAATCAACTGTGTGGAGCTGGTAAACAAACTAGAAAAGTTAGTTGCTATAGAAAAGTCGATAAGAAAATTATTGTCTTAAATGATGACGAATGTGAGACTAAAAAGCCAGACACAGAAAAAGCATGTCATTTGCGTCCATGTGAGGGCGTCGATTGGGTGACGTCTGCGTGGTCAGGAGTAAGAAAACAATTTATAATTCATATTTATTAATGATATTTAATTATTTAATTATTTTAATTTAGTGTGGTGATTGTAATTTGGATTTTGAAACTAGACAAGTGATTTGTGCAAATTCTAAAGGAAAATTATATGATAGCCAATTTTGTAAGAAATCAAAATACCCAGAGACTGTACGAAATTGCACACCATCAGATGCATGCGAGTATCAGTGGTATGCAACTCAATGGAGTGAGGTACAATGCAACACTTATATTATTATTATTACTATTATTATATTTGATACGATATATCTTTATTATAATATTATGTGGAAATGTGTCTAGTGTTCATCAAAATGCAGTACTGGAAAACAAATCAGAAAAGTTTTTTGCGGATCTTTAGTCGGTGAATCGATTAAAAAAGTCGATAGTGTAAAATGCGATCCAAGCAAAAAATACGAAGATACTAAAAATTGTACTGGTAAAGAAACCTGCAAAGGAGAATGGTTTTCAGGCCCTTGGACGGCGGTTTGTTTAAACATTGATTAACTAATGATTTTATTTAATTATTTGTATTATTAATTTATAAAATAATTTAATTCATAGTGTTCAAAACCTTGTGGTTCTGGAGAAAAAAGCAGGAAGGTATTTTGTATGGTTGGGAACTCTACTGTGGATGCTAGTCAGTGTAAACCCGAAACACTTTTATACTCTAGCGACGAGTGTAATAAACAACCTTGTGGTGAAGGTAAATGTTAATTTTATTTTATTAAATTTTCATACCCTGTTTATTGATATCTCTAATAAAGTAGTATTCTTTTTTTTTTGTTTCTGAATAGATCAAATTATGCCTGTTGAGTCTAAGAAACCAATTACGGAAGAAGATACGCTCGAAGAAGAAGAATGCGAAGATGAAATGATAACGGTTACTCCATTTGCAAGTGAACCAGATTATGAAGTAAATTTTTTTCTATTAAGCTAGTATGACTATGAACTGTATTATTTACGAAGGAAAAAAATGTTCATTGATATTTTTTTTAAATGTTATCTTCGTACTTTTGTAACTATTAATTTGTTTTTAGGCTACAACATCGCCCTACACACAATCACCTGATGATAATATGATTAGTGCGGATTTAAATAATACAACGAAATCCGAAGAATCTGATGAAATGACTACAGATTCGATGAGTACTGAAAAGGGAAGCACTAATACACCTTTGGAAAAACTAACATCTACAGAAAAAAAAACGAACTCCACTACTATTACTACTACTTCCCCAACCAAACGGAAAAAGAGACAAGCTATCTTAGATTCTCAAATCAAATTTTCTAATGCTAAATCTACTAATGTCCCTAGCCTTGATTTATCGAGTACCTTTGAGTCCTCTACTATTATTTCAACAACGGATATGTCGACTACTGATATATCAACCACAGATATATCAACAACGGATTATACAACTGTTGATACGCCAACAACTATTGATATTTCTTCGACGACTGACATTAATACATCAGTTTCTTCAGAGTCGCCGTCCACATCACCAGAACCAACAACAATTACATCTCAGACTGAAACACTTCAAACTGAAACAATGACAAGTAATGGAAATATATCAACTTCGATAGATATTTCATCATCTACAGCTGATTATAGTACCGAAAAAAGTGATAAAACTACTCCTATGGAGTTAACAACTGTGTCAATGTCTTCCCCTGATACAGAAAGTACTGTTGTATCTGATTCAACAACTGAATCAAGTACGGATGCAATGTCCACAACAGATATTTCATCAACCATTAATTTATCATCGAGCTCTGAACCATCTACGTCACTTTCATCATTAGAAACAATCGCATCATCAACTGAGATGTCAGTTAGCACTTCTGACTATATCAGCGAAACATCTGAAGTTATGACAACATTCACTTCAGTAACTAATTCAACTAAAAAAAGTATAACGTTTAATTCATAGATTTTAGAACTAAGAAAATAAATTTAATGTTTGTATTATATTACAGCTAGCAAGATAGAGAATCCATTAATTGAGGCTTCTAAGAAGGGCAAACGTATTTGTAAGAAAATAAAGAAATTAGTCGGTTGCCAGACATCTGAATTTGGATGCTGCTTTGATGAAAAAACGCCTGCTAAAGGACCATTTAGTGCTGGTATTTATAAAAATAATATGTCTATTTAATTATATTTTTAAAGCTAATTGTTTCTTTAAAGTGTCAATTAATTTTTTTAAATATAAATATTTTAGGTTGTCCGGATGTACATACCTGCAAAGATACAGAACACAATTGTTGTTCAGATGGTGTGACTCCTGCAACTGGTCCTAAAAACGAAGGATGTCCTCCTTCAATGTGCAACGCTACTTTGTATGGCTGCTGTTCAGATGGCTTTAGTATTTCACTTGGAAATGATTTTGAAGGATGTCCTGTTGAGTTGCCTGTATTGACAACGACATTAGCAACAGATGTCGGATGCAAGAATACACAGTAATATTAATTCATTTACCTAATGGTTTTTTAGTATTAATATTATTAAAAATAATTATCATTCATTATTATTAAAAATTAATCATTTTTAATTTGTTTATTTAAATTTCAGATTTGGTTGTTGTCCAGATGGAATTTCTCCTGCTTCAGGACCAAGTTTCCAAGGATGTTATAGTTGTGTTGAAGGATCAGGAGAATGTGATTCGTGTTTGGAAACGGCATACGGTTGTTGTGCAGATAATGTCACCGCAGCTACAGGGCCAAATATGGCTGGTTGCCAAGATAATTGTGAGTTTGAATATTGATGGTCGTACAATTTGTGTATAAAACGTGATAGACATAAATCTGAAAAAAAAAATAGAATCAATCAATACCAAAATAAAAATACAATTTATTTCATATAAAAAATTATTTAATATTTACATTATGTTGATTTAAACCATTAAAATATTTATCTAGGAAACTTGAAATATACTACTGTTAATTAAATTATCAGTTTTACGCATTGATAATTTCAAAAAACTCAAATTAATTTTATGCTATTTATAGGAACTTAAAATTATTGAATTTTTTTCTTTAAATTTTGATACAATCTTTTCAATTTAAAAGGTTAAACATTTTATAATTTTCCTAATAAATTATTCTTACATTGATTTAAAAATTCTGAAATACATATGCATACATTTATGTGTGAACCAAAACTAAATATTTTTATACCTAATAACAATTTTGGTAATTTTTTTTAATTTTAATACAAAAAAATGAATCGCAAAGACCTGACATTTTTATCATTACATTTAAATAATTTTACCGTCTACAAAAAATTTAATTTTCAAATATTTAGAATAATAATACATTTTAAACTATATTTTAATTGGAATAATTCATACAATATCTTTAACAGATTAGAATAAATATATTTATATATCTGAATTTTCATAATAATTAATAATATTAAATATTTTTAGTTATTTATAATATACGTATTTGTGTCACACACATATTAATTTAATTCAAAATGTTACTATATAGTAGGTATAAGGTATAAGTAACTATACTTACAAACAACTGGCGGAGTAGCGGTGCTTATCATAAGTTTATAAATATATATTTTAAAACTTTTATAAGAAAAAGGATTAAACATAAGAGGTTATTCAAAAACTATCCAGCCTACAGAACGTTTAAATTTTGATTAAGGTCCTTTGTTAGGTTTAAATTTTCTCCCCCTATATTATAAAATAAATGCAACAAATTAAATAATTATAATAATATAAAAATTATTTAAAATGTATTCAAACTACCAATAAATTTCCAATTTACCAATTTCAGTGACGACTGATGATTTCATTTTCATAACATCTACTTCAGAACAACCGTCTGACTCCTGTCAATTATCAGAATTTGGATGCTGTCCTGATGGAGTATCATCAGCTTCTGGATTCAACCTTGAAGGATGTATAGGAGTTGACTTTGATAATTGTACTTTGAATGAAAATGACACAGGTAATTCTGTCAGTTTAAATTAGAAGTAAATAATATTATAAATTGTAATGCCCTATGTAATTGATTGATACAGTATTGTGTTTTGAAATTTGTTAAAATAAAACTCATAGCTGTTTAACTTCAATATGATAAATTATTAAATTTATATAACTCGATGGTAAGACAAATAAAAAATAACCTCATATTTTACATTAATATTTCTAGAATGTTTATCTGCATGTGCTAAAGAACAATTTGGATGTTGTGACGATAATATTACGGCTGCACATGGACCAAATAAAGAAGGCTGTTGTCTAAGTTCCCAATACGGTTGTTGTCCAGACAATATAGTACCAGCTAATGGACCTAGTCTACAAGGTATATTCAAAAATTACTTACATGAAATTTTTTTTTTTATTTTAGGTTGAGTTTATGTATAATTTGTAATACTTTATTTAATTTATTTTACATACATATATAAAATCTGTAAATATATTATTGTTTAATATTTACAATAAGCATAGGTATTATGTTCAGTTATAGTTGGTTATAGTGATATTATTTGGTACATATAAAAGGTAACTTGTTAGTGATTATTTATTGTATACAAATTATTTTTATTTTAGGTTGTGGATGTATTTACACGCCATTTGGATGTTGTCCAGACAATACTACAACTGCTAGAGGTCCAAATAACGCTGGTTGTAGTTGCCAATACACCGAACATAAATGTTGTCCAGACAATTTCACACCAGCTTCAGGGCCTCAATACGAAGGTTGTGCGTGTCATACATACCAGTTTGGTTGCTGTCCCGATGGTATTACTAAAGCGCTTGGTCCAAACTCACAAGGTATAATATTCTGAAAGTTAATTTTCAAATAATAATTTTAATTTTTTTTTTCTGCCTAAGGATGTGGTTGTGAATACACTCAATATGGATGTTGTGGTGATAAAAATACACCAGCTCTAGATGAGACTAAAAACTGTAGTTGTGAGGCATCTAAGTATGGATGTTGTTTAGATGGTATAAATGAGTCTAAAGGGGAAAATTTCGAAGGATGTCAATCTAAACCCATTCTACCTGGAGGTAATACTATAAAATGATAAATAATTGACTGAAATTTTAAATTATTAAAATTATCGTAAAACTTTTAGATAGATGCAAAGAGCCTAAAGATCGAGGTAGCTGTTCAGATTTCACTGTTAAATGGTTCTTTGATACTGAGTATGGTGGTTGTTCAAGATTTTGGTATGGAGGATGTAATGGAAATAATAATCGTTTCAAAACGCAAGAAGAATGTAAAGATATATGTGTTGAACCATCTGGTCGAGGTACATAAATAAATAAATCATTCACAAATTTATTTCTAATAATACTTAATCGGAAAAATGTATTTGTATAGATGTATGTTACTTGCCAAAAAGCGTGGGTCCGTGTGAAGGATATTACCCTACTTGGTACTACGATCAAGAACGAAAACAATGTGCACAATTTGTTTATGGTGGATGTCTTGGTAATAATAATAAATTCCAATCACGAGAAGAATGTGAACACCTTTGTGTTGTTCCTGATACTTTGGGTATAACAAATAATAACTCAATAATATAACTGTTTATCTATTTATATGTTTTTAATTTTAAATAGATCCTTGTGAACAACCACTTACACCTGGCCCTTGTAAAGGTAACTACTCACGTTGGTACTATGATAAATCAACACGTACCTGTTCATCATTTAACTATGGTGGCTGTAAAGGAAATCAAAATAATTTCTTGAATAAAGAATCATGCAATCATAAATGTATAAACCCACTCAAAATCCAAGGTAAGCTTAATTCGTTTTAGATTATAAATACTATAAATAATAGTTAGATTATTAATCCAATTTTATAGTAGACATTTATAATTTGATTTTAAAGTGCATGAGAGTAGATAAGCTTAATCAATTAGACAATAATGCTATAAATATGACATTTAATAATGACTATTAATTGACGAATATAATGAGAAACGAATGAAGAATTTTCCATGATTGTTATACGTCTACTTGTTTTCTAGAAGAATTAGACGAAGATGTTTGCAAACTACCAAAGGACTCTGGTCCATGTGAGGGTACTAAAGTCTATTGGTATTATAACCATGAAAAAATGAAATGTAGGAAATTCGAGTATGGAGGTTGTGAAGGAAACAAAAATAGGTTTCATTCACAATCAGAATGTATAGCGAAATGTTATTCAGAGTTATTAATTAAAGGTACATAAAACCTATATAATCTGTAAAATAAGAATGGACTTGGGATGTACTGTCTTTCTTAACTTATGAAGTCTTTAGCGCTGTACTGCTGTTGATTTGTTTTAACAATTTTGAATTTAATAACATAATATTGTGTTTAATTTGAATGTAAAATAATATTAATACTTATTTAATTATTAAAACATTGTTTGCTACTAACATAAAATGCATGTGGGTTTGGTAATTATTTAGAAGAATGTTTGATGACTGTTGCTCGGGGTGATAAAAACTGTGATAAGAAGATACCAAGGTGGTATTTTGATAATAACGAAAACGCATGTAAACCTTTCTATTATACTGGTTGTGGTGCCAATGCTAACAATTATGAGACACAAGAGTCTTGTGAAAAGAAATGTCCATCTAAGAGAAGTAAGCCATTATAATGGTTAAATGTATTGTATTTTTAATAAATTGTTAGAAGAAAAATTAAAAAATCCATTGAAATTTCAGAACTTGATACATGTAAATTACCCGCTCTTGTTGGTGAATGTCACGACTACGTAAATCGTTGGTACTTTAACTCTTTGGATGGTCGTTGTAAGCAATTTTACTATGGTGGTTGTGGTGGAAATGAAAATAATTTCGAAACACAATATAGTTGTGAAAATAAATGTATCGACTCTGGTCGTATTACAACTTTAGCACCTCCTCAATTTTCAAAAGGTATATTTTCAACATAAAAAAAGGAGAATAACGTAAACAACGTTTGTTTTTTTAATAACATTTACAGACAAATGCTTCTTGCCCCAAGACCGCGGTAACTGTAGCAATATGTCTTCTAAATATTTCTATGACAGACAAGATGGCGTTTGCAAACAATTCATGTACGGTGGCTGCGGAGGTAATGACAACCGCTTTGATTCTAAACAAGAATGTGAACGACAGTGTTTCGACGCACAAGGTAATGAAAATAGATATGACTTATTTATAACTGATAAATTGGTAGCAATGACTTAATAAAATAATTAGTTAAATAAAGTAGTATATATTATATAAGAAATAATAATATTTTTTAATTTTTCTTTCTAGATCTATGTCAGTTGCCAAGAGTAGAAGGACCGTGTAGAGGAGATTTCAGACAATGGTATTACGATAAAAATAGTGATAGATGTTTCCAATTCCGATATGGTGGATGTCAAGGAAACTCCAATCGTTTTAATGACCGACAATCCTGTGAATCCCGTTGTGTACAAAATGTTGTAACAACAGCTGCTTCACCAATAATAGCTCAAACCCGACCAAGCGACGTTTGTCTAATTCCACTCGACCCCGGTCCTTGTCTTCAAACCGTAATATCACCTTATACCATATTACTTGTAAACTAAATATTTTATATTATTTATTTTTCTACGCTATTTTGCTATAGATTGATATGTGGTACTTCAAAACATCCACAAGACGATGTGAATCTTTTGCTTATAGTGGATGTGAAGGAAATGCTAATAAATTCCAATCGGTTGAAGAATGCGAACGAATCTGCTACCCATATATTGATCCAAATGGTAAATAAAAAAGGAAAACGGCTTTTACTTTTAACAAAACACGATTAAACTTGTTTGTGTTTGATTATTCAACAGCAAATAAAATTGAACAGGAACCACGAACTGCAAAACCAGAAGAACCACAAATATCCACAGACATTTGTGAAGCAGGGAAATTACGTTGTAAACAATTATCTGAAGAAGCAACAAGATGTCCGTACGGACTTGAACATTGGGTTAATGCTGTTGGTTGTGAAGACTGCCGATGTTATAACCCTTGCTTGCCAGGACCAGATCAGAAATCGGTTTGCCCTGCAGATTATCAATGTATAGTGGACGTTATTACGTCAGACAACGGAGACTCGAAATACAAGGCCACGTGTAGACCAGGTAATAAAGTTCATAAAAATAAATACAATTTTAGTAGGTAAACTAAAATAAATTATTGAGTTGTGATTAAATTAATTTCCACTAAGATATCAAATAAAAATGTAAATCTTACTATAAGTATAAACATTAGAATAATATCTTCAAATTTATTTTAAATACATTAATATTCACTAATATTTTTTGCTTAAAATCATTAATTATGATAATATTTATAGTTAAAAATAATTCAAGTAAAAATATATTAAGTCAAATTATTATACAATATACATATACTAATCTGAATTATTATATTTTTGTAGTATTTTAATTAACAATAATTATTCTTATTTTTAATTAATGTATACAAATGTATATTGTACATATAATTTTGTTGAATAATCATTTTATAATGGACTTAACCAATGCATGCTTATTTTGTTTGTAGTTTTCAAGCCGGGAGAATGTCCTCAACTTGCGGTTTACCAGAGCGACTGCGCCGAACAGTGTAGAACAGATGCTGATTGTGTGGGAGATGATAAATGTTGTTATAACGGTTGTGGTACTTTCTGTTTGCGTCCACAACAATCCACCTCAACGACGACTGCTTCGACGACGACTGTAGTTATGCAAGAAAAAGGTATATATGTTTCTACTTACCAAACGTTGCACGTCAATTAGTTACAAGAAATTTTGCAATTATTTATATGTTTATCATTCACACTAAGTGCAGTGGCGTACACAATATTGGCCTTAAGGTTTAAGCGTCTAGTCGAAATTTGTGTATATCCGATGGCTAAGAATTATTTACAAAAGTATAATACTTTGGAATAACATAAAAATATATTAATTTATATAAGTAGAAAAATGAAGTCGAAAATTTAATTATTTGCAAAGGAAAGAAAATGGAAAATATGTTAAGCACATGCACACACAGATGTGGGTGTAATGTGTAAGATTGACTATGAATAACATAAATAACGAATTATAAAATTTCATTTATTTCTAATATAGTATTAATATTTATCCTCGTGTGTTTTGCGTGTGCCAACAGAATCACCTCCACAAATCGTCACAGCCGACTCCAACGTAGAGGCCGATGAAGGCAACTACGCCACTCTCAGATGCATAGTTATCGGTAATCCTACACCGACGATCGTTTGGCAGAAGAACACCACACTGGTAATAATATTTTAGAACTAAAACTATCTCAATGTGAATCGAATATATGTCTTGTAACTGCAGTCAAAAGCGGTAAATCCATAAAAGATTTTATAAAATCGTTCATACATGCAAATCTAAAATCCACTCACTTGCTTATTCAGTTTATGAGTTTGTCATTCCAGCACCAACAATTCAGAAAATTTAAATCAAAAAGTCTTCATATTTAGTAAATTTTAAAATAAAATAATTCGTACGACTTCTTAAATTTTTGAAAAACAATTTGTCTTATGTGAGTGTTTGGGATACGACAATAGTGGTAGTACTTGCACAGTATAATATATTTTTAGTTTATGATTCAATCGAATTAAAATGTATGTTTATTTTACGATTAATTTGTGAATAGAACTAACAAAAAATAAAAATAATTTAAGTTGACAATTGGATTATGTTATCAATATGTATTTATATTGAGTGTAAGACGTGTATTCGTATTTCAGATCGACGGATCGGGTGGTCATTACAAACTGTTTGCCGATGGTACGTTACAAATTGTCGGACTATACAAATACGATTCAGGAGTCTACATTTGTATGGCTAGCAATGGTATTGGTGAACCAATCAGAAAAGAGGTCTACTTAACAGTCAAAGGTAAGAGATTCATGGTTTTTGCATCTAATACCTCCGCTTTATTTGGAAATATTAGAGTACTTACGCGTTTTCGTTGGTAGTCTATCTTTACCCGTACATAATAGCAACTATTGTACTATGTAGACAATTTTTTTTTTTTATTACAATGTCATGTCCTTCAAGTTAAAGCCGGTAAAGTATATAAATACAAAACGACTTGAAACTTTGCGTTTTATGGATTCACGTCTAAGTAGGTACAAGGCATGACACGAGTACATGTTCTGCCATTCGTATCGTAAAACGTATATTTATTTCGTTTTTTGTTTTTTAATAGGACAAAACATTTGTTTTTTAAATTCTACAATGAGTTATTTGAAAAATGTTAATACACTTTCTAGAAGACGCTTCACTGGCATTTGTAGTATCCGTGGGTTAGGTATGAAAAAGCAAATTTATGTTTCAGCTATTTTTAGCAATTAAAGTATTTCTTCAATCATTTTAATTTGAGTGGATAAACCTATTATATCTACAATTTAGATATAACGACATTAATCGTGAGTTTGTGGAGATTATTTTCGATATTGTAATTTTAAAAGGAGTTATAAGACTTACTAACGTTTAAAGAATGCACATAATTTGATTAAAAGCTAAATATTACAAATGTTGATAACGCGTCTTCTAAAATTTGCACTGCACGCAAAAAAATAGAGGATTGTTAAACACATAGTGCAATAATGATATTATACTCATATTATTACAAATGTAACGCTTAAGAATTCTTCGTATAATGCTTCATGATTATTAATAATTTATAATCACCATAACCCTACTACCGGTGCTCGAATTGGGAAAAATAAAATAAATTAGCTCAACCTGATAAAAAAAAAACTCTGTCCTAAATGCGTTATTATTTAACACAGGCTTCACATTTATTAGGGATCAATACATTTTTTTAAATACCACACCTCTACTGCATATTTATGAATTGAAAATCTAAAAGTATAATTTATGTTAGTAACTTAGTGTACGTGAATTTATGTTCTCCTCAAATCGCTTAATACAGCTCATAAATTTAGTTAAAAAAATAAAAACAATGGTCAATAATATATACAAATAATGAACCATATGTATCTGTCATTCTTACGTTTAATGTACAAAAGGGCTTAACCCGTATATGGTCTAAAATAAACAATATATTAATATGATAGAATTATTATTGTGTCCAGTAGGAGAGAGAGAAATTGTTTATCATAGTGGTCCGTCGCAATCGGCATGAATATAAATAATAGGATCAGTAGAAACCATCAACAGGCGTGTTACCAATTAAACAAACTACATAGACACATAGTATACGTAGTATAACTAAAACAAAAAATATTGTAAATTCATAACATTTTTCCGATTCATTTATTGACAGTAAATATGCAGCAGTATTATTGACAGAAATTTAAATATATATTTGAATAAAAATTAAGTCAGACATCAGAACGGTTTTTCCTGTTCCAGTAAAAAAAAAAAAATAGTCGGATTGTGAAAAAAAAATAATAGAAGGGCTCCTTTTCGCTGTGCACCCCCCCCCAACCAAACAAACATTTACCAATTAGAGCACTGGCCATCACGCTTACTTTAACTTACACTCGATGTTTGCATGTGTTTTTGCACCGTTGGTTGATGTTCTTCTTCATCTTCACGTTCTTCTTGTTCTTCTACTTCTACTTCTCGTACCCGTACTCGTCGTCCCCGCCGTCGTACAGACCCGATCCCACGACCCGCAAACGTTATCGGCGAGGAGAGCACTGCCGTGATCGTCGCGCTCAACAACCCCACTGTGCTGCAGTGTTACGCAGTCGGCTGGCCACGGCCTATCGTCACTTGGTGGCGGGCCGACCGGATGTTGCCTATGACATCCGAGACGTTCGAACAACGCAACGACCATTCGTTGTACATCCGGATGGTAACGATCAACGTGCTCGGCCCGTACACGTGTCAGGTGTACAACGGAATCGGTCGGGCGTCGTCGTGGAGCGTCACGCTCCAAGCGCACGGCACTTCCGCCGACTATCCGTACAACCCGTACTTGGTACCACCGCCTAGGCACCCGGGTACCGGTGACGTGATCCGACTCAAGCCGATCGTCGTCAGGCTCACCAGGCCGCCACCCATCTACAGAACAGTCACCCCACAACACACCGACGTCGAGACCACACAGCCGTCACAGCAAAAGGTCTTCACTGGTAAGTGCCTTCCACCCCTCTCCCTCCCTAGCAGTGCCAGAACCTTTGTTGCGAACGTTGAAATTCCATGGTATACGTATAATATATGTATAACATATCCGTCTGCTTATTTCAACCTTCAAAACCAATCATGTGTTTCATTTTTTAAATCCATAAACATAGCTAGTGGGTAAATCGCGTGATCACTATATAGTAGGTATGCAGTATATTCCGTTTGCACTTAAACATTAGGTAAAACGGAATTTCAGTCAGTATCGTATTAATATTAGGAAGATAGAGGATACTAAAATACGAGTTGTGTGCCAAATGTAAGTTATATTGCGCTGTAACTAATTAGTACGCTGATAGAAATTATTATTTGTTATTATTTAATTTAATAATTTTACATACCCTATAAATTACAGTAATTTTTTTTACACAAAATTCAAAATTTTCTATACAATAAATAATAAGTAATATTGTATAGTGTTACTATTTAAACGAATATTAACGTTATTGTGTAAGATATGCGGAAAGGGGAAAAATTTTAAAATTCACATAATATATATTATATATTTTAATATTCTTTCTCTGTCTTCCTCAAAAAATCCCCATTTTAATCTATAATCTTCTGGCTGTACTGCCTTATATTACTATTTAAGTGAAACATGCTGTATATAACCTTGGGTGCCAAAATCAGGTTATATATATATTTTACTTTCAAATTAGATCGATGACTAGTAGCGGTATTTCATTTTTAGTACAGACACTCATCATTCGGGAAAAACGGTAATTTTTTATTTTGTCATAACAAATAGTAGATACGTGACCATTATTTTATACAAAGATTTTTTCAATGGTGAACTTTTAAACACCATTATGACATTACTTTAGTTATAAACTTATAAAATTAAAACGAAAATGGTCCACTACATAATAGTATATACTTCAGACATTTCAGTAGTAAATACTTAATACTTCTATGGATGATATTACTCGTATATCGCCTACTATTGCATTTGGTTTTCTGTTACTAATAATCGCGTTATTTCTTGGTGTTATCAAATATAATTGATTTTAAAGTACTAAATTGTTGCTTATAGATAACTAATATTAATTTTTATTGTAGTATTAGTCTAACTTTAACAGATCAATCCCATAACAAATGGTTAACAACTATTATAATAATACATTTTAACGGCATAGATATTTTTTTAAATTATTCATTGAATATGTGTAAGAAAAACACTCTACACCTAACAAAATTAATTTTCTAAGCTGTTGGTTATGGATATTATTGCATATTGTACACATTGTACCACTGTTTATTATTTATCATAATACTAATGAATTATTAGTTCCGAGAATTTGAATACATTTGAACGGAATATATTTTATATTTTCGGTATTTTACGGTCATTTAATATGATAATCTTTTTTTTATATACATATATTTGGTACATATTTCATTAGTATGTATGGAGTAATGAGAATCCATACAATTTTCGAATTTTTAAACATGTATCTCAATGCTAACAATCGGTTTATACAAGTGTAGGGAAAAATGGAAATCAAAAACAATCGAACAAAATGTTTGGACATTTTTGATTCGTCTAAAAACTGATATAACACAGTGTTGCAATGATTTTAATTGAATATTTTTCTGGCACAGTCCCCGTACGAGTTAACATATCTTTACCAACTACAACGATCGCCGTCGGTTCGGACCTGACGATTCCTTGTTCGGTGGACGGTTATCCGATACCCACTGTGACCTGGTACAAAGACGGGCAAATACTAAGGAACAATGAACGGACTCAGGCGACCGGTAAGCGTTGTGCTTCTACCACAAACAGTGCCACGGCGATTGTTTTAAATTATGCAAATGGGCATAATGAGTATACTATACATCGCGCTTGAAAATGATTATTTTTTTTTTCTAGAAAACAAGTTGGTTGTCATCCGTACAAATGCTTCGGATTCGGGTTCTTATAAATGTGAAGCGTACAACTCGTACAGCTCCGACGAGAAAACCGTAAACATTACAATAGAAGGTACGTACAGTAGTTACATAGCGTCATAGCTACAGGCAGCATAATACACAATACCTTATGATAATAATAATAATAGTAAATTACATTTGCACGATTTTTTTTTTTAAAATGCGTAACAGGTAATGTGGTGGAAGTCGAAAGGGAGTGAGAGAGGTTAATTAGCTCTGTACGGGATGAAGTTTGATATTTGTACTGAATTTGAAAATCTATCGCGGTTGACGAGATAGTACCTATTAAAGTAATTTATACAAGCATCGCAGTCCACAGTAATGAGCTAAACGTTGGCCAAAAAACGAATATATTTAAATTGAACACGTTTGACGGTAAACATTTGTTAGTGATTGCACATTTTAAGGGGCTCTACATCTGTCAACGCTTTTTATCGATAAAAAATTATAATTAATTTTAAATTATTCATCACAAAATATTAATACGTAGGTAATGTCGGTAATGATTATCAATTTTAGTCGTTTCAATCCTAATTAAATCATGGTTAGTGTAGGCATTAGCATAATAATATTATAATGTACCTACCAAACAATTTGAAAGTAAATAATAGCGCTTTTCGTTTTGCTTTTATAGGCGTGTATATTCCTCCGAACTGTACAGACAGTCGGTTTTTCGCCAATTGTTCTTTGATCGTGAAGGGATCCTACTGTAATCATCCGTACTACAAGAAGTTCTGCTGTGAGTCATGCACACGGGCCGGTCTGCTACCAACCAATGACTATCAAAACAACTATTCATATATCAGCAGTTCAATCAGACGGTTCAGAAGAGATCTAGTCAACAAACTTCAAAGTTTGAACTTATTCTGAGCGGAGCGCAACGGCTGATCGCTTTGCATTTTAGTCATAAATACAAAATTTTAAATATTATTATATATCATAAGAGAAAAAAAGAATAATACAATTCTAGATAATATTGCTATACTTTATAATATATCATTATTATTTGTTCGTGTCACATAATAATTTTACTATTATTATCATCATTTTATTATTATTATTATTATAAATATCATCATTATTATACTATTACTATTATTATTATTATTATTATAAATATTTTAATTATTACAAACCGGAATTTTATTCGTTCCAAACGGCAAATGCCTTCAAAGGTAATGTCGTTGGTAGGTAATCAAATAATTTTCAAAATTATGCACAGTCATTCCACGTAATGTTTTATTATATAATTATGATACATCATATATATTATAGTTTAAACATGTTTTAATTTTTGTTTAACCAGTACCTAATAATCAGTTATATATATATATATATATATATATATATATATATATTTAATCAGTTCCTAATAATAGTCATACATACTCGTTGTTAGGAAGAGTAGTTAAATATTATTTTATGTACTTTAGATAGTTGGAATGATTAATTTATTATATTATACCTTCTTATAATAAAGTATATATATATATTTCGTATGTTCACTTAAATGTATAACATTTCCTTTTCGATACTGTATTGAATATTATTTATCTATATGTTGATTATAATTATAAATAATATTACCTATTTTAAGTTTACTGCATTATTACAATCTAAGAAAACAATTTCATTTTATTTTCCAATTATAACGCGTTTATTAACATTTAAGTTTTTGTGTTCAGGTTTATATAAGTTACCTTTAAGAGATACTAATTTTATATTTTGTGACCATTAAACTGTGCTTAAAAATACAAAAAAATGTTGGACTTTTCACATATTATCCCTGTAATTTGTTCATTCATTTATTTATCATTAACTAATAGGTTATTAAAACAACACTGGTTGTTACAACTGCTACAGTAATCAAATTGTAGAGGAACGAGTTATGATAATAAAAAAAAAGATGATTAATTTGTCAATAGGCTATGTGCTAGATGCCTATGAGTGGGTCACTGTAATATGGGGCTTTTTAAATTGGGTCTGCGATAATTTGTATACATTTTGAAAGCGATAATTTGAGGCCTGAATATAAAAAGGTAGTAGGTAAGTTGGATTCTGATTATATATTTGGGACGAGAGTATAATATATTTTAATAACTCATACAAAAATTTAAAAACAAAAAAAAAGTAATTTTTAAAATATTTTTTTTTAGTTTTCCATTTCTAAGACCCAAATAAGTTAGTGATAATGTTTGTAGAAGATATAATGGTCATTGGCCATACTATCAAATTACAAAAAATACAGTTATTTTGCGATTGTATTATAGTAGACACTGATATCTCACCTGATGCTACATTTACCCAAAATACTTGATCTGAATTTGCGAATACCACCGTGCGTACCTACAACAAATAGTTATAAATAATATAATTCTATATTAGACCAAAGCTTTTACAGCCTTTGTCCTAATATTTTTAATTTTTTTGACGAACTATTAAAAGTAGATGCAGAACCACATGTAAAATAAGAAGCGCAAAACAAAAACAGAAAAGTACACTCGATAAAAAACATTACACCAGAGAATTTCAGTGTAATATTTGTTTTATCTCTCTGACCCACGAGCAACATAGATAAAACATTTTCAATTAAAATTGTTTTTTTTTTTATGAGCTTTGAATAATCTTAGAGTAAAATCACTAATTACAAAATCTACAAAGTGATTCTTTTAAGTTGGTACACTAATTATCTCGAAAAGTATTCATATTTTTGAAAATATTTTTTTACATAGTTCAAAATTGTTAAAAAAAGCAACGTTTTTATTAAAAAATTATATTTTTAAATATTTTTTATCATTATAATTTTTTAAGTTTTTTACTTTTTTGAATGACAACATAGAATTTTAATTTCATATTCCAAAGCAAAATAATTTTTTGAGTATTTTGATACATACAAATTGAATTATACGTATTTAAAGTTTAGACAAGTGGAGTGGAGTGGTACGGGGTTACCCCGCAAAATGTTTGTCCAGTGTCCACTACAACTCCGCTTGTCTAAACTTTAAATAAGTATAATTCATAAACTACTCACCCTAAATTCGAATTTTTTGTTTCAAAATACTCAGAAAATTATTCTGATTTGGAATATGAAATTAAAAATCTATGTTGTCATTCAAAAAAGTAAAAACTTAAAAAATTATAATGATAAAAAATATTTAAAAATATAATTTTTTAATAAAAACGTTGTTTTTTTAAGAATTTGAAACTATGTAAAAAATATTTTCAAAAACATGAATACTTTTCGAGATAATTAGTGTACCCACTTAAAAGAATCACCTATATGTATATAGATAATAATATTTTTGAGGAAATGACATAACAGTTTTATATTTAATTTTTATTTGATTTTGTATTCGACTTTCAAAATAAAATAAAAAATGTAAATTTAAATTATGTTTAAATTGTTTTGAGAAAATATTTAGATAAATCAATGTGTCATACCTTAAAAAAATATTATTCTCTATCGTTAATAGGTGATTTTACTCTAAAATTACTTAAAAACTAAAAAAAAATATTCTACATTTTGTCTATATTGCTCATTGGCCAGAGAAAAAAAAACAACAGTGTGCTGACATCTTCGTAAGAGTGCGTTATACCTGTATGTGTTGTTTCTGCCTTACTAACGTAAATTATATTAAATTTGCGTTCAGCAGAACACATGTTGTGCTTTATTATTATTTAGCTTTATTATTAGAGTAAATTTACCTTTTATCAAATTTAAAGGTAAGAATATTATCTATGGTTTTATTGATATTATGATTTTAAAGTGAGTTATAGCTATGTAAAGTACTTTAACTTTGAAATGTTCATAACTCACTTTAAAATAAAAAAAAAAAATGACAAAATACAGTTTTAATACAATTATCCGATTTGAGTTACTGAAATATTTATCATTTAAGTTTTTACTGAGAACATAATATTATAAAAAAACACATTTAATTGAATTTAATTATTATAATATAAATTAAATATATTTTTAATTTATACTGATTTTACAATATTTATTATTAATTATACCAGTTATAAAATTTGAATTCTAATAAAGATGATTAAATTTAAAAATAAATAAGATAAATGTATTAACATTTTTTTTCGGGACCCAATTTACCGTGTAATATATTTTATGTTTAGCTTAAGATGACGTCAACGCAATATTTGTTTTCTTTTTCAAACCCATATGCAACATAGATAAAAAGCATTTATGTAGAATCGATAAATTTTTATGATTTTTAAATAATCTTAGGATAGTAGTTGTACGCGCCCAATGCTATGGGCTCCCGAAAGTTTATACCCGAGAACAATGGGAAATACCAAATGGCCAATTCTAACGTTAAAACGCCGACTAAGTGGCAGATAGGCAACCAAATGTGATATACGCCTTATAAATTGCGAGTAAGCAATTATTTGCGTTTGACGATGACAACGATGAGGACGGGAGGTGGAGTACACGGGATACAGAAAATGCAATTTAATTAATTTGGGAAATGTCTCTGTGTCGAATCGGTCTGGTGCAATGACCACAAAGCTCACACAAATACAGACCTTAAAACTAACTTAAAAACTACCGACGACTAGAGATGACGATGAGTAGAGAGCTGGTAACTGGAGTTTTGCTGACTTGAAGACCTGGGTGGCCTCTCACACACCACGGCGAGTGCTGGCGGTCTTACGCAATGTTACTTATCGTAACTGACGACGATGGTATACACTATACACAGTACACACAGACAAAACGGAAACAAAACACACAGACGAATATTATAATATAATAACTCACGGTGTGTTGTTGGTAACGAGAATATTTATTTGACTAGCAAGATTGTTGATGCAGTTACATGTACGGTGTGTGGACTTTTCGCAATGCCAACACAAAAATAATTATTTGGATCACAGTGGTCAGTGACCATAAGATTGCAAATAAAATAACTAAATCCGCTGCAATAGCAGAATAACAAAATTCGCAAAGAAAACGAAAAAAAGAAAAAAAAATTGACAACAAGAAAAAAGTAATAATAGTAAGGGCGTTGGCCGCAACAAGTAACTAATAATAAACATATCTCACATAATGATACGACAACGAATGATAATAATGTGACAAATAATTTAATACAAAAAAAGCAAAAAACAAAGAGAATAAATACATATAACAATATTATAATAATTATTTAATTAAAAGGACGGAGTTATATGGAAGAGAAGGGAAACGTCGTCGTCGCCGTGCTCATTAGCATATCTTTTTTTTTTTTTTTTTTTAATTAACATAAGACATTCCTAGCCTAAGGCTATCTAAATCTAGGGATATTTACAGTTTACAATAGTTTTAACATTATAACGTGATAATTAAAATAATTTTTATAAGTACTAAGGATAAATTACATAGGTAATAAAATATACATAAGTAACAAGTTGCTTACAATAATAAGATATTTACATATTTACAATAGTATTAACTATAAGTAACAGAAGTCGTAGAGTGATCTGGAAGAAGTGCATGTGTAAGGTGAAGATTTGAGTGTTGGGAGGTGGCTTAGTGTAGAAGGTCGTGGGGACGACCTCGTTTTAATCGACGATGAGTTGGGTGGGTGAGGAGGTTATAGTGAATTGCACCTGATGAGTTTGGAAGAGAGCAGTGGAAATTATTTGCTAATGTTTTAATATGAGCTTTGATATCTTGAATTTGAAAGTCTTTGTGGAGATTTGCATTTCTGACAAACCACGGAGCATTTGCAATTATTCTGAGGACTTTATTTTGAACAATTTGCATTTTTTTTATGTGCGAGGATGCACAATTACCCCATACCGGGCAAGCGTAGGTAAGAATTGGGCGTATAATTTGTTTAAAAATTAGGAGAGAGCATTTTTTTTGAACAGTTGAATTTTTGTTTAGGATGGGATAAAGCATTGAGATGCGCTGGTATGCTTGCTGGACTTTGGATGAAATGTGGGGCCGCCACGTGAGTCGTTTGTCAAGAGTTACACCGAGGTATTTAACCGTCAGTTGCCAGGGTATATTTTCACTGTCAAATTTTAGTTGTGGGGGAGTAGTATACATTAGCATATCGCGATATAAATGTTCAGCGCCAACAGTAGTATAATACACTAATATCACATATTACACAATATTTTAATTTGAGCTAGTTATTGTTAAAACTAATAAAGCTTAAATAAATAAATATTTTTGTGTTATGAGCGACAAGCGTCATTTGTCGACACTTAGTATGAAACAGGTCTTATGTAGGCCAGTGGCGCATCCAGGGGTTGGCTGTACTTATTATTTTTTTGTTTTAAAGGTTTATATTTATTCGTATTCGTATACATGAAAGCATACTACAATATGTAACAAAAAAGCACCAATAAAATTACAACTAGCAGATTATTCATAATTTATTATCTTATATAATAATTTATTGTTACTTTGTTTTTATACACTTATAATTTTGTTTAGACTAAAACACCCGTTTTTATTATTAAAATAGTATTTATTATTATCTACATATATATTAACTTAATAACTGACTGAAAATATAAATAAATGACTTGTATTAAAAAAATATTAATTATTTGGTTTATTTTCTATTTATTTTTTGGTAGTAGGTAGTGTATATGGTAACATTTAAGACAGTGTGTACCCTTCCCCTCTAAAAAAAAATCTGGATTTGCCACAGATGTAAGCGATTGCACAATATGATATAATTAACTCCTAAAGTAAACAGTGTATACCACTTATAGCCAAGGCTGGGCATTAACGAGTTTAAAAGTTAAAGTTAAGTTTGGATTTTCATTAACTCTTAACTATGAACTTAATAATTTTTTTTTTAATTAATATGAAATTAACGAATTTATTTTTTATTTCAAGAAATGAGTTAAATTAAACTATTTTGTTCTCATTTTTTATTACATATCTCTATTTCAGTCGTTTTCATGTCAAAAATATTTTTTTTTATGGATGTATAACTTACAAATACAGTAAAACTCTATTAAAAACACACAAATAATATCTGTATAAAAGACTTAATTAAATAAAATGTAAATTAATTATTTTCAGCTTTTAGGCACATATTAATTATAACTTAAATGAATAATGTTCTTTTTTTCATTAGAAATAAAAAACTTAAATAAAATATATATTATATAGAATCTCTATATGTTGTATGATGTATAAGCATTATAATCTTTAATTTAGTTTTGTGTAGGTAAGAAATAAAGTACGCTAACGAATAAAAAAAATAACATTTTATTAACATAATAAAAAGTTTAAACAAAATGTGTATTAACATTTCACATAACTGATTAAACTAAAATATTATATTAACAATTATATTTTTCTTATTTATGCATATTAACTTAACTGAGATAAATAATATAATTATATAAAAATCCTAGAATACATAGATGTAAAACACTAAATTCCTTGAAAACCAAGGTATAAAATCTTTAAAAACCTAATTATTCTTGAGAATAATAGTCTACAAACCTTTGAATACCATTAATCCTATAATACTTTGGTGTAAAACACTAAATTCCTTGAATACCAAGGTATAAAATCTTTAAAAAACCTTATTATTCTTGAAAAAAGACCTTTGAAAATTTAATTATCCCAAAAATCCTAGAATACTTTTGGGTATATCACTAAATTCCTTGAATACCATGTCATAAAATAATTAATTATCCCAATAATTCTTGAAAATATTCGTCTACAAACCTATTAATCCCATAAATCTTAGAATACTTTGGTGTAAAACACTAAATTTCTTGAAAACCAAGGTATAAAATCATTAAAAACCTATTCATTCTTGAGAATATTCCTATGAAACCTTAATAATCCCATAAATTCTAGAATACTTTTGTGTGAAACACTAAATTCCATGAATACCATGGCATATAATAATTAATAATCCCAATAATTCTTGAGAATTATCCTATGATACTTTAATAATCCCATAAATTCTAGAATACTTTGGTGTAAAATACCAAATTCCTTGTATACCATGGCATTAAATATTTAATAATCCATAAATCCTAGAATATATTTGGGTATATCACTAAATTCCATGAATACCATGGCATAAAATATTTTATAATCTCAATAATTCTTGAAAAAAGTAGTATGAAAATTTAATAAACCCATAAATCCTAGAATACTTTGGGGTAAATCACTAAATTCCTTGAAATCCAAGGTATAAAATCTTTAATAAACCTTATTATTCTTGAGAATATTCGTCTAAAAACCTTATAATCCCATAAATCCTAGAATACTTTGGTGGAAAACACTAAATTTCATGAAAACCAAGGTATAATATCTTTAAATACCTAATCATTCTTGAGAATATTCGTCTACAAACCTTATAATCCCAGAAAGTCTAGAATACTTGATCTAAAACCCAAAATTCTATGACAATCAAGGTATAAAATCATTAAAAACCTAATCATTCTTGAGATTATTCTAACACAACCTTAATAATCCCTTAAATCCTAGAATACTTTGGTGTAAAACACTAAATTCATTGAATACCATGTCATAAAATAATTAATAATCCCAATAATTCTTGAAAATATTCGTCTTCGAACCTTTTAATCCCATAAATCATAGAATACTTTGGTGTAAAACACTAAATTTCTTGAATACCATGGCATTAAATATTTAATGATCCCAATAATTTTTGAAAAAAGTAGTATGAATATTTAATAATCCATAAATCCTAGAATACTTTTGGGTATATCACTAAATTCCTTGAATACCATGTCATAAAATAATTAATAATCCCAATCATTCTTGAGAATATTCGTCTACAAACCTTATAATCCCATAAATTCTAGAATACTATGGTGTAAAACACTAAATTCCATGATAACCAAGGTATAAAATCTTTAATAAACCTTATTATTCTTGAAAATATTCGTCTAAAAACCTTTTAACCCCATAAATCCTAGAATACTTTGGTGTAAAACACTAAATTCCTTAAATACCATGGCATAAATTATTTAATAATCCCAATAATACTTGAGAATATTCGTCTACAAACCTTATTATCCCATAAATCCTAGAATACTTGGTGTAAAACCCAAAACTCTATGAAAATCAAGGTATAAAATCTTTAAAAACCTAATCATTCTTGAGATTATTCTAATGAAACCTTAATAATCCCTTAAATCCTAGAATACTTTGGGGTAAATCACTAAATTCCTTGAAATCCAAGGTATAAAATCTTTATTAAACCTTATTATTCTTGAAAATATTCGTCTAAAAACCTTTTAACCCCATAAATACTAGAATACTTTGGTGTAAAACAATAAATTTCATGAATACCATGGTATATAATCTTTAAAAATCCCAATAGTTCTTGAGAATAATCCTATGAAAATTTAATTATCCCATAAATCCTAGAATACTTTGGTGTAAAACACTAAATTCCTTGAATACCATGGCATAAAATATTTTATAATCCCAATAATTCTTGAAAAAAGTAGTATGAAAATTTAATAAACCCATAAATCCTAGAATACTTTGGTGTAAAATACTAAATTCCTTGAATACCATGGCATTAAATATTTAATAATCCCAATAATTCTTGAGAATATTCGTCTAAAAACCTTATAATCCCAAACATCCTAGAATACTTGGTGTAAAACACATAATTCCATGAGAATCAAGGTATAAAATCTTTAATAACCTAATCATTCTTGAGAATATTCCTATGAAACCTTAATAATCCCATAAATTCTAGAATACTTTTGTGTGAAACACTAAATTCCATGAATACCAGGCATAAAATATTTTATAATCTCAATAATACTTGAGAATATTCGTCTACAAACCTTATTATCCCATAAATCCTAGAATACTTGGTGTAAAACCCAAAACTCTATGAAAATCAAGGTATAAAATCTTTAATAACCTAATCATTCTTGAGAATATTCCTATGAAACCTTAATAATCCCATAAATTCTAGAATACTTTTGTGTGAAACACTAAATTCCATGAATACCATGGCATATAATAATTAATAATCCCAATAATTCTTGAGAATTATCCTATGAAAATTTAATAATTCTTTAAATTCTAGAATACATTGGTGTAAAACACTAAAGTCTATGATAACCAAGGTATAATATCTTTAAATACCTAATCATTCTTGAGAATATTCCTATGAACCCTTAATAATCCCATAAATTCTAGAATACTTTTGTGTGAAACACTAAATTCCATGAATACCATGGCATATAATAATTAATAATCCCAATAATTCTTGAGAATTATCCTATGAAAATTTAATAATTCTTTAAATTCTAGAATACATTGGTGTAAAACACTAAAGTCCATGATAACCAAGGTATAATATCTTAAAATACCTAATCATTCTTGAGAATATTCCTATGAACCCTTAATAATCCCATAAATTCTAGAATACTTTGGGGTAAATCACTAAATTCCTTGAAATCCAAGGTATAAAATCTTTAATAAACCTTATTATTCTTGAGAATATTCGTCTAAAAACCTTATAATCCCATAAATCCTAGAATACTTTGGTGGAAAACACTAAATTTCATGAAAACCAAGGTATAATATCTTTAAATACCTAATCATTCTTGAGAATATTCGTCTACAAACCTTATAATCCCAGAAAGTCTAGAATACTTGATCTAAAACCCAAAATTCTATGACAATCAAGGTATAAAATCATTAAAAACCTAATCATTCTTGAGATTATTCTAACACAACCTTAATAATCCCTTAAATCCTAGAATACTTTGGTGTAAAACACTAAATTCGTTGAATACCATGTCATAAAATAATTAATAATCCCAATAATTCTTGAAAATATTCGTCTTCGAACCTTTTAATCCCATAAATCATAGAATACTTTGGTGTAAAACACTAAATTTCTTGAATACCATGGCATTAAATATTTAATGATCCCAATAATTTTTGAAAAAAGTAGTATGAATATTTAATAATCCATAAATCCTAGAATACTTTTGGGTATATCACTAAATTCCTTGAATACCATGTCATAAAATAATTAATAATCCCAATCATTCTTGAGAATATTCGTCTACAAACCTTATAATCCCATAAATTCTAGAATACTATGGTGTAAAACACTAAATTCCATGATAACCAAGGTATAAAATCTTTAATAAACCTTATTATTCTTGAAAATATTCGTCTAAAAACCTTTTAACCCCATAAATCCTAGAATACTTTGGTGTAAAACACTAAATTCCTTAAATACCATGGCATAAATTATTTAATAATCCCAATAATACTTGAGAATATTCGTCTACAAACCTTATTATCCCATAAATCCTAGAATACTTGGTGTAAAACCCAAAACTCTATGAAAATCAAGGTATAAAATCTTTAAAAACCTAATCATTCTTGAGATTATTCTAATGAAACCTTAATAATCCCATAAATTCTAGAATACTATGGTGTAAAACACTAAATTCCATGATAACCAAGGTATAAAATCTTTAATAAACCTTATTATTCTTGAAAATATTCGTCTAAAAACCTTTTAACCCCATAAATCCTAGAATACTTTGGTGTAAAACACTAAATTCCTTAAATACCATGGCATAAATTATTTAATAATCCCAATAATACTTGAGAATATTCGTCTACAAACCTTATTATCCCATAAATCCTAGAATACTTGGTGTAAAACCCAAAACTCTATGAAAATCAAGGTATAAAATCTTTAAAAACCTAATCATTCTTGAGATTATTCTAATGAAACCTTAATAATCCCTTAAATCCTAGAATACTTTGGGGTAAATCACTAAATTCCTTGAAATCCAAGGTATAAAATCTTTATTAAACCTTATTATTCTTGAAAATATTCGTCTAAAAACCTTTTAACCCCATAAATACTAGAATACTTTGGTGTAAAACAATAAATTTCATGAATACCATGGTATATAATCTTTAAAAATCCCAATAGTTCTTGAGAATAATCCTATGAAAATTTAATTATCCCATAAATCCTAGAATACTTTGGTGTAAAACACTAAATTCCTTGAATACCATGGCATAAAATATTTTATAATCCCAATAATTCTTGAAAAAAGTAGTATGAAAATTTAATAAACCCATAAATCCTAGAATACTTTGGTGTAAAATACTAAATTCCTTGAATACCATGGCATTAAATATTTAATAATCCCAATAATTCTTGAGAATATTCGTCTAAAAACCTTATAATCCCAAACATCCTAGAATACTTGGTGTAAAACACATAATTCCATGAGAATCAAGGTATAAAATCTTTAATAACCTAATCATTCTTGAGAATATTCCTATGAAACCTTAATAATCCCATAAATTCTAGAATACTTTTGTGTGAAACACTAAATTCCATGAATACCAGGCATAAAATATTTTATAATCTCAATAATACTTGAGAATATTCGTCTACAAACCTTATTATCCCATAAACCCTAGAATACTTGGTGTAAAACCCAAAACTCTATGAAAATCAAGGTATAAAATCTTTAATAACCTAATCATTCTTGAGAATATTCCTATGAAACCTTAATAATCCCATAAATTCTAGAATACTTTTGTGTGAAACACTAAATTCCATGAATACCATGGCATATAATAATTAATAATCCCAATAATTCTTGAGAATTATCCTATGAAAATTTAATAATTCTTTAAATTCTAGAATACATTGGTGTAAAACACTAAAGTCCATGATAACCAAGGTATAATATCTTTAAATACCTAATCATTCTTGAGAATATTCCTATGAACCCTTAATAATCCCATAAATTCTAGAATACTTTTGTGTGAAACACTAAATTCCATGAATACCATGGCATATAATAATTAATAATCCCAATAATTCTTGAGAATTATCCTATGAAAATTTAATAATTCTTTAAATTCTAGAATACATTGGTGTAAAACACTAAAGTCCATGATAACCAAGGTATAATATCTTTAAATACCTAATCATTCTTGAGAATATTCCTATGAACCCTTAATAATCCCATAAATTCTAGAATACTTTGGTGTAAAACACTAAATTTCTTGAAAACCAAGGTATAAAATCATTAAAAACCTATTCATTCTTGAGAATATTCCTATGAACCCTTAATAATCCCATAAATTCTAGAATACTTTTGTGTGAAACACTAAATTCCATGAATACCATGGCATATAATAATTAATAATCCCAATAATTCTTGAGAATTATCCTATGAAAATTTAATAATCCTTTAAATTCTAGAATACATTGGTGTAAAACACTAAATTCCTTGAATACCATGGTATAAAATATTTTATAATCCCAATAATTCTTGAAAAATGTAGTATGAAAATTTAATAAACCCATAAATCCCAGAATACTTTGGTGTAAAACACTAAATTCCATGAATACCATGACATATAATAATTAATAATCCCAATAATTCTTGATAATATTCGTCTACAAACCTATTAATCCCATAAATCTTAGAATACTTTGGTGTAAAACACTAAATTTCTTGAAAACCAAGGTATAAAATCATTAAAAACCTATTCATTCTTGAGAATATTCCTATGAAACCTTAATAATCCCATAAATTCTAGAATACTTTGGTGTAAAATAATAAATTCCTTGAATACCATGGCATTAAATATTTAATAATCCCAATAATTCTTGAGAATATTCGTCTAAAAACCTTATAATCCCAAACATCCTAGAATACTTGGTGTAAAACACATAATTCCATGAAAATCAAGGTATAAAATCTTTAATAACCTAATCATTCTTGAGAATATTCCTATGAAACCTTAATAATCCCATAAATTCTAGAATACTTTTGTGTGAAACACTAAATTCCATGAATACCATGGCATAAAATATTTTATAATCTCAATAATACTTGAGAATATTCGTCTACAAACCTTATTATCCCATAAATCCTAGAATACTTGGTGTAAAACCCAAAACTCTATGAAAATCAAGGTATAAAATCTTTAATAACCTAATCATTCTTGAGAATATTCCTATGAAACCTTAATAATCCCATAAATTCTAGAATACTTTTGTGTGAAACACTAAATTCCATGAATACCATGGCATATAATAATTAATAATCCCAATAATTCTTGAGAATTATCCTATGAAAATTTAATAATCCTTTAAATTCTAGAATACATTGGTGTAAAACACTAAAGTCCATGATAACCAAGGTATAATATCTTTAAATACCTAATCATTCTTGAGAATATTCCTATGATACCTTAATAATCCCATAAATTCTAGAATACTTTGGTGTAAAATACCAAATTCCTTGAATACCATGGCATTAAATATTTAATGATCCCAATAATTTTTGAAAAAAGTAGTATGAATATTTAATAATCCATAAATCCTAGAATACTTTTGGGTATATCACTAAATTCCTTGAATACCATGTCATAAAATAATTAATAATCCCAATCATTCTTGAGAATATTCGTCTACAAACCTTATAATCCCATAAATCCTAGAATACTATGGTGTAAAACACTAAATTCCATAATAACCAAGGTATAATATCTTTAATAAACCTTATTATTCTTGAAAATATTCGTCTAAAAAACTTTTAACCCCATAAATACTAGAATACTTTGGTGTAAAACAATAAATTTCTTGAAAACCAAGGTAAAAAATCATTAAAAACCTATTCATTCTTGAGAATATTCCTATGAAACCTTAATAATCCCATAAATTCTAGAATACTTTTGTGTGAAACACTAAATTCCATGAATACCATGGCATATAATAATTAATAATCCCAATAATTCTTGAGAATTATCCTATGAAAATTTAATAATCCTTTAAATTCTAGAATACATTGGTGTAAAACACTAAAGTCCATGATAACCAAGGTATAATATCTTTAAATACCTAATCATTCTTGAGAATATTCCTATGATACCTTAATAATCCCATAAATTCTAGAATACTTTGGTGTAAAATACCAAATTCCTTGTATACCATCGCATTAAATATTTAATAATCCATAAATCCTAGAATATATTTGGGTATATCCTTAAATTCCATGAATACCATGGCATAAAATATTTTATAATCTCAATAATTCTTGAAAAAAGTAGTATGAAAATTTAATAAACCCATAAATCCTAGAATACTTTGGGGTAAATCACTAAATTCCTTGAAATCCAAGGTATAAAATCTTTAATAAACCTTATTATTCTTGAGAATATTCGTCTAAAAACCTTATAATCCCATAAATCCTAGAATACTTTGGTGGAAAACACTAAATTTCATGAAAACCAAGGTATAATATCTTTAAATACCTAATCATTCTTGAGAATATTCGTCTACAAACCTTTTAACCCCATAAATCCTAGAATACTTTGGTGTAAAACACTAAATTCCTTAAATACCATGGCATAAATTATTTAATAATCCCAATAATACTTGAGAATATTCGTCTACAAACCTTATTATCCCATAAATCCTAGAATACTTGGTGTAAAACCCAAAACTCTATGAAAATCAAGGTATAAAATCTTTAAAAACCTAATCATTCTTGAGATTATTCTAATGAAACCTTAATAATCCCTTAAATCCTAGAATACTTTTGTGTGAAACACTAAATTCCATGAATACCATGGCATATAATAATTAATAATCCCAATAATTCTTGAGAATTATCCTATGAAAATTTAATAATCCTTTAAATTCTAGAATATATTGGTGTAAAACAATAAATTTCATGAATACCATGGTATATAATCTTTAAAAATCCCAATAGTTCTTGAGAATAATCCTATGAAAATTTAATTATCCCATAAATCCTAGAATACTATGGTGTAAAACAATAAATTTCATGAATACTATGGCATATAATAATTAATTATGCCAATCATTCTTGAGAATATTCGTCTACAAACCTTATAATCCCATAAATCCTAGAATACTTTGGTGGAAAACACTAAATTTCATGAAAACCAAGGTATAATATCTTTAAATACCTAATCTTTCTTGAGAATATTCGTCTAAAAACCTTTTAATCCCATTAATAATAGAATACTTCGGTGTAAAACACTAAATTCCAATAAAACCAATGTATAAAATCTTTTAAATACCTAATAATTCTTTAGAATAGTTCTATGAAAGTTTAATAATCCCATAAATTTTAGAATACTTCGGTGTAAAACACTAAATTCCAATAAAACCAATGTATAAAATCTTTTAAATACCTAATAATTCTTTAGAATAGTTCTATGAAAGTTTAATAATCCCATAAATTTTAGAATACTTTGATGGAAAACACTAAATTTCATGAAAACCAAGGTATAATATCTTTAAATACCTAATCATTCTTGAGAATATTCGTCTACAAACCTTATAATCCCAGAAATTCTAGAATACTTGGTCTAAAACACAAAATTATATGAAAATCAAGGTATAAAATCTTTAAAAACCTACTTATTTTTGAGAATATTCCTATGAAACCTTAATTATCCCTTAAATCCTAGAATACTTTGGTGTAAAACACTAAATTCATTGAATACCATGTCATAAAATAATTAATAATACCAATAATTCTTGAAAATATTCGTCTTCGAACCTTTTAATCCCATAAATCCTAGAATACTTTGGTGTAAAACACTAAATTTCTTGAATACCATGGCATTAAATATTTAATAATCCCAATAATTTTTGAAAAAAGTAGTATGAATATTTAATAATCCATAAATCCTAGAATACTTTTGGGTATATCACTAAATTCCTTGAATACCATGCCATAAAATAATTAATTATCCCAATAATTCTTGAAATATTCGTCTACAAACCTTATTATCCCATAAACCCTAGAATACTTGGTGTAAAACCCAAAACTCTATGAAAATCAAGGTATAAAATCTTTAATAACCTAATCATTCTTGAGAATATTCCTATGAAACCTTAATAATCCCATAAATTCTAGAATACTTTTGTGTGAAACACTAAATTCCATGAATACCATGGCATATAATAATTAATAATCCCAATAATTCTTGAGAATTATCCTATGAAAATTTAATAATTCTTTAAATTCTAGAATACATTGGTGTAAAACACTAAAGTCCATGATAACCAAGGTATAATATCTTTAAATACCTAATCATTCTTGAGAATATTCCTATGAACCCTTAATAATTCCATAAATTCTAGAATACTTTTGTGTGAAACACTAAATTCCATGAATACCATGGCATATAATAATTAATAATCCCAATAATTCTTGAGAATTATCCTATGAAAATTTAATAATTCTTTAAATTCTAGAATACATTGGTGTAAAACACTAAAGTCCATGATAACCAAGGTATAATATCTTTAAATACCTAATCATTCTTGAGAATATTCCTATGAACCCTTAATAATCCCATAAATTCTAGAATACTTTGGTGTAAAACACTAAATTTCTTGAAAACCAAGGTATAAAATCATTAAAAACCTATTCATTCTTGAGAATATTCCTATGAACCCTTAATAATCCCATAAATTCTAGAATACTTTTGTGTGAAACACTAAATTCCATGAATACCATGGCATATAATAATTAATAATCCCAATAATTCTTGAGAATTATCCTATGAAAATTTAATAATCCTTTAAATTCTAGAATACATTGGTGTAAAACACTAAATTCCTTGAATACCATGGTATAAAATATTTTATAATCCCAATAATTCTTGAAAAATGTAGTATGAAAATTTAATAAACCCATAAATCCCAGAATACTTTGGTGTAAAACACTAAATTCCATGAATACCATGACATATAATAATTAATAATCCCAATAATTCTTGATAATATTCGTCTACAAACCTATTAATCCCATAAATCTTAGAATACTTTGGTGTAAAACACTAAATTTCTTGAAAACCAAGGTATAAAATCATTAAAAACCTATTCATTCTTGAGAATATTCCTATGAAACCTTAATAATCCCATAAATTCTAGAATACTTTGGTGTAAAATAATAAATTCCTTGAATACCATGGCATTAAATATTTAATAATCCCAATAATTCTTGAGAATATTCGTCTAAAAACCTTATAATCCCAAACATCCTAGAATACTTGGTGTAAAACACATAATTCCATGAAAATCAAGGTATAAAATCTTTAATAACCTAATCATTCTTGAGAATATTCCTATGAAACCTTAATAATCCCATAAATTCTAGAATACTTTTGTGTGAAACACTAAATTCCATGAATACCATGGCATAAAATATTTTATAATCTCAATAATACTTGAGAATATTCGTCTACAAACCTTATTATCCCATAAATCCTAGAATACTTGGTGTAAAACCCAAAACTCTATGAAAATCAAGGTATAAAATCTTTAATAACCTAATCATTCTTGAGAATATTCCTATGAAACCTTAATAATCCCATAAATTCTAGAATACTTTTGTGTGAAACACTAAATTCCATGAATACCATGGCATATAATAATTAATAATCCCAATAATTCTTGAGAATTATCCTATGAAAATTTAATAATCCTTTAAATTCTAGAATACATTGGTGTAAAACACTAAAGTCCATGATAACCAAGGTATAATATCTTTAAATACCTAATCATTCTTGAGAATATTCCTATGATACCTTAATAATCCCATAAATTCTAGAATACTTTGGTGTAAAATACCAAATTCCTTGAATACCATGGCATTAAATATTTAATGATCCCAATAATTTTTGAAAAAAGTAGTATGAATATTTAATAATCCATAAATCCTAGAATACTTTTGGGTATATCACTAAATTCCTTGAATACCATGTCATAAAATAATTAATAATCCCAATCATTCTTGAGAATATTCGTCTACAAACCTTATAATCCCATAAATCCTAGAATACTATGGTGTAAAACACTAAATTCCATAATAACCAAGGTATAATATCTTTAATAAACCTTATTATTCTTGAAAATATTCGTCTAAAAAACTTTTAACCCCATAAATACTAGAATACTTTGGTGTAAAACAATAAATTTCTTGAAAACCAAGGTAAAAAATCATTAAAAACCTATTCATTCTTGAGAATATTCCTATGAAACCTTAATAATCCCATAAATTCTAGAATACTTTTGTGTGAAACACTAAATTCCATGAATACCATGGCATATAATAATTAATAATCCCAATAATTCTTGAGAATTATCCTATGAAAATTTAATAATCCTTTAAATTCTAGAATACATTGGTGTAAAACACTAAAGTCCATGATAACCAAGGTATAATATCTTTAAATACCTAATCATTCTTGAGAATATTCCTATGATACCTTAATAATCCCATAAATTCTAGAATACTTTGGTGTAAAATACCAAATTCCTTGTATACCATCGCATTAAATATTTAATAATCCATAAATCCTAGAATATATTTGGGTATATCCTTAAATTCCATGAATACCATGGCATAAAATATTTTATAATCTCAATAATTCTTGAAAAAAGTAGTATGAAAATTTAATAAACCCATAAATCCTAGAATACTTTGGGGTAAATCACTAAATTCCTTGAAATCCAAGGTATAAAATCTTTAATAAACCTTATTATTCTTGAGAATATTCGTCTAAAAACCTTATAATCCCATAAATCCTAGAATACTTTGGTGGAAAACACTAAATTTCATGAAAACCAAGGTATAATATCTTTAAATACCTAATCATTCTTGAGAATATTCGTCTACAAACCTTTTAACCCCATAAATCCTAGAATACTTTGGTGTAAAACACTAAATTCCTTAAATACCATGGCATAAATTATTTAATAATCCCAATAATACTTGAGAATATTCGTCTACAAACCTTATTATCCCATAAATCCTAGAATACTTGGTGTAAAACCCAAAACTCTATGAAAATCAAGGTATAAAATCTTTAAAAACCTAATCATTCTTGAGATTATTCTAATGAAACCTTAATAATCCCTTAAATCCTAGAATACTTTTGTGTGAAACACTAAATTCCATGAATACCATGGCATATAATAATTAATAATCCCAATAATTCTTGAGAATTATCCTATGAAAATTTAATAATCCTTTAAATTCTAGAATATATTGGTGTAAAACAATAAATTTCATGAATACCATGGTATATAATCTTTAAAAATCCCAATAGTTCTTGAGAATAATCCTATGAAAATTTAATTATCCCATAAATCCTAGAATACTATGGTGTAAAACAATAAATTTCATGAATACTATGGCATATAATAATTAATTATGCCAATCATTCTTGAGAATATTCGTCTACAAACCTTATAATCCCATAAATCCTAGAATACTTTGGTGGAAAACACTAAATTTCATGAAAACCAAGGTATAATATCTTTAAATACCTAATCTTTCTTGAGAATATTCGTCTAAAAACCTTTTAATCCCATTAATAATAGAATACTTCGGTGTAAAACACTAAATTCCAATAAAACCAATGTATAAAATCTTTTAAATACCTAATAATTCTTTAGAATAGTTCTATGAAAGTTTAATAATCCCATAAATTTTAGAATACTTCGGTGTAAAACACTAAATTCCAATAAAACCAATGTATAAAATCTTTTAAATACCTAATAATTCTTTAGAATAGTTCTATGAAAGTTTAATAATCCCATAAATTTTAGAATACTTTGATGGAAAACACTAAATTTCATGAAAACCAAGGTATAATATCTTTAAATACCTAATCATTCTTGAGAATATTCGTCTACAAACCTTATAATCCCAGAAATTCTAGAATACTTGGTCTAAAACACAAAATTATATGAAAATCAAGGTATAAAATCTTTAAAAACCTACTTATTTTTGAGAATATTCCTATGAAACCTTAATTATCCCTTAAATCCTAGAATACTTTGGTGTAAAACACTAAATTCATTGAATACCATGTCATAAAATAATTAATAATACCAATAATTCTTGAAAATATTCGTCTTCGAACCTTTTAATCCCATAAATCCTAGAATACTTTGGTGTAAAACACTAAATTTCTTGAATACCATGGCATTAAATATTTAATAATCCCAATAATTTTTGAAAAAAGTAGTATGAATATTTAATAATCCATAAATCCTAGAATACTTTTGGGTATATCACTAAATTCCTTGAATACCATGCCATAAAATAATTAATTATCCCAATAATTCTTGAAATATTCGTCTACAAACCTATTAATCCCATAAATCTTAGAATACTTTGGTGTAAAACACTAAATTTCTTGAAAACCAAGGTATAAAATCATTAAAAACCTAATCATTCTTGAGAATATTCCTAAGAAACCATAATAATACCATAAATTCTAGAATACTTTTGTGTGAAACACTAAATTCCATGAATACCTTGGCATATAATAATTAATAATCCCAATAATTCTTGAGAATTATCCTATGAAAATTTAATAATCCTTTAAATTCTAGAATATATTGGTGTAAAACACTAAATTCCTTGAATATCAAGGTATCAAATCTTTAATAAACCGTATTATTCTTGAAAATATTCGTCTAAAAACCTTTTAACCCCATAAATACTAGAATACTTTGGTGTAAAACAATAAATTTCATGAATACCATGGTATATAATCTTTAAAAATCCCAATAGTTCTTGAGAATAATCCTATGAAAATTTAATTATCCCATAAATCCTAGAATACTATGGTATAAAACAATAAATTTCATGAATACCATGGCATATAATAATTAATTATCCCAATCATTCTTGAGAATATTCGTCTACAAACCTTATAATCCCATAAATCCTAGAATACTTTGGTGGAAAACACTAAATTTCATGAAAACCAAGGTATAATATCTTTAAATACCTAATCTTTCTTGAGAATATTCGTCTAAAAACCTTTTAATCCCATTAATAATAGAATACTTCGGTGTAAAACACTAAATTCCAATAAAACCAATGTATAAAATCTTTTAAATACCTAATAATTCTTTAGAATAGTTCTATGAAAGTTTAATAATCCCATAAATTTTAGAATACTTTGATGGAAAACACTAAATTTCATGAAAACCAAGGTATAATATCTTTAAATACCTAATCATTCTTGAGAATATTCGTCTACAAACCTTATAATCCCAGAAATTCTAGAATACTTGGTCTAAAACACAAAATTATATGAAAATAAAGGTATAAAATCTTTAAAAACCTACTTATTTTTGAGAATATTCCTATGAAACCTTAATTATCCCTTAAATCCTAGAATACTTTGGTGTAAAACACTAAATTCATTGAATACCATGTCATAAAATAATTAATAATACCAATAATTCTTGAAAATATTCGTCTTCGAACCTTTTAATCCCATAAATCCTAGAATACTTTGGTGTAAAACACTAAATTTCTTGAATACCATGGCATTAAATATTTAATAATCCCAATAATTTTTGAAAAAAGTAGTATGAATATTTAATAATCCATAAATCCTAGAATACTTTTGGGTATATCACTAAATTCCTTGAATACCATGCCATAAAATAATTAATTATCCCAATAATTCTTGAAAATATTCGTCTACAAACCTTTTAACCCCATAAATCCTAGAATACTTTGGTGTAAAACACTAAATTCCTTAAATACCATGGCATAAATTATTTAATAATCCCAATAATACTTCAGAATATTCGTCTACAAACCTTATTTTCCCATAAATACTAGAATACTTTGGTGTAAAACAATAAATTTCATGAATACCATGGTATATAATCTTTAAAAATCCCAATAGTTCTTGAGAATAATCCTATGAAAATTTAATTATCCCATAAATCCTAGAATACTTTGGTGTAAAACACTAAATTCCATGAATACCATGGCATATAATAATTAATAATCCCAATAGTTCTTGAGAATAATCCTATGAAAATTTAATAATCCATAAATCCTAGAATACTTTTGGGTATATCACTAAATTCCTTGAATACCATGTCATAAAATAATTAATTATCCCAATAATTCTTGAAAATATTCGTCTACAAACCTATTAATCCCATAAATCTTAGAATACTTTGGTGTAAAACACTAAATTTCTTGAAAACCAAGGTAAAAAATCATTAAAAACCTATTCATTCTTGAGAATATTCCTATGAAAATTTAATAATCCTTTAAATTCTAGAATACATTGGTGTAAAACACTAAAGTCCATGATAACCAAGGTATAATATCTTTAAATACCTAATCATTCTTGAGAATATTCCTACGATACCTTAATAATCCCATAAATTCTAGAATACTTTGGTGTAAAATACCAAATTCCTTGTATACCATGGCATAAAATATTTTATAATCTCAATAATTCTTGAAAAAAGTAGTATGAAAATTTAATAAACCCATAAATCCTAGAATACTTTTGTGTGAAACACTAAATTCCATGAATACCATGGCATATAATAATTAATAATCCCAATAATTCTTGAGAATTATCCTATGAAAATTTAATAACCCTTTAAATTCTAGAATAAAATGTAAATTAATTATTTTCAGCTTTTAGGCACATATTAATTATAACTTAGAAATAAAAAACTTAAATAAAATATATATTATATAGAATCTCTATATGTTGTATGATGTATAAGCATTATAATCTTTAATTTAGTTTTGTGTAGGTAAGAAATAAAGTACTCTAACGAATAAAAAAAATAACATTTTATTAACATAATAAAAAGTTTAAACAAAATGTGTATTAACATTTCACATAACTGATTAAACTAAAATATTATATTAACAATTATATTTTTCTTATTTATGCATATTAACTTAACTGAGATAAATAATATAATTATATAAAAATCCTAGAATACATAGATGTAAAACACTAAATTCCTTGAAAACCAAGGTATAAAATCTTTAAAAACCTAATTATTCTTGAGAATAATAGTCTACAAACCTTTGAATACCATTAATCCTATAATACTTTGGTGTAAAACACTAAATTCCTTGAATACCAAGGTATTAAATCTTTAAAAAACCTTATTATTCTTGAAAAAAGACCTTTGAAAATTTAATTATCCCAAAAATCCTAGAATACTTTGGTGTAAAACACAAAATTCCTTAAATACCATGGCATAAATTATTTAATAATCCCAATAATACTTGAGAATATTCGTCTACAAACCTTATTATCCCATAAATCCTAGAATACTTGGTGTAAAACCCAAAACTCTATGAAAATCAAGGTATAAAATCTTTAAAAACCTAATCATTCTTGAGATTATTCTAATGAAACCTTAATAATCCCTTAAATCCTAGAATACTTTGGTGTAAAACACTAAATTCCAAGAAAAACAAGGTATAATATCTTTAAATACCTAATCATTCTTGAGAATATTCGTCTACAAACCTTATAATCCCAGAAATTCTAGAATACTTGATCTAAAACCCAAAATTCTATGACAATCAAGGTATAAAATCATTAAAAACCTAATCATTCTTGAGATTATTCTAACACAACCTTAATAATCCCTTAAATCCTAGAATACTTTGGTGTAAAACACTAAATTCATTGAATACCATGTCATAAAATAATTAATAATCCCAATAATTCTTGAAAATATTCGTCTTCAAACCTTTTAATCCCATAAATCATAGAATACTTTGGTGTAAAACACTAAATTTCTTGAATACCATGGCATTAAATATTTAATGATCCCAATAATTTTTGAAAAAAGTAGTATGAATATTTAATAATCCATAAATCCTAGAATACTTTTGGGTATATCACTAAATTCCTTGAATACCATGTCATAAAATAATTAATAATCCCAATCATTCTTGAGAATATTCGTCTACAAACCTTATAATCCCATAAATCCTAGAATACTATGGTGTAAAACACTAAAGTCCATGATAACCAAGGTATAATATCTTTAAATACCTAATCATTCTTGAGAATATTCCTATGATACCTTAATAATCCCATAAATTCTAGAATACTTTGGTGTAAAATACCAAATTCCTTGTATACCATGGCATTAAATATTTAATAATCCATAAATCCTAGAATATATTTGGGTATATCACTAAATTCCATGAATACCATGGCATAAAATATTTTATAATCTCAATAATTCTTGAAAAAAGTAGTATGAAAATTTAATAAACCCATAAATCCTAGAATACTTTGGGGTAAATCACTAAATTCCTTGAAATCCAAGGTATAAAATCTTTAATAAACCTTATTATTCTTGAGAATATTCGTCTAAAAACCTTATAATCCCAGAAATTCTAGAATACTTGATCTAAAACCCAAAATTCTATGACAATCAAGGTATAAAATCATTAAAAACCTAATCATTCTTGAGATTATTCTAACACAACCTTAATAATCCATAAATCCTAGAATACTTTTGGGTATATCACTAAATTCCTTGAATACCATGTCATAAAATAATTAATAATCCCAATCATTCTTGCGAATATTCGTCTACAAACCTTATAATCCCATAAATCCTAGAATACTATGGTGTAAAACACTAAATTCCATGATAACCAAGGTATAATATCTTTAATAAACCTTATTATTCTTGAAAATATTCGTCTAAAAACCTTTTAACCCCATAAATACTAGAATACTTTGGTGTAAAACAATAAATTTCATGAATACCATGGTATATAATCTTTAAAAATCCCAATAATTCTTGAGAATTATCCTATGAAAATTTAATAATCCTTTAAATTCTAGAATACATTGGTGTAAAACAATAAATTTCATGAATACCATGGCATATAATAATTAATAATCCCAATAATTCTTGAGAATTATCCTATGAAAATTTAATAATCCTTTAAATTCTAGAATACATTGGTGTAAAACATTAAATTCCTTGAAATCCAAGGTATAAAATCTTTAATAAACCTTATTATTCTTGAAAATATTCGTCTAAAAACCTTTTAACCCCATAAATCCTAGAATACTTTGGTGTAAAACACTAAATTCCTTAAATACCATGGCATAAATTATTTAATAATCCCAATAATACTTGAGAATATTCGTCTACAAACCTTATTATCCCATAAATCCTAGAATACTTGGTGTAAAACCCAAAACTCTATGAAAATCAAGGTATAAAATCTTTAAAAACCTAATCATTCTTGAGATTATTCTAATGAAACCTTAATAATCCCTTAAATCCTAGAATACTTTGGGGTAAATCACTAAATTCCTTGAAATCCAAGGTATAAAATCTTTAATAAACCTTTTATTCTTGAAATATTCGTCTAAAAACCTTTTAACCCCATAAATACTAGAATACTTTGGTGTAAAACAATAAATTTCATGAATACCATGGTATATAATCTTTAAAAATCCCAATAGTTCTTGAGAATAATCCTATGAAAATTTAATTATCCCATAAATCCTAGAATACTTTGGTGTAAAACACTAAATTTCTTGAATACCATGGCATTAAATATTTAATAATCCCAATAATTTTTGAAAAAAGTAGTATGAATATTTAATAATCCATAAATCCTAGAATACTTTTGGGTATATCACTAAATTCCTTGAATACCATGTCATAAAATAATTAATTATCCCAATAATTCTTGAAAATATTCGTCTACAAACCTATTAATCCCATAAATCTTAGAATACTTTGGTGTAAAACACTAAATTTCTTGAAAACCAAGGTATAAAATCATTAAAAACCTATTCATTCTTGAGAATATTCCTATGAAACCTTAATAATCCCATAAATTCTAGAATACTTTTGTGTGAAACACTAAATTCCATGAATACCATGGCATATAATAATTAATAATCCCAATAGTTCTTGAGAATAATCCTATGAAAATTTAATTATCCCATAAATCCTAGAATACTTTGGTGTAAAACACTAAATTTCTTGAATACCATGGCATTAAATATTTAATAATCCCAATAATTTTTGAAAAAAGTAGTATGAATATTTAATAATCCATAAATCCTAGAATACTTTTGGGTATATCACTAAATTCCTTGAATACCATGTCATAAAATAATTAATTATCCCAATAATTCTTGAAAATATTCGTTTACAAACCTATTAATCCCATAAATCTTAGAATACTTTGGTGTAAAACACTAAATTTCTTGAAAACCAATGTATAAAATCTTTTAAATACCTAATAATTCTTTAGAATAGTTCTATGAAAGTTTAATAATCCCATAAATTTTAGAATACTTTGATGGAAAACACTAAATTTCATGAAAACCAAGGTATAATATCTTTAAATACCTAATCATTCTTGAGAATATTCGTCTACAAACCTTATAATCCCAGAAATTCTAGAATACTTGGTCTAAAACACAAAATTATATGAAAATCAAGGTATAAAATCTTTAAAAACCTACTTATTTTTGAGAATATTCCTATGAAACCTTAATTATCCCTTAAATCCTAGAATACTTTGGTGTAAAACACTAAATTCATTGAATACCATGTCATAAAATAATTAATAATACCAATAATTCTTGAAAATATTCGTCTTCGAACCTTTAAATCCCATAAATCCTAGAATACTTTGGTGTAAAACACTAAATTTCTTGAATACCATGGCATTAAATATTTAATAATCCCAATAATTTTTGAAAAAAGTAGTATGAATATTTAATAATCCATAAATCCTAGAATACTTTTGGGTATATCACTAAATTCCTTGAATACCATGCCATAAAATAATTAATTATCCCAATAATTCTTGAAATATTCGTCTACAAACCTATTAATCCCATAAATCTTAGAATACTTTGGTGTAAAACACTAAATTTCTTGAAAACCAAGGTATAAAATCATTAAAAACCTAATCATTCTTGAGAATATTCCTAAGAAACCATAATAATACCATAAATTCTAGAATACTTTTGTGTGAAACACTAAATTCCATGAATACCATGGCATATAATAATTAATAATCCCAATAATTCTTGAGAATTATCCTATGAAAATTTAATAATCCTTTAAATTCTAGAATATATTGGTGTAAAACACTAAATTCCTTGAATATCAAGGTATCAAATCTTTAATAAACCGTATTATTCTTGAAAATATTCGTCTAAAAACCTTTTAACCCCATAAATACTAGAATACTTTGGTGTAAAACAATAAATTTCATGAATACCATGGTATATAATCTTTAAAAATCCCAATAGTTCTTGAGAATAATCCTATGAAAATTTAATTATCCCATAAATCCTAGAATACTATGGTGTAAAACAATAAATTTCATGAATACCATGGCATATAATAATTAATTATCCCAATCATTCTTGAGAATATTCGTCTACAAACCTTATAATCCCATAAATCCTAGAATACTTTGGTGGAAAACACTAAATTTCATGAAAACCAAGGTATAATATCTTTAAATACCTAATCTTTCTTGAGAATATTCGTCTAAAAACCTTTTAATCCCATTAATAATAGAATACTTCGGTGTAAAACACTAAATTCCAATAAAACCAATGTATAAAATCTTTTAAATACCTAATAATTCTTTAGAATAGTTCTATGAAAGTTTAATAATCCCATAAATTTTAGAATACTTTGATGGAAAACACTAAATTTCATAAAAACCAAGGTATAATATCTTTAAATACCTAATCATTCTTGAGAATATTCGTCTACAAACCTTATAATCCCAGAAATTCTAGAATACTTGGTCTAAAACACAAAATTATATGAAAATAAAGGTATAAAATCTTTAAAAACCTACTTATTTTTGAGAATATTCCTATGAAACCTTAATTATCCCTTAAATCCTAGAATACTTTGGTGTAAAACACTAAATTCATTGAATACCATGTCATAAAATAATTAATAATACCAATAATTCTTGAAAATATTCGTCTTCGAACCTTTTAATCCCATAAATCCTAGAATACTTTGGTGTAAAACACTAAATTCCATGAATACCATGACATATAATAATTAATAATCCCAATAATTCTTGAAAATATTCGTCTACAAACCTATTAATCCCATAAATCTTAGAATACTTTGGTGTAAAACACTAAATTTCTTGAAAACCAAGGTATAAAATCATTAAAAACCTATTCATTCTTGAGAATATTCCTATGAAAATTTAATAATCCTTTAAATTCTAGAATACATTGGTGTAAAACACTAAAGTCCATGATAACCAAGGTATAATATCTTTAAATACCTAATCATTCTTGAGAATCTTCCTACGATACCTTAATAATCCCATAAATTCTAGAATACTTTGGTGTAAAATACCAAATTCCTTGTATACCATGGCATTAAATATTTAATAATCCATAAATCCTAGAATATATTTGGGTATATCACTAAATTCCATGAATACCATGGCATAAAATATTTTATAATCTCAATAATTCTTGAAAAAAGTAGTATGAAAATTTAATAAACCCATAAATCCTAGAATACTTTGGGGTAAATCACTAAATTCCTTGAAATCCAAGGTATAAAATCTTTAATAAACCTTATTATTCTTGAGAATATTCGTCTAAAAACCTTATAATCCCAGAAATTCTAGAATACTTGATCTAAAACCCAAAATTCTATGACAATCAAGGTATAAAATCATTAAAAACCTAATCATTCTTGAGATTATTCTAACACAACCTTAATAATCCCTTAAATCCTAGAATACTTTGGTGTAAAACACTAAATTCATTGAATACCATGTCATAAAATAATTAATAATCCCAATAATTCTTGAAAATATTCGTCTTCAAACCTTTTAATCCCATAAATCATAGAATACTTTGGTGTAAAACACTAAATTTCTTGAATACCATGGCATTAAATATTTAATGATCCCAATAATATTTGAAAAAAGTAGTATGAATATTTAATAATCCATAAATCCTAGAATACTTTTGGGTATATCACTAAATTCCTTGAATACCATGTCATAAAATAATTAATAATCCCAATCATTCTTGCGAATATTCGTCTACAAACCTTATAATCCCATAAATCCTAGAATACTATGGTGTAAAACACTAAATTCCATGATAACCAAGGTATAATATCTTTAATAAACCTTATTATTCTTGAAAATATTCGTCTAAAAACCTTTTAACCCCATAAATACTAGAATACTTTGGTGTAAAACAATAAATTTCATGAATACCATGGTATATAATCTTTAAAAATCCCAATAATTCTTGAGAATTATCCTATGAAAATTTAATAATCCTTTAAATTCTAGAATACATTGGTGTAAAACAATAAATTTCATGAATACCATGGCATATAATAATTAATAATCCCAATAATTCTTGAGAATTATCCTATGAAAATTTAATAATCCTTTAAATTCTAGAATACATTGGTGTAAAACATTAAATTCCTTGAAATCCAAGGTATAAAATCTTTAATAAACCTTATTATTCTTGAAAATATTCGTCTAAAAACCTTTTAACCCCATAAATCCTAGAATACTTTGGTGTAAAACACTAAATTCCTTAAATACCATGGCATAAATTATTTAATAATCCCAATAATACTTGAGAATATTCGTCTACAAACCTTATTATCCCATAAATCCTAGAATACTTGGTGTAAAACCCAAAACTCTATGAAAATCAAGGTATAAAATCTTTAAAAACCTAATCATTCTTGAGATTATTCTAATGAAACCTTAATAATCCCTTAAATCCTAGAATACTTTGGGGTAAATCACTAAATTCCTTGAAATCCAAGGTATAAAATCTTTAATAAACCTTTTATTCTTGAAATATTCGTCTAAAAACCTTTTAACCCCATAAATACTAGAATACTTTGGTGTAAAACAATAAATTTCATGAATACCATGGTATATAATCTTTAAAAATCCCAATAGTTCTTGAGAATAATCCTATGAAAATTTAATTATCCCATAAATCCTAGAATACTTTGGTGTAAAACACTAAATTTCTTGAATACCATGGCATTAAATATTTAATAATCCCAATAATTTTTGAAAAAAGTAGTATGAATATTTAATAATCCATAAATCCTAGAATACTTTTGGGTATATCACTAAATTCCTTGAATACCATGTCATAAAATAATTAATTATCCCAATAATTCTTGAAAATATTCGTCTACAAACCTATTAATCCCATAAATCTTAGAATACTTTGGTGTAAAACACTAAATTTCTTGAAAACCAAGGTATAAAATCATTAAAAACCTATTCATTCTTGAGAATATTCCTATGAAACCTTAATAATCCCATAAATTCTAGAATACTTTTGTGTGAAACACTAAATTCCATGAATACCATGGCATATAATAATTAATAATCCCAATAGTTCTTGAGAATAATCCTATGAAAATTTAATTATCCCATAAATCCTAGAATACTTTGGTGTAAAACACTAAATTTCTTGAATACCATGGCATTAAATATTTAATAATCCCAATAATTTTTGAAAAAAGTAGTATGAATATTTAATAATCCATAAATCCTAGAATACTTTTGGGTATATCACTAAATTCCTTGAATACCATGTCATAAAATAATTAATTATCCCAATAATTCTTGAAAATATTCGTCTACAAACCTATTAATCCCATAAATCTTAGAATACTTTGGTGTAAAACACTAAATTTCTTGAAAACCAATGTATAAAATCTTTTAAATACCTAATAATTCTTTAGAATAGTTCTATGAAAGTTTAATAATCCCATAAATTTTAGAATACTTTGATGGAAAACACTAAATTTCATGAAAACCAAGGTATAATATCTTTAAATACCTAATCATTCTTGAGAATATTCGTCTACAAACCTTATAATCCCAGAAATTCTAGAATACTTGGTCTAAAACACAAAATTATATGAAAATCAAGGTATAAAATCTTTAAAAACCTACTTATTTTTGAGAATATTCCTATGAAACCTTAATTATCCCTTAAATCCTAGAATACTTTGGTGTAAAACACTAAATTCATTGAATACCATGTCATAAAATAATTAATAATACCAATAATTCTTGAAAATATTCGTCTTCGAACCTTTTAATCCCATAAATCCTAGAATACTTTGGTGTAAAACACTAAATTTCTTGAATACCATGGCATTAAATATTTAATAATCCCAATAATTTTTGAAAAAAGTAGTATGAATATTTAATAATCCATAAATCCTAGAATACTTTTGGGTATATCACTAAATTCCTTGAATACCATGCCATAAAATAATTAATTATCCCAATAATTCTTGAAATATTCGTCTACAAACCTATTAATCCCATAAATCTTAGAATACTTTGGTGTAAAACACTAAATTTCTTGAAAACCAAGGTATAAAATCATTAAAAACCTAATCATTCTTGAGAATATTCCTAAGAAACCATAATAATACCATAAATTCTAGAATACTTTTGTGTGAAACACTAAATTCCATGAATACCATGGCATATAATAATTAATAATCCCAATAATTCTTGAGAATTATCCTATGAAAATTTAATAATCCATAAATCCTAGAATACTTTTGGGTATATCACTAAATTCCTTGAATACCATGTCATAAAATAATTAATTATCCCAATAATTCTTGAAAATATTCGTCTACAAACCTATTAATCCCATTAATAATAGAATACTTCGGTGTAAAACACTAAATTCCAATAAAACCAATGTATAAAATCTTTTAAATACCTAATAATTCTTTAGAATAGTTCTATGAAAGTTTAATAATCCCATAAATTTTAGAATACTTTGATGGAAAACACTAAATTTCATGAAAACCAAGGTATAATATCTTTAAATACCTAATCATTCTTGAGAATATTCGTCTACAAACCTTATAATCCCAGAAATTCTAGAATACTTGGTCTAAAACACAAAATTATATGAAAATAAAGGTATAAAATCTTTAAAAACCTACTTATTTTTGAGAATATTCCTATGAAACCTTAATTATCCCTTAAATCCTAGAATACTTTGGTGTAAAACACTAAATTCATTGAATACCATGTCATAAAATAATTAATAATACCAATAATTCTTGAAAATATTCGTCTTCGAACCTTTTAATCCCATAAATCCTAGAATACTTTGGTGTAAAACACTAAATTCCTTAAATACCATGGCATAAATTATTTAATAATCCCAATAATACTTCAGAATATTCGTCTACAAACCTTATTTTCCCATAAATCCTAGAATACTTGGTGTAAAACCCAAAACTCTATGAAAATCAAGGTATAAAATCTTTAAAAACCTAATCATTCTTGAGATTATTCTAATGAAACCTTAATAATCCTTTAAATCCTAGAATACTTTGGGGTAAATCACTAACTTCCTTGAAATCCAAGGTATAAAATCTTTAATAAACCTTTTATTCTTGAAATATTCGTCTAAAAACCTTTTAACCCCATAAATACTAGAATACTTTGGTGTAAAACAATAAATTTCATGAATACCATGGTATATAATCTTTAAAAATCCCAATAGTTCTTGAGAATAATCCTATGAAAATTTAATTATCCCATAAATCCTAGAATACTTTGGTGTAAAACACTAAATTCCATGAATACCATGGCATATAATAATTAATAATCCCAATAGTTCTTGAGAATAATCCTATGAAAATTTAATAATCCATAAATCCTAGAATACTATTGGGTATATCACTAAATTCCTTGAATACCATGTCATAAAATAATTAATTATCCCAATAATTCTTGAAAATATTCGTCTACAAACCTATTAATCCCATAAATCTTAGAATACTTTGGTGTAAAACACTAAATTTCTTGAAAACCAAGGTAAAAAATCATTAAAAACCTATTCATTCTTGAGAATATTCCTATGAAAATTTAATAATCCTTTAAATTCTAGAATACATTGGTGTAAAACACTAAAGTCCATGATAACCAAGGTATAATATCTTTAAATACCTAATCATTCTTGAGAATATTCCTACGATACCTTAATAATCCCATAAATTCTAGAATACTTTGGTGTAAAATACCAAATTCCTTGTATACCATGGCATAAAATATTTTATAATCTCAATAATTCTTGAAAAAAGTAGTATGAAAATTTAATAAACCCATAAATCCTAGAATACTTTTGTGTGAAACACTAAATTCCATGAATACCATGGCATATAATAATTAATAATCCCAATAATTCTTGAGAATTATCCTATGAAAATTTAATAACCCTTTAAATTCTAGAATAAAATGTAAATTAATTATTTTCAGCTTTTAGGCACATATTAATTATAACTTAGAAATAAAAAACTTAAATAAAATATATATTATATAGAATCTCTATATGTTGTATGATGTATAAGCATTATAATCTTTAATTTAGTTTTGTGTAGGTAAGAAATAAAGTACTCTAACGAATAAAAAAAATAACATTTTATTAACATAATAAAAAGTTTAAACAAAATGTGTATTAACATTTCACATAACTGATTAAACTAAAATATTATATTAACAATTATATTTTTCTTATTTATGCATATTAACTTAACTGAGATAAATAATATAATTATATAAAAATCCTAGAATACATAGATGTAAAACACTAAATTCCTTGAAAACCAAGGTATAAAATCTTTAAAAACCTAATTATTCTTGAGAATAATAGTCTACAAACCTTTGAATACCATTAATCCTATAATACTTTGGTGTAATACACTAAATTCCTTGAATACCAAGGTATAAAATCTTTAAAAAACCTTATTATTCTTGAAAAAAGACCTTTGAAAATTTAATTATCCCAAAAATCCTAGAATACTTTGGTGTAAAACACAAAATTCCTTAATTACCATGGCATAAATTATTTAATAATCCCAATAATACTTGAGAATATTCGTCTACAAACCTTATTATCCCATAAATCCTAGAATACTTGGTGTAAAACCCAAAACTCTATGAAAATCAAGGTATAAAATCTTTAAAAACCTAATCATTCTTGAGATTATTCTAATGAAACCTTAATAATCCCTTAAATCCTAGAATACTTTGGTGTAAAACACTAAATTCCAAGAAAAACAAGGTATAATATCTTTAAATACCTAATCATTCTTGAGAATATTCGTCTACAAACCTTATAATCCCAGAAATTCTAGAATACTTGATCTAAAACCCAAAATTCTATGACAATCAAGGTATAAAATCATTAAAAACCTAATCATTCTTGAGATTATTCTAACACAACCTTAATAATCCCTTAAATCCTAGAATACTTTGGTGTAAAACACTAAATTCATTGAATACCATGTCATAAAATAATTAATAATCCCAATAATTCTTGAAAATATTCGTCTTCAAACCTTTTAATCCCATAAATCATAGAATACTTTGGTGTAAAACACTAAATTTCTTGAATACCATGGTATATAATCTTTAAAAATCCCAATAGTTCTTGAGAATAATCCTATGAAAATTTAATTATCCCATAAATCCTAGAATACTTTGGTGTAAAACACTAAATTTCTTGAATACCATGGCATTAAATATTTAATAATCCCAATAATTTTTGAAAAAAGTAGTATGAATATTTAATAATCCATAAATCCTAGAATACTTTTGGGTATATCACTAAATTCCTTGAATACCATGTCATAAAATAATTAATTATCCCAATAATTCTTGAAAATATTCGTCTACAAACCTATTAATCCCATAAATCTTAGAATACTTTGGTGTAAAACACTAAATTTCTTGAAAACCAAGGTAAAAAATCATTAAAAACCTATTCATTCTTGAGAATATTCCTATGAAACCTTAATAATCCCATAAATTCTAGAATACTTTGGTGTAAAATACCAAATTCCTTGTATACCATGGCATTAAATATTTAATAATCCATAAATCCTAGAATATATTTGGGTATATCACTAAATTCCATGAATACCATGGCATAAAATATTTTATAATCTCAATAATTCTTGAAAAAAGTAGTATGAAAATTTAATAAACCCATAAATCCTAGAATACTTTCGTGTGAAACACTAAATTCCATGAATACCATGGCATATAATAATTAATAATCCCAATAATTCTTGAGAATTATCCTATGAAAATTTAATAACCCTTTAAATTCTAGAATAAAATGTAAATTAATTATTTTCAGCTTTTAGGCACATATTAATAATAACTTAAATGAATAATGTTCTTTTTTTCATTAGAAATAAAAAACTTAAATAAAATATATATTATATAGAATCTCTATATGTTGTATGATGTATAAGCATTATAATCTTTAATTTAGTTTTGTGTAGGTAAGAAATAAAGTACGCTAACGAATAAAAAAAATAGCATTTTATTAACATAATAAAAAGTTTAAACAAAATGTGTATTAACATTTCACATAACTGATTAAACTAAAATATTATATTAACAATTATTTTTTTCTTATTTATGCATATTAACTTAACTGAGATAAATAGTATAATTATATAAAAATCCTAGAATACATAGATGTAAAACACTAAATTCCTTGAAAACCAAGGTATAAAATCTTTAAAAACCTAATTATTCTTGAGAATAATAGTCTACAAACCTTTGAATACCATTAATCCTATAATACTTTGGTGTAAAACACTAAATTCCTTGAATACCAAGGTATAAAATCTTTAAAAAACCTTATTATTCTTGAAAAAAGACCTTTGAAAATTTAATTATCCCAAAAATCCTAGAATACTTTGGTGTAAAACACAAAATTCCTTAAATACCATGGCATAAATTATTTAATAATCCCAATAATACTTGAGAATATTCGTCTACAAACCTTATTATCCCATAAATCCTAGAATACTTGGTGTAAAACCCAAAACTCTATGAAAATCAAGGTATAAAATCTTTAAAAACCTAATCATTCTTGAGATTATTCTAATGAAACCTTAATAATCCCTTAAATCCTAGAATACTTTGGTGTAAAACACTAAATTCCAAGAAAAACAAGGTATATAATCTTTAAAAATCCCAATAGTTCTTGAGAATAATCCTATGAAAATTTAATTATCCCATAAATCCTAGAATACTATGGTGTAAACCACTAAATTTCATGAATACCATGGCATATAATAATTTATAATCCCAATAATTCTTGAAAAAAGTAGTATGAAAATTTAATAAACCCATAAATCCTAGAATACTTTGGTTTAAAATACTAAATTCCTTGAATACCATGGCATTAAATATTTAATAATCCCAATAATTCTTGAGAATATTCGTCTAAAAACCTTATAATCCCAAACATCCTAGAATACTTGGTGTAAAACACATAATTCCATGAAAATCAAGGTATAAAATCTTTAATAACCTAATCATTCTTGAGAATATTCCTATGAAACCTTAATAATCCCATAAATTCTAGAATACTTTTGTGTGAAACACTAAATTCCATGAATACCATAGCATAAAATATTTTATAATCTCAATAATACTTGAGAATATTCGTCTACAAAACTTATTATCCCATAAATCCTAGAATACTTGGTGTAAAACCCAAAACTCTATGAAAATCAAGGTATAAAATCTTTAATAACCTAATCATTCTTGAGAATATTCCTATGAAACCTTAATAATCCCATAAATTCTAGAATACTTTTGTGTGAAACACTAAATTCCATGAATACCATGGCATATAATAATTAATAATCCCAATAATTCTTGAGAATTATCCTATGAAAATTTAATAATCCTTTAAATTCTAGAATACATTGGTGTAAAACACTAAAGTCCATGATAACCAAGGTATAATATCTTTAAATACCTAATCATTCTTGAGAATATTCCTATGATACCTTAATAATCCCATAAATTCTAGAATACTTTGGTGTAAAACACAAAATTCCTTTAATACCTTGGCATATATTATTTAATAATCCCAATAATACTTGAGAATATTCGTCTAAAAACCTTATAATCCCATAAATCCTAGATTACTATGGTGTAAAACACTAAATTTCTTGAAAACCAAAGTATAAAATCTTTAAAAACCTAATTATTCTTGAGAATATTCCTATGAAAATTTAATAATCCTTTAAATTCTAGAATACATTGGTGGAAAACACTAAATTTCATGAAAACCAAGGTATAATATCTTTAAATACCTAATCTTTCTTGAGAATATTCGTCTAAAAACCATTTAATCCCATTAATAATAGAATACTTCGGTGTAAAACACTAAATTCCAATAAAACCAATGTATAAAATCTTTTAAATACCTAATAATTCTTTAGAATAGTTCTATGAAAGTTTAATAATCCCATAAATTTTAGAATACTTTGATGGAAAACACAAAATTTCATGAAATCCAAGGTATAAAATCTTTAATAAACCTTATTATTCTTGAAAATATTCGTCTAAAAACCTTTTAACCCCATAAATCCTAGAATACTTTGGTGGAAAACACTAAATTCCTTAAATACCATGGCATAAATTATTTAATAATCCCAATAATACTTGAGAATATTCGTCTACAAACCTTATTATCCCATAAATCCTAGAATACTTGGTGTAAAACCCAAAACTCTATGAAAATCAAGATATATAATCTTTAAAAACCTAATCATTCTTGAGATTATTCTAATGAAACCTTAATAATCCCTTAAATCCTAGAATACTTTGATGGAAAACACAAAATTTCATGAAATCCAAGGTATAAAATCTTTAATAAACCTTATTATTCTTGAAAATATTCGTCTAAAAACCTTTTAACCCCATAAATACTAGAATACTTTGGTGTAAAACAATAAATTTCATGAATACCATGGTATATAATCTTTAAAAATCCCAATAGTTCTTGAGAATAATCCTATGAAAATTTAATTATCCCATAAATCCTAGAATACTTTGGTGTAAAACACTAAATTTCTTGAATACCATGGCATTAAATATTTAATTATCCCAATAATTATTGAAAAAAGTAGAATGAATATTTAATAATCCATAAATCCTAGAATACATTTGGGTATATCACTAAATTCCATGAATACCATGGCATATAATAATTAATAATCCCAATAATTCTTGAGAATTATCCTATGAAAATTTAATAACCCTTTAAATTCTAGAATAAAATGTAAATTAATTATTTTCAGCTTTTAGGCACATATTAATTATAACTTAGAAATAAAAAACTTAAATAAAATATATATTATATAGAATCTCTATATGTTGTATGATGTATAAGCATTATAATCTTTAATTTAGTTTTGTGTAGGTAAGAAATAAAGTACTCTAACGAATAAAAAAAATAACATTTTATTAACATAATAAAAAGTTTAAACAAAATGTGTATTAACATTTCACATAACTGATTAAACTAAAATATTATATTAACAATTATATTTTTCTTATTTATGCATATTAACTTAACTGAGATAAATAATATAATTATATAAAAATCCTAGAATACATAGATGTAAAACACTAAATTCCTTGAAAACCAAGGTATAAAATCTTTAAAAACCTAATTATTCTTGAGAATAATAGTCTACAAACCTTTGAATACCATTAATCCTATAATACTTTGGTGTAATACACTAAATTCCTTGAATACCAAGGTATAAAATCTTTAAAAAACCTTATTATTCTTGAAAAAAGACCTTTGAAAATTTAATTATCCCAAAAATCCTAGAATACTTTGGTGTAAAACACAAAATTCCTTAATTACCATGGCATAAATTATTTAATAATCCCAATAATACTTGAGAATATTCGTCTACAAACCTTATTATCCCATAAATCCTAGAATACTTGGTGTAAAACCCAAAACTCTATGAAAATCAAGGTATAAAATCTTTAAAAACCTAATCATTCTTGAGATTATTCTAATGAAACCTTAATAATCCCTTAAATCCTAGAATACTTTGGTGTAAAACACTAAATTCCAAGAAAAACAAGGTATAATATCTTTAAATACCTAATCATTCTTGAGAATATTCGTCTACAAACCTTATAATCCCAGAAATTCTAGAATACTTGATCTAAAACCCAAAATTCTATGACAATCAAGGTATAAAATCATTAAAAACCTAATCATTCTTGAGATTATTCTAACACAACCTTAATAATCCCTTAAATCCTAGAATACTTTGGTGTAAAACACTAAATTCATTGAATACCATGTCATAAAATAATTAATAATCCCAATAATTCTTGAAAATATTCGTCTTCAAACCTTTTAATCCCATAAATCATAGAATACTTTGGTGTAAAACACTAAATTTCTTGAATACCATGGTATATAATCTTTAAAAATCCCAATAGTTCTTGAGAATAATCCTATGAAAATTTAATTATCCCATAAATCCTAGAATACTTTGGTGTAAAACACTAAATTTCTTGAATACCATGGCATTAAATATTTAATAATCCCAATAATTTTTGAAAAAAGTAGTATGAATATTTAATAATCCATAAATCCTAGAATACTTTTGGGTATATCACTAAATTCCTTGAATACCATGTCATAAAATAATTAATTATCCCAATAATTCTTGAAAATATTCGTCTACAAACCTATTAATCCCATAAATCTTAGAATACTTTGGTGTAAAACACTAAATTTCTTGAAAACCAAGGTAAAAAATCATTAAAAACCTATTCATTCTTGAGAATATTCCTATGAAACCTTAATAATCCCATAAATTCTAGAATACTTTGGTGTAAAATACCAAATTCCTTGTATACCATGGCATTAAATATTTAATAATCCATAAATCCTAGAATATATTTGGGTATATCACTAAATTCCATGAATACCATGGCATAAAATATTTTATAATCTCAATAATTCTTGAAAAAAGTAGTATGAAAATTTAATAAACCCATAAATCCTAGAATACTTTCGTGTGAAACACTAAATTCCATGAATACCATGGCATATAATAATTAATAATCCCAATAATTCTTGAGAATTATCCTATGAAAATTTAATAACCCTTTAAATTCTAGAATAAAATGTAAATTAATTATTTTCAGCTTTTAGGCACATATTAATAATAACTTAAATGAATAATGTTCTTTTTTTCATTAGAAATAAAAAACTTAAATAAAATATATATTATATAGAATCTCTATATGTTGTATGATGTATAAGCATTATAATCTTTAATTTAGTTTTGTGTAGGTAAGAAATAAAGTACGCTAACGAATAAAAAAAATAGCATTTTATTAACATAATAAAAAGTTTAAACAAAATGTGTATTAACATTTCACATAACTGATTAAACTAAAATATTATATTAACAATTATTTTTTTCTTATTTATGCATATTAACTTAACTGAGATAAATAGTATAATTATATAAAAATCCTAGAATACATAGATGTAAAACACTAAATTCCTTGAAAACCAAGGTATAAAATCTTTAAAAACCTAATTATTCTTGAGAATAATAGTCTACAAACCTTTGAATACCATTAATCCTATAATACTTTGGTGTAAAACACTAAATTCCTTGAATACCAAGGTATAAAATCTTTAAAAAACCTTATTATTCTTGAAAAAAGACCTTTGAAAATTTAATTATCCCAAAAATCCTAGAATACTTTGGTGTAAAACACAAAATTCCTTAAATACCATGGCATAAATTATTTAATAATCCCAATAATACTTGAGAATATTCGTCTACAAACCTTATTATCCCATAAATCCTAGAATACTTGGTGTAAAACCCAAAACTCTATGAAAATCAAGGTATAAAATCTTTAAAAACCTAATCATTCTTGAGATTATTCTAATGAAACCTTAATAATCCCTTAAATCCTAGAATACTTTGGTGTAAAACACTAAATTCCAAGAAAAACAAGGTATATAATCTTTAAAAATCCCAATAGTTCTTGAGAATAATCCTATGAAAATTTAATTATCCCATAAATCCTAGAATACTATGGTGTAAACCACTAAATTTCATGAATACCATGGCATATAATAATTTATAATCCCAATAATTCTTGAAAAAAGTAGTATGAAAATTTAATAAACCCATAAATCCTAGAATACTTTGGTTTAAAATACTAAATTCCTTGAATACCATGGCATTAAATATTTAATAATCCCAATAATTCTTGAGAATATTCGTCTAAAAACCTTATAATCCCAAACATCCTAGAATACTTGGTGTAAAACACATAATTCCATGAAAATCAAGGTATAAAATCTTTAATAACCTAATCATTCTTGAGAATATTCCTATGAAACCTTAATAATCCCATAAATTCTAGAATACTTTTGTGTGAAACACTAAATTCCATGAATACCATAGCATAAAATATTTTATAATCTCAATAATACTTGAGAATATTCGTCTACAAAACTTATTATCCCATAAATCCTAGAATACTTGGTGTAAAACCCAAAACTCTATGAAAATCAAGGTATAAAATCTTTAATAACCTAATCATTCTTGAGAATATTCCTATGAAACCTTAATAATCCCATAAATTCTAGAATACTTTTGTGTGAAACACTAAATTCCATGAATACCATGGCATATAATAATTAATAATCCCAATAATTCTTGAGAATTATCCTATGAAAATTTAATAATCCTTTAAATTCTAGAATACATTGGTGTAAAACACTAAAGTCCATGATAACCAAGGTATAATATCTTTAAATACCTAATCATTCTTGAGAATATTCCTATGATACCTTAATAATCCCATAAATTCTAGAATACTTTGGTGTAAAACACAAAATTCCTTTAATACCTTGGCATATATTATTTAATAATCCCAATAATACTTGAGAATATTCGTCTAAAAACCTTATAATCCCATAAATCCTAGATTACTATGGTGTAAAACACTAAATTTCTTGAAAACCAAAGTATAAAATCTTTAAAAACCTAATTATTCTTGAGAATATTCCTATGAAAATTTAATAATCCTTTAAATTCTAGAATACATTGGTGGAAAACACTAAATTTCATGAAAACCAAGGTATAATATCTTTAAATACCTAATCTTTCTTGAGAATATTCGTCTAAAAACCATTTAATCCCATTAATAATAGAATACTTCGGTGTAAAACACTAAATTCCAATAAAACCAATGTATAAAATCTTTTAAATACCTAATAATTCTTTAGAATAGTTCTATGAAAGTTTAATAATCCCATAAATTTTAGAATACTTTGATGGAAAACACAAAATTTCATGAAATCCAAGGTATAAAATCTTTAATAAACCTTATTATTCTTGAAAATATTCGTCTAAAAACCTTTTAACCCCATAAATCCTAGAATACTTTGGTGGAAAACACTAAATTCCTTAAATACCATGGCATAAATTATTTAATAATCCCAATAATACTTGAGAATATTCGTCTACAAACCTTATTATCCCATAAATCCTAGAATACTTGGTGTAAAACCCAAAACTCTATGAAAATCAAGATATATAATCTTTAAAAACCTAATCATTCTTGAGATTATTCTAATGAAACCTTAATAATCCCTTAAATCCTAGAATACTTTGATGGAAAACACAAAATTTCATGAAATCCAAGGTATAAAATCTTTAATAAACCTTATTATTCTTGAAAATATTCGTCTAAAAACCTTTTAACCCCATAAATACTAGAATACTTTGGTGTAAAACAATAAATTTCATGAATACCATGGTATATAATCTTTAAAAATCCCAATAGTTCTTGAGAATAATCCTATGAAAATTTAATTATCCCATAAATCCTAGAATACTTTGGTGTAAAACACTAAATTTCTTGAATACCATGGCATTAAATATTTAATTATCCCAATAATTATTGAAAAAAGTAGAATGAATATTTAATAATCCATAAATCCTAGAATACATTTGGGTATATCACTAAATTCCTTGAATACCATGTCATAAAATAATTAATTATCCCAATAATTCTTGAAAATATTCGTCTACAAACCTATTAATCCCATAAATCTTAGAATACTTTGGTGTAAAACACTAAATTCCATGAATACCATGACATATAATAATTAATAATCCCAATAATTCTTGAAAATATTCGTCTACAAATCTATTAATCCCATAAATCTTAGAATACTTTGGTGTAAAACACTAAATTTCTTGAAAACCAAGGTATAAAATCATTAAAAACCTATTCATTCTTGAGAATATTCCTATGAAAATTTAATAATCCTTTAAATTCTAGAATACATTGGTGTAAAACACTAAAGTCCATGATAACCAAGGTATAATATCTTTAAATACCTAATCATTCTTGAGAATCTTCCTACGATACCTTAATAATCCCATAAATTCTAGAATACTTTGGTGTAAAATACCAAATTCCTTGTATACCATGGCATTAAATATTTAATAATCCATAAATCCTAGAATATATTTGGGTATATCACTAAATTCCATGAATACCATGGCATAAAATATTTTATAATCTCAATAATTCTTGAAAAAAGTAGTATGAAAATTTAATAAACCCATAAATCCTAGAATACTTTTGTGTGAAACACTAAATTCCATGAATACCATGGCATATAATAATTAATAATCCCAATAATTCTTGAGAATTATCCTATGAAAATTTAATAACCCTTTAAATTCTAGAATAAAATGTAAATTAATTATTTTCAGCTTTTAGGCACATATTAATTATAACTTAAATGAATAATGTTCTTTTTTTCATTAGAAATAAAAAACTTAAATAAAATATATATTATATAGAATCTCTATATGTTGTATGATGTATAAGCATTATAATCTTTAATTTAGTTTTGTGTAGGTAAGAAATAAAGTACGCTAACGAATAAAAAAAATAACATTTTATTAACATAATAAAAAGTTTAAACAAAATGTGTATTAACATTTCACATAACTGATTAAACTAAAATATTATATTAACAATTATTTTTTTCTTATTTATGCATATTAACTTAACTGAGATAAATAATATAATTATATAAAAATCCTAGAATACATAGATGTAAAACACTAAATTCCTTGAATACCAAGGTATAAAATCTTTAAAAAACCTTATTATTCTTGAAAAAAGACCTTTGAAAATTTAATTATCCCAAAAATCCTAGAATACTTTGGTGTAAAACACAAAATTCCTTAAATACCATGGCATAAATTATTTAATAATCCCAATAATACTTGAGAATATTCGTCTACAAACCTTATTATCCCATAAATCCTAGAATACTTGGTGTAAAACCCAAAACTCTATGAAAATCAAGGTATAAAATCTTTAAAAACCTAATCATTCTTGAGATTATTCTAATGAAACCTTAATAATCCCTTAAATCCTAGAATACTTTGGTGTAAAACACTAAATTCCAAGAAAAACAAGGTATATAATCTTTAAAAATCCCAATAGTTCTTGAGAATAATCCTATGAAAATTTAATTATCCCATAAATCCTAGAATACTATGGTGTAAACCACTAAATTTCATGAATACCATGGCATATAATAATTTATAATCCCAATAATTCTTGAAAAAAGTAGTATGAAAATTTAATGAACCCATAAATCCTAGAATACTTTGGTTTAAAATACTAAATTCCTTGAATACCATGGCATTAAATATTTAATAATCCCAATAATTCTTGAGAATATTCGTCTAAAAACCTTATAATCCCAAACATCCTAGAATACTTGGTGTAAAACACATAATTCCATGAAAATCAAGGTATAAAATCTTTAATAACCTAATCATTCTTGAGAATATTCCTATGAAACCTTAATAATCCCATAAATTCTAGAATACTTTTGTGTGAAACACTAAATTCCATGAATACCATAGCATAAAATATTTTATAATCTCAATAATACTTGAGAATAATCGTCTACAAACCTTATTATCCCATGAATCCTAGAATACTTGGTGTAAAACCCAAAACTCTATGAAAATCAAGGTATAAAATCTTTAATAACCTAATCATTCTTGAGAATATTCCTATGAAACCTTAATAATCCCATAAATTCTAGAATACTTTTGTGTGAAACACTAAATTCCATGAATACCATGGCATATAATAATTAATAATCCCAATAATTCTTGAGAATTATCCTATGAAAATTTAATAATCCTTTAAATTCTAGAATACATTGGTGTAAAACACTAAAGTCCATGATAACCAAGGTATAATATCTTTAAATAACTAATCATTCTTGAGAATATTCCTATGATACCTTAATAATCCCATAAATTCTAGAATACTTAGGTGTAAAACACAAAATTCCTTTAATACCTTGGCATATATTATTTAATAATCCCAATAATACTTGAGAATATTCGTCTAAAAACCTTATAATCCCATAAATCCTAGATTACTATGGTGTAAAACACTAAATTTCTTGAAAACCAAAGTATAAAATCTTTAAAAACCTAATTATTCTTGAGAATATTCCTATGAAAATTTAATAATCCTTTAAATTCTAGAATACTTTGGTGGAAAACACTAAATTTCATGAAAACCAAGGTATAATATCTTTAAATACCTAATCTTTCTTGAGAATATTCGTCTAAAAACCTTTTAATCCCATTAATAATAGAATACTTCGGTGTAAAACACTAAATTCCAATAAAACCAATGTATAAAATCTTTTAAATACCTAATAATTCTTTAAAATAGTTCTATGAAAGTTTAATAATCCCATAAATTTTAGAATACTTTGATGGAAAACACAAAATTTCATGAAATCCAAGGTATAAAATCTTTAAAAACCTAATCATTCTTGAGATTATTCTAATGAAACCTTAATAATCCCTTAAATCCTAGAATACTTTGGGGTAAATCACTAAATTCCTTGAAATCCAAGGTATAAAATCTTTAATAAACCTTATTATTCTTGAAAATATTCGTCTAAAAACCTTTTAACCCCATAAATCCTAGAATACTTTGGTGTAAAACACTAAATTCCTTAAATACCATGGCATAAATTATTTAATAATCCCAATAATACTTGAGAATATTCGTCTACAAACCTTATTATCCCATAAATCCTAGAATACTTGGTGTAAAACCCAAAACTCTATGAAAATCAAGATATATAATCTTTAAAAACCTAATCATTCTTGAGATTATTCTAATGAAACCTTAATAATCCCTTAAATCCTAGAATACTTTGATGGAAAACACAAAATTTCATGAAATCCAAGGTATAAAATCTTTAATAAACCTTATTATTCTTGAAAATATTCGTCTAAAAACCTTTTAACCCCATAAATACTAGAATACTTTGGTGTAAAACAATAAATTTCATGAATACCATGGTATATAATCTTTAAAAATCCCAATAGTTCTTGAGAATAATCCTATGAAAATTTAATTATCCCATAAATCCTAGAATACTTTGGTGTAAAACACTAAATTTCTTGAATACCATGGCATTAAATATTTAATTATCCCAATAATTATTGAAAAAAGTAGAATGAATATTTAATAATCCATAAATCCTAGAATACATTTGGGTATATCACTAAATTCCTTGAATACCATGTCATAAAATAATTAATTATCCCAATAATTCTTGAAAATATTCGTCTACAAACCTATTAATCCCATAAATCTTAGAATACTTTGGTGTAAAACACTAAATTTCTTGAAAACCAAGGTATAAAATCATTAAAAACCTATTCATTCTTGAGAATATTCCTATGAAACCTTAATAATCCCATAAATTCTAGAATACTTTTGTGTGAAACACTAAATTCCATGAATACCATGGCATATAATAATTAATAATCCCTATAATTCTTGAGAATTATCCTATGAAAATTTAATAATCCTTTAAATTCTAGAATACATTGGTGTAAAACACTAAATTCCTTGAATACCATGGTATAAAATATTTTATAATCCCAATAATTCTTGAAAAATGTAGTATGAAAATTTAATAAACCCATAAATCCCAGAATACTTTGGTGTAAAACACTAAATTCCATGAATACCATGACATATAATAATTAATAATCCCAATAATTCTTGAAAATATTCGTCTACAAACCTATTAATCCCATAAATCTTAGAATACTTTGGTGTAAAACACTAAATTTCTTGAAAACCAAGGTATAAAATCATTAAAAACCTATTCATTCTTGAGAATATTCCTATGAAAATTTAATAATCCTTTAAATTCTAGAATACATTGGTGTAAAACACTAAAGTCCATGATAACCAAGGTATAATATCTTTAAATACCTAATCATTCTTGAGAATCTTCCTACGATACCTTAATAATCCCATAAATTCTAGAATACTTTGGTGTAAAATACCAAATTCCTTGTATACCATGGCATTAAATATTTAATAATCCATAAATCCTAGAATATATTTGGGTATATCACTAAATTCCATGAATACCATGGCATAAAATATTTTATAATCTCAATAATTCTTGAAAAAAGTAGTATGAAAATTTAATAAACCCATAAATCCTAGAATACTTTTGTGTGAAACACTAAATTCCATGAATACCATGGCATATAATAATTAATAATCCCAATAATTCTTGAGAATTATCCTATGAAAATTTAATAACCCTTTAAATTCTAGAATAAAATGTAAATTAATTATTTTCAGCTTTTAGGCACATATTAATTATAACTTAAATGAATAATGTTCTTTTTTTCATTAGAAATAAAAAACTTAAATAAAATATATATTATATAGAATCTCTATATGTTGTATGATGTATAAGCATTATAATCTTTAATTTAGTTTTGTGTAGGTAAGAAATAAAGTACGCTAACGAATAAAAAAAATAACATTTTATTAACATAATAAAAAGTTTAAACAAAATGTGTATTAACATTTCACATAACTGATTAAACTAAAATATTATATTAACAATTATTTTTTTCTTATTTATGCATATTAACTTAACTGAGATAAATAATATAATTATATAAAAATCCTAGAATACATAGATGTAAAACACTAAATTCCTTGAATACCAAGGTATAAAATCTTTAAAAAACCTTATTATTCTTGAAAAAAGACCTTTGAAAATTTAATTATCCCAAAAATCCTAGAATACTTTGGTGTAAAACACAAAATTCCTTAAATACCATGGCATAAATTATTTAATAATCCCAATAATACTTGAGAATATTCGTCTACAAACCTTATTATCCCATAAATCCTAGAATACTTGGTGTAAAACCCAAAACTCTATGAAAATCAAGGTATAAAATCTTTAAAAACCTAATCATTCTTGAGATTATTCTAATGAAACCTTAATAATCCCTTAAATCCTAGAATACTTTGGTGTAAAACACTAAATTCCAAGAAAAACAAGGTATATAATCTTTAAAAATCCCAATAGTTCTTGAGAATAATCCTATGAAAATTTAATTATCCCATAAATCCTAGAATACTATGGTGTAAACCACTAAATTTCATGAATACCATGGCATATAATAATTTATAATCCCAATAATTCTTGAAAAAAGTAGTATGAAAATTTAATAAACCCATAAATCCTAGAATACTTTGGTTTAAAATACTAAATTCCTTGAATACCATGGCATTAAATATTTAATAATCCCAATAATTCTTGAGAATATTCGTCTAAAAACCTTATAATCCCAAACATCCTAGAATACTTGGTGTAAAACACATAATTCCATGAAAATCAAGGTATAAAATCTTTAATAACCTAATCATTCTTGAGAATATTCCTATGAAACCTTAATAATCCCATAAATTCTAGAATACTTTTGTGTGAAACACTAAATTCCATGAATACCATAGCATAAAATATTTTATAATCTCAATAATACTTGAGAATATTCGTCTACAAAACTTATTATCCCATAAATCCTAGAATACTTGGTGTAAAACCCAAAACTCTATGAAAATCAAGGTATAAAATCTTTAATAACCTAATCATTCTTGAGAATATTCCTATGAAACCTTAATAATCCCATAAATTCTAGAATACTTTTGTGTGAAACACTAAATTCCATGAATACCATGGCATATAATAATTAATAATCCCAATAATTCTTGAGAATTATCCTATGAAAATTTAATAATCCTTTAAATTCTAGAATACATTGGTGTAAAACACTAAAGTCCATGATAACCAAGGTATAATATCTTTAAATACCTAATCATTCTTGAGAATATTCCTATGATACCTTAATAATCCCATAAATTCTAGAATACTTTGGTGTAAAACACAAAATTCCTTTAATACCTTGGCATATATTATTTAATAATCCCAATAATACTTGAGAATATTCGTCTAAAAACCTTATAATCCCATAAATCCTAGATTACTATGGTGTAAAACACTAAATTTCTTGAAAACCAAAGTATAAAATCTTTAAAAACCTAATTATTCTTGAGAATATTCCTATGAAAATTTAATAATCCTTTAAATTCTAGAATACATTGGTGGAAAACACTAAATTTCATGAAAACCAAGGTATAATATCTTTAAATACCTAATCTTTCTTGAGAATATTCGTCTAAAAACCATTTAATCCCATTAATAATAGAATACTTCGGTGTAAAACACTAAATTCCAATAAAACCAATGTATAAAATCTTTTAAATACCTAATAATTCTTTAGAATAGTTCTATGAAAGTTTAATAATCCCATAAATTTTAGAATACTTTGATGGAAAACACAAAATTTCATGAAATCCAAGGTATAAAATCTTTAATAAACCTTATTATTCTTGAAAATATTCGTCTAAAAACCTTTTAACCCCATAAATCCTAGAATACTTTGGTGGAAAACACTAAATTCCTTAAATACCATGGCATAAATTATTTAATAATCCCAATAATACTTGAGAATATTCGTCTACAAACCTTATTATCCCATAAATCCTAGAATACTTGGTGTAAAACCCAAAACTCTATGAAAATCAAGATATATAATCTTTAAAAACCTAATCATTCTTGAGATTATTCTAATGAAACCTTAATAATCCCTTAAATCCTAGAATACTTTGATGGAAAACACAAAATTTCATGAAATCCAAGGTATAAAATCTTTAATAAACCTTATTATTCTTGAAAATATTCGTCTAAAAACCTTTTAACCCCATAAATACTAGAATACTTTGGTGTAAAACAATAAATTTCATGAATACCATGGTATATAATCTTTAAAAATCCCAATAGTTCTTGAGAATAATCCTATGAAAATTTAATTATCCCATAAATCCTAGAATACTTTGGTGTAAAACACTAAATTTCTTGAATACCATGGCATTAAATATTTAATTATCCCAATAATTATTGAAAAAAGTAGAATGAATATTTAATAATCCATAAATCCTAGAATACATTTGGGTATATCACTAAATTCCTTGAATACCATGTCATAAAATAATTAATTATCCCAATAATTCTTGAAAATATTCGTCTACAAACCTATTAATCCCATAAATCTTAGAATACTTTGGTGTAAAACACTAAATTTCTTGAAAACCAAGGTATAAAATCATTAAAAACCTATTTATTCTTGAGAATATTCCTATGAAACCTTAATAATCCCATAAATTCTAGAATACTTTTGTGTGAAACACTAAATTCCATGAATACCATGGCATATAATAATTAATAATCCCTATAATTCTTGAGAAATATCCTATGAAAATTTAATAATCCTTTAAATTCTAGAATACATTGGTGTAAAACACTAAATTCCTTGAATACCATGGTATAAAATATTTTATAATCCCAATAATTCTTGAAAAATGTAGTATGAAAATTTAATAAACCCATAAATCCCAGAATACTTTGGTGTAAAACACTAAATTCCATGAATACCATGACATATAATAATTAATAATCCCAATAATTCTTGAAAATATTCGTCTACAAACCTATTAATCCCATAAATCTTAGAATACTTTGGTGTAAAACACTAAATTTCTTGAAAACCAAGGTATAAAATCATTAAAAACCTATTCATTCTTGAGAATATTCCTATGAAAATTTAATAATCCTTTAAATTCTAGAATACATTGGTGTAAAACACTAAAGTCCATGATAACCAAGGTATAATATCTTTAAATACCTAATCATTCTTGAGAATCTTCCTACGATACCTTAATAATCCCATAAATTCTAGAATACTTTGGTGTAAAATACCAAATTCCTTGTATACCATGGCATTAAATATTTAATAATCCATAAATCCTAGAATATATTTGGGTATATCACTAAATTCCATGAATACCATGGCATAAAATATTTTATAATCTCAATAATTCTTGAAAAAAGTAGTATGAAAATTTAATAAACCCATAAATCCTAGAATACTTTTGTGTGAAACACTAAATTCCATGAATACCATGGCATATAATAATTAATAATCCCAATAATTCTTGAGAATTATCCTATGAAAATTTAATAACCCTTTAAATTCTAGAATAAAATGTAAATTAATTATTTTCAGCTTTTAGGCACATATTAATTATAACTTAAATGAATAATGTTCTTTTTTTCATTAGAAATAAAAAACTTAAATAAAATATATATTATATAGAATCTCTATATGTTGTATGATGTATAAGCATTATAATCTTTAATTTAGTTTTGTGTAGGTAAGAAATAAAGTACGCTAACGAATAAAAAAAATAACATTTTATTAACATAATAAAAAGTTTAAACAAAATGTGTATTAACATTTCACATAACTGATTAAACTAAAATATTATATTAACAATTATTTTTTTCTTATTTATGCATATTAACTTAACTGAGATAAATAATATAATTATATAAAAATCCTAGAATACATAGATGTAAAACACTAAATTCCTTGAATACCAAGGTATAAAATCTTTAAAAAACCTTATTATTCTTGAAAAAAGACCTTTGAAAATTTAATTATCCCAAAAATCCTAGAATACTTTGGTGTAAAACACAAAATTCCTTAAATACCATGGCATAAATTATTTAATAATCCCAATAATACTTGAGAATATTCGTCTACAAACCTTATTATCCCATAAATCCTAGAATACTTGGTGTAAAACCCAAAACTCTATGAAAATCAAGGTATAAAATCTTTAAAAACCTAATCATTCTTGAGATTATTCTAATGAAACCTTAATAATCCCTTAAATCCTAGAATACTTTGGTGTAAAACACTAAATTCCAAGAAAAACAAGGTATATAATCTTTAAAAATCCCAATAGTTCTTGAGAATAATCCTATGAAAATTTAATTATCCCATAAATCCTAGAATACTATGGTGTAAACCACTAAATTTCATGAATACCATGGCATATAATAATTTATAATCCCAATAATTCTTGAAAAAAGTAGTATGAAAATTTAATAAACCCATAAATCCTAGAATACTTTGGTTTAAAATACTAAATTCCTTGAATACCATGGCATTAAATATTTAATAATCCCAATAATTCTTGAGAATATTCGTCTAAAAACCTTATAATCCCAAACATCCTAGAATACTTGGTGTAAAACACATAATTCCATGAAAATCAAGGTATAAAATCTTTAATAACCTAATCATTCTTGAGAATATTCCTATGAAACCTTAATAATCCCATAAATTCTAGAATACTTTTGTGTGAAACACTAAATTCCATGAATACCATAGCATAAAATATTTTATAATCTCAATAATACTTGAGAATATTCGTCTACAAAACTTATTATCCCATAAATCCTAGAATACTTGGTGTAAAACCCAAAACTCTATGAAAATCAAGGTATAAAATCTTTAATAACCTAATCATTCTTGAGAATATTCCTATGAAACCTTAATAATCCCATAAATTCTAGAATACTTTTGTGTGAAACACTAAATTCCATGAATACCATGGCATATAATAATTAATAATCCCAATAATTCTTGAGAATTATCCTATGAAAATTTAATAATCCTTTAAATTCTAGAATACATTGGTGTAAAACACTAAAGTCCATGATAACCAAGGTATAATATCTTTAAATACCTAATCATTCTTGAGAATATTCCTATGATACCTTAATAATCCCATAAATTCTAGAATACTTTGGTGTAAAACACAAAATTCCTTTAATACCTTGGCATATATTATTTAATAATCCCAATAATACTTGAGAATATTCGTCTAAAAACCTTATAATCCCATAAATCCTAGATTACTATGGTGTAAAACACTAAATTTCTTGAAAACCAAAGTATAAAATCTTTAAAAACCTAATTATTCTTGAGAATATTCCTATGAAAATTTAATAATCCTTTAAATTCTAGAATACATTGGTGGAAAACACTAAATTTCATGAAAACCAAGGTATAATATCTTTAAATACCTAATCTTTCTTGAGAATATTCGTCTAAAAACCATTTAATCCCATTAATAATAGAATACTTCGGTGTAAAACACTAAATTCCAATAAAACCAATGTATAAAATCTTTTAAATACCTAATAATTCTTTAGAATAGTTCTATGAAAGTTTAATAATCCCATAAATTTTAGAATACTTTGATGGAAAACACAAAATTTCATGAAATCCAAGGTATAAAATCTTTAATAAACCTTATTATTCTTGAAAATATTCGTCTAAAAACCTTTTAACCCCATAAATCCTAGAATACTTTGGTGGAAAACACTAAATTCCTTAAATACCATGGCATAAATTATTTAATAATCCCAATAATACTTGAGAATATTCGTCTACAAACCTTATTATCCCATAAATCCTAGAATACTTGGTGTAAAACCCAAAACTCTATGAAAATCAAGATATATAATCTTTAAAAACCTAATCATTCTTGAGATTATTCTAATGAAACCTTAATAATCCCTTAAATCCTAGAATACTTTGATGGAAAACACAAAATTTCATGAAATCCAAGGTATAAAATCTTTAATAAACCTTATTATTCTTGAAAATATTCGTCTAAAAACCTTTTAACCCCATAAATACTAGAATACTTTGGTGTAAAACAATAAATTTCATGAATACCATGGTATATAATCTTTAAAAATCCCAATAGTTCTTGAGAATAATCCTATGAAAATTTAATTATCCCATAAATCCTAGAATACTTTGGTGTAAAACACTAAATTTCTTGAATACCATGGCATTAAATATTTAATTATCCCAATAATTATTGAAAAAAGTAGAATGAATATTTAATAATCCATAAATCCTAGAATACATTTGGGTATATCACTAAATTCCTTGAATACCATGTCATAAAATAATTAATTATCCCAATAATTCTTGAAAATATTCGTCTACAAACCTATTAATCCCATAAATCTTAGAATACTTTGGTGTAAAACACTAAATTTCTTGAAAACCAAGGTATAAAATCATTAAAAACCTATTCATTCTTGAGAATATTCCTATGAAACCTTAATAATCCCATAAATTCTAGAATACTTTTGTGTGAAACACTAAATTCCATGAATACCATGGCATAAGATAATTAATAATCCCTATAATTCTTGAGAAATATCCTATGAAAATTTAATAATCCTTTAAATTCTAGAATACATTGGTGTAAAACACTAAATTCCTTGAATACCATGGTATAAAATATTTTATAATCCCAATAATTCTTGAAAAATGTAGTATGAAAATTTAATAAACCCATAAATCCCAGAATACTTTGGTGTAAAACACTAAATTCCATGAATACCATGACATATAATAATTAATAATCCCAATAATTCTTGAAAATATTCGTCTACAAACCTATTAATCCCATAAATCTTAGAATACTTTGGTGTAAAACACTAAATTTCTTGAAAACCAAGGTATAAAATCATTAAAAACCTATTCATTCTTGAGAATATTCCTATGAAAATTTAATAATCCTTTAAATTCTAGAATACATTGGTGTAAAACACTAAAGTCCATGATAACCAAGGTATAATATCTTTAAATACCTAATCATTCTTGAGAATCTTCCTACGATACCTTAATAATCCCATAAATTCTAGAATACTTTGGTGTAAAATACCAAATTCCTTGTATACCATGGCATTAAATATTTAATAATCCATAAATCCTAGAATATATTTGGGTATATCACTAAATTCCATGAATACCATGGCATAAAATATTTTATAATCTCAATAATTCTTGAAAAAAGTAGTATGAAAATTTAATAAACCCATAAATCCTAGAATACTTTTGTGTGAAACACTAAATTCCATGAATACCATGGCATATAATAATTAATAATCCCAATAATTCTTGAGAATTATCCTATGAAAATTTAATAACCCTTTAAATTCTAGAATAAAATGTAAATTAATTATTTTCAGCTTTTAGGCACATATTAATTATAACTTAAATGAATAATGTTCTTTTTTTCATTAGAAATAAAAAACTTAAATAAAATATATATTATATAGAATCTCTATATGTTGTATGATGTATAAGCATTATAATCTTTAATTTAGTTTTGTGTAGGTAAGAAATAAAGTACGCTAACGAATAAAAAAAATAACATTTTATTAACATAATAAAAAGTTTAAACAAAATGTGTATTAACATTTCACATAACTGATTAAACTAAAATATTATATTAACAATTATTTTTTTCTTATTTATGCATATTAACTTAACTGAGATAAATAATATAATTATATAAAAATCCTAGAATACATAGATGTAAAACACTAAATTCCTTGAATACCAAGGTATAAAATCTTTAAAAAACCTTATTATTCTTGAAAAAAGACCTTTGAAAATTTAATTATCCCAAAAATCCTAGAATACTTTGGTGTAAAACACAAAATTCCTTAAATACCATGGCATAAATTATTTAATAATCCCAATAATACTTGAGAATATTCGTCTACAAACCTTATTATCCCATAAATCCTAGAATACTTGGTGTAAAACCCAAAACTCTATGAAAATCAAGGTATAAAATCTTTAAAAACCTAATCATTCTTGAGATTATTCTAATGAAACCTTAATAATCCCTTAAATCCTAGAATACTTTGGTGTAAAACACTAAATTCCAAGAAAAACAAGGTATATAATCTTTAAAAATCCCAATAGTTCTTGAGAATAATCCTATGAAAATTTAATTATCCCATAAATCCTAGAATACTATGGTGTAAACCACTAAATTTCATGAATACCATGGCATATAATAATTTATAATCCCAATAATTCTTGAAAAAAGTAGTATGAAAATTTAATAAACCCATAAATCCTAGAATACTTTGGTTTAAAATACTAAATTCCTTGAATACCATGGCATTAAATATTTAATAATCCCAATAATTCTTGAGAATATTCGTCTAAAAACCTTATAATCCCAAACATCCTAGAATACTTGGTGTAAAACACATAATTCCATGAAAATCAAGGTATAAAATCTTTAATAACCTAATCATTCTTGAGAATATTCCTATGAAACCTTAATAATCCCATAAATTCTAGAATACTTTTGTGTGAAACACTAAATTCCATGAATACCATAGCATAAAATATTTTATAATCTCAATAATACTTGAGAATATTCGTCTACAAAACTTATTATCCCATAAATCCTAGAATACTTGGTGTAAAACCCAAAACTCTATGAAAATCAAGGTATAAAATCTTTAATAACCTAATCATTCTTGAGAATATTCCTATGAAACCTTAATAATCCCATAAATTCTAGAATACTTTTGTGTGAAACACTAAATTCCATGAATACCATGGCATATAATAATTAATAATCCCAATAATTCTTGAGAATTATCCTATGAAAATTTAATAATCCTTTAAATTCTAGAATACATTGGTGTAAAACACTAAAGTCCATGATAACCAAGGTATAATATCTTTAAATACCTAATCATTCTTGAGAATATTCCTATGATACCTTAATAATCCCATAAATTCTAGAATACTTTGGTGTAAAACACAAAATTCCTTTAATACCTTGGCATATATTATTTAATAATCCCAATAATACTTGAGAATATTCGTCTAAAAACCTTATAATCCCATAAATCCTAGATTACTATGGTGTAAAACACTAAATTTCTTGAAAACCAAAGTATAAAATCTTTAAAAACCTAATTATTCTTGAGAATATTCCTATGAAAATTTAATAATCCTTTAAATTCTAGAATACATTGGTGGAAAACACTAAATTTCATGAAAACCAAGGTATAATATCTTTAAATACCTAATCTTTCTTGAGAATATTCGTCTAAAAACCATTTAATCCCATTAATAATAGAATACTTCGGTGTAAAACACTAAATTCCAATAAAACCAATGTATAAAATCTTTTAAATACCTAATAATTCTTTAGAATAGTTCTATGAAAGTTTAATAATCCCATAAATTTTAGAATACTTTGATGGAAAACACAAAATTTCATGAAATCCAAGGTATAAAATCTTTAATAAACCTTATTATTCTTGAAAATATTCGTCTAAAAACCTTTTAACCCCATAAATCCTAGAATACTTTGGTGGAAAACACTAAATTCCTTAAATACCATGGCATAAATTATTTAATAATCCCAATAATACTTGAGAATATTCGTCTACAAACCTTATTATCCCATAAATCCTAGAATACTTGGTGTAAAACCCAAAACTCTATGAAAATCAAGATATATAATCTTTAAAAACCTAATCATTCTTGAGATTATTCTAATGAAACCTTAATAATCCCTTAAATCCTAGAATACTTTGATGGAAAACACAAAATTTCATGAAATCCAAGGTATAAAATCTTTAATAAACCTTATTATTCTTGAAAATATTCGTCTAAAAACCTTTTAACCCCATAAATACTAGAATACTTTGGTGTAAAACAATAAATTTCATGAATACCATGGTATATAATCTTTAAAAATCCCAATAGTTCTTGAGAATAATCCTATGAAAATTTAATTATCCCATAAATCCTAGAATACTTTGGTGTAAAACACTAAATTTCTTGAATACCATGGCATTAAATATTTAATTATCCCAATAATTATTGAAAAAAGTAGAATGAATATTTAATAATCCATAAATCCTAGAATACATTTGGGTATATCACTAAATTCCTTGAATACCATGTCATAAAATAATTAATTATCCCAATAATTCTTGAAAATATTCGTCTACAAACCTATTAATCCCATAAATCTTAGAATACTTTGGTGTAAAACACTAAATTTCTTGAAAACCAAGGTATAAAATCATTAAAAACCTATTTATTCTTGAGAATATTCCTATGAAACCTTAATAATCCCATAAATTCTAGAATACTTTTGTGTGAAACACTAAATTCCATGAATACCATGGCATATAATAATTAATAATCCCTATAATTCTTGAGAAATATCCTATGAAAATTTAATAATCCTTTAAATTCTAGAATACATTGGTGTAAAACACTAAATTCCTTGAATACCATGGTATAAAATATTTTATAATCCCAATAATTCTTGAAAAATGTAGTATGAAAATTTAATAAACCCATAAATCCCAGAATACTTTGGTGTAAAACACTAAATTCCATGAATACCATGACATATAATAATTAATAATCCCAATAATTCTTGAAAATATTCGTCTACAAACCTATTAATCCCATAAATCTTAGAATACTTTGGTGTAAAACACTAAATTTCTTGAAAACCAAGGTATAAAATCATTAAAAACCTATTCATTCTTGAGAATATTCCTATGAAAATTTAATAATCCTTTAAATTCTAGAATACATTGGTGTAAAACACTAAAGTCCATGATAACCAAGGTATAATATCTTTAAATACCTAATCATTCTTGAGAATCTTCCTACGATACCTTAATAATCCCATAAATTCTAGAATACTTTGGTGTAAAATACCAAATTCCTTGTATACCATGGCATTAAATATTTAATAATCCATAAATCCTAGAATATATTTGGGTATATCACTAAATTCCATGAATACCATGGCATAAAATATTTTATAATCTCAATAATTCTTGAAAAAAGTAGTATGAAAATTTAATAAACCCATAAATCCTAGAATACTTTTGTGTGAAACACTAAATTCCATGAATACCATGGCATATAATAATTAATAATCCCAATAATTCTTGAGAATTATCCTATGAAAATTTAATAACCCTTTAAATTCTAGAATAAAATGTAAATTAATTATTTTCAGCTTTTAGGCACATATTAATTATAACTTAAATGAATAATGTTCTTTTTTTCATTAGAAATAAAAAACTTAAATAAAATATATATTATATAGAATCTCTATATGTTGTATGATGTATAAGCATTATAATCTTTAATTTAGTTTTGTGTAGGTAAGAAATAAAGTACGCTAACGAATAAAAAAAATAACATTTTATTAACATAATAAAAAGTTTAAACAAAATGTGTATTAACATTTCACATAACTGATTAAACTAAAATATTATATTAACAATTATTTTTTTCTTATTTATGCATATTAACTTAACTGAGATAAATAATATAATTATATAAAAATCCTAGAATACATAGATGTAAAACACTAAATTCCTTGAATACCAAGGTATAAAATCTTTAAAAAACCTTATTATTCTTGAAAAAAGACCTTTGAAAATTTAATTATCCCAAAAATCCTAGAATACTTTGGTGTAAAACACAAAATTCCTTAAATACCATGGCATAAATTATTTAATAATCCCAATAATACTTGAGAATATTCGTCTACAAACCTTATTATCCCATAAATCCTAGAATACTTGGTGTAAAACCCAAAACTCTATGAAAATCAAGGTATAAAATCTTTAAAAACCTAATCATTCTTGAGATTATTCTAATGAAACCTTAATAATCCCTTAAATCCTAGAATACTTTGGTGTAAAACACTAAATTCCAAGAAAAACAAGGTATATAATCTTTAAAAATCCCAATAGTTCTTGAGAATAATCCTATGAAAATTTAATTATCCCATAAATCCTAGAATACTATGGTGTAAACCACTAAATTTCATGAATACCATGGCATATAATAATTTATAATCACAATAATTCTTGAAAAAAGTAGTATGAAAATTTAATAAACCCATAAATCCTAGAATACTTTGGTTTAAAATACTAAATTCCTTGAATACCATGGCATTAAATATTTAATAATCCCAATAATTCTTGAGAATATTCGTCTAAAAACCTTATAATCCCAAACATCCTAGAATACTTGGTGTAAAACACATAATTCCATGAAAATCAAGGTATAAAATCTTTAATAACCTAATCATTCTTGAGAATATTCCTATGAAACCTTAATAATCCCATAAATTCTAGAATACTTTTGTGTGAAACACTAAATTCCATGAATACCATAGCATAAAATATTTTATAATCTCAATAATACTTGAGAATATTCGTCTACAAAACTTATTATCCCATAAATCCTAGAATACTTGGTGTAAAACCCAAAACTCTATGAAAATCAAGGTATAAAATCTTTAATAACCTAATCATTCTTGAGAATATTCCTATGAAACCTTAATAATCCCATAAATTCTAGAATACTTTTGTGTGAAACACTAAATTCCATGAATACCATGGCATATAATAATTAATAATCCCAATAATTCTTGAGAATTATCCTATGAAAATTTAATAATCCTTTAAATTCTAGAATACATTGGTGTAAAACACTAAAGTCCATGATAACCAAGGTATAATATCTTTAAATACCTAATCATTCTTGAGAATATTCCTATGATACCTTAATAATCCCATAAATTCTAGAATACTTTGGTGTAAAACACAAAATTCCTTTAATACCTTGGCATATATTATTTAATAATCCCAATAATACTTGAGAATATTCGTCTAAAAACCTTATAATCCCATAAATCCTAGATTACTATGGTGTAAAACACTAAATTTCTTGAAAACCAAAGTATAAAATCTTTAAAAACCTAATTATTCTTGAGAATATTCCTATGAAAATTTAATAATCCTTTAAATTCTAGAATACATTGGTGGAAAACACTAAATTTCATGAAAACCAAGGTATAATATCTTTAAATACCTAATCTTTCTTGAGAATATTCGTCTAAAAACCATTTAATCCCATTAATAATAGAATACTTCGGTGTAAAACACTAAATTCCAATAAAACCAATGTATAAAATCTTTTAAATACCTAATAATTCTTTAGAATAGTTCTATGAAAGTTTAATAATCCCATAAATTTTAGAATACTTTGATGGAAAACACAAAATTTCATGAAATCCAAGGTATAAAATCTTTAATAAACCTTATTATTCTTGAAAATATTCGTCTAAAAACCTTTTAACCCCATAAATCCTAGAATACTTTGGTGGAAAACACTAAATTTCATGAAAACCAAGGTATAATATCTTTAAATACCTAATCATTCTTGAGAATATTCGTCTACAAACCTTATAATCCCAGAAATTCTAGAATACTTGATCTAAAACCCAAAATTCTATGACAATCAAGGTATAAAATCATTAAAAACCTAATCATTCTTGAGATTTTTTTAACACAACCTTAATTATCCCTTAAATCCTAGAATACTTTGGTGTAAAACACTAAATTCATTGAATACCATGGCATTAAATATTTAATAATCCCAATAATTCTTGAAAATATTCGTCTTCGAACCTTTTAATCCCATAAATCATGGAATACTTTGGTGTGAAACACTAAATTTCTTGAATACCATGGCATTAAATATTTAATAATCCCAATAATTTTTGAAAAAAGTAGTATGAATATTTAATAATCCATAAATCCTAGAATACTTTTGGGTATATCACTAAATTCCTTGAATACCATGTCATAAAATAATTAATAATCCCAATCATTCTTGAGAATATTCGTCTACAAACCTTATAATCCCATAAATCCTAGAATACTATGGTGTAAAACACTAAATTCCATGATAACCAAGGTATAATATCTTTAATAAACCTTATTATTCTTGAAAATATTCGTCTAAAAACCTTTTAACCCCATAAATACTAGAATACTTTGGTGTAAAACAATAAATTTCATGAATACCATGGTATATAATCTTTAAAAATCCCAATAGTTCTTGAGAATAATCCTATGAAAATTTAATTATCCCTTAAATCCTAGAATACTTTGGTGTAAAACACTAAATTCCTTGAATACCATGGCATAAAATATTTTATAATCCCAATAATTCTTTAAAAAAGTAGTATGAAAATTTAATAAACCCATAAATCCTAGAATACTTTGGTGTAAAACACTAAATTCCATGAATACCAGGCATAAAATATTTTATAATCTCAATAATACTTGAGAATATTCGTCTACAAACCTTATTATCCCATAAATCCTAGTATACTTGGTGTAAAACCCAAAACTCTATGAAAATCAAGGTATAAAATCTTTAATAACCTAATCATTCTTGAGAATATTCCTATGAAACCTTAATAATCCCATAAATTCTAGAATACTTTTGTGTGAAACACTAAATTCCATGAATACCATGGCATATAATAATTAATAATCCCAATAATTCTTGAGAATTATCCTATGAAAATTTAATAATCCTTTAAATTCTAGAATACATTGGTGTAAAACACTAAAGTCCATGATAACCAAGGTATAATATCTTTAAATACCTAATCATTCTTGAGAATATTCCTATGATACCTTAATAATCCCATAAATTCTAGAGTACTTTGGTGTAAAATACCAAATTCCTTGTATACCATGGCATTAAATATTTAATAATCCATAAATCCTAGAATATATTTGGGTATATCACTAAATTCCATGAATACCATGGCATAAAATATTTTATAATCTCAATAATTCTTGAAAAAAGTAGTATGAATATTTAATAATCCATAAATCCTAGAATACTTTTGGGTATATCACTAAATTCCTTGAATACCATGTCATAAAATAATTAATTATCCCAATAATTCTTGAAAATATTCGTCTACAAACCTATTAATCCCATAAATCTTAGAATACTTTGGTGTAAAACACTAAATTTCTTGAAAACCAAGGTATAAAATCATTAAAAACCTATTCATTCTTGAGAATATTCCTATGAAACCTTAATAATCCCATAAATTCTAGAATACTTTTGTGTGAAACACTAAATTCCATGAATACCATGGCATATAATAATTAATAATCCCAATAATTCTTGAGAATTATCCTATGAAAATTTAATAATCCTTTAAATTCTAGAATACATTGGTGTAAAACACTAAAGTCCATGATAACCAAGGTATAATATCTTTAAATACCTAATCATTCTTGAGAATATTCCTATGATACCTTAATAATCCCATAAATTCTAGAATACTTTGGTGTAAAATACCAAATTCCTTGTATACCATGGCATTAAATATTTAATAATCCATAAATCCTAGAATATATTTGGGTATATCACTAAATTCCATGAATACCATGGCATATAATATTTTATAATCTCAATAATTCTTGAAAAAAGTAGTATGAAAATTTAATAAACCCATAAATCCTAGAATACTTTGGGGTAAATCACTAAATTCCTTGAAATCCAAGGTATAAAATATTTAATAAACCTTATTATTCTTGAGAATATTCGTCTAAAAACCTTATAATCCCATAAATCCTAGAATACTTTGGTGGAAAACACTAAATTCCATGATAACCAAGGTATAAAATCTTTAAAAACCTAATCATTCTTGAGAATATTCCTATGAAACCTTAATAATCCCATAAATTCTAGAATACTTTTCTGCGAAACACTAAATTCCATGAATACCATGGCATATAATAATTAATAATCCCAATCATTCTTGAGAATATTCGTCTACAAACCTTATAATCCCATAAATCCTAGAATACTATGGTGTAAAACACTTAATTCCATGATAACCAAGGTATAATATCTTTAAATACCTAATCATTCTTGAGAATATTCCTATGATACCTTAATAATCCCATAAATTCTAGAATACTTTGGTGTAAAACAAAAAATTCCTTTAATACCTTGGCATAAATTATTTAATAATCCCAATAATACTTGAGAATATTCGTCTAAAAACCTTATAATCCCATAAATCCTAGATTACTATGGTGTTAAACACTAAATTTCTTGAGAACCAAGGTATAAAATCTTTAATAAACCTTATTATTCTTGAAAATATTCGTCTAAAAACCTTTTAACCCCATAAATACTAGAATACTTTGGTGTAAAACAATAAATTTCATGAATACCATGGTATATAATCTTTAAAAATCCCAATAGTTCTTGAGAATAATCCTATGAAAATTTAATTATCCCATAAATCCTAGAATACTTTGGTGTAAAACACTAAATTTCTTGAATACCATGGCATTAAATATTTAATTATCCCAATAATTATTGATAAAAGTAGAATGAATATTTAATAATCCATAAATCCTAGAATACATTTGGGTATATCACTAAATTCCTTGAATACCATGTCATAAAATAATTAATTATCCCAATAATTCTTGAAAATATTCGTCTACAAACCTATTAATCCCATAAATCTTAGAATACTTTGGTGTAAAACACTAAATTTCTTGAAAATTAAGGTATAAAATCATTAAAAACCTATTCATTCTTGAGAATATTCCTATGAAACCTTAATAATCCCATAAATTCTAGAATACTTTTGTGTGAAACACTAAATTCCATGAATACCATGGCATATAATAATTAATAATCCCTATAATTCTTGAGAATTATCCTATGAAAAATTAATAATCCTTTAAATTCTAGAATACATTGGTGTAAAACACTAAATTCCTTGAATACCATGGTATAAAATATTTTATAATCCCAATAATTCTTGAAAAATGTAGTATGAAAATTTAATAAACCCATAAATCCCAGAATACTTTGGTGTAAAACACTAAATTCCATGAATACCATGACATATAATAATTAATAATCCCAATAATTCTTGAAAATATTCGTCTACAAACCTATTAATCCCATAAATCTTAGAATACTTTGGTGTAAAACACTAAATTTCTTGAAAACCAAGGTATAAAATCATTAAAAACCTATTCATTCCTGAGAATATTCCTATGAAAATTTAATAATCCTTTAAATTCTAGAATACATTGGTGTAAAACATTAAATTCCATGATAACCAAGGTATAATATCTTTAAATACCTAATCATTCTTGAGAATCTTCCTACGATACCTTAATAATCCCATAAATTCTAGAATACTTTGGTGTAAAATACCAAATTCCTTGTATACCATGGCATTAAATATTTAATAATCCATAAATCCTAGAATATATTTGGGTATATCACTAAATTCCATGAATATCATGGCATAAAATATTTTATAATCTCAATAATTCTTGAAAAAAGTAGTATGAAAATTTAATAAACCCATAAATCCTAGAATACTTTTGTGTGAAACACTAAATTCCATGAATACCATGGCATATAATAATTAATAATCCCAATAATTCTTGAGAATTATCCTATGAAAATTTAATAACCCTTTAAATTCTAGAATAAAATGTAAATTAATTATTTTCAGCTTTTAGGCACATATTAATTATAACTTAAATGAATAATGTTCTTTTTTTCATTAGAAATAGAAAACTTAAATAAAATATATATTATATAGAATCTCTATATGTTGTATGATGTATAAGCATTATAATCTTTAATTTAGTTTTGTGTAGGTAAGAAATAAAGTACGCTAACGAATAAAAAAAATAACATTTTATTAACATAATAAAAAGTTTAAACAAAATGTGTATTAACATTTCACATAACTGATTAAACTAAAATATTATATTAACAATTATTTTTTTCTTATTTATGCATATTAACTTAACTGAGATAAATAATATAATTATATAAAAATCCTAGAATACATAGATGTAAAACACTAAATTCCTTGAAAACCAAGGTATAAAATCTTTAAAAACCTAATTATTCTTGAGAATAATAGTCTACAAACCTTTGAATACCATTAATCCTATAATACTTTGGTGTAAAACACTAAATTCCTTGAATACCAAGGTATAAAATCTTTAAAAAACCTAATTATTCTTGAAAAAAGACCTTTGAAAATTTAATTATCCCAAAAATCCTAGAATACTTTGGTGTAAAACACAAAATTCCTTAAATACCATGGCATAAATTATTTAATAATCCCAATAATACTTGAGAATATTCGTCTACAAACCTTATTATCCCATAAATCCTAGAATACTTGGTGTAAAACCCAAAACTCTATGAAAATCAAGGTATAAAATCTTTAAAAACCTAATCATTCTTGAGATTATTCTAATGAAACCTTAATAATCCCTTAAATCCTAGAATACTTTGGTGTAAAACACTAAATTCCAAGAAAAACAAGGTATATAATCTTTAAAAATCCCAATAGTTCTTGAGAATAATCCTATGAAAATTTAATTATCCCATAAATCCTAGAATACTATGGTGTAAACCACTAAATTTCATGAATACCATGGCATATAATAATTTATAATCCCAATAATTCTTGAAAAAAGTAGTATGAAAATTTAATAAACCCATAAATCCTAGAATACTTTGGTTTAAAATACTAAATTCCTTGAATACCATGGCATTAAATATTTAATAATCCCAATAATTCTTGAGAATATTCGTCTAAAAACCTTATAATCCCAAACATCCTAGAATACTTGGTGTAAAACACATAATTCCATGAAAATCAAGGTATAAAATCTTTAATAACCTAATCATTCTTGAGAATATTCCTATGAAACCTTAATAATCCCATAAATTCTAGAATACTTTTGTGTGAAACACTAAATTCCATGAATACCATAGCATAAAATATTTTATAATCTCAATAATACTTGAGAATATTCGTCTACAAACCTTATTATCCCATAAATCCTAGAATACTTGGTGTAAAACCCAAAACTCTATGAAAATCAAGGTATAAAATCTTTAATAACCTAATCATTCTTGAGAATATTCCTATGAAACCTTAATAATCCCATAAATTCTAGAATACTTTTGTGTGAAACACTAAATTCCATGAATACCATGGCATATAATAATTAATAATCCCAATAATTCTTGAGAATTATCCTATGAAAATTTAATAATCCTTTAAATTCTAGAATACATTGGTGTAAAACACTAAAGTCCATGATAACCAAGGTATAATATCTTTAAATACCTAATCATTCTTGAGAATATTCCTATGATACCTTAATAATCCCATAAATTCTAGAATACTTTGGTGTAAAACACAAAATTCCTTTAATACCTTGGCATATATTATTTAATAATCCCAATAATACTTGAGAATATTCGTCTAAAAACCTTATAATCCCATAAATCCTAGATTACTATGGTGTAAAACACTAAATTTCTTGAAAACCAAAGTATAAAATCTTTAAAAACCTAATTATTCTTGAGAATATTCCTATGAAAATTTAATAATCCTTTAAATTCTAGAATACATTGGTGGAAAACACTAAATTTCATGAAAACCAAGGTATAATATCTTTAAATACCTAATAATTCTTTAGAATAGTTCTATGAAAGTTTAATAATCCCATAAATTTTAGAATACTTTGATGGAAAACACAAAATTTCATGAAATCCAAGGTATAAAATCTTTAATAAACCTTATTATTCTTGAAAATATTCGTCTAAAAACCTTTTAACCCCATAAATCCTAGAATACTTTGGTGGAAAACACTAAATTTCATGAAAACCAAGGTATAATATCTTTAAATACCTAATCATTCTTGAGAATATTCGTCTACAAACCTTATAATCCCAGAAATTCTAGAATACTTGATCTAAAACCCAAAATTCTATGACAATCAAGGTATAAAATCATTAAAAACCTAATCATTCTTGAGATTTTTTTAACACAACCTTAATAATCCCTTAAATCCTAGAATACTTTGGTGTAAAACACTAAATTCATTGAATACCATGGCATTAAATATTTAATAATCCCAATAATTCTTGAAAATATTCGTCTTCGAACCTTTTAATCCCATAAATCATAGAATACTTTGGTGTGAAACACTAAATTTCTTGAATACCATGGCATTAAATATTTAATAATCCCAATAATTTTTGAAAAAAGTAGTATGAATATTTAATAATCCATAAATCCTAGAATACTTTTGGGTATATCACTAAATTCCTTGAATACCATGTCATAAAATAATTAATAATCCCAATCATTCTTGAGAATATTCGTCTACAAACCTTATAATCCCATAAATCCTAGAATACTATGGTGTAAAACACTAAATTCCATGATAACCAAGGTATAATATCTTTAATAAACCTTATTATTCTTGAAAATATTCGTCTAAAAACCTTTTAACCCCATAAATACTAGAATACTTTGGTGTAAAACAATAAATTTCATGAATACCATGGTATATAATCTTTAAAAATCCCAATAGTTCTTGAGAATAATCCTATGAAAATTTAATTATCCCATAAATCCTAGAATACTTTGGTGTAAAACACTAAATTCCTTGAATACCATGGCATAAAATATTTTATAATCCCAATAATTCTTTAAAAAAGTAGTATGAAAATTTAATAAACCCATAAATCCTAGAATACTTTGGTGTAAAACACTAAATTCCATGAATACCAGGCATAAAATATTTTATAATCTCAATAATACTTGAGAATATTCGTCTACAAACCTTATTATCCCATAAATCCTAGTATACTTGGTGTAAAACCCAAAACTCTATGAAAATCAAGGTATAAAATCTTTAATAACCTAATCATTCTTGAGAATATTCCTATGAAACCTTAATAATCCCATAAATTCTAGAATACTTTTGTGTGAAACACTAAATTCCATGAATACCATGGCATATAATAATTAATAATCCCAATAATTCTTGAGAATTATCCTATGAAAATTTAATAATCCTTTAAATTCTAGAATACATTGGTGTAAAACACTAAAGTCCATGATAACCAAGGTATAATATCTTTAAATACCTAATCATTCTTGAGAATATTCCTATGATACCTTAATAATCCCATAAATTCTAGAGTACTTTGGTGTAAAATACCAAATTCCTTGTGTACCATGGCATTAAATATTTAATAATCCATAAATCCTAGAATATATTTGGGTATATCACTAAATTCCATGAATACCATGGCATAAAATATTTTATAATCTCAATAATTCTTGAAAAAAGTAGTATGAATATTTAATAATCCATAAATCCTAGAATACTTTTGGGTATATCACTAAATTCCTTGAATACCATGTCATAAAATAATTAATTATCCCAATAATTCTTGAAAATATTCGTCTACAAACCTATTAATCCCATAAATCTTAGAATACTTTGGTGTAAAACACTAAATTTCTTGAAAACCAAGGTATAAAATCATTAAAAACCTATTCATTCTTGAGAATATTCCTATGAAACCTTAATAATCCCATAAATTCTAGAATACTTTTGTGTGAAACACTAAATTCCATGAATACCATGGCATATAATAATTAATAATCCCAATAATTCTTGAGAATTATCCTATGAAAATTTAATAATCCTTTAAATTCTAGAATACATTGGTGTAAAACACTAAAGTCCATGATAACCAAGGTATAATATCTTTAAATACCTAATCATTCTTGAGAATATTCCTATGATACCTTAATAATCCCATAAATTCTAGAATACTTTGGTGTAAAATACCAAATTCCTTGTATACCATGGCATTAAATATTTAATAATCCATAAATCCTAGAATATATTTGGGTATATCACTAAATTCCATGAATACCATGGCATATAATATTTTATAATCTCAATAATTCTTGAAAAAAGTAGTATGAAAATTTAATAAACCCATAAATCCTAGAATACTTTGGGGTAAATCACTAAATTCCTTGAAATCCAAGGTAAAAAATATTTAATAAACCTTATTATTCTTGAGAATATTCGTCTAAAAACCTTATAATCCCATAAATCCTAGAATACTTTGGTGGAAAACACTAAATTCCATGATAACCAAGGTATAAAATCTTTAAAAACCTAATCATTCTTGAGAATATTCCTATGAAACCTTAATAATCCCATAAATTCTAGAATACTTTTCTGCGAAACACTAAATTCCATGAATACCATGGCATATAATAATTAATAATCCCAATCATTCTTGAGAATATTCGTCTACAAACCTTATAATCCCATAAATCCTAGAATACTATGGTGTAAAACACTTAATTCCATGATAACCAAGGTATAATATCTTTAAATACCTAATCATTCTTGAGAATATTCCTATGATACCTTAATAATCCCATAAATTCTAGAATACTTTGGTGTAAAACAAAAAATTCCTTTAATACCTTGGCATAAATTATTTAATAATCCCAATAATACTTGAGAATATTCGTCTAAAAACCTTATAATCCCATAAATCCTAGATTACTATGGTGTTAAACACTAAATTTCTTGAGAACCAAAGTATAAAATCTTTAAAAACCTAATTATTCTTGAGAATATTCCTATGAAAATTTAATAATCCTTTAAATTCTAGAATACTTTGGTGGAAAACACTAAATTTCATGAAAACCAAGGTATAATATCTTTAAATACCTAATCTTGAGAATATTCGTCTAAAAACCTTTTAATCCCATTAATAATAGAATACTTCGGTGTAAAACACTAAATTCCAATAAAACCAATGTATAAAATCTTTTAAATACCTAATAATTCTTTAGAATAGTTCTATGAAAGTTTAATAATCCCATAAATTTTAGAATACTTTGATGGAAAACACAAAATTTCATGAAATCCAAGGTATAAAATCATTAATAAACCTTATTATTCTTGAAAATATTCGTCTAAAAACCTTTTAACCCCATAAATCCTAGAATACTTTGGTGTAAAACACTAAATTCCTTAAATACCATGGCATAAATTATTTAATAATCCCAATAATACTTGAGAATATTCGTCTACAAACCTTATTATCCCATGAATCCTAGAATACTTGGTGTAAAACCCAAAACTCTATGAAAATCTAGATATATAATCTTTAAAAACCTAATCATTCTTGAGATTATTCTAATGAAACCTTAATAATCCCTTAAATCCTAGAATACTTTGATGGAAAACACAAAATTTCATGAAATCCAAGGTATAAAATCTTTAATAAACCTTATTATTCTTGAAAATATTCGTCTAAAAACCTTTTAACCCCATAAATACTAGAATACTTTGGTGTAAAACAATAAATTTCATGAATACCATGGTATATAATCTTTAAAAATCCCAATAGTTCTTGAGAATAATCCTATGAAAATTTAATTATCCCATAAATCCTAGAATACTTTGGTGTAAAACACTAAATTTCTTGAATACCATGGCATTAAATATTTAATTATCCCAATAATTATTGAAAAAAGTAGTATGAATATTTAATAATCCATAAATCCTAGAATACTTTTGGGTATATCACTAAATTCCTTGAATACCATGTCATAAAATAATTAATTATCCCAATAATTCTTGAAAATATTCGTCTACAAACCTATTAATCCCATAAATCTTAGAATACTTTGGTGTAAAACACTAAATTTCTTGAAAACCAAGGTATAAAATCATTAAAAACCTATTCAATCTTGAGAATATTCCTATGAAACCTTAATAATCCCATAAATTCTAGAATACTTTTGTGTGAAACACTAAATTCCATGAATACCATGGCATATAATAATTAATAATCCCAATAATTCTTGAGAATTATCCTATGAAAATTTAATAATCCTTTAAATTCTAGAATACATTGGTGTAAAACACTAAAGTCCATGATAACCAAGGTATAATATCTTTAAATACCTAATCATTCTTGAGAATATTCCTATGATACCTTAATAATCCCATAAATTCTAGAATACTTTGGTGTATAATACCAAATTCCTTGTATACCATGGCATTAAATATTTAATAATCCATAAATCCTAGAATATATTTGGGTATATCACTAAATTCCATGAATACCATGGCATAAAATATTTTATAATCTCAATAATTCTTGAAAAAAGTAGTATGAAAATTTAATAAACCCATAAATCCTAGAATACTTTGGGGTAAATCACTAAATTCCTTGAAATCCAAGGTATAAAATCTTTAATAAACCTTATTATTCTTTAGAATATTTGTCTAAAAACCTTATAATCCCATAAATCCTAGAATACTTTGGTGGAAAACACTAAATTTCATGAAAACCAAGGTATAATATCTTTAAATACCTAATCATTCTTGAGAATATTCGTCTACAAACCTTATAATCCCAGAAATTCTAGAATACTTGATCTAAAACCCAAAATTCTATGACAATCAAGGTATAAAATCATTAAAAACCTAATCATTCTTGAGATTTTTTTAACACAACCTTAATAATCCCTTAAATCCTAGAATACTTTGGTGTAAAACACTAAATTCATTGAATACCATGGCATTAAATATTTAATAATCCCAATAATTCTTGAAAATATTCGTCTTCGAACCTTTTAATCCCATAAATCATAGAATACTTTGGTGTAAAACACTAAATTTCTTGAATACCATGGCATTAAATATTTAATAATCCCAATAATTTTTGAAAAAAGTAGTATGAATATTTAATAATCCATAAATCCTAGAATACTTTTGGGTATATCACTAAATTCCTTGAATACCATGTCATAAAATAATTAATAATCCCAATCATTCTTGAGAATATTCGTCTACAAACCTTATAATCCCATAAATCCTAGAATACTATGGTGTAAAACACTAAATTCCATGATAACCAAGGTATAATATCTTTAATAAACCTTATTATTCTTGAAAATATTCGTCTAAAAACCTTTTATCCCCATAAATACTAGAATACTTTGGTGTAAAACAATAAATTTCATGAATACCATGGTATATAATCTTTAAAAATTCCAATAATTCTTGAGAATTATCCTATGAAAATTTAATAATCCTTTAAATTCTAGAATACATTGGTGTAAAACATTAAATTCCTTGAAATCCAAGGTATAAAATCTTTAATAAACCTTATTATTCTTGAAAATATTCGTCTAAAAACCTTTTAACCCCATAAATCCTAGAATACTTTGGTGTAAAACACTAAATTCCTTAAATACCATGGCATAAATTATTTAATAATCCCAATAATACTTGAGAATATTCGTCTACAAACCTTATTATCCCATAAATCCTAGAATACTTGGTGTAATACCCAAAACTCTATGAAAATCAAGGTATAAAATCTTTAAAAACCTAATCATTCTTGAGATTATTCTAATGAAACCTTAATAATCCCTTAAATCCTAGAATACTTTGGGGTAAATCACTAAATTCCTTGAAATCCAAGGTATAAAATCTTTAATAAACCTTATTATTCTTGAAAATATTCGTCTAAAAACCTTTTAACCCCATAAATACTAGAATACTTTGGTGTAAAACAATAAATTTCATGAATACCATGGTATATAATCTTTAAAAATCCCAATAGTTCTTGAGAATAATCCTATGAAAATTTAATTATCCCATAAATCCTAAAATACTTTGGTGTAAAACACTAAATTCATTGAATACCATGGCATTAAATATTTAATAATCCCAATAATTCTTGAAAATATTCGTCTTCGAACCTTTTAATCCCATAAATCATAGAATACTTTGGTGTGAAACACTAAATTTCTTGAATACCATGGCATTAAATATTTAATAATCCCAATAATTTTTGAAAAAAGTAGTATGAATATTTAATAATCCATAAATCCTAGAATACTTTTGGGTATATCACTAAATTCCTTGAATACCATGTCATAAAATAATTAATAATCCCAATCATTCTTGAGAATATTCGTCTACAAACCTTATAATCCCATAAATCCTAGAATACTATGGTGTAAAACACTAAATTCCATGATAACCAAGGTATAATATCTTTAATAAACCTTATTATTCTTGAAAATATTCGTCTAAAAACCTTTTAACCCCATAAATACTAGAATACTTTGGTGTAAAACAATAAATTTCATGAATACCATGGTATATAATCTTTAAAAATCCCAATAGTTCTTGAGAATAATCCTATGAAAATTTAATTATCCCATAAATCCTAGAATACTTTGGTGTAAAACACTAAATTCCTTGAATACCATGGCATAAAATATTTTATAATCCCAATAATTCTTTAAAAAAGTAGTATGAAAATTTAATAAACCCATAAATCCTAGAATACTTTGGTGTAAAACACTAAATTCCATGAATACCAGGCATAAAATATTTTATAATCTCAATAATACTTGAGAATATTCGTCTACAAACCTTATTATCCCATAAATCCTAGTATACTTGGTGTAAAACCCAAAACTCTATGAAAATCAAGGTATAAAATCTTTAATAACCTAATCATTCTTGAGAATATTCCTATGAAACCTTAATTATCCCATAAATTCTAGAATACTTTTGTGTGAAACACTAAATTCCATGAATACCATGGCATATAATAATTAATAATCCCAATAATTCTTGAGAATTATCCTATGAAAATTTAATAATCCTTTAAATTCTAGAATACATTGGTGTAAAACACTAAAGTCCATGATAACCAAGGTATAATATCTTTAAATACCTAATCATTCTTGAGAATATTCCTATGATACCTTAATAATCCCATAAATTCTAGAGTACTTTGGTGTAAAATACCAAATTCCTTGTGTACCATGGCATTAAATATTTAATAATCCATAAATCCTAGAATATATTTGGGTATATCACTAAATTCCATGAATACCATGGCATAAAATATTTTATAATCTCAATAATTCTTGAAAAAAGTAGTATGAATATTTAATAATCCATAAATCCTAGAATACTTTTGGGTATATCACTAAATTCCTTGAATACCATGTCATAAAATAATTAATTATCCCAATAATTCTTGAAAATATTCGTCTACAAACCTATTAATCCCATAAATCTTAGAATACTTTGGTGTAAAACACTAAATTTCTTGAAAACCAAGGTATAAAATCATTAAAAACCTATTCATTCTTGAGAATATTCCTATGAAACCTTAATAATCCCATAAATTCTAGAATACTTTTGTGTGAAACACTAAATTCCATGAATACCATGGCATATAATAATTAATAATCCCAATAATTCTTGAGAATTATCCTATGAAAATTTAATAATCCTTTAAATTCTAGAATACATTGGTGTAAAACACTAAAGTCCATGATAACCAAGGTATAATATCTTTAAATACCTAATCATTCTTGAGAATATTCCTATGATACCTTAATAATCCCATAAATTCTAGAATACTTTGGTGTAAAATACCAAATTCCTTGTATACCATGGCATTAAATATTTAATAATCCATAAATCCTAGAATATATTTGGGTATATCACTAAATTCCATGAATACCATGGCATATAATATTTTATAATCTCAATAATTCTTGAAAAAAGTAGTATGAAAATTTAATAAACCCATAAATCCTAGAATACTTTGGGGTAAATCACTAAATTCCTTGAAATCCAAGGTATAAAATATTTAATAAACCTTATTATTCTTGAGAATATTCGTCTAAAAACCTTATAATCCCATAAATCCTAGAATACTTTGGTGGAAAACACTAAATTCCATGATAACCAAGGTATAAAATCTTTAAAAACCTAATCATTCTTGAGAATATTCCTATGAAACCTTAATAATCCCATAAATTCTAGAATACTTTTCTGCGAAACACTAAATTCCATGAATACCATGGCATATAATAATTAATAATCCCAATCATTCTTGAGAATATTCGTCTACAAACCTTATAATCCCATAAATCCTAGAATACTATGGTGTAAAACACTTAATTCCATGATAACCAAGGTATAATATCTTTAAATACCTAATCATTCTTGAGAATATTCCTATGATACCTTAATAATCCCATAAATTCTAGAATACTTTGGTGTAAAACAAAAAATTCCTTTAATACCTTGGCATAAATTATTTAATAATCCCAATAATACTTGAGAATATTCGTCTAAAAACCTTATAATCCCATAAATCCTAGATTACTATGGTGTTAAACACTAAATTTCTTGAGAACCAAAGTATAAAATCTTTAAAAACCTAATTATTCTTGAGAATATTCCTATGAAAATTTAATAATCCTTTAAATTCTAGAATACTTTGGTGGAAAACACTAAATTTCATGAAAACCAAGGTATAATATCTTTAAATACCTAATCTTGAGAATATTCGTCTAAAAACCTTTTAATCCCATTAATAATAGAATACTTCGGTGTAAAACACTAAATTCCAATAAAACCAATGTATAAAATCTTTTAAATACCTAATAATTCTTTAGAATAGTTCTATGAAAGTTTAATAATCCCATAAATTTTAGAATACTTTGATGGAAAACACAAAATTTCATGAAATCCAAGGTATAAAATCATTAATAAACCTTATTATTCTTGAAAATATTCGTCTAAAAACCTTTTAACCCCATAAATCCTAGAATACTTTGGTGTAAAACACTAAATTCCTTAAATACCATGGCATAAATTATTTAATAATCCCAATAATACTTGAGAATATTCGTCTACAAACCTTATTATCCCATAAATCCTAGAATACTTGGTGTAAAACCCAAAACTCTATGAAAATCTAGATATATAATCTTTAAAAACCTAATCATTCTTGAGATTATTCTAATGAAACCTTAATAATCCCTTAAATCCTAGAATACTTTGATGGAAAACACAAAATTTCATGAAATCCAAGGTATAAAATCTTTAATAAACCTTATTATTCTTGAAAATATTCGTCTAAAAACCTTTTAACCCCATAAATACTAGAATACTTTGGTGTAAAACAATAAATTTCATGAATACCATGGTATATAATCTTTAAAAATCCCAATAGTTCTTGAGAATAATCCTATGAAAATTTAATTATCCCATAAATCCTAGAATACTTTGGTGTAAAACACTAAATTTCTTGAAAACCAAGGAATAAAATCATTAAAAACCTAATCATTCTTGAGATTATTCTAATGAAACCTTAATAATCCCTTAAATCCTAGAATACTTTGGTGTAAAACACTAAATTCATTGAATACCATGTCATAAAATAATTAATAATCCGAATCATTCTTGAGAATATTTGTCTACAAACCTTATAATCCCATAAATCCTAGAATACTTGGTGTAAAACAATAAATTTCATGAATACCATGGCATATAATAATTAATAATCCCAATCATTCTTGAGAATATTCGTCTACAAACCTTATAATCCCATAAATCCTAGAATACTATGGTGTAAAACACTAAATTCCATGATAACCAAGGTATAATATCTTTAAATACCTAATCATTCTTGAGAATATTCCTATGATACCTTAATAATCCCATAAATTCTAGAATACTTTGGTGTAAAACAAAAAATTCCTTTAATACCTTGGCATAAATTATTTAATAATCCCAATAATACTTGAGAATATTCGTCTAAAAACCTTATAATCCCATGAATCCTAGATTACTATGGTGTAAAACACTAAATTTCTTGAAAACCAAAGTATAAAATCTTTAAAAACCTAATTATTCTTGAGAATATTCCTATGAAAATTTAATAATCCTTTAAATTCTAGAATACTTTGGTGGAAAACACTAAATTTCATGAAAACCAAGGTATAATATCTTTAAATACCTAATCTTTCTTGAGAATATTCGTCTAAAAACCTTTTAATCCCATTAATAATAGAATACTTCGGTGTAAAACACTAAATTCCAATAAAACCAATGTATAAAATCTTTTAAATACCTAATAATTCTTTAGAATAGTTCTATGAAAGTTTAATAATCCCATAAATTTTAGAATACTTTGATGGAAAACACAAAATTTTATGAAAACCAAGGTATAATATCTTTAAATACCTAATCATTCTTGAGAATATTCGTCTACAAACCTTATAATCCCAGAAATTCTAGAATACTTGGTCTAAAACACAAAATTATATGAAAATCAAGGTATAAAATCTTTAAAAACCTACTTATTTTTGAGAATATTCCTATGAAACCTTAATTATCCCTTAAATCCTAGAATACTTTGGTGTAAAACACTAAATTCATTGATGGTATTCAAAAAAAAAATTAATAATACCAATAATTCTTGAAAATATTCGTCTTCGAACCTTTTAATCCCATAAATCCTAGAATACTTTGGTGTAAAACACTAAATTTCTTGGATACCATGGCATTAAATATTTAATAATCCCAATAATTGTATAAAATCTTTTAAATACCTAATAATTCTTTAGAATAGTTCTATGAATATTTAATAATCCATAAATCCTAGAATACTTTTGGCTATATCACTAAATTCCTTGAATACCATGAGATAAAATAATTAATTATCCCAATAATTCTTGAAAATATTCGTCTACAAACCTATTAATCCCATAAATCTTAGAATACTTTGGTGTAAAACACTAAATTTCTTGAAAACCAAGGTATAAAATCATTAAAAACCTAATCATTCTTGAGATTATTCTAATGAAACCTTAATAATCCCTTAAATCCTAGAATACTTTGGTGTAAAACACTAAATTCATTGAATACCATGTCATAAAATAATTAATAATCCCAATCATTCTTGAGAATATTCGTCTACAAACCTTATAATCCCATAAATCCTAGAATACTTGGTGTAAAACAATAAATTTCATGAATACCATGGCATATAATAATTAATAATCCCAATCATTCTTGAGAATATTCGTCTACAAACCTTATAATCCCATAAATCCTAGAATACTATGGTGTAAAACACTAAATTCCATGATAACCAAGGTATAATATCTTTAAATACCTAATCATTCTTGAGAATATTCCTATGATACCTTAATAATCCCATAAATTCTAGAATACTTTGGTGTAAAACACAAAATTCCTTTAATACCTTGGCATATATTATTTAATAATCCCAATAATACTTGAGAATATTCTTCTAAAAACCTTATAATCCCATAAATCCTAGAATACTCGGTGTAAAACACATAATTCCATGAAAATCAAGGTATGAAATCTTTAAGAACTTAATCATTCTTGAGAATATTCCAATGAAACCTTAATAAACCCTTAAATCCTAGAATACATTTGGGTATATCACTAAATTCCATGAATCCCATGGCATAAAATATTTTATAATCTCAATAATTCTTGAAAAAGTAGTATGAAAATTTAATAAACCCATAAATCCTAGAATACTTTGGGGTAAATCACTAAATTCCTTGAAATCCAAGGTATAAAATCTTTAATAAACCTTATTATTCTTGAAAATATTCGTCTAAAAACCTTTTAACCCCATAAATCCTAGAATACTTTGGTGTAAAACACTAAATTCCTTAAATACCATGGCATAAATTATTTAATAATCCCAATAATACTTGTGAATATTCGTCTAAAAACCTTATAATCCTATAAATCCTAGAATACTCGGTGTAAAACACATAATTCCATGAATATCAAGGTATAAAATCTTTAAAAACCTAATCATTCTTGAGAATATTCCAATGAAACCTTAATAAACCCTTAAATCCTAGAATACATTTGGGTATATCATTAAATTCCATGAATACCTTGGCATAAAATATTTTATAATCTCAATAATTCTTGAAAAAAGTAGTATGAAAATTTAATAAACCCATAAATCCTAGAATACTTTGGGGTAAATCACTAAATTCCTTGAAATCTAAGGTATAAAATCTTTAATAAACCTTATTATTCTTGAGAATATTCGTCTACAAACCTTATAATCCCATAAATCCTAGATTACTATGGTGTAAAACACTTAATTCCATGAATACCATGACATATAATAATTAATAATCCCAATAATTCTTGAGAATATTCGTCTACAAACCTTATAATCCCATAAATCCTAGAATACTTGGTGTAAAACACTAAATTCCAATAAAACCAATGTATAAAATCTTTTAAATACCTAATAATTCTTTAGAATAGTTCTATGAAAGTTTAATAATCCCATAAATTTTAGAATACTTTGGTGTAAAACACTAAATTCCTTGAATACCATGACATATAATAATTAATAATCCCAATAATTCTTGAGAATATTCGTCTACAAACCTTATAATCCCATAAATCCTAGAATACTATGGTGTAAAACACTTAATTCCATGATAACCAAGGTATAATATCTTTAAATACCTAATCATTCTTGAGGATATTCCTATGATACCTTAATAATCCCATAAATTCTAGAATACTTTGGTGTAAAACAAAAAATTCCTTTAATACCTTGGCATAAATTATTTAATAATCCCAATAATACTTGAGAATATTCGTCTAAAAACCTTATAATCCCATAAATCCTAGATTACTATGGTGTAAAACACTAAATTTCTTGAAAACCAAAGTATAAAATCTTTAAAAACCTAATTATTCTTGAGAATATTCCTATGAAAATTTAATAATCCTTTAAATTCTAGAATACTTTGGTGGAAAACACTAAATTTCATGAAAACCAAGGTATAATATCTTTAAATACCTAATCTTTCTTGAGAATATTCGTCTAAAAACCTTTTAATCCCATTAATAATAGAATACTTCGGTGTAAAACACTAAATTCCAATAAAACCAATGTATAAAATCTTTTAAATACCTAATAATTCTTTAGAATAGTTCTATGAAAGTTTAATAATCCCATAAATTTTAGAATACTTCGGTGTAAAACACTAAATTCCATTAAAACCAATGTATAAAATCTTTTAAATACCTAATAATTCTTTAGAATAGTTCTATGAAAGTTTAATAATCCCATTAATTTTAGAATACTTTGATGGAAAACACAAAATTTCATGAAAACCAAGGTATAATATCTTTAAATACCTAATCATTCTTGAGAATATTCGTCTACAAACCTTATAATCCCAGAAATTCTAGAATACTTGGTCTAAAACACAAAATTATATGAAAATCAAGGTATAAAATCTTTAAAAACCTACTTATTTTTGAGAATATTCCTATGAAACCTTAATTATCCCTTAAATCCTAGAATACTTTGGTGTAAAACACTAAATTTCTTGGATACCATGGCATTAAATATTTAATAATCCCAATAATTGTATAAAATCTTTTAAATACCTAATAATTCTTTAGAATAGTTCTATGAATATTTAATAATCCATAAATCCTAGAATACTTTTGGGTATATCACTAAATTCCTTGAATACCATGCCATAAAATAATTAATTATCCCAATAATTCTTGAAAATATTCGTCTACAAACCTATTAATCCCATAAATCTTAGAATACTTTGGTGTAAAACACTAAATTTCTTGAAAACCAAGGTATAAAATCATTAAAAACCTAATCATTCTTGAGAATAATCCTATGAAAATTTAATTATCCCATAAATCCTAGAATACTTTGGTGTAAAACACTAAATTTCTTGAAAACCAAGGTATAAAATCATTAAAAACCTAATCATTCTTGAGATTATTCTAATGAAACCTTAATAATCCCTTAAATCCTAGAATACTTTGGTGTAAAACACTAAATTCATTGAATACCATGTCATAAAATAATTAATAATCCGAATCATTCTTGAGAATATTCGTCTACAAACCTTATAATCCCATAAATCCTAGAATACTTGGTGTAAAACAATAAATTTCATGAATACCATGGCATATAATAATTAATAATCCCAATCATTCTTGAGAATATTCGTCTACAAACCTTATAATCCCATAAATCCTAGAATACTATGGTGTAAAACACTAAATTCCATGATAACCAAGGTATAATATCTTTAAATACCTAATCATTCTTGAGAATATTCCTATGATACCTTAATAATCCCATAAATTCTAGAATACTTTGGTGTAAAACAAAAAATTCCTTTAATACCTTGGCATAAATTATTTAATAATCCCAATAATACTTGAGAATATTCGTCTAAAAACCTTATAATCCCATAAATCCTAGATTACTATGGTGTTAAACACTAAATTTCTTGAGAACCAAAGTATAAAATCTTTAAAAACCTAATTATTCTTGAGAATATTCCTATGAAAATTTAATAATCCTTTAAATTCTAGAATACTTTGGTGGAAAACACTAAATTTCATGAAAACCAAGGTATAATATCTTTAAATACCTAATCTTGAGAATATTCGTCTAAAAACCTTTTAATCCCATTAATAATAGAATACTTCGGTGTAAAACACTAAATTCCAATAAAACCAATGTATAAAATCTTTTAAATACCTAATAATTCTTTAGAATAGTTCTATGAAAGTTTAATAATCCCATAAATTTTAGAATACTTTGATGGAAAACACAAAATTTCATGAAATCCAAGGTATAAAATCATTAATAAACCTTATTATTCTTGAAAATATTCGTCTAAAAACCTTTTAACCCCATAAATCCTAGAATACTTTGGTGTAAAACACTAAATTCCTTAAATACCATGGCATAAATTATTTAATAATCCCAATAATACTTGAGAATATTCGTCTACAAACCTTATTATCCCATAAATCCTAGAATACTTGGTGTAAAACCCAAAACTCTATGAAAATCTAGATATATAATCTTTAAAAACCTAATCATTCTTGAGATTATTCTAATGAAACCTTAATAATCCCTTAAATCCTAGAATACTTTGATGGAAAACACAAAATTTCATGAAATCCAAGGTATAAAATCTTTAATAAACCTTATTATTCTTGAAAATATTCGTCTAAAAACCTTTTAACCCCATAAATACTAGAATACTTTGGTGTAAAACAATAAATTTCATGAATACCATGGTATATAATCTTTAAAAATCCCAATAGTTCTTGAGAATAATCCTATGAAAATTTAATTATCCCATAAATCCTAGAATACTTTGGTGTAAAACACTAAATTTCTTGAAAACCAAGGAATAAAATCATTAAAAACCTAATCATTCTTGAGATTATTCTAATGAAACCTTAATAATCCCTTAAATCCTAGAATACTTTGGTGTAAAACACTAAATTCATTGAATACCATGTCATAAAATAATTAATAATCCGAATCATTCTTGAGAATATTTGTCTACAAACCTTATAATCCCATAAATCCTAGAATACTTGGTGTAAAACAATAAATTTCATGAATACCATGGCATATAATAATTAATAATCCCAATCATTCTTGAGAATATTCGTCTACAAACCTTATAATCCCATAAATCCTAGAATACTATGGTGTAAAACACTAAATTCCATGATAACCAAGGTATAATATCTTTAAATACCTAATCATTCTTGAGAATATTCCTATGATACCTTAATAATCCCATAAATTCTAGAATACTTTGGTGTAAAACAAAAAATTCCTTTAATACCTTGGCATAAATTATTTAATAATCCCAATAATACTTGAGAATATTCGTCTAAAAACCTTATAATCCCATGAATCCTAGATTACTATGGTGTAAAACACTAAATTTCTTGAAAACCAAAGTATAAAATCTTTAAAAACCTAATTATTCTTGAGAATATTCCTATGAAAATTTAATAATCCTTTAAATTCTAGAATACTTTGGTGGAAAACACTAAATTTCATGAAAACCAAGGTATAATATCTTTAAATACCTAATCTTTCTTGAGAATATTCGTCTAAAAACCTTTTAATCCCATTAATAATAGAATACTTCGGTGTAAAACACTAAATTCCAATAAAACCAATGTATAAAATCTTTTAAATACCTAATAATTCTTTAGAATAGTTCTATGAAAGTTTAATAATCCCATAAATTTTAGAATACTATGATGGAAAACACAAAATTTTATGAAAACCAAGGTATAATATCTTTAAATACCTAATCATTCTTGAGAATATTCGTCTACAAACCTTATAATCCCAGAAATTCTAGAATACTTGGTCTAAAACACAAAATTATATGAAAATCAAGGTATAAAATCTTTAAAAACCTACTTATTTTTGAGAATATTCCTATGAAACCTTAATTATCCCTTAAATCCTAGAATACTTTGGTGTAAAACACTAAATTCATTGATGGTATTCAAAAAAAAAATTAATAATACCAATAATTCTTGAAAATATTCGTCTTCGAACCTTTTAATCCCATAAATCCTAGAATACTTTGGTGTAAAACACTAAATTTCTTGGATACCATGGCATTAAATATTTAATAATCCCAATAATTGTATAAAATCTTTTAAATACCTAATAATTCTTTAGAATAGTTCTATGAATATTTAATAATCCATAAATCCTAGAATACTTTTGGCTATATCACTAAATTCCTTGAATACCATGAGATAAAATAATTAATTATCCCAATAATTCTTGAAAATATTCGTCTACAAACCTATTAATCCCATAAATCTTAGAATACTTTGGTGTAAAACACTAAATTTCTTGAAAACCAAGGTATAAAATCATTAAAAACCTAATCATTCTTGAGATTATTCTAATGAAACCTTAATAATCCCTTAAATCCTAGAATACTTTGGTGTAAAACACTAAATTCATTGAATACCATGTCATAAAATAATTAATAATCCCAATCATTCTTGAGAATATTCGTCTACAAACCTTATAATCCCATAAATCCTAGAATACTTGGTGTAAAACAATAAATTTCATGAATACCATGGCATATAATAATTAATAATCCCAATCATTCTTGAGAATATTCGTCTACAAACCTTATAATCCCATAAATCCTAGAATACTATGGTGTAAAACACTAAATTCCATGATAACCAAGGTATAATATCTTTAAATACCTAATCATTCTTGAGAATATTCCTATGATACCTTAATAATCCCATAAATTCTAGAATACTTTGGTGTAAAACACAAAATTCCTTTAATACCTTGGCATATATTATTTAATAATCCCAATAATACTTGTGAATATTCGTCTAAAAACCTTATAATCCTATAAATCCTAGAATACTCGGTGTAAAACACATAATTCCATGAATATCAAGGTATAAAATCTTTAAAAACCTAATCATTCTTGAGAATATTCCAATGAAACCTTAATAAACCCTTAAATCCTAGAATACATTTGGGTATATCATTAAATTCCATGAATACCTTGGCATAAAATATTTTATAATCTCAATAATTCTTGAAAAAAGTAGTATGAAAATTTAATAAACCCATAAATCCTAGAATACTTTGGGGTAAATCACTAAATTCCTTGAAATCTAAGGTATAAAATCTTTAATAAACCTTATTATTCTTGAGAATATTCGTCTACAAACCTTATAATCCCATAAATCCTAGATTACTATGGTGTAAAACACTTAATTCCATGAATACCATGACATATAATAATTAATAATCCCAATAATTCTTGAGAATATTCGTCTACAAACCTTATAATCCCATAAATCCTAGAATACTTGGTGTAAAACACTAAATTCCAATAAAACCAATGTATAAAATCTTTTAAATACCTAATAATTCTTTAGAATAGTTCTATGAAAGTTTAATAATCCCATAAATTTTAGAATACTTTGGTGTAAAACACTAAATTCCTTGAATACCATGACATATAATAATTAATAATCCCAATAATTCTTGAGAATATTCGTCTACAAACCTTATAATCCCATAAATCCTAGAATACTATGGTGTAAAACACTTAATTCCATGATAACCAAGGTATAATATCTTTAAATACCTAATCATTCTTGAGGATATTCCTATGATACCTTAATAATCCCATAAATTCTAGAATACTTTGGTGTAAAACAAAAAATTCCTTTAATACCTTGGCATAAATTATTTAATAATCCCAATAATACTTGAGAATATTCGTCTAAAAACCTTATAATCCCATAAATCCTAGATTACTATGGTGTAAAACACTAAATTTCTTGAAAACCAAAGTATAAAATCTTTAAAAACCTAATTATTCTTGAGAATATTCCTATGAAAATTTAATAATCCTTTAAATTCTAGAATACTTTGGTGGAAAACACTAAATTTCATGAAAACCAAGGTATAATATCTTTAAATACCTAATCTTTCTTGAGAATATTCGTCTAAAAACCTTTTAATCCCATTAATAATAGAATACTTCGGTGTAAAACACTAAATTCCAATAAAACCAATGTATAAAATCTTTTAAATACCTAATAATTCTTTAGAATAGTTCTATGAAAGTTTAATAATCCCATAAATTTTAGAATACTTCGGTGTAAAACACTAAATTCCATTAAAACCAATGTATAAAATCTTTTAAATACCTAATAATTCTTTAGAATAGTTCTATGAAAGTTTAATAATCCCATTAATTTTAGAATACTTTGATGGAAAACACAAAATTTCATGAAAACCAAGGTATAATATCTTTAAATACCTAATCATTCTTGAGAATATTCGTCTACAAACCTTATAATCCCAGAAATTCTAGAATACTTGGTCTAAAACACAAAATTATATGAAAATCAAGGTATAAAATCTTTAAAAACCTACTTATTTTTGAGAATATTCCTATGAAACCTTAATTATCCCTTAAATCCTAGAATACTTTGGTGTAAAACACTAAATTTCTTGGATACCATGGCATTAAATATTTAATAATCCCAATAATTGTATAAAATCTTTTAAATACCTAATAATTCTTTAGAATAGTTCTATGAATATTTAATAATCCATAAATCCTAGAATACTTTTGGGTATATCACTAAATTCCTTGAATACCATGCCATAAAATAATTAATTATCCCAATAATTCTTGAAAATATTCGTCTACAAACCTATTAATCCCATAAATCTTAGAATACTTTGGTGTAAAACACTAAATTTCTTGAAAACCAAGGTATAAAATCATTAAAAACCTAATCATTCTTGAGAATAATCCTATGAAAATTTAATTATCCCATAAATCCTAGAATACTTTGGTGTAAAACACTAAATTTCTTGAAAACCAAGGTATAAAATCATTAAAAACCTAATCATTCTTGAGATTATTCTAATGAAACCTTAATAATCCCTTAAATCCTAGAATACTTTGGTGTAAAACACTAAATTCATTGAATACCATGTCATAAAATAATTAATAATCCGAATCATTCTTGAGAATATTCGTCTACAAACCTTATAATCCCATAAATCCTAGAATACTTGGTGTAAAACAATAAATTTCATGAATACCATGGCATATAATAATTAATAATCCCAATCATTCTTGAGAATATTCGTCTACAAACCTTATAATCCCATAAATCCTAGAATACTATGGTGTAAAACACTAAATTCCATGATAACCAAGGTATAATATCTTTAAATACCTAATCATTCTTGAGAATATTCCTATGATACCTTAATAATCCCATAAATTCTAGAATACTTTGGTGTAAAACACAAAATTCCTTTAATACCTTGGCATATATTATTTAATAATCCCAATAATACTTGAGAATATTCTTCTAAAAACCTTATAATCCCATAAATCCTAGAATACTCGGTGTAAAACACATAATTCCATGAAAATCAAGGTATGAAATCTTTAAGAACTTAATCATTCTTGAGAATATTCCAATGAAACCTTAATAAACCCTTAAATCCTAGAATACATTTGGGTATATCACTAAATTCCATGAATCCCATGGCATAAAATATTTTATAATCTCAATAATTCTTGAAAAAGTAGTATGAAAATTTAATAAACCCATAAATCCTAGAATACTTTGGGGTAAATCACTAAATTCCTTGAAATCCAAGGTATAAAATCTTTAATAAACCTTATTATTCTTGAAAATATTCGTCTAAAAACCTTTTAACCCCATAAATCCTAGAATACTTTGGTGTAAAACACTAAATTCCTTAAATACCATGGCATAAATTATTTAATAATCCCAATAATACTTGTGAATATTCGTCTAAAAACCTTATAATCCTATAAATCCTAGAATACTCGGTGTAAAACACATAATTCCATGAATATCAAGGTATAAAATCTTTAAAAACCTAATCATTCTTGAGAATATTCCAATGAAACCTTAATAAACCCTTAAATCCTAGAATACATTTGGGTATATCATTAAATTCCATGAATACCTTGGCATAAAATATTTTATAATCTCAATAATTCTTGAAAAAAGTAGTATGAAAATTTAATAAACCCATAAATCCTAGAATACTTTGGGGTAAATCACTAAATTCCTTGAAATCTAAGGTATAAAATCTTTAATAAACCTTATTATTCTTGAGAATATTCGTCTACAAACCTTATAATCCCATAAATCCTAGATTACTATGGTGTAAAACACTTAATTCCATGAATACCATGACATATAATAATTAATAATCCCAATAATTCTTGAGAATATTCGTCTACAAACCTTATAATCCCATAAATCCTAGAATACTTGGTGTAAAACACTAAATTCCAATAAAACCAATGTATAAAATCTTTTAAATACCTAATAATTCTTTAGAATAGTTCTATGAAAGTTTAATAATCCCATAAATTTTAGAATACTTTGGTGTAAAACACTAAATTCCTTGAATACCATGACATATAATAATTAATAATCCCAATAATTCTTGAGAATATTCGTCTACAAACCTTATAATCCCATAAATCCTAGAATACTATGGTGGAAAACACTTAATTCCATGATAACCAAGGTATAATATCTTTAAATACCTAATCATTCTTGAGGATATTCCTATGATACCTTAATAATCCCATAAATTCTAGAATACTTTGGTGTAAAACAAAAAATTCCTTTAATACCTTGGCATAAATTATTTAATAATCCCAATAATACTTGAGAATATTCGTCTAAAAACCTTATAATCCCATAAATCCTAGATTACTATGGTGTAAAACACTAAATTTCTTGAAAACCAAAGTATAAAATCTTTAAAAACCTAATTATTCTTGAGAATATTCCTATGAAAATTTAATAATCCTTTAAATTCTAGAATACTTTGGTGGAAAACACTAAATTTCATGAAAACCAAGGTATAATATCTTTAAATACCTAATCTTTCTTGAGAATATTCGTCTAAAAACCTTTTAATCCCATTAATAATAGAATACTTCGGTGTAAAACACTAAATTCCAATAAAACCAATGTATAAAATCTTTTAAATACCTAATAATTCTTTAGAATAGTTCTATGAAAGTTTAATAATCCCATAAATTTTAGAATACTTCGGTGTAAAACACTAAATTCCATTAAAACCAATGTATAAAATCTTTTAAATACCTAATAATTCTTTAGAATAGTTCTATGAAAGTTTAATAATCCCATTAATTTTAGAATACTTTGATGGAAAACACAAAATTTCATGAAAACCAAGGTATAATATCTTTAAATACCTAATCATTCTTGAGAATATTCGTCTACAAACCTTATAATCCCAGAAATTCTAGAATACTTGGTCTAAAACACAAAATTATATGAAAATCAAGGTATAAAATCTTTAAAAACCTACTTATTTTTGAGAATATTCCTATGAAACCTTAATTATCCCTTAAATCCTAGAATACTTTGGTGTAAAACACTAAATTTCTTGGATACCATGGCATTAAATATTTAATAATCCCAATAATTGTATAAAATCTTTTAAATACCTAATAATTCTTTAGAATAGTTCTATGAATATTTAATAATCCATAAATCCTAGAATACTTTTGGGTATATCACTAAATTCCTTGAATACCATGCCATAAAATAATTAATTATCCCAATAATTCTTGAAAATATTCGTCTACAAACCTATTAATCCCATAAATCTTAGAATACTTTGGTGTAAAACACTAAATTTCTTGAAAACCAAGGTATAAAATCATTAAAAACCTAATCATTCTTGAGAATAATCCTATGAAAATTTAATTATCCCATAAATCCTAGAATACTTTGGTGTAAAACACTAAATTTCTTGAAAACCAAGGTATAAAATCATTAAAAACCTAATCATTCTTGAGATTATTCTAATGAAACCTTAATAATCCCTTAAATCCTAGAATACTTTGGTGTAAAACACTAAATTCATTGAATACCATGTCATAAAATAATTAATAATCCGAATCATTCTTGAGAATATTCGTCTACAAACCTTATAATCCCATAAATCCTAGAATACTTGGTGTAAAACAATAAATTTCATGAATACCATGGCATATAATAATTAATAATCCCAATCATTCTTGAGAATATTCGTCTACAAACCTTATAATCCCATAAATCCTAGAATACTATGGTGTAAAACACTAAATTCCATGATAACCAAGGTATAATATCTTTAAATACCTAATCATTCTTGAGAATATTCCTATGATACCTTAATAATCCCATAAATTCTAGAATACTTTGGTGTAAAACAAAAAATTCCTTTAATACCTTGGCATAAATTATTTAATAATCCCAATAATACTTGAGAATATTCGTCTAAAAACCTTATAATCCCATAAATCCTAGATTACTATGGTGTTAAACACTAAATTTCTTGAGAACCAAAGTATAAAATCTTTAAAAACCTAATTATTCTTGAGAATATTCCTATGAAAATTTAATAATCCTTTAAATTCTAGAATACTTTGGTGGAAAACACTAAATTTCATGAAAACCAAGGTATAATATCTTTAAATACCTAATCTTGAGAATATTCGTCTAAAAACCTTTTAATCCCATTAATAATAGAATACTTCGGTGTAAAACACTAAATTCCAATAAAACCAATGTATAAAATCTTTTAAATACCTAATAATTCTTTAGAATAGTTCTATGAAAGTTTAATAATCCCATAAATTTTAGAATACTTTGATGGAAAACACAAAATTTCATGAAATCCAAGGTATAAAATCATTAATAAACCTTATTATTCTTGAAAATATTCGTCTAAAAACCTTTTAACCCCATAAATCCTAGAATACTTTGGTGTAAAACACTAAATTCCTTAAATACCATGGCATAAATTATTTAATAATCCCAATAATACTTGAGAATATTCGTCTACAAACCTTATTATCCCATAAATCCTAGAATACTTGGTGTAAAACCCAAAACTCTATGAAAATCTAGATATATAATCTTTAAAAACCTAATCATTCTTGAGATTATTCTAATGAAACCTTAATAATCCCTTAAATCCTAGAATACTTTGATGGAAAACACAAAATTTCATGAAATCCAAGGTATAAAATCTTTAATAAACCTTATTATTCTTGAAAATATTCGTCTAAAAACCTTTTAACCCCATAAATACTAGAATACTTTGGTGTAAAACAATAAATTTCATGAATACCATGGTATATAATCTTTAAAAATCCCAATAGTTCTTGAGAATAATCCTATGAAAATTTAATTATCCCATAAATCCTAGAATACTTTGGTGTAAAACACTAAATTTCTTGAAAACCAAGGTATAAAATCATTAAAAACCTAATCATTCTTGAGATTATTCTAATGAAACCTTAATAATCCCTTAAATCCTAGAATACTTTGGTGTAAAACACTAAATTCATTGAATACCATGTCATAAAATAATTAATAATCCGAATCATTCTTGAGAATATTCGTCTACAAACCTTATAATCCCATAAATCCTAGAATACTTGGTGTAAAACAATAAATTTCATGAATACCATGGCATATAATAATTAATAATCCCAATCATTCTTGAGAATATTCGTCTACAAACCTTATAATCCCATAAATCCTAGAATCCTTTGGTGTAAAACAATAAATTCCATGATAACCAAGGTATAATATCTTTAAATACCTAATCATTCTTGAGAATATTCCTATGATACCTTAATAATCCCTTAAATCCTAGAATACTTTGGTGTAAAACACTAAATTCATTGAATACCATGTCATAAAATAATTAATAATCCCAATCATTCTTGAGAATATTCGTCTACAAACCTTTTAACCCCATAAATCCTAGAATCCTTTGGTGTAAAACAATAAATTCCTTAAATACCATGGCATAAATTATTTAATAATCCCAATAATACTTGTGAATATTCGTCTAAAAACCTTATAATCCTATAAATCCTAGAATACTCGGTGTAAAACACTTAATTCCATGATAACCAAGGTATAATATCTTTAAATACCTAATCATTCTTGAGAATATTCCTATGATACCTTAATAATCCCATAAATTCTAGAATACTTTGGTGTAAAACAAAAAATTCCTTTAATACCTTGGCATAAATTATTTAATAATCCCAATAATACTTGAGAATATTCGTCTAAAAACCTTATAATCCCATAAATCCTAGAATACTCGGTGTAAAACACATAATTCCATGAATATCAAGGTATAAAATCTTTAAAAACCTACTTATTTTTGAGAATATTCCTATGAGACCTTAATTATCCCTTAAATCCTAGAATACTTTGGTGTAAAACACTAAATTCATTGAATACCATGTCATAAAATAATTAATTATCCCAATAATTCTTGAAAATATTCGTCTAAAAACCTTATAATCCCATGAATCCTAGATTACTATGGTGTAAAACACTAAATTTCTTGAAAACCAAAGTATAAAATCTTTAAAAACCTAATTATTCTTGAGAATATTCCTATGAAAATTTAATAATCCTTTAAATTCTAGAATACTTTGGTGGAAAACACTAAATTTCATGAAAACCAAGGTATAATATCTTTAAATACCTAATCTTTCTTGAGAATATTCGTCTAAAAACCTTTTAATCCCATTAATAATAGAATACTTCGGTGTAAAACACTAAATTCCAATAAAACCAATGTATAAAATCTTTTAAATACCTAATAATTCTTTAGAATAGTTCTATGAAAGTTTAATAATCCCATAAATTTTAGAATACTTTGATGGAAAACACAAAATTTTATGAAAACCAAGGTATAATATCTTTAAATACCTAATCATTCTTGAGAATATTCGTCTACAAACCTTATAATCCCAGAAATTCTAGAATACTTGGTCTAAAACACAAAATTATATGAAAATCAAGGTATAAAATCTTTAAAAACCTACTTATTTTTGAGAATATTCCTATGAAACCTTAATTATCCCTTAAATCCTAGAATACTTTGGTGTAAAACACTAAATTCATTGATGGTATTCAAAAAAAAAATTAATAATACCAATAATTCTTGAAAATATTCGTCTTCGAACCTTTTAATCCCATAAATCCTAGAATACTTTGGTGTAAAACACTAAATTTCTTGGATACCATGGCATTAAATATTTAATAATCCCAATAATTGTATAAAATCTTTTAAATACCTAATAATTCTTTAGAATAGTTCTATGAATATTTAATAATCCATAAATCCTAGAATACTTTTGGCTATATCACTAAATTCCTTGAATACCATGAGATAAAATAATTAATTATCCCAATAATTCTTGAAAATATTCGTCTACAAACCTATTAATCCCATAAATCTTAGAATACTTTGGTGTAAAACACTAAATTTCTTGAAAACCAAGGTATAAAATCATTAAAAACCTAATCATTCTTGAGATTATTCTAATGAAACCTTAATAATCCCTTAAATCCTAGAATACTTTGGTGTAAAACACTAAATTCATTGAATACCATGTCATAAAATAATTAATAATCCCAATCATTCTTGAGAATATTCGTCTACAAACCTTATAATCCCATAAATCCTAGAATACTTGGTGTAAAACAATAAATTTCATGAATACCATGGCATATAATAATTAATAATCCCAATCATTCTTGAGAATATTCGTCTACAAACCTTATAATCCCATAAATCCTAGAATACTATGGTGTAAAACAATAAATTTCATGAATACCATGGCATATAATAATTAATAATCCCAATCATTCTTGAGAATATTCGTCTACAAACCTTATAATCCCATAAATCCTAGAATACTATGGTGTAAAACACTAAATTCCATGATAACCAAGGTATAATATCTTTAATAAACCTTATTATTCTTGAAAATATTCGTCTAAAAACCTTTTATCCCCATAAATACTAGAATACTTTGGTGTAAAACAATAAATTTCATGAATACCATGGTATATAATCTTTAAAAATTCCAATAATTCTTGAGAATTATCCTATGAAAATTTAATAATCCTTTAAATTCTAGAATACATTGGTGTAAAACATTAAATTCCTTGAAATCCAAGGTATAAAATCTTTAATAAACCTTATTATTCTTGAAAATATTCGTCTAAAAACCTTTTAACCCCATAAATCCTAGAATACTTTGGTGTAAAACACTAAATTCCTTAAATACCATGGCATAAATTATTTAATAATCCCAATAATACTTGTGAATATTCGTCTAAAAACCTTATAATCCTATAAATCCTAGAATACTCGGTGTAAAACACATAATTCCATGAATATCAAGGTATAAAATCTTTAAAAACCTAATCATTCTTGAGAATATTCCAATGAAACCTTAATAAACCCTTAAATCCTAGAATACATTTGGGTATATCATTAAATTCCATGAATACCTTGGCATAAAATATTTTATAATCTCAATAATTCTTGAAAAAAGTAGTATGAAAATTTAATAAACCCATAAATCCTAGAATACTTTGGGGTAAATCACTAAATTCCTTGAAATCTAAGGTATAAAATCTTTAATAAACCTTATTATTCTTGAGAATATTCGTCTACAAACCTTATAATCCCATAAATCCTAGATTACTATGGTGTAAAACACTTAATTCCATGAATACCATGACATATAATAATTAATAATCCCAATAATTCTTGAGAATATTCGTCTACAAACCTTATAATCCCATAAATCCTAGAATACTTGGTGTAAAACACTAAATTCCAATAAAACCAATGTATAAAATCTTTTAAATACCTAATAATTCTTTAGAATAGTTCTATGAAAGTTTAATAATCCCATAAATTTTAGAATACTTTGGTGTAAAACACTAAATTCCTTGAATACCATGACATATAATAATTAATAATCCCAATAATTCTTGAGAATATTCGTCTACAAACCTTATAATCCCATAAATCCTAGAATACTATGGTGGAAAACACTTAATTCCATGATAACCAAGGTATAATATCTTTAAATACCTAATCATTCTTGAGGATATTCCTATGATACCTTAATAATCCCATAAATTCTAGAATACTTTGGTGTAAAACAAAAAATTCCTTTAATACCTTGGCATAAATTATTTAATAATCCCAATAATACTTGAGAATATTCGTCTAAAAACCTTATAATCCCATAAATCCTAGATTACTATGGTGTAAAACACTAAATTTCTTGAAAACCAAAGTATAAAATCTTTAAAAACCTAATTATTCTTGAGAATATTCCTATGAAAATTTAATAATCCTTTAAATTCTAGAATACTTTGGTGGAAAACACTAAATTTCATGAAAACCAAGGTATAATATCTTTAAATACCTAATCTTTCTTGAGAATATTCGTCTAAAAACCTTTTAATCCCATTAATAATAGAATACTTCGGTGTAAAACACTAAATTCCAATAAAACCAATGTATAAAATCTTTTAAATACCTAATAATTCTTTAGAATAGTTCTATGAAAGTTTAATAATCCCATAAATTTTAGAATACTTCGGTGTAAAACACTAAATTCCATTAAAACCAATGTATAAAATCTTTTAAATACCTAATAATTCTTTAGAATAGTTCTATGAAAGTTTAATAATCACATTAATTTTAGAATACTTTGATGGAAAACACAAAATTTCATGAAAACCAAGGTATAATATCTTTAAATACCTAATCATTCTTGAGAATATTCGTCTACAAACCTTATAATCCCAGAAATTCTAGAATACTTGGTCTAAAACACAAAATTATATGAAAATCAAGGTATAAAATCTTTAAAAACCTACTTATTTTTGAGAATATTCCTATGAAACCTTAATTATCCCTTAAATCCTAGAATACTTTGGTGTAAAACACTAAATTTCTTGGATACCATGGCATTAAATATTTAATAATCCCAATAATTGTATAAAATCTTTTAAATACCTAATAATTCTTTAGAATAGTTCTATGAATATTTAATAATCCATAAATCCTAGAATACTTTTGGGTATATCACTAAATTCCTTGAATACCATGCCATAAAATAATTAATTATCCCAATAATTCTTGAAAATATTCGTCTACAAACCTATTAATCCCATAAATCTTAGAATACTTTGGTGTAAAACACTAAATTTCTTGAAAACCAAGGTATAAAATCATTAAAAACCTAATCATTCTTGAGATTATTCTAATGAAACCTTAATAATCCCTTAAATCCTAGAATACTTTGGTGTAAAACACTAAATTCATTGAATACCATGTCATAAAATAATTAATAATCCCAATCATTCTTGAGAATATTCGTCTACAAACCTTATAATCCCATAAATCCTAGAATACTTGGTGTAAAACAATAATTTTCATGAATACCATGGCATATAATAATTAATAATCCCAATCATTCTTGAGAATATTCGTCTACAAACCTTATAATCCCATAAATCCTAGAATACTATGGTGTAAAACACTAAATTCCATGATAACCAAGGTATAATATCTTTAAATACCTAATCATTCTTGAGAATATTCCTATGATACCTTAATAATCCCATAAATTCTAGAATACTTTGGTGTAAAACACAAAATTCCTTTAATACCTTGGCATATATTATTTAATAATCCCAATAATACTTGAGAATATTCTTCTAAAAACCTTATAATCCCATAAATCCTAGAATACTCGGTGTAAAACACATAATTCCATGAAAATCAAGGTATAAAATCTTTAAGAACTTAATCATTCTTGAGAATATTCCAATGAAACCTTAATAAACCCTTAAATCCTAGAATACATTTGGGTATATCACTAAATTCCATGAATCCCATGGCATAAAATATTTTATAATCTCAATAATTCTTGAAAAAAGTAGTATGAAAATTTAATAAACCCATAAATCCTAGAATACTTTGGGGTAAATCACTAAATTCCTTGCAATCCAAGGTATAAAATCTTTAATAAACCTTATTATTCTTGAAAATATTCGTCTAAAAACCTTTTAACCCCATAAATCCTAGAATACTTTGGTGTAAAACACTAAATTCCTTAAATACCATGGCATAAATTATTTAATAATCCCAATAATTCTTGAGAATATTCGTCTACAAACCTTATAATCCCATAAATCCTAGAATACTTGGTGTAAAACACTAAATTCCAATAAAACCAATGTATAAAATCTTTTAAATACCTAATAATTCTTTAGAATAGTTCTATGAAAGTTTAATAATCCCATAAATTTTAGAATACTTTGGTGTAAAACACTAAATTCCTTGAATACCATGACATATAATAATTAATAATCCCAATAATTCTTGAGAATATTCGTCTACAAACCTTATAATCCCATAAATCCTAGAATACTATGGTGTAAAACACTTAATTCCATGATAACCAAGGTATAATATCTTTAAATACCTAATCATTCTTGAGAATATTCCTATGATACCTTAATAATCCCATAAATTCTAGAATACTTTGGTGTAAAACAAAAAATTCCTTTAATACCTTGGCATAAATTATTTAATAATCCCAATAATACTTGAGAATATTCGTCTAAAAACCTTATAATCCCATAAATCCTAGATTACTATGGTGTAAAACACTAAATTTCTTGAAAACCAAAGTATAAAATCTTTAAAAACCTAATTATACTTGAGAATATTCCTATGAAAATTTAATAATCCTTTAAATTCTAGAATACTTTGGTGGAAAACACTAAATTTCATGAAAACCAAGGTATAATATCTTTAAATACCTAATCTTTCTTGAGAATATTCGTCTAAAAACCTTTTAATCCCATTAATAATAGAATACTTCGGTGTAAAACACTAAATTCCAATAAAACCAATGTATAAAATCTTTTAAATACCTAATAATTCTTTAGAATAGTTCTATGAAAGTTTAATAATCCCATAAATTTTAGAATACTTCGGTGTAAAAAACTAAATTCCAATAAAACCAATGTATAAAATCTTTTAAATACCTAATAATTCTTTAGAATAGTTCTATGAAAGTTTAATAATCCCATTAATTTTAGAATACTTTGATGGAAAACACAAAATTTCATGAAAACCAAGGTATAATATCTTTAAATACCTAATCATTCTTGAGAATATTCGTCTACAAACCTTATAATCCCAGAAATTCTAGAATACTTGGTCTAAAACACAAAATTATATGAAAATCAAGGTATAAAATCTTTAAAAACCTACTTATTTTTGAGAATATTCCTATGAAACCTTAATTATCCCTTAAATCCTAGAATACTTTGGTGTAAAACACTAAATTTCTTGGATACCATGGCATTAAATATTTAATAATCCCAATAATTGTATAAAATCTATTAAATACCTAATAATTCTTTAGAATAGTTCTATGAATATTTAATAATCCATAAATCCTAGAATACTTTTGGGTATATCACTAAATTCCTTGAATAGCATGCCATAAAATAATTGATTATCCCAATAATTCTTGAAAATATTCGTCTACAAACCTTATAATCCCATAAATCCTAGAATACTTGGTGTAAAACAATAATTTTCATGAATACCATGGCATATAATAATTAATAATCCCAATCATTCTTGAGAATATTCGTCTACAAACCTTATAATCCCATAAATCCTAGAATACTATGGTGTAAAACACTAAATTCCATGATAACCAAGGTATAATATCTTTAAATACCTAATCATTCTTGAGAATATTCCTATGATACCTTAATAATCCCATAAATTCTAGAATACTTTGGTGTAAAACACAAAATTCCTTTAATACCTTGGCATATATTATTTAATAATCCCAATAATACTTGAGAATATTCTTCTAAAAACCTTATAATCCCATAAATCCTAGAATACTCGGTGTAAAACACATAATTCCATGAAAATCAAGGTATAAAATCTTTAAGAACTTAATCATTCTTGAGAATATTCCAATGAAACCTTAATAAACCCTTAAATCCTAGAATACATTTGGGTATATCACTAAATTCCATGAATCCCATGGCATAAAATATTTTATAATCTCAATAATTCTTGAAAAAAGTAGTATGAAAATTTAATAAACCCATAAATCCTAGAATACTTTGGGGTAAATCACTAAATTCCTTGAAATCCAAAGTATAAAATCTTTAATAAACCTTATTATTCTTGAAAATATTCGTCTAAAAACCTTTTAACCCCATAAATCCTAGAATACTTTGGTGTAAAACACTAAATTCCTTAAATACCATGGCATAAATTATTTAATAATCCCAATAATTCTTGAGAATATTCGTCTACAAACCTTATAATCCCATAAATCCTAGAATACTTGGTGTAAAACACTAAATTCCAATAAAACCAATGTATAAAATCTTTTAAATACCTAATAATTCTTTAGAATAGTTCTATGAAAGTTTAATAATCCCATAAATTTTAGAATACTTTGGTGTAAAACACTAAATTCCTTGAATACCATGACATATAATAATTAATAATCCCAATAATTCTTGAGAATATTCGTCTACAAACCTTATAATCCCATAAATCCTAGAATACTATGGTGTAAAACACTTAATTCCATGATAACCAAGGTATAATATCTTTAAATACCTAATCATTCTTGAGAATATTCCTATGATACCTTAATAATCCCATAAATTCTAGAATACTTTGGTGTAAAACAAAAAATTCCTTTAATACCTTGGCATAAATTATTTAATAATCCCAATAATACTTGAGAATATTCGTCTAAAAACCTTATAATCCCATAAATCCTAGATTACTATGGTGTAAAACACTAAATTTCTTGAAAACCAAAGTATAAAATCTTTAAAAACCTAATTATTCTTGAGAATATTCCTATGAAAATTTAATAATCCTTTAAATTCTAGAATACTTTGGTGGAAAACACTAAATTTCATGAAAACCAAGGTATAATATCTTTAAATACCTAATCTTTCTTGAGAATATTCGTCTAAAAACCTTTTAATCCCATTAATAATAGAATACTTCGGTGTAAAACACTAAATTCCAATAAAACCAATGTATAAAATCTTTTAAATACCTAATAATTCTTTAGAATAGTTCTATGAAAGTTTAATAATCCCATAAATTTTAGAATACTTCGGTGTAAAACACTAAATTCCATTAAAACCAATGTATAAAATCTTTTAAATACCTAATAATTCTTTAGAATAGTTCTATGAAAGTTTAATAATCCCATTAATTTTAGAATACTTTGATGGAAAACACAAAATTTCATGAAAACCAAGGTATAATATCTTTAAATACCTAATCATTCTTGAGAATATTCGTCTACAAACCTTATAATCCCAGAAATTCTAGAATACTTGGTCTAAAACACAAAATTATATGAAAATCAAGGTATAAAATCTTTAAAAACCTACTTATTTTTGAGAATATTCCTATGAAACCTTAATTATCCCTTAAATCCTAGAATACTTTGGTGTAAAACACTAAATTTCTTGGATACCATGGCATTAAATATTTAATAATCCCAATAATTGTATAAAATCTTTTAAATACCTAATAATTCTTTAGAATAGTTCTATGAATATTTAATAATCCATAAATCCTAGAATACTTTTGGGTATATCACTAAATTCCTTGAATACCATGCCATAAAATAATTAATTATCCCAATAATTCTTGAAAATATTCGTCTACAAACCTATTAATCCCATAAATCTTAGAATACTTTGGTGGAAAACACTAAATTTCTCGAAAACCAAGGTATAAAATCATTAAAAACCTAATCATTCTTGAGATTATTCTAATGAAACCTTAATAATCCCTTAAATCCTAGAATACTTTGGTGTAAAACACTAAATTCATTGAATACCATGTCATAAAATAATTAATAATCCCAATCATTCTTGAGAATATTCGTCTACAAACCTTATAATCCCATAAATCCTAGAATACTTGGTGTAAAACAATAATTTTCATGAATACCATGGCATATAATAATTAATAATCCCAATCATTCTTGAGAATATTCGTCTACAAACCTTATAATCCCATAAATCCTAGAATACTATGGTGTAAAACACTAAATTCCATGATAACCAAGGTATAATATCTTTAAATACCTAATCATTCTTGAGAATATTCCTATGATACCTTAATAATCCCATAAATTCTAGAATACTTTGGTGTAAAACACAAAATTCCTTTAATACCTTGGCATATATTATTTAATAATCCCAATAATACTTGAGAATATTCTTCTAAAAACCTTATAATCCCATAAATCCTAGAATACTCGGTGTAAAACACATAATTCCATGAAAATCAAGGTATAAAATCTTTAAGAACTTAATCATTCTTGAGAATATTCCAATGAAACCTTAATAAACCCTTAAATCCTAGAATACATTTGGGTATATCACTAAATTCCATGAATCCCATGGCATAAAATATTTTATAATCTCAATAATTCTTGAAAAAAGTAGTATGAAAATTTAATAAACCCATAAATCCTAGAATACTTTGGGGTAAATCACTAAATTCCTTGAAATCCAAGGTATAAAATCTTTAATAAACCTTATTATTCTTGAAAATATTCGTCTAAAAACCTTTTAACCCCATAAATCCTAGAATACTTTGGTGTAAAACACTAAATTCCTTAAATACCATGGCATAAATTATTTAATAATCCCAATAATTCTTGAGAATATTCGTCTACAAACCTTATAATCCCATAAATCCTAGAATACTTGGTGTAAAACACTAAATTCCAATAAAACCAATGTATAAAATCTTTTAAATACCTAATAATTCTTTAGAATAGTTCTATGAAAGATTAATAATCCCATAAATTTTAGAATACTTTGGTGTAAAACACTAAATTCCTTGAATACCATGACATATAATAATTAATAATCCCAATAATTCTTGAGAATATTCGTCTACAAACCTTATAATCCCATAAATCCTAGAATACTATGGTGTAAAACACTTAATTCCATGATAACCAAGGTATAATATCTTTAAATACCTAATCATTCTTGAGAATATTCCTATGATAACTTAATAATCCCATAAATTCTAGAATACTTTGGTGTAAAACAAAAAATTCCTTTAATACCTTGGCATAAATTATTTAATAATCCCAATAATACTTGAGAATATTCGTCTAAAAACCTTATAATCCCATAAATCCTAGATTACTATGGTGTAAAACACTAAATTTCTTGAAAACCAAAGTATAAAATCTTTAAAAACCTAATTATACTTGAGAATATTCCTATGAAAATTTAATAATCCTTTAAATTCTAGAATACTTTGGTGGAAAACACTAAATTTCATGAAAACCAAGGTATAATATCTTTAAATACCTAATCTTTCTTGAGAATATTCGTCTAAAAACCTTTTAATCCCATTAATAATAGAATACTTCGGTGTAAAACACTAAATTCCAATAAAACCAATGTATAAAATCTTTTAAATACCTAATAATTCTTTAGAATAGTTCTATGAAAGTTTAATAATCCCATAAATTTTAGAATACTTCGGTGTAAAAAACTAAATTCCAATAAAACCAATGTATAAAATCTTTTAAATACCTAATAATTCTTTAGAATAGTTCTATGAAAGTTTAATAATCCCATTAATTTTAGAATACTTTGATGGAAAACACAAAATTTCATGAAAACCAAGGTATAATATCTTTAAATACCTAATCATTCTTGAGAATATTCGTCTACAAACCTTATAATCCCAGAAATTCTAGAATACTTGGTCTAAAACACAAAATTATATGAAAATCAAGGTATAAAATCTTTAAAAACCTACTTATTTTTGAGAATATTCCTATGAAACCTTAATTATCCCTTAAATCCTAGAATACTTTGGTGTAAAACACTAAATTTCTTGGATACCATGGCATTAAATATTTAATAATCCCAATAATTGTATAAAATCTATTAAATACCTAATAATTCTTTAGAATAGTTCTATGAATATTTAATAATCCATAAATCCTAGAATACTTTTGGGTATATCACTAAATTCCTTGAATACCATGCCATAAAATAATTGATTATCCCAATAATTCTTGAAAATATTCGTCTACAAACCTATTAATCCCATAAATCTTAGAATACTTTGATGAAAAACACAAAATTTCATGAAAACCAAGGTATAATATCTTTAAATACCTAATCATTCTTGAGAATATTCGTCTACAAACCTTATAATCCCAGAAATTCTAGAATACTTGGTCTAAAACACAAAATTATATGAAAATCAAGGTATAAAATCTTTAAAAACCTACTTATTTTTGAGAATATTCCTATGAAACCTTAATTATCCCTTAAATCCTAGAATACTTTGGTGTAAAACACTAAATTCATTGATGGTATTCAAAAAAAAAAATTAGTAATACCAATAATTCTTGAAAATATTCGTCTTCGAACCTTTTAATCCCATAAATCCTAGAATACTTTGGTGTAAAACACTAAATTTCTTGGATACCATGGCATTAAATATTTAATAATCCCAATAATTGTATAAAATCTTTTAAATACCTAATAATTCTTTAGAATAGTTCTATGAATATTTAATAATCCATAAATCCTAGAATACTTTTGGCTATATCACTAAATTCCTTGAATACCATGAGATAAAATAATTAATTATCCCAATAATTCTTGAAAATATTCGTCTACAAACCTATTAATCCCATAAATCTTAGAATACTTTGGTGTAAAACACTAAATTTCTTGAAAACCAAGGTATAAAATCATTAAAAACCTAATCATTCTTGAGATTATTCTAATGAAACCTTAATAATCCCTTAAATCCTAGAATACTTTGGTGTAAAACACTAAATTCATTGAATACCATGTCATAAAATAATTAATAATCCCAATCATTCTTGAGAATATTCGTCTACAAACCTTTTAACCCCATAAATCCTAGAATCCTTTGGTGTAAAACAATAAATTCCTTAAATACCATGGCATAAATTATTTAATAATCCCAATAATACTTGTGAATATTCGTCTAAAAACCTTATAATCCTATAAATCCTAGAATACTCGGTGTAAAACACTTAATTCCATGATAACCAAGGTATAATATCTTTAAATACCTAATCATTCTTGAGAATATTCCTATGATACCTTAATAATCCCATAAATTCTAGAATACTTTGGTGTAAAACAAAAAATTCCTTTAATACCTTGGCATAAATTATTTAATAATCCCAATAATACTTGAGAATATTCGTCTAAAAACCTTATAATCCCATAAATCCTAGAATACTCGGTGTAAAACACATAATTCCATGAATATCAAGGTATAAAATCTTTAAAAACCTACTTATTTTTGAGAATATTCCTATGAGACCTTAATTATCCCTTAAATCCTAGAATACTTTGGTGTAAAACACTAAATTTCTTGGATACCATGGCATTAAATATTTAATAATCCCAATAATTGTATAAAATCTATTAAATACCTAATAATTCTTTAGAATAGTTCTATGAATATTTAATAATCCATAAATCCTAGAATACTTTTGGGTATATCACTAAATTCCTTGAATAGCATGCCATAAAATAATTGATTATCCCAATAATTCTTGAAAATATTCGTCTACAAACCTTATAATCCCATAAATCCTAGAATACTTGGTGTAAAACAATAATTTTCATGAATACCATGGCATATAATAATTAATAATCCCAATCATTCTTGAGAATATTCGTCTACAAACCTTATAATCCCATAAATCCTAGAATACTATGGTGTAAAACACTAAATTCCATGATAACCAAGGTATAATATCTTTAAATACCTAATCATTCTTGAGAATATTCCTATGATACCTTAATAATCCCATAAATTCTAGAATACTTTGGTGTAAAACACAAAATTCCTTTAATACCTTGGCATATATTATTTAATAATCCCAATAATACTTGAGAATATTCTTCTAAAAACCTTATAATCCCATAAATCCTAGAATACTCGGTGTAAAACACATAATTCCATGAAAATCAAGGTATAAAATCTTTAAGAACTTAATCATTCTTGAGAATATTCCAATGAAACCTTAATAAACCCTTAAATCCTAGAATACATTTGGGTATATCACTAAATTCCATGAATCCCATGGCATAAAATATTTTATAATCTCAATAATTCTTGAAAAAAGTAGTATGAAAATTTAATAAACCCATAAATCCTAGAATACTTTGGGGTAAATCACTAAATTCCTTGAAATCCAAAGTATAAAATCTTTAATAAACCTTATTATTCTTGAAAATATTCGTCTAAAAACCTTTTAACCCCATAAATCCTAGAATACTTTGGTGTAAAACACTAAATTCCTTAAATACCATGGCATAAATTATTTAATAATCCCAATAATTCTTGAGAATATTCGTCTACAAACCTTATAATCCCATAAATCCTAGAATACTTGGTGTAAAACACTAAATTCCAATAAAACCAATGTATAAAATCTTTTAAATACCTAATAATTCTTTAGAATAGTTCTATGAAAGTTTAATAATCCCATAAATTTTAGAATACTTTGGTGTAAAACACTAAATTCCTTGAATACCATGACATATAATAATTAATAATCCCAATAATTCTTGAGAATATTCGTCTACAAACCTTATAATCCCATAAATCCTAGAATACTATGGTGTAAAACACTTAATTCCATGATAACCAAGGTATAATATCTTTAAATACCTAATCATTCTTGAGAATATTCCTATGATACCTTAATAATCCCATAAATTCTAGAATACTTTGGTGTAAAACAAAAAATTCCTTTAATACCTTGGCATAAATTATTTAATAATCCCAATAATACTTGAGAATATTCGTCTAAAAACCTTATAATCCCATAAATCCTAGATTACTATGGTGTAAAACACTAAATTTCTTGAAAACCAAAGTATAAAATCTTTAAAAACCTAATTATTCTTGAGAATATTCCTATGAAAATTTAATAATCCTTTAAATTCTAGAATACTTTGGTGGAAAACACTAAATTTCATGAAAACCAAGGTATAATATCTTTAAATACCTAATCTTTCTTGAGAATATTCGTCTAAAAACCTTTTAATCCCATTAATAATAGAATACTTCGGTGTAAAACACTAAATTCCAATAAAACCAATGTATAAAATCTTTTAAATACCTAATAATTCTTTAGAATAGTTCTATGAAAGTTTAATAATCCCATAAATTTTAGAATACTTCGGTGTAAAACACTAAATTCCATTAAAACCAATGTATAAAATCTTTTAAATACCTAATAATTCTTTAGAATAGTTCTATGAAAGTTTAATAATCCCATTAATTTTAGAATACTTTGATGGAAAACACAAAATTTCATGAAAACCAAGGTATAATATCTTTAAATACCTAATCATTCTTGAGAATATTCGTCTACAAACCTTATAATCCCAGAAATTCTAGAATACTTGGTCTAAAACACAAAATTATATGAAAATCAAGGTATAAAATCTTTAAAAACCTACTTATTTTTGAGAATATTCCTATGAAACCTTAATTATCCCTTAAATCCTAGAATACTTTGGTGTAAAACACTAAATTTCTTGGATACCATGGCATTAAATATTTAATAATCCCAATAATTGTATAAAATCTTTTAAATACCTAATAATTCTTTAGAATAGTTCTATGAATATTTAATAATCCATAAATCCTAGAATACTTTTGGGTATATCACTAAATTCCTTGAATACCATGCCATAAAATAATTAATTATCCCAATAATTCTTGAAAATATTCGTCTACAAACCTATTAATCCCATAAATCTTAGAATACTTTGGTGGAAAACACTAAATTTCTCGAAAACCAAGGTATAAAATCATTAAAAACCTAATCATTCTTGAGATTATTCTAATGAAACCTTAATAATCCCTTAAATCCTAGAATACTTTGGTGTAAAACACTAAATTCATTGAATACCATGTCATAAAATAATTAATAATCCCAATCATTCTTGAGAATATTCGTCTACAAACCTTATAATCCCATAAATCCTAGAATACTTGGTGTAAAACAATAATTTTCATGAATACCATGGCATATAATAATTAATAATCCCAATCATTCTTGAGAATATTCGTCTACAAACCTTATAATCCCATAAATCCTAGAATACTATGGTGTAAAACACTAAATTCCATGATAACCAAGGTATAATATCTTTAAATACCTAATCATTCTTGAGAATATTCCTATGATACCTTAATAATCCCATAAATTCTAGAATACTTTGGTGTAAAACACAAAATTCCTTTAATACCTTGGCATATATTATTTAATAATCCCAATAATACTTGAGAATATTCTTCTAAAAACCTTATAATCCCATAAATCCTAGAATACTCGGTGTAAAACACATAATTCCATGAAAATCAAGGTATAAAATCTTTAAGAACTTAATCATTCTTGAGAATATTCCAATGAAACCTTAATAAACCCTTAAATCCTAGAATACATTTGGGTATATCACTAAATTCCATGAATCCCATGGCATAAAATATTTTATAATCTCAATAATTCTTGAAAAAAGTAGTATGAAAATTTAATAAACCCATAAATCCTAGAATACTTTGGGGTAAATCACTAAATTCCTTGAAATCCAAGGTATAAAATCTTTAATAAACCTTATTATTCTTGAAAATATTCGTCTAAAAACCTTTTAACCCCATAAATCCTAGAATACTTTGGTGTAAAACACTAAATTCCTTAAATACCATGGCATAAATTATTTAATAATCCCAATAATTCTTGAGAATATTCGTCTACAAACCTTATAATCCCATAAATCCTAGAATACTTGGTGTAAAACACTAAATTCCAATAAAACCAATGTATAAAATCTTTTAAATACCTAATAATTCTTTAGAATAGTTCTATGAAAGATTAATAATCCCATAAATTTTAGAATACTTTGGTGTAAAACACTAAATTCCTTGAATACCATGACATATAATAATTAATAATCCCAATAATTCTTGAGAATATTCGTCTACAAACCTTATAATCCCATAAATCCTAGAATACTATGGTGTAAAACACTTAATTCCATGATAACCAAGGTATAATATCTTTAAATACCTAATCATTCTTGAGAATATTCCTATGATAACTTAATAATCCCATAAATTCTAGAATACTTTGGTGTAAAACAAAAAATTCCTTTAATACCTTGGCATAAATTATTTAATAATCCCAATAATACTTGAGAATATTCGTCTAAAAACCTTATAATCCCATAAATCCTAGATTACTATGGTGTAAAACACTAAATTTCTTGAAAACCAAAGTATAAAATCTTTAAAAACCTAATTATACTTGAGAATATTCCTATGAAAATTTAATAATCCTTTAAATTCTAGAATACTTTGGTGGAAAACACTAAATTTCATGAAAACCAAGGTATAATATCTTTAAATACCTAATCTTTCTTGAGAATATTCGTCTAAAAACCTTTTAATCCCATTAATAATAGAATACTTCGGTGTAAAACACTAAATTCCAATAAAACCAATGTATAAAATCTTTTAAATACCTAATAATTCTTTAGAATAGTTCTATGAAAGTTTAATAATCCCATAAATTTTAGAATACTTCGGTGTAAAAAACTAAATTCCAATAAAACCAATGTATAAAATCTTTTAAATACCTAATAATTCTTTAGAATAGTTCTATGAAAGTTTAATAATCCCATTAATTTTAGAATACTTTGATGGAAAACACAAAATTTCATGAAAACCAAGGTATAATATCTTTAAATACCTAATCATTCTTGAGAATATTCGTCTACAAACCTTATAATCCCAGAAATTCTAGAATACTTGGTCTAAAACACAAAATTATATGAAAATCAAGGTATAAAATCTTTAAAAACCTACTTATTTTTGAGAATATTCCTATGAAACCTTAATTATCCCTTAAATCCTAGAATACTTTGGTGTAAAACACTAAATTTCTTGGATACCATGGCATTAAATATTTAATAATCCCAATAATTGTATAAAATCTATTAAATACCTAATAATTCTTTAGAATAGTTCTATGAATATTTAATAATCCATAAATCCTAGAATACTTTTGGGTATATCACTAAATTCCTTGAATACCATGCCATAAAATAATTGATTATCCCAATAATTCTTGAAAATATTCGTCTACAAACCTATTAATCCCATAAATCTTAGAATACTTTGATGAAAAACACAAAATTTCATGAAAACCAAGGTATAATATCTTTAAATACCTAATCATTCTTGAGAATATTCGTCTACAAACCTTATAATCCCAGAAATTCTAGAATACTTGGTCTAAAACACAAAATTATATGAAAATCAAGGTATAAAATCTTTAAAAACCTACTTATTTTTGAGAATATTCCTATGAAACCTTAATTATCCCTTAAATCCTAGAATACTTTGGTGTAAAACACTAAATTCATTGATGGTATTCAAAAAAAAAAATTAGTAATACCAATAATTCTTGAAAATATTCGTCTTCGAACCTTTTAATCCCATAAATCCTAGAATACTTTGGTGTAAAACACTAAATTTCTTGGATACCATGGCATTAAATATTTAATAATCCCAATAATTGTATAAAATCTTTTAAATACCTAATAATTCTTTAGAATAGTTCTATGAATATTTAATAATCCATAAATCCTAGAATACTTTTGGCTATATCACTAAATTCCTTGAATACCATGAGATAAAATAATTAATTATCCCAATAATTCTTGAAAATATTCGTCTACAAACCTATTAATCCCATAAATCTTAGAATACTTTGGTGTAAAACACTAAATTTCTTGAAAACCAAGGTATAAAATCATTAAAAACCTAATCATTCTTGAGATTATTCTAATGAAACCTTAATAATCCCTTAAATCCTAGAATACTTTGGTGTAAAACACTAAATTCATTGAATACCATGTCATAAAATAATTAATAATCCCAATCATTCTTGAGAATATTCGTCTACAAACCTTTTAACCCCATAAATCCTAGAATCCTTTGGTGTAAAACAATAAATTCCTTAAATACCATGGCATAAATTATTTAATAATCCCAATAATACTTGTGAATATTCGTCTAAAAACCTTATAATCCTATAAATCCTAGAATACTCGGTGTAAAACACTTAATTCCATGATAACCAAGGTATAATATCTTTAAATACCTAATCATTCTTGAGAATATTCCTATGATACCTTAATAATCCCATAAATTCTAGAATACTTTGGTGTAAAACAAAAAATTCCTTTAATACCTTGGCATAAATTATTTAATAATCCCAATAATACTTGAGAATATTCGTCTAAAAACCTTATAATCCCATAAATCCTAGAATACTCGGTGTAAAACACATAATTCCATGAATATCAAGGTATAAAATCTTTAAAAACCTACTTATTTTTGAGAATATTCCTATGAGACCTTAATTATCCCTTAAATCCTAGAATACTTTGGTGTAAAACACTAAATTCATTGAATACCATGTCATAAAATAATTAATAATACCAATAATTCTTGAAAATATTCGTCTTTGAACCTGTTAATCCCATAAATCCTAGAATACTTTGGTGTAAAACACTAAATTTCTTGAATACCATGGCATTAAATATTTAATAACCCCAATAATTTTTGAAAAAAGTAGTATGAATATTTAATAATCCATAAATCCTAGAATACTTTTGGGTATATCACTAAATTCCTTGAATACCATGCCATAAAATAATTAATTATCCCAATAATTCTTGAAATATTCGTCTACAAACCTATTAATCCCATAAATCTTAGAATACTTTGGTGTAAAAAACTAAATTTCTTGAAAACCAAGGTATAAAATCATTAAAAACCTAATCATTCTTGAGAATATTCCTAAGAAACCATAATAATACCATAAATTCTAGAATACTTTTGTGTGAAACACTAAATTCCATGAATACCATGGCATATAATAATTAATAATCCCAATAATTCTTGAGAATTATCCTATGAAAATTTAATAATCCTTTAAATTCTAGAATATATTGGTGTAAAACACTAAATTCCTTGAATATCAAGGTATCAAATCTTTAATAAACCGTATTATTCTTGAAAATATTCGTCTAAAAACCTTTTAACCCCATAAATACTAGAATACTTTGGTGTAAAACAATAAATTTCATGAATACCATGGTATATAATCTTTAAAAATCCCAATAGTTCTTGAGAATAATCCTATGAAAATTTAATTATCCCATAAATCCTAGAATACTATGGTGTAAAACAATAAATTTCATGAATACCATGGCATATAATAATTAATTATCCCAATCATTCTTGAGAATATTCGTCTACAAACCTTTTAATCCCATAAATCCTAGAATACTTGGTGTAAAACCCAAAATTCTATGACAATCCAGGTATAAAATCATTAAAAACCAAATCATTCTTGAGATTATTCTTATGAAACCTTAATAATCCTTTAAATTCTAGAATACTTTGGTGTAAAAAATTCATTGAATACCATGTCATAAAATAATTAATAATCCCAATAATTCTTGAAAATATTCGTCTTCGAACCTTTTAATCCCATAAATCCTAGAATACTTTGGTGTAAAACACTAAATTTCTTGGATACCATGGCATTAAATATTTAATAATCCCAATAATTGTATAAAATCTATTAAATACCTAATAATTCTTTAGAATAGTTCTATGAATATTTAATAATCCATAAATCCTAGAATACTTTTGGGTATATCACTAAATTCCTTGAATACCATGCCATAAAATAATTGATTATCCCAATAATTCTTGAAAATATTCGTCTACAAACCTATTAATCCCATAAATCTTAGAATACTTTGATGAAAAACACAAAATTTCATGAAAACCAAGGTATAATATCTTTAAATACCTAATCATTCTTGAGAATATTCGTCTACAAACCTTATAATCCCAGAAATTCTAGAATACTTGGTCTAAAACACAAAATTATATGAAAATCAAGGTATAAAATCTTTAAAAACCTACTTATTTTTGAGAATATTCCTATGAAACCTTAATTATCCCTTAAATCCTAGAATACTTTGGTGTAAAACACTAAATTCATTGATGGTATTCAAAAAAAAAAATTAGTAATACCAATAATTCTTGAAAATATTCGTCTTCGAACCTTTTAATCCCATAAATCCTAGAATACTTTGGTGTAAAACACTAAATTTCTTGGATACCATGGCATTAAATATTTAATAATCCCAATAATTGTATAAAATCTTTTAAATACCTAATAATTCTTTAGAATAGTTCTATGAATATTTAATAATCCATAAATCCTAGAATACTTTTGGCTATATCACTAAATTCCTTGAATACCATGAGATAAAATAATTAATTATCCCAATAATTCTTGAAAATATTCGTCTACAAACCTATTAATCCCATAAATCTTAGAATACTTTGGTGTAAAACACTAAATTTCTTGAAAACCAAGGTATAAAATCATTAAAAACCTAATCATTCTTGAGATTATTCTAATGAAACCTTAATAATCCCTTAAATCCTAGAATACTTTGGTGTAAAACACTAAATTCATTGAATACCATGTCATAAAATAATTAATAATCCCAATCATTCTTGAGAATATTCGTCTACAAACCTTTTAACCCCATAAATCCTAGAATCCTTTGGTGTAAAACAATAAATTCCTTAAATACCATGGCATAAATTATTTAATAATCCCAATAATACTTGTGAATATTCGTCTAAAAACCTTATAATCCTATAAATCCTAGAATACTCGGTGTAAAACACTTAATTCCATGATAACCAAGGTATAATATCTTTAAATACCTAATCATTCTTGAGAATATTCCTATGATACCTTAATAATCCCATAAATTCTAGAATACTTTGGTGTAAAACACAAAATTCCTTTAATACCTTGGCATAAATTATTTAATAATCCCAATAATACTTGAGAATATTCGTCTAAAAACCTTATAATCCCATAAATCCTAGAATACTCGGTGTAAAACACATAATTCCATGAATATCAAGGTATAAAATCTTTAAAAACCTACTTATTTTTGAGAATATTCCTATGAGACCTTAATTATCCCTTAAATCCTAGAATACTTTGGTGTAAAACACTAAATTCATTGAATACCATGTCATAAAATAATTAATAATACCAATAATTCTTGAAAATATTCGTCTTTGAACCTGTTAATCCCATAAATCCTAGAATACTTTGGTGTAAAACACTAAATTTCTTGAATACCATGGCATTAAATATTTAATAACCCCAATAATTTTTGAAAAAAGTAGTATGAATATTTAATAATCCATAAATCCTAGAATACTTTTGGGTATATCACTAAATTCCTTGAATACCATGCCATAAAATAATTAATTATCCCAATAATTCTTGAAATATTCGTCTACAAACCTATTAATCCCATAAATCTTAGAATACTTTGGTGTAAAACACTAAATTTCTTGAAAACCAAGGTATAAAATCATTAAAAACCTAATCATTCTTGAGAATATTCCTAAGAAACCATAATAATACCATAAATTCTAGAATACTTTTGTGTGAAACACTAAATTCCATGAATACCATGGCATATAATAATTAATAATCCCAATAATTCTTGAGAATTATCCTATGAAAATTTAATAATCCTTTAAATTCTAGAATATATTGGTGTAAAACACTAAATTCCTTGAATATCAAGGTATCAAATCTTTAATAAACCGTATTATTCTTGAAAATATTCGTCTAAAAACCTTTTAACCCCATAAATACTAGAATACTTTGGTGTAAAACAATAAATTTCATGAATACCATGGTATATAATCTTTAAAAATCCCAATAGTTCTTGAGAATAATCCTATGAAAATTTAATTATCCCATAAATCCTAGAATACTATGGTGTAAAACAATAAATTTCATGAATACCATGGCATATAATAATTAATTATCCCAATCATTCTTGAGAATATTCGTCTACAAACCTTATAATCCCATAAATCCTAGAATACTTTGGTGTAAAACACTAAATTCCATGAATACCATGACATATAATAATTAATAATCCCAATAATTCTTGAGAATATTCGTCTACAAACCTTATAATCCCATAAATCCTAGAATACTTGGTGTAAAACACTAAATTCCAATAAAACCAATGTATAAAATCTTTTAAATACCTAATAATTCTTTAGAATAGTTCTATGAAAGTTTAATAATCCCATAAATTTTAGAATACTTTGGTGTAAAACACTAAATTCATTGAATACCATGTCATAAAATAATTAATAATACCAATAATTCTTGAAAATATTCGTCTTTGAACCTGTTAATCCCATAAATCCTAGAATACTTTGGTGTAAAACAATAAATTTCTTGAATACCATGGCATTAAATATTTAATAACCCCAATAATTTTTGAAAAAAGTAGTATGAATATTTAATAATCCATAAATCCTAGAATACTTTTGGGTATATCACTAAATTCCTTGAATACCATGTCATAAAATAATTAATTATCCCAATAATTCTTGAAAATATTCGTCTACAAACCTATTAATCCCATAAATCTTAGAATACTTTGGTGTAAAACACTAAATTTCTTGAAAACCAAGGTATAAAATCATTAAAAACCTATTCATTCTTGAGAATATTCCTATGAAACCTTAATAATCCCATAAATTCTAGAATACTTTTGTGTGAAACACTAAATTCCATGAATACCATGGCATATAATAATTAATAATCCCAATAATTCTTGAGAATTATCCTATGAAAATTTAATAATCCTTTAAATTCTAGAATATATTGGTGTAAAACACTAAATTCCTTGAATATCAAGGTATCAAATCTTTAATAAACCGTATTATTCTTGAAAATATTCGTCTAAAAACCTTTTAACCCCATAAATACTAGAATACTTTGGTGTAAAACAATAAATTTCATGAATACCATGGTATATAATCTTTAAAAATCCCAATAGTTCTTGAGAATAATCCTATGAAAATTTAATTATCCCATAAATCCTAGAATACTATGGTGTAAAACAATAAATTTCATGAATACCATGGCATATAATAATTAATTATCCCAATCATTCTTGAGAATATTCGTCTACAAACCTTATAATCCCATAAATCCTAGAATACTTTGGTGGAAAACACTAAATTTCATGAAAACCAAGGTATAATATCTTTAAATACCTAATCTTTCTTGAGAATATTCGTCTAAAAACCTTTTAATCCCATTAATAATAGAATACTTCGGTGTAAAACACTAAATTCCAATAAAACCAATGTATAAAATCTTTTAAATACCTAATAATTCTTTAGAATAGTTCTATGAAAGTTTAATAATCCCATAAATTTTAGAATACTTCGGTGTAAAACACTAAATTCCAATAAAACCAATGTATAAAATCTTTTAAATACCTAATAATTCTTTAGAATAGTTCTATGAAAGTTTAATAATCCCATAAATTTTAGAATACTTTGATGGAAAACACTAAATTTCATGAAAACCAAGGTATAATATCTTTAAATACCTAATCATTCTTGAGAATATTCGTCTACAAACCTTATAATCCCAGAAATTCTAGAATACTTGGTCTAAAACACAAAATTATATGAAAATCAAGGTATAAAATCTTTAAAAACCTACTTATTTTTGAGAATATTGCTATGAAACCTTAATTATCCCTTAAATCCTAGAATACTTTGGTGTAAAACACTAAATTCATTGAATACCATGTCATAAAATAATTAATAATACCAATAATTCTTGAAAATATTCGTCTTCGAACCTTTTAATCCCATAAATCCTAGAATACTTTGGTGTAAAACACTAAATTTCTTGAATACCATGGCATTAAATATTTAATAATCCCAATAATTTTTGAAAAAAGTAGTATGAATATTTAATAATCCATAAATCCTAGAATACTTTTGGGTATATCACTAAATTCCTTGAATACCATGCCATAAAATAATTAATTATCCCAATAATTCTTGAAAATATTCGTCTACAAACCTATTAATCCCATAAATCTTAGAATACTTTGGTGTAAAACACTAAATTTCTTGAAAACCAAGGTATAAAATCATTAAAAACCTAATCATTCTTAAGAATATTCCTATGAAATCTTAATAATCCCATAAATTCTAGAATACTTTTGTGTGAAACACTAAATTCCATGAATACCATGGCATATAATAATTAATAATCCCAATAATTCTTGAGAAATATCCTATGAAAATTTAATAATCCTTTAAATTCTAGAATACATTGGTGTAAAACACTAAATTTCATGAATACCATGGCATATAATAATTAATAATCCCAATCATTCTTGAGAATATTCGTCTACAAACCTTATAATCCCATAAATCCTAGAATACTTGGTGTAAAACCCAAAACTCTATGAAAATCAAGGTATAAAATCTTTAAAAACCTAATCATTCTTGATATTATTCTAATGAAACCTTAATAATCCCTTAAATCCTAGCAAGGCTGGGCATTAACGAGTTAAAAAGTTAAAGTTAAGTTAAAAAGTTAAGTTACTTTTAACTAAGTTACTTAACGAGTTACTTTTTTTTAAGAAGTAACTTCTATCTTAACGAGTTACTTTATTTTTAAAGTAACTTCTAACTTAACGCGTTAATTTATTTTATAGTCACGTTAAGTTATTTTTTTTTCTTTGTACGAACCCCAAAGATTTATTATAGCATTTTGTGTAATAAAAAAAAAAAAATAATAAAAACAATTATTATTATGTTAAATATAAATTATTCTGCTATATAATATTATTATGTTATTTGTAAATATTTAACTTGAGGTGTAAATGGTGTAATTATAATTTTTATAAGAAAAAAAAAAGTAACTTATGTTTAACTAAGTTAAGTTACTTTTTTTTCCAACTAACTTGTAACTTTAACGAGTTAAATAAAAAAGGAAAGTAACTTTTAACTTTAAACTTAACTTACATTTTTCCAAATTAACTTAACTTAACGAGTTAAAAAAAATAGTTAACTTGCCCATCCTTGAATCCTAGAATACATTGGTGTAAAACACTAAATTCATTGAATACCATGTCATAAAATAATTAATAATCCCAATAATTCTTGAGAATTATCCTATGAAAATTTAATAATCCTTTAAATTCTAGAATACATTGGTGTAAAACACTAAATTCCTTGAATACCATGGTATAAAATATTTTATAATCCCAATAATTCTTGAAAAAAGTAGTATGAAAATTTAATAAACCCATAAATCCTAGAATACTTTGGTGTAAAACACTAAATTCCATGAATACAATGACATATAATAATTAATAATCCCAATCATTCTTGAAATATTCGTCTACAAACCTATTAATCCCATAAATCTTAGAATACTTTGGTGTAAAACACTAAATTTCTTGAAAACCAAGGTATAAAATCATTAAAAACCTAATCATTCTTGAGAATATTCCTAAGAAACCATAATAATACCATAAATTCTAGAATACTTTTGTGTGAAACACTAAATTCCATGAATACCATGGCATATAATAATTAATAATCCCAATAATTCTTGAGAATTATCCTATGAAAATTTAATAATCCTTTAAATTCTAGAATATATTGGTGTAAAACACTAAATTCCTTGAATATCAAGGTATCAAATCTTTAATAAACCGTATTATTCTTGAAAATATTCGTCTAAAAACCTTTTAACCCCATAAATACTAGAATACTTTGGTGTAAAACAATAAATTTCATGAATACCATGGTATATAATCTTTAAAAATCCCAATAGTTCTTGAGAATAATCCTATGAAAATTTAATTATCCCATAAATCCTAGAATACTATGGTGTAAAACAATAAATTTCATGAATACCATGGCATATAATAATTAATTATCCCAATCATTCTTGAGAATATTCGTCTACAAACCTTATAATCCCATAAATCCTAGAATACTTTGGTGGAAAACACTAAATTTCATGAAAACCAAGGTATAATATCTTTAAATACCTAATCTTTCTTGAGAATATTCGTCTAAAAACCTTTTAATCCCATTAATAATAGAATACTATGGTGTAAAACACTAAATTCCATGATAACCAAGGTATAATATCTTTAAATACCTAATCATTCTTGAGAATATTCCTATGATACCTTAATAATCCCATAAATTCTAGAATACTTTGGTGTAAAACACAAAATTCCTTTAATACCTTGGCATATATTATTTAATAATCCCAATAATACTTGAGAATATTCTTCTAAAAACCTTATAATCCCATAAATCCTAGAATACTCGGTGTAAAACACATAATTCCATGAAAATCAAGGTATAAAATCTTTAAGAACTTAATCATTCTTGAGAATATTCCAATGAAACCTTAATAAACCCTTAAATCCTAGAATACATTTGGGTATATCACTAAATTCCATGAATCCCATGGCATAAAATATTTTATAATCTCAATAATTCTTGAAAAAGTAGTATGAAAATTTAATAAACCCATAAATCCTAGAATACTTTGGGGTAAATCACTAAATTCCTTGAAATCCAAGGTATAAAATCTTTAATAAACCTTATTATTCTTGAAAATATTCGTCTAAAAACCTTTTAACCCCATAAATCCTAGAATACTTTGGTGTAAAACACTAAATTCCATAAATACCATGGCATAAATTATTTAATAATCCCAATAATACTTGTGAATATTCGTCTAAAAACCTTATAATCCTATAAATCCTAGAATACTCGGTGTAAAACACATAATTCCATGAATATCAAGGTATAAAATCTTTAAAAACCTAATCATTCTTGAGAATATTCCAATGAAACCTTAATAAACCCTTAAATCCTAGAATACATTTGGGTATATCATTAAATTCCATGAATACCTTGGCATAAAATATTTTATAATCTCAATAATTCTTGAAAAAAGTAGTATGAAAATTTAATAAACCCATAAATCCTAGAATACTTTGGGGTAAATCACTAAATTCCTTGAAATCTAAGGTATAAAATCTTTAATAAACCTTATTATTCTTGAGAATATTCGTCTACAAACCTTATAATCCCATAAATCCTAGATAACTATGGTGGAAAACACTAAATTTCATGAAAACCAAGGTATAATATCTTTAAATACCTAATCTTTCTTGAGAATATTCGTCTAAAAACCTTTTAATCCCATTAATAATAGAATACTTCGGTGTAAAACACTAAATTCCAATAAAACCAATGTATAAAATCTTTTAAATACCTAATAATTCTTTAGAATAGTTCTATGAAAGTTTAATAATCCCATAAATTTTAGAATACTTCGGTGTAAAACACTAAATTCCATTAAAACCAATGTATAAAATCTTTTAAATACCTAATAATTCTTTAGAATAGTTCTATGAAAGTTTAATAATCCCATTAATTTTAGAATACTTTGATGGAAAACACAAAATTTCATGAAAACCAAGGTATAATATCTTTAAATACCTAATCATTCTTGAGAATATTCGTCTACAAACCTTATAATCCCAGAAATTCTAGAATACTTGGTCTAAAACACAAAATTATATGAAAATCAAGGTATAAAATCTTTAAAAACCTACTTATTTTTGAGAATATTCCTATGAAACCTTAATTATCCCTTAAATCCTAGAATACTTTGGTGTAAAACACTAAATTTCTTGGATACCATGGCATTAAATATTTAATAATCCCAATAATTGTATAAAATCTTTTAAATACCTAATAATTCTTTAGAATAGTTCTATGAATATTTAATAATCCATAAATCCTAGAATACTTTTGGGTATATCACTAAATTCCTTGAATACCATGCCATAAAATAATTAATTATCCCAATAATTCTTGAAAATATTCGTCTACAAACCTATTAATCCCATAAATCTTAGAATACTTTGGTGTAAAACACTAAATTTCTTGAAAACCAAGGTATAAAATCATTAAAAACCTAATCATTCTTGAGATTATTCTAATGAAACCTTAATAATCCCTTAAATCCTAGAATACTTTGGTGTAAAACACTAAATTCATTGAATACCATGTCATAAAATAATTAATAATCCCAATCATTCTTGAGAATATTCGTCTACAAACCTTATAATCCCATAAATCCTAGAATACTTGGTGTAAAACAATAATTTTCATGAATACCATGGCATATAATAATTAATAATCCCAATCATTCTTGAGAATATTCGTCTACAAACCTTATAATCCCATAAATCCTAGAATACTATGGTGTAAAACACTAAATTCCATGATAACCAAGGTATAATATCTTTAAATACCTAATCATTCTTGAGAATATTCCTATGATACCTTAATAATCCCATAAATTCTAGAATACTTTGGTGTAAAACACAAAATTCCTTTAATACCTTGGCATATATTATTTAATAATCCCAATAATACTTGAGAATATTCTTCTAAAAACCTTATAATCCCATAAATCCTAGAATACTCGGTGTAAAACACATAATTCCATGAAAATCAAGGTATAAAATCTTTAAGAACTTAATCATTCTTGAGAATATTCCAATGAAACCTTAATAAACCCTTAAATCCTAGAATACATTTGGGTATATCACTAAATTCCATGAATCCCATGGCATAAAATATTTTATAATCTCAATAATTCTTGAAAAAAGTAGTATGAAAATTTAATAAACCCATAAATCCTAGAATACTTTGGGGTAAATCACTAAATTCCTTGAAATCCAAGGTATAAAATCTTTAATAAACCTTATTATTCTTGAAAATATTCGTCTAAAAACCTTTTAACCCCATAAATCCTAGAATACTTTGGTGTAAAACACTAAATTCCTTAAATACCATGGCATAAATTATTTAATAATCCCAATAATACTTGTGAATATTCGTCTAAAAACCTTATAATCCTATAAATCCTAGAATACTATGGTGTAAAACACTTAATTCCATGAATACCATGACATATAATAATTAATAATCCCAATAATTCTTGAGAATATTCGTCTACAAACCTTATAATCCCATAAATCCTAGAATACTTGGTGTAAAACACTAAATTCCAATAAAACCAATGTATAAAATCTTTTAAATACCTAATAATTCTTTAGAATAGTTCTATGAAAGTTTAATAATCCCATAAATTTTAGAATACTTTGGTGTAAAACACTAAATTCCTTGAATACCATGACATATAATAATTAATAATCCCAATAATTCTTGAGAATATTCGTCTACAAACCTTATAATCCCATAAATCCTAGAATACTATGGTGTAAAACACTTAATTCCATGATAACCAAGGTATAATATCTTTAAATACCTAATCATTCTTGAGAATATTCCTATGATACCTTAATAATCCCATAAATTCTAGAATACTTTGGTGTAAAACAAAAAATTCCTTTAATACCTTGGCATAAATTATTTAATAATCCCAATAATACTTGAGAATATTCGTCTAAAAACCTTATAATCCCATAAATCCTAGAATACTCGGTGTAAAACACATAATTCCATGAATATCAAGGTATAAAATCTTTAAATACCTACTTATTTTTGAGAATATTCCTATGAGACCTTAATTATCCCTTAAATCCTAGAATACTTTGGTGTAAAACACTAAATTCATTGAATACCATGTCATAAAATAATTAATAATACCAATAATTCTTGAAAATATTCGTCTTTGAACCTGTTAATCCCATAAATCCTAGAATACTTTGGTGTAAAACACTAAATTTCTTGAATACCATGGCATTAAATATTTAATAACCCCAATAATTTTTGAAAAAAGTAGTATGAATATTTAATAATCCATAAATCCTAGAATACTTTTGGGTATATCACTAAATTCCTTGAATACCATGACATAAAATAATTAATTATCCCAATAATTCTTGAAATATTCGTCTACAAACCTATTAATCCCATAAATCCTAGATTACTATGGTGTAAAACACTAAATTTCTTGAAAACCATGGTATAAAATATTATATAATCCCAATAATTCTTGAAAAAAGTAGTATGAAAATTTAATAAACCCATAAATCCTAGAATACTTTGGTGTAAAACACTAAATTCCAATAAAACCAATGTATAAAATCTTTAAAAATTATACTTATTTTTGAGAATATTCCTATGAAACCTTAATTATCCCTTAAATCCTAGAATACTTTGGTGTAAAACACTAAATTCATTGAATATCATGTCATAAAATAATTAATAATACCAATAATTCTTGAAAATATTCGTCTTCGAACCTTTTCATCCCATAAATCCTAGAATACTTTGGTGTAAAACACTAAATTTCTTGAATACCATGGCATATAATAATTAATAATCCCAATCATTCTTGAGAATATTCGTCTACAAACCTTATAATCCCATAAATCCTAGAATACTTGGTGTAAAACCCAAAACTCTATGAAAATCAAGGTATAAAATCTTTAAAAACCTAATCATTCTTGAGATTATTCCAATGAAACCTTAATAATCCCTTAAATCCTAGAATACTTTGGTGTAAAACACTAAATTCATTGAATACCATGTCATAAAATAATTAATAATCCCAATAATTCTTGAGAATTATCCTATGAAAATTTAATAATCCTTTAAATTCTAGAATACATTGGTGTAAAACACTAAATTCCTTGAATACCATGGTATAAAATATTTTATAATCCCAATAATTCTTGAAAAAAGTAGTATGAAAATTTAATAAAGCCATAAATCCTAGAATACTTTGGGGTAAATCACTAAATTCCTTGAAATCCAAGGTATAAAATCTTTAATAAACCTTATTATTCTTGAGAATATTCGTCTACAAACCTTATAATCCCATAAATCCTAGATTACTATGGTGTAAAACACTAAATTCCTTAAATACCATGGCATAAATTATTTAATAATCCCAATAATACTTGTGAATATTCGTCTACACACCTTATTATCCCATAAATTCTAGAATACTTGGTGTAAAACCCAAAACTCTATGAAATTCAAGGTATAAAATCTTTAAGAACTTAATCATTCTTGAGAATATTCCAATGAAACCTTAATAAACCCTTAAATCCTAGAATACATTTGGGTATATCACTAAATTCCATGAATCCCATGGCATAAAATATTTTATAATCTCAATAATTCTTGAAAAAAGTAGTATGAAAATTTAATAAACCCATAAATCCTAGAATACTTTGGGGTAAATCACTAAATTCCTTGAAATCCAAGGTATAAAATCTTTAATAAACCTTATTATTCTTGAAAATATTCGTCTAAAAACCTTTTAACCCCATAAATCCTAGAATACTTTGGTGTAAAACACTAAATTCCTTAAATACCATGGCATAAATTATTTAATAATCCCAATAATACTTGTGAATATTCGTCTAAAAACCTTATAATCCTATAAATCCTAGAATACTATGGTGTAAAACACTTAATTCCATGAATACCATGACATATAATAATTAATAATCCCAATAATTCTTGAGAATATTCGTCTACAAACCTTATAATCCCATAAATCCTAGAATACTTGGTGTAAAACACTAAATTCCAATAAAACCAATGTATAAAATCTTTTAAATACCTAATAATTCTTTAGAATAGTTCTATGAAAGTTTAATAATCCCATAAATTTTAGAATACTTTGGTGTAAAACACTAAATTCCTTGAATACCATGACATATAATAATTAATAATCCCAATAATTCTTGAGAATATTCGTCTACAAACCTTATAATCCCATAAATCCTAGAATACTATGGTGTAAAACACTTAATTCCATGATAACCAAGGTATAATATCTTTAAATACCTAATCATTCTTGAGAATATTCCTATGATACCTTAATAATCCCATAAATTCTAGAATACTTTGGTGTAAAACAAAAAATTCCTTTAATACCTTGGCATAAATTATTTAATAATCCCAATAATACTTGAGAATATTCGTCTAAAAACCTTATAATCCCATAAATCCTAGAATACTCGGTGTAAAACACATAATTCCATGAATATCAAGGTATAAAATCTTTAAATACCTACTTATTTTTGAGAATATTCCTATGAGACCTTAATTATCCCTTAAATCCTAGAATACTTTGGTGTAAAACACTAAATTCATTGAATACCATGTCATAAAATAATTAATAATACCAATAATTCTTGAAAATATTCGTCTTTGAACCTGTTAATCCCATAAATCCTAGAATACTTTGGTGTAAAACACTAAATTTCTTGAATACCATGGCATTAAATATTTAATAACCCCAATAATTTTTGAAAAAAGTAGTATGAATATTTAATAATCCATAAATCCTAGAATACTTTTGGGTATATCACTAAATTCCTTGAATACCATGACATAAAATAATTAATTATCCCAATAATTCTTGAAATATTCGTCTACAAACCTATTAATCCCATAAATCCTAGATTACTATGGTGTAAAACACTAAATTTCTTGAAAACCATGGTATAAAATATTATATAATCCCAATAATTCTTGAAAAAAGTAGTATGAAAATTTAATAAACCCATAAATCCTAGAATACTTTGGTGTAAAACACTAAATTCCAATAAAACCAATGTATAAAATCTTTAAAAATTATACTTATTTTTGAGAATATTCCTATGAAACCTTAATTATCCCTTAAATCCTAGAATACTTTGGTGTAAAACACTAAATTCATTGAATATCATGTCATAAAATAATTAATAATACCAATAATTCTTGAAAATATTCGTCTTCGAACCTTTTCATCCCATAAATCCTAGAATACTTTGGTGTAAAACACTAAATTTCTTGAATACCATGGCATATAATAATTAATAATCCCAATCATTCTTGAGAATATTCGTCTACAAACCTTATAATCCCATAAATCCTAGAATACTTGGTGTAAAACCCAAAACTCTATGAAAATCAAGGTATAAAATCTTTAAAAACCTAATCATTCTTGAGATTATTCCAATGAAACCTTAATAATCCCTTAAATCCTAGAATACTTTGGTGTAAAACACTAAATTCATTGAATACCATGTCATAAAATAATTAATAATCCCAATAATTCTTGAGAATTATCCTATGAAAATTTAATAATCCTTTAAATTCTAGAATACATTGGTGTAAAACACTAAATTCCTTGAATGCCATGGTATAAAATATTTTATAATCCCAATAATTCTTGAAAAAAGTAGTATGAAAATTTAATAAAGCCATAAATCCTAGAATACTTTGGGGTAAATCACTAAATTCCTTGAAATCCAAGGTATAAAATCTTTAATAAACCTTATTATTCTTGAGAATATTCGTCTACAAACCTTATAATCCCATAAATCCTAGATTACTATGGTGTAAAACACTAAATTCCTTAAATACCATGGCATAAATTATTTAATAATCCCAATAATACTTGTGAATATTCGTCTACACACCTTATTATCCCATAAATTCTAGAATACTTGGTGTAAAACCCAAAACTCTATGAAATTCAAGGTATAAAATCTTTAAGAACTTAATCATTCTTGAGAATATTCCAATGAAACCTTAATAAACCCTTAAATCCTAGAATACATTTGGGTATATCACTAAATTCCATGAATCCCATGGCATAAAATATTTTATAATCTCAATAATTCTTGAAAAAAGTAGTATGAAAATTTAATAAACCCATAAATCCTAGAATACTTTGGGGTAAATCACTAAATTCCTTGAAATCCAAGGTATAAAATCTTTAATAAACCTTATTATTCTTGAAAATATTCGTCTAAAAACCTTTTAACCCCATAAATCCTAGAATACTTTGGTGTAAAACACTAAATTCCTTAAATACCATGGCATAAATTATTTAATAATCCCAATAATACTTGTGAATATTCGTCTAAAAACCTTATAATCCTATAAATCCTAGAATACTATGGTGTAAAACACTTAATTCCATGAATACCATGACATATAATAATTAATAATCCCAATAATTCTTGAGAATATTCGTCTACAAACCTTATAATCCCATAAATCCTAGAATACTTGGTGTAAAACACTAAATTCCAATAAAACCAATGTATAAAATCTTTTAAATACCTAATAATTCTTTAGAATAGTTCTATGAAAGTTTAATAATCCCATAAATTTTAGAATACTTTGGTGTAAAACACTAAATTCCTTGAATACCATGACATATAATAATTAATAATCCCAATAATTCTTGAGAATATTCGTCTACAAACCTTATAATCCCATAAATCCTAGAATACTATGGTGTAAAACACTTAATTCCATGATAACCAAGGTATAATATCTTTAAATACCTAATCATTCTTGAGAATATTCCTATGATACCTTAATAATCCCATAAATTCTAGAATACTTTGGTGTAAAACAAAAAATTCCTTTAATACCTTGGCATAAATTATTTAATAATCCCAATAATACTTGAGAATATTCGTCTAAAAACCTTATAATCCCATAAATCCTAGAATACTCGGTGTAAAACACATAATTCCATGAATATCAAGGTATAAAATCTTTAAATACCTACTTATTTTTGAGAATATTCCTATGAGACCTTAATTATCCCTTAAATCCTAGAATACTTTGGTGTAAAACACTAAATTCATTGAATACCATGTCATAAAATAATTAATAATACCAATAATTCTTGAAAATATTCGTCTTTGAACCTGTTAATCCCATAAATCCTAGAATACTTTGGTGTAAAACACTAAATTTCTTGAATACCATGGCATTAAATATTTAATAACCCCAATAATTTTTGAAAAAAGTAGTATGAATATTTAATAATCCATAAATCCTAGAATACTTTTGGGTATATCACTAAATTCCTTGAATACCATGACATAAAATAATTAATTATCCCAATAATTCTTGAAATATTCGTCTACAAACCTATTAATCCCATATATCCTAGATTACTATGGTGTAAAACACTAAATTTCTTGAAAACCATGGTATAAAATATTATATAATCCCAATAATTCTTGAAAAAAGTAGTATGAAAATTTAATAAACCCATAAATCCTAGAATACTTTGGTGTAAAACACTAAATTCCAATAAAACCAATGTATAAAATCTTTAAAAATTATACTTATTTTTGAGAATATTCCTATGAAACCTTAATTATCCCTTAAATCCTAGAATACTTTGGTGTAAAACACTAAATTCATTGAATATCATGTCATAAAATAATTAATAATACCAATAATTCTTGAAAATATTCGTCTTCGAACCTTTTCATCCCATAAATCCTAGAATACTTTGGTGTAAAACACTAAATTTCTTGAATACCATGGCATATAATAATTAATAATCCCAATCATTCTTGAGAATATTCGTCTACAAACCTTATAATCCCATAAATCCTAGAATACTTGGTGTAAAACCCAAAACTCTATGAAAATCAAGGTATAAAATCTTTAAAAACCTAATCATTCTTGAGATTATTCCAATGAAACCTTAATAATCCCTTAAATCCTAGAATACTTTGGTGTAAAACACTAAATTCATTGAATACCATGTCATAAAATAATTAATAATCCCAATAATTCTTGAGAATTATCCTATGAAAATTTAATAATCCTTTAAATTCTAGAATACATTGGTGTAAAACACTAAATTCCTTGAATACCATGGTATAAAATATTTTATAATCCCAATAATTCTTGAAAAAAGTAGTATGAAAATTTAATAAAGCCATAAATCCTAGAATACTTTGGGGTAAATCACTAAATTCCTTGAAATCCAAGGTATAAAATCTTTAATAAACCTTATTATTCTTGAGAATATTCGTCTACAAACCTTATAATCCCATAAATCCTAGATTACTATGGTGTAAAACACTAAATTCCTTAAATACCATGGCATAAATTATTTAATAATCCCAATAATACTTGTGAATATTCGTCTACACACCTTATTATCCCATAAATTCTAGAATACTTGGTGTAAAACCCAAAACTCTATGAAATTCAAGGTATAAAATCTTTAAAAACCTAATCATTCTTGAGATTATTCTAATGAAACCTTAATAAACCCTTAAATCCTAGAATACATTTGGGTATATCAATAAATTCCATGAATCCCATGGCATAAAATATTTTATAATCTCAATTATTCTTGAAAAAAGTAATATGAAAATTTAATAAACCCATAAATCCTAGACTACTTTGGGGTAAATCACTAAATTCCTTGAATACCATGGTATAAAATATTTTATAATCCCAATAATTCTTGAAAAAAGTAGTATGAAAATTTAATAAACCCATAAATCCTAGAATACTTTGGGGTAAATCACTAAATCCCATGAATACCATGACATATAATAATTAATAATCCCAATAATTCTTGAGAATATTCGTCTACAAACCTTATAATCCCATAAATCCTAGAATACTATGGTGTAAAACACTTAATTCCATGATAACCAAGGTATAATATCTTTAAATACCTAATCATTCTTGAGAATATTCCTATGATACCTTAATAATCCCATAAATTCTAGAATACTTTGGTGTGAAACACAAAATTCCTTTAATACCTTGGCATAAATTATTTAATAATCCCAATAATACTTGAGAATATTCGTCTAAAAACCTTATAATCCCATAAATCCTAGAATACTCGGTGTAAAACACATAATTCCATGAATATCAAGGTATAAAATCTTTAAAAACCTAATCATTCTTGAGAATATTCCAATGAAACCTTAATAAACCCTTAAATCCTAGAATACATTTGGGTATATCACTAAATTCCATGAATACCATGGCATAAAATATTTTATAATCTCAATAATTCTTGAAAAAAGTAGTATGAAAATTTAATAAAGCCATAAATCCTAGAATACTTTGGGGTAAATCACTAAATTCCTTGAAATCCAAGGTATAAAATCTTTAATAAACCTTATTATTCTTGAGAATATTCGTCTAAAAACCTTTTAACCCCATAAATACTAGAATACTTTGGTGTAAAACAATAAATTTCATGAATACCATGGTATATAATCTTTAAAAATCCCAATAGTTCTTGAGAATAATCCTATGAAAATTTAATTATCCCATAAATCCTAGAATTCTATGGTGTAAAACAATAAATTTCATGAATACCATGGCATATAATAATTAATAATCCCAATCATTCTTGAGAATATTCGTCTACAAACCTTATAATCCCATAAATCCTAGAATACTTGGTGTAAAACCCAAAACTCTATGAAAATCAAGGTATAAAATCTTTAAAAACCTAATTATTCTTGAGAATATTCCTATGAAAATTTAATAATCCTTTAAATTCTAGAATATTTTGGTGGAAAACACTAAATTTCATGAAAACCAAGGTATAATATCTTTAAATACCTAATCTTTCTTGAGAATATTCGTCTAAAAACCTTTTAATCCCATTAATAATAGAATACTTCGGTGTAAAACACTAAATTCCAATAAAACCAATGTATAAAATCTTTTAAATACCTAATAATTCTTTAGAATAGTTCTATGAAAGTTTAATAATCCCATAAATTTTAGAATACTTCGGTGTAAAACACTAAATTCCAATAAAACCAAGGTATAATATCTTTAAATACCTAATCATTCTTGAGAATATTCGTCTACAAACCTTATAATCCCAGAAATTCTAGAATACTTGGTCTAAAACACAAAATTATATGAAAATCAAGGTATAAAATCTTTAAAAACCTACTTATTTTTGAGAATATTCCTATGAAACCTTAATTATCCCTTAAATCCTAGAATACTTTGGTGTAAAACACTAAATTCATTGAATACCATGTCATAAAATAATTAATAATACCAATAATTCTTGAAAATATTCGTCTTCGAACCTTTTAATCCCATAAATCCTAGAATACTTTGGTGTAAAACACTAAATTTCTTGAATACCATGGCATTAAATATTTAATAATCCCAATAATTTTTGAAAAAAGTAGTATGAATATTTAATAATCCATAAATCCTAGAATACTTTTGGGTATATCACTAAATTCCTTGAATACCATGCCATAAAATAATTAATTATCCCAATAATTGTTGAAAATATTCGTGTACAAACCTATTAATCCCATAAATCTTAGAATACTTTGAAAACACTAAATTTCTTGAAAACCAAGGTATAAAATCATTAAAAACCTAATCATTCTTGAGAATATTCCTATGAAACCTTAATAATCCCATAAATTCTAGAATACTTTTGTGTGAAACACTAAATTCCATGAATACCATGGCATATAATAATTAATAATCCCAATAATTCTTGAAAAAAGTAGTATGAAAATTTAATAAACCCACAAATCCTAGAATACTTTGGTGTAAAACACTAAATTCCATGAATACAATGACATATAATAATTAATAATCCCAATCATTCTTGAGAATATTCGTCTACAAACCTTATAATCCCATAAATCCTAGAATACTATGGTGTAAAACACTTAATTCCATGATAACCAAGGTATAATATCTTTAAATACCTAATCATTCTTGAGAATATTCCTATGATACCTTAATAATCCCATAAATTCTAGAATACTTTGGTGTAAAACACAAAATTCCTTTAATACCTTGGCATAAATTATTTAATAATCCCAATAATACTTGAGAATATTCGTCTAAAAACCTTATAATCCTATAAATCCTAGAATACTCGGTGTAAAACACATAATTCCATGAATATCAAGGTATAAAATCTTTAATAAACCGTATTATTCTTGAAAATATTCGTCTAAAAACCTTTTAACCCCATAAATACTAGAATACTTTGGTGTAAAACAATAAATTTCATGAATACCATGGTATATAATCTTTAAAAATCCCAATAGTTCTTGAGAATAATCCTATGAAAATTTAATTATCCCATAAATCCTAGAATACTTGGTGTATAACCCAAAACTCTATGAAAATCAAGGTATAAAATCTTTAAAAACCTAATCATTCTTGAGATTATTCCAATGAAACCTTAATAATCCCTTAAATCCTAGAATACTTTGGTGTAAAACACTAAATTCATTGAATACCATGTCATAAAATAATTAATTATCCCAATAATTCTTGAGAATTATCCTATGGAAATTTAATAATCCTTTAAATTCTAGAATACATTGGTGTAAAACACTAAATTCCTTGAATACCATGGTATAAAATATTTTATAATCCCAATAATTCTTGAAAAAAGTAATATGAAAATTTAATAAACCCATAAATCCTAGAATACTTTGGGGTAAATCACTAAATTCCTTGAAATCCAAGGTATAAAATCTTTAATAAACCTTATTATTCTTGAGAATATTCGTCTACAAACCTTATAATCCCATAAATCCTAGATTACTATGGTGTAAAACACTAAATTCCTTAAATACCATGGCATAAATTATTTAATAATCCCAATAATACTTGTGAATATTCGTCTATTCACCTTATTATCCCATAAATTCTAGAATACTTGGTGTAAAACCCAAAACTCTATGAAATTCAAGGTATAAAATCTTTAAAAACCTAATCATTCTTGAGATTATTCTAATGAAACCTTAATAAACCCTTAAATCCTAGAATACATTTGGGTACATCAATAAATTCCATGAATCCCATGGCATAAAATATTTTATAATCTCAATTATTCTTGAAAAAAGTAATATGAAAATTTAATAAACCCATAAATCCTAGAATACTTTGGGGTAAATCACTAAATTCCTTGAATACCATGGTATAAAATATTTTATAATCCCAATAATTCTTGAAAAAAGTAGTATGAAAATTTAATAAACCCATAAATCCTAGAATACTTTGGGGTAAATCACTAAATCCCATGAATACCATGACATATAATAATTAATAATCCCAATAATTCTTGAGAATATTCGTCTACAAACCTTATAATCCCATAAATCCTAGAATACTATGGTGTAAAACACTTAATTCCATGATAATCAAGGTATAATATCTTTAAATACCTAATCATTCTTGAGAATATTCCAATGAAACCTTAATAAACCCTTAAATCCTAGAATACATTTGGGTATATCACTAAATTCCATGAATACCATGGCATAAAATATTTTATAATCTCAATAATTCTTGAAAAAAGTAGTATGAAAATTTAATAAAGCCATAAATCCTAGAATACTTTGGGGTATATCACTAAATTCCTTGAAATCCAAGGTATAAAATCTTTAATAAACCTTATTATTCTTGAGAATATTCGTCTACAAACCTTATAATCCCATAAATCCTAGATTACTATGGTGTAAAACACTAAATTTCTTGAAAACCAAAGTATAAAATCTTTAAAAACCTAATTATTCTTGAGAATTTTCCTATGAAAATTTAATAATCCTTTAAATTCTAGAATACTTTGGTGGAAAACACTAAATTTCATGAAAACCAAGGTATAATATCTTTAAATACCTAATCTTTCTTGAGAATATTCCAATGAAACCTTAATAAACCCTTAAATCCTAGAATACATTTGGGTATATCACTAAATTCCATGAATACCATGGCATAAAATATTTTATAATCTCAATAATTCTTGAAAAAAGTAGTATGAAAATTTAATAAAGCCATAAATCCTAGAATACTTTGGGGTAAATCACTAAATTCCTTGAAATCCAAGGTATAAAATCTTTAATAAACCTTATTATTCTTGAGAATATTCGTCTACAAACCTTATAATCCCATAAATCCTAGATTACTATGGTGTAAAACACTAAATTTCTTGAAAACCAAAGTATAAAATCTTTAAAAACCTAATTATTCTTGAGAATTTTCCTATGAAAATTTAATAATCCTTTAAATTCTAGAATACTTTGGTGGAAAACACTAAATTTCATGAAAACCAAGGTATAATATCTTTAAATACCTAATCTTTCTTGAGAATATTCGTCTAAAAACCTTTTAATCCCATTAATAATAGAATACTTCGGTGTAAAACACTAAATTCCAATAAAACCAATGTATAAAATCTTTTAAATACCTAATAATTCTTTAGAATAGTTCTATGAAAGTTTAATAATCCCATAAATTTTAGAATACTTTGATGGAAAACACTAAATTTCATGAAAACCAAGGTATAATATCTTTAAATACCTAATCATTCTTGAGATTATTCGTCTAAAAACCTTTTAATCCCATTAATAATAGAATACTTCGGTGTAAAACACTATATTCCAATAAAACCAATGTATAAAATCTTTTAAATACCTAATAATTCTTTAGAATAGTTCTATGAAAGTTTAATAATCCCATAAATTTTAGAATACTTCGGTGTAAAACACTAAATTCCAATAAAACCAATGTATAAAATCTTTTAAATACCTAATAATTCTTTAGAATAGTTCTATGAAAGTTTAATAATCCCATAAATTTTAGAATACTTTGATGGAAAACACTAAATATCATGAAAACCAAGGTATAATATCTTTAAATACCTAATCATTCTTGAGAATATTCGTCTACAAACCTTATAATCCCAGAAATTCTAGAATACTTGGTCTAAAACACAAAATTATATGAAAATCAAGGTATAAAATCTTTAAAAACCTACTTATTTTTGAGAATATTCCTATGAAACCTTAATTATCCCTTAAATCCTAGAATACTTTGGTGTAAAACACTAAATTCCTTGAATACCATGCCATAAAATAATTAATTATCCCAATAATTCTTGAAAATATTCGTCTACAAACCTATTAATCCCATAAATCTTTGAATACTTTGGTGTAAAACACTAAATTTCTTGAAAACCAAGGTATAATATCTTTAAATACCTAATCATTCTTGAGAATATTCCTATGATACCTTAATAATCCCATAAATTCTAGAATACTTTGGTGTAAAACACAAAATTCCTTTAATACCTTGGCATAAATTATTTAATAATCCCAATAGTACTTGAGAATATTCGTCTAAAAACCTTATAATCCTATAAATCCTAGAATACTCGGTGTAAAACACATAATTCCATAAATATAAAGGTATAAAATCTTTAAAAACCTAATCATTCTTGAGAATATTCCAATGAAACCTTAATAAACCCTTAAATCCTAGAATACATTTGGGTATATCACTAAATTCCATGAATACCATGGCATAAAATATTTTATAATCTCAATAATTCTTGAAAAAAGTAGTATGAGAATTTAATAAAGCCATAAATCCTAGAATACTTTGGGGTAAATCACTAAATTCCTTGAAATCCAAGGTATAAAATCTTTAATAAACAATTATTATTCTTGAGATTATTCGTCTACAAACCTTATAATCCCATAAATCCTAGATTACTATGGTGTAAAACACTAAATTTCTTGAAAACCAAAGTATAAAATCTTTAAAAACCTAATTATTCTTGAGAATTTTCCTATGAAAATTTAATAATCCTTTAAATTCTAGAATACTTTGGTGGAAAACACTAAATTTCATGAAAACCAAGGTATAATATCTTTAAATACCTAATCTTTCTTGAGAATATTCCAATGAAACCTTAATAAACCCTTAAATCCTAGAATACATTTGGGTATATCACTAAATTCCATGAATACCATGGCATAAAATATTTTATAATCTCAATAATTCTTGAAAAAAGTAGTATGAAAATTTAATAAAGCCATAAATCCTAGAATACTTTGGGGTAAATCACTAAATTCCTTGAAATCCAAGGTATAAAATCTTTAATAAACCTTATTATTCTTGAGAATATTCGTCTACAAACCTTATAATCCCATAAATCCTAGATTACTATGGTGTAAAACACTAAATTCCAATAAAACCAATGTATAAAATCTTTTAAATACCTAATAATTCTTTAGAATAGTTCTATGAAAGTTTAATAATCCCATAAATTTTAGAATACTTCGGTGTAAAACACTAAATTCCAATAAAACCAATGTATAAAATCTTTTAAATACCTAATAATTCTTTAGAATAGTTCTATGAAAGTTTAATAATCCCATAAATTTTAGAATACTTTGATGGAAAACACTAAGTTTCATGAAAACCAAGGTATAATATCTTTAAATACCTAATCATTCTTGAGAATATTCGTCTAAAAACCTTTTAATCCCATTAATAATAGAATACTTCGGTGTAAAACACTAAATTCCAATAAAACCAATGTATAAAATCTTTTAAATACCTAATCATTCTTAAGAATATTCCTATGAAATCTTAATAATCCCATAAATTCTAGAATACTTTTGTGTGAAACACTAAATTCCATGAATACCATGGCATATAATAATTAATAATCCCAATAATTCTTGAGAAATATCCTATGAAAATTTAATAATCCTTTAAATTCTAGAATACATTGGTGTAAAACACTAAATTTCATGAATACCATGGCATATAATAATTAATAATCCCAATCATTCTTGAGAATATTCGTCTACAAACCTTATAATCCCATAAATCCTAGAATACTTGGTGTAATACCCAAAACTCTATGAAAATCAAGGTATAAAATCTTTAAAAACCTAATCATTCTTGATATTATTCTAATGAAACCTTAATAATCCCTTAAATCCTAGCAAGGCTGGGCATTAACGAGTTAAAAAGTTAAAGTTAAGTTAAAAAGTTAAGTTACTTTTAACTAAGTTACTTAACGAGTTACTTTTTTTTAAGAAGTAACTTCTATCTTAACGAGTTACTTTATTTTTAAAGTAACTTCTAACTTAACGCGTTAATTTATTTTATAGTCACGTTAAGTTATTTTTTTTTCTTTGTACGAACCCCAAAGATTTATTATAGCATTTTGTGTAATAAAAAAAAAAAAATAATAAAAACAATTATTATTATGTTAAATATAAATTATTCTGCTATATAATATTATTATGTTATTTGTAAATATTTAACTTGAGGTGTAAATGGTGTAATTATAATTTTTATAAGAAAAAAAAAAGTAACTTATGTTTAACTAAGTTAAGTTACTTTTTTTTCCAACTAACTTGTAACTTTAACGAGTTAAATAAAAAAGGAAAGTAACTTTTAACTTTAAACTTAACTTACATTTTTCCAAATTAACTTAACTTAACGAGTTAAAAAAAATAGTTAACTTGCCCACCCTTGAATCCTAGAATACATTGGTGTAAAACACTAAATTCATTGAATACCATGTCATAAAATAATTAATAATCCCAATAATTCTTGAGAATTATCCTATGAAAATTTAATAATCCTTTAAATTCTAGAATACATTGGTGTAAAACACTAAATTCCTTGAATACCATGGTATAAAATATTTTATAATCCCAATAATTCTTGAAAAAAGTAGTATGAAAATTTAATAAACCCATAAATCCTAGAATACTTTGGTGTAAAACACTAAATTCCATGAATACAATGACATATAATAATTAATAATCCCAATCATTCTTGAAATATTCGTCTACAAACCTATTAATCCCATAAATCTTAGAATACTTTGGTGTAAAACACTAAATTTCTTGAAAACCAAGGTATAAAATCATTAAAAACCTAATCATTCTTGAGAATATTCCTAAGAAACCATAATAATACCATAAATTCTAGAATACTTTTGTGTGAAACACTAAATTCCATGAATACCATGGCATATAATAATTAATAATCCCAATAATTCTTGAGAATTATCCTATGAAAATTTAATAATCCTTTAAATTCTAGAATATATTGGTGTAAAACACTAAATTCCTTGAATATCAAGGTATCAAATCTTTAATAAACCGTATTATTCTTGAAAATATTCGTCTAAAAACCTTTTAACCCCATAAATACTAGAATACTTTGGTGTAAAACAATAAATTTCATGAATACCATGGTATATAATCTTTAAAAATCCCAATAGTTCTTGAGAATAATCCTATGAAAATTTAATTATCCCATAAATCCTAGAATACTATGGTGTAAAACAATAAATTTCATGAATACCATGGCATATAATAATTAATTATCCCAATCATTCTTGAGAATATTCGTCTACAAACCTTATAATCCCATAAATCCTAGAATACTTTGGTGGAAAACACTAAATTTCATGAAAACCAAGGTATAATATCTTTAAATACCTAATCTTTCTTGAGAATATTCGTCTAAAAACCTTTTAATCCCATTAATAATAGAATACTATGGTGTAAAACACTAAATTCCATGATAACCAAGGTATAATATCTTTAAATACCTAATCATTCTTGAGAATATTCCTATGATACCTTAATAATCCCATAAATTCTAGAATACTTTGGTGTAAAACACAAAATTCCTTTAATACCTTGGCATATATTATTTAATAATCCCAATAATACTTGAGAATATTCTTCTAAAAACCTTATAATCCCATAAATCCTAGAATACTCGGTGTAAAACACATAATTCCATGAAAATCAAGGTATAAAATCTTTAAGAACTTAATCATTCTTGAGAATATTCCAATGAAACCTTAATAAACCCTTAAATCCTAGAATACATTTGGGTATATCACTAAATTCCATGAATCCCATGGCATAAAATATTTTATAATCTCAATAATTCTTGAAAAAGTAGTATGAAAATTTAATAAACCCATAAATCCTAGAATACTTTGGGGTAAATCACTAAATTCCTTGAAATCCAAGGTATAAAATCTTTAATAAACCTTATTATTCTTGAAAATATTCGTCTAAAAACCTTTTAACCCCATAAATCCTAGAATACTTTGGTGTAAAACACTAAATTCCATAAATACCATGGCATAAATTATTTAATAATCCCAATAATACTTGTGAATATTCGTCTAAAAACCTTATAATCCTATAAATCCTAGAATACTCGGTGTAAAACACATAATTCCATGAATATCAAGGTATAAAATCTTTAAAAACCTAATCATTCTTGAGAATATTCCAATGAAACCTTAATAAACCCTTAAATCCTAGAATACATTTGGGTATATCATTAAATTCCATGAATACCTTGGCATAAAATATTTTATAATCTCAATAATTCTTGAAAAAAGTAGTATGAAAATTTAATAAACCCATAAATCCTAGAATACTTTGGGGTAAATCACTAAATTCCTTGAAATCTAAGGTATAAAATCTTTAATAAACCTTATTATTCTTGAGAATATTCGTCTACAAACCTTATAATCCCATAAATCCTAGATAACTATGGTGGAAAACACTAAATTTCATGAAAACCAAGGTATAATATCTTTAAATACCTAATCTTTCTTGAGAATATTCGTCTAAAAACCTTTTAATCCCATTAATAATAGAATACTTCGGTGTAAAACACTAAATTCCAATAAAACCAATGTATAAAATCTTTTAAATACCTAATAATTCTTTAGAATAGTTCTATGAAAGTTTAATAATCCCATAAATTTTAGAATACTTCGGTGTAAAACACTAAATTCCATTAAAACCAATGTATAAAATCTTTTAAATACCTAATAATTCTTTAGAATAGTTCTATGAAAGTTTAATAATCCCATTAATTTTAGAATACTTTGATGGAAAACACAAAATTTCATGAAAACCAAGGTATAATATCTTTAAATACCTAATCATTCTTGAGAATATTCGTCTACAAACCTTATAATCCCAGAAATTCTAGAATACTTGGTCTAAAACACAAAATTATATGAAAATCAAGGTATAAAATCTTTAAAAACCTACTTATTTTTGAGAATATTCCTATGAAACCTTAATTATCCCTTAAATCCTAGAATACTTTGGTGTAAAACACTAAATTTCTTGGATACCATGGCATTAAATATTTAATAATCCCAATAATTGTATAAAATCTTTTAAATACCTAATAATTCTTTAGAATAGTTCTATGAATATTTAATAATCCATAAATCCTAGAATACTTTTGGGTATATCACTAAATTCCTTGAATACCATGCCATAAAATAATTAATTATCCCAATAATTCTTGAAAATATTCGTCTACAAACCTATTAATCCCATAAATCTTAGAATACTTTGGTGTAAAACACTAAATTTCTTGAAAACCAAGGTATAAAATCATTAAAAACCTAATCATTCTTGAGATTATTCTAATGAAACCTTAATAATCCCTTAAATCCTAGAATACTTTGGTGTAAAACACTAAATTCATTGAATACCATGTCATAAAATAATTAATAATCCCAATCATTCTTGAGAATATTCGTCTACAAACCTTATAATCCCATAAATCCTAGAATACTTGGTGTAAAACAATAATTTTCATGAATACCATGGCATATAATAATTAATAATCCCAATCATTCTTGAGAATATTCGTCTACAAACCTTATAATCCCATAAATCCTAGAATACTATGGTGTAAAACACTAAATTCCATGATAACCAAGGTATAATATCTTTAAATACCTAATCATTCTTGAGAATATTCCTATGATACCTTAATAATCCCATAAATTCTAGAATACTTTGGTGTAAAACACAAAATTCCTTTAATACCTTGGCATATATTATTTAATAATCCCAATAATACTTGAGAATATTCTTCTAAAAACCTTATAATCCCATAAATCCTAGAATACTCGGTGTAAAACACATAATTCCATGAAAATCAAGGTATAAAATCTTTAAGAACTTAATCATTCTTGAGAATATTCCAATGAAACCTTAATAAACCCTTAAATCCTAGAATACATTTGGGTATATCACTAAATTCCATGAATCCCATGGCATAAAATATTTTATAATCTCAATAATTCTTGAAAAAAGTAGTATGAAAATTTAATAAACCCATAAATCCTAGAATACTTTGGGGTAAATCACTAAATTCCTTGAAATCCAAGGTATAAAATCTTTAATAAACCTTATTATTCTTGAAAATATTCGTCTAAAAACCTTTTAACCCCATAAATCCTAGAATACTTTGGTGTAAAACACTAAATTCCTTAAATACCATGGCATAAATTATTTAATAATCCCAATAATACTTGTGAATATTCGTCTAAAAACCTTATAATCCTATAAATCCTAGAATACTATGGTGTAAAACACTTAATTCCATGAATACCATGACATATAATAATTAATAATCCCAATAATTCTTGAGAATATTCGTCTACAAACCTTATAATCCCATAAATCCTAGAATACTTGGTGTAAAACACTAAATTCCAATAAAACCAATGTATAAAATCTTTTAAATACCTAATAATTCTTTAGAATAGTTCTATGAAAGTTTAATAATCCCATAAATTTTAGAATACTTTGGTGTAAAACACTAAATTCCTTGAATACCATGACATATAATAATTAATAATCCCAATAATTCTTGAGAATATTCGTCTACAAACCTTATAATCCCATAAATCCTAGAATACTATGGTGTAAAACACTTAATTCCATGATAACCAAGGTATAATATCTTTAAATACCTAATCATTCTTGAGAATATTCCTATGATACCTTAATAATCCCATAAATTCTAGAATACTTTGGTGTAAAACAAAAAATTCCTTTAATACCTTGGCATAAATTATTTAATAATCCCAATAATACTTGAGAATATTCGTCTAAAAACCTTATAATCCCATAAATCCTAGAATACTCGGTGTAAAACACATAATTCCATGAATATCAAGGTATAAAATCTTTAAATACCTACTTATTTTTGAGAATATTCCTATGAGACCTTAATTATCCCTTAAATCCTAGAATACTTTGGTGTAAAACACTAAATTCATTGAATACCATGTCATAAAATAATTAATAATACCAATAATTCTTGAAAATATTCGTCTTTGAACCTGTTAATCCCATAAATCCTAGAATACTTTGGTGTAAAACACTAAATTTCTTGAATACCATGGCATTAAATATTTAATAACCCCAATAATTTTTGAAAAAAGTAGTATGAATATTTAATAATCCATAAATCCTAGAATACTTTTGGGTATATCACTAAATTCCTTGAATACCATGACATAAAATAATTAATTATCCCAATAATTCTTGAAATATTCGTCTACAAACCTATTAATCCCATAAATCCTAGATAACTATGGTGTAAAACACTAAATTTCTTGAAAACCATGGTATAAAATATTATATAATCCCAATAATTCTTGAAAAAAGTAGTATGAAAATTTAATAAACCCATAAATCCTAGAATACTTTGGTGTAAAACACTAAATTCCATGAATACCATGACATATAATAATTAATAATCCCAATAATTCTTGAGAATATTCGTCTACAAACCGTATAATCCCATAAATCCTAGAATACTTGGTGTAAAACACTAAATTCCAATAAAACCAATGTATAAAATCTTTAAAAATTATACTTATTTTTGAGAATATTCCTATGAAACCTTAATTATCCCTTAAATCCTAGAATACTTTGGTGTAAAACACTAAATTCATTGAATATCATGTCATAAAATAATTAATAATACCAATAATTCTTGAAAATATTCGTCTTCGAACCTTTTCATCCCATAAATCCTAGAATACTTTGGTGTAAAACACTAAATTTCTTGAATACCATGGCATATAATAATTAATAATCCCAATCATTCTTGAGAATATTCGTCTACAAACCTTATAATCCCATAAATCCTAGAATACTTGGTGTAAAACCCAAAACTCTATGAAAATCAAGGTATAAAATCTTTAAAAACCTAATCATTCTTGAGATTATTCCAATGAAACCTTAATAATCCCTTAAATCCTAGAATACTTTGGTGTAAAACATTAAATTCATTGAATACCATGTCATAAAATAATTAATAATCCCAATAATTCTTGAGAATTATCCTATGAAAATTTAATAATCCTTTAAATTCTAGAATACATTGGTGTAAAACACTAAATTCCTTGAATACCATGGTATAAAATATTTTATAATCCCAATAATTCTTGAAAAAAGTAGTATGAAAATTTAATAAAGCCATAAATCCTAGAATACTTTGGGGTAAATCACTAAATTCCTTGAAATCCAAGGTATAAAATCTTTAATAAACCTTATTATTCTTGAGAATATTCGTCTACAAACCTTATAATCCCATAAATCCTAGATTACTATGGTGTAAAACACTAAATTCCTTAAATACCATGGCATAAATTATTTAATAATCCCAATAATACTTGTGAATATTCGTCTACACACCTTATTATCCCATAAATTCTAGAATACTTGGTGTAAAACCCAAAACTCTATGAAATTCAAGGTATAAAATCTTTAAAAACCTAATCATTCTTGAGATTATTCTAATGAAACCTTAATAAACCCTTAAATCCTAGAATACATTTGGGTATATCAATAAATTCCATGAATCCCATGGCATAAAATATTTTATAATCTCAATTATTCTTGAAAAAAGTAATATGAAAATTTAATAAACCCATAAATCCTAGACTACTTTGGGGTAAATCACTAAATTCCTTGAATACCATGGTATAAAATATTTTATAATCCCAATAATTCTTGAAAAAAGTAGTATGAAAATTTAATAAACCCATAAATCCTAGAATACTTTGGGGTAAATCACTAAATCCCATGAATACCATGACATATAATAATTAATAATCCCAATAATTCTTGAGAATATTCGTCTACAAACCTTATAATCCCATAAATCCTAGAATACTATGGTGTAAAACACTTAATTCCATGATAACCAAGGTATAATATCTTTAAATACCTAATCATTCTTGAGAATATTCCTATGATACCTTAATAATCCCATAAATTCTAGAATACTTTGGTGTGAAACACAAAATTCCTTTAATACCTTGGCATAAATTATTTAATAATCCCAATAATACTTGAGAATATTCGTCTAAAAACCTTATAATCCTATAAATCCTAGAATACTCGGTGTAAAACACATAATTCCATGAATATCAAGGTATAAAATCTTTAAAAACCTAATCATTCTTGAGAATATTCCAATGAAACCTTAATAAACCCTTAAATCCTAGAATACATTTGGGTATATCACTAAATTCCATGAATACCATGGCATAAAATATTTTATAATCTCAATAATTCTTGAAAAAAGTATTATGAAAATTTAATAAAGCCATAAATCCTAGAATACTTTGGGGTAAATCACTAAATTCCTTGAAATCCAAGGTATAAAATCTTTAATAAACCTTATTATTCTTGAGAATATTCGTCTAAAAACCTTTTAACCCCATAAATACTAGAATACTTTGGTGTAAAACAATAAATTTCATGAATACCATGGTATATAATCTTTAAAAATCCCAATAGTTCTTGAGAATAATCCTATGAAAATTTAATTATCCCATAAATCCTAGAATTCTATGGTGTAAAACAATAAATTTCATGAATACCATGGCATATAATAATTAATAATCCCAATCATTCTTGAGAATATTCGTCTACAAACCTTATAATCCCATAAATCCTAGAATACTTGGTGTAAAACCCAAAACTCTATGAAAATCAAGGTATAAAATCTTTAAAAACCTAATTATTCTTGAGAATATTCCTATGAAAATTTAATAATCCTTTAAATTCTAGAATATTTTGGTGGAAAACACTTAATTTCATGAAAACCAAGGTATAATATCTTTAAATACCTAATCTTTCTTGAGAATATTCGTCTAAAAACCTTTTAATCCCATTAATAATAGAATACTTCGGTGTAAAACACTAAATTCCAATAAAACCAATGTATAAAATCTTTTAAATACCTAATAATTCTTTAGAATAGTTCTATGAAAGTTTAATAATCCCATAAATTTTAGAATACTTCGGTGTAAAACACTAAATTCCAATAAAACCAAGGTATAATATCTTTAAATACCTAATCATTCTTGAGAATATTCGTCTACAAACCTTATAATCCCAGAAATTCTAGAATACTTGGTCTAAAACACAAAATTATATGAAAATCAAGGTATAAAATCTTTAAAAACCTACTTATTTTTGAGAATATTCCTATGAAACCTTAATTATCCCTTAAATCCTAGAATACTTTGGTGTAAAACACTAAATTCATTGAATACCATGTCATAAAATAATTAATAATACCAATAATTCTTGAAAATATTCGTCTTCGAACCTTTTAATCCCATAAATCCTAGAATACTTTGGTGTAAAACACTAAATTTCTTGAATACCATGGCATTAAATATTTAATAATCCCAATAATTTTTGAAAAAAGTAGTATGAATATTTAATAATCCATAAATCCTAGAATACTTTTGGGTATATCACTAAATTCCTTGAATACCATGCCATAAAATAATTAATTATCCCAATAATTGTTGAAAATATTCGTGTACAAACCTATTAATCCCATAAATCTTAGAATACTTTGAAAACACTAAATTTCTTGAAAACCAAGGTATAAAATCATTAAAAACCTAATCATTCTTGAGAATATTCCTATGAAACCTTAATAATCCCATAAATTCTAGAATACTTTTGTGTGAAACACTAAATTCCATGAATACCATGGCATATAATAATTAATAATCCCAATAATTCTTGAAAAAAGTAGTATGAAAATTTAATAAACCCACAAATCCTAGAATACTTTGGTGTAAAACACTAAATTCCATGAATACAATGACATATAATAATTAATAATCCCAATCATTCTTGAGAATATTCGTCTACAAACCTTATAATCCCATAAATCCTAGAATACTATGGTGTAAAACACTTAATTCCATGATAACCAAGGTATAATATCTTTAAATACCTAATCATTCTTGAGAATATTCCTATGATACCTTAATAATCCCATAAATTCTAGAATACTTTGGTGTAAAACACAAAATTCCTTTAATACCTTGGCATAAATTATTTAATAATCCCAATAATACTTGAGAATATTCGTCTAAAAACCTTATAATCCTATAAATCCTAGAATACTCGGTGTAAAACACATAATTCCATGAATATCAAGGTATAAAATCTTTAATAAACCGTATTATTCTTGAAAATATTCGTCTAAAAACCTTTTAACCCCATAAATACTAGAATACTTTGGTGTAAAACAATAAATTTCATGAATACCATGGTATATAATCTTTAAAAATCCCAATAGTTCTTGAGAATAATCCTATGAAAATTTAATTATCCCATAAATCCTAGAATACTTGGTGTATAACCCAAAACTCTATGAAAATCAAGGTATAAAATCTTTAAAAACCTAATCATTCTTGAGATTATTCCAATGAAACCTTAATAATCCCTTAAATCCTAGAATACTTTGGTGTAAAACACTAAATTCATTGAATACCATGTCATAAAATAATTAATTATCCCAATAATTCTTGAGAATTATCCTATGGAAATTTAATAATCCTTTAAATTCTAGAATACATTGGTGTAAAACACTAAATTCCTTGAATACCATGGTATAAAATATTTTATAATCCCAATAATTCTTGAAAAAAGTAATATGAAAATTTAATAAACCCATAAATCCTAGAATACTTTGGGGTAAATCACTAAATTCCTTGAAATCCAAGGTATAAAATCTTTAATAAACCTTATTATTCTTGAGAATATTCGTCTACAAACCTTATAATCCCATAAATCCTAGATTACTATGGTGTAAAACACTAAATTCCTTAAATACCATGGCATAAATTATTTAATAATCCCAATAATACTTGTGAATATTCGTCTATTCACCTTATTATCCCATAAATTCTAGAATACTTGGTGTAAAACCCAAAACTCTATGAAATTCAAGGTATAAAATCTTTAAAAACCTAATCATTCTTGAGATTATTCTAATGAAACCTTAATAAACCCTTAAATCCTAGCAAGGCTGGGCATTAACGAGTTAAAAAGTTAAAGTTAAGTTAAAAAGTTAAGTTACTTTTAACTAAGTTACTTAACGAGTTACTTTTTTTTAAGAAGTAACTTCTATCTTAACGAGTTACTTTATTTTTAAAGTAACTTCTAACTTAACGCGTTAATTTATTTTATAGTCACTTTAAGTTATTTTTTTTTCTTTGTACGAACCCCAAAGATTTATTATAGCATTTTGTGTAATAAAAAAAAAAAAATAATAAAAACAATTATTATTATGTTAAATATAAATTATTCTGCTATATAATATTATTATGTTATTTGTAAATATTTAACTTGAGGTGTAAATGGTGTAATTATAATTTTTATAAGAAAAAAAAAAGTAACTTATGTTTAACTAAGTTAAGTTACTTTTTTTTCCAACTAACTTGTAACTTTAACGAGTTAAATAAAAAAGGAAAGTAACTTTTAACTTTAAACTTAACTTACATTTTTCCAAATTAACTTAACTTAACGAGTTAAAAAAAATAGTTAACTTGCCCACCCTTGAATCCTAGAATACATTGGTGTAAAACACTAAATTCATTGAATACCATGTCATAAAATAATTAATAATCCCAATAATTCTTGAGAATTATCCTATGAAAATTTAATAATCCTTTAAATTCTAGAATACATTGGTGTAAAACACTAAATTCCTTGAATACCATGGTATAAAATATTTTATAATCCCAATAATTCTTGAAAAAAGTAGTATGAAAATTTAATAAACCCATAAATCCTAGAATACTTTGGTGTAAAACACTAAATTCCATGAATACAATGACATATAATAATTAATAATCCCAATCATTCTTGAAATATTCGTCTACAAACCTATTAATCCCATAAATCTTAGAATACTTTGGTGTAAAACACTAAATTTCTTGAAAACCAAGGTATAAAATCATTAAAAACCTAATCATTCTTGAGAATATTCCTAAGAAACCATAATAATACCATAAATTCTAGAATACTTTTGTGTGAAACACTAAATTCCATGAATACCATGGCATATAATAATTAATAATCCCAATAATTCTTGAGAATTATCCTATGAAAATTTAATAATCCTTTAAATTCTAGAATATATTGGTGTAAAACACTAAATTCCTTGAATATCAAGGTATCAAATCTTTAATAAACCGTATTATTCTTGAAAATATTCGTCTAAAAACCTTTTAACCCCATAAATACTAGAATACTTTGGTGTAAAACAATAAATTTCATGAATACCATGGTATATAATCTTTAAAAATCCCAATAGTTCTTGAGAATAATCCTATGAAAATTTAATTATCCCATAAATCCTAGAATACTATGGTGTAAAACAATAAATTTCATGAATACCATGGCATATAATAATTAATTATCCCAATCATTCTTGAGAATATTCGTCTACAAACCTTATAATCCCATAAATCCTAGAATACTTTGGTGGAAAACACTAAATTTCATGAAAACCAAGGTATAATATCTTTAAATACCTAATCTTTCTTGAGAATATTCGTCTAAAAACCTTTTAATCCCATTAATAATAGAATACTATGGTGTAAAACACTAAATTCCATGATAACCAAGGTATAATATCTTTAAATACCTAATCATTCTTGAGAATATTCCTATGATACCTTAATAATCCCATAAATTCTAGAATACTTTGGTGTAAAACACAAAATTCCTTTAATACCTTGGCATATATTATTTAATAATCCCAATAATACTTGAGAATATTCTTCTAAAAACCTTATAATCCCATAAATCCTAGAATACTCGGTGTAAAACACATAATTCCATGAAAATCAAGGTATAAAATCTTTAAGAACTTAATCATTCTTGAGAATATTCCAATGAAACCTTAATAAACCCTTAAATCCTAGAATACATTTGGGTATATCACTAAATTCCATGAATCCCATGGCATAAAATATTTTATAATCTCAATAATTCTTGAAAAAGTAGTATGAAAATTTAATAAACCCATAAATCCTAGAATACTTTGGGGTAAATCACTAAATTCCTTGAAATCCAAGGTATAAAATCTTTAATAAACCTTATTATTCTTGAAAATATTCGTCTAAAAACCTTTTAACCCCATAAATCCTAGAATACTTTGGTGTAAAACACTAAATTCCATAAATACCATGGCATAAATTATTTAATAATCCCAATAATACTTGTGAATATTCGTCTAAAAACCTTATAATCCTATAAATCCTAGAATACTCGGTGTAAAACACATAATTCCATGAATATCAAGGTATAAAATCTTTAAAAACCTAATCATTCTTGAGAATATTCCAATGAAACCTTAATAAACCCTTAAATCCTAGAATACATTTGGGTATATCATTAAATTCCATGAATACCTTGGCATAAAATATTTTATAATCTCAATAATTCTTGAAAAAAGTAGTATGAAAATTTAATAAACCCATAAATCCTAGAATACTTTGGGGTAAATCACTAAATTCCTTGAAATCTAAGGTATAAAATCTTTAATAAACCTTATTATTCTTGAGAATATTCGTCTACAAACCTTATAATCCCATAAATCCTAGATAACTATGGTGGAAAACACTAAATTTCATGAAAACCAAGGTATAATATCTTTAAATACCTAATCTTTCTTGAGAATATTCGTCTAAAAACCTTTTAATCCCATTAATAATAGAATACTTCGGTGTAAAACACTAAATTCCAATAAAACCAATGTATAAAATCTTTTAAATACCTAATAATTCTTTAGAATAGTTCTATGAAAGTTTAATAATCCCATAAATTTTAGAATACTTCGGTGTAAAACACTAAATTCCATTAAAACCAATGTATAAAATCTTTTAAATACCTAATAATTCTTTAGAATAGTTCTATGAAAGTTTAATAATCCCATTAATTTTAGAATACTTTGATGGAAAACACAAAATTTCATGAAAACCAAGGTATAATATCTTTAAATACCTAATCATTCTTGAGAATATTCGTCTACAAACCTTATAATCCCAGAAATTCTAGAATACTTGGTCTAAAACACAAAATTATATGAAAATCAAGGTATAAAATCTTTAAAAACCTACTTATTTTTGAGAATATTCCTATGAAACCTTAATTATCCCTTAAATCCTAGAATACTTTGGTGTAAAACACTAAATTTCTTGGATACCATGGCATTAAATATTTAATAATCCCAATAATTGTATAAAATCTTTTAAATACCTAATAATTCTTTAGAATAGTTCTATGAATATTTAATAATCCATAAATCCTAGAATACTTTTGGGTATATCACTAAATTCCTTGAATACCATGCCATAAAATAATTAATTATCCCAATAATTCTTGAAAATATTCGTCTACAAACCTATTAATCCCATAAATCTTAGAATACTTTGGTGTAAAACACTAAATTTCTTGAAAACCAAGGTATAAAATCATTAAAAACCTAATCATTCTTGAGATTATTCTAATGAAACCTTAATAATCCCTTAAATCCTAGAATACTTTGGTGTAAAACACTAAATTCATTGAATACCATGTCATAAAATAATTAATAATCCCAATCATTCTTGAGAATATTCGTCTACAAACCTTATAATCCCATAAATCCTAGAATACTTGGTGTAAAACAATAATTTTCATGAATACCATGGCATATAATAATTAATAATCCCAATCATTCTTGAGAATATTCGTCTACAAACCTTATAATCCCATAAATCCTAGAATACTATGGTGTAAAACACTAAATTCCATGATAACCAAGGTATAATATCTTTAAATACCTAATCATTCTTGAGAATATTCCTATGATACCTTAATAATCCCATAAATTCTAGAATACTTTGGTGTAAAACACAAAATTCCTTTAATACCTTGGCATATATTATTTAATAATCCCAATAATACTTGAGAATATTCTTCTAAAAACCTTATAATCCCATAAATCCTAGAATACTCGGTGTAAAACACATAATTCCATGAAAATCAAGGTATAAAATCTTTAAGAACTTAATCATTCTTGAGAATATTCCAATGAAACCTTAATAAACCCTTAAATCCTAGAATACATTTGGGTATATCACTAAATTCCATGAATCCCATGGCATAAAATATTTTATAATCTCAATAATTCTTGAAAAAAGTAGTATGAAAATTTAATAAACCCATAAATCCTAGAATACTTTGGGGTAAATCACTAAATTCCTTGAAATCCAAGGTATAAAATCTTTAATAAACCTTATTATTCTTGAAAATATTCGTCTAAAAACCTTTTAACCCCATAAATCCTAGAATACTTTGGTGTAAAACACTAAATTCCTTAAATACCATGGCATAAATTATTTAATAATCCCAATAATACTTGTGAATATTCGTCTAAAAACCTTATAATCCTATAAATCCTAGAATACTATGGTGTAAAACACTTAATTCCATGAATACCATGACATATAATAATTAATAATCCCAATAATTCTTGAGAATATTCGTCTACAAACCTTATAATCCCATAAATCCTAGAATACTTGGTGTAAAACACTAAATTCCAATAAAACCAATGTATAAAATCTTTTAAATACCTAATAATTCTTTAGAATAGTTCTATGAAAGTTTAATAATCCCATAAATTTTAGAATACTTTGGTGTAAAACACTAAATTCCTTGAATACCATGACATATAATAATTAATAATCCCAATAATTCTTGAGAATATTCGTCTACAAACCTTATAATCCCATAAATCCTAGAATACTATGGTGTAAAACACTTAATTCCATGATAACCAAGGTATAATATCTTTAAATACCTAATCATTCTTGAGAATATTCCTATGATACCTTAATAATCCCATAAATTCTAGAATACTTTGGTGTAAAACAAAAAATTCCTTTAATACCTTGGCATAAATTATTTAATAATCCCAATAATACTTGAGAATATTCGTCTAAAAACCTTATAATCCCATAAATCCTAGAATACTCGGTGTAAAACACATAATTCCATGAATATCAAGGTATAAAATCTTTAAATACCTACTTATTTTTGAGAATATTCCTATGAGACCTTAATTATCCCTTAAATCCTAGAATACTTTGGTGTAAAACACTAAATTCATTGAATACCATGTCATAAAATAATTAATAATACCAATAATTCTTGAAAATATTCGTCTTTGAACCTGTTAATCCCATAAATCCTAGAATACTTTGGTGTAAAACACTAAATTTCTTGAATACCATGGCATTAAATATTTAATAACCCCAATAATTTTTGAAAAAAGTAGTATGAATATTTAATAATCCATAAATCCTAGAATACTTTTGGGTATATCACTAAATTCCTTGAATACCATGACATAAAATAATTAATTATCCCAATAATTCTTGAAATATTCGTCTACAAACCTATTAATCCCATAAATCCTAGATAACTATGGTGTAAAACACTAAATTTCTTGAAAACCATGGTATAAAATATTATATAATCCCAATAATTCTTGAAAAAAGTAGTATGAAAATTTAATAAACCCATAAATCCTAGAATACTTTGGTGTAAAACACTAAATTCCATGAATACCATGACATATAATAATTAATAATCCCAATAATTCTTGAGAATATTCGTCTACAAACCGTATAATCCCATAAATCCTAGAATACTTGGTGTAAAACACTAAATTCCAATAAAACCAATGTATAAAATCTTTAAAAATTATACTTATTTTTGAGAATATTCCTATGAAACCTTAATTATCCCTTAAATCCTAGAATACTTTGGTGTAAAACACTAAATTCATTGAATATCATGTCATAAAATAATTAATAATACCAATAATTCTTGAAAATATTCGTCTTCGAACCTTTTCATCCCATAAATCCTAGAATACTTTGGTGTAAAACACTAAATTTCTTGAATACCATGGCATATAATAATTAATAATCCCAATCATTCTTGAGAATATTCGTCTACAAACCTTATAATCCCATAAATCCTAGAATACTTGGTGTAAAACCCAAAACTCTATGAAAATCAAGGTATAAAATCTTTAAAAACCTAATCATTCTTGAGATTATTCCAATGAAACCTTAATAATCCCTTAAATCCTAGAATACTTTGGTGTAAAACATTAAATTCATTGAATACCATGTCATAAAATAATTAATAATCCCAATAATTCTTGAGAATTATCCTATGAAAATTTAATAATCCTTTAAATTCTAGAATACATTGGTGTAAAACACTAAATTCCTTGAATACCATGGTATAAAATATTTTATAATCCCAATAATTCTTGAAAAAAGTAGTATGAAAATTTAATAAAGCCATAAATCCTAGAATACTTTGGGGTAAATCACTAAATTCCTTGAAATCCAAGGTATAAAATCTTTAATAAACCTTATTATTCTTGAGAATATTCGTCTACAAACCTTATAATCCCATAAATCCTAGATTACTATGGTGTAAAACACTAAATTCCTTAAATACCATGGCATAAATTATTTAATAATCCCAATAATACTTGTGAATATTCGTCTACACACCTTATTATCCCATAAATTCTAGAATACTTGGTGTAAAACCCAAAACTCTATGAAATTCAAGGTATAAAATCTTTAAAAACCTAATCATTCTTGAGATTATTCTAATGAAACCTTAATAAACCCTTAAATCCTAGAATACATTTGGGTATATCAATAAATTCCATGAATCCCATGGCATAAAATATTTTATAATCTCAATTATTCTTGAAAAAAGTAATATGAAAATTTAATAAACCCATAAATCCTAGACTACTTTGGGGTAAATCACTAAATTCCTTGAATACCATGGTATAAAATATTTTATAATCCCAATAATTCTTGAAAAAAGTAGTATGAAAATTTAATAAACCCATAAATCCTAGAATACTTTGGGGTAAATCACTAAATCCCATGAATACCATGACATATAATAATTAATAATCCCAATAATTCTTGAGAATATTCGTCTACAAACCTTATAATCCCATAAATCCTAGAATACTATGGTGTAAAACACTTAATTCCATGATAACCAAGGTATAATATCTTTAAATACCTAATCATTCTTGAGAATATTCCTATGATACCTTAATAATCCCATAAATTCTAGAATACTTTGGTGTGAAACACAAAATTCCTTTAATACCTTGGCATAAATTATTTAATAATCCCAATAATACTTGAGAATATTCGTCTAAAAACCTTATAATCCTATAAATCCTAGAATACTCGGTGTAAAACACATAATTCCATGAATATCAAGGTATAAAATCTTTAAAAACCTAATCATTCTTGAGAATATTCCAATGAAACCTTAATAAACCCTTAAATCCTAGAATACATTTGGGTATATCACTAAATTCCATGAATACCATGGCATAAAATATTTTATAATCTCAATAATTCTTGAAAAAAGTATTATGAAAATTTAATAAAGCCATAAATCCTAGAATACTTTGGGGTAAATCACTAAATTCCTTGAAATCCAAGGTATAAAATCTTTAATAAACCTTATTATTCTTGAGAATATTCGTCTAAAAACCTTTTAACCCCATAAATACTAGAATACTTTGGTGTAAAACAATAAATTTCATGAATACCATGGTATATAATCTTTAAAAATCCCAATAGTTCTTGAGAATAATCCTATGAAAATTTAATTATCCCATAAATCCTAGAATTCTATGGTGTAAAACAATAAATTTCATGAATACCATGGCATATAATAATTAATAATCCCAATCATTCTTGAGAATATTCGTCTACAAACCTTATAATCCCATAAATCCTAGAATACTTGGTGTAAAACCCAAAACTCTATGAAAATCAAGGTATAAAATCTTTAAAAACCTAATTATTCTTGAGAATATTCCTATGAAAATTTAATAATCCTTTAAATTCTAGAATATTTTGGTGGAAAACACTTAATTTCATGAAAACCAAGGTATAATATCTTTAAATACCTAATCTTTCTTGAGAATATTCGTCTAAAAACCTTTTAATCCCATTAATAATAGAATACTTCGGTGTAAAACACTAAATTCCAATAAAACCAATGTATAAAATCTTTTAAATACCTAATAATTCTTTAGAATAGTTCTATGAAAGTTTAATAATCCCATAAATTTTAGAATACTTCGGTGTAAAACACTAAATTCCAATAAAACCAAGGTATAATATCTTTAAATACCTAATCATTCTTGAGAATATTCGTCTACAAACCTTATAATCCCAGAAATTCTAGAATACTTGGTCTAAAACACAAAATTATATGAAAATCAAGGTATAAAATCTTTAAAAACCTACTTATTTTTGAGAATATTCCTATGAAACCTTAATTATCCCTTAAATCCTAGAATACTTTGGTGTAAAACACTAAATTCATTGAATACCATGTCATAAAATAATTAATAATACCAATAATTCTTGAAAATATTCGTCTTCGAACCTTTTAATCCCATAAATCCTAGAATACTTTGGTGTAAAACACTAAATTTCTTGAATACCATGGCATTAAATATTTAATAATCCCAATAATTTTTGAAAAAAGTAGTATGAATATTTAATAATCCATAAATCCTAGAATACTTTTGGGTATATCACTAAATTCCTTGAATACCATGCCATAAAATAATTAATTATCCCAATAATTGTTGAAAATATTCGTGTACAAACCTATTAATCCCATAAATCTTAGAATACTTTGAAAACACTAAATTTCTTGAAAACCAAGGTATAAAATCATTAAAAACCTAATCATTCTTGAGAATATTCCTATGAAACCTTAATAATCCCATAAATTCTAGAATACTTTTGTGTGAAACACTAAATTCCATGAATACCATGGCATATAATAATTAATAATCCCAATAATTCTTGAAAAAAGTAGTATGAAAATTTAATAAACCCACAAATCCTAGAATACTTTGGTGTAAAACACTAAATTCCATGAATACAATGACATATAATAATTAATAATCCCAATCATTCTTGAGAATATTCGTCTACAAACCTTATAATCCCATAAATCCTAGAATACTATGGTGTAAAACACTTAATTCCATGATAACCAAGGTATAATATCTTTAAATACCTAATCATTCTTGAGAATATTCCTATGATACCTTAATAATCCCATAAATTCTAGAATACTTTGGTGTAAAACACAAAATTCCTTTAATACCTTGGCATAAATTATTTAATAATCCCAATAATACTTGAGAATATTCGTCTAAAAACCTTATAATCCTATAAATCCTAGAATACTCGGTGTAAAACACATAATTCCATGAATATCAAGGTATAAAATCTTTAATAAACCGTATTATTCTTGAAAATATTCGTCTAAAAACCTTTTAACCCCATAAATACTAGAATACTTTGGTGTAAAACAATAAATTTCATGAATACCATGGTATATAATCTTTAAAAATCCCAATAGTTCTTGAGAATAATCCTATGAAAATTTAATTATCCCATAAATCCTAGAATACTTGGTGTATAACCCAAAACTCTATGAAAATCAAGGTATAAAATCTTTAAAAACCTAATCATTCTTGAGATTATTCCAATGAAACCTTAATAATCCCTTAAATCCTAGAATACTTTGGTGTAAAACACTAAATTCATTGAATACCATGTCATAAAATAATTAATTATCCCAATAATTCTTGAGAATTATCCTATGGAAATTTAATAATCCTTTAAATTCTAGAATACATTGGTGTAAAACACTAAATTCCTTGAATACCATGGTATAAAATATTTTATAATCCCAATAATTCTTGAAAAAAGTAATATGAAAATTTAATAAACCCATAAATCCTAGAATACTTTGGGGTAAATCACTAAATTCCTTGAAATCCAAGGTATAAAATCTTTAATAAACCTTATTATTCTTGAGAATATTCGTCTACAAACCTTATAATCCCATAAATCCTAGATTACTATGGTGTAAAACACTAAATTCCTTAAATACCATGGCATAAATTATTTAATAATCCCAATAATACTTGTGAATATTCGTCTATTCACCTTATTATCCCATAAATTCTAGAATACTTGGTGTAAAACCCAAAACTCTATGAAATTCAAGGTATAAAATCTTTAAAAACCTAATCATTCTTGAGATTATTCTAATGAAACCTTAATAAACCCTTAAATCCTAGAATACATTTGGGTACATCAATAAATTCCATGAATCCCATGGCATAAAATATTTTATAATCTCAATTATTCTTGAAAAAAGTAATATGAAAATTTAATAAACCCATAAATCCTAGAATACTTTGGGGTAAATCACTAAATTCCTTGAATACCATGGTATAAAATATTTTATAATCCCAATAATTCTTGAAAAAAGTAGTATGAAAATTTAATAAACCCATAAATCCTAGAATACTTTGGGGTAAATCACTAAATCCCATGAATACCATGACATATAATAATTAATAATCCCAATAATTCTTGAGAATATTCGTCTACAAACCTTATAATCCCATAAATCCTAGAATACTATGGTGTAAAACACTTAATTCCATGATAACCAAGGTATAATATCTTTAAATACCTAATCATTCTTGAGAATATTCCAATGAAACCTTAATAAACCCTTAAATCCTAGAATACATTTGGGTATATCACTAAATTCCATGAATACCATGGCATAAAATATTTTATAATCTCAATAATTCTTGAAAAAAGTAGTATGAAAATTTAATAAAGCCATAAATCCTAGAATACTTTGGGGTATATCACTAAATTCCTTGAAATCCAAGGTATAAAATCTTTAATAAACCTTATTATTCTTGAGAATATTCGTCTACAAACCTTATAATCCCATAAATCCTAGATTACTATGGTGTAAAACACTAAATTTCTTGAAAACCAAAGTATAAAATCTTTAAAAACCTAATTATTCTTGAGAATTTTCCTATGAAAATTTAATAATCCTTTAAATTCTAGAATACTTTGGTGGAAAACACTAAATTTCATGAAAACCAAGGTATAATATCTTTAAATACCTAATCTTTCTTGAGAATATTCCAATGAAACCTTAATAAACCCTTAAATCCTAGAATACATTTGGGTATATCACTAAATTCCATGAATACCATGGCATAAAATATTTTATAATCTCAATAATTCTTGAAAAAAGTAGTATGAAAATTTAATAAAGCCATAAATCCTAGAATACTTTGGGGTAAATCACTAAATTCCTTGAAATCCAAGGTATAAAATCTTTAATAAACCTTATTATTCTTGAGAATATTCGTCTACAAACCTTATAATCCCATAAATCCTAGATTACTATGGTGTAAAACACTAAATTTCTTGAAAACCAAAGTATAAAATCTTTAAAAACCTAATTATTCTTGAGAATTTTCCTATGAAAATTTAATAATCCTTTAAATTCTAGAATACTTTGGTGGAAAACACTAAATTTCATGAAAACCAAGGTATAATATCTTTAAATACCTAATCTTTCTTGAGAATATTCGTCTAAAAACCTTTTAATCCCATTAATAATAGAATACTTCGGTGTAAAACACTAAATTCCAATAAAACCAATGTATAAAATCTTTTAAATACCTAATAATTCTTTAGAATAGTTCTATGAAAGTTTAATAATCCCATAAATTTTAGAATACTTTGATGGAAAACACTAAATTTCATGAAAACCAAGGTATAATATCTTTAAATACCTAATCATTCTTGAGATTATTCGTCTAAAAACCTTTTAATCCCATTAATAATAGAATACTTCGGTGTAAAACACTATATTCCAATAAAACCAATGTATAAAATCTTTTAAATACCTAATAATTCTTTAGAATAGTTCTATGAAAGTTTAATAATCCCATAAATTTTAGAATACTTCGGTGTAAAACACTAAATTCCAATAAAACCAATGTATAAAATCTTTTAAATACCTAATAATTCTTTAGAATAGTTCTATGAAAGTTTAATAATCCCATAAATTTTAGAATACTTTGATGGAAAACACTAAATATCATGAAAACCAAGGTATAATATCTTTAAATACCTAATCATTCTTGAGAATATTCGTCTACAAACCTTATAATCCCAGAAATTCTAGAATACTTGGTCTAAAACACAAAATTATATGAAAATCAAGGTATAAAATCTTTAAAAACCTACTTATTTTTGAGAATATTCCTATGAAACCTTAATTATCCCTTAAATCCTAGAATACTTTGGTGTAAAACACTAAATTCCTTGAATACCATGCCATAAAATAATTAATTATCCCAATAATTCTTGAAAATATTCGTCTACAAACCTATTAATCCCATAAATCTTTGAATACTTTGGTGTAAAACACTAAATTTCTTGAAAACCAAGGTATAATATCTTTAAATACCTAATCATTCTTGAGAATATTCCTATGATACCTTAATAATCCCATAAATTCTAGAATACTTTGGTGTAAAACACAAAATTCCTTTAATACCTTGGCATAAATTATTTAATAATCCCAATAGTACTTGAGAATATTCGTCTAAAAACCTTATAATCCTATAAATCCTAGAATACTCGGTGTAAAACACATAATTCCATAAATATAAAGGTATAAAATCTTTAAAAACCTAATCATTCTTGAGAATATTCCAATGAAACCTTAATAAACCCTTAAATCCTAGAATACATTTGGGTATATCACTAAATTCCATGAATACCATGGCATAAAATATTTTATAATCTCAATAATTCTTGAAAAAAGTATTATGAAAATTTAATAAAGCCATAAATCCTAGAATACTTTGGGGTAAATCACTAAATTCCTTGAAATCCAAGGTATAAAATCTTTAATAAACAATTATTATTCTTGAGATTATTCGTCTACAAACCTTATAATCCCATAAATCCTAGATTACTATGGTGTAAAACACTAAATTTCTTGAAAACCAAAGTATAAAATCTTTAAAAACCTAATTATTCTTGAGAATTTTCCTATGAAAATTTAATAATCCTTTAAATTCTAGAATACTTTGGTGGAAAACACTAAATTTCATGAAAACCAAGGTATAATATCTTTAAATACCTAATCTTTCTTGAGAATATTCCAATGAAACCTTAATAAACCCTTAAATCCTAGAATACATTTGGGTATATCACTAAATTCCATGAATACCATGGCATAAAATATTTTATAATCTCAATAATTCTTGAAAAAAGTAGTATGAAAATTTAATAAAGCCATAAATCCTAGAATACTTTGGGGTAAATCACTAAATTCCTTGAAATCCAAGGTATAAAATCTTTAATAAACCTTATTATTCTTGAGAATATTCGTCTACAAACCTTATAATCCCATAAATCCTAGATTACTATGGTGTAAAACACTAAATTCCAATAAAACCAATGTATAAAATCTTTTAAATACCTAATAATTCTTTAGAATAGTTCTATGAAAGTTTAATAATCCCATAAATTTTAGAATACTTCGGTGTAAAACACTAAATTCCAATAAAACCAATGTATAAAATCTTTTAAATACCTAATAATTCTTTAGAATAGTTCTATGAAAGTTTAATAATCCCATAAATTTTAGAATACTTTGATGGAAAACACTAAGTTTCATGAAAACCAAGGTATAATATCTTTAAATACCTAATCATTCTTGAGAATATTCGTCTAAAAACCTTTTAATCCCATTAATAATAGAATACTTCGGTGTAAAACACTAAATTCCAATAAAACCAATGTATAAAATCTTTTAAATACCTAATAATTCTTTAGAATAGTTCTATGAAAGTTTAATAATCCCATAAATTTTAGAATACTTCGGTGTAAAACACTAAATTCCAATAAAACCAATGTATAAAATCTTTTAAATACCTAATAATTCTTTAGAATAGTTCTATGAAAGTTTAATAATCCCATAAATTTTAGAATACTTTGATGGAAAACACTAAATTTCATGAAAACCAAGGTATAATATCTTTAAATACCTAATCTTTCTTGAGAATATTCGTCTAAAAACCTTTTAATCCCATTAATAATAGAATACTTCGGTGTAAAACACTAAATTCCAATAAAACCAATGTATAAAATCTTTTAAATACCTAATAATTCTTTAGAATAGTTCTATGAAAGTTTAATAATCCCATAAATTTTAGAATACTTCGGTGTAAAACACTAAATTCCAATAAAACCAATGTATAAAATCTTTTAAATACCTAATAATTCTTTAGAATAGTACTATGAAAGTTTAATAATCCCATAAATTTTAGAATACTTTGATGGAAAACACTAAATTTCATGAAAACCAAGGTATAATATCTTTAAATACCTAATCATTCTTGAGAATATTCGTCTACAAACCTTATAATCCCAGAAATTCTAGAATACTTGGTCTAAAACACAAAATTATATGAAAATCAAGGTATAAAATCTTTAAAAACCTACTTATTTTTGAGAATATTCCTATGAAACCTTAATTATCCCTTAAATCCTAGAATACTTTGGTGTAAAACACTAAATTCCTTGAATACCATGCCATAAAATAATTAATTATCCCAATAATTCTTGAAAATATTCGTCTACAAACCTATTAATCCCATAAATCTTTGAATACTTTGGTGTAAAACACTAAATTTCTTGAAAACCAAGGTATAATATCTTTAAATACCTAATCATTCTTGAGAATATTCCTATGATACCTTAATAATCCCATAAATTCTAGAATACTTTGGTGTAAAACACAAAATTCCTTTAATACCTTGGCATAAATTATTTAATAATCCCAATAATACTTGAGAATATTCGTCTAAAAACCTTATAATCCTATAAATCCTAGAATACTCGGTGTAAAACACTAAATTCCAATAAAACCAATGTATAAAATCTTTTAAATACCTTATAATTCTTTAGAATAGTTCTATGAAAGTTTAATAATCCCATAAATTTTAGAATACTTTGATGGAAAACACTAAATTTCATGAAAACCAAGGTATAATATCTTTAAATACCTAATCATTCTTGAGAATATTCGTCTACAAACCTTATAATCCCAGAAATTCTAGAATACTTGGTCTAAAACACAAAATTATATGAAAATCAAGGTATAAAATCTTTAAAAACCTACTTATTTTTGAGAATATTCCTATGAAACCTTAATTATCCCTTAAATCCTAGAATACTTTGGTGTAAAACACTAAATTCATTGAATACCATGTCATAAAATAATTAATAATACCAATAATTCTTGAAAATATTCGTCTTCGAACCTTTTAATCCCATAAATCCTAGAATACTTTGGTGTAAAACACTAAATTTCTTGAATACCATGGCATTAAATATTTAATAATCCCAATAATTTTTGAAAAAAGTAGTATGAATATTTAATAATCCATAAATCCTAGAATACTTTTGGGTATATCACTAAATTCCTTGAATACCATGCCATAAAATAATTAATTATCCCAATAATTCTTGAAAATATTCGTCTACAAACCTATTAATCCCATAAATCTTAGAATACTTTGGTGTAAAACACTAAATTTCTTGAAAACCAAGGTATAAAATCATTAAAAACCTAATCATTCTTGAGAATATTCCTATGAAACCTTAATAATCCCATAAACTCTAGAATACTTTGGTGTAAAACATTAAATTTCTTGAAAACCAAGGTATAATATCTTTAAATACCTAATCATTCTTGAGAATATTCCTATGATACCTTAATAATCCCATAAATTCTAGAATACTTTGGTGTAAAACACAAAATTCCTTTAATACCTTGGCATAAATTATTTAATAATCCCAATAGTACTTGAGAATATTCGTCTAAAAACCTTATAATCCTATAAATCCTAGAATACTCGGTGTAAAACACATAATTCCATGAATATAAAGGTATAAAATCTTTAAAAACCTAATCATTCTTGAGAATATTCCAATGAAACCTTAATAAACCCTTAAATCCTAGAATACATTTGGGTATATCACTAAATTCCATGAATACCATGGCATAAAATATTTTATAATCTCAATAATTCTTGAAAAAAGTAGTATGAAAATTTAATAAAGCCATAAATCCTAGAATACTTTGGGGTAAATCACTAAATTCCTTGAAATCCAAGGTATAAAATCTTTAATAAACCTTATTATTCTTGAGAATATTCGTCTACAAACCTTATAATCCCATAAATCCTAGATTACTATGGTGTAAAACACTAAATTTCTTGAAAACCAAAGTATAAAATCTTTAAAAACCTAATTATTCTTGAGAATTTTCCTATGAAAATTTAATAATCCTTTAAATTCTAGAATACTTTGGTGGAAAACACTAAATTTCATGAAAACCAAGGTATAATATCTTTAAATACCTAATCTTTCTTGAGAATATTCCAATGAAACCTTAATAAACCCTTAAATCCTAGAATACATTTGGGTATATCACTAAATTCCATGAATACCATGGCATAAAATATTTTATAATCTCAATAATTCTTGAAAAAAGTAGTATGAAAATTTAATAAAGCCATAAATCCTAGAATACTTTGGGGTAAATCACTAAATTCCTTGAAATCCAAGGTATAAAATCTTTAATAAACCTTATTATTCTTGAGAATATTCGTCTACAAACCTTATAATCCCATAAATCCTAGATTACTATGGTGTAAAACACTAAATTTCTTGAAAACCAAAGTATAAAATCTTTAAAAACCTAATTATTCTTGAGAATATTCCTATGAAAATTTAATAATCCTTTAAATTCTAGAATACTTTGGTGGAAAACACTAAATTTCATGAAAACCAAGGTATAATATCTTTAAATACCTAATCTTTCTTGAGAATATTCGTCTAAAAACCTTTTAATCCCATTAATAATAGAATACTTCGGTGTAAAACACTAAATTCCAATAAAACCAATGTATAAAATCTTTTAAATACCTAATAATTCTTTAGAATAGTTCTATGAAAGTTTAATAATCCCATAAATTTTAGAATACTTCGGTGTAAAACACTAAATTCCAATAAAACCAATGTATAAAATCTTTTAAATACCTAATAATTCTTTAGAATAGTTCTATGAAAGTTTAATAATCCCATAAATTTTAGAATACTTTGATGGAAAACACTAAGTTTCATGAAAACCAAGGTATAATATCTTTAAATACCTAATCATTCTTGAGAATATTCGTCTAAAAACCTTTTAATCCCATTAATAATAGAATTCTTCGGTGTAAAACACTAAATTCCAATAAAACCAATGTATAAAATCTTTTAAATACCTAATAATTCTTTAGAATAGTTCTATGAAAGTTTAATAATCCCATAAATTTTAGAATACTTCGGTGTAAAACACTAAATTCCAATAAAACCAATGTATAAAATCATTTAAATACCTAATAATTCTTTAGAATAGTTCTATGAAAGTTTAATAATCCCATAAATTTTAGAATACTTTGATGGAAAACACTAAGTTTCATGAAAACCAAGGTATAATATCTTTAAATACCTAATCATTCTTGAGAATATTCGTCTAAAAACCTTTTAATCCCATTAATAATAGAATACTTCGGTGTAAAACACTAAATTCCAATAAAACCAATGTATAAAATCTTTTAAATACCTAATAATTCTTTAGAATAGTTCTATGAAAGTTTAATAATCCCATAAATCCTAGAATACTCGGTGTAAAACACTAAATTCCAATAAAACCAATGTATAAAATCTTTTAAATACCTAATAATTCTTTAGAATAGTTCTATGAAAGTTTAATAATCCCATAAATTTTAGAATACTTTGATGGAAAACACTAAATTTCATGAAAACCAAGGTATAATATCTTTAAATACCTAATCATTCTTGAGAATATTCGTCTACAAACATTATAATCCCAGAAATTCTAGAATACTTGGTCTAAAACACAAAATTATATGAAAATCAAGGTATAAAATCTTTAAAAACCTACTTATTTTTGAGAATATTCCTATGAAACCTTAATTATCCCTTAAATCCTAGAATACTTTGGTGTAAAACACTAAATTTCTTGAATACCATGGCATTAAATATTTAATAATCCCAATAATTTTTGAAAAAAGTAGTATGAATATTTAATAATCCATAAATCCTAGAATACTTTTGGGTATATCACTAAATTCCTTGAATACCATGCCATAAAATAATTAATTATACCAATAATTCTTGAAAATATTCGTCTACAAACCTATTAATCCCATAAATCTTAGAATACTTTGGTGTAAAACACTAAATTTCTTGAAAACCAAGGTATAAAATCATTAAAAACCTAATCATTCTTGAGAATATTCCTATGAAACCTTAATAATCCCATAAACTCTAGAATACTTTTGTGTGAAACACTAAATTCCATGAATACCATGGCATATAATAATTAATAATCCCAATAATTCTTGAGAATTATCCTATGAAAATTTAATAATCCTTTAAATTCTAGAATACATTGGTGTAAAACACTAAATTCCTTGAATACCAAGGTATAAAATCTTTAATAAACCGTATTATGCTTGAAAATATTCGTCTAAAAACCTTTTAACCCCATAAATACTAGAATACTTTGGTGTAAAACAATAAATTTCATGAATACCATGGTATATAATCTTTAAAAATCCCAATAGTTCTTGAGAATAATCCTATGAAAATTTAATTATCCCATAAATCCTAGAATACTATCGTGTAAAACAATAAATTTCATGAATACCATGGCATATAATAATTAATAATCCCAATCATTCTTGAGAATATTCGTCTACAAACCTTATAATCCCATAAATCCTAGAATACTTGGTGTAAAACCCAAAACTCTATGAAAATCAAGGTATAAAATCTTTAAAAACCTAATCATTCTTGAGATTATTCTAATGAAACCTTAATAATCCCTTAAATCCTAGAATACTTTGGTGTAAAACACTAAATTCATTGAATACCATGTCATAAAATAATTAATTATCCCAATAATTCTTGAGAATTATCCTATGGAAATTTAATAATCCTTTAAATTCTAGAATACATTGGTGTAAAACACTAAATTCCTTGAATACCATGGTATAAAATATTTTAAAATCCCAATAATTCTTGAAAAAAGTAGTATGAAAATTTAATAAACCCATAAATCCTAGAATACTTTGGTGTAAAACACTAAATTCCATGAATACAATGACATATAATAATTAATAATCCCAATCATTCTTGAGAATATTCGTCTACAAACCTTATAATCCCATAAATCCTAGAATACTATGGTGTAAAACACTAAATTCCATGATAACCAAGGTATAATATCTTTAAATACCTAATCATTCTTGAGAATATTCCTATGATACCTTAATAATCCCATAAATTCTAGAATACTTTGGTGTATAACACAAAATTCCTTTAATACCTTGGCATATATTATTTAATAATCCCAATAATACTTGAGGATATTCGTCTAAAAACCTTATAATCCCATAAATCCTAGAATGCTCGGTGTTAAACACATAATTCCATGAAAATCAAGGTATAAAATCTTTAAGAACCTAATCATTCTTGAGAATATTCCAATGAAACCTTAATAAACCCTTAAATCCTAGAATACATTTGGGTATATCACTAAATTCCATGAATACCATGGCATAAAATATTTTATAATCTCAATAATTCTTGAAAAAAGTAATATGAAAATTTAATAAACCCATAAATCCTAGAATACTTTGGGGTAAATCACTAAATTCCTTGAAATCCAAGGTATAAAATCTTTAATAAACCTTATTATTCTTGAGAATATTCGTCTACAAACCTTTTAACCCCATAAATACTAGAATACTTTGGTGTAAAACAATAAATTTCATGAATACCATGGCATATAATAATTAATAATCCCAATAATTCTTGAGAAGTATCCTATGAAAATTTAATAATCCTTTAAATTCTAGAATGCATTGGTGTAAAACCCAAAACTCTATGAAAATCAAGGTATAAAATCTTTAATAAACCTTATTATTCTTGAAAATATTCGTCTAAAAACCTTTTAACCCCATAAATCCTAGAATACTTTGGTGTAAAACACTAAATTCCTTAAATACCATGGCATAAATTATTTAATAATCCCAATAATACTTGAGAATATTCGTCTACAAAACTTATTATCCCATAAATCCTAGAATACTTGGTGTAAAACCCAAAACTCTATGAAAATGAAGGTATAAAATCTTTAAAAACCTAATCATTCTTGAGATTATTCTAATGAAACCTTAATGATCCCATAAATCCTAGAATACTTTGGGGTAAATCACTAAATTCCTTGAAATCCAAGGTATAAAATCTTTAATAAACCTTATTATTCTTGAGAATATTCGTCTAAAAACCTTTTAACCCCATAAATACTAGAATACTTTGGTGTAAAACAATAAATTTCATGAATACCATGGCATATAATAATTAATAATCCCAATCATTCTTGAGAATATTCGTCTACAAACCTTATAATAACATAAATCTTAGAATACTTTGGTGTAAAACACTACATTTCTTGAAAACCAAGGTATAAAATTATTAAAAACCTAATTATTCTTGAGAATATTCCTATGAAACCTTAATTATCCCTTAAATTCTAGAATACTTTGGTGGAAAACACTAAATTTCATGAAAACCAAGGTATAATATCTTTCAATACCTAATCTTTCTTGAGAATATTCGTCTAAAAACCTTTTAATCCCATTAATTATAGAATACTTCGGTGTAAAACACTAAATTCCAATAAAACCAATGTATAAAATCTTTAAAAACCTACTTATTCTTGAGAATATTCCTATGAAACCTTAATTATCCCTTAAATCCTAGAATACTTTGGTTTTAAATTCTAAATTCCATGAAAACCTAGGTATAAAATTATCAAAAATTTCAATAATTCATGAGAATATTCCTATGAAACCTTAATAATCCCATAAATCCTAGAATACTTTGGGGTAAAACACTAAATTCCATGAATACCATGACATATAATAATTAATAATCCCAAATATTCTTGAAAATATTCGTCTTCAAACCTATTAATCCCATAAATCTTAGAATACTTTGGTGTAAAACACTACATTTCTTGAAAACCAAGGTATAAAATCATTAAAAACCTAATCATTCTTGAGATTATTCTAATGTAACCTTAATAATCCCTTAAATCCTAGAATACTTTGGTGTAAAAAATTCATTGAATACCATGTCATAAAATAATTAATAATCCCAATAATTCTTGAAAATATTCGTCTTCGAACCTTTTAATCCCATAAATCCTAGAATACTTTGGTGTAAAACACTAAATTTCTTGAATACCATGGCATTAAATATTTAATAATCCCAATAATTCTTGAAATATGTAGTATGAATATTTAATAATCCATAAATCCTCTAATACTTTTGGGTATATCACTAAATTCCTTGAATACCATGACAAATAATAATTAATAATCCCAATAATTCTTGAAAATATTCGTCTACCAACATTTTAATCCCATAAATCCTAGAATACTTGGTGTAAAACCAAAAATTCTATGACAATCAAGGTATAAAATCATTAAAAACCTAATCATTCTTGAGATTATTCTAATGAAACCTTTATAATCCCTTAAATCCTTTAATACTTTGGTGTAAAACACTAAATTCATTGAATACCATGTCATAAAATAATTAATAATCCTAATAATTCTTGAAAATATTCGTCTACGAACCTTTTAATCCCATAAATCTTAGAATAATTTGCTGTAAAACACTAAATTTCTTGAAAACCAAGGTATAAAATCTTTTAAAACCTAATTATTCTTGAGAATATTCCTATGAAACTTTAATTATCCCTTAAATCCTAGAATACTTTGGTTTAAAATACTAAATTCCATGAAAACCTAGGTATAAAATTATCAAAAATTTCAATAATTCATGATAATATTCCTTTGAAACCTTAATAATCCCATAAATCCTAGAATACTTTGGTGTAAAACACTAAATTTCATGAATACCATGACATATAATAATTAATAATCCCAATAATTCTTGAAAATATTCGTCTACGAACCTTTTAATCCCATAAATCCTAGAATACTTGGTGTAAAACCCAAAATTCTATGACAATCCAGGTATAAAATCATTAAAAACCAAATCATTCTTGAGATTATTCTAATGAAACCTTAATAATCCTTTAAATTCTAGAATACTTTGGTGTAAAAAATTCATTGAATACCATGTCATAAAATAATTAATAATCCCAATAATTCTTGAAAATATTCGTCTTCGAACCTTTTAATCCCATAAATCCTAGAATACTTTGGTGTAAAACACTAAATTTCTTGAATACCATGGCATTAAATATTTAATAATCCCAATAATTCTTGAAATATGTAGTATGAATATTTAATAATCCATAAATCCTATAATACTTTTGGGTATATCACTAAATTCCTTGAATACCATGACAAATAATAATTAATAATCCCAATAATTCTTGAAAATATTCGTCTACCAACATTTTAATCCCATAAATCCTAGAATACTTGGTGTAAAACCCAAAATTCTATGACAATCAAGGTATAAAATCATTAAAAACCTAATCATTCTTGAGATTATTCTAATGAAACCTTTATAATCCCTTAAATCTTAGAATACTTTGGTGTAAAACACTAAATTCATTGAATACCATGTCATAAAATAATTAATAATCCTAATAATTCTTGAAAATATTCGTCTACGAACCTTTTAATCCCATAAATCTTAGAATAATTTGCTGTAAAACACTAAATTTCTTGAAAACCAAGGTATAAAATCTTTTAAAACCTAATTATTCTTGAGAATATTCCTATGAAACTTTAATTATCCCTTAAATCCTAGAATACTTTGGTTTAAAATACTAAATTCCATGAAAACCTAGGTATAAAATTATCAAAAATTTCAATAATTCATGATAATATTCCTTTGAAACCTTAATAATCCCATAAATCCTAGAATACTTTGGGGTAAAACACTAAATTTCATGAATACCATGACATATAATAATTAATAATCCCAATAATTCTTGAAAATATTCGTCTACGAACCTTTTAATCCCATAAATCCTAGGATACTTGGTGTAAAACCCAAAATTCTATGACAATCCAGGTATAAAATCATTAAAAACCAAATCATTCTTGAGATTATTCTAATGAAACCTTAATAATCCTTTAAATTCTAGAATACATTGATGTAATACACTAAATTCCTTGAATACCATGGCATAAAATATTTTATAATCCCAATAATTCTTGAAAAAAGTAGTATGAAAATTTAATAAACCCTATAAAATCTTTAATAAACCTTATTATTCTTGAAAATATTCGTCTAAAAACCTTTTAACCCCATAAATACTAGAATACTTTGGTGTAAAACAATAAATTTCATGAATACCATGGCATATAATAATTAATAATCCCAATCATTCTTGAGAATATTCGTCTACAAACCTTATAATCCCATAAATCTTAGAATACTTTGGTGTAAAACACTACATTTCTTGAAAACCAAGGTATAAAATTATTAAAAACCTAATTATTCTTGAGAATATTCCTATGAAACCTTAATTATCCCTTAAATTCTAGAATACTTTGGTGGAAAACACTAAATTTCATGAAAACCAAGGTATAATATCTTTCAATACCTAATCTTTCTTGAGAATATTCGTCTAAAAACCTTTTAATCCCATTAATTATAGAATACTTCGGTGTAAAACACTAAATTCCAATAAAACCAATGTATAAAATCTTTAAAAACCTACTTATTCTTGAGAATATTCCTATGAAACCTTAATTATCCCTTAAATCCTAGAATACTTTGGTTTTAAATTCTAAATTCCATGAAAACCTAGGTATAAAATTATCAAAAATTTCAATAATTCATGAGAATATTCCTATGAAACCTTAATAATCCCATAAATCCTAGAATACTTTGGGGTAAAACACTAAATTCCATGAATACCATGACATATAATAATTAATAATCCCAATAATTCTTGAAAATATTCGTCTTCAAACCTATTAATCCCATAAATCTTAGAATACTTTGGTGTAAAACACTACATTTCTTGAAAACCAAGGTATAAAATCATTAAAAACCTAATCATTCTTGAGATTATTCTAATGTAACCTTAATAATCCCTTAAATCCTAGAATACTTTGGTGTAAAAAATTCATTGAATACCATGTCATAAAATAATTAATAATCCCAATAATTCTTGAAAATATTCGTCTTCGAACCTTTTAATCCCATAAATCCTAGAATACTTTGGTGTAAAACACTAAATTTCTTGAATACCATGGCATCAAATATTTAATAATCCCAATAATTCTTGAAATATGTAGTATGAATATTTAATAATCCATAAATCCTATAATACTTTTGGGTATATCACTAAATTCCTTGAATACCATGACAAATAATAATTAATAATCCCAATAATTCTTGAAAATATTCGTCTACCAACATTTTAATCCCATAAATCCTAGAATACTTGGTGTAAAACCCAAAATTCTATGACAATCAAGGTATAAAATCATTAAAAACCTAATCATTCTTGAGATTATTCTAATGAAACCTTTATAATCCCTTAAATCCTAGAATACTTTGGTGTAAAACACTAAATTCATTGAATACCATGTCATAAAATAATTAATAATCCTAATAATTCTTGAAAATATTCGTCTACGAACCTTTTAATCCCATAAATCTTAGAATAATTTGCTGTAAAACACTAAATTTCTTGAAAACCAAGGTATAAAATCTTTTAAAACCTAATTATTCTTGAGAATATTCCTATGAAACTTTAATTCTCCCTTAAATCCTAGAATACTTTGGTTTAAAATACTAAATTCCATGAAAACCTAGGTATAAAATTATCAAAAATTTCAATAATTCATGATAATATTCCTTTGAAAGCTTAATAATCCCATAAATCCTAGAATACTTTGGTGTAAAACACTAAATTTCATGAATACCATGACATATAATAATTAATAATCCCAATAATTCTTGAAAATATTCGTCTACGAACCTTTTAATCCCATAAATCCTAGAATACTTGGTGTAAAACCCAAAATTCTATGACAATCCAGGTATAAAATCATTAAAAACCAAATCATTCTTGAGATTATTCTAATGAAACCTTAATAATCCTTTAAATTCTAGAATACATTGATGTAATACACTAAATTCCTTGAATACCATGGCATAAAATATTTTATAATCCCAATAATTCTTGAAAAAAGTAGTATGAAAATTTAATAAACCCTATAAAATCTTTAATAAACCTTATTATTCTTGAAAATATTAGTCTAAAAACCTTTTAACCCCATAAATCCTAGAATACTTTGGTGTAAAAAACTAAATTTCTTGAATACCATGGCATAAATTATTTAATAATCCCAATAATACTTGAGAATATTCGTCTACAAACCTTATAATCCCATAAATCCTAGAATACTTGGTGTAAAACACAAAATTCTATGAAAATCAAGGTATAAAATCTTTAAAAACCTAATCATTCTTGATATTATTCAAATGAAACCTTTATAATCCTATAAATTCTAGAATACTTTGGTGAAAAAAAAATAAATTCCATGAATACCATGGCATAAAATAATTAATAATCCCAATAATTCTTAAGAGTATTCGTCTACAAACCTTTTAATCCCATAAATCCTTGAATACTTGGTGTAAAACACAAAATTCTATGATAATCAAGGTATAAAATTTTTAAAAACCTAATCATTCTTGAGATTATTCTAATGAAACCTTAATAAACCCTTAAATCCTAGAATACATTTGGGTATATCACTAAATTCCATGAATACCATGGCATAAAATATTTTATAATCTCAATAATTCTTGAAAAAAGTAATATGAAAATTTAATAATCCCATAAATCCTAGAATACTTTGGGGTAAATCACTAAATTCCTTGAAATCCAAGGTATAAAATCTTTAATAAACCTTATTATTCTTGAGAATATTCGTCTACAAACCTTTTAACCCCATAAATACTAGAATACTTTGGTGTAAAACAATAAATTTCATGAATACCATGGCATATAATAATTAATAATCCCAATAATTCTTGAGAAGTATCCTATGAAAATTTAATAATCCTTTAAATTCTAGAATGCATTGGTGTAAAACCCAAAACTCTATGAAAATCAAGGTATAAAATCTTTAATAAACCTTATTATTCTTGAAAATATTCGTCTAAAAACCTTTTAACCCCATAAATCCTAGAATACTTTGGTGTAAAACACTAAATTCCTTAAATACCATGGCATAAATTATTTAATAATCCCAATAATACTTGAGAATATTCGTCTACAAAACTTATTATCCCATAAATCCTAGAATACTTGGTGTAAAACCCAAAACTCTATGAAAATGAAGGTATAAAATCTTTAAAAACCTAATCATTCTTGAGATTATTCTAATGAAAACTTAATAATCCCATAAATCCTAGAATACTTTGGGGTAAATCACTAAATTCCTTGAAATCCAAGGTATAAAATCTTTAATAAACCTTATTATTCTTGAGAATATTCGTCTAAAAACCTTTTAACCCCATAAATACTAGAATACTTTGGTGTAAAACAATAAATTTCATGAATACCATGGCATATAATAATTAATAATCCCAATCATTCTTGAGAATATTCGTCTACAAACCTTATAATCCCATAAATCTTAGAATACTTTGGTGTAAAACACTACATTTCTTGAAAACCAAGGTATAAAATTATTAAAAACCTAATTATTCTTGAGAATATTCCTATGAAACCTTAATTATCCCTTAAATTCTAGAATACTTTGGTGGAAAACACTAAATTTCATGAAAACCAAGGTATAATATCTTTCAATACCTAATCTTTCTTGAGAATATTCGTCTAAAAACCTTATAATCCCATTAATTATAGAATACTTCGGTGTAAAACACTAAATTTCTTGAAAACCAAGGTATAAAATCTTTTAAAACCTAATTATTCTTGAGAATATTCCTATGAAACTTTAATTCTCCCTTAAATCCTAGAATACTTTGGTTTAAAATACTAAATTCCATGAAAACCTAGGTATAAAATTATCAAAAATTTCAATAATTCATGATAATATTCCTTTGAAAGCTTAATAATCCCATAAATCCTAGAATACTTTGGTGTAAAACACTAAATTTCATGAATACCATGACATATAATAATTAATAATCCCAATAATTCTTGAAAATATTCGTCTACGAACCTTTTAATCCCATAAATCCTAGAATACTTGGTGTAAAACCCAAAATTCTATGACAATCCAGGTATAAAATCATTAAAAACCAAATCATTCTTGAGATTATTCTAATGAAACCTTAATAATCCTTTAAATTCTAGAATACTTTGGTGTAAAAAATTCATTGAATACCATGTCATAAAATAATTAATAATCCCAATAATTCTTGAAAATATTCGTCTTCGAACCTTTTAATCCCATAAATCCTAGAATACTTTGGTGTAAAACACTAAATTTCTTGAATACCATGGCATTAAATATTTAATAATCCCAATAATTCTTGAAATATGTAGTATGAATATTTAATAATCCATAAATCCTATAATACTTTTGGGTATATCACTAAATTCCTTGAATACCATGACAAATAATAATTAATAATCCCAATAATTCTTGAAAATATTCGTCTACCAACATTTTAATACCATAAATCCTAGAATACTTGGTGTAAAACCCAAAATTCTATGACAATCAAGGTATAAAATCATTAAAAACCTAATCATTCTTGAGATTATTCTAATGAAACCTTTATAATCCCTTAAATCCTAGAATACTTTGGTGTAAAACACTAAATTCATTGAATACCATGTCATAAAATAATTAATAATCCTAATAATTCTTGAAAATATTCGTCTACGAACCTTTTAATCCCATAAAACTTAGAATAATTTGCTGTAAAACACTAAATTTCTTGAAAAACCAAGGTATAAAATCTTTTAAAACCTAATTATTCTTGAGAATATTCCTATGAAACTTTAATTATCCCTTAAATCCTAGAATACTTTGGTTTAATATACTAAATTCCATGAAAACCTAGGTATAAAATTATCAAAAATTTCAATAATTCATGATAATATTCCTTTGAAACCTTAATAATCCCATAAATCCTAGAATACTTTGGTGTAAAACACTAAATTTCATGAATACCATGACATATAATAATTAATAATCCCAATAATTCTTGAAAATATTCGTCTACGAACCTTTTAATCCCATAAATCCTAGAATACTTGGTGTAAAACCCAAAATTCTATGACAATCCAGGTATAAAATCATTAAAAACCAAATCATTCTTGAGATTATTCTAATGAAACCTTAATAATCCTTTAAATTCTAGAATACATTGATGTAATACACTAAATTCCTTGAATACCATGGCATAAAATATTTTATAATCCCAATAATTCTTGAAAAAAGTAGTATGAAAATTTAATAAACCCTATAAAATCTTTAATAAACCTTATTATTCTTGAAAATATTCGTCTAAAAACCTTTTAACCCCATAAATCCTAGAATACTTTGGTGTAAAAAACTAAATTTCTTGAATACCATGGCATAAATTATTTAATAATCCCAATAATACTTGAGAATATTCGTCTACAAACCTTATAATCCCATAAATCCTAGAATACTTGGTGTAAAACACAAAATTCTATGATAATCAAGGTATAAAATTTTTAAAAACCTAATCATTCTTGAGATTATTCTAATGAAACCTTAATAAACCCTTAAATCCTAGAATACATTTGGGTATATCACTAAATTCCATGAATACCATGGCATAAAATATTTTATAATCTCAATAATTCTTGAAAAAAGTAATATGAAAATTTAATAAACCCATAAATCCTAGAATACTTTGGGGTAAATCACTAAATTCCTTGAAATCCAAGGTATAAAATCTTTAATAAACCTTATTATTCTTGAGAATATTCGTCTACAAACCTTTTAACCCCATAAATACTAGAATACTTTGGTGTAAAACAATAAATTTCATGAATACCATGGCATATAATAATTAATAATCCCAATAATTCTTGAGAAGTATCCTATGAAAATTTAATAATCCTTTAAATTCTAGAATGCATTGGTGTAAAACCCAAAACTCTATGAAAATCAAGGTATAAAATCTTTAATAAACCTTATTATTCTTGAAAATATTCGTCTAAAAACCTTTTAACCCCATAAATCCTAGAATACTTTGGTGTAAAACACTAAATTCCTTAAATACCATGGCATAAATTATTTAATAATCCCAATAATACTTGAGAATATTCGTCTACAAAACTTATTATCCCATAAATCCTAGAATACTTGGTGTAAAACCCTAAACTCTATGAAAATGAAGGTATAAAATCTTTAAAAACCTAATCATTCTTGAGATTATTCTAATGAAAACTTAATAATCCCATAAATCCTAGAATACTTTGGGGTAAATCACTAAATTCCTTGAAATCCAAGGTATAAAATCTTTAATAAACCTTATTATTCTTGAGAATATTCGTCTAAAAACCTTTTAACCCCATAAATACTAGAATACTTTGGTGTAAAACAATAAATTTCATGAATACCATGGCATATAATAATTAATAATCCCAATCATTCTTGAGAATATTCGTCTACAAACCTTATAATCCCATAAATCTTAGAATACTTTGGTGTAAAACACTACATTTCTTGAAAACCAAGGTATAAAATTATTAAAAACCTAATTATTCTTGAGAATATTCCTATGAAACCTTAATTATCCCTTAAATTCTAGAATACTTTGGTGGAAAACACTAAATTTCATGAAAACCAAGGTATAATATCTTTCAATACCTAATCTTTCTTGAGAATATTCGTCTAAAAACCTTTTAATCCCATTAATTATAGAATACTTCGGTGTAAAACACTAAATTCCAATAAAACCAATGTATAAAATCTTTAAAAACCTACTTATTCTTGAGAATATTCCTATGAAACCTTAATTATCCCTTAAATCCTAGAATACTTTGGTTTTAAATTCTAAATTCCATGAAAACCTAGGTATAAAATTATCAAAAATTTCAATAATTCATGAGAATATTCCTATGAAACCTTAATAATCCCATAAATCCTAGAATACTTTGGGGTAAAACACTAAATTCCATGAATACCATGACATATAATAATTAATAATCCCAATAATTCTTGAAAATATTCGTCTTCAAACCTATTAATCCCATAAATCTTAGAATACTTTGGTGTAAAACACTACATTTCTTGAAAACCAAGGTATAAAATCATTAAAAACCTAATCATTCTTGAGATTATTCTAATGTAACCTTAATAATCCCTTAAATCCTAGAATACTTTGGTGTAAAAAATTCATTGAATACCATGTCATAAAATAATTAATAATCCCAATAATTCTTGAAAATATTCGTCTTCGAACCTTTTAATCCCATAAATCCTAGAATACTTTGGTGTAAAACACTAAATTTCTTGAATACCATGGCATCAAATATTTAATAATCCCAATAATTCTTGAAATATGTAGTATGAATATTTAATAATCCATAAATCCTATAATACTTTTGGGTATATCACTAAATTCCTTGAATACCATGACAAATAATAATTAATAATCCCAATAATTCTTGAAAATATTCGTCTACCAACATTTTAATCCCATAAATCCTAGAATACTTGGTGTAAAACCCAAAATTCTATGACAATCAAGGTATAAAATCATTAAAAACCTAATCATTCTTGAGATTATTCTAATGAAACCTTTATAATCCCTTAAATCCTAGAATACTTTGGTGTAAAACACTAAATTCATTGAATACCATGTCATAAAATAATTAATAATCCTAATAATTCTTGAAAATATTCGTCTACGAACCTTTTAATCCCATAAATCTTAGAATAATTTGCTGTAAAACACTAAATTTCTTGAAAACCAAGGTATAAAATCTTTTAAAACCTAATTATTCTTGAGAATATTCCTATGAAACTTTAATTCTCCCTTAAATCCTAGAATACTTTGGTTTAAAATACTAAATTCCATGAAAACCTAGGTATAAAATTATCAAAAATTTCAATAATTCATGATAATATTCCTTTGAAACCTTAATAATCCCATAAATCCTAGAATACTTTGGTGTAAAACACTAAATTTCATGAATACCATGACATATAATAATTAATAATCCCAATAATTCTTGAAAATATTCGTCTACGAACCTTTTAATCCCATAAATCCTAGAATACTTGGTGTAAAACCCAAAATTCTATGACAATCCAGGTATAAAATCATTAAAAACCAAATCATTCTTGAGATTATTCTAATGAAACCTTAATAATCCTTTAAATTCTAGAATACTTTGGTGTAAAAAATTCATTGAATACCATGTCATAAAATAATTAATAATCCCAATAATTCTTGAAAATATTCGTCTTCGAACCTTTTAATCCCATAAATCCTAGAATACTTTGGTGTAAAACACTAAATTTCTTGAATACCATGGCATTAAATATTTAATAATCCCAATAATTCTTGAAATATGTAGTATGAATATTTAATAATCCATAAATCCTATAATACTTTTGGGTATATCACTAAATTCCTTGAATACCATGACAAATAATAATTAATAATCCCAATAATTCTTGAAAATATTCGTCTACCAACATTTTAATACCATAAATCCTAGAATACTTGGTGTAAAACCCAAAATTCTATGACAATCAAGGTATAAAATCATTAAAAACCTAATCATTCTTGAGATTATTCTAATGAAACCTTTATAATCCCTTAAATCCTAGAATACTTTGGTGTAAAACACTAAATTCATTGAATACCATGTCATAAAATAATTAATAATCCTAATAATTCTTGAAAATATTCGTCTACGAACCTTTTAATCCCATAAAACTTAGAATAATTTGCTGTAAAACACTAAATTTCTTGAAAAACCAAGGTATAAAATCTTTTAAAACCTAATTATTCTTGAGAATATTCCTATGAAACTTTAATTATCCCTTAAATCCTAGAATACTTTGGTTTAATATACTAAATTCCATGAAAACCTAGGTATAAAATTATCAAAAATTTCAATAATTCATGATAATATTCCTTTGAAACCTTAATAATCCCATAAATCCTAGAATACTTTGGTGTAAAACACTAAATTTCATGAATACCATGACATATAATAATTAATAATCCCAATAATTCTTGAAAATATTCGTCTACGAACCTTTTAATCCCATAAATCCTAGAATACTTGGTGTAAAACCCAAAATTCTATGACAATCCAGGTATAAAATCATTAAAAACCAAATCATTCTTGAGATTATTCTAATGAAACCTTAATAATCCTTTAAATTCTAGAATACATTGATGTAATACACTAAATTCCTTGAATACCATGGCATAAAATATTTTATAATCCCAATAATTCTTGAAAAAAGTAGTATGAAAATTTAATAAACCCTATAAAATCTTTAATAAACCTTATTATTCTTGAAAATATTCGTCTAAAAACCTTTTAACCCCATAAATCCTAGAATACTTTGGTGTAAAAAACTAAATTTCTTGAATACCATGGCATAAATTATTTAATAATCCCAATAATACTTGAGAATATTCGTCTACAAACCTTATAATCCCATAAATCCTAGAATACTTGGTGTAAAACACAAAATTCTATGATAATCAAGGTATAAAATTTTTAAAAACCTAATCATTCTTGAGATTATTCTAATGAAACCTTAATAAACCCTTAAATCCTAGAATACATTTGGGTATATCACTAAATTCCATGAATACCATGGCATAAAATATTTTATAATCTCAATAATTCTTGAAAAAAGTAATATGAAAATTTAATAAACCCATAAATCCTAGAATACTTTGGGGTAAATCACTAAATTCCTTGAAATCCAAGGTATAAAATCTTTAATAAACCTTATTATTCTTGAGAATATTCGTCTACAAACCTTTTAACCCCATAAATACTAGAATACTTTGGTGTAAAACAATAAATTTCATGAATACCATGGCATATAATAATTAATAATCCCAATAATTCTTGAGAAGTATCCTATGAAAATTTAATAATCCTTTAAATTCTAGAATGCATTGGTGTAAAACCCAAAACTCTATGAAAATCAAGGTATAAAATCTTTAATAAACCTTATTATTCTTGAAAATATTCGTCTAAAAACCTTTTAACCCCATAAATCCTAGAATACTTTGGTGTAAAACACTAAATTCCTTAAATACCATGGCATAAATTATTTAATAATCCCAATAATACTTGAGAATATTCGTCTACAAAACTTATTATCCCATAAATCCTAGAATACTTGGTGTAAAACCCTAAACTCTATGAAAATGAAGGTATAAAATCTTTAAAAACCTAATCATTCTTGAGATTATTCTAATGAAAACTTAATAATCCCATAAATCCTAGAATACTTTGGGGTAAATCACTAAATTCCTTGAAATCCAAGGTATAAAATCTTTAATAAACCTTATTATTCTTGAGAATATTCGTCTAAAAACCTTTTAACCCCATAAATACTAGAATACTTTGGTGTAAAACAATAAATTTCATGAATACCATGGCATATAATAATTAATAATCCCAATCATTCTTGAGAATATTCGTCTACAAACCTTATAATCCCATAAATCTTAGAATACTTTGGTGTAAAACACTACATTTCTTGAAAACCAAGGTATAAAATTATTAAAAACCTAATTATTCTTGAGAATATTCCTATGAAACCTTAATTATCCCTTAAATTCTAGAATACTTTGGTGGAAAACACTAAATTTCATGAAAACCAAGGTATAATATCTTTCAATACCTAATCTTTCTTGAGAATATTCGTCTAAAAACCTTTTAATCCCATTAATTATAGAATACTTCGGTGTAAAACACTAAATTCCAATAAAACCAATGTATAAAATCTTTAAAAACCTACTTATTCTTGAGAATATTCCTATGAAACCTTAATTATCCCTTAAATCCTAGAATACTTTGGTTTTAAATTCTAAATTCCATGAAAACCTAGGTATAAAATTATCAAAAATTTCAATAATTCATGAGAATATTCCTATGAAACCTTAATAATCCCATAAATCCTAGAATACTTTGGGGTAAAACACTAAATTCCATGAATACCATGACATATAATAATTAATAATCCCAATAATTCTTGAAAATATTCGTCTTCAAACCTATTAATCCCATAAATCTTAGAATACTTTGGTGTAAAACACTACATTTCTTGAAAACCAAGGTATAAAATCATTAAAAACCTAATCATTCTTGAGATTATTCTAATGTAACCTTAATAATCCCTTAAATCCTAGAATACTTTGGTGTAAAAAATTCATTGAATACCATGTCATAAAATAATTAATAATCCCAATAATTCTTGAAAATATTCGTCTTCGAACCTTTTAATCCCATAAATCCTAGAATACTTTGGTGTAAAACACTAAATTTCTTGAATACCATGGCATCAAATATTTAATAATCCCAATAATTCTTGAAATATGTAGTATGAATATTTAATAATCCATAAATCCTATAATACTTTTGGGTATATCACTAAATTCCTTGAATACCATGACAAATAATAATTAATAATCCCAATAATTCTTGAAAATATTCGTCTACCAACATTTTAATCCCATAAATCCTAGAATACTTGGTGTAAAACCCAAAATTCTATGACAATCAAGGTATAAAATCATTAAAAACCTAATCATTCTTGAGATTATTCTAATGAAACCTTTATAATCCCTTAAATCCTAGAATACTTTGGTGTAAAACACTAAATTCATTGAATACCATGTCATAAAATAATTAATAATCCTAATAATTCTTGAAAATATTCGTCTACGAACCTTTTAATCCCATAAATCTTAGAATAATTTGCTGTAAAACACTAAATTTCTTGAAAACCAAGGTATAAAATCTTTTAAAACCTAATTATTCTTGAGAATATTCCTATGAAACTTTAATTCTCCCTTAAATCCTAGAATACTTTGGTTTAAAATACTAAATTCCATGAAAACCTAGGTATAAAATTATCAAAAATTTCAATAATTCATGATAATATTCCTTTGAAACCTTAATAATCCCATAAATCCTAGAATACTTTGGTGTAAAACACTAAATTTCATGAATACCATGACATATAATAATTAATAATCCCAATAATTCTTGAAAATATTCGTCTACGAACCTTTTAATCCCATAAATCCTAGAATACTTGGTGTAAAACCCAAAATTCTATGACAATCCAGGTATAAAATCATTAAAAACCAAATCATTCTTGAGATTATTCTAATGAAACCTTAATAATCCTTTAAATTCTAGAATACTTTGGTGTAAAAAATTCATTGAATACCATGTCATAAAATAATTAATAATCCCAATAATTCTTGAAAATATTCGTCTTCGAACCTTTTAATCCCATAAATCCTAGAATACTTTGGTGTAAAACACTAAATTTCTTGAATACCATGGCATTAAATATTTAATAATCCCAATAATTCTTGAAATATGTAGTATGAATATTTAATAATCCATAAATCCTATAATACTTTTGGGTATATCACTAAATTCCTTGAATACCATGACAAATAATAATTAATAATCCCAATAATTCTTGAAAATATTCGTCTACCAACATTTTAATACCATAAATCCTAGAATACTTGGTGTAAAACCCAAAATTCTATGACAATCAAGGTATAAAATCATTAAAAACCTAATCATTCTTGAGATTATTCTAATGAAACCTTTATAATCCCTTAAATCCTAGAATACTTTGGTGTAAAACACTAAATTCATTGAATACCATGTCATAAAATAATTAATAATCCTAATAATTCTTGAAAATATTCGTCTACGAACCTTTTAATCCCATAAAACTTAGAATAATTTGCTGTAAAACACTAAATTTCTTGAAAAACCAAGGTATAAAATCTTTTAAAACCTAATTATTCTTGAGAATATTCCTATGAAACTTTAATTATCCCTTAAATCCTAGAATACTTTGGTTTAATATACTAAATTCCATGAAAACCTAGGTATAAAATTATCAAAAATTTCAATAATTCATGATAATATTCCTTTGAAACCTTAATAATCCCATAAATCCTAGAATACTTTGGTGTAAAACACTAAATTTCATGAATACCATGACATATAATAATTAATAATCCCAATAATTCTTGAAAATATTCGTCTACGAACCTTTTAATCCCATAAATCCTAGAATACTTGGTGTAAAACCCAAAATTCTATGACAATCCAGGTATAAAATCATTAAAAACCAAATCATTCTTGAGATTATTCTAATGAAACCTTAATAATCCTTTAAATTCTAGAATACATTGATGTAATACACTAAATTCCTTGAATACCATGGCATAAAATATTTTATAATCCCAATAATTCTTGAAAAAAGTAGTATGAAAATTTAATAAACCCTATAAAATCTTTAATAAACCTTATTATTCTTGAAAATATTCGTCTAAAAACCTTTTAACCCCATAAATCCTAGAATACTTTGGTGTAAAAAACTAAATTTCTTGAATACCATGGCATAAATTATTTAATAATCCCAATAATACTTGAGAATATTCGTCTACAAACCTTATAATCCCATAAATCCTAGAATACTTGGTGTAAAACACAAAATTCTATGATAATCAAGGTATAAAATTTTTAAAAACCTAATCATTCTTGAGATTATTCTAATGAAACCTTAATAAACCCTTAAATCCTAGAATACATTTGGGTATATCACTAAATTCCATGAATACCATGGCATAAAATATTTTATAATCTCAATAATTCTTGAAAAAAGTAATATGAAAATTTAATAAACCCATAAATCCTAGAATACTTTGGGGTAAATCACTAAATTCCTTGAAATCCAAGGTATAAAATCTTTAATAAACCTTATTATTCTTGAGAATATTCGTCTACAAACCTTTTAACCCCATAAATACTAGAATACTTTGGTGTAAAACAATAAATTTCATGAATACCATGGCATATAATAATTAATAATCCCAATAATTCTTGAGAAGTATCCTATGAAAATTTAATAATCCTTTAAATTCTAGAATGCATTGGTGTAAAACCCAAAACTCTATGAAAATCAAGGTATAAAATCTTTAATAAACCTTATTATTCTTGAAAATATTCGTCTAAAAACCTTTTAACCCCATAAATCCTAGAATACTTTGGTGTAAAACACTAAATTCCTTAAATACCATGGCATAAATTATTTAATAATCCCAATAATACTTGAGAATATTCGTCTACAAAACTTATTATCCCATAAATCCTAGAATACTTGGTGTAAAACCCAAAACTCTATGAAAATGAAGGTATAAAATCTTTAAAAACCTAATCATTCTTGAGATTATTCTAATGAAAACTTAATAATCCCATAAATCCTAGAATACTTTGGGGTAAATCACTAAATTCCTTGAAATCCAAGGTATAAAATCTTTAATAAACCTTATTATTCTTGAGAATATTCGTCTAAAAACCTTTTAACCCCATAAATACTAGAATACTTTGGTGTAAAACAATAAATTTCATGAATACCATGGCATATAATAATTAATAATCCCAATCATTCTTGAGAATATTCGTCTACAAACCTTATAATCCCATAAATCTTAGAATACTTTGGTGTAAAACACTACATTTCTTGAAAACCAAGGTATAAAATTATTAAAAACCTAATTATTCTTGAGAATATTCCTATGAAACCTTAATTATCCCTTAAATTCTAGAATACTTTGGTGGAAAACACTAAATTTCATGAAAACCAAGGTATAATATCTTTCAATACCTAATCTTTCTTGAGAATATTCGTCTAAAAACCTTTTAATCCCATTAATTATAGAATACTTCGGTGTAAAACACTAAATTCCAATAAAACCAATGTATAAAATCTTTAAAAACCTACTTATTCTTGAGAATATTCCTATGAAACCTTAATTATCCCTTAAATCCTAGAATACTTTGGTTTTAAATTCTAAATTCCATGAAAACCTAGGTATAAAATTATCAAAAATTTCAATAATTCATGAGAATATTCCTATGAAACCTTAATAATCCCATAAATCCTAGAATACTTTGGGGTAAAACACTAAATTCCATGAATACCATGACATATAATAATTAATAATCCCAATAATTCTTGAAAATATTCGTCTTCAAACCTATTAATCCCATAAATCTTAGAATACTTTGGTGTAAAACACTACATTTCTTGAAAACCAAGGTATAAAATCATTAAAAACCTAATCATTCTTGAGATTATTCTAATGTAACCTTAATAATCCCTTAAATCCTAGAATACTTTGGTGTAAAAAATTCATTGAATACCATGTCATAAAATAATTAATAATCCCAATAATTCTTGAAAATATTCGTCTTCGAACCTTTTAATCCCATAAATCCTAGAATACTTTGGTGTAAAACACTAAATTTCTTGAATACCATGGCATCAAATATTTAATAATCCCAATAATTCTTGAAATATGTAGTATGAATATTTAATAATCCATAAATCCTATAATACTTTTGGGTATATCACTAAATTCCTTGAATACCATGACAAATAATAATTAATAATCCCAATAATTCTTGAAAATATTCGTCTACCAACATTTTAATCCCATAAATCCTAGAATACTTGGTGTAAAACCCAAAATTCTATGACAATCAAGGTATAAAATCATTAAAAACCTAATCATTCTTGAGATTATTCTAATGAAACCTTTATAATCCCTTAAATCCTAGAATACTTTGGTGTAAAACACTAAATTCATTGAATACCATGTCATAAAATAATTAATAATCCTAATAATTCTTGAAAATATTCGTCTACGAACCTTTTAATCCCATAAATCTTAGAATAATTTGCTGTAAAACACTAAATTTCTTGAAAACCAAGGTATAAAATCTTTTAAAACCTAATTATTCTTGAGAATATTCCTATGAAACTTTAATTATCCCTTAAATCCTAGAATACTTTGGTTTAAAATACTAAATTCCATGAAAACCTAGGTATAAAATTATCAAAAATTTCAATAATTCATGATAATATTCCTTTGAAACCTTAATAATCCCATAAATCCTAGAATACTTTGGTGTAAAACACTAAATTTCATGAATACCATGACATATAATAATTAATAATCCCAATAATTCTTGAAAATATTCGTCTACGAACCTTTTAATCCCATAAATCCTAGAATACTTGGTGTAAAACCCAAAATTCTATGACAATCCAGGTATAAAATCATTAAAAACCAAATCATTCTTGAGATTATTCTAATGAAACCTTAATAATCCTTTAAATTCTAGAATACTTTGGTGTAAAAAATTCATTGAATACCATGTCATAAAATAATTAATAATCCCAATAATTCTTGAAAATATTCGTCTTCGAACCTTTTAATCCCATAAATCCTAGAATACTTTGGTGTAAAACACTAAATTTCTTGAATACCATGGCATTAAATATTTAATAATCCCAATAATTCTTGAAATATGTAGTATGAATATTTAATAATCCATAAATCCTATAATACTTTTGGGTATATCACTAAATTCCTTGAATACCATGACAAATAATAATTAATAATCCCAATAATTCTTGAAAATATTCGTCTACCATCATTTTAATCCCATAAATCCTAGAATACTTGGTGTAAAACCCAAAATTCTATGACAATCAAGGTATAAAATCATTAAAAACCTAATCATTCTTGAGATTATTCTAATGAAACCTTTATAATCCCTTAAATCCTAGAATACTTTGGTGTAAAACACTAAATTCATTGAATACCATGTCATAAAATAATTAATAATCCTAATAATTCTTGAAAATATTCGTCTACGAACCTTTTAATCCCATAAATCTTAGAATAATTTGCTGTAAAACACTAAATTTCTTGAAAACCAAGGTATAAAATCTTTTAAAACCTAATTATTCTTGAGAATATTCCTATGAAACTTTAATTATCCCTTAAATCCTAGAATACTTTGGTTTAAAATACTAAATTCCATGAAAACCTAGGTATAAAATTATCAAAAATTTCAATAATTCATGATAATATTCCTTTGAAACCTTAATAATCCCATAAATCCTAGAATACTTTGGTGTAAAACACTAAATTTCATGAATACCATGACATATAATAATTAATAATCCCAATAATTCTTGAAAATATTCGTCTACGAACCTTTTAATCCCATAAATCCTAGAATACTTGGTGTAAAACCCAAAATTCTATGACAATCCAGGTATAAAATCATTAAAAACCAAATCATTCTTGAGATTATTCTAATGAAACCTTAATAATCCTTTAAATTCTAGAATACATTGATGTAATACACTAAATTCCTTGAATACCATGGCATAAAATATTTTATAATCCCAATAATTCTTGAAAAAAGTAGTATGAAAATTTAATAAACCCTATAAAATCTTTAATAAACCTTATTATTCTTGAAAATATTCGTCTAAAAACCTTTTAACCCCATAAATCCTAGAATACTTTGGTGTAAAAAACTAAATTTCTTGAATACCATGGCATAAATTATTTAATAATCCCAATAATACTTGAGAATATTCGTCTACAAACCTTATAATCCCATAAATCCTAGAATACTTGGTGTAAAACACAAAATTCTATGAAAATCAAGGTATAAAATCTTTAAAAACCTAATCATTCTTGATATTATTCAAATGAAACCTTTATAATCCTATAAATTCTAGAATACTTTGGTGAAAAAAAAATAAATTCCATGAATACCATGGCATAAAATAATTAATAATCCCAATAATTCTTAAGAGTATTCGTCTACAAACCTTTTAATCCCATAAATCCTTGAATACTTGGTGTAAAACACAAAATTCTATGATAATCAAGGTATAAAATTTTTAAAAACCTAATCATTCTTGAGATTATTCTAATGAAACCTTAATAAACCCTTAAATCCTAGAATACATTTGGGTATATCACTAAATTCCATGAATACCATGGCATAAAATATTTTATAATCTCAATAATTCTTGAAAAAAGTAATATGAAAATTTAATAAACCCATAAATCCTAGAATACTGAGACGGTGCCGGCAATGAAAGGAGTGGTTGGTTCGCGGTGCACCGCTCGTATTTAGTTCAATGTCGACGATACCGTACGCGTAGACAAGAACACCGAAATAATAATACACAAGTTCGAGGTGTAGTTGGCTTTTATTATATTAAAAAAAAAACACTGTTTGGCACGTGGTGAGTCGTGATGCCACACGGCAATTGAACCAATAGCGATCACAATAAACAAAAAAAAAAACAAACCAATGTACGGAGACAAAAATGTGTATAGTATACACTCGGACGCGTTAGTGCGGGCCGTTCTTTTATTTTACAGACAAAAAAAAGAGACCAAATAAAAAAAGCTACGTGACGCTCACAATAATTGTGAATAGTAATAACAATATGGCAAAATCGGAAAATACGGCGTAGTGTTGTCGGTATGACGGTTTCGGCGAAAGAGAGCGATACCGGGCGGCCGGTACTCGTCCGGGGCGACCTGTCTTCCCGTCCCGCCCTACGCCTTTGCGGCGAGGTGGGAGAGTTGACTATGTCGGACCGGCTTTGCCCGTAGTGGTGGTTGATAAGGTGCAGACTGGTCGTTGCGGTGCCTGTACTTTGTACTGGCGACCGTAGCGTACCGTGTCATACTCCCCCTCCAAACCGCCACACAGGGCTCAGGTACTTGTACCGGCACGACGGCACCGTGTGGTGTAGGTGTAACTTGCACCACCGCTTGCGTCTGCTTGCGGTGGTCTTGCTTCCCTAGCTCCCCTTTAGGACCGGTCGGGTGATGTTGCCGGAGTGAAGAACGGTTTGTCGTACTTCATTTCCGGCATCCCCTCGAACTCCTCCAACCAATCGCCCTTGGACGCGGTGCCCTTGGCCGCAGGTTGGTCTGTCGGTACCTGGTTGGTAGACTGTTCCGGCTCCTCGGATTTTTCATCCTTGGCCGCCGGTAAGTCTACTTCCATCGGTACTGACGGTATTGGTGTTGACGGAGGTGAGCTGGGTGCCTCTGGGTCCGTGGTTGGCGCGGGTTGTTTGGCGAGCCGATGTTGTTGGCTTGCCTCACGTTCCCGCGCCTTCCTCTTCTCCTTTAGCTGCTGGAACTTTTTACGGTTCCGCGCCAGCTGTGCCTCCGTCTTCCCCTTTACCGTCGTTGGCAGAGGTACCCCCGTTGACCCGGGTACCTTTGTTGGCTCCACGGGTGTTACGGGGGCAGGAGTGGTTGCCGGTGGGGGGGGTGGTCGGGACACTAACGGAGTACGAGAGTGGGTCGTTGCTACTGTCCGTTGCGGCTGTAGTCTCCGTTGGATGTCGAGTGTCCGATCCTCCCATCCCCGGTTGTAGATGGCCGCCCGCACTGGGTCCTGGAGCAGTTGGCGAGTGGTCATCCTCGCGACCTGGGCGGCTGTTCGTGGTCCCTCCTGGTTGTCGGATACCAGTCCCAGCCTTTGGATGAGGTCAGCTACTTGCTGCCACTTGTCCAGCTGTTGTCGGGCGTCCATGTTGTCTGTAATGATGGTTAGTGCATAACAATAATAATATTTACATGTTTATGGTTTGTTCTTATTATTATTTATATGGTTTGTGTGGGTGCGCGTTTAAGGCAGGACACGTGGATTTTCCGGGGCGGTTGTTGGTCAGTGAGGAAAACTCCTTTTCCGACCTGCTTTGCCAAAGTCACCGGCCCCCACCATTTTGGTGCAAAGCCGGCGTGAAAATCTTTGTGCGCTTTTGAAAGGTGGTGTGCTTTGTAATAGACTACATCGCCCTTGCCGAACCTTACCGGTGTGCCGGTGTTCGTGCTCGGTTTTACTCCTACCTTTTTGCCTAAAATGCGCTTTTCCCGCTCTACCCTCTCTTCCTTCGATTTTCCGATGTTAACTGGTGCTGATTTTGACAGTGCCCAATCGCCGGGTCTCCTGCATTCCCTGCCCAGGACAAGGACCGCGGGTGGGTAGCCTGTCTGTTCGTTACACCTGTTGCGAATCGAAAATAGAATTGCGGGTAGTTTTGTGTCCCAAGATTTATGTTTGCCGTCGACAAGTTGTGCGCGCAAACCTTTTTTTAAATCTTGATTTCGGCGTTCGACTGGGTTGGCTCTCGGATGATATATCGGAGTTGTCCAACCCTGTGCTCCCCATCGGTCTAACGCGTTTAACATTTCGTTTGACACAAATTGGGGGCCGTTATCGCTGAGACACACGCGTGGGTACCCGAAACGTGAAAAGAACTCGCGTTCTAACGTTTCTATTATTGTTTTAGAGGTCGCTGTTCCTAGGGGGTAAGCCTCGGTCCACCTACTAAAACAGTCGGTTGCTACCAGTATGTACGATTTTCCCTTACCGGAACGTGGTTATGGGCCCATAAGATCGATACTGATAACTTCCCATGGTTGTCGGGGAGTTCTAGGTTGTATTGGGTCATCAGAACGTGTGTTAAGTGGTTTTGTGCACGCGCATACGTGACACGCACCGACATACAACCTCACGTCATTCTTTTGACCTTTCCAATAGTACCGTTGTCGAACTGCCCGGTACGTCTCTTTCCAGCCCGGGTGGTTGGACAAGACGTGATCGTGACACCTCCAAATTACGTGTTGTATTTTGGTTTTCGGTATCACGACGGGTGTTTGGGACCCTACGGTTATGCGTAAGAGGCCGTCGGAATAAATATATTTCCCGGTCCCCGATTTCGCGCTCTTTGTGTTCCGTGTTGGGTTGTCCCACTGTTGACCGGCGATTATTTCACGAATTGTAGTGTCTTCCGACTGCCACTTTTCGAGTTTAGTCGTGGTGAGGGGTGTGTTGTCACTATCGTGGTTATTTACCATAGAGAAAATACGATCGGTCTCGAGGTCAATGTCGGTTGTTGGCGTTGTTGGGGCCCCCACCAATTTTTCCTCGAGTCGGTCTTCGTCTACGGTTGGACCTGGTGCTGGATCGCGGGATAACAAATCGGGAGCTTCGTTTTGTATTCCCGGGACGTGCACCGTACTAAAATCTAAATTAGCTAGTTGTAGTGACCAACGTGTTAATTTCGAATTTTTGTCCTTAGCCCTGTATAACCACGTTAGTGCCGAATTGTCGGTTAGGAGTTCGAAACGTCGGGTTTCTAGGTATGGACGGAATTTGTCTGTCGCCCAGATTACTGCTAGGCACTCGCGTTCGACCGCGGCGTACCTTGTTTGCGTTTCGCTAAACTTTTTGCTTGCGTAGGACACTATGCGTCTTTCCTCCGGTCTGTCACCCCGTTGGAAAAGTACCGCACCGGCTCCTATTTCGCTTGCATCGGTTTGTAGACAAAACGGTTTGCTGTAATCGGGTGGCGACAATTTCGGTGATGTGACTAGCGCGTTTTTTATTGATTTAAACGCGCGTTGTTCTATATCTGTCCACTTCCACCGTACCCCCTGTTTTAGTAAATTTGTGAGTGGTGCTATGGTATCCGCGTAATTGTCAACGAATTGGCTGTACCAGTTGCACACGCCCAAAAATTTACGTACGTCTCTAACCTTTTTTGGAACCGGAAAATTGTCAATGCATACCAATTTTTCCGGTTGTTTTGTGATGCCCTCCGAGTCTACAATGTGCCCTAAAAATGAAATTTCGCGAAGACCGATTTTACATTTTTTTGTGTTGCACGTTAGTCCGAATCTCTTGAGACGCTCGAGAACTTTATCTAAGTGAGCCTGGTGTTCGTACTCGTCCTTTGAAAATACTACAATATCGTCTAGGTAAACTTGTACGAAATCATCCTGGTAACCCCTCATGACTTCATTCATGAGTCTCACGAAAGTCATTGGACTATTTTTTAGACCGAAGGGGAGGACTCTGAACTGAAATAGACCTCTACGTGTACGGAAAGCCGTGTATTTTCGCGCATTTTCCTGTAGTGGCACTTGCCAGTACCCCGACCTCAGGTCGAAAACGCTAAAAATTTTCGCGCCTCGCATTTGCCTAATCATTTTGTTAAGATCTGGCATAGGATACGCGTCGGATTCCGTTACGTCGTTAAGCCGCCTGTAGTCGACACAGAGACGAAATGTTCCGTCTTTTTTCTTTGCCAATACTACTGGTGCGGCCCACGGTGAGGTGCTTGGTTCTATGAGCCCCTGGGTTTCCATATCGCGCACCATATCGTCGATCGCAATTTGTTTTTGTTGTGGGTACGGATATGGCTTTAGCGCGATAGGTGATGGGTCTTTGAGCAAAATTTCGTGTTCAATTAATTTGGTACGTCCTACCTTTTCACTGAACACTACCGCATATTTGTTCAATATTTTGGTTAGTTTCGCGCGAGTTTCGGCATCGTCACCAAACTCTAATTGCGATAAATCGGGACTAGTGGTGGGTGGTTGTGACTTCCCTTTCCAACATGTCGACGTACGAATTTGCCTACCCATGTGTATTGTACACGCGGCGTAATCCCAAGAGACTTCATTATTGACAAGGAAGTCGTGTCCTAGTAACGCGTCGCAATACAAGTTGTCTAGAATAGTTGCTTCGAATTGTATATCGAGTGCTCCTATTCTAGCTTCGAATGTGGTGGTGCCACTGGTTGTCGCAGTGTGACCGTCCGCCATCCGGACTTTATTTGTTGGTCCGTGGGGGGGTGATTTGCCGTATTTACGGGCTATTATCGGGTTTACGTACGATTTATGTGCCTGCGAATCTAATAGGGCTGTTACGAAGCCTGACGGAAATTCGAGTTCGACCGCGGGGGTCGGAATTTTGTCCGGGCGTGTTCGTGTACCATTATTAGTCGTATTACCATTGGTCGAGCGGGGTAGTTGGTTCATAACCGCAACAGGAGCTGTCTGATCGTGAGCGTTGACCGCCATGATCACACTGTCCCTATCGACTGCCTCTGTGCCCGCCTGTGGCTTTACGTGCGCAGACTGACCTAATGCGGGGTTATGCGTGGTGTGTGTATTCGCGTCCCCGTCACCTGTGTAGGTGAACACCCGTGTCTCTGTTGCCTTTGTCCCTACACCTGCGGCTGCCCCATGAGCCGGTTGTTGTTGAACATACGTGTCACCGGTGAGGTGAGTATGTTTGGTGGTGGGGTGGTGTAGGTTGGGGGTCTGTGAACGGGTGCCCATAGGTGTGGTGACGGAAAAAATTTTCGTAGTCGGCTGTAAGTTATGACTAACTGCCGTACTACGCGCGTGTGTATTGCGTAATTTTTTTCCGTGTGTACTACCGATAATCTGTGTGGTTGGGTGGGGGGGTGGTGGTGAGTCGATGGGGGGGACTAGTCCCCGTCGACTCCCCCGCCGTTTCCCGGCCTGGACGGTCGGTGTGGGCACCTACTGTGCCAATGGAGTTCCCCACAGAACTTGCACGGCCCCGGTGGCTGGTCATCAAAAGAATTGCCAAAATATTTTTTTTTTACCGGGGGGGCTGTTTGTGGGGTGTCCGGCCCCTTTTTGGGCTTAGGCGTCCAGCGTTGTGTGGGTGGGCTGGTGCTGTCCGTTGCTGGGTCCAAAACGCCTGCGATGCGTCGTAGCTCGCTGAACGTTTGTGGTCGGTGCAACCGGAGATGCGTACGGAACGTGTCGCGTGCTAGCCCGGCGATAATACCTACCAATTCCGGTTCGGATAGGCCGGTGGTTACGCGGCGTGCTAGCTGGTTTTTATTTAACACGAATTCCGTAAGTGACTGTTTGAGCGTTTGTCGTGTCGATACGATGTCGGCGCGCAATCGAGACTGAATTTCGGCGTTATTAAAGTTTTCATAAAACTCGTCCCGAAATTCCGTCCAGGATAGGTCGAGTGGTTTAACAGAATTATACCATGTACTCGCCGTTCCTTTTAATTGCGGTTCGACCGCCCTGCACCAACCCGCGGGGTGTATACGAGCTTGCACCAAAATCGCCTCGGTATTTTCTATAAACCGTACGGGGTCCTCGGCCCTTGTTCCGGTGAACTCGGGTAACGAAGCTCTTGCTGTACGCAAGTCCTCGTACGGTATTAACACCGAGCGCTCATGTGTGCGTGCATCGTATGGTGTAAATTGTGATGTGTGTGTTGTGTGACCCGTATAGTCGTTATGAGGTTCGCGCGTGAAGAACGGTCGGTTGTTCGCGGCGGCAATGTGGTTAGCGCTATATTGGGCGTCGCCGTCATTACACTCATACGACCTACCCGACTGGTAATTATCATGTGTGCGATTTGTTACGTGTGCAGGTGACGGGTGAATATTTATCCGCGGGACTGTATTGTTGTGTGGCTGTTGAGCTGCTGCTAGACGTGTTTCCGTAAAGAAATTCGTCATGCTTGTCTCAAGTGCCCGTAAACGTGCCTCGAACGATTTTGTGTCGTTCGTTTGTGGCAACGTTTGTTTCAACAATTTCAACTGTTCCGCCGCGGTTTTAAATATGTCGCTCTCTATCGGCTGTATGGACTGACCCTGTCGCATGGTCGATTGATAGCCGCAGTATTCCGACAGGTTATCTGTAGGTATCTGACTTGCTGTCGGGCTTGTCGAGATACCCCCGGACGACTGTTCGAAAACTTGACTGACGTTCGTATCTACCAGCGTAGTCGGAGCGTCCGGCTGTTCTCCCGTGCCGTCCGCCAATATATTGATTGACGGCTGCACGGGATAGAACCTGACGTTCGCGGGGTCCTGTCCTCTTTCCCGAATGTGCCCCTCAAGCCTGATAATTATGTCCGGTTTGGAGCCGGACATGCTTATTCCGCGGGCCGTACACTCGCTACGTAGCTCCGCCGTCGTCAATTGTTGTAACGATTTACCGGACATGTTGTATTTCTTTTGAGTAGATTTACAAATGTGGACGTTAAACTATTGCGTAGACGGTAGCCTGTGTTTGTTATACGGGACGGATTTTCCGAGAAATATTATTAGGCGTGAGTATTAGGGAAGAGAGAAAGCGTGAAGACGGAAGAAAAAAAACAAAAAAAATGAAAATCTTTTTTTTTTTTAAAAGACGTAATTTGCGCGATGTTTTCAAACGCTATTTTGATTACTCTCGCGCAAATGATAATCAGCTGTGTAGCTGATTGCGGCGTCGCCGGTACGGTCCAAATATAACGTAATTAGGTCAATGTACTCGGCGGCGGCGGTGAAACCTGTTTGTCTCGGCGGCACACGGCGGCTGCTCAAGCAAGAACGGCGGCGCGCGGCGGCGGTTGACAACGGTGGTGTGCGGCGGCGGCTGGTGATAGCGGCGCGCGGCGACGGCTTACGACGACGACAGCGATACCGGTTTGAGTATTCTTACCCGTACGCTGTGCTGTTATCTGCGGTAGTGTCACGGGACGAAAAGGCAAGTGTTCGGCGGGGTGGTGTTATATAACGTTATAATTCTATACTATTATATCTACTTCCCACAGCCGTTTCACGGTTATTCACGGTCGCGACGGAATTCCCCTTACGTACCAGAATACTTCTTACGTAATTCAAACTTGGGAATCCTAGCTAACCGGAAAACACAGACCTGGCTAAAATAACTTAATACTAAAATAAGAAGCACTTTTCCGAGGTATATGTCAGCGTGAATAAAACTCTTACCTTTACGATGACTTGAGGTGGTGATTCCTCTGCGGGGAGCCAATTTGAGACGGTGCCGGCAATGAAAGGAGTGGTTGGTTCGCGGTGCACCGCTCGTATTTAGTTCAATGTCGACGATACCGTACGCGTAGACAAGAACACCGAAATAATAATACACAAGTTCGAGGTGTAGTTGGCTTTTATTATATTAAAAAAAAAACACTGTTTGGCACGTGGTGAGTCGTGATGCCACACGGCAATTGAACCAATAGCGATCACAATAAACAAAAAAAAAAACAAACCAATGTACGGAGACAAAAATGTGTATAGTATACACTCGGACGCGTTAGTGCGGGCCGTTCTTTTATTTTACAGACAAAAAAAAGAGACCAAATAAAAAAAGCTACGTGACGCTCACAATAATTGTGAATAGTAATAACAATATGGCAAAATCGGAAAATACGGCGTAGTGTTGTCGGTATGACGGTTTCGGCGAAAGAGAGCGATACCGGGCGGCCGGTACTCGTCCGGGGCGACCTGTCTTCCCGTCCCGCCCTACGCCTTTGCGGCGAGGTGGGAGAGTTGACTATGTCGGACCGGCTTTGCCCGTAGTGGTGGTTGATAAGGTGCAGACTGGTCGTTGCGGTGCCTGTACTTTGTACTGGCGACCGTAGCGTACCGTGTCAATACTTTGGGGTAAATCACTAAATTCCTTGAAATCCAAGGTATAAAATCTTTAATAAACCTTATTATTCTTGAGAATATTCGTCTACAAACCTTTTAACCCCATAAATACTAGAATACTTTGGTGTAAAACAATAAATTTCATGAATACCATGGCATATAATAATTAATAATCCCAATAATTCTTGAGAAGTATCCTATGAAAATTTAATAATCCTTTAAATTCTAGAATGCATTGGTGTAAAACCCAAAACTCTATGAAAATCAAGGTATAAAATCTTTAATAAACCTTATTATTCTTGAAAATATTCGTCTAAAAACCTTTTAACCCCATAAATCCTAGAATACTTTGGTGTAAAACACTAAATTCCTTAAATACCATGGCATAAATTATTTAATAATCCCAATAATACTTGAGAATATTCGTCTACAAAACTTATTATCCCATAAATCCTAGAATACTTGGTGTAAAACCCAAAACTCTATGAAAATGAAGGTATAAAATCTTTAAAAACCTAATCATTCTTGAGATTATTCTAATGAAAACTTAATAATCCCATAAATCCTAGAATACTTTGGGGTAAATCACTAAATTCCTTGAAATCCAAGGTATAAAATCTTTAATAAACCTTATTATTCTTGAGAATATTCGTCTAAAAACCTTTTAACCCCATAAATACTAGAATACTTTGGTGTAAAACAATAAATTTCATGAATACCATGGCATATAATAATTAATAATCCCAATCATTCTTGAGAATATTCGTCTACAAACCTTATAATCCCATAAATCTTAGAATACTTTGGTGTAAAACACTACATTTCTTGAAAACCAAGGTATAAAATTATTAAAAACCTAATTATTCTTGAGAATATTCCTATGAAACCTTAATTATCCCTTAAATTCTAGAATACTTTGGTGGAAAACACTAAATTTCATGAAAACCAAGGTATAATATCTTTCAATACCTAATCTTTCTTGAGAATATTCGTCTAAAAACCTTTTAATCCCATTAATTATAGAATACTTCGGTGTAAAACACTAAATTCCAATAAAACCAATGTATAAAATCTTTAAAAACCTACTTATTCTTGAGAATATTCCTATGAAACCTTAATTATCCCTTAAATCCTAGAATACTTTGGTTTTAAATCACTAAATTCCTTGAAATCCAAGGTATAAAATCTTTAATAAACCTTATTATTCTTGAGAATATTCGTCTAAAAACCTTTTAACCCCATAAATACTAGAATACTTTGGTGTAAAACAATAAATTTCATGAATACCATGGCATATAATAATTAATAATCCCAATCATTCTTGAGAATATTCGTCTTCGAACCTTTTAATCCCATAAATCCTAGAATACTTTGGTGTAAAACACTAAATTTCTTGAATACCATGGCATTAAATATTTAATAATCCCAATAATTTTTGAAAAAAGTAGTATGAATATTTAATAATCCATAAATCCTAGAATACTTATGGGTATATCACTAAATTCCTTGAATACCATGCCATAAAATAATTAATTATCCCAATAATTCTTGAAAATATTCGTCTACAAACCTATTAATCCCATAAATCTTAGAATACTTTGGTGTAAAACACTAAATTTCTTGAAAACCAAGGTATAAAATCATTAAAAACCTAATCATTCTTGAGAATATTCCTATGAAACCTTAATAATCCCATAAACTCTAGAATACTTTTGTGTGAAACACTAAATTCCATGAATACCATGGCATATAATAATTAATAATCCCAATAATTCTTGAGAATTATCCTATGAAAATTTAATAATCCTTTAAATTCTAGAATACATTGGTGTAAAACACTAAATTCCTTGAATACCAAGGTATAAAATCTTTAATAAACCGTATTATTCTTGAAAATATTCGTCTAAAAACCTTTTAACCCCATAAATACTAGAATACTTTGGTGTAAAACAATAAATTTCATGAATACCATGGTATATAATCTTTAAAAATCCCAATAGTTCTTGAGAATAATCCTATGAAAATTTAATTATCCCATAAATCCTAGAATACTATCGTGTAAAACAATAAATTTCATGAATACCATGGCATATAATAATTAATAATCCCAATCATTCTTGAGAATATTCGTCTACAAACCTTATAATCCCATAAATCCTAGAATACTTGGTGTAAAACCCAAAACTCTATGAAAATCAAGGTATAAAATCTTTAAAAACCTAATCATTCTTGAGATTATTCTAATGAAACCTTAATAATCCCTTAAATCCTAGAATACTTTGGTGTAAAACACTAAATTCATTGAATACCATGTCATAAAATAATTAATTATCCCAATAATTCTTGAGAATTATCCTATGGAAATTTAATAATCCTTTAAATTCTAGAATACATTGGTGTAAAACACTAAATTCCTTGAATACCATGGTATAAAATATTTTAAAATCCCAATAATTCTTGAAAAAAGTAGTATGAAAATTTAATAAACCCATAAATCCTAGAATACTTTGGTGTAAAACACTAAATTCCATGAATACAATGACATATAATAATTAATAATCCCAATCATTCTTGAGAATATTCGTCTACAAACCTTATAATCCCATAAATCCTAGAATACTATGGTGTAAAACACTAAATTCCATGATAACCAAGGTATAATATCTTTAAATACCTAATCATTCTTGAGAATATTCCTATGATACCTTAATAATCCCATAAATTCTAGAATACTTTGGTGTATAACACAAAATTCCTTTAATACCTTGGCATATATTATTTAATAATCCCAATAATACTTGAGGATATTCGTCTAAAAACCTTATAATCCCATAAATCCTAGAATGCTCGGTGTTAAACACATAATTCCATGAAAATCAAGGTATAAAATCTTTAAGAACCTAATCATTCTTGAGAATATTCCAATGAAACCTTAATAAACCCTTAAATCCTAGAATACATTTGGGTATATCACTAAATTCCATGAATACCATGGCATAAAATATTTTATAATCTCAATAATTCTTGAAAAAAGTAATATGAAAATTTAATAAACCCATAAATCCTAGAATACTTTGGGGTAAATCACTAAATTCCTTGAAATCCAAGGTATAAAATCTTTAATAAACCTTATTATTCTTGAGAATATTCGTCTACAAACCTTTTAACCCCATAAATACTAGAATACTTTGGTGTAAAACAATAAATTTCATGAATACCATGGCATATAATAATTAATAATCCCAATAATTCTTGAGAAGTATCCTATGAAAATTTAATAATCCTTTAAATTCTAGAATGCATTGGTGTAAAACCCAAAACTCTATGAAAATCAAGGTATAAAATCTTTAATAAACCTTATTATTCTTGAAAATATTCGTCTAAAAACCTTTTAACCCCATAAATCCTAGAATACTTTGGTGTAAAACACTAAATTCCTTAAATACCATGGCATAAATTATTTAATAATCCCAATAATACTTGAGAATATTCGTCTACAAAACTTATTATCCCATAAATCCTAGAATACTTGGTGTAAAACCCAAAACTCTATGAAAATGAAGGTATAAAATCTTTAAAAACCTAATCATTCTTGAGATTATTCTAATGAAACCTTAATGATCCCATAAATCCTAGAATACTTTGGGGTAAATCACTAAATTCCTTGAAATCCAAGGTATAAAATCTTTAATAAACCTTATTATTCTTGAGAATATTCGTCTAAAAACCTTTTAACCCCATAAATACTAGAATACTTTGGTGTAAAACAATAAATTTCATGAATACCATGGCATATAATAATTAATAATCCCAATCATTCTTGAGAATATTCGTCTACAAACCTTATAATAACATAAATCTTAGAATACTTTGGTGTAAAACACTACATTTCTTGAAAACCAAGGTATAAAATTATTAAAAACCTAATTATTCTTGAGAATATTCCTATGAAACCTTAATTATCCCTTAAATTCTAGAATACTTTGGTGGAAAACACTAAATTTCATGAAAACCAAGGTATAATATCTTTCAATACCTAATCTTTCTTGAGAATATTCGTCTAAAAACCTTTTAATCCCATTAATTATAGAATAATTCGGTGTAAAACACTAAATTCCAATAAAACCAATGTATAAAATCTTTAAAAACCTACTTATTCTTGAGAATATTCCTATGAAACCTTAATTATCCCTTAAATCCTAGAATACTTTGGTTTTAAATTCTAAATTCCATGAAAACCTAGGTATAAAATTATCAAAAATTTCAATAATTCATGAGAATATTCCTATGAAACCTTAATAATCCCATAAATCCTAGAATACTTTGGGGTAAAACACTAAATTCCATGAATACCATGACATATAATAATTAATAATCCCAAATATTCTTGAAAATATTCGTCTTCAAACCTATTAATCCCATAAATCTTAGAATACTTTGGTGTAAAACACTACATTTCTTGAAAACCAAGGTATAAAATCATTAAAAACCTAATCATTCTTGAGATTATTCTAATGTAACCTTAATAATCCCTTAAATCCTAGAATACTTTGGTGTAAAAAATTCATTGAATACCATGTCATAAAATAATTAATAATCCCAATAATTCTTGAAAATATTCGTCTTCGAACCTTTTAATCCCATAAATCCTAGAATACTTTGGTGTAAAACACTAAATTTCTTGAATACCATGGCATCAAATATTTAATAATCCCAATAATTCTTGAAATATGTAGTATGAATATTTAATAATCCATAAATCCTATAATACTTTTGGGTATATCACTAAATTCCTTGAATACCATGACAAATAATAATTAATAATCCCAATAATTCTTGAAAATATTCGTCTACCAACATTTTAATCCCATAAATCCTAGAATACTTGGTGTAAAACCCAAAATTCTATGACAATCAAGGTATAAAATCATTAAAAACCTAATCATTCTTGAGATTATTCTAATGAAACCTTTATAATCCCTTAAATCCTAGAATACTTTGGTGTAAAACACTAAATTCATTGAATACCATGTCATAAAATAATTAATAATCCTAATAATTCTTGAAAATATTCGTCTACGAACCTTTTAATCCCATAAATCTTAGAATAATTTGCTGTAAAATACTAAATTTCTTGAAAACCAAGGTATAAAATCTTTTAAAACCTAATTATTCTTGAGAATATTCCTATGAAACTTTAATTCTCCCTTAAATCCTAGAATACTTTGGTTTAAAATACTAAATTCCATGAAAACCTAGGTATAAAATTATCAAAAATTTCAATAATTCATGATAATATTCCTTTGAAAGCTTAATAATCCCATAAATCCTAGAATACTTTGGTGTAAAACACTAAATTTCATGAATACCATGACATATAATAATTAATAATCCCAATAATTCTTGAAAATATTCGTCTACGAACCTTTTAATCCCATAAATCCTAGAATACTTGGTGTAAAACCCAAAATTCTATGACAATCCAGGTATAAAATCATTAAAAACCAAATCATTCTTGAGATTATTCTAACGAAACCTTAATAATCCTTTAAATTCTAGAATACTTTGGTGTAAAAAATTCATTGAATACCATGTCATAAAATAATTAATAATCCCAATAATTCTTGAAAATATTCGTCTTCGAACCTTTTAATCCCATAAATCCTAGAATACTTTGGTGTAAAACACTAAATTTCTTGAATACCATGGCATTAAATATTTAATAATCCCAATAATTCTTGAAATATGTAGTATGAATATTTAATAATCCATAAATCCTATAATACTTTTGGGTATATCACTAAATTCCTTGAATACCATGACAAATAATAATTAATAATCCCAATAATTCTTGAAAATATTCGTCTACCAACATTTTAATCCCATAAATCCTAGAATACTTGGTGTAAAACCCAAAATTCTATGACAATCAAGGTATAAAATCATTAAAAACCTAATCATTCTTGAGATTATTCTAATGAAACCTTTATAATCCCTTAAATCCTAGAATACTTTGGTGTAAAACACTAAATTCATTGAATACCATGTCATAAAATAATTAATAATCCTAATAATTCTTGAAAATATTCGTCTACGAACCTTTTAATCCCATAAAACTTAGAATAATTTGCTGTAAAACACTAAATTTCTTGAAAAACCAAGGTATAAAATCTTTTAAAACCTAATTATTCTTGAGAATATTCCTATGAAACTTTAATTATCCCTTAAATCCTAGAATACTTTGGTTTAAAATACTAAATTCCATGAAAACCTAGGTATAAAATTATCAAAAATTTCAATAATTCATGATAATATTCCTTTGAAACCTTAATAATCCCATAAATCCTAGAATACTTTGGTGTAAAACACTAAATTTCATGAATACCATGACATATAATAATTAATAATCCCAATAATTCTTGAAAATATTCGTCTACGAACCTTTTAATCCCATAAATCCTAGAATACTTGGTGTAAAACCCAAAATTCTATGACAATCCAGGTATAAAATCATTAAAAACCAAATCATTCTTGAGATTATTCTAATGAAACCTTAATAATCCTTTAAATTCTAGAATACATTGATGTAATACACTAAATTCCTTGAATACCATGGCATAAAATATTTTATAATCCCAATAATTCTTGAAAAAAGTAGTATGAAAATTTAATAAACCCTATAAAATCTTTAATAAACCTTATTATTCTTGAAAATATTCGTCTAAAAACCTTTTAACCCCATAAATCCTAGAATACTTTGGTGTAAAAAACTAAATTTCTTGAATACCATGGCATAAATTATTTAATAATCCCAATAATACTTGAGAATATTCGTCTACAAACCTTATAATCCCATAAATCCTAGAATACTTGGTGTAAAACACAAAATTCTATGAAAATCAAGGTATAAAATCTTTAAAAACCTAATCATTCTTGATATTATTCAAATGAAACCTTTATAATCCTATAAATTCTAGAATACTTTGGTGAAAAAAAAATAAATTCCATGAATACCATGGCATAAAATAATTAATAATCCCAATAATTCTTAAGAGTATTCGTCTACAAACCTTTTAATCCCATAAATCCTAGAATACTTGGTGTAAAACCAAAAATTCTATGACAATCAAGGTATAAAATCATTAAAAACCTAATCATTCTTGAGATTATTCTAATGAAACCTTTATAATCCCTTAAATCCTTTAATACTTTGGTGTAAAACACTAAATTCATTGAATACCATGTCATAAAATAATTAATAATCCTAATAATTCTTGAAAATATTCGTCTACGAACCTTTTAATCCCATAAATCTTAGAATAATTTGCTGTAAAACACTAAATTTCTTGAAAACCAAGGTATAAAATCTTTTAAAACCTAATTATTCTTGAGAATATTCCTATGAAACTTTAATTATCCCTTAAATCCTAGAATACTTTGGTTTAAAATACTAAATTCCATGAAAACCTAGGTATAAAATTATCAAAAATTTCAATAATTCATGATAATATTCCTTTGAAACCTTAATAATCCCATAAATCCTAGAATACTTTGGTGTAAAACACTAAATTTCATGAATACCATGACATATAATAATTAATAATCCCAATAATTCTTGAAAATATTCGTCTACGAACCTTTTAATCCCATAAATCCTAGAATACTTGGTGTAAAACCCAAAATTCTATGACAATCCAGGTATAAAATCATTAAAAACCAAATCATTCTTGAGATTATTCTAATGAAACCTTAATAATCCTTTAAATTCTAGAATACTTTGGTGTAAAAAATTCATTGAATACCATGTCATAAAATAATTAATAATCCCAATAATTCTTGAAAATATTCGTCTTCGAACCTTTTAATCCCATAAATCCTAGAATACTTTGGTGTAAAACACTAAATTTCTTGAATACCATGGCATTAAATATTTAATAATCCCAATAATTCTTGAAATATGTAGTATGAATATTTAATAATCCATAAATCCTATAATACTTTTGGGTATATCACTAAATTCCTTGAATACCATGACAAATAATAATTAATAATCCCAATAATTCTTGAAAATATTCGTCTACCAACATTTTAATCCCATAAATCCTAGAATACTTGGTGTAAAACCCAAAATTCTATGACAATCAAGGTATAAAATCATTAAAAACCTAATCATTCTTGAGATTATTCTAATGAAACCTTTATAATCCCTTAAATCTTAGAATACTTTGGTGTAAAACACTAAATTCATTGAATACCATGTCATAAAATAATTAATAATCCTAATAATTCTTGAAAATATTCGTCTACGAACCTTTTAATCCCATAAATCTTAGAATAATTTGCTGTAAAACACTAAATTTCTTGTAAACCAAGGTATAAAATCTTTTAAAACCTAATTATTCTTGAGAATATTCCTATGAAACTTTAATTCTCCCTTAAATCCTAGAATACTTTGGTTTAAAATACTAAATTCCATGAAAACCTAGGTATAAAATTATCAAAAATTTCAATAATTCATGATAATATTCCTTTGAAACCTTAATAATCCCATAAATCCTAGAATACTTTGGGGTAAAACACTAAATTTCATGAATACCATGACATATAATAATTAATAATCCCAATAATTCTTGAAAATATTCGTCTACGAACCTTTTAATCCCATAAATCCTAGGATACTTGGTGTAAAACCCAAAATTCTATGACAATCCAGGTATAAAATCATTAAAAACCAAATCATTCTTGAGATTATTCTAATGAAACCTTAATAATCCTTTAAATTCTAGAATACATTGATGTAATACACTAAATTCCTTGAATACCATGGCATAAAATATTTTATAATCCCAATAATTCTTGAAAAAAGTAGTATGAAAATTTAATAAACCCTATAAAATCTTTAATAAACCTTATTATTCTTGAAAATATTCGTCTAAAAACCTTTTAACCCCATAAATACTAGAATACTTTGGTGTAAAACAATAAATTTCATGAATACCATGGCATATAATAATTAATAATCCCAATCATTCTTGAGAATATTCGTCTACAAACCTTATAATCCCATAAATCTTAGAATACTTTGGTGTAAAACACTACATTTCTTGAAAACCAAGGTATAAAATTATTAAAAACCTAATTATTCTTGAGAATATTCCTATGAAACCTTAATTATCCCTTAAATTCTAGAATACTTTGGTGGAAAACACTAAATTTCATGAATACCAAGGTATAATATCTTTCAATACCTAATCTTTCTTGAGAATATTCGTCTAAAAACCTTTTAATCCCATTAATTATAGAATACTTCGGTGTAAAACACTAAATTCCAATAAAACCAATGTATAAAATCTTTAAAAACCTACTTATTCTTGAGAATATTCCTATGAAACCTTAATTATCCCTTAAATCCTAGAATACTTTGGTTTTAAATTCTAAATTCCATGAAAACCTAGGTATAAAATTATCAAAAATTTCAATAATTCATGAGAATATTCCTATGAAACCTTAATAATCCCATAAATCCTAGAATACTTTGGGGTAAAACACTAAATTCCATGAATACCATGACATATAATAATTAATAATCCCAATAATTCTTGAAAATATTCGTCTTCAAACCTATTAATCCCATAAATCTTAGAATACTTTGGTGTAAAACACTACATTTCTTGAAAACCAAGGTATAAAATCATTAAAAACCTAATCATTCTTGAGATTATTCTAATGTAACCTTAATAATCCCTTAAATCCTAGAATACTTTGGTGTAAAAAATTCATTGAATACCATGTCATAAAATAATTAATAATCCCAATAATTCTTGAAAATATTCGTCTTCGAACCTTTTAATCCCATAAATCCTAGAATACTTTGGTGTAAAACACTAAATTTCTTGAATACCATGGCATCAAATATTTAATAATCCCAATAATTCTTGAAATATGTAGTATGAATATTTAATAATCCATAAATCCTATAATACTTTTGGGTATATCACTAAATTCCTTGAATACCATGACAAATAATAATTAATAATCCCAATAATTCTTGAAAATATTCGTCTACCAACATTTTAATCCCATAAATCCTAGAATACTTGGTGTAAAACCCAAAATTCTATGACAATCAAGGTATAAAATCATTAAAAACCTAATCATTCTTGAGATTATTCTAATGAAACCTTTATAATCCCTTAAATCCTAGAATACTTTGGTGTAAAACACTAAATTCATTGAATACCATGTCATAAAATAATTAATAATCCTAATAATTCTTGAAAATATTCGTCTACGAACCTTTTAATCCCATAAATCTTAGAATAATTTGCTGTAAAATACTAAATTTCTTGAAAACCAAGGTATAAAATCTTTTAAAACCTAATTATTCTTGAGAATATTCCTATGAAACTTTAATTCTCCCTTAAATCCTAGAATACTTTGGTTTAAAATACTAAATTCCATGAAAACCTAGGTATAAAATTATCAAAAATTTCAATAATTCATGATAATATTCCTTTGAAAGCTTAATAATCCCATAAATCCTAGAATACTTTGGTGTAAAACACTAAATTTCATGAATACCATGACATATAATAATTAATAATCCCAATAATTCTTGAAAATATTCGTCTACGAACCTTTTAATCCCATAAATCCTAGAATACTTGGTGTAAAACCCAAAATTCTATGACAATCCAGGTATAAAATCATTAAAAACCAAATCATTCTTGAGATTATTCTAATGAAACCTTAATAATCCTTTAAATTCTAGAATACTTTGGTGTAAAAAATTCATTGAATACCATGTCATAAAATAATTAATAATCCCAATAATTCTTGAAAATATTCGTCTTCGAACCTTTTAATCCCATAAATCCTAGAATACTTTGGTGTAAAACACTAAATTTCTTGAATACCATGGCATTAAATATTTAATAATCCCAATAATTCTTGAAATATGTAGTATGAATATTTAATAATCCATAAATCCTATAATACTTTTGGGTATATCACTAAATTCCTTGAATACCATGACAAATAATAATTAATAATCCCAATAATTCTTGAAAATATTCGTCTACCAACATTTTAATCCCATAAATCCTAGAATACTTGGTGTAAAACCCAAAATTCTATGACAATCAAGGTATAAAATCATTAAAAACCTAATCATTCTTGAGATTATTCTAATGAAACCTTTATAATCCCTTAAATCCTAGAATACTTTGGTGTAAAACACTAAATTCATTGAATACCATGTCATAAAATAATTAATAATCCTAATAATTCTTGAAAATATTCGTCTACGAACCTTTTAATCCCATAAAACTTAGAATAATTTGCTGTAAAACACTAAATTTCTTGAAAAACCAAGGTATAAAATCTTTTAAAACCTAATTATTCTTGAGAATATTCCTATGAAACTTTAATTATCCCTTAAATCCTAGAATACTTTGGTTTAAAATACTAAATTCCATGAAAACCTAGGTATAAAATTATCAAAAATTTCAATAATTCATGATAATATTCCTTTGAAACCTTAATAATCCCATAAATCCTAGAATACTTTGGTGTAAAACACTAAATTTCATGAATACCATGACATATAATAATTAATAATCCCAATAATTCTTGAAAATATTCGTCTACGAACCTTTTAATCCCATAAATCCTAGAATACTTGGTGTAAAACCCAAAATTCTATGACAATCCAGGTATAAAATCATTAAAAACCAAATCATTCTTGAGATTATTCTAATGAAACCTTAATAATCCTTTAAATTCTAGAATACATTGATGTAATACACTAAATTCCTTGAATACCATGGCATAAAATATTTTATAATCCCAATAATTCTTGAAAAAAGTAGTATGAAAATTTAATAAACCCTATAAAATCTTTAATAAACCTTATTATTCTTGAAAATATTCGTCTAAAAACCTTTTAACCCCATAAATCCTAGAATACTTTGGTGTAAAAAACTAAATTTCTTGAATACCATGGCATAAATTATTTAATAATCCCAATAATACTTGAGAATATTCGTCTACAAACCTTATAATCCCATAAATCCTAGAATACTTGGTGTAAAACACAAAATTCTATGAAAATCAAGGTATAAAATCTTTAAAAACCTAATCATTCTTGATATTATTCAAATGAAACCTTTATAATCCTATAAATTCTAGAATACTTTGGTGAAAAAAAAATAAATTCCATGAATACCATGGCATAAAATAATTAATAATCCCAATAATTCTTAAGAGTATTCGTCTACAAACCTTTTAATCCCATAAATCCTTGAATACTTGGTGTAAAACACAAAATTCTATGATAATCAAGGTATAAAATTTTTAAAAACCTAATCATTCTTGAGATTATTCTAATGAAACCTTAATAAACCCTTAAATCCTAGAATACATTTGGGTATATCACTAAATTCCATGAATACCATGGCATAAAATATTTTATAATCTCAATAATTCTTGAAAAAAGTAATATGAAAATTTAATAAACCCATAAATCCTAGAATACTTTGGGGTAAATCACTAAATTCCTTGAAATCCAAGGTATAAAATCTTTAATAAACCTTATTATTCTTGAGAATATTCGTCTACAAACCTTTTAACCCCATAAATACTAGAATACTTTGGTGTAAAACAATAAATTTCATGAATACCATGGCATATAATAATTAATAATCCCAATAATTCTTGAGAAGTATCCTATGAAAATTTAATAATCCTTTAAATTCTAGAATGCATTGGTGTAAAACCCAAAACTCTATGAAAATCAAGGTATAAAATCTTTAATAAACCTTATTATTCTTGAAAATATTCGTCTAAAAACCTTTTAACCCCATAAATCCTAGAATACTTTGGTGTAAAACACTAAATTCCTTAAATACCATGGCATAAATCATTTAATAATCCCAATAATACTTGAGAATATTCGTCTACAAAACTTATTATCCCATAAATCCTAGAATACTTGGTGTAAAACCCTAAACTCTATGAAAATGAAGGTATAAAATCTTTAAAAACCTAATCATTCTTGAGATTATTCTAATGAAAACTTAATAATCCCATAAATCCTAGAATACTTTGGGGTAAATCACTAAATTCCTTGAAATCCAAGGTATAAAATCTTTAATAAACCTTATTATTCTTGAGAATATTCGTCTAAAAACCTTTTAACCCCATAAATACTAGAATACTTTGGTGTAAAACAATAAATTTCATGAATACCATGGCATATAATAATTAATAATCCCAATCATTCTTGAGAATATTCGTCTACAAACCTTATAATCCCATAAATCTTAGAATACTTTGGTGTAAAACACTACATTTCTTGAAAACCAAGGTATAAAATTATTAAAAACCTAATTATTCTTGAGAATATTCCTATGAAACCTTAATTATCCCTTAAATTCTAGAATACTTTGGTGGAAAACACTAAATTTCATGAAAACCAAGGTATAATATCTTTCAATACCTAATCTTTCTTGAGAATATTCGTCTAAAAACCTTTTAATCCCATTAATTATAGAATACTTCGGTGTAAAACACTAAATTCCAATAAAACCAATGTATAAAATCTTTAAAAACCTACTTATTCTTGAGAATATTCCTATGAAACCTTAATTATCCCTTAAATCCTAGAATACTTTGGTTTTAAATTCTAAATTCCATGAAAACCTAGGTATAAAATTATCAAAAATTTCAATAATTCATGAGAATATTCCTATGAAACCTTAATAATCCCATAAATCCTAGAATACTTTGGGGTAAAACACTAAATTCCATGAATACCATGACATATAATAATTAATAATCCCAATAATTCTTGAAAATATTCGTCTTCAAACCTATTAATCCCATAAATCTTAGAATACTTTGGTGTAAAACACTACATTTCTTGAAAACCAAGGTATAAAATCATTAAAAACCTAATCATTCTTGAGATTATTCTAATGTAACCTTAATAATCCCTTAAATCCTAGAATACTTTGGTGTAAAAAATTCATTGAATACCATGTCATAAAATAATTAATAATCCCAATAATTCTTGAAAATATTCGTCTTCGAACCTTTTAATCCCATAAATCCTAGAATACTTTGGTGTAAAACACTAAATTTCTTGAATACCATGGCATCAAATATTTAATAATCCCAATAATTCTTGAAATATGTAGTATGAATATTTAATAATCCATAAATCCTATAATACTTTTGGGTATATCACTAAATTCCTTGAATACCATGACAAATAATAATTAATAATCCCAATAATTCTTGAAAATATTCGTCTACCAACATTTTAATCCCATAAATCCTAGAATACTTGGTGTAAAACCCAAAATTCTATGACAATCAAGGTATAAAATCATTAAAAACCTAATCATTCTTGAGATTATTCTAATGAAACCTTTATAATCCCTTAAATCCTAGAATACTTTGGTGTAAAACACTAAATTCATTGAATACCATGTCATAAAATAATTAATAATCCTAATAATTCTTGAAAATATTCGTCTACGAACCTTTTAATCCCATAAATCTTAGAATAATTTGCTGTAAAACACTAAATTTCTTGAAAACCAAGGTATAAAATCTTTTAAAACCTAATTATTCTTGAGAATATTCCTATGAAACTTTAATTCTCCCTTAAATCCTAGAATACTTTGGTTTAAAATACTAAATTCCATGAAAACCTAGGTATAAAATTATCAAAAATTTCAATAATTCATGATAATATTCCTTTGAAAGCTTAATAATCCCATAAATCCTAGAATACTTTGGTGTAAAACACTAAATTTCATGAATACCATGACATATAATAATTAATAATCCCAATAATTCTTGAAAATATTCGTCTACGAACCTTTTAATCCCATAAATCCTAGAATACTTGGTGTAAAACCCAAAATTCTATGACAATCCAGGTATAAAATCATTAAAAACCAAATCATTCTTGAGATTATTCTAATGAAACCTTAATAATCCTTTAAATTCTAGAATACTTTGGTGTAAAAAATTCATTGAATACCATGTCATAAAATAATTAATAATCCCAATAATTCTTGAAAATATTCGTCTTCGAACCTTTTAATCCCATAAATCCTAGAATACTTTGGTGTAAAACACTAAATTTCTTGAATACCATGGCATTAAATATTTAATAATCCCAATAATTCTTGAAATATGTAGTATGAATATTTAATAATCCATAAATCCTATAATACTTTTGGGTATATCACTAAATTCCTTGAATACCATGACAAATAATAATTAATAATCCCAATAATTCTTGAAAATATTCGTCTACCAACATTTTAATCCCATAAATCCTAGAATACTTGGTGTAAAACCCAAAATTCTATGACAATCAAGGTATAAAATCATTAAAAACCTAATCATTCTTGAGATTATTCTAATGAAACCTTTATAATCCCTTAAATCCTAGAATACTTTGGTGTAAAACACTAAATTCATTGAATACCATGTCATAAAATAATTAATAATCCTAATAATTCTTGAAAATATTCGTCTACGAACCTTTTAATCCCATAAAACTTAGAATAATTTGCTGTAAAACACTAAATTTCTTGAAAAACCAAGGTATAAAATCTTTTAAAACCTAATTATTCTTGAGAATATTCCTATGAAACTTTAATTATCCCTTAAATCCTAGAATACTTTGGTTTAAAATACTAAATTCCATGAAAACCTAGGTATAAAATTATCAAAAATTTCAATAATTCATGATAATATTCCTTTGAAACCTTAATAATCCCATAAATCCTAGAATACTTTGGTGTAAAACACTAAATTTCATGAATACCATGACATATAATAATTAATAATCCCAATAATTCTTGAAAATATTCGTCTACGAACCTTTTAATCCCATAAATCCTAGAATACTTGGTGTAAAACCCAAAATTCTATGACAATCCAGGTATAAAATCATTAAAAACCAAATCATTCTTGAGATTATTCTAATGAAACCTTAATAATCCTTTAAATTCTAGAATACATTGATGTAATACACTAAATTCCTTGAATACCATGGCATAAAATATTTTATAATCCCAATAATTCTTGAAAAAAGTAGTATGAAAATTTAATAAACCCTATAAAATCTTTAATAAACCTTATTATTCTTGAAAATATTCGTCTAAAAACCTTTTAACCCCATAAATCCTAGAATACTTTGGTGTAAAAAACTAAATTTCTTGAATACCATGGCATAAATTATTTAATAATCCCAATAATACTTGAGAATATTCGTCTACAAACCTTATAATCCCATAAATCCTAGAATACTTGGTGTAAAACACAAAATTCTATGAAAATCAAGGTATAAAATCTTTAAAAACCTAATCATTCTTGATATTATTCAAATGAAACCTTTATAATCCTATAAATTCTAGAATACTTTGGTGAAAAAAAAATAAATTCCATGAATACCATGGCATAAAATAATTAATAATCCCAATAATTCTTAAGAGTATTCGTCTACAAACCTTTTAATCCCATAAATCCTTGAATACTTGGTGTAAAACACAAAATTCTATGATAATCAAGGTATAAAATTTTTAAAAACCTAATCATTCTTGAGATTATTCTAATGAAACCTTAATAAACCCTTAAATCCTAGAATACATTTGGGTATATCACTAAATTCCATGAATACCATGGCATAAAATATTTTATAATCTCAATAATTCTTGAAAAAAGTAATATGAAAATTTAATAAACCCATAAATCCTAGAATACTTTGGGGTAAATCACTAAATTCCTTGAAATCCAAGGTATAAAATCTTTAATAAACCTTATTATTCTTGAGAATATTCGTCTACAAACCTTTTAACCCCATAAATACTAGAATACTTTGGTGTAAAACAATAAATTTCATGAATACCATGGCATATAATAATCAATAATCCCAATAATTCTTGAGAAGTATCCTATGAAAATTTAATAATCCTTTAAATTCTAGAATGCATTGGTGTAAAACCCAAAACTCTATGAAAATCAAGGTATAAAATCTTTAATAAACCTTATTATTCTTGAAAATATTCGTCTAAAAACCTTTTAACCCCATAAATCCTAGAATACTTTGGTGTAAAACACTAAATTCCTTAAATACCATGGCATAAATTATTTAATAATCCCAATAATACTTGAGAATATTCGTCTACAAAACTTATTATCCCATAAATCCTAGAATACTTGGTGTAAAACCCAAAACTCTATGAAAATGAAGGTATAAAATCTTTAAAAACCTAATCATTCTTGAGATTATTCTAATGAAAACTTAATAATCCCATAAATCCTAGAATACTTTGGGGTAAATCACTAAATTCCTTGAAATCCAAGGTATAAAATCTTTAATAAACCTTATTATTCTTGAGAATATTCGTCTAAAAACCTTTTAACCCCATAAATACTAGAATACTTTGGTGTAAAACAATAAATTTCATGAATACCATGGCATATAATAATTAATAATCCCAATCATTCTTGAGAATATTCGTCTACAAACCTTATAATCCCATAAATCTTAGAATACTTTGGTGTAAAACACTACATTTCTTGAAAACCAAGGTATAAAATTATTAAAAACCTAATTATTCTTGAGAATATTCCTATGAAACCTTAATTATCCCTTAAATTCTAGAATACTTTGGTGGAAAACACTAAATTTCATGAAAACCAAGGTATAATATCTTTCAATACCTAATCTTTCTTGAGAATATTCGTCTAAAAACCTTTTAATCCCATTAATTATAGAATACTTCGGTGTAAAACACTAAATTCCAATAAAACCAATGTATAAAATCTTTAAAAACCTACTTATTCTTGAGAATATTCCTATGAAACCTTAATTATCCCTTAAATCCTAGAATACTTTGGTTTTAAATTCTAAATTCCATGAAAACCTAGGTATAAAATTATCAAAAATTTCAATAATTCATGAGAATATTCCTATGAAACCTTAATAATCCCATAAATCCTAGAATACTTTGGGGTAAAACACTAAATTCCATGAATACCATGACATATAATAATTAATAATCCCAATAATTCTTGAAAATATTCGTCTTCAAACCTATTAATCCCATAAATCTTAGAATACTTTGGTGTAAAACACTACATTTCTTGAAAACCAAGGTATAAAATCATTAAAAACCTAATCATTCTTGAGATTATTCTAATGTAACCTTAATAATCCCTTAAATCCTAGAATACTTTGGTGTAAAAAATTCATTGAATACCATGTCATAAAATAATTAATAATCCCAATAATTCTTGAAAATATTCGTCTTCGAACCTTTTAATCCCATAAATCCTAGAATACTTTGGTGTAAAACACTAAATTTCTTGAATACCATGGCATCAAATATTTAATAATCCCAATAATTCTTGAAATATGTAGTATGAATATTTAATAATCCATAAATCCTATAATACTTTTGGGTATATCACTAAATTCCTTGAATACCATGACAAATAATAATTAATAATCCCAATAATTCTTGAAAATATTCGTCTACCAACATTTTAATCCCATAAATCCTAGAATACTTGGTGTAAAACCCAAAATTCTATGACAATCAAGGTATAAAATCATTAAAAACCTAATCATTCTTGAGATTATTCTAATGAAACCTTTATAATCCCTTAAATCCTAGAATACTTTGGTGTAAAACACTAAATTCATTGAATACCATGTCATAAAATAATTAATAATCCTAATAATTCTTGAAAATATTCGTCTACGAACCTTTTAATCCCATAAATCTTAGAATAATTTGCTGTAAAACACTAAATTTCTTGAAAACCAAGGTATAAAATCTTTTAAAACCTAATTATTCTTGAGAATATTCCTATGAAACTTTAATTATCCCTTAAATCCTAGAATACTTTGGTTTAAAATACTAAATTCCATGAAAACCTAGGTATAAAATTATCAAAAATTTCAATAATTCATGATAATATTCCTTTGAAACCTTAATAATCCCATAAATCCTAGAATACTTTGGTGTAAAACACTAAATTTCATGAATACCATGACATATAATAATTAATAATCCCAATAATTCTTGAAAATATTCGTCTACGAACCTTTTAATCCCATAAATCCTAGAATACTTGGTGTAAAACCCAAAATTCTATGACAATCCAGGTATAAAATCATTAAAAACCAAATCATTCTTGAGATTATTCTAATGAAACCTTAATAATCCTTTAAATTCTAGAATACTTTGGTGTAAAAAATTCATTGAATACCATGTCATAAAATAATTAATAATCCCAATAATTCTTGAAAATATTCGTCTTCGAACCTTTTAATCCCATAAATCCTAGAATACTTTGGTGTAAAACACTAAATTTCTTGAATACCATGGCATTAAATATTTAATAATCCCAATAATTCTTGAAATATGTAGTATGAATATTTAATAATCCATAAATCCTATAATACTTTTGGGTATATCACTAAATTCCTTGAATACCATGACAAATAATAATTAATAATCCCAATAATTCTTGAAAATATTCGTCTACCAACATTTTAATCCCATAAATCCTAGAATACTTGGTGTAAAACCCAAAATTCTATGACAATCAAGGTATAAAATCATTAAAAACCTAATCATTCTTGAGATTATTCTAATGAAACCTTTATAATCCCTTAAATCCTAGAATACTTTGGTGTAAAACACTAAATTCATTGAATATCATGTCATAAAATAATTAATAATCCTAATAATTCTTGAAAATATTCGTCTACGAACCTTTTAATCCCATAAATCTTAGAATAATTTGCTGTAAAACACTAAATTTCTTGAAAACCAAGGTATAAAATCTTTTAAAACCTAATTATTCTTGAGAATATTCCTATGAAACTTTAATTATCCCTTAAATCCTAGAATACTTTGGTTTAAAATACTAAATTCCATGAAAACCTAGGTATAAAATTATCAAAAATTTCAATAATTCATGATAATATTCCTTTGAAACCTTAATAATCCCATAAATCCTAGAATACTTTGGTGTAAAACACTAAATTTCATGAATACCATGACATATAATAATTAATAATCCCAATAATTCTTGAAAATATTCGTCTACGAACCTTTTAATCCCATAAATCCTAGAATACTTGGTGTAAAACCCAAAATTCTATGACAATCCAGGTATAAAATCATTAAAAACCAAATCATTCTTGAGATTATTCTAATGAAACCTTAATAATCCTTTAAATTCTAGAATACATTGATGTAATACACTAAATTCCTTGAATACCATGGCATAAAATATTTTATAATCCCAATAATTCTTGAAAAAAGTAGTATGAAAATTTAATAAACCCTATAAAATCTTTAATAAACCTTATTATTCTTGAAAATATTCGTCTAAAAACCTTTTAACCCCATAAATCCTAGAATACTTTGGTGTAAAAAACTAAATTTCTTGAATACCATGGCATAAATTATTTAATAATCCCAATAATACTTGAGAATATTCGTCTACAAACCTTATAATCCCATAAATCCTAGAATACTTGGTGTAAAACACAAAATTCTATGAAAATCAAGGTATAAAATCTTTAAAAACCTAATCATTCTTGATATTATTCAAATGAAACCTTTATAATCCTATAAATTCTAGAATACTTTGGTGAAAAAAAAATAAATTCCATGAATACCATGGCATAAAATAATTAATAATCCCAATAATTCTTAAGAGTATTCGTCTACAAACCTTTTAATCCCATAAATCCTTGAATACTTGGTGTAAAACACAAAATTCTATGATAATCAAGGTATAAAATTTTTAAAAACCTAATCATTCTTGAGATTATTCTAATGAAACCTTAATAAACCCTTAAATCCTAGAATACATTTGGGTATATCACTAAATTCCATGAATACCATGGCATAAAATATTTTATAATCTCAATAATTCTTGAAAAAAGTAATATGAAAATTTAATAAACCCATAAATCCTAGAATACTTTGGGGTAAATCACTAAATTCCTTGAAATCCAAGGTATAAAATCTTTAATAAACCTTATTATTCTTGAGAATATTCGTCTAAAAACCTTTTAACCCCATAAATACTAGAATACTTTGGTGTAAAACAATAAATTTCATGAATACCATGGCATATAATAATTAATAATCCCAATCATTCTTGAGAATATTCGTCTACAAACCTTATAATCCCATAAATCTTAGAATACTTTGGTGTAAAACACTACATTTCTTGAAAACCAAGGTATAAAATTATTAAAAACCTAATTATTCTTGAGAATATTCCTATGAAACCTTAATTATCCCTTAAATTCTAGAATACTTTGGTGGAAAACACTAAATTTCATGAAAACCAAGGTATAATATCTTTCAATATCTAATCTTTCTTGAGAATATTCGTCTAAAAACCTTTTAATCCCATTAATTATAGAATACTTCGGTGTAAAACACTAAATTCCAATAAAACCAATGTATAAAATCTTTAAAAACCTACTTATTCTTGAGAATATTCCTATGAAACCTTAATTATCCCTTAAATCCTAGAATACTTTGGTTTTAAATTCTAAATTCCATGAAAACCTAGGTATAAAATTATCAAAAATTTCAATAATTCATGAGAATATTCCTATGAAACCTTAATAATCCCATAAATCCTAGAATACTTTGGGGTAAAACACTAAATTCCATGAATACCATGACATATAATAATTAATAATCCCAATAATTCTTGAAAATATTCGTCTTCAAACCTATTAATCCCATAAATCTTAGAATACTTTGGTGTAAAACACTACATTTCTTGAAAACCAAGGTATAAAATCATTAAAAACCTAATCATTCTTGAGATTATTCTAATGTAACCTTAATAATCCCTTAAATCCTAGAATACTTTGGTGTAAAAAATTCATTGAATACCATGTCATAAAATAATTAATAATCCCAATAATTCTTGAAAATATTCGTCTTCGAACCTTTTAATCCCATAAATCCTAGAATACTTTGGTGTAAAACACTAAATTTCTTGAATACCATGGCATCAAATATTTAATAATCCCAATAATTCTTGAAATATGTAGTATGAATATTTAATAATCCATAAATCCTATAATACTTTTGGGTATATCACTAAATTCCTTGAATACCATGACAAATAATAATTAATAATCCCAATAATTCTTGAAAATATTCGTCTACCAACATTTTAATCCCATAAATCCTAGAATACTTGGTGTAAAACCCAAAATTCTATGACAATCAAGGTATAAAATCATTAAAAACCTAATCATTCTTGAGATTATTCTAATGAAACCTTTATAATCCCTTAAATCCTAGAATACTTTGGTGTAAAACACTAAATTCATTGAATACCATGTCATAAAATAATTAATAATCCTAATAATTCTTGAGAATATTCGTCTACGAACCTTTTAATCCCATAAATCTTAGAATAATTTGCTGTAAAACACTAAATTTCTTGAAAACCAAAGTATAAAATCTTTTAAAACCTAATTATTCTTGAGAATATTCCTATGAAACTTTAATTCTCCCTTAAATCCTAGAATACTTTGGTTTAAAATACTAAATTCCATGAAAACCTAGGTATAAAATTATCAAAAATTTCAATAATTCATGATAATATTCCTTTGAAAGCTTAATAATCCCATAAATCCTAGAATACTTTGGTGTAAAACACTAAATTTCATGAATACCATGACATATAATAATTAATAATCCCAATAATTCTTGAAAATATTCGTCTACGAACCTTTTAATCCCATAAATCCTAGAATACTTGGTGTAAAACCCAAAATTCTATGACAATCCAGGTATAAAATCATTAAAAACCAAATCATTCTTGAGATTATTCTAATGAAACCTTAATAATCCTTTAAATTCTAGAATACTTTGGTGTAAAAAATTCATTGAATACCATGTCATAAAATAATTAATAATCCCAATAATTCTTGAAAATATTCGTCTTCGAACCTTTTAATCCCATAAATCCTAGAATACTTTGGTGTAAAACACTAAATTTCTTGAATACCATGGCATTAAATATTTAATAATCCCAATAATTCTTGAAATATGTAGTATGAATATTTAATAATCCATAAATCCTATAATACTTTTGGGTATATCACTAAATTCCTTGAATACCATGACAAATAATAATTAATAATCCCAATAATTCTTGAAAATATTCGTCTACCAACATTTTAATCCCATAAATCCTAGAATACTTGGTGTAAAACCCAAAATTCTATGACAATCAAGGTATAAAATCATTAAAAACCTAATCATTCTTGAGATTATTCTAATGAAACCTTTATAATCCCTTAAATCCTAGAATACTTTGGTGTAAAACACTAAATTCATTGAATACCATGTCATAAAATAATTAATAATCCTAATAATTCTTGAAAATATTCGTCTACGAACCTTTTAATCCCATAAATCTTAGAATAATTTGCTGTAAAACACTAAATTTCTTGAAAACCAAGGTATAAAATCTTTTAAAACCTAATTATTCTTGAGAATATTCCTATGAAACTTTAATTATCCCTTAAATCCTAGAATACTTTGGTTTAAAATACTAAATTCCATGAAAACCTAGGTATAAAATTATCAAAAATTTCAATAATTCATGATAATATTCCTTTGAAACCTTAATAATCCCATAAATCCTAGAATACTTTGGTGTAAAACACTAAATTTCATGAATACCATGACATATAATAATTAATAATCCCAATAATTCTTGAAAATATTCGTCTACGAACCTTTTAATCCCATAAATCCTAGAATACTTGGTGTAAAACCCAAAATTCTATGACAATCCAGGTATAAAATCATTAAAAACCAAATCATTCTTGAGATTATTCTAATGAAACCTTAATAATCCTTTAAATTCTAGAATACATTGATGTAATACACTAAATTCCTTGAATACCATGGCATAAAATATTTTATAATCCCAATAATTCTTGAAAAAAGTAGTATGAAAATTTAATAAACCCTATAAAATCTTTAATAAACCTTATTATTCTTGAAAATATTCGTCTAAAAACCTTTTAACCCCATAAATCCTAGAATACTTTGGTGTAAAAAACTAAATTTCTTGAATACCATGGCATAAATTATTTAATAATCCCAATAATACTTGAGAATATTCGTCTACAAACCTTATAATCCCATAAATCCTAGAATACTTGGTGTAAAACACAAAATTCTATGAAAATCAAGGTATAAAATCTTTAAAAACCTAATCATTCTTGATATTATTCAAATGAAACCTTTATAATCCTATAAATTTTAGAATACTTTGGTGAAAAAAAAATAAATTCCATGAATACCATGGCATAAAATAATTAATAATCCCAATAATTCTTAAGAATATTCGTCTACAAACCTTTTAATCCCATAAATCCTTGAATACTTGGTGTAAAACCCAAAATTCTATGATAATCAAGGTATAAAATCTTTAAAAACCTAATCATTCTTGAGATTATTCTAATGAAACCTTAATAATCCCATAAATCCTAGAATACTTTGGTGTAAAACACTAAATTCATTGAATACCATGTCATAAAATAATTAATAATCCTAATAATTCTTGAAAATATTCGTCTACGAACCTTTTAATCCCATAAATCTTAGAATAATTTGCTGTAAAACACTAAATTTCTTGAAAACCAAGGTATAAAATCTTTTAAAACCTAATTATTCTTGAGAATATTCCTATGAAACTTTAATTCTCCCTTAAATCCTAGAATACATTGGTTTAAAATACTAAATTCCATGAAAACCTAGGTATAAAATTATCAAAAATTTCAATAATTCATGATAATATTCCTTTGAAAGCTTAATAATCCCATAAATCCTAGAATACTTTGGTGTAAAACACTAAATTTCATGAATACCATGACATATAATAATTAATAATCCCAATAATTCTTGAAAATATTCGTCTACCAACATTTTAATCCCATAAATCCTAGAATACTTGGTGTAAAACCCAAAATTCTATGACAATCAAGGTATAAAATCATTAAAAACCTAATCATTCTTGAGATTATTCTAATGAAACCTTTATAATCCCTTAAATCTTAGAATACTTTGGTGTAAAACACTAAATTCATTGAATACCATGTCATAAAATAATTAATAATCCTAATAATTCTTGAAAATATTCGTCTACGAACCTTTTAATCCCATAAATCTTAGAATAATTTGCTGTAAAACACTAAATTTCTTGAAAACCAAGGTATAAAATCTTTTAAAACCTAATCATTCTTGAGATTATTCTAATGAAACCTTAATAAACCCTTAAATCCTAGAATACATTTGGGTATATCACTAAATTCCATGAATACCATGGCATAAAATATTTTATAATCTCAATAATTCTTGAAAAAAGTAATATGAAAATTTAATAAACCCATAAATCCTAGAATACTTTGGGGTAAATCACTAAATTCCTTGAAATCCAAGGTATAAAATCTTTAATAAACCTTATTATTCTTGAGAATATTCGTCTACAAACCTTTTAACCCCATAAATACTAGAATACTTTGGTGTAAAACAATAAATTTCATGAATACCATGGCATATAATAATTAATAATCCCAATAATTCTTGAGAAGTATCCTATGAAAATTTAATAATCCTTTAAATTCTAGAATGCATTGGTGTAAAACCCAAAACTCTATGAAAATCAAGGTATAAAATCTTTAATAAACCTTATTATTCTTGAAAATATTCGTCTAAAAACCTTTTAACCCCATAAATCCTAGAATACTTTGGTGTAAAACACTAAATTCCTTAAATACCATGGCATAAATTATTTAATAATCCCAATAATACTTGAGAATATTCGTCTACAAAACTTATTATCCCATAAATCCTAGAATACTTGGTGTAAAACCCAAAACTCTATGAAAATGAAGGTATAAAATCTTTAAAAACCTAATCATTCTTGAGATTATTCTAATGAAACCTTAATAATCCCATAAATCCTAGAATACTTTGGGGTAAATCACTAAATTCCTTGAAATCCAAGGTATAAAATCTTTAATAAACCTTATTATTCTTGAGAATATTCGTCTAAAAACCTTTTAACCCCATAAATACTAGAATACTTTGGTGTAAAACAATAAATTTCATGAATACCATGGCATATAATAATTAATAATCCCAATCATTCTTGAGAATATTCGTCTACAAACCTTATAATCCCATAAATCTTAGAATACTTTGGTGTAAAACACTACATTTCTTGAAAACCAAGGTATAAAATTATTAAAAACCTAATTATTCTTGAGAATATTCCTATGAAACCTTAATTATCCCTTAAATTCTAGAATACTTTGGTGGAAAACACTAAATTTCATGAAAACCAAGGTATAATATCTTTCAATACCTAATCTTTCTTGAGAATATTCGTCTAAAAACCTTTTAATCCCATTAATTATAGAATACTTCGGTGTAAAACACTAAATTCCAATAAAACCAATGTATAAAATCTTTAAAAACCTACTTATTCTTGAGAATATTCCTATGAAACCTTAATTATCCCTTAAATCCTAGAATACTTTGGTTTTAAATTCTAAATTCCATGAAAACCTAGGTATAAAATTATCAAAAATTTCAATAATTCATGAGAATATTCCTATGAAACCTTAATAATCCCATAAATCCTAGAATACTTTGGGGTAAAACACTAAATTCCATGAATACCATGACATATAATAATTAATAATCCCAATAATTCTTGAAAATATTCGTCTTCAAACCTATTAATCCCATAAATCTTAGAATACTTTGGTGTAAAACACTACATTTCTTGAAAACCAAGGTATAAAATCATTAAAAACCTAATCATTCTTGAGATTATTCTAATGTAACCTTAATAATCCCTTAAATCCTAGAATACTTTGGTGTAAAAAATTCATTGAATACCATGTCATAAAATAATTAATAATCCCAATAATTCTTGAAAATATTCGTCTTCGAACCTTTTAATCCCATAAATCCTAGAATACTTTGGTGTAAAACACTAAATTTCTTGAATACCATGGCATCAAATATTTAATAATCCCAATAATTCTTGAAATATGTAGTATGAATATTTAATAATCCATAAATCCTATAATACTTTTGGGTATATCACTAAATTCCTTGAATACCATGACAAATAATAATTAATAATCCCAATAATTCTTGAAAATATTCGTCTACCAACATTTTAATCCCATAAATCCTAGAATACTTGGTGTAAAACCCAAAATTCTATGACAATCAAGGTATAAAATCATTAAAAACCTAATCATTCTTGAGATTATTCTAATGAAACCTTTATAATCCCTTAAATCCTAGAATACTTTGGTGTAAAACACTAAATTCATTGAATACCATGTCATAAAATAATTAATAATCCTAATAATTCTTGAAAATATTCGTCTACGAACCTTTTAATCCCATAAATCTTAGAATAATTTGCTGTAAAACACTAAATTTCTTGAAAACCAAGGTATAAAATCTTTTAAAACCTAATTATTCTTGAGAATATTCCTATGAAACTTTAATTATCCCTTAAATCCTAGAATACTTTGGTTTAAAATACTAAATTCCATGAAAACCTAGGTATAAAATTATCAAAAATTTCAATAATTCATGATAATATTCCTTTGAAACCTTAATAATCCCATAAATCCTAGAATACTTTGGTGTAAAACACTAAATTTCATGAATACCATGACATATAATAATTAATAATCCCAATAATTCTTGAAAATATTCGTCTACGAACCTTTTAATCCCATAAATCCTAGAATACTTGGTGTAAAACCCAAAATTCTATGACAATCCAGGTATAAAATCATTAAAAACCAAATCATTCTTGAGATTATTCTAATGAAACCTTAATAATCCTTTAAATTCTAGAATACTTTGGTGTAAAAAATTCATTGAATACCATGTCATAAAATAATTAATAATCCCAATAATTCTTGAAAATATTCGTCTTCGAACCTTTTAATCCCATAAATCCTAGAATACTTTGGTGTAAAACACTAAATTTCTTGAATACCATGGCATTAAATATTTAATAATCCCAATAATTCTTGAAATATGTAGTATGAATATTTAATAATCCATAAATCCTATAATACTTTTGGGTATATCACTAAATTCCTTGAATACCATGACAAATAATAATTAATAATCCCAATAATTCTTGAAAATATTCGTCTACCAACATTTTAATCCCATAAATCCTAGAATACTTGGTGTAAAACCCAAAATTCTATGACAATCAAGGTATAAAATCATTAAAAACCTAATCATTCTTGAGATTATTCTAATGAAACCTTTATAATCCCTTAAATCCTAGAATACTTTGGTGTAAAACACTAAATTCATTGAATACCATGTCATAAAATAATTAATAATCCTAATAATTCTTGAAAATATTCGTCTACGAACCTTTTAATCCCATAAATCTTAGAATAATTTGCTGTAAAACACTAAATTTCTTGAAAACCAAGGTATAAAATCTTTAAAAACCTACTTATTCTTGAGAATATTCCTATGAAACCTTAATTATCCCTTAAATCCTAGAATACTTTGGTTTTAAATTCTAAATTCCATGAAAACCTAGGTATAAAATTATCAAAAATTTCAATAATTCATGAGAATATTCCTATGAAACCTTAATAATCCCATAAATCTTAGAATACTTTGGGGTAAAACACTAAATTCCATGAATACCATGACATATAATAATTAATAATCCCAATAATTCTTGAAAATATTCGTCTTCAAACCTATTAATCCCATAAATCTTAGAATACTTTGGTGTAAAACACTACATTTCTTGAAAACCAAGGTATAAAATCATTAAAAACCTAATCATTCTTGAGATTATTCTAATGTAACCTTAATAATCCCTTAAATCCTAGAATACTTTGGTGTAAAAAATTCATTGAATACCATGTCATAAAATAATTAATAATCCCAATAATTCTTGAAAATATTCGTCTTCGAACCTTTTAATCCCATAAATCCTAGAATACTTTGGTGTAAAACACTAAATTTCTTGAATACCATGGCATCAAATATTTAATAATCCCAATAATTCTTGAAATATGTAGTATGAATATTTAATAATCCATAAATCCTATAATACTTTTGGGTATATCACTAAATTCCTTGAATACCATGACAAATAATAATTAATAATCCCAATAATTCTTGAAAATATTCGTCTACCAACATTTTAATCCCATAAATCCTAGAATACTTGGTGTAAAACCCAAAATTCTATGACAATCAAGGTATAAAATCATTAAAAACCTAATCATTCTTGAGATTATTCTAATGAAACCTTTATAATCCCTTAAATCCTAGAATACTTTGGTGTAAAACACTAAATTCATTGAATACCATGTCATAAAATAATTAATAATCCTAATAATTCTTGAAAATATTCGTCTACGAACCTTTTAATCCCATAAATCTTAGAATAATTTGCTGTAAAACACTAAATTTCTTGAAAACCAAGGTATAAAATCTTTTAAAACCTAATTATTCTTGAGAATATTCCTATGAAACTTTAATTATCCCTTAAATCCTAGAATACTTTGGTTTAAAATACTAAATTCCATGAAAACCTAGGTATAAAATTATCAAAAATTTCAATAATTCATGATAATATTCCTTTGAAACCTTAATAATCCCATAAATCCTAGAATACTTTGGTGTAAAACACTAAATTTCATGAATACCATGACATATAATAATTAATAATCCCAATAATTCTTGAAAATATTCGTCTACGAACCTTTTAATCCCATAAATCCTAGAATACTTGGTGTAAAACCCAAAATTCTATGACAATCCAGGTATAAAATCATTAAAAACCAAATCATTCTTGAGATTATTCTAATGAAACCTTAATAATCCTTTAAATTCTAGAATACTTTGGTGTAAAAAATTCATTGAATACCATGTCATAAAATAATTTATAATCCCAATAATTCTTGAAAATATTCGTCTTCGAACCTTTTAATCCCATAAATCCTAGAATACTTTGGTGTAAAACACTAAATTTCTTGAATACCATGGCATTAAATATTTAATAATCCCAATAATTCTTGAAATATGTAGTATGAATATTTAATAATCCATAAATCCTATAATACTTTTGGGTATATCACTAAATTCCTTGAATACCATGACAAATAATAATTAATAATCCCAATAATTCTTGAAAATATTCGTCTACCAACATTTTAATCCCATAAATCCTAGAATACTTGGTGTAAAACCCAAAATTCTATGACAATCAAGGTATAAAATCATTAAAAACCTAATCATTCTTGAGATTATTCTAATGAAACCTTTATAATCCCTTAAATCCTAGAATACTTTGGTGTAAAACACTAAATTCATTGAATACCATGTCATAAAATAATTAATAATCCTAATAATTCTTGAAAATATTCGTCTACGAACCTTTTAATCCCATAAATCTTAGAATAATTTGCTGTAAAACACTAAATTTCTTGAAAACCAAGGTATAAAATCTTTTAAAACCTAATTATTCTTGAGAATATTCCTATGAAACTTTAATTATCCCTTAAATCCTAGAATACTTTGGTTTAAAATACTAAATTCCATGAAAACCTAGGTATAAAATTATCAAAAATTTCAATAATTCATGATAATATTCCTTTGAAACCTTAATAATCCCATAAATCCTAGAATACTTTGGTGTAAAACACTAAATTTCATGAATACCATGACATATAATAATTAATAATCCCAATAATTCTTGAAAATATTCGTCTACGAACCTTTTAATCCCATAAATCCTAGAATACTTGGTGTAAAACCCAAAATTCTATGACAATCCAGGTATAAAATCATTAAAAACCAAATCATTCTTGAGATTATTCTAATGAAACCTTAATAATCCTTTAAATTCTAGAATACATTGATGTAATACACTAAATTCCTTGAATACCATGGCATAAAATATTTTATAATCCCAATAATTCTTGAAAAAAGTTGTATGAAAATTTAATAAACCCTATAAAATCTTTAATAAACCTTATTATTCTTGAAAATATTCGTCTAAAAACCTTTTAACCCCATAAATCCTAGAATACTTTGGTGTAAAAAACTAAATTTCTTGAATACCATGTTATAAATTATTTAATAATCCCAATAATACTTGAGAATATTCGTCTACAAACCTTATAATCCCATAAATCCTAGAATACTTGGTGTAAAACACAAAATTCTATGAAAATCAAGGTATAAAATCTTTAAAAACCTAATCATTCTTGATATTATTCAAATGAAACCTTTATAATCCTATAAATTCTAGAATACTTTGGTGAAAAAAAAATAAATTCCATGAATACCATGGCATAAAATAATTAATAATCCCAATAATTCTTAAGAATATTCGTCTACAAACCTTTTAATCCCATAAATCCTTGAATACTTGGTGTAAAACACAAAATTCTATGATAATCAAGGTATAAAATCTTTAAAAACCTAATCATTCTTGAGATTATTCTAATGAAACCTTAATAATCCCATAAATCCTAGAATACTTTGGGGTAAATCACTAAATTCCTTGAAATCCAAGGTATAAAATCTTTAATAAACCTTATTATTCTTGAGAATATTCGTCTAAAAACCTTTTAACCCCATAAATACTAGAATACTTTGGTGTAAAACAATAAATTTCATGAATACCATGGCATATAATAATTAATAATCCCAATCATTCTTGAGAATATTCGTCTACAAACCTTATAATCCCATTAATCTTAGAATACTTTGGTGTAAAACACTACATTTCTTGAAAACCAAGGTATAAAATTATTAAAAACCTAATTATTCTTGAGAATATTCCTATGAAACCTTAATTATCCCTTAAATTCTAGAATACTTTGGTGGAAAACACTAAATTTCATGAAAACCAAGGTATAATATCTTTCAATACCTAATCTTTCTTGAGAATATTCGTCTAAAAACCTTTTAATCCCATTAATTATAGAATACTTCGGTGTAAAACACTAAATTCCAATAAAACCAATGTATAAAATCTTTAAAAACCTACTTATTCTTGAGAATATTCCTATGAAACCTTAATTATCCCTTAAATCCTAGAATACTTTGGTTTTAAATTCTAAATTCCATGAAAACCTAGGTATAAAATTATCAAAAATTTCAATAATTCATGAGAATATTCCTATGAAACCTTAATAATCCCATAAATCCTAGAATACTTTGGGGTAAAACACTAAATTCCATGAATACCATGACATATAATAATTAATAATCCCAATAATTCTTGAAAATATTCGTCTTCAAACCTATTAATCCCATAAATCTTAGAATACTTTGGTGTAAAACACTACATTTCTTGAAAACCAAGGTATAAAATCATTAAAAACCTAATCATTCTTGAGATTATTCTAATGTAACCTTAATAATCCCTTAAATCCTAGAATACTTTGGTGTAAAAAATTCATTGAATACCATGTCATAAAATAATTAATAATCCCAATAATTCTTGAAAATATTCGTCTTCGAACCTTTTAATCCCATAAATCCTAGAATACTTTGGTGTAAAACACTAAATTTCTTGAATACCATGGCATCAAATATTTAATAATCCCAATAATTCTTGAAATATGTAGTATGAATATTTAATAATCCATAAATCCTATAATACTTTTGGGTATATCACTAAATTCCTTGAATACCATGACAAATAATAATTAATAATCCCAATAATTCTTGAAAATATTCGTCTACCAACATTTTAATCCCATAAATCCTAGAATACTTGGTGTAAAACCCAAAATTCTATGACAATCAAGGTATAAAATCATTAAAAACCTAATCATTCTTGAGATTATTCTAATGAAACCTTTATAATCCCTTAAATCCTAGAATACTTTGGTGTAAAACACTAAATTCATTGAATACCATGTCATAAAATAATTAATAATCCTAATAATTCTTGAAAATATTCGTCTACGAACCTTTTAATCCCATAAATCTTAGAATAATTTGCTGTAAAACACTAAATTTCTTGAAAACCAAGGTATAAAATCTTTTAAAACCTAATTATTCTTGAGAATATTCCTATGAAACTTTAATTATCCCTTAAATCCTAGAATACTTTGGTTTAAAATACTAAATTCCATGAAAACCTAGGTATAAAATTATCAAAAATTTCAATAATTCATGATAATATTCCTTTGAAACCTTAATAATCCCATAAATCCTAGAATACTTTGGTGTAAAACACTAAATTTCATGAATACCATGACATATAATAATTAATAATCCCAATAATTCTTGAAAATATTCGTCTACGAACCTTTTAATCCCATAAATCCTAGAATACTTGGTGTAAAACCCAAAATTCTATGACAATCCAGGTATAAAATCATTAAAAACCAAATCATTCTTGAGATTATTCTAATGAAACCTTAATAATCCTTTAAATTCTAGAATACTTTGGTGTAAAAAATTCATTGAATACCATGTCATAAAATAATTAATAATCCCAATAATTCTTGAAAATATTCGTCTTCGAACCTTTTAATCCCATAAATCCTAGAATACTTTGGTGTAAAACACTAAATTTCTTGAATACCATGGCATCAAATATTTAATAATCCCAATAATTCTTGAAATATGTAGTATGAATATTTAATAATCCATAAATCCTATAATACTTTTGGGTATATCACTAAATTCCTTGAATACCATGACAAATAATAATTAATAATCCCAATAATTCTTGAAAATATTCGTCTACCAACATTTTAATCCCATAAATCCTAGAATACTTGGTGTAAAACCCAAAATTCTATGACAATCAAGGTATAAAATCATTAAAAACCTAATCATTCTTGAGATTATTCTAATGAAACCTTTATAATCCCTTAAATCCTAGAATACTTTGGTGTAAAACACTAAATTCATTGAATACCATGTCATAAAATAATTAATAATCCTAATAATTCTTGAAAATATTCGTCTACGAACCTTTTAATCCCATAAATCTTAGAATAATTTGCTGTAAAACACTAAATTTCTTGAAAACCAAGGTATAAAATCTTTTAAAACCTAATTATTCTTGAGAATATTCCTATGAAACTTTAATTATCCCTTAAATCCTAGAATACTTTGGTTTAAAATACTAAATTCCATGAAAACCTAGGTATAAAATTATCAAAAATTTCAATAATTCATGATAATATTCCTTTGAAACCTTAATAATCCCATAAATCCTAGAATACTTTGGTGTAAAACACTAAATTTCATGAATACCATGACATATAATAATTAATAATCCCAATAATTCTTGAAAATATTCGTCTACGAACCTTTTAATCCCATAAATCCTAGAATACTTGGTGTAAAACCCAAAATTCTATGACAATCCAGGTATAAAATCATTAAAAACCAAATCATTCTTGAGATTATTCTAATGAAACCTTAATAATCCTTTAAATTCTAGAATACATTGATGTAATACACTAAATTCCTTGAATACCATGGCATAAAATATTTTATAATCCCAATAATTCTTGAAAAAAGTAGTATGAAAATTTAATAAACCCTATAAAATCTTTAATAAACCTTATTATTCTTGAAAATATTCGTCTAAAAACCTTTTAACCCCATAAATCCTAGAATACTTTGGTGTAAAAAACTAAATTTCTTGAATACCATGTTATAAATTATTTAATAATCCCAATAATACTTGAGAATATTCGTCTACAAACCTTATAATCCCATAAATCCTAGAATACTTGGTGTAAAACACAAAATTCTATGAAAATCAAGGTATAAAATCTTTAAAAACCTAATCATTCTTGATATTATTCAAATGAAACCTTTATAATCCTATAAATTCTAGAATACTTTGGTGAAAAAAAAATAAATTCCATGAATACCATGGCATAAAATAATTAATAATCCCAATAATTCTTAAGAATATTCGTCTACAAACCTTTTAATCCCATAAATCCTTGAATACTTGGTGTAAAACACAAAATTCTATGATAATCAAGGTATAAAATCTTTAAAAACCTAATCATTCTTGAGATTATTCTAATGAAACCTTAATAATCCCATAAATCCTAGAATACTTTGGGGTAAATCACTAAATTCCTTGAAATCCAAGGTATAAAATCTTTAATAAACCTTATTATTCTTGAGAATATTCGTCTAAAAACCTTTTAACCCCATAAATACTAGAATACTTTGGTGTAAAACAATAAATTTCATGAATACCATGGCATATAATAATTAATAATCCCAATCATTCTTGAGAATATTCGTCTACAAACCTTATAATCCCATAAATCTTAGAATACTTTGGTGTAAAACACTACATTTCTTGAAAACCAAGGTATAAAATTATTAAAAACCTAATTATTCTTGAGAATATTCCTATGAAACCTTAATTATCCCTTAAATTCTAGAATACTTTGGTGGAAAACACTAAATTTCATGAAAACCAAGGTATAATATCTTTCAATACCTAATCTTTCTTGAGAATATTCGTCTAAAAACCTTTTAATCCCATTAATTATAGAATACTTCGGTGTAAAACACTAAATTCCAATAAAACCAATGTATAAAATCTTTAAAAACCTACTTATTCTTGAGAATATTCCTATGAAACCTTAATTATCCCTTAAATCCTAGAATACTTTGGTTTTAAATTCTAAATTCCATGAAAACCTAGGTATAAAATTATCAAAAATTTCAATAATTCATGAGAATATTCCTATGAAACCTTAATAATCCCATAAATCCTAGAATACTTTGGGGTAAAACACTAAATTCCATGAATACCATGACATATAATAATTAATAATCCCAATAATTCTTGAAAATATTCGTCTTCAAACCTATTAATCCCATAAATCTTAGAATACTTTGGTGTAAAACACTACATTTCTTGAAAACCAAGGTATAAAATCATTAAAAACCTAATCATTCTTGAGATTATTCTAATGTAACCTTAATAATCCCTTAAATCCTAGAATACTTTGGTGTAAAAAATTCATTGAATACCATGTCATAAAATAATTAATAATCCCAATAATTCTTGAAAATATTCGTCTTCGAACCTTTTAATCCCATAAATCCTAGAATACTTTGGTGTAAAACACTAAATTTCTTGAATACCATGGCATCAAATATTTAATAATCCCAATAATTCTTGAAATATGTAGTATGAATATTTAATAATCCATAAATCCTATAATACTTTTGGGTATATCACTAAATTCCTTGAATACCATGACAAATAATAATTAATAATCCCAATAATTCTTGAAAATATTCGTCTACCAACATTTTAATCCCATAAATCCTAGAATACTTGGTGTAAAACCCAAAATTCTATGACAATCAAGGTATAAAATCATTAAAAACCTAATCATTCTTGAGATTATTCTAATGAAACCTTTATAATCCCTTAAATCCTAGAATACTTTGGTGTAAAACACTAAATTCATTGAATACCATGTCATAAAATAATTAATAATCCTAATAATTCTTGAAAATATTCGTCTACGAACCTTTTAATCCCATAAATCTTAGAATAATTTGCTGTAAAACACTAAATTTCTTGAAAACCAAGGTATAAAATCTTTTAAAACCTAATTATTCTTGAGAATATTCCTATGAAACTTTAATTATCCCTTAAATCCTAGAATACTTTGGTTTAAAATACTAAATTCCATGAAAACCTAGGTATAAAATTATCAAAAATTTCAATAATTCATGATAATATTCCTTTGAAACCTTAATAATCCCATAAATCCTAGAATACTTTGGTGTAAAACACTAAATTTCATGAATACCATGACATATAATAATTAATAATCCCAATAATTCTTGAAAATATTCGTCTACGAACCTTTTAATCCCATAAATCCTAGAATACTTGGTGTAAAACCCAAAATTCTATGACAATCCAGGTATAAAATCATTAAAAACCAAATCATTCTTGAGATTATTCTAATGAAACCTTAATAATCCTTTAAATTCTAGAATACTTTGGTGTAAAAAATTCATTGAATACCATGTCATAAAATAATTAATAATCCCAATAATTCTTGAAAATATTCGTCTTCGAACCTTTTAATCCCATAAATCCTAGAATACTTTGGTGTAAAACACTAAATTTCTTGAATACCATGGCATCAAATATTTAATAATCCCAATAATTCTTGAAATATGTAGTATGAATATTTAATAATCCATAAATCCTATAATACTTTTGGGTATATCACTAAATTCCTTGAATACCATGACAAATAATAATTAATAATCCCAATAATTCTTGAAAATATTCGTCTACCAACATTTTAATCCCATAAATCCTAGAATACTTGGTGTAAAACCCAAAATTCTATGACAATCAAGGTATAAAATCATTAAAAACCTAATCATTCTTGAGATTATTCTAATGAAACCTTTATAATCCCTTAAATCCTAGAATACTTTGGTGTAAAACACTAAATTCATTGAATACCATGTCATAAAATAATTAATAATCCTAATAATTCTTGAAAATATTCGTCTACGAACCTTTTAATCCCATAAATCTTAGAATAATTTGCTGTAAAACACTAAATTTCTTGAAAACCAAGGTATAAAATCTTTTAAAACCTAATTATTCTTGAGAATATTCCTATGAAACTTTAATTATCCCTTAAATCCTAGAATACTTTGGTTTAAAATACTAAATTCCATGAAAACCTAGGTATAAAATTATCAAAAATTTCAATAATTCATGATAATATTCCTTTGAAACCTTAATAATCCCATAAATCCTAGAATACTTTGGTGTAAAACACTAAATTTCATGAATACCATGACATATAATAATTAATAATCCCAATAATTCTTGAAAATATTCGTCTACGAACCTTTTAATCCCATAAATCCTAGAATACTTGGTGTAAAACCCAAAATTCTATGACAATCCAGGTATAAAATCATTAAAAACCAAATCATTCTTGAGATTATTCTAATGAAACCTTAATAATCCTTTAAATTCTAGAATACATTGATGTAATACACTAAATTCCTTGAATACCATGGCATAAAATATTTTATAATCCCAATAATTCTTGAAAAAAGTAGTATGAAAATTTAATAAACCCTATAAAATCTTTAATAAACCTTATTATTCTTGAAAATATTCGTCTAAAAACCTTTTAACCCCATAAATCCTAGAATACTTTGGTGTAAAAAACTAAATTTCTTGAATACCATGGCATAAATTATTTAATAATCCCAATAATACTTGAGAATATTCGTCTACAAACCTTATAATCCCATAAATCCTAGAATACTTGGTGTAAAACACAAAATTCTATGAAAATCAAGGTATAAAATCTTTAAAAACCTAATCATTTTTGATATTATTCAAATGAAACCTTTATAACCCTATAAATTCTAGAATACTTTGGTGAAAAAAAAATAAATTCCATGAATACCATGGCATAAAATAATTAATAATCCCAATAATTCTTAAGAATATTCGTCTACAAACCTTTTAATCCCATAAATCCTTGAATACTTGGTGTAAAACACAAAATTCTATGATAATCAAGGTATAAAATCTTTAAAAACCTAATCATTCTTGAGATTATTCTAATGAAACCTTAATAATCCCATAAATCCTAGAATACTTTGGGGTAAATCACTAAATTCCTTGAAATCCAAGGTATAAAATCTTTAATAAACCTTATTATTCTTGAGAATATTCGTCTAAAAACCTTTTAACCCCATAAATACTAGAATACTTTGGTGTAAAACAATAAATTTCATGAATACCATGGCATATAATAATTAATAATCCCAATCATTCTTGAGAATATTCGTCTACAAACCTTATAATCCCATAAATCTTAGAATACTTTGGTGTAAAACACTACATTTCTTGAAAACCAAGGTATAAAATTATTAAAAACCTAATTATTCTTGAGAATATTCCTATGAAACCTTAATTATCCCTTAAATTCTAGAATACTTTGGTGGAAAACACTAAATTTCATGAAAACCAAGGTATAATATCTTTCAATACCTAATCTTTCTTGAGAATATTCGTCTAAAAACCTTTTAATCCCATTAATTATAGAATACTTCGGTGTAAAACACTAAATTCCAATAAAACCAATGTATAAAATCTTTAAAAACCTACTTATTCTTGAGAATATTCCTATGAAACCTTAATTATCCCTTAAATCCTAGAATACTTTGGTTTTAAATTCTAAATTCCATGAAAACCTAGGTATAAAATTATCAAAAATTTCAATAATTCATGAGAATATTCCTATGAAACCTTAATAATCCCATAAATCCTAGAATACTTTGGGGTAAAACACTAAATTCCATGAATACCATGACATATAATAATTAATAATCCCAATAATTCTTGAAAATATTCGTCTTCAAACCTATTAATCCCATAAATCTTAGAATACTTTGGTGTAAAACACTACATTTCTTGAAAACCAAGGTATAAAATCATTAAAAACCTAATCATTCTTGAGATTATTCTAATGTAACCTTAATAATCCCTTAAATCCTAGAATACTTTGGTGTAAAAAATTCATTGAATACCATGTCATAAAATAATTAATAATCCCAATAATTCTTGAAAATATTCGTCTTCGAACCTTTTAATCCCATAAATCCTAGAATACTTTGGTGTAAAACACTAAATTTCTTGAATACCATGGCATCAAATATTTAATAATCCCAATAATTCTTGAAATATGTAGTATGAATATTTAATAATCCATAAATCCTATAATACTTTTGGGTATATCACTAAATTCCTTGAATACCATGACAAATAATAATTAATAATCCCAATAATTCTTGAAAATATTCGTCTACCAACATTTTAATCCCATAAATCCTAGAATACTTGGTGTAAAACCCAAAATTCTATGACAATCAAGGTATAAAATCATTAAAAACCTAATCATTCTTGAGATTATTCTAATGAAACCTTTATAATCCCTTAAATCCTAGAATACTTTGGTGTAAAACACTAAATTCATTGAATACCATGTCATAAAATAATTAATAATCCTAATAATTCTTGAAAATATTCGTCTACGAACCTTTTAATCCCATAAATCTTAGAATAATTTGCTGTAAAACACTAAATTTCTTGAAAACCAAGGTATAAAATCTTTTAAAACCTAATTATTCTTGAGAATATTCCTATGAAACTTTAATTATCCCTTAAATCCTAGAATACTTTGGTTTAAAATACTAAATTCCATGAAAACCTAGGTATAAAATTATCAAAAATTTCAATAATTCATGATAATATTCCTTTGAAACCTTAATAATCCCATAAATCCTAGAATACTTTGGTGTAAAACACTAAATTTCATGAATACCATGACATATAATAATTAATAATCCCAATAATTCTTGAAAATATTCGTCTACGAACCTTTTAATCCCATAAATCCTAGAATACTTGGTGTAAAACCCAAAATTCTATGACAATCCAGGTATAAAATCATTAAAAACCAAATCATTCTTGAGATTATTCTAATGAAACCTTAATAATCCTTTAAATTCTAGAATACTTTGGTGTAAAAAATTCATTGAATACCATGTCATAAAATAATTAATAATCCCAATAATTCTTGAAAATATTCGTCTTCGAACCTTTTAATCCCATAAATCCTAGAATACTTTGGTGTAAAACACTAAATTTCTTGAATACCATGGCATCAAATATTTAATAATCCCAATAATTCTTGAAATATGTAGTATGAATATTTAATAATCCATAAATCCTATAATACTTTTGGGTATATCACTAAATTCCTTGAATACCATGACAAATAATAATTAATAATCCCAATAATTCTTGAAAATATTCGTCTACCAACATTTTAATCCCATAAATCCTAGAATACTTGGTGTAAAACCCAAAATTCTATGACAATCAAGGTATAAAATCATTAAAAACCTAATCATTCTTGAGATTATTCTAATGAAACCTTTATAATCCCTTAAATCCTAGAATACTTTGGTGTAAAACACTAAATTCATTGAATACCATGTCATAAAATAATTAATAATCCTAATAATTCTTGAAAATATTCGTCTACGAACCTTTTAATCCCATAAATCTTAGAATAATTTGCTGTAAAACACTAAATTTCTTGAAAACCAAGGTATAAAATCTTTTAAAACCTAATTATTCTTGAGAATATTCCTATGAAACTTTAATTATCCCTTAAATCCTAGAATACTTTGGTTTAAAATACTAAATTCCATGAAAACCTAGGTATAAAATTATCAAAAATTTCAATAATTCATGATAATATTCCTTTGAAACCTTAATAATCCCATAAATCCTAGAATACTTTGGTGTAAAACACTAAATTTCATGAATACCATGACATATAATAATTAATAATCCCAATAATTCTTGAAAATATTCGTCTACGAACCTTTTAATCCCATAAATCCTAGAATACTTGGTGTAAAACCCAAAATTCTATGACAATCCAGGTATAAAATCATTAAAAACCAAATCATTCTTGAGATTATTCTAATGAAACCTTAATAATCCTTTAAATTCTAGAATACATTGATGTAATACACTAAATTCCTTGAATACCATGGCATAAAATATTTTATAATCCCAATAATTCTTGAAAAAAGTAGTATGAAAATTTAATAAACCCTATAAAATCTTTAATAAACCTTATTATTCTTGAAAATATTCGTCTAAAAACCTTTTAACCCCATAAATCCTAGAATACTTTGGTGTAAAAAACTAAATTTCTTGAATACCATGGCATAAATTATTTAATAATCCCAATAATACTTGAGAATATTCGTCTACAAACCTTATAATCCCATAAATCCTAGAATACTTGGTGTAAAACACAAAATTCTATGAAAATCAAGGTATAAAATCTTTAAAAACCTAATCATTCTTGATATTATTCAAATGAAACCTTTATAATCCTATAAATTCTAGAATACTTTGGTGAAAAAAAAATAAATTCCATGAATACCATGGCATAAAATAATTAATAATCCCAATAATTCTTAAGAATATTCGTCTACAAACCTTTTAATCCCATAAATCCTTGAATACTTGGTGTAAAACACAAAATTCTATGATAATCAAGGTATAAAATCTTTAAAAACCTAATCATTCTTGAGATTATTCTAATGAAACCTTAATAATCCCATAAATCCTAGAATACTTTGGGGTAAATCACTAAATTCCTTGAAATCCAAGGTATAAAATCTTTAATAAACCTTATTATTCTTGAGAATATTCGTCTAAAAACCTTTTAACCCCATAAATACTAGAATACTTTGGTGTAAAACAATAAATTTCATGAATACCATGGCATATAATAATTAATAATCCCAATCATTCTTGAGAATATTCGTCTACAAACCTTATAATCCCATAAATCTTAGAATACTTTGGTGTAAAACACTACATTTCTTGAAAACCAAGGTATAAAATTATTAAAAACCTAATTATTCTTGAGAATATTCCTATGAAACCTTAATTATCCCTTAAATTCTAGAATACTTTGGTGGAAAACACTAAATTTCATGAAAACCAAGGTATAATATCTTTCAATACCTAATCTTTCTTGAGAATATTCGTCTAAAAACCTTTTAATCCCATTAATTATAGAATACTTCGGTGTAAAACACTAAATTCCAATAAAACCAATGTATAAAATCTTTAAAAACCTACTTATTCTTGAGAATATTCCTATGAAACCTTAATTATCCCTTAAATCCTAGAATACTTTGGTTTTAAATTCTAAATTCCATGAAAACCTAGGTATAAAATTATCAAAAATTTCAATAATTCATGAGAATATTCCTATGAAACCTTAATAATCCCATAAATCCTAGAATACTTTGGGGTAAAACACTAAATTCCATGAATACCATGACATATAATAATTAATAATCCCAATAATTCTTGAAAATATTCGTCTTCAAACCTATTAATCCCATAAATCTTAGAATACTTTGGTGTAAAACACTACATTTCTTGAAAACCAAGGTATAAAATCATTAAAAACCTAATCATTCTTGAGATTATTCTAATGTAACCTTAATAATCCCTTAAATCCTAGAATACTTTGGTGTAAAAAATTCATTGAATACCATGTCATAAAATAATTAATAATCCCAATAATTCTTGAAAATATTCGTCTTCGAACCTTTTAATCCCATAAATCCTAGAATACTTTGGTGTAAAACACTAAATTTCTTGAATACCATGGCATCAAATATTTAATAATCCCAATAATTCTTGAAATATGTAGTATGAATATTTAATAATCCATAAATCCTATAATACTTTTGGGTATATCACTAAATTCCTTGAATACCATGACAAATAATAATTAATAATCCCAATAATTCTTGAAAATATTCGTCTACCAACATTTTAATCCCATAAATCCTAGAATACTTGGTGTAAAACCCAAAATTCTATGACAATCAAGGTATAAAATCATTAAAAACCTAATCATTCTTGAGATTATTCTAATGAAACCTTTATAATCCCTTAAATCCTAGAATACTTTGGTGTAAAACACTAAATTCATTGAATACCATGTCATAAAATAATTAATAATCCTAATAATTCTTGAAAATATTCGTCTACGAACCTTTTAATCCCATAAATCTTAGAATAATTTGCTGTAAAACACTAAATTTCTTGAAAACCAAGGTATAAAATCTTTTAAAACCTAATTATTCTTGAGAATATTCCTATGAAACTTTAATTATCCCTTAAATCCTAGAATACTTTGGTTTAAAATACTAAATTCCATGAAAACCTAGGTATAAAATTATCAAAAATTTCAATAATTCATGATAATATTCCTTTGAAACCTTAATAATCCCATAAATCCTAGAATACTTTGGTGTAAAACACTAAATTTCATGAATACCATGACATATAATAATTAATAATCCCAATAATTCTTGAAAATATTCGTCTACGAACCTTTTAATCCCATAAATCCTAGAATACTTGGTGTAAAACCCAAAATTCTATGACAATCCAGGTATAAAATCATTAAAAACCAAATCATTCTTGAGATTATTCTAATGAAACCTTAATAATCCTTTAAATTCTAGAATACATTGATGTAATACACTAAATTCCTTGAATACCATGGCATAAAATATTTTATAATCCCAATAATTCTTGAAAAAAGTAGTATGAAAATTTAATAAACCCTATAAAATCTTTAATAAACCTTATTATTCTTGAAAATATTCGTCTAAAAACCTTTTATCCCCATAAATCCTAGAATACTTTGGTGTAAAAAACTAAATTTCTTGAATACCATGGCATAAATTATTTAATAATCCCAATAATACTTGAGAATATTCGTCTACAAACCTTATAATCCCATAAATCCTAGAATACTTGGTGTAAAACACAAAATTCTATGAAAATCAAGGTATAAAATCTTTAAAAACCTAATCATTCTTGATATTATTCAAATGAAACCTTTATAATCCTATAAATTCTAGAATACTTTGGTGAAAAAAAAATAAATTCCATGAATACCATGGCATAAAATAATTAATAATCCCAATAATTCTTAAGAATATTCGTCTACAAACCTTTTAATCCCATAAATCCTTGAATACTTGGTGTAAAACACAAAATTCTATGATAATCAAGGTATAAAATTTTTAAAAACCTAATCATTCTTGAGATTATTCTAATGAAACCTTAATAATCCCTTAAATCCTAGAATACTTTGGTGTAAAACACTAAATTCCTTGAATACCATGTCATATAATAATTAATAATCCCAATAATTCTTGAAAATATTCGTTTTTATTCGTTATTAATGTTTTATAAATCGATTTTAATTAGGTTCACTAAGTTCGTCATTTTGATAAAAAACAAAAACGTTGAATACAATAATGAACATAACCGTTAGCTTTTAATGAATAAATTCTAAGTGATAACACTAACTTAAATATTAATTTCGCACGAAGTGAACTATTACCTACAATATATGTATACATTTTACTTGGTCATTGTCAGTATTTACTATTTATTCATTATTCGTGTTGTAGTTTCTATGTATTATATGTATTTATATTTGTATGAGTCTATACCGTGTGTCCCCAAAAACAGGTTACACTTATATATCACTTATATTATCTGTATATATTTAATTCTGTTTGCGGTGAGTTAAACTAAACTAATGAATCATATATTCCTGTGACTTACCAATTTCTAATCTCGTGTATTTTACGCATACGCAACACAACTTCATGTTTTTTTAAAACTGCAATCCCTATTTTGAATGTCCTCTTCGAATTAATCAATTTGTTTCCATTTTGATCTATCAACATGTAATCTAAACTCAAAATTGACGAAATTAGAGTTATAGGTATATTTTTAAAAAAATGTATTAAATTTTATATATATTTTTTTTTTAATTTGACATATTTTTGCAATTTAAACACCGTAATATTACGATAAATTATAGTATTATAAAAATAATTAATTTTTTACTATCTAACAATTATTATTTTATTTTATTATTACATACTATGAAATTACATAAATTACAAGCCAATGCTCATTATAATATGATACATTATACACTTATTATTTAATATCTATGAATTATTATTTTATTTTATAATTACACAATATAAAATTACAGAAATTACATAATTTATTAAAAAAACATGTATTTTCAGGAACTACAATTCTAAATTTCCATTTGTATTTAATAATACTAAAAGCGGGTAAGTGGGTATCGCTCTGCTATATATTATGGGGTGGGGTGGACCTCAGACTATGGTAGGTTAAATTTGAATGCAATGATAGGTATCATTGTATACGAAGAACGATTCTGAACGAAGATGATTTGTCAGTTTAGGATATATTATATTTAAATATTGTCATATATTCTATTTTGAAACAAATAGTATAGTTTTTATATGTTACTATGGTTACTTTATAGTATCTGTTTATTAATAATCAAAAAAATCGATTTTGTCGAAAAGTGGTTTTTCGTAAAATTGCCATTTTTCTGTCACCTTTTAGATTCTGAACGGAGTGATGAATGTATTGATTTTGCAATGATGTGTGTTTTTTTAGATTCTGAACGAAGTGATGAATGTATTGCTTTTACAATGATGTGTGTTTTTTTTTTTTTTTTTTTTTTTGTGTCTGACTCCAACATTTGGAGCAGTAATAATGCTCCGATTTTTGACTTCAGCCCCTCTATGAATAGGGAATTGAATCTAGTTGGTACTTTAGGGGGGTCAAAATTAAAATTTTCTAATAGTTTTCAAAAAAATCGAGAAAAACAAATAAAAAATGACAGAAAAATGGAAATTTTACGGAAAAACCACTTTTCGACAAAATCGATTTTTTGATTTTGCTGTAACTCAAAAACTAATCATTGTAAATACTTGAAATTTTCAGCAAATGTTTATATTATGGTTATCTCTTTACAGTTAAATTTTCAAAATATTTTGACCATTTTTAAGCTACTAATAGACAATTGAAATTTTCGACTTTTCTAAGTTTTTTTTTCTTCAAATGCCGATAAAAAATTTTTGGGTGGCCAGAAAATCTTGAAAATTTAATACAAGGTTTCTTATAAGTTGTTCTTAAAGTGATAAAAAAAAATCCGAAATCGTTAGTCACAATTTTTTTTTATAAGTGTTTAAAGTTCGAATTTATACGAAATATGTCAAAATTTAAATTAAATTTCATACGCTCATAATGCGAATGTTGGCCATAGTAACCATAGTAACATAATATAAAAACTATACTATTTGTTTCAAAATAGAATATTTGACAATATTTAAATATAATATATCCTAAACTGACAAATCATCTTCGTCCAGAATCGTTTTTCGTATACAATGATACCTATCATTGCATTCAAATTTAACCTTCCATAGTCTGAGGTCCACCCCACCCCCTAATATACAGCAGAGCGATACCCACTTACCCGCTTTTTTTTTTTGTTTTTTTGTTTTTGTGTCTTTGTACAGCATAACTAGTCGAAATAATGCTTCAATTTCAAACTTTGGGGGTGGTTTCCGATGGAAAAGTGGATATCCTTGGTACATTATAGAGGTGAAAAGTAAACATTTTCCAACAGTTTTCAAAAAAATCAAGAAAAACAAAAAAAAATGACAGAAAAACGGGATTTTGTACGCAAAACCAGTTTTCGACAAAATCGAATTTTTGATTTTGCTATAACTCAACAACTAATCGATGTAAACACTTGAAATTTTCACCAAATGTTTATATTAGCGTTCTCCATACACAGTTAAATTTTCAAAGAGTTTTGACTTTTTTTGAGCTATTTATAGACAATTGAAATTTTTAATTTTTTTTAGTATTTTTTTTTAAAATAACGATAAAAATTTTTTGGTCGGCCAGAAAATCTTGAAAATTTAATACAAGGTTTCTCATAAGTTGTTTTTAAAGTGATAAAAAAAATCCGAAATTGTTAGTCACAATTTTATTTTATAAGTGCTTAAAGTTCGAATTTTTACGAAATATGTCAAAATTGCGAAAATTGGCAAGTAATTTTGTGGTTGAAAAATCGTAAAATTTTTTTCTTTTATAACTAAGTTTTGAAAATTTGGTACAAGGTGCTCCATACATTTTTCTTCAAATATCTGTAAAAAAAACTCTACCGGACTAAGTCAAAAAATTTTTAGGAGTGTTTGAAATTTAAATTTTTACAAAACCGCGTTAAATAACGGTTTAGCCTCAAACGATTTTTGATATTTGTTGTTATTCAAACAGTATAAATCGTAAATACTTGAAAATTTTACCAGTTATTTAGATTGTCATTTTCTTTACGTGATTTGATTTTCAAAACATTTTGACTTTTTTTGAGCTATTTATAGACAATTGAAATTTTCAATTTTTTTTTATTTTTTTTTTATAAATGTTGATAAAAAAAATTTAGCTGGAACAAATTACTTGAAAATTTAATTGAAGGGTCCACATAACTTGTTCTAACTCTCATTCAAAAATTATAAAAATACATAGGCACAATTTTTTTTTATTAGCATTTGAAGTTCAAATATTGACAAAAATTCGTCAAAATCATGAATATTTTCACTATTTGGTAGTTAAAAATTTATAAATATTTTTCTATCAAAAGCTAAGAATTGAAAATTTAATACTATGCTGTCCATAAGTTAAGCTTAGAATAATTATAAAAAAGTTTGAGGATTAATTAATTAAAAAAATTTTACGAGTGTTTAAAGTTTTAATTTTAATTTGAAATCAAAAATACATGTGTAAAATAACGTTTTACTAATAAATAATTTTCGATTTTTTTATAATATATTCTAGACTGACAAATCATCTCCGTTCAGAATCGTTTTTCGTATACAATGATACCTATCATTGCATTCAAATTTAACCTACCCTAGTCCGAGGTCCATCCCACCCCCTAATGTACAGCAGAGCGATACTCACTTACCCGCTTTTTTTTTTTTGTTTTTCTCGATTTTTTTGAAAATTATTTGAACCCCCCCCCCCCAAAGTACCAACTAGATGAATTTTCCTATTCAAAGAGGGGCTGAAGTCAAAAATCGGAGCATTATTACTGCTCCAAATGTTGTCGTCAGACACAAAAAAAAAAACACACATCATAGTAAAATCAATACATTCATCACTTCGTTCAGAATCTAATACATTTTTATTTACAATTTAGTTTAGAAAAATTATTGTATAAATTATTCTAAAGTCTCTCGTTGTGTGAGTTGAGTAGAACATGCCTCAAATTTAAGTAACATTCATAAACATAATTATTTATTACAAAAAAATGTATTAAAAGTTTACAAAAATATTTATTTTATTTCTAACTATATGTGTATTTTTCGTCCTATCAGAATTATTATTATACTATTATAATGCGCATTGGTTTGTAATTTCTGTAATTTCATAGTATGTAGGTAATAATAAAATGAAATAAATAATAATAATTCATATATATTACATAATTTATTACTTTTATAATAAATGTATAATTCTCTAATGTATCATATGATTTTTAGAACAAAAATAATAAATAGACTAAAAAAAATAAAAAAAGTAATTTAACACATTTTTATCAATGTTATACATACCTCTAATTTTTGCTTATTTTTGGTAAAGAATACACGTTTATAGACCAAAATTGCTTAAAAAAATGGTTAATTCACAAAAAATATTCAAAATAAGGGTTGCCATTAAAAAAAAAATGAATTTGTGTTGTACATGAGCAACACAACTGCATGAGTTAAAAAAGTTATGTCATAGAATTTTATAATCCATTAGTCTAGTAACTAGACTCTAGTTTAACGTTCCGCAAATAGAATTGAAAAATATTTACAGGTTAACGAGTGATAAAATGTACCCTGTTTTCGGGATACACATTATATACATTTTATTTTATATTATTGTCATGATAATGGTTTTTATACTGCATTTTTCATATCAAGATAAAATTTTAGTTTATCATAAATCATAATAAAACAAATGATAACAAAAAAAAAATATATTGAATGAATTTTTTTATTTTCACTATTAAAAAATTTCACAATTTTTATTTTCACTATTTATTTTACGCGATTTTACTAGCACCCATAACATACAATTTTTTAATATTTTAATTAAAAACCTTGATTGTGTAAATATAGTGTTAATGTATAATTTATCCAATAATAAATTGATTTTGAAACCTTACTGATTGAACGTCTGGATAGTTTAAACATTTTTAAAAAAAATGTTGATACAAATATATCTATTAAAAGTATAGTGTTGTACTTATCACGTTTTTGACTTATGATAATTACGAGTTTCAAGTTAATAATTAATTAGAATTAAAATGAAATAGGTAGGTACTTAAGTGATGCACTTTTTAATAAAGTCATATAAAAATAAATATTAAGCGATATAGGTGTAAAGTATTCAATTTAAAGATAAATAATATCAATTCAGTTACTTATTAAATAATTAGTAAATATTAAACACAAATTAGATAAATAAAATAATTAATTTGATTTGAATTAATCAAAAGAGTTAACTGAATAGAATATAATACAAATCACGCTGAATATTAGATCACATAGTGATTGTTTTATCTTAATTAAATAAACTTCGACACAAGCACCTAATCAAATTTAATTACAACGTGATGTCTTAGTTAGCTACACATACAATTAATACAATTAAACCGTAAAAAAACGTATGCGTGTGGCAGTATGATGGTAATAATAATAAGATTAAAAATTTAGAATGCGCGTGCCATTGATAAAAGTTCGAAATTAATAATAATCAGCTAATATACACATCAATATAATCAATAGGTATATAGCTACTTAAATTTTTTTTTAAAAAAAAAAAAGTAAACGGTGTAGGTACTCCTTAATTAATTGCTATTATATACAGGACAATAGGTTAAAAACGACAAGGTGAAAAACGTCAATTTTGATTAAAAGTTATTAAAATAATTGCCGTCGTAAATAAAAATATTTTTAAGTATACATATGCATATAGAAATTCGAAAATTGAAATAAACTTTACATTTATATTAATTTTTGAACTTAAGGTTTTGATTTAGTAATGTTAATACCTATATTAAATAAGTAATAATATGTAAGTTGTAGCCGTTGTAAGTACCTATTGGCTATTTGTTAATACTTACAATGATACTTATTGTGGGCTGCAATAAACCAAATTTTATTGTTAAAAATATAATCATAAGTTACTTACAAGGTATTTACGAAAAAAAAAAAATAAAAAAAAATTGTAGGTATGCTAAATTACAAAATAAACTCAAAATATTATGTGACGAATATTGAAGTGGGGAAAGAGATTTACCAATTTTCTTTAATAGCAATAGCATATACTATTCGATATCTACGATCTATTTTTATTATTATTTACTTATTTAACTTAACAATTGATTTATAATATACTTATATCTCAACTAATACTTAGAATTTTGAAGTAAAATGCATTTGACGGTTTTTACATTGTGGTTTTTTTCCTAGATTCTATTCACAGATATAGATACGATACATAAAATGATTATGTTGAATTATTGAACCCGGGCTAAAACCGAAATAAGTTTCCTATTATAATTTCGGTTTCGGATATCGGTATTTATTTTTTCCGATTTCGATTTCGGTGTTGAATATTTATTTATTTATTTATTTATCAGAACTAACGCCAGTCGGCTTTTACAAATAATACATAACATTAATGAACAGATATTGTTTAGCTAGGTACTGTATTGTTTACATAGGATTAACTTAAGGTCTAAGAATACTAAAAATAACAAAATGACAAATAAGAAACAGGAAACAAACAAGAAAAAATGTGCGTCTCCGTACAAAAGTATTAAGGCAAGTTTGCTTCGCGCATCAATCTTTAGAGTGGGGCATTTCTGGCGAAGTTAGATTTATTATTTGAGGATAGAAAGAGCACTGCAGCCTAGTATTAGTGGGAATACAAAGATCGAGTTGTTCAAGAAACCTCAAAGCATCGAATCGACTCTCAATCAAACCTTGAATGAAGTTAGTACCAAGTTTATCACGTCTAGCAGAAAGGTAATTTAGTTTAAGACAGGGGCCTTCAACCCGCGGCCCGCGATCACATTTTTAAGTATAAATAAATTTATTCATAAATATTATAATAGTAAAAACTAAATTTTTGTATAAAATACAATGTTTTTAATAGGGAGTGGCCCGCGAAACTTTTAGAAAACATTATGTGGCCTGCAGTATAAAAAACTTTAAAAGCTTGACTAATAGGCCTATAATCATGTTTTAGGTGTGGAATATTGAGAAAATACCCAGCAAAGTTCATAAAATAGTTTCCCTTTCCAACCGGTCAATCCGTCGAATGTCAGCGACGGTGTATGGTGACCACTGACCAGACAACTTACCAGTTACCCATATTCAGGAACCGAACGAATATTATTTATTTTTTCAACTTCAAGTTCACTTTCGATTATCAGCATTGATCGCCATTGGTAGAAAATATTCAACTATTCTACTGTACGGTTGTGGCAGTACCTGGAGTGTATCGCACATTCGCATACTCAAAGAGACTTCTTCATTATATGAATGGGCTACTAAAACTTCCACACTAAATTATATTAATAATTAATACATATTTTGGTCATTTTTGTGTTTTTTTTTTTTAGGTCATCAACATCCTAACTCTAGTTATAACTTATGTAGAATTTCTAGAATTTATTACAAAGCGTAAAGCGAATACAATATTCGCCAAAAATTACAAATCATTATTAATTTATATTTGATACTTGATATACCTACAACCAATTGCCAACTGGCAATAATTTAGTATATTAGTATAGTATTCGAAGTATGAAGTATAAAACATTGGTTTTTTTTTTAATATAAATATTGATAGTAAATATTTTTAGATTAATATTAATATAATCCATAAATAGTAGCTTTAATAACATACAATTCCTTATAAGCTTTTGGTAAATTATACATTTATAAATTGAATGACAAATATTCATAAAAATAAAAATAAATTTAATTAAAATACTGAAATATTTCATGAAATATTCAAAATTTGGATGGGTGGGTGGGTGGAATATTAGACTAGCCTCTGAATAATGTCGAGTTCTCCACGCCGCAGGTTTCATTTTTTATGCTTCACTTGCCGTTCGATTGCAGCCTGGTTGACGGGTCCTCCCCATAGCGGCGCGAATATCCTGCTCTCTATCATTCGCGAGGCCTCCTGCGAATCGTCGTGGCATCGTACCGTGCGCTTGATGGCCCGGATCACGTTCACGTCCGGCCTGATCTTCCGGGACAGCCACGCTTCGGCGTCCGCCAACGTGGCCACCGCGCCGTCCACCAGACCCAAGTCCATCGCCTCGGCTGCGCCAAACAGCCGAGCCTCCAGCAGCAGATCTAACGTTTTCCGGGCGCCCATGATCGACACCAACCGACCGGTGGCACCCCACGCGGGCACTATACCCATTTTCGAATGAACGAATCCTATAACCGTGGTGTCGACAGCGTTGCACATTAGCCTGTAGTCGCACGCCGTTGTTAGTTCAGCACCTCCGCCAATCGCACCTGTAGACACATTTTTTATTCGTTTCACCGACAAACATATAATATTATGTTTAATGTGAGGGTATAATGAAAATATTTTTTGTTTTGGTGCGAAAAAAGAAACATTAAATCATATTATTCTATTATACTAGCAGCTGTTCTCGCACTGCGTTACCCGTGACTAATTTAGTAATTCCTGCAGTGGATTTACCCTGTCTTAAACTTTATTACCCGCAATTACTTAATAGTTACACACAGTGGCGTACATACGGGGGGGGTTCGGGTTCAACCCCCCCCCCCAGAACCAAAAAAATTGATATTATTGATGAATTTCTTATTATTAATCATCCTTATATACACAAACATACATCATGATAATAATATGACTATTGAGTGTACACTATACTTAACCAACAACGAAAAAATATTTCATAACGAAATTATGGATGCCATATTATATCAATCAAAATAGACATTAAATGTCATAAAACTTTGATCGTAGACAGTCAGTTGTGTGCGGACAAAAATACATATTAATATTGTCGTTGTCTCGACAATCTCGATCGAACAACGGAGAAAAAACTGATTACGTTATAATCGTTGAATTTTGCGTGAACAATAACACGGTGAAATGGATTTTATTTTTATAGCACTATCGTAAATGATCATGTTAAACATTTTCGTTAAATAATATTATGAATGTTTCGTTCATTCTGTTCTATTCTGCAGTTGAAGAAGTTTATGTCAAAAACTAATAACTATTCATTGAACTATTTAAACTCCATAAACCATAGGTAAGTATTACGATAAGATTAGTTAGAGTTTATAACATTAAAATTGTTTATTAACAAAACATTAAAGTTTAAAATATTAAAAAAAAGAGACTAGAATTTTTACTATAAGTAATTAATAATATAATATATTTAATATTCTGTATGGTATATACTGTATTAAATAGTATTTAACTGCCATGAGTTAGGTATGTAAACTTTTGTATTTGTTTTGTTATTTTTCCTATTAATATATATACGTGTAATATTGTGTTTGATTGTTGGAAAAATAGATAGTTTTAAAGAGAAGGTTTTAGTGTTGGTTATTTTTTTTAAACCCCTCCCAGAGCAAATTTTAATGTACGCCACTGGTTACACAAATTTTCAGTGCAGTCATTTGGGTGGTTTTGACAAACTATAGAAGAAAATTCTAAAATTCTAATATGTAATTACAATAACTATCTTATTTTCTATAACCAATGGTTATCCTAATTAAAAAAAAAGCGGGTAAGTGAGTATCGCTCTGCTGTACATTAGGGGGTGGGGTGGACCTCGGACTCGGGTAGGTTAAATTTGAATGCAATGATAGGTATCATTGTATACGAAAAACGATTCTGAACGAAGATGATTTGTCAGTCTGGGATATATTATATTTAAATATTGTCATATATTCTATTTTGAAACAAATTCAAACATTTAAGTAAAAGCTTCAAGATCTTACGTTTAGAAATTTTTTAAAAATAACAAAAATCGAAAATTATTTATTAGTAAAACGTTATTTTACACGTATTTTTGATTTTAAATTAAAATTAAAACTTTAAACACTCGTAAAATTTTTTTAATTGAATAATCCTCAAACATTTTTATAATTATCTAAGCTTAACTTATGGACAGCATAGTATTAAATTTTCAATTCTTAGCTTTTGATAGTAAAATATTTATAAATTTTTAACTACCAAATAGTTAAAAATATTCATGATTTTGACGAATTTTTATCAATATTTGAACTTCAAGTGCTAATAAAAAAAAAAATTGTGCCTATGTATTTTTATAATTTTTTTATTGCCATAAGAATAACTTATGAGGAACTTTGTATTAATTTTTCAAATATTTTGACTCTGCCAAAAAAATTTTATCGACACTTCAAAAAAAAATTCTTAGGAAAATTGAAAATTTCAATTGTCTATAAATAACTCAAAAAAAGTCAAAATATTTTGAAAATAAAATCACTTAAAGAAAATGGCAATCTAAATAACTGGTAAAATTTTCAAGTATTTACGACTTATACTATTTGAATAACAACAAATGTCAAAAATCGTTTGAGGCTAAACCGTTATTTAATGCGGTTTTATAAAAATTTAAATTTCAAACACTCCTAAAATTTTTTTGTCTTAGTCCGGTAGAATTTTTTTTACAGATATTTGAAGAAAAATTTATGGAGAACCTTGTACCAAATTTTCAAAACTTAGTTATAAAATAAAAAAATTTTACGATTTTTCAACCACAAAATTACTTGCAAATTTTCGCAATCTTGACATTTTTCTTATAAATTTGAACTTATAAAAAAAAATTGTAACTAACGATTTTTGATTTTTTTTTATCACTTTAAGAACAACTTATAAGAAACCTTGGATTAAATTTTCAAGATTTTCTGGCCAGCCAAAAAAATTTTATCCTTATTTTAAATAAAAATACTTAAAAAAATTAAAAATTTTAATTGTCTATAAATAGATCAAAAAAAGTCAAAATTCTTTGAAAATTTAACTGTGTATAGAGAACGCTAATATAAACATTTGGTGAAAATTTCAAGTATTTACATCTTTTAGTTTTTGTGTTATAGCAAAATAAAAAATTCGATTTTGTCGAAAACTGGTTTTGCGTAAAAAATCCCGTTTTTCCTTCATTTTTTTAGGGTTTTTCCCGACTCATTTAAAAAATATTGAAAATTTTTAACTTTTAACCCCCCAAAGTACCAACTAGATTCAATTTCCTTTTCAAAGAGGGGCTGAAGTCAAAAATTGAAGCATTTTTACTGCTCCAAATGTTGTCGTCCAGGCCCGCATTGGACCGGCGAGCTACCGCGCTGAGCTCGGTGGGCCGCAAGATTATTATGATACATGGGCCGCTTGCTAAGATATTTAGCTAAATTAACTGAGTCAGTAAAATTATTGTGCTCGATAAGTTTCTGGATTCCAATTCGGCACTGTTGTCGTCAGACACAAAAATAAAAAAATAAAAATAAAAAAAAACACACATCATTGTAAAATCAATACATTCATCACTCCGTTCAGAATCTAAAAATTATATTTTTAAAAATGCAGATTTCGAAAAGTTCTATCAAAATAACACAAGGAAATGTTTCGAAGATAATAATCTTAATAATAATATCGTGAAAATTATTAATGTATAGCTACCATAGTCTTGGATTTATGTGTTTATGAACCAATTTGTGAAACAATTATAGTCAGGATTTCTTATTTTATATCATTCATGTAGATATATATATAAACTTGTACATTAGTCATTAATTAATTTTAATTCAAAAATTTGCTTCGAAATGCACATACTACTCGGTTAAAAAAATACCCCTATACTCTGTGTGGCAAATGTTAGAACCACTCACACACGCATATACACACAAACAAACATTATTATGATATGTGATAATTAGATGATAAAAAATAATGACCCCAAGGCTAGGTTTTAAACTATAATATAATATGTTTTTGATTTTCAGAAGCGCTTCGTAAGTTCATAAAAAATATACTACGGTTAAGGCATATTTCAACAACAATAATTCAAACAGCTTACAAAACCATTATTTTTACTGATGTATTATTTGCTATTGATACAAAATAAAAATGTATATCAATTATTTTGTTGTAAATAAGAAGTATTCAAGTATAATAATATTATCATATTACCCGTGCCCTCGATGTATGCAACTGTAATAATGGGAAGCTTTTTGAATTTGTCGAGAATATGACCAACATAAATGGACATCGCATATCCGTAAAACGCGTTGTTGATTTTTTTCGCCATTTTTAAATCTCCTCCAGAACAGAAATTTCCATCAGCGCCATACATAATTGCTCCTTTGCAGTCGGTCCACTGGGACAATTTCTCTGTAATCTCGTCTAGATCCAACATCATTTTTACTATATAAACGGAAAAAATAAAAGTAACTTATTTATATAACTTAAAAGCAATATAAATATTTCTTAAAATATACTTTTTAATATAAGCCGACAGACCGCAATCGCTTAAAATTGTTTTTCGTAAGTAATAATTTATCAATTCAAATTTAACACATGTATAGGTACAATCCAGTGACTTATTCTTTAACGACAAGATCACTCGACGATTAACTACAGAGCAGTCAACAGTGTTTTAGATTCTGAACGAAGTGATGAATGTATTGCATTTACTATGATGTGTGTTTTTTTTTTTTTTTTTTTTTTGTGTCTGACTCCAACATTTGGAGCAGTAATAATGCTCCGATTTTTGACTTCAGCCCCTCTTTGAATAGGGAATTGAATCTAGTTGGTACTTTAAGGGGGTCAAAATTAAAATTTTCTAATAGTTTTCAAAAAAATCGAGAAAAACAAAAAAAAAATGACAGAAAAATGGAAATTTTACGGATTAACCACTTTTCGACAAAATCGATTTTTTGATTTTGCTGTAACTCAAAAACGAATTATTGTAAATACTTGAAATTTTCACCAAATGTTTATATTATGGTTATCTCTTTACAGTTAAATTTTCAAAATATTTTGACCATTTTTAAGCTACTAATAGACAATTGAAATTTTCGACTTTTCTAAGTTTTTTTTTCTTCAAATGCCGATAAAAATTTTTTGGGTGGCCAGAAAATCTTGAAAATTTAATACAAGGTTTCTTATAAGTTGTTCTTAAAGTGATAAAAAAAAATCCAAAATCGTTAGTCACAATTTTTTTTTATAAGTGTTTAAAGTTCGAATTTATACGAAATATGTCAAAATTTAAATTAAATTTCATACGCTCATAATGCGAATGTTGGCCATAGTAACCATAGTAACATATAAAAACTATACTATTTGTTTCAAAATAGAATATTTGACAATATTTAAATATAATATATCCTAAACTGACAAATCATCTTCGTTCAGAATCGTTTTTCGTATACAATGATACCTATCATTGCATTCAAATTTAACCTACCATAGTCTGAGGTCCACCCCACCCCCTAATATACAGCAGAGCGATACCTACTTACCCGCTTTTTTTATTTTAGAAATTATAATCATGTTGCTCGTTAATCATTAATGCTTAATACTAAAATAATTTGCAAAATGTTCAATTAAATTAAAAAATCATAATAATATTATATGCGTATAAGTAAAAATTATTGCAAGAGAAAATAATTGTATAATAATATTTTTATGTGATACAGGCTGTATCATACATTTATATAGCAACAGAATTACTACAGCACCTAACCCAACAAAAATATTATCGAATATCGATAATTATTTAATATGTTATAGTTATGTTTAAGGCATATATTATAAGTTAGTACACCCAAATATTAAATAGTAATTATTGGTCACGTGGTCATGTCAATTGGTGAGCGATAGTACGTGTAACACTACCGATGTCCGAATAATAAATTTAACTATTATGTTTTTCTATTGTTTTCATTTATTTATGAATATTTTTTTATTTTTGTTTATAAGTTAGATTAAAATAAATACAATTTTTTTAAACTGTTGGCAGACTTAACCATGTATGAGACTGCATCAAATAACATTAACAAAACGTTTACGTCGTGTACTCCCCTCCAAGCGTAATATTTTAAAACAATTATATACAAATTATTGTATAGTATAATAAATCGTTTCTTAAGAACTTTTGATACTAAAACATAAGATTTTGAAGCTGTGAGTTGTGGGTTCGTAGTTTCATTGATCCTATGTTTTCCCATAATTTATTCAAAACATATGTGAAACATTTGATTATATATCATAAATTCTTCCTAAGGGCACATTCATCAGGTATACGTAAATAAGTATATTTTTCCAAAAAAAAACTTAAGATTAGTATTTTGTAATTTATGCAGTAGTATGTTTAAACTGTTTAAAACAGTCGAACCAGAATAATGTTTTTATAACAATGACGTCATGACGATTGGTTTTCATCTGAAAATGACTGTAGTAGGTATTGCAAGGCCTAAAATTAGGGTATTTTGCTACTGCACACCTAATTCCACACACCAAAATATTTTAAAATAATAAACATAAGACTTATTAGTGCACAATGCACATCATGCCACATATTATATATTAACTTCGTAGCGTTGGTACATATTAATAATTAGTTATAGTAGTAATTAATAATTTCCAATAATCAATATTAAATATTAATCAAATAAAAATTTATAAACGCCAAAAAAATACTGCACACTTTAAATTTTGCTACTACACATTTAATATTAGCTAGATACTGCACATAATGTATGCTACTTCACACAATATTTTAGGCACTGAGGTACTGTTGGATTAACGATGTTCATTTAGAAGTCAAATCTTTTGAATATTTGTCATGTGAAATGACTTAACGTGCTCACTGCCCATTAATTTGAAACTCTTTTCAACAAACACAAACAATTGTTTGTTTAACATTAATGTTATAAAAATGTGAAACAGCGTATTATTTTACTGAGTTGTTTGTACCCGAAAAAAACGAAAAAAAACACGTTTTGTTTTTTTAACATAAATTGTGAGTCTACTTTATTAATAAGTATAGAAAACAAAATATAGCATGAACGAATGCATGTGAGTCAATGATAGCGCGATACCCAATAAATCAATAAATGAGACTATACGACTGACTACTGACTACTTCTCATAACCTAACCAGGTACGTAGTGAACTATATTATATTATTATACAGCACATGGATAAACTAGTATTGTCGTTCACTCGCACCAAACAAAATTGACCCTACATTTTTGTAATACATTGACTATTACCAAATGTACACTTCAAACTACAAACTAATAATGTACGGAAACGTAATATTATATTATTTTCAAAAATATTTTTAATTTTTGTGTTATGAAAAAAATGTATATAATATTATTATGAAATTGAATAAATAAAATTAATAATATAAATGTTTAGGTAGTATGCGAAAATATACATTTTTATGAAAAATATGCAAATATATAACATTCGTTATTATACAAAATACACTCGTTATAGTTATAACAAGAACGTTTTTTTTTTCCCAATATAATGGAATATAGGTACTAATAAAGATTATTTCATTCTATACCATTTCGTATACCTTCGTTCAAAGTGTCGATCTAAAGGTCACTCACTACACATCGCAACGTTTACTTAGTTTACTTAATACCTATATTTAGTATTTACACAATATGATTATATTATATTATATTATTATAGTCCTTGTATTTTTAACATAAATTTTTAAAATGTTTAATATAATTATACGGTATTATTATTACCATTTATAGCGTTCTTGAGACGAGGATTATTTAAGCGTATTTTCGCGATGCCATTAGCGTCCTTTTCCAGATCCACGGAACCGCTGCAGTCCAAATGCTGGAATAAGACATTTTTCGCTTCAGTGACTGACAGTTCCTGTCCATGGTATGTAAAATCGTGAAGATACTTTTCTTTGGGGGTTTGTCCGTTTTCCATTTGCACTAATTTTGGAGCACTATTTGGAGCACTACTTAAACGAAACAAAACACCTGCAAAATTATAACACAACAGTGTTACATAATATTATTTAATTAAGTTGAAACATATATTATGAAACGTATATGACCTTTTGATAACCGTTTGAGACTTTAACATTCTCAGATGACGTAGGTATATAACACTACATAATAATTCGACAACTGACAATTGAACTAATATTATAAATTATAACATTCTTATAGCATAAATATTGTATTTGAACGTACTGTTCCAGCTTATACGAGTATAATTGATTTTATAGCCGAAATAAAAACAACGGTACATCTGTACCTTTGAATTTCCCGTATTTCGACACTATTATTTATACTTACATTATAAACTAATTTGGGTATATCATGTTTACCTACAATATATGCTGTTAAAATGTCAATTTATATATTTTCTATATTTAAGCATGACCCGTTTTTTAATTTAAAAAAAAATCAAACATATTGAATACAAAAACGTAACAAAAAAAAAACTAATTTAAGTTTAACACAAAAAAATTGAATACTAACTTATAGCAACATAAACGGATACATAAAGTTGTATGTTTTTAATGTTTTATAAATCGATTTTAAATATACTGAATTCGTAATTTTATTAATGAAAAAAAAACAATGAATACAGTAGGTAATGAACATAACCATTAATTTTTAAAATGAATAATTTTAAGTGTAAACACTAACTTAAATATTAATTTTGCGCAATGTGAACTATTACCTACATTAATATGTATACATTTCATCCGGTCAATTCATTGTCACTCGCTTAAGTATTATATTATTCGTGTTTGTAGTTTCTATGTAATATATTATACTGTTAATAAATATTACAATTGAAAACCTTGATATATTAATTGGTCGTATAAATATGGTGAAATATAATGTATCCCAGTAATAAATTAATTTTGAAACCTTACCGATTGAACGTCGGGACAGATTTAACATTTCTAAAACAATGTTAATACAAATATACCTATTAAAAGTATACTGTTGTACTTATCGCGTGTTTGACTTATGATAGTTACGGTTTTCAAGTTAATAAATAGTTAGAATCAAATTGAAACAGGCACACTTTTTAATAAAATAATATAAAAATATATATTAAGCGAGATCGCTATATTTCACTAAAAATGAATAATATCGATTCAATTACTTATTGAATAATTACTAATTAGTAATTAGTACATATTAAAAATAAATTAAATTATATAATGAATTTGATTTTAATTTATCAAAATATTTTATTACATATAACAATATATAGTTAAGCAATACAAATTTAATTTAATATTTGATCATACGTTGATGTTTTATCTTAATTAAATAAGTAATAACTAATAACTAATACAATTTAATTTTAATGTAACGCCTTAGTTGACTTATAGTGTTTGGAAAGAACGTCGTTTATGAACGCACGTCCATGCGTTTACGTTCATAGTATATAGTGAACGATATGTGAACGTCATTTGTTTTTTTCAAATAGACCATGAACGTGAACGGCGTTTATATTTTTAATTAATTGGATTGATTTTTAAGACGTTCAATTTATTTATCATTTGATAAAATGTTTTCCCATTATAATTCCTAGGATATTTATTTGATTACTAATTTATTATAAAAATTAAAATATGTGAAATTCCAATGGCCCTGGCTTGACATACAACAACAGTAATATAATTTCCACGAATTTGTAACGAATAGTCCCTAGTATTCGCTTAACTTTATCACGAGGTAATCCTTATTAAAATCTAACTCAAATAACATGTCAGATATTAAAAATAGAATTCAGATGCTTAAATGCTTTATAAATTTTGTATGCTCTAAAGTCTAAATTGTGTTTTATTTTTGGGTTGAGTCATATATGTTTATTTACTGTAAGTTAAAGTTTCATTTAAAACATTAAACAATTAAATGAATGACCCAATGAACGCGTTCATTTTTTGAAAGAACGTGAACGTGAACGAATTCATTTTTTTAGTGAACGTTCCGAATTTTTTAATAGTTGTTTATACAATTAAACCGTAAAAAACGTATGCACGTGGCAGTATGATGACAATAACAAGATTGAAAAAATGTGGACTATTGCCATTGAAAAAAATAAAAAAGAATTCAAAATTGATAATAATTTAGATAATATACTCATCAATATAGTTAATAAGTGCATTAACATTTTTTTCATAATATTAAAAATAATATTAATCATATTTATTATTTATGCATAAATATCAAATATTACTTATACATTTTAACGTTATATACTTTTTTTTGTATTCTAAATAGGAAATTATATTTAATACTATTCTATTGAAGAGTCTCGCACTATTTCTGAATTTTATAATAGTGATCATAATAGTTTATATAATTACAAATGTATTCAAAATATATTAAACAAGTAAATAATTAATAGGATATTAATATAATATAGATACTGTATGCAGTGTATAGTAATAAACTAATAAATGAGTAATAGGTAAATAATAATTTATAACAATTTATAATAATAATATAATTGCATTTGGCCGGTCAATGTGGTCCTGCCCGGGCAATGTAAATCACGATTTTTTTTTAATCAACTAATATTATATTTTATTATTGTTACCCATTTATAGTATTGATTTTTTTTTAAAACAATGATTAGTAATTTTATTCGTGTATCATAATATTACAAATATTTTGATGGAATAACAAAACAAATTAACAAGTATATATCATCATTTTATTTTTATAATAAATTAAATTAAATTTGTAAATAATTGTAATTTTAAAATAAACTATAAATTTTTTGAACACTGTATAAACTTATTTTTGATACATGAATAAAATTTATAATCATTGTTTTTAAAAAAATCAATACCATAAATATGTGATAATTATAATTTATAATAATATTAATTGATTAAAAAAAGATTCGTGATTTACATTGCCCGTAACATATACACGGATAATGGATATTAAGAGGATGTATAGTACTCGCATGTGTTGTCTCTGTCTTACTAATATACATCATAGCGAATTTGCGTTCAGCAGAACATATTTTGTGGTATTAACAATCAGTGAGTTTTGCAATCTTGAAAATATCAATATATAGCACGCGTTCAGCATAAATTTGCCCAAGTATGGCCGATGAGATTTTCACAATCATAATATTTCAAACAATTGTTTAAAAATTTTCTACTACTTCAACGAAAATATTAAAAAAAAATTCTTATCATATTTAAAAAACAAATATGTCAATGGTTGTACAATGACTGTATTTCTACAACAATATTAAGAATATTTTACGTTTGGCACAACGAGTGGTAAGTAAAAACCATTTTTTAACAATTATAAAAACCAATAGGCTAGATTAAAACATATAACTTAATAATGTTGACATAGAATAAATTATTTTTTTCAAATTTAAAGTTGTTGTATTTTCAAAAATATTGATATAGGACTAAGTATAAAGTAAATATCATAAAGTAAAGGGGCTAACTTCACGCACGTTCGATAATATGGAAAAATAAAATATAATTATATATTTTATTCTCATTATTAATTAATAAATGGTGTATGTATAATTAATTATATTCTGATAACAATTTAATCATAATAGTTTTAAGAATTTAACCATCTCTTCATACAAGTTATATACTATAAAATAAAAAGTGGGCAATTGGGTATTGCTCTGCTGTACAGTAATGTTATGTAACACTGTATGTGTTAAATTTGAATGCAATGACAGGTATCATTGTATACGAAAAACAATTCTGAATGGAGATGATTTTTCAGTCAATGATAATTAATAAGATATATTATATTATTACCTATATTTAAATTGTAATATATCGTTATTTTATGCGATTTCGTAAAAAATTAAATTTCATAAGCTCATAAAGTTTTTTCTATATTGACGCTGGAATTTTTTTTTATAGTTACTTGAAGGAAAACTTATGGATAACCTTGTATTGGGTTTTTTAACTTAAGGTATAAATCCCAAAAATTTTTTGAATTTTTAACTTCAAAATTCCTTGTTAGTTTTCATTATTTTGATATATTTCATAAACATTTGAACTTTAAATGGTTATAAACAAAAATTGTGACTAACGATTTTTGATTTTTTTTTTACTAAGATAAGTACAACTAATAATAAACCTTGTAATAAATTTTAAAAATTTTTTAGAAAACCTAATTCTTTTTATCGGCATTTCAAAAAAAAAAATTTAATAACATCAAAAATGTCAATGGTTTATAAATAGTTTAAAACAATTCTAAATATTTTTAAAAATAATCGTTAATAGATAAAGCCAATATAAACATTTGGTGAAAATTTAAAGTACTTACAATGATTAGTTTTTGAGTTACAGCGACATCAAAAAATCGATTTTGTCAAAAAGTGATTATGCGTAAAAATTCTCGTTTTCTGTTACTTTATTAGGGTTTTTCGTATCGCTTTGAAAATTACTGGAAATTTTGACACATCCAAAATACCAACTAAATGAAAGTTCCTTTTCAAAGAGGGGCTGACGTCAAAAATCAAAGCATTATTACTACTCCAAAATGTGCACAAAAATAAAAATAAAAATTAATATGAAAAAAATAAAAAAAACACACATCATTGTAGAATCAATCAATATAATAATTATTTTATTTCATCATTAATTAAAGTATAAAATTACCTGCAAGAATTTATTTAAATATAGGTATAAATTTTTTTTTTAATTGTTGAACCTATTATTAAATTACTATGTTTTATTTGTTAATCTTTAAATAAAGGTATAATTTTAAATTGTATCTTTAAAAAAGTAACTAATTTTAACATAAATTAAATTTCTTTTTAAGTATAACTTGTAACTTTTACAAATTAAAAAAAAAAGTAATATGACTTTTTTCATAGTCATAAGTTGTAATAATTTGTTAAATTTTCCAATATTCATTATTATTCCTAAATGAATGAACATTTTATCAGTCTTATTAAGAATGGTTTTCTAGTATATTCCAAATACATATTTAAATAATTAGTGTAATTTTTATTTTAAATATGTTTTTGAACATTTAAAAAAATGTTCATGTACCATGACCTAAAAAAATCATGATATAAACATTTGATTAAAACATCAAGTACCTATCTAAAGTTGTTTTTTTTTTTGAACAACAACAAAAAACTAAATCGATTTTTATTGAATACTACTAATAGTTTTACGTTAAAATGTACGTTTTTCCTTATTATTATTTTTGTCTGTTTTACGTGGTCCTTTTGAAAAGTACTTAAAAATGTTTACTTTTGGCTCTCCGTAGTACTAACTAGATTAAATTTTCTTCCAGAAACTTCCTTCAATGCTGAACAGTGATACAATAATATATTTAACGCTCCACTCATAATTTAAAAATATTTAGTGTTCAGGAATAAAAATAAAAGTATTTTTTAAGTATTTAAAACACGTTTTTCAAAAGTATTGTAGGTACCGATTTGAATACTTTTTTTTTTTTTTTTATCGACGACCGGGAGGGGACTACTTTCGCATTACTTCCTCCCGGCCGCAAGCCGATTTGAATACTTAACAAGACTAAATTTCATATTACCATTATTTTATTTCCCCTAGTGCTTGTCGATGAAATCACTATGACTACATACAATAAATAAAGTATTAAACATACAATTGATTTGTATATGATATTATATTAAATAATTATAGTAAGTAAAAAGTGCATCTAGTATAATAAATTGGAAAATAATAATGATTTTTAAATAATAGTATTAATAGTATCTGTAATTTACATGATATAAACGGTTACATACAAATTAAAATAACCAATATAAAAATGAATTAGTCGATAACTGTAAAAAATGTTTCACCTTTATACAAAAATAACAAAATAATAAATAAATTTACCAATTATCGTACATGTTATATAAAAAAAATTGTGATCCCATAAAACAATGATTAGATAATACGAGTTTAAATATTAATATGTAATAATATCATATGTGTAAATAAGTTTAAATTCAATGGTTCTTAACGGGGGTGGTTCCGCCCCCTTGGGAGCATTTCGGTCTCTCTGGGGGGCGATAGTTTTGAAGGAGGCGTTGAGGGGGCGGTGAACTTTTTCAAACGAAATAAAGAAATCGGTTGGACATTTATTCATTTGCAACAAAGGTGATCTGCGTTTAGCTTTGACCAATATCAAACCACACATCGCCACATTAGCAGCTACTCATCAGGCTTAGAGCAGTCATTGATGATAGGTGTAATTTTTATATTTTATAATTTTTTTTTTCAGAAATAAGTAAATCTTTTTGTGTAGTAAAGTAAAATTGTTTTGTTAAGTTGTTTTTACTATCTAAAAATAAGAGTTTTTAATTTAATTAATAATGTTATAATATACTGATGAATAAATAAATAAATATACCTATACACATTATACATCTATGTAGGTATATAAAAATGAAGCCAAAAACTTCATCAATTGAGAACGGCTTGGCCGATTTCGCTAATTCTTTTTTTGTTGTATTTGTTATTGTCTGGAGAAGGTTTTTATGAAAGAAAATTTATAAAAAGTCAACCGAATAAGTAGAAAAAGTGCAAAATCTACTTATTTATGTCTGGGATTCGAACTCGATACCGTTGTCTTTATTTACTCTATAGTAGACGTTGACATCTAAACATCAGCTCGATGTACAATCAATATAACCTATGGTTTCTATAGTTATTTTATAGTTTTATGTTCATTATTTTGTTAAATGGATTTTGAAATTTGGAATTTGATGAGTGAATTTTTTTTTACGAAAAATTAAGAAACTTTATTATTAAGACTTAATTTTCGAGTATTCTTAAGTATTGAGTATTTTTTTTATAAATAGAATTAATTAAAAACGACTGTTATTTTTTGAAATAACTAAACTGTCACCACGCAACAGTCGGTCTCACTACCGTACCACGCCATTAAATGTTTCACATCAAAAAACATAGACAAATTTAAGTGTATATTTGACATATTTATCATTAAAGATTTTTGGTTTCTATAGGATACCAAATAAAGTATCTAAATAAGGTTACCGAATAAGTAATATATATATGAATATATTGGCGAGGATGAGTTGAATTTTGAATCCTTTTTTTAACCTTAACACATATATACATACGTTTAATCAACTAAAAATACCGTTTGGGCGATGATTATTCAACTGTTTTTATCTCGCATATAGGTAAAAATAATTTCACTCGCGCAAACGGAATTTTATTTTTTTGTATGGGCGACGAAGTGCACTGGGACAGCTAGTATATATAATATATTTATAAGAAGAAAATTTGATTTTACATGAGGGGGGGCGTTAGCAGTTGGTTATTGCAATAAAGGGGGCGCTGAACTAAAAAAGGTTAAGAATCACTGAGTTTAATAATCTATATCGACTAGTAATATTAAAAGTATACAAAATGCAACAATGCGTCATGTTGTAGTGAATAAATTATTTTTTTCCCATTGTTACAATTCTTTTTTCAAACTTTGAGTAGTATATAAATGTCTTATTATAACAAGAAATAGAACGCGTAACAAATAAACTGTCATTGCCACTATCATACTGAAGGTGACAAACAACAAAGTAACCAATAAAATGTTGACAATAGTGGAGTATTTAATATACCATTCGTCCTTTTCGAACCCAGAGCAACTTGATGCATCTTTTAATTCCTCCTTAAGATTTACATCATCCTGTGACACATTTTCTTCTTCTGATATTTTTTCAACACCTGAAAACAAATACAATAAAGAAGTGCAAATTTATATTTTGTAAAAATAATATTTAAGAAGTATCTAATTTATTTTTGATTTATTAATTTATTGAAACCAATCTGCATTGTTAACATATTAGATAGGTACCTAAATACAGCTAAACCTACCTAAACTTAGTCATATCCCTTCTGGCAAAGCGATTCTCATCGTCATATTCCTGCGGTTCACGCGTCCTCGGGTTTTTGCATACATGTGATAATCCTGCTAGATTATAGTTTCTGGATTACGCTCGAGCTTGTCAACCACAACCGTTGCGCCACAATTTCCTAGAAATACTATTCTATCGTTGTTATAGACCTACAATTCATTACTGTTATAATATTAACATACGCGGATGATATCTGCTCATTTCTTAATCCAGGAAATGTGATTTCTTCCCTTATAATTATTCAATATTTTTACGCCTAACGATTTTCTGACTCAGGTTTGATTGATACCTTCCTCTAATTAAAAATTCGAATATTGCAGTCAACGTCGCAGTACTTATGTCCTATGTGTATTATAGTTATGATAAAATAACTAAATTACAATTCAAAACCCATAGCAATATAATGATATACTTCACATCTCCACTATGGATCTCTTATCAATCTTTAATTTCTAAAATTTAAATTTTAAAACATCTACATAATGTTATTATGTCAAGCTTTATAAATTATCAATAAATTATATATTAACTTAAATCTTACACTTGTAATAATTAAAATATTAGCAATATTTTATACTAACTGATCCTATATACGGCGTTAACAGAGATAAGTAAAATAGTACTTATGGATTTAATCTGTCTTAAGCAAAGGTGTAAATTGGAGGAGGACTAGGGAGGCTTAGCCCATTAAAATTTTTAAAAGTTTTTCTACAAATTTCAGGTTATTTATTAGAGAAAATTATAAAATTTACTATACGTAATTCCTAATTAGGAATCCGATAGGTATGTATTATGCTAATGCTTAAGCTTCATGAATGAATTTTGTATTGTAAATTTATAATAAAATTAAAATGGTTAAGCTATACGTTAATATTTTATAACGGCAACGATAAAATTGTATGTATTATATGCCATTAAATAATGATTTTGAAGATTTTATACACATCGTTTATATATTATAGTAAGTGTTACAATAAAATTGTAAAATTTATATGCAGGGGATGCTGGGGGCGAAGCCCTTCTCGGGTCTGTTCTATGTTTATAATTTTAGCCTCCCCCCTTCTAACAAGGAAAATTTACGCCCATAATTTTAAGCTCCGTTAAACATAAACTACACATATTTTGGACACAACTATTTTAGTGGTGCTGATCAAATATAAAATACAAATCTAAAATTAGGTATATCCAATTAAAATAATTTTTATTTTATGTACCTTATTATAACGGTTACCCTAAGCATACAAAAAATATTCATTATTCACGAGCCAGTAAATCTTTGTGTGGTCCCCTCTTTAAAATGCAAAATTTAAAAATTCGGGTTTAAGATATTAATCTATTGCATTATCTATGTGCTAAATTTCAGAACCATGAATGTAATAGACTTGGCTGTGGATCGCTTACACATACAAAAATTTAATTTTATTAATATAAAACATGAATTTTATATAAATATTTTAAATTAATTTAGCTCTCATTCACTAATACAGGAGTAGTTGGTAAGTTACAATTTTTCAAAACTTTTAAAAGAAAATAATTTTAAGTTATTGATAAGAATAAACAGTGAGTCATCGTGTGTGTATATAACCAGTGATTCTCAATCTTTTTAGTACCGTGACCCAAATTTTCCCCGAAAAATCTTTCGCGACCCATATGGTTTCACTTTTCAAAAAGTAGTTATAAAAAACAAAATTTGTATTATATAAATATGTATACATTACAATCAATATATTTTTACAAATGTACTCTTAATAATGAGGTGTATGCTAAATGTGTGCTTATTTTCTGTTTTGGTTAATAACAGCGTTGACATCATAATTTCAAATATTGTTCGTGACCCACCAAAAATTGACTAACGACCCATCAGTGGGTCGCGACCCACACTTTGAAAAACGCTGGTATATACTATATTATAACGGAGCATAATGTTGTCGAGGCAGGGGTGGAAACTGTTGACTGAGAGTGTTATATACCCCTATTGATTTTTTTATTTAATCATATTTTAGCATCTAAAAATATAAGCACTGATATTGACATCAGTATATTTGGTTAAGCCAAGGTATTTAAAAAATAAATTATATTTTAAAATTTAAGTGGAACTTTTGAGTGTACTTGTATACGAATTTAACCCCCGTCCACTCAAACGGTTTTCTTAAACACAACTGATGTAATATTACAGACTCCAATAGAGGTGGCGAATCAATAAGTGTCATTTGTCTTATTATTATATACCCAAATATATATTGTAATGTTTATATATATATATATAAATACGAACAGATATTATGATCCAAATGTATAAAAGTATATATTATACAATTAATATAAAATACACAATTATCAATGTATATGATATTGTTATTAAGTTTCGAAAGTGCTTTTATTTTTAAATTAGGTACCCTACCTAATGTTATTTTAAAAAATGTTTAATCATATTATAATATTATTGTATACAAATAAATTTTATTTTTTTAAATGTTTAAATTATTTAAATTGATAATTTGTCATCGCATGGGTGATTAGTTCTTAAATGAATATAATATTATAATATTATACACTATAAATATGCTTTGAATATATTTTAGCGTGAACATTGTCGTTATACTTCCCATCAATCATACACGTATTATGTATATAGTTAATATATAATATGCGTAAAATTAAACATAATAATACTCTTGGTTTTTACGTATAAAAATGCTCCATATTGTACTTACTCGGTTCATTAAATGTGGTTAATGATTCAGGCGTCTCCATTTTGTTCTTTTGAAAATTAAATCAATATATTTTATTATAGCTTTAAATATTTTATTGAAGTACCTACTAGCTGTTTTTTCACAGTACAAGTGAAGTTCTAAAATGTCTACCATACACTTATTGATTTTTGCAATATGAACTCAGGCTTACCATATTAACATTACAATAATTTCGGAATTATAAAGACAAGGCACACTGAATTCTTATGCCCTAGTTTAGAGCTGACCGGGATCGAAAATTCCCGGGGATACCGAACATGGAACATTTTCGTTATGAAAATATAAAAAGGTCACACAGAAGGTCTTGTTAATTATTTATTACTATAATATTACAATAAACGTCCACAAAAATATTCATATGATGTATTTCTCCATCAATTTTCTTAATTTCCTAATTAAAAAGCTATAACATGGACAAGGCCATAATGAGGTTAGGCCTTAATATGTCCAGACCGGGACATCATTACCGTTATTATTACTTATTAGAAATTCAATATATCCAAGAAATATAATTCGTTATTGTATCATTTGATAAATTATATTACCTTTCTTTTATTGGTACTTCCCGTTCTCGTCATACCTAGCAATTTGTTTTACCTAAAACAGTGACATTTCGAATGTTTAAAATTATTTAAAATATTAAAGAATAAAAAAAGGCGTTTTATTTTATAATAATAATTGTACTCGATTTAAATTGAATTATTATTAAAAATTATTATTTATTTTATTTATTTTACTCATTGATTCCATCAATAATTATACAGCATATGGATCACATTAGTACATAATTTTATGACATCCCATTTGAAACCTAGTTTTTTGCTTTATATTTTGAAGCATTATATAACTACCTACTTTTACAAATTGTTTTAAATAACGAGTATGGTAATAGCAAGGAATTTTTTAAGGAGATGATGGAAGCATTATCCAAAAATTCCTCCCTTACATCTCTTATTGATTTTGTTAGATGATAGGTACCTACTTAGATTTAACTTAAATACCTATTTGTATGTATTATTTTACAAGAATAATCAATCACTACAGTTTTCCTATCTATTGATATGATTATATACCTATTTTCAATTTGTAACTTGCTTTTCTAAGCAGTTTGTACTTTGGTTGAAGAAAAATTTAATTTATATTCAATAGTGGTAAGTAAATACAAAAATATTAGTACCCTGCTCACCATGAGCACAAGTCAAATACACCTCTGGCTCGCCATTAAAATAATAAACCCTGCACAATGTTTATAATACTAGAGATATATACAATTAATAATTTAATACAATTTGCTGAACAAACAATAAAAGACTTCGGACGCGTATCCATGACACCTTGACGTACCGTACCTATAACATTCCCTTCAACTAAGCAATTCATACAAACCGTATTTTCAGCCATCGGATAGTTTCCATCTTGCGACCGACACGGGTTCGTTCGAATTTCCACGTATCTCGTAATCTTTTCGTACTCAATATTGCTATAATTATTACACGTTTATAGATCAAATGTCTTCACCCGCAGTTAATGAACTACCAGCAGAAACCGTAGAAGCTGTTGCCGACGATGGAGTGGCTAAACAATCGCCAACCGTCGATTTCGCAGAAAAGAAACAGTTGTCGGTCGAACCGTTGACAGCTTTCTCGGATGAATCATACGCGTGCGATCGGCAATACGCGATCGTGCTCGCGCAACTCATGTCGGTCAAAGAACGCGACAAAGTGTATACGTGGATCGACAGGTAAATTTTCTGAATATTTGTTTTTTACAACAAAAAATATAGGTACTTGTGCTATAATCTTATACCCCAGGACAAAAAAACCACGATAAATACCCAATAACTTTAACTTATCTAATAATAAAAATTAACTTTAATAATCTTATGAGTTAAATGTCTATAAATTCCATAAAATAAAAATACTACAGTTAACAATTTTTTAAATTATTATTTGGTGCCACTAAAAATGTCATAGGTACAGGCAGTGGCGTAGCCAGGGGGGGGTTTGGGGGTTGAAACCCCCCCTTAGGCCGTATTTTTATCAAAAATATAATTTTTATAACATAAAAATACAATCATTTATTCGTGGTGAAATGTATTCTGTTATGCTCTATTCACGTTATCGACTGCACTGGTGATAATAATCATTATCATTCAATTATTTTATTATTTCAATACGGTTGTAGATTTATTTTATTTTATTACTAAAAAAAAACCCCCCCCTAAAAAAAATCCTGGCTACGCCACTGGGTACAGGTCATTAAAAATCTTGATCTGAGCTAGACCTATCCTAAATACTTCCTAGTATAATATACCTATTATTTTGAAAGAAGTTTTTTATGGTTGATCCCTTAACAGCCTTTTGTGTGCCACTCAGTAGATGCCTATTTCGGTATCTAAATATTATTTAATGTAATTAATTGATGGTGAGACCGAGTATGTATATTTCGCGCAGAATAGATACAATGAAGGACAGCGATGATATGCGCGAGGAACGTGACCTTTACCTAAAATTTTTAACCGTTTCGTTGAATAACGGAAAACTAGTGCCACCATTCACCAAGGATCCGCCAGCGGGATTGCGCCCGCTCAGCACCATCGTGCCAAGATCCGTTTACAATTTCATCTTCAAGGGAAAATACAACAACGGTGACTACAACCAAGAAGAGATCGTTCACAAGTTCACTCCACCGGATGAAGTCGAACCCAGCCAGTTCTTCGCCCGGCAGCCAGTGCCGCACAACGGTGGCCTCGTATACGCCGCCGCGTTTAGCACCAAAAAATGAAAAGAAACGAAAACACAAACCTAGTCATATTCTTGTAGTGTGTTTTATATAAATAGCGTATGCAGAATAAATATTTCAATGTAATATATACTATGGATAAATTAAATTGCTGCGTGGGTGACTGTGTAAGAAAGGATGAGGAAGGTTTGAAACACGATAACGATATTCTGAAAGTTTCAACGTCTAACTCTCATAACAAATATCATACACTTTTAATTAAATTTAAGTCCAATTTCATGATTTCATTAACGTATCATTTCTCAGCGTAGGTTTAATTATCATCAAGTTTATTCACTATACTCTTTTCCCCGCATCATGCGTATACACTTACTTAAACAGATGTTACTCAGTAGAGCTGTAGTGTGTGCAGGATTTTAGTTCGGTTAAGGTGTTTACTATGGATTGATCAGAGACCCGTGAGGGCTTCGCCATCCACACCATCCGTCACTTAAACTAGTAAATACTAAATAAGTACTGTATCACCAACATTTTATAACAAAATAATCCTTTCAAATGCCTATTTTTGTATTACTTGTAGAGCATATTTTAACATACAAAGTAGGTGACATGAGTGCCACCTAGTGAAAAATTAGTGCCACCTTGTGGTTAATGAATGTGCTTTTATACCCCATGGCCCAAGTCCCGGGGCACATAACTATTATTATTATTTCCTTATAGCTTACAGTGCCACCTAGTCAAAAATTCTTAAAATATGCTCTGATTAATTGCCTTCTCTTATTCTCTTAAAATATAAAATATTTTATAACAATATATTATATAATATATGTAATATGTATACTAAAAACAAAATAATAAATTAACTAAATAATATTATTTTTAGATTCTGAACGAAGTGATGAATGTATTGCTTTTACAATGTGTGTTTTTTTTTTTTTTTTTTTTTTTTTTGTGTCTGACTCCAACATTTGGAGCAGTAATAATGCTCCGATTTTTGACTTCAGCCCCTCTTTGAATAGGAAATTGAATCTAGTTGGTACTTTAGGGGGGTCAAAATTAAAGTTTTCAAATAGTTTTAAAAAAAATCGAGAAAAACAAAAAAAAAATGACAGAAAAATGGAAATTTTACGGAAAAACCACTTTTCGACGAAATCGATTTTTTTGATTTTGCTGTAACTCAAAAACGAATTATTGTAAATACTTGAAATTTTCACCAAATGTTTATATTATGGTTATCTCTTTACAGTTAAATTTTCAAAATATTTTGACCATTTTTAAGCTACTAATAGACAATTGAAATTTTCGACTTTTCTAAGTTTTTTTTTCTTCAAATGCCGATAAAAATTTTTTGGGTGGCCAGAAAATCTTGAAAATTTAATACAAGGTTTCTTATAAGTTGTTCTTAAAGTGATAAAAAAAAAATCTGAAATCGTTAGTCACAATTTTTTTTTATAAGTGTTTAAAGTTCGAATTTATACGAAATATGTCAAAATTTAAATTAAATTTCATACGCTCATAATGCGAATGTTGGCCATAGTAACCATAGTAACATAATATAAAAACTATACTATTTGTTTCAAAATAGAATATTTGACAATATTTAAATATAATATATCCTAAACTGACAAATCATCTTCGTTCAGAATCGTTTTTCGTATACAATGATACCTATCATTGCATTCAAATTTAACCTTCCATAGTCTGAGGTCCACCCCACCCCCTAATATACAGCAGAGCGATACCCACTTACCCGCTTTTTTTTTTTTTTAAATTAGTATTGTGACATATTTTCTTTTAGCACTCATATTATTTGTAAATTGTAGTTGAATGGCGAATGCCAAGCTATAGTATAACTTAGTAGATTCAACTTTAAAGTCATAAGTTGTAATTTTTGAGTGTTGAGTTAATATTCAAGTGCCTTTATAAAAATTAAGTTCATTCAAAGTAAGACGCTGTAGAGATATCATAGGGCCCTGCCCCTATTCAAAGTTACTATAATTTATTATCAATAAAAAAAGTTATATCCAATCAAACATTTGAATAATGATTTGTCTTGTGATATGAATATGTTGCAGTGTTGCTGTGATAAGACAATGAAATGACCTCTGTGTAGTACTGTTGTAGTCTAAAACAAAAAAATTGTTAATAGGTCTATCGTCTGTGGTATAACCGTTTAACCCAGTTGTAGGCATAGACCACAGACATGTATATACATTAGTGGTTCTGGTTCAGTCATGCTCACTATCTAGTTCATAGTTCAGCTAGTGTTTTGTTCAAAAGACCATAGTCCATAGACAATGGATATATTATTTAACATAAAATAAAATTTGAAAGGAGGAAGAAGCTCCCCTCGTTGGCTTCAATGTCTATTTATGAAAAATCATCATGGCAAAATCACAATATGGTTATTTAACTTGCTTGTTAATTGCTATTCATACTTTTCAGATAAATATTTATTATTAAACCGTATTCATGGCTAACTAATACATTTCAATAAGTGCTTATTTAATAATTAATCTAGATAACAAAGTGTCACAAATCTCGAAATACAAATATGTATCATATACCAATGATAACCTACCATTGGCGCCGAACTTAGATTTTTTTGTGAAGTGAAGTCTAAAATTGTTGTCCTACACACCCAATTTGTATAACTTGCTTCACATGACATGAGTTCGGCGCCATTGTAACCTACAGTTAAATTCAGCTTCCTACTGCTAAACATATTAGAGCGCAAGTCTACTTGATCTAGGTACTTGCTGTTCCTCTTCGAGTACCTACTGTCTGCGAACTGAAATCAAATATTTTAACTAAACAATGAATTTAAGTTTTGTAACAGATATAAACTTTAAATAAAAATATCACATTCACTTTAGAGATATTTTGATCAACTTAAAAAGAAAATATTAAAACCAATACAATGAAATTAGTTCTTATTTTTAAGTACAGGGAACTAACTGCTAATATAAACTAACACATTCATTACTTAATCAGTTAATTTTTAAAAGTTATTTATTTTCTTTTAACAAACAAGTTATAATTTTAATTGAATATCAAACAAATATGGAAAAAAAATACACTTCTCATTGAATAATTTAGAGCTAATTCACACGAAAAGCGTTAAAAATACGTTTACTATTACCATACAATTGCTAATAACTGTACATGATAATATGTATTATGCCTTATTATATTATGATAACGCGCATTCAACGAAGGTATGCAACGATAACTCAAATATTTTGTCTACGCGCTTTAGAACATGCCTAAATACACATTGGCATTGAGATTTTCAGTTGTAACGCATGTTACCACAAGTAAAAAAAGGTATAAACGCACATAAAAATTAAATTAACCATATGAACAGAGGTAACAACGTTAACGCGCGTTTAAGCCTTTCGCATGAACTTGCCTTTAAAGATAAAATAATAAATATAATACAATTTAAGCAAGAGTAAGAATTTAAACCAAATAATAATTTTTATAATTTAACTAGAATTTAAAAATACAAAATTTATTTCTATAAATTAATTTGAAAATTTCTTAAGTAATGTTTACTTTGTACAACTTGATACACTATAACTCATTTAAAATAAAAAAAAGGTTAATTTTAGCTTCATAATCAAAAATAAGTATAATAATAATATTTCAAAATACTTTAATATTTGAATTAAATCACATTTTATAGGTTTAATTAAATTTTACTAAAATAATTAATTACAACAATAAAAAGGGAACCATTCAATTACTAGTTTTGAAAATTTACTAAACAACAATTTTTAATTTTAATTTTAATATATGCAGTAGTCGGGTCATAAATTATTTTATTTCAATGGAAAGTGAATCTAAAAATTTACCAGCTAGCTCCAATCCACTAGCATCAACTATTAATTGAAAATCTACTTTTTTTCCTGAGAACAATCTCAGATAAATCAAGTTAAACAAAATTATCACAACAGATAATACGTAAGTCACCACAAAATTATTTTAAGGTAGTACCCCCTACCTATTTTCAGGAATTTATGTAACTGAATATGTGTACTATGTACAATATTATGTATAATATATAGAAATTATGTAGAATATTAACAATAATAGTTTATAGTCATTAATGATTATGTTTTTATTCATTTATAAGCTAAATTCAACTCTATATAAACTTAATTTAAATCTGAATCTATTTTAAATTAAAAAAATTAAAATAAATTAGACAAAAAATTAAGGAAGATTAAAATATGTTGATTATACATTTAGCTTATAAACATATAGGTAATTTTATTTCAGTCTGTCTTACAGACCATTATTAAATTATATTAAGGATGTACTTTCAAATGTAACCCATAAAAAAAACATATATTACTTCCACATTAGAAACAAAATAATAAAAACAGAATTGTTACAACTTTAGTGATGTTTTAATTTTAATTTTTTTATTCTTTATTATTATTACTTTAACGTGGAAATCAGGTATATAAAGTTCATTACAGTTTTTTTTTATAAAAAACTGAATTCGAATTTACTTTTGTTTATGCTTATTTTTTTTAATACTTTTATCTAATAAATCTAAATTGAAATCAATTTTTTTTTCTGAATCTTGTTCGTTTTTGAATTCTTCAACAATTTTCTTTATATTTTGTTTAACACCTGATTTAATAACTTTTTTTTTCAACAAAAATATTTGTGTTTTAGTTTTGATTTTTAATGGTGGAAAAGTATTATAATTAAATGATACATGTGAAAATCCTTGTACTGTAGACATGACATTATGAGTATTTCTGTAATGCAGCATTTCTTCATTATCTCGGCTACTTGATCCGACAATTAAATGTGTGAAAGACATAAGCTCTTCACATCCAGGTTCCAAATTTTCTTTTTTACTGTACCTATTAATTAAGTTAAAATCAATTAATTTAAAATGATTTTTTTACATTATATCAGCGCTTCTCAACCTATGGTACGTGTACCACTAGTGGTACGCAAAAAGCTCATAGGTGGAACGCGAAGAAAATCTCCCTTTATAAAAAAAAATTGGAATGAATCATTATTAACATTAAATATTATTTGGTTTGTTCATATTTAATTTAATTTTTTTTCTACATTAAATATTTAATTCCCATCATTTTGTAATTCCTAATAAAATAAAATTCTATACACGTAACATAAACGTATATATTTTAAATAAGTAAAAAAAATGGTCAGGCGGTAAGTAAAATTGTTCAAACTTTGTAGGTGGTACGCGAATATAAAAAGGTTAAGAACCGCTGCATTATATTGTTTATTATGTAAGAATGAAAAAAATTAAAAAAAAACTTTTAACACTTAAAAGTGCCATATATGTTAATGGACATAATTAATTTAAATGTATTGATAATAATATAAATTAAGAGGACATTAAGCCCTCATGTGTTATCTCTGTCTTACTAACGTACATCATAGCAAATTTGCATTCAGCCAAACACATTTTATCATGTTAGCTTTAATATTAGAATAAATTTACCTATTATAAAATTTAAAGGTAAGAATATTATCTAGAAAATGTCATATGCTTTTATTGATTTTATCATTTTAAAGTAAGTTATGAATATTTTAAAGTTGTAATATTTTACATTTTTACATTACTCGCTTTAAAATGATAATATCAATAAAAACATAAGACATTTTCGAGATAATATTCTTACCTTTAAATTTGATAATAGGTAAATTTACTCTAATATTAAAGCTAGCATCACAAAATGTGTTCTGCTGAATCCAAATTTGCTATGATGTACATTAGTAAGACAGTAAATATCAGAGATTACACATGCGAGTATAACGTCCTCTGAATAGAAATGATAAATATTTTTAAAATTCAAAGTAAAAGAATTTAATTCACATGTTTGCATTATTACATTAATATAATTATTGAATTATCATTATTTCAATTAACAAAAAAAAACATTTGAGGTAATAATACTTTGTATTGTATTACTTACGTCCAATGAGCACTTAGTTGTGTAAAACGAGTTACTCCAGTTTGTGCTGCATAATTTCCAATGTGTATTGTATAATTAGCATCTAAATGATTGTTTTCAAATGTATGTAATAATGTCATTGCATGGCCTCCTGGGTAATTTTTATTTGATGCACTCATTAAAAATACTGTAAAAACTATATTCCCAATAATATGACCAGTACAGAATAAAATTGCAAGTATATTTTTGAATCCTTTTGGTTTAAATCTAGTTTGCCATCTGTGTAAACAGTAAAAAAGTTAATCATCTTATTAACTAGATAATAGTTAAGTAATAACAGTTAAGCATACATTTTATTGCAAAAGGTAGCAGTAGATACGTTTAATACTGGAAATACATAAATAATAAACCTCAGCTCTTTATGTGGTAGTATCGAATAAATCAGTACAAACATCAATGTTGGAATAAGAAGTCGCATTACTCGAATATCATATAATGCACCAAATGGTATGAACAATAGAGAAAGTGCAACGCCTCGTGGTATTGCTGAATAAAAGTACCATAAAAATGGCTTAGTCTGATTTTATATAATTAAGAAAAAATACATACATATAATAAAATAAACCTACAAATAAACATTGATATATTAATATTGATATAAAAATGTCATCAAATTGATTATAATTAGAAACAATATTAATTATTATTAAATAGATTTTTACTCAATATTGTTTTCTTTTTAGTAACGGTAATAATTTACTAAGAATCACAATCATATACACAATACAAGCAGTGCCGCAACTACCGGGGGTGCTAGGGGTGCAAAAAACCCCCGGGCCCCTGGTGACCGGGCGCTAAATTAATTTATAACAATAGGCTATTGTAAGAGTAGGCAATTTGGCTATAACTATGGCTGAACTATTCGGAACTTTTATGCTTAAATTATGTACACATTCACATTTTGAGTTTTGGAATTTTTAAATGTAATTAAAGACGATAGTTTCGAGTACTTAGATTTTTCACAACATTTTAGAAGTATTCTGAGGCGATAATAACATTGGTTTTTCAAATGAGAATATATATTATATTTTAAAGCAAAATGTGAATAAAGTAATTTTTCTGAACATTTTGACGTATTATAATCGAAATTTGAATGAAAACTTCCGAAGTTATTCTATTTTAAATACTAAGAATTAAGGATAATAATCTATTATACAAAAATAATTTGTAAATGGATACGATGAGCTCGATAATTATAATTCGGTATGCAATAGGTATAAACTATTCGTTAATAATTACTACTTATTACTAAATGCTTATAGATTAATATTGCACCTGACAGTTTTCAAAACATGGACTATTATCCTCATTCTTTAGTTTTTAAAGCATAATAAATAACTCCGAAAGTTTTCGTTCAAATTTCGATTACAATACGTCAACATTTTCAGAAAAATTACCTGATTCACATTTTGCTTTAATACATGAAACATATATGTTCTCATTTAAAAAAATTAAGTTGGTATCGCTACAGGAATACAGGATACTTCTTAAATGTTGTGAAAAATATAAGTACTCGAAAATATCGTCTATAATTACATTTAAAAATTTAAAAAAAATCAAAATTTGAAATTATGCATAATTTAAGCATAAAAATGGAGTGAGCATATTTGAAAAATCACTTTGTGTAGTGAAATTTATAACAACAATACAATAAGCACAAACAAATAATGGTACAAGAAACATATTTTCATATTAATAGTTTTATATTAAACATTATTGATGTTTCTCAATTTTATCCTAATGAAATTGTAAAACCAATAGACTTTTAGGAATTACTGATCATTTTACTCCTCATCCATCTATGTACAATAATGTATATAGCTACAAACAGAAGTTATATTTTTAAGGATCTATTAGGTATTTAGGTACTTGGCTAAATGGGCCCTATAATATTTGCTTGCACACCCACCAATATATACCAAGTTGCGGCACTGAATACAAGTATATTAAGAGGCCGCTACACCAGCATTTGTTTTCATCTATCTCCCACATAATATAGGAACAAAGATACTCCATATTTCTATGATTACAACTCTCTGGTTCAGTTTAGGGCAAAAGCACTTATTGTATATTTTATAAAGAGTATTTCCTGTGCATTGACCGGATAGATTTTTAATATTAAATTTTGAATAAATTATTAATGATTAAAAATAATTGAAATTATTTTAAATTAAAACATATGCTTATATCCATAAAAAAAACTATTTACCCTTAACTGAACCAGAGTCGTAATCGTAAAAATATAGAGTATATTTGTTCCTATATTATGTGGGAGATAGACAAAGAAAAAAATGCTGGTGTAGCGGTCCCTTAACTATAATTATTATTATTCATGTTATAGTTATTTAATACTACATTAGATTATTTTAATTCATTCAATTTATATATTTATAAGACATTATATTATTTATTTTTTTTTACAATATAATATTGTTTAAGTTACAATATTTATTCATAATTGTGACTTGTGACCTATATTTAACTAACTTATATTTATTATTATTTACTATAATATTATTTGAAAGTTAACGGCTTTTGGACACAATTATTGATTAACTAATTTCATTTATTTACAGTTTCCAATATTCGTATGGTAACATTTTATGTTGAAAATGTTTACTATTGTCTTTTAGTAAATGTTTTATTTAATTGTTTTAAACATTTATTCACAAATTATTTTTAAAAAGGATACACCCCATTCACTGCTTTTATTGAGTACTGTATTAAACCACAAAACTTCTCCTTCAGGCCATACTAGGCGACCCCAAAATATAGAATCAATGACAATACTTGTAGTCAATACAGTTATAGCCGCCAAAAATCCAAGTTTTAATCCCCTATAATAATAAAAATATAAATGCATATAATTATATAAAATTTAATTCAATTCAATTAAGTAGTAAGTACCTGAATAGTTTAAGACGCTTATACAACAATTCCATTAGTATAATAATACCTAGATAAATGACTAATTCTGAACGGAAAATTAAAACAGCAATCGCCGAACTCCATATTAATAAAATATGTTTTCCTCTAATCCAAGAACTCAATGCTACCATTACTGTATCCCTAACGAAAAAACCAATATAATTTAAAATTGTTCAACAAATATAATATTAACTTATATTAATATAGAAAGTGAAATATATAAATGATTATTTAACAAATATGAATACTCTAAAATTGAAAAGTAAAAACATGAAACCATACATTTTAAATATTCTTTTTTTATTCTTTATATTTAAAATTAATATAACATACCGATTTAAATTGTATAGGTAAAACGAGTAAATATTTAGATATAAATATACTTATTAATTATAATAAGTACAACAAATTATAATTGATAGAACTTTTCACATTATTAACATTTATTTATACTTATATATAAATAATATAATAAACACATGCATACCATATACATTAAACATTTTAAACAATATTTGTATACTGTATTGTGTAAGTTATTACAATACTGTAAATACAAATATTACATAACAATTTTACTATTACTAAATAAATACTGACCTAAAGGAAATGCCATGATATTAGGGAGTGGACGACTGGAATAAAACATTAAATGATACTGTGATGCTGTTAAGATTATAAACCAATTTCCAACACCATTTCCAAATACCTTTGAAATACTTTTATTAAAATATTTGATACTTGTAACTACTACAATACCTAATATTGCACGAACTGTAAATTAGAATATTAATTAATTTTAACATACATATATGTAAACATATAAACCAGTGCTTCTAAAACTCTTTTGTGAAGGAGCCCCCATAAATTTAATATGAAACAGTCATGGGCTCCCTTAATCAAAATCATTAATTATTTTATGGCCTACCAGGATTAGGTTAGGTATATATTATATATTTCACGCCCCCAGTTTGAGAAGCACTGATATAAACAAATAATAATTAATATTCTGATAATTTTACCTAATAATTGACTGAACATCTTGTTGAACTGAAGATATTTAAGAACAGAAACAAATGGAAATGACAATATTGATATGAACAAAGGACCTAAAAATGTCCTAGGTACAACACCAGGAAATTCTAAATGATCATACTGAAAAAAACAAATTATGTAATATAATTATTTAATAAGTTTTATATTATAAGCACACATGTGTAAATGTTGTTAAAATACAAAAATATAAATTAACACTAAATGGAAAAATTAATTATTCATACTGGAAAAATATTAACTTCTTGTTGGAATATTAATCAAAGTTTTTTTTTATTTATTTCAGTAAAAATATTTAATAATAAGGTATACCTCTTTCTAAACAAGATTATCATATCACTCATGTTAAATTGTAAACATGATTTTTTTTTTTCATATAATTTAATATTTTATTCAATTATGATTTTTCAATTGTAGCCATAGTTAGAATAATATTTTTAATTCATTTTTTTTTCATATTATCTGGAAATTTTTGTTTTAAGAAAATATCAAAAAAGGTTTGCTATTTTTAATTTAACTACCTAATAATTATTAATTGTACCTATCATCTCAACTATTTTAATTCAACATTTTAAAAAGTCCTTAAAAGTTAAAAAAAATTCAAGATAATTTAAATCAATGTACAAAAATTTCTATGTTTTTCCAATTCAGTGATACGTCCTGTCCAGATAGCGAATAAAGAATTTTGACTTGAAACTTGATACTTAATAAGATTTGGACATCAAAACATTCACACCGGCGCACACAACGAGTTTTTCGACAACACACACCTGTGATAAATTACTTTTCAAGTACAAAATGTCGTGCATTGCTTGCATGTTGAAACTCTCTTCGACTTTGGTAAACGGGCAGAGAACCAAATGCGTCGCCGAGACGACGTACAGTAATTTGTCCATGACCAAATATTTATATTACGTTCACAACGATCGCGGAACGTTCATTTAAACATGAACAGATAGACGATAACGAGCTCAAACGCACAACAGTGCATTAATAATAATACGAAATAGGCATATGAAATCGGAAAGAAAATATAACTTTTTTTCAATAGGTATTTTGATAATATTCAGATTCAGATTTCAGAAATTTGGAACTCGTATTATCAGTTTGTCGGCGAACGTGTGTTATCGGAATGGAAATGTCAAGGAGATTGTAAAATGTTGCCGCTTATTTGAACGGTGGGCAATGAATCAAAACTACCTACATAATATTATTATTGTCCTACTCCGGCATAATAATTTAAATAATTTGAGTGAAATAACTGAATAACTGAAATTGTCAGATAGCATCAGATGTATAACGGCATACATCAGATGGGACTTAACCAATAAAGTCTTTCAACGCGGGGCTTCCCTTAAAACACGAATCTAATGTTAATAATTGCAATATTTTTCTTATTAATATAGTTGTCTAAAAGTGTCCATACTCCATAGAAAACTACTAGACCCATGTCCTATACGCCTATATAAAATTACTCATGCCGAATAACTCGTGTTATCATCTGGCGGATAAAACAGATTGAGAAACCGGGCCTTAGAATCTTAATAAAATTAATTGAAATACAATAGGATATATAATATAATATATGTATAAGCAATACACATAGATTCACTCGCCCAATGTAATAATAAAGGTTAATCATCATAAAGGCTTAAATTATAGTCATCTCTTGTTCGACGTTCGCTACAAGCCACCACAATACAGCAATAATGAGTTATAAAAACTTTTGTCGGCATAGTTCTGTAACTATACTCGTTAGCTATCTTATACTTTCTGAGAAGTAAATTCGACCAATTTTATCAAAGTTAAAGGCCATCGCAGAGGTTATCATTATATATCAATGTATGTACAGTACTACAGTAGATACTAGTACTACAACTCAGTGCCGTACCCAGGATTTGTTTTCGGGGTGGGCTTAAACATTCATACTTAACTCGATACGAAAATAGAAAATAATTTAAAAACATATATAATATACACATACTATTTAAAATAAAAGATTTCGGGATGGGCTTAAGCCCAAAAGCCCCCCCCTTGGATACGGCACTGCTACAACTACAGTATACACTATACTACTATAGTACTAACTACTAACTACCTACTGTACTACAGACATACCTAGACACCTAGTCTATACTGCGCACTGCATAGTAATACCCACTACCCAATAATACCTAATATTATATAAGTCAAACGACGGATATAAATAAATATTATATACATAAAGAAAGCATGATTTACCAAGCATGCCCATCACACTAATTCTTTCCTTAATTAATTAGGTAGGTACTATTGATATTTTTTTGCACTTGGTAGGTACTTGAAGTGTGATTTTATTTAAAATTCTGAACGTTGTGATATTGTGTATATTATAATATTATGTATTACATAATATATTATGACTATTATGTAATATGTATTGATTTTACAATGACGTATGTTTTATTTTTATTTTTGTATCTGTCATCATATTTTAGAGTAGAAATAATGGTTTGATGTTTGACGTCAGCACCTTTTTTGAAAAGGAAAATGAAACTAGTTGGTATTTTAAGTAGGTCAACATTTCCAGTAATTTTTAAAAGTGATACGAAAATCCCTAAAAAAGTAACGGAAAACGAGAATTTTTACACTTTTTGATAGAATTGACTTTTTATTTTGGTGTAACTCAAAAACAAATCATTGTAAATATATTTGAAATTTTCCCCAAATGTTTATATTAGCGTTATCTATTTACAATTAAATTTTCAAAATATTTTGACTTTTTTTAAGCTATTTATAGACATTAAAATTTTTTATTTTTGTAAGTTTTTTTTTTTGAAATACCGATTGAAAAAATTTGGGTTTCCAAAAAATCTTTTAAATTTAGTACAAAATTTATAATAAGTTGTACTTATCGTAGTACAAAATAATCAAAAACTATTAGTCACAATTTTTGTGTATAAGCATTTAAAGTTTAAACGTTTACGAAATATGTCAAAATTGCAAAAATTTGCAAGAAATTTTAATATTTAAAATTCATAAAATTGTCCATTATAGTGACTTTCTCTCCATCTTTGCTATACACCAAAGCGATACCCACTTGCCCACCTTTTTTTGATTTTTTTTTTTTTTTTAGTAAGTAATTTTATTTAAATAAAATATCTACCACCTTTAAGCACATGATGCTTGTGGTGGTGGTAGAGAGTTATCTATGTAACATAATATTATGAACAATTTAATTATAAGAAGAAAAAGCTGACAAGATATTGATATTATATTATATTTATTTTAATATTGTTGGCTATGAAATAAAATATATTTATTTCTCAAATCGCTTTTTTCAATTAACCTTGTCAAAGTTGTCGTACCTACATTATCACCATTCAGTCCATTCATCGTGTACCTATTTAGTCACAAAAGACATATACGTTACCTATTAATTTAATATATCACACACTTTACCAACGCCCTAGAGATTTTATGCTTAGACGCTTATAGTACCTACATAATAATTAATTACCTAACTAAACAACTATAAGTTCGAATATTGATTTTGATACGTCAAAATTTTCAGAAAAACATCTATACTAAATAATTGACAGTAGAAAAAAAAATTATCTTATAAACTATGAACAACATAAGTTTGTATCTCTTACTGTGAGATTCTTCACAGGATAGATTCTCTTAAGTATTACAAAAAATCTCAAGGTTTTGAAAATACGGACTTTAGATATATTTAAAAATAATTCTAAGAATACGATTTTGAATAGCTGCTTTAAAGAAAAAACATCATGCAGAATAAACTGCATTATTGGAGAAAAAAGAGGATTATATTTATATAGCTGTACCTATTATGCTAAGTAAATATTGTATATTATTATTATTTATGATTTCATATGATATATATAGGAAACGGATTTTATTGTAATAAAAAAATCAATATAATATGTACATACCTATACGAGTATATGTATCAATTTTTCTTAAAATATGGAATAAAAAATCCAAAATATGTAAATATTTAAAATTACAAAAAAATAAATATTTGATAATTATAAATATTAAATAAGAGTAACATATATGATGTATGTATATAAAATTATGAATATTATTCCGGAATAAAAGCAATGAGAAACAACATACATGTAAAATAAATTTGAGTTTAATTCAATTAGAATGATCTAAATCGTACACATATTTTATCAGATTTAAAATATCTTATTCCAATAAAAATATGTACCTATCTATTTACAATAAAATTCGTTCCCTAGATATATGTATACAATAAAAAAAAAAATTAATAGTTCCACTCGGAAAAACATTGTTCAGAATAATTTCATTACGCAGATAATCGTGAGACGAAATTTTTGGTTTTCTTTTTGTTTTGTTTTTTGTATATAAAATATAAATATTGGTATTCGAAAATTTACGAATTATTAATTGTTAAATTGTATTTGATATTCTGATAAGTAAGAATTGAAGTTTAAAAATACTGTATGTGTTATAATATTATATTTATATAGGCCACATTTTATTATAATATTTTAAACATAGACTATTAATTAACAATTAATAATTATTCGATCTACGCTGACCGCCAACCGCCGAGTATTATTATAATGAACAATTTCTATGGAATATATTTATATACAACATATATATATAGGTACAATAAATGTATGTAATGTCGTATATACATGTATACGTTGTATATTACGGAATATCGTATGTTATCGATCGTGACCATAAATACTTACGAGCCGCGCCCGTTATTCAGTTTCATACACACATGTCGAGAAAACGAGCACGCCCGATGATAAAAACGTAATCACCGTCGCCGTTGATAAGATAACGCGTAAATTCGTAGCAAATCACTTGGCTTATTATGATAAGTAAATAACATTTACATTATTACTCTACGTGTGTAACACGATATTCGAGTGTTGTTATACGGTCGTTATAATAATAATTGCCGTTAACTTGTAAATAATTAGATACACGACAATATAATATACCGACGATGACTAATGTAGTGATCGACCAATTCGCGTCTTACGGCCCCTAGTCGGTTTCCTGCACGGCGCTTCGGGTGTTTGTTATGGAGCAAAATGAAAGACGTCCTCGACCTGTTGACAGATGACAGGATTGTTTACTATGGCGTAGTGGCCATTATTTGTGTACTTCTGTTCAATTTGTTCGTTTGGGGGTAAGTTGCGAACACATCAATGCACGGTTTGATTATGTCTGTACACAATACGCTAGGCAGGACTATCATTTCAATAATTTCATAGGTTTTTGCAATTTTTGTTCATTTATTTTTTTTTTTTTATCCATTTTACTACGAGCTGGTATAGAAGCATGTCCTTATCATTATAATACTGTTATTTATTTGAAAACACTCTTCAATCTTCTGCTTATGTTAATCAAGTTACTTCAAAACATACAGTAATAGATGTAAAACACTATGTCAAGATTAAATATTGTTGTCAGCACAACTTTATATGCATTTACTGTTTTCCAACAAATGATAAATAATTTATTTTACATTTTTTTCTCTTAGAGGAAGTCAAAACAAATGGTGTTATCTTTCTTTGATCCATGCGCGACATAGTAGATTTGAGTATTGAGTGCTATAAAACCAATATTGTGTTGGCTTAATATTAGAGTGAAATGATTAATTGTTTAAAATTAAGTTGAGAATGTAATATTTGTTTTTATGTTGGCTTTTTACAATATTTCATTATAATAAATACTCATAAACTGCAGAAGAATTTTAATCTCATAAAACACAGATAATGTTCTTAACTTTGAGTTATCCAATCAATTCAATCTATTATTAAAGCTTACAATACAAAAGTAGTTCCGCTAAATAAATATTTAATATTTTGAGCGTGGATTGGATGAAAAAAAAAATAGGGTGGAGGAATTTTCTTAACATATTGTATAATCTAAATTTTGATAATTAAAATTGTTTGTCTTATAAATCTGCGTATGTGTACAATATAATAAATTATAAGGCATGGGATTTTTTTTTTACCAACTTACCTCCAATAATACATTAGAATTTGATAGATAATCTCATTTTTATCCCTATAAACATAGAAATACTACTAAATGCAAGATTTTCAATCATTTTTATGCAACAGGTTTTTCTAATCTAACTTAAACGTTGAAAAATAATTACAAATTATTTATTTACAACTACTATAATAATATAGGTTTAAGGTTATAAGTATGTATTTATGTATTAAAAAACTAATATTTTTAAGATTTTTACTATCAAATTTTGAGTACCTGGTTTAAAAATAAAGTATAAACTTCTCTTCTATTTTTGGCAATCAAACTATTATAATAAACAGAATATATTGTTTGCTAATATTAAAATTGTATTATTGTTATTATTATTATTATTAAACTTGATTTATATAAAATGTTATATTCTTATTTTGTCTAGATGTTTGAGTTTCATTATTGTTATTATTGCGATTGGATGTGGATATTATATGTTTGATTATGTCCTTAAGTAAGTTTAATTTATATTTTATAATCTGTTTGATAATAATACTTTGCAACTATAAAATATTAAAATGTATTTATAATATCCTAATGGCCTCATATATTTTAAAATATTTTTATAATTTTATTTTATTTTATAGAAATCAAAATTTAAATACCAGTTATGTGTCGGAGAATAAATTTGATAAGACCAACAAGTATAAATGTAATAATTGCAAAAACTGTATTTCATGTGACCTACATTTAAAATGTCTGAATAAAGAAACACCATGGAAAGGATTATTAATTCCCGAACAAATTGATTCTTCAATAGATAAAGTAAATACATTTTATAGTGAATAATTTTATATTTATTAATTTTAATTTAAATTTTTTTTTCAGTTATTATCAAAAATCATAAATGTATATGTAGAAAGTTGGTATGAGAATATTTCAAATGATTCTCATTTTATAAAAGAAATTAAGCAAGTAATACGATTTGCTACAAGCGTAGTGCTTAAAAGATTATTACAAGTTAGTGAAATAGTTATAAATATTAGTATTAAATCAGTATTTAAATAAAAATATGTAATATTATTTTACTTTCATGAAAACATTATTTACTTTTTATAAAATATTTCAGTTAAATATAGAAGATATTGTGCTGTATAAAGTAATTCCAATATGTTTATCACATATAAGACACTGCCAACAAATGGAAAAGGGTGAAAAAATTGCATACCATTATGCTGTCAGTAATCGTAAAGTTGAGATTATGTATCTTAAAAAAATATCTTCGAGTTTACTACCATTTTTAATGCGACAAGCCGATCTTCAATGCATGTATGAATATAATTCATATTATTGTTAAAATAAAATCCATTTCTATACTCTGTCCAGCAAGAGAACGCGCCACAGAGCGACCAAAATTAGTTTTTCTACGCATTCCCCAATGATACCCAGCCATAAGTGATCCAGTTTTGATAGCATGGTTACGCGGGGAATTGTGCAGAATTGGCGCATTCTCTCGCTGGATAGACTATCAACATTAACTACACAATAACTTAATGACTAAATTTGCTTTACAGGATATTTTATACTTTACTGCGAGAACTTCTTTCACTTTGGGTATTATTACCAATATCAGATGTAATATGTAATCCAGCCAACATTATTATTACTTGGTCAAAGTTATCAAAGCCATCAATTATTAATTCAACAACTACAATATGCAAAGATGAACAAGTTGAATTTTTATCAAAATTTATTGGTGAAAATCAACATGATACTGTACAACTTGAAATGCGTAGTATATTTAAAGATTCAACAATTTTATCTGCATTTACAGTTTTTTTGAAAAGAAAAGGTGCTGTACATTTGTTACAATTCTGTTTGGATGTTGAACAATTTAACAAGCGCATGTTAAGACCAGAAATATCATCACAAGAACTTGACATGCTTTATCGAGATGCTTGGGATATATTTTCTGTATATTTTAGTTCTCATTCACCAGATTGCATAAGTTTTGATCCTGAGTTAGTAAGTCAACTAAGGAAAGTTTTATCTAAAGATGTTATTAAACTTCAAAATTCAAAACCACTATATCAAGCTTACGAACAAACATATTATACCTTACAAAATAGTTACTGGATAGAGTTTCATAATTCTAATGAATATTTTTCTTGGATGTGTGGCCCACGTAATATTTCAGATACTGATTCATCAAAAGAATCTTTGTCTAATAATGAAAAAAAAGATCATGCTTCTAAACTAGGTCGCAAATTAAATAGGATTAAAGGAGCTATGAAGTCAAGTACTATATATGATGGTCAATTTGATTCTTTATCTTCTGAATGTGATCCAGAGTATGGAGAAGATTTATCTGTTGATAATGAAAGTATTAATAGTGAAAGAGATTTAAGCACTTGGAAAGTGACTGATGTAACATCAGCTATGAAATTAGAATCCGGATCCAATGGTGGCCAATCATTGGTATTTTTTATTACAGTAGAGACAGTTAAAAATGATTCAATCAAACAATGGTGTGTAGAAAGAAGACTTGCTGACTTTTATACTTTAAAATCAAAACTTACTGAATTTCACGGAGTATTTGTAGATGCTCGATTACCTTCAAGAAGAATTTTATTACAAAAGACAGAAAATAATGACATTTATGTGCAGTTTCTCAATCAACTTTTACAAAAACCTGAGCTTAGGGGATCAGATTTATTGCATATGTTTTTGACATCCATAGAAAATTTTGAAGATTCTGAATCAGCCATTGGGAGATTGTTAAGAAAATCTATGCCAATGGCTTTAAGAAAAGAACGTGGACAAAATTTAGAATCATTCATTTCTGTATTTATGGCTTCAGTTGAAACTAAATTAAAACAAAGGTATAAATAAAATATAATTCTGCAACGAATAATAAATTACTGTAGAATTATATCATACAATTTATAATAAGGTTCTAATGATTTTTAATTAAATATTTCATTATACATCTGCTTTAAATTACAGGTATGAGTGGAAAGATTTAAGTGAACATCTTCCAGAAAGAAAATTTAAAATTGCTGAAAATCCAATTTTTGGTAATAACTTAAACATAATTGAAGATGAAAACCAAACACTATTAGAAGGAATATCAGATCAAATAAAATTTTTCTGTGGTCCAATTAACTGCATAATTTTTTTTGGTGTACATGTATACAACATGTCAAATTCTGTTGTCCAATTAATTTTGGCCATACAATCAATGTGTGGTAATATTATTGATTCTATTATACAGCGCTACATCAGTCTTCGTATTATAAGATCAATTACACCTTCTAAAATATCAAACCTAATTGAATTATTAGAAAGTATGTAGAAATTTTGTTAATGCATAAACATTTATAAATTCAATATTATTTTTACTCTTATAGATCTTCTATTTCCTGGAGATGATGCACCACAAAAGACTGATCATCAAATCTCAGTTGAACATTTAAAATTATTAAATAATTCAGTTTTTTCCCCCCTGTTTATGTGTTTGTTTCGATGTACACAGAATTCAGTAATGAATAAACAATTATTCTACAGACTTTTAGATGTTTTACTAGCAGAAATGTTTCCAGAACTACGAACACAACTTAACGAACAATTATGATGATAAAACTTCATTGCTGTGATAATAATGAGTGATACATTCCTTAATATCAAAAAAAGGTATATAATTTATATGCTTTATAGTTGTTTAATAGATTTAAAAGCCTAATTACTTGAATTTTCCATGCTTGTTTGACTAAATTATTAATTTGATTTATTTATAAATAAATGTATAGAATTTTTTTTTTAAATTAATTTAATAAGAAGTAAAATTTTTATTCCATTGATGAAAAATGGTTAATTCAATTTGACAAGAGATAAAATGATATCAATGATAATAATTCATTGCAAAACATGTATTTAAAAAATAATATTACCATTAGTGCATACTATATTAGTATATTTAATAATACAAACATTTAACATAATTTTAATTAATTTTTTAAATAAACATCATAAGGTGCAATGGTAAATAATGTATAAAATTAATCCAGCAATTTGTTGTGATTTTTTTATCTCAGTATTAAAAAAAATAAAATAAGCTTTTGGTAGTTGGTAATTTTAAATAAAGCTCACAGTGTTAGTTTACCATTCCATTATGTATTACATATACATATTTAATTTTAGTCAGACAACTTGCAACTTATTACTTAATCATTGTTATCGTTCTAGATTAAAATAATAAGTTATAAACATTATTCATGTAGGTTCATGTATAAAATTATATATGTATGTATTAATTGTTAAAAATATATTACAAATATTATAGTAAAATTATATAAATTAAAATTAGTACCAAAATGTTGGTTTGAAATGCAACGTTTAATTTCCATATTAGTTTAAAATTAATATTTGTTAATATATTTAAGTGAATACTTAACAATTTTTAAGTTTTTTCCAAACTAAACAAGTGAGGACATTTTTACTTGAGTACCTATTTGCCAAAAAAAAACTTTTTTAAAACTTTTATATTTCAAAATCTATCAATGTGAATAAAACAATATTTCAAAAATATAAATACTGCTAATAATAATTTTCCATTAAGTTAATTGAAATTCATAGTCTTGAAATAGGTTAAATGTTTAAAATGTACCAAAGACATTTTCAGCAGTTATTTATTACTTAAATATGAATGTTCCTAAGCTTAAAATTATTTAGTTAAATATGGCTTTAAAAACATATTATAATTATAGTACACAAGTATAATTAATCTTTAGAATGTTTTCGTTAGATTATGGCATGATGTTATAGTTTTGTTTTTGACAGATAATAGATTTATTTTTTTATAAAATAGTATTTTGAAATAAAATAAATTAATAATCCAGTTTATTTGTATGTTATTATGTAAACACATAAATTATATCTCAATAAACTTAGTTGTTGTATTATTTAAGAATACTTATTATATTAGAAATATTTAAAAGTATTAATTTGAATTTATAAAACTAACATTTTTTTCAATATTATTTGAAGTAAGTTTCCAAAATAAAACAAAAAAAATAGTCAACTTTTAGTCCTGATCCACAATCTATTTCAAAACTATTAAAAAATGATACCTATACAATATAATTTTAATTATAAAAACAGTAAGTAATAAGTATGCTTATAATTTATTATAGTTTCAACTATATTCTCTTGTATCTTTAAAAATCGGATTTTATCAAAAAAAATCTTCACTGATTTCTTTTTACTGTTCAGTTACCAAAATATCTATCTATGATTATCATAAAGTATAATTTAAAAATATATTATTAATTTCTACTAATATATTAGTGTAATAGACACAATTTTATAAAATATACTAATACACAATATTAACTTATTTTTAAAAAATAAACTTAACCAGTAAAATATAAATTAATATTAATATATTTTTGTACTGCTCACAATATTTCTAAGATGTGTATTATAGAGTAAAATATCTTATTAAGTATTTCTCGCGCAAAATATAAATTATAATTTTAGACATATCTAAAATGTGAAAAATATAAATACATAATTTACTATGTGATTTATAAGAAAAATAACTTGTTTTATAAAATGTGAACAAAAATTTCAAGCATTTATAATATTTATACAATATATGTATTACGGGAATATAAATCACTTATAATCTTTTGAACAGCATAGGGCACATATTTAATAGGCCATCTTCTTCCAAAGAGTCTTATCTTTCCAAAATTGTCAATAACCCTACCCTCCAAATGGAATTATATGTACATCTGTGGACCATGATGTAAACTTTAATCAGTGCTGGCCACTTAACTTGCCCAAAATATTCAACCAAATGTCCGCCTATGCTCAACCGGTTTTTAGAGTATGTGAATAATTATTTTGTTATTAAATATTGCTATATATCTTAGTTGAGCCTAAGCACAGTCATCTAATTAATTACTAGTAATCAAATTTTTATAATATTTTATAAGTGATCGTATAAGTGATTAAATATCCTGCTGTATTCATTGTTTATATAATAGAACTTCTATCTGTATTACAAGATGATATGAAATTGCTTGCAATTATTTTTGCCTAGTATTAGGTACCTGCAGATTTAATGGCATACTTATGTAAACCATTATTTAAACTTATATTTTTAATGTATTATTTATTTATTTATTTTTTAGTTAAAAATAAATAGGTGTATTATTTGATATCAAACATTGATATCACAATATTTTTATAATTATTTATTTATTTATTTGTTATATTATTGTTTTAATTTGATTTACTGCTAAATGTATGTAATATTATTATTTTAAACTTAAATAAAATTTGTCAATTTAATTTGGTAATTCAAGTCAGCAAATATGTCAATTATAGCTTGTATTAATTATTTTTATTAAATACACAAAAAAAATAAATAAACTATAAACAATAGTGTATAATATTATATTATGCACAAATTTTTGCAATTCAAAATGATAATTCTTGAAAGTGTTAATACCTATATCAATTCAATTAAAATTATTAATGTTTATGAAAACTTGATTTGTACAATCTTTTAAAAAATGTATTGACTTAATTTTGATTATCTTCAAGACCTAAAGAATAAATTAATATAATTAGAAACCAGAATAATATGCATTAGAAATGAGGTAAATATAATGTAAATGTGCAAAGAAAATAGATCAATATATTTGTTGATAAATAGTATATAAATAGTTGAAAAATATGCTCCAATATGTATCACAAATTTACATTCTTAAATAAAAATAAAAATTAATAATCTTTTTTTTATTATAATTGAAATAAAATAAAATAAATTGTGTACCTTTCAATATCAAAAAATTTAAATTAATAAAATACTTCTATACAAAAGAAATCATTATTTTGGTTTTGTTAACAAATTTAAATATATTAAATAAAAAAAAACAACAAAATAATGAGATAGCAGTTTAAATTTTCAATGTAGACACTGAACAAATACTAATTTATGTACTACTCTGAGAAATTAATTTTTAATAATTTTACTTATCAAATAATATTTAATTAATAACTGACAATCTCCCTCTTTTCATGAGTAAGTAATAATTAAAAGTTCCAATTTCTAAAATTAATAGTTGAAATGACTTAATTATTTACCAAAATTTTACTAAATATACACATTATATGCACTAATGACTAAGTATACTTCAACCCTCCGAATGCAATTATATGCAAAATAAAATATTTGGTCTATGGAATCAGTTTGATTTTAAATTCAAACATTTTTAATCCTTAATATAGTGCATAAATTCAGTATGAATATGCAAATGGCATACATATAATTCCAGTCTTTAAACATCATGATTTTTTGTTAACTCAACCTGAATTTTGTTATCATCTCAATCACAATTGGGGGCCTGCAATACTTATATTATTTTAGTTTTATGATTTTTTATTTTTTATATTTTAGTCATAAGAATTTTTTACCTTTTATCCAGTACATTTTTAAAACAAAATATTTTAGTTTTGTAAATAGTTATTTAGCTAGCTAAATGTATTCATTTTTAAAGAAACAATTTTATGTATATTCTTTCCCTTTTTTTAATAACAGATCTTATCATTTTCTAACTCTTTTAAGGTTCATACATCTAAAAGTTAAAATCAATAATATTTGTTTTGATTTGTGATTTTATTATAATAAAAATTAAAATAAAAGTATGCCTTTTAAAAGACCCAAATTAATCTTATAAATTATAAAAATTCACAAAAATCTTTTTCATATTTAGAACATTGCTCAATGTGTAAAAATATCAAAAACTCAACATAACTATTTTTCATGAAAAAACTACTAAAATATTGTAAGAGTTATTAGGTAACTACATGAATTAAAAATAATAATAACCATGTTATGTAACCTACCAATATGATTCAATAAAAATTTAATTGAACTTATAGCTCATGTCTAATTTGACATTTTAAAAGCCAGTTCAAATCCATGATACCTAATGATTTTTTAATTTGCTATTCCACAATAGCTTTAAATATTAAATTTTTTCCATATTAATTTAATTACAGATTCAAGACTAATATTGTCTACGCACAGTTCTTATTTTAAATGAAACATTTGTATTTACCCAGATAAATAAATAAAATAAAATTTGGATTTTTATGTTCATTGATTTATTATGAACAAAATGTTAAGATATTTATAAACAACTTAACTCCGATGTTTTCATAATCATAAATCAAACACTTGAGTGTAATAAAAATATTTGTAATAGTCAACTTATCAAACCGTTTAAAATAATCATACAAGCTTTAATAATTTAATTTTTTTCAAAAATATTAAAATATATTGCTGATTTTTGTTTTTGTTTTTGTTTTGTTTATGGTTATTTAATGTTGTTAATCATACGCTTAGGTATATTAATAAGAAAAATTAATTATAATTGAAACTGTATTGTATGTGCGTTTTATACTCTCATTTAATTTCTGCGTTAAGAAATATTATTATAATTAATTATTGTATTATTATTATTTATAAAAATGTTAAGACTTATTATTAGTTATTTCTTATTTCTACTTATAACGCAGTGTGCTATCATATATGTTAATTATATGGGAAGCAAACTATGATTAAGTATTATAATTTATAAGCTAAATAATATATTATATTGTATAATGGGCTATTCGATAATAATACATATAAATGTAAAACATGTACAACTTATAGTTACCATTTCAAAACAACATTTATAATATTATAATACCATATTCATTTCATAGATTATTTAATACCAAACGCGTTATCGAATCCATTATAATAATTATAGGCCCAAGTGATATAATATTCTATATTTATATACTATATAATACCATATAAATATTATGTACCTAATAATTGTATGCAAATAAACTTAATATATAATATTATATATATACAAATGATGAGTGATGAGTTGTATTATATTATCACGCATTAATAAGTATTTCGTTATACATTTATAATATTATATAAAATCTAAGTATCACTCACTCGTCGTTATTTCTCAACAACGACAAAATGTATGAATTAAAAATTTGGAACAGTGTTTCTTTTTATGTTTCCTTTAGATGTGCAATGAGAAGGGGTTTAAAAAAATGTTCATTTCAAAGATGGGACTCACAGAAAAATTTTCTTTCGGAAAACGGAAATTTATTATTGGTTAGGTACAGACGTACAGTAAATAAAATAATTATATAGTTAGGTACCTACCAGCAGCTTTAGAAAATTGACTTTTTTGCAATTAAAAAAAACTATCTAACTTTTTCATTTTATTTATTTAGCACATCACAAGTGAAAAGTGTTAAAATTTTACTTACGATTTAGAAAAGATAACAGATTAATTAACACGCGATTTGCAGGCTATTCTTCAATTATTCCGTTTACCTAGGAAAGTCATTAAAACGAATGAACTGATTTTGGTAGAATCTATGTAGTATGTTTGTATTGTATTTCCTGGTAACTAAAATAGTTATTATTATTGTAAATTTTACAATTATAATTTATATCAAGCTAAAAAAACCCTAATAGTTTTGTTAAAAATCTGTTCGGTTTAGGTATATAAATTTACGGATTTTAAGAAGGAGTAAATTTACAGACATTCAATTTGTCATCACGAGCAACGCTGTTCGAAGTTATATCTTTCATCATGTTGAGTTGTTTGTCATGGTACCTATTTCTATACACACAGAATAAAACTATTATTAGAGAGGGCAATAGTTTAGTCAAAGTTAATAAAATAATCCAAACATTATTTTTTTATTTTTTTAAAAAACTAAAGTATTCAATAAAAAAGAAAGTATTTGAATTCTTTTACTCAAATATTTCACAACAATGGTGCTTATAGGGGAATATATATATGTAAAAAAACTTGCGAAATATAACCTACGGTGTACACTTAGATACGGTAGAACATTTAAGCGTAAAACATTCGACCATTTTTGTTAATTATTTTTCACATCCAATCTGTACTGCAACTTTTTTCAGTGAATAAAATCGACTTCAAATCGATATCTATCAAAATTTAACTGTTATAGTCTTAACGATTCGTATTGATGTATGTAGAACGTAGGTACATAAAAATATTAAATATATACCTATTGTACCATATCTATGTATATGCGACATATAATATGTCCATATAGGTACGTAGGTATAATACCTACGCACAGTTATTAGTAGTAACTGGTATACCAGTTACTATGTCCCTATGTAGTATGTACTGACGTTGAATTTTAAAAATCTATCTGATATTTTTTTCAAGTTATCTTATCGAAAATATTTTATTTTTTAAAATACACTTTACACGTATAAAATAATTATATATTTTTTATCACAAAAATTATTATAGGTATAAAGAAATCGGAAACATCAATCAACGTCTGATTAGGTACTGTAAAATAATACCTACACTACAGTACTACACCATCAACAATATAAGAAATAGAATATTACATAACAAACAATAAGTTTTGAAAGTAATTTTATTCGTCGAAAAATCCCAAAACGATCGCTTTGCCCCGACATAATAATATAATTAATAATAGAATATATTATTCATTATTCGATCGTTGGCACCAATCGTCGTCGTCGTCGTCTTTTGCTCGATAATCGATTTTTCCGCCCGTCTTGGACAAGAGCTTGACGTGCTCTATGACCGTGTCCCGACTGACGGCTTTGCACATGTCGTAGACCGTGAGCGCGGCCACCGCGCACGCCGTCAGGCACTCCATTTCGACGCCCGTGCGGTCGGTGCTGACGGCTGTGGCCGTTATGTAGACGCGGCCGCGGCGCTCGTCCAGCCGGGCGTCCACCGTCACGGAGTCCAGCCTGATCTGGTGACACAACGGTATGAGCTGCCACGTGCCTTTGGCCGCGCAAATGCCCGCCAGCCTGGCCACGGACAGCACGTCGCCCTTCTTGCACGCGTCCTCGGCAATTAGCCGCGTGGCCGTCGCGTCCAACCGGACCCGAGCCACCGCCGTGGCCGACCGCCGAGTCTCGCGTTTTCCCGAAACGTCCACCATGCGCGCGTCCCCCGATCGTCCGTCCACGTGCGTCAGGCGCGGCTCGTCGTCACCGCCGCCGCTGTCGCTGACGAACGCCGTACAAAAGTTTCTAGCGAGACGGCCGCCGCTGGACGTCGTATAAACGTTTCTGTCGAAACGGCCGACGTGGCTCGCGGTCACCGCCGATATGCTTCGATCAGCGACTGTAACACGAAAAGAAAACAGGAAAAACATTTTCGACCGACATACGGTTTGTACAACGGTGCCAAGTGAATTAATTCGGTTTTAAAAAAAATTCAAACCAGCCTCAATATTCTGACCAAACACCCAATTGCCTAGTCGTTCGAAACCCTCGAAACGCGCTACAACTGCACACTAAAAAATCTTTTTTTTTATGTAACCGTAAGAATGGGCGATCCCGGGAACACGACGTGACGGGAATTTCCACGGACTTGTTTCACAGAAATCGTTCAAAAACTGTGGAAACGAATATTATATAGTTTACGCATCAATAGGCAAAACCATAATAGTGTGGCGTTTAAATATTTGTTTCTTGACATGGGACTTTTGATCATTAAAAATACATTTCAAGGTTATAGATTGATTTATTAATTAAAAATATAAAATAAAAATAATTAATTAATGAGTAACAATTATATACTTAAATTAGTAAGTCAGTCTGTTTTTGTCAGTTCGTCTTTAATACTGAAATTGGGAATAATATATTTGAAGCCTCACGGTGAACAGTTATCGTGTGGCTATTATTACATCTTTAGAATTTTCACAAAATTTCAATATTTTTAATACTTAATGTAAAATTACAAAATATTTTAACTCTTTTTTAGCTATTAATGCATATTATATGTTTGATATTTTTTATTTGTTTTTAGTTTTTTTTTCTAATAAATATTACCTACTGTTAGTGGCATTTTAATATTTTATTATTATGTCTTATTAATTATTTTCGATCTAGTTAAACCTATAAAATATATTATGACTTTCCGAATGAAATCTGTCGATACTTCCATGTTTTCATCGTTGTAAAATAAATAATAATCGATTTTCTTATAAAAAAATATATATATCCATTCATTCGAATTTACATAATAGTTATTTGGTATTTATTTTCGAACATAACAGTTTAATATACGTAGGATCGTATAGGTAGTAGGTCTTATAAGTTATTAAATTATAATGGTGGATAATATAATGATAAATATTAAATTAAAAGATTAAAAAATTGTTTAAATATAAACATTTAAGTAAAATGATGTACTTAAGATTCTATATCACCCCTTCTTGTTTACAAGGAGATGATGAGCACACTTCTCGACTTTTGTGTAGCCGCACCACGGTATAAGTATAAAGGTTTAGACCTTAAGTATTTGTCTTACAATTTAGGTAACATATTATGTGATGTATGCGTTGTCGGACTTACTCATCCGCCGATCAAGATCATTGGACGATTCGCCATACGAGGAAGATTTTTCATTCCTAAAACATCGTTATATTTAATCAATATTTATGTAAATAAAATATTTGTTTTCAAGGCGGTCAGTCGAGTTGTTATTTATGAATACTTATATGCAAATATACATAATAATAAAATTATCTATTTATCTAACATTAATGTTTTAAAAATAAACTATTATTTGTATAAAATAAATATCTAGGTATTGGTTTTGCAAAAAAAAAATATTTACTTATTTTATTGTGAGATTAAGTACATTAGGTATTTTTTATTCATATTTACAACCTGAATGTTAGGGTTTAATAATTTCACTATTGGCACCTATCCAGAATAATTTTTAATAAGAAATAAATTGCAACGAAAAAAAATATATACCTATTCAAATATTTTTTAACATTTTTACGTACCTATATATTATACAATTACCTATACTAATATAAAAATAGGATATTTAGACTTTAAAATTATAAATAGATATGTACTGCACAATAGCATACATGTAAATTGACACTATAAAAAGTGATCCATACAAACATTTTATATTTTGATATTCAGCGATAATTCATTATTGTGTCTATCTATACAGTAAAGCCTCGATAGTCCGGACGAATTCAGACCGAGCATCGTCCGGATTATCGATTTTTCCGGATTACCGGAGGTTTTTCAAAATTACCTACTCAAATTACTTAGATTTTATTTTTTATTTCACTATCTTTATATTTATTGCATTTTAAATTACAAGAATAATAACTTAATTAAATTAAAACTAAACGCATTACAAAAAAAAAATGTTTGTATGCAATAATATTTATCGATAACAATATCTTATGGATTGCGGAATTCTCGTAAAATCTATTTACGAACAAATGGAATTTTGCCGTCCGGATTACCGCATTTACCGGATTATTGGGGGTCCGGACTATCGAGGCTCTACTGTACTTACATCGACGAAAAAATAATATTTAAATATTTAATGATGTTAAAATAAATTAAGAATATTAATTGTATTTTATTTTCGACTAATTCTTCATTTTTGGTATACGCCTACAATTACATACTATAAATATTTTATACTTAAACAAATATTGTTAACTAAATTAGGTACACTTGTAAGACCTTATAAACTAAAGTGCTACGTTTTCTGATTTTTTTTTTTTTGTTAGAACTTCTATATTATACAATAGTTGCAAAAATGCCTACATATTTTCCATCAGTAATAAATAATGCAATAAATAAAATATGAAATCGCAAGTGGAACTAAATTAGTGCTGAATCAGTAGTAAACGATATTGGCGAGATGTCAACATCAACAGAAAATATTGACTATTGTATGTTTAACAATAATTTTCTTTAATGTGCACGCCCGTATTGTGTAGCGCTGATGAACTGTGAGAGTCTGTGCAAAATTCTACAGGGCCCTATACAATTTCTTTTTAGATTAAATATAATAATATGCAGAAAATCTTGATATAGTTTTGAAATATAACAGCAAAGCAAATATAAAAACTAAAAATGTAAATAATAATATAACAAAGATTTTATATTGTAATTTATATTTTATACCTAGTTGGTTCCATGACATATAATGCGATGTTACAATTTAATGACTACATATATCATTTGAGTTTTATTGTTTCTATTTTGACATAAAATATTTTTATATTGTTGTAAAATTAAATTCAGAATTTTATGGACATAATTGTTTAATACGAATGCTAATGGAATGTTAGTTTTAATTTTAATATAAATAATATATTCATATTATATTAATTCAATAAAGATTTAAATGAGTGAGAAATTTTATTATAAAAATAATTAATATTTTTTTATTGTTAGATAGCTCCAATAGGTGTTTGGAATATTACTCACTAAATTATTATTAACAAAACTTGTATTAAATCTGAAATACATTTTTTTTTCAATTATTATTTTTCAACGTGTTTAATAAATAGGCTAAGCCTGTCACGAACAAATAAAAAACTACTAAAAGCTGGTATGATCGTATATCCAGGGACGGCGCTAGGGTAGGGCAAGTGGGACATTTGTCCTGGGCCTCGCGCTTTAGAGAATATTATCAAGACCTCGCGTTTGCTCCCAATAAAGACACTCAAAAGTAAACATAATACAAAAAACGAGAACTAAGAATATCTATAAATTATACTTTGCTATTGGTATTAAAATTAAGTATTATCATGTTACGTGTAATGTTTTTTTTACAAACGCAAAGTGAATATTATTTTATTTATAGTATGATCATACTTTTTTTTATTATTATAAGTTGTCGCCAATTATTAGTGGTTTCTCCGATAAGAAAAAGACTCGTCGATCAATTGGTCGACACCGCAGCACGCATTGTTTATACAAAATAATATTATAAAATATAATTCTTGCTTGTATCAATTTTTTATTATCTTATCTTATTTCTTTTTTGACTTGGTGAACAAACCATTACAAACTTGCAAATCACTTGTACTGAAGAACGTCTGGCAACGGCTGTCAGGCAGTACTGTAGAAATAATAGTTTTTATTTTATTTGAATTTTGTAAGGCGTAAGTGGTAAGTAGACACAATTTAGAATACACGGAGAGGTTCAGCTGTGCGTGGATGGGGATTTAATTTTTATTTAAATTATTGTAATAATTAAATTAAATAATTTTACAAATAATAAAAAATGTAATACAAATATCTTTAATCATGTTAGATTTCTTGCTAAACTAGGTACCTAACATTTTCTGTTGACCGTAACTTTTGATGGCTAATAGTTTTACTATAAAATGTTATTATTTGTTATATTATTTAATTTAATTATGTAACAACTAACAATTATTATTATTATTATTAAATCAACAAAAGTTTGTTTAACATTTTACATTTTCGTATCCATTTTTTTCACAATCGTTCCTATAATAACGATTATAATAATTTTAATTTAGAGCCTCGTAATAGAGTATTGTCCTGGGCCTCGCAAACTATGGCGCCGTCCCTGCGTATATCACGCTGGAATCATTCAACTATTGTTAATATAAGTATCTATACCTACCTAATTAATTTACTTGATTAATTTGACGTATAGGTAAGTATAAGCAAACATTTTTTTTCGTTTTAAACGCAAACTACATACGCCCCGACTCCATCATGTCAATATATATTGATATTGATAGACCTATTGTATATAATTTACATAATATTATATATTATACTATGTGTAAAAAATGCAACCATTATAAAATGGAACTCAATCAATTATCATGCAATAATGGGTATAATATAATAATTTATAATAATATTTATCGCCGGTGAAAACTGCGGCCTAGATTTTTTTAGAACCTACATAAATACGTCCCTAGACTAGTAACATATTTGGGCCGGGTCACCTGGGTCTAGGCTCCTGGGCCATCAAAGTATGTCTAATTTGGTGAGCTACATGACCTTAATTTCCATTGAAAATAAACAGGCACAGCAATTAAATTTGAAAGAAGTTATTGATAAATGAAGGCTCGAAAAGTTAATTTTTTAGTATAATATATACTCTGTAAAATTCTGTTTTACCACCAAGTTTCTCGCTACGCCACTTCCCGAGACATTAAAAAAACATGTATTATATATTAGTCATATTATTTTGAGAACTAATATACCTACTTACAAATCAACAATCATTTCGACAATCATAATATTATAATAAATTGTATAGGTATAAATGTATAATGAACATAATTAAAATAAATTCTTTAAATTTTAAATGTTGTCAATATTACGATTAATTAATTAAATATTTAGTTAAAATATCGCTTCACTCGTCATTTTATAAAATGTATTAATACATTTGTAGGATAAGTAAGATTAAATACATTTTATAATCAGCTCGCTGATCGTTAATTGATTTGGAGATTTCCTTATATAGCTCAAACCAGTCCCTATTTTTTGTAAATTTTACTACTACACACTTCACCATTTTTTTTTATTTTAGCATATCTAGACAAACATCTTTTAAGGGTTGTACTCGTAACTAGTAAAGAAACTTTTTAAACTGACTTTTTTCATATATTTGCTACTACACACTGTGTGTGCTGTTGCACACAAAAATAGGGACTGGCCAAACTACCTATAATGTACCCTGTTGGCAGTTAGTTATTTTATTGAATTTAAAAATATAATATTACCAGCATGTTTCCGCTTTTTATCGTTCACAGCATTCGATATGATGTCCAGTATTTCTTCATCTGAAGCGCCTTTCCGAAGCGGATCTCTAAATCAATATACAATTCAAGTAATTCAAATAGCATTATATTTTCCTTATCAGTATTTAAATAATATCTACTAATTACTATATACTACGTAACATTGGTGCATGGTGCATTATAAATACAGTAATAAATGTAGTTAAGGATTCTACAAGAATTTCAATTTATTAAAAAAAAATAATTTTATAAATTTACTATAGATTGCAGTTTAATAATCCTGTATTTAAACTATAATGTATTGATCAATCACAGATTCACAAAGATAGTTAGAGCGTACAGGACTTTGGGAACATTCAACAATTTAACATACTGTATACCAGGCATGTCAAACTCAAAGTATCAAGTGGGCCAAATATACCTATTGAATAGCTTACTACGTGGGCCGCATATAAAAATTTAGCGAAAAAATAAATGTTTTGTACAAATTTTTCAATTTTATTCTTTATATATTCACGAATACAGCAATATTACAACCATGACTTGCATTTCAAAAAAAAAATCTGTTGTACGTTATTTACGATTCAAGCCCTAAATCCTGATTACAACGTATAATGAATATAAATATAAATATATATAAACCATCAATAACTCCTATTCGATAATAGTTTATCAAAAGATAAGACAGTATAATATGAGTATATAATAATGTATACCAAATAAACCATTCCGACATTCTGACCAGTCGTGACACAAATAATATTATTAAAAATAAATAATTATTTTTTCCATTAATATTGGTAGCCGAAGGCCACAAAAAAATGAGCCGCGTGTTTGACATGCCTGCAGTATACCTAGTACCTAGGTACCTATATAACATACGATAAAGAAAGTTTGGATGTAAGACCTATTGTTATAATTGAAATATAAACTATATAGGTACTTATCACCAAAGACATTTTTAAAAGCTAATAAGTAACAAGAAAAGTTTATTTTTTTTAAATTTTTATTTAGATAATTATTTAATTAATTAATAAAAAAAATAATTAATTAAATTTTTAGCACCTATGCAAAGTAAAATAATTGAAGACTTCTCGTTCGAATTACAATTTAAAATATAAATAGGTAGGTATTGACAATACAAATTATTCATCAACTTAACAACTGATGGAAAATAAATGGTTCTCATTTGAAAAATATTTTATATCAGCACAATATTGCGATTACTTTTTATACAAAGTTTAATTTATTTGAAAATATTGTCAGATATTTATGTAGGTACCTATTATTTTCAATATAAATACAGAAATTAAATATACAAATCAGGGAACGATTTTTATATAATAACTACCATATTCGAATTTTTTGTTGAAAACGGTTTGTATTTAATATAATATTTACCTTAAACTGATTTCGTTATTTTGAAATAGGCATGCTTTTAGATTTCCGTCGGCCATTAATCTGAGTCGGTTACAGCTATCGCAATAATCTTCGGTCATGGATGATATGAAGCCAATGCTACCTGCGAATCCTGGTACTCGATACATCTATGAAACATAGATTATTTCTTTGTATGAAAACATTATTTTATTTTATTAGGCAAATGCATATCGCATATGTATTGTATTATAATGATAGAAGTCTATATAAGACACCACCAACCCGATATTTAAAGAGTTTGGTATAGGTAGGCAATTTTAAAAAAATATTGAAAAAAATTCAAATTTTTAATATTTTATATATTTATTATTATTTATTAAATACTAATTTAAGATGACTTCACATGTTGAACCATGATAGTACATAATTGATTGTTGTGGCATTGTAAAAAAATAAAAACGGGCTACCTACCTATATATCAAAAAAGAACCACAGCACGAAATTACTTTAAAACCAAACATAAATACATCGTGCTGGAAAAATATTTTCAGTTGTATTTTTAATTTTTTGAAATAATTAATCCAAATTTTGATGAAATTCTATATTTAAACGAAGAATAATAGTTTTAGCTATTTAGTTGTGTTAATAATATTCACCAAAGGTATTTGAAACTTTTGATATTTATTATTATATTTTATACACACAATAACCTTTCAAATTCAGTATTTTTATTTATTTTATTTTATTTATTCATACGGGTAGTTGCAATAATTATGTTATAATAATATATTGAAAACATATACATTTACAAATGGAAAAATATTAATATTAGGTATGCTTATTACTTAATTTTATGCACCTAATTATAGGAGTATTTTGACGATAGTTCGTTGACTGAAATGACTCATATAAAGTAAGAATTTAAAATTTGCTAATATTTCGACACGGGACTGAAAAATTTAATTTACCAAATAAAATTTGACTACCGATTTGTCCATTTAGCAATTTAAGAATAAAACAAATTGAAATGTATTCAATCATTACCTACTAATACTTTATCGTAAAATAAATTTCTTTAGTAGCAATATAAATATATCGTAATCGTAAATATGCTTTGTAATATAGACTGATATACTGTAAGAAACTGATAGACTGTTTTCGTCCAGTTTTTTATAAACAATAATGGTTTATCATTAAATTAAAATTAAATACATACATAACAGTGATTTATTTTCAATAATGATGTATTATTCAGCAGAACAGTTACCTACTTTCTCCCTTTTTTCAAATTATGTCAAAAAGTACTGTGAATTTTCTAGTTTTTATCTGGGAACTAGATCTTAATTAATACTACGAATTATCAAATTTTAATATTGAAGCATTTTTGCTGCTTCAGCGGCTTCATTAAAATAAAATAATGATATAAATAGTAAATGCACATTGCACTATTGTAAAACTAATACAAAAGTTTTTAAGTTTTAAAAACATAAAAACAACTATATACACATAGTATTCATACTATAATAATAATATGAAAAAAAAAAATAAGAATCAAAATAAGAAAAAGAACAATATACTATACTTTACTATATGACTGTAAATTAAATGATTCTTTTTACACGAAACAGTTTTTACTAACAACATAATATGAAATTTTAACAGACGGTAAAAAATATAAATTTATAATGAAATAAGTATTTCATATTATGGTATATATTACGTTGTTGTACTTGGTCTTATGATTATATTATATTATACTAAATAAAATTTACTTTTGAAGTTGAATTTGGCTCATTATCGCAAGATTCAAAATTAGGATACGACTTTTTGATCTCTCGTATTGCTTCTTTATAAGGTACCATTCGCTTTTCGTCCCAATCATTCATTGAAAACGGCATGAATTCAATAAAACGATAACTTATTGTACGGTTTCTAGTCATTTCAACAAAATCGTGTATTTCGTCAAAATTTATTCCTCTCATCAACACGCCATTCACCTGAAACAACAAAAACAAAACATAAATCTTGCTGAATAATAATATCAACAATTACAATCGTGCAAAAATCTTCTTATTGATGCTACAAACTACATTAGGTTTCAAGAGAATAATATATACAAAATGTTTTTGCTAACCATTTATTTTTAATATGATTTAATAACAATAATAACATTATTTATCGAATAGTCGGAACAAAAAATGAAAAATCGTAGTTGAAATTTCGGATTTCCGTCAAATATTTATAATTCAATTTTCTAGGTATTATAATTTGAAAAATATTTTGGTTCATTTTGTGCTATATATGTTAGAATTGTATATATTTAATATATATCAAAAACATTTTATGAATATAATTTTTTACTTTTCTTGTTTTTATATTCGTTAAATGTTGATAAAAAAGATTTCAGTAAAAAGTTTGAAAATTTAACATAAGATTCTTTACAACTATTTATTCCAACAAATTAAAAACATCGAAAACATGATTATTTTTATAAGCGTTTATAGTACACTTTACTAAAATTTGCAAATTATTTTAAAGTTAAAAATTATATCAATGCCATAAACATTAATCCTCATAACTTTTCAAACTGGAATTTAAAAAAATAGCTTAAAATAAATGTAAAATCATATACATTTTAAATTCAAATGTCGATGACATTGGATTTTCAAATATATGATAATGTTTTTTCTAAAAAACGATTTTCGACGAAATGACTATATGTATAATATATAATCTACTCCACACTTTTAATTTTAATCGTTGAAATATTAACTTAATGACATTATTTTCCTAGTTCACATCAATAACCATAATACATAAAAACCTAATAAATTATGCTAGAACTAATAACATAATGAATTATGTATAATATTCCTGGTTGTTATTTATTTTATTATTAACTGAAATTTTAATCATTTATATAGTACCTACAATTAAAATTTGCAATTAGCTTAAATTTTTATTTTATTTTATGTGCATTTTATTACATTCCTTGAAATGTAGTTATTGAAATAATTTTAAAAGATTCAAGATACAAATAAATAAGATGAGAAAAATTCTGAAAAAAACATTGTTAAATCTATGCGATTATTATCAGATATATAATGCATCTAATGTATATATATATATATATATATATGTGTGTGTGTGTGTGTGTGTGTGTGTGTGTGTGTGTGTGTGTGTGTAAAGTATACAAAACAATCAATTTTTAAAAAAATTTTACAAATTTACCTACAACCATACCAACAACATAACTTACAAATTTTCAACATTTTTTTAGTCCTCTATGTACCGTTTCCGCCAAAAACCCGGTTCCCTGATTTACACATGCCCTTTTCCACCCAAAACGAAAAAGGTATATGATTCTCGTTTCCGCCATTTACTATTTGGGAACCATGTACAATATTTACATATTCGTATCATTACAAATTGTAATACAAGTAGATAATAATATTGTATTAGTCGAATATAGGCACAATTATATAAGTTTTAAAAATATTACATAATTGCATATTATAATATATCCATTCTATTTAACTATTTTAAAGTATAAAACAAGTAGTTTTTAAAATATTATATAATCAAAAATAAATAAAAATAATTAATAAACAAAAATAATGAATACCTACATAAAAATATGGTCTCAATAGTTTTGAAAAACACATGTCGGTTTTTTAAAATATTTAAAAATGTCACAAAAAATATAAATTATAATACAAGTATATATAATGTCAAGTTTAAAAAAATTACATTCGTAATTATAGGTCAAATAACACACATTACAAATATCGTTGTCTTATATACATACCACAACATATTTTCAATATTGCTTAAAAATTAAAATCAATGGTTTCCAAACTTTTTTTGACAGAAATGGCTTTTGGCGGAAACGGGAATCGTACCTTTTTCATTTTTGGCGGAAAAGGGCTATGGCGGAAATGGCCAATATTATTTTGGCGGAAACGGGTAACTCCCCTTTTAATATATCTTGATATATAATGTATCAAGAATGGTTGATGTTATTATCGGAATAATTACAATAATCATTATATATTCATTCTACAATAAAACCTGTTTAATATGAATCCCGATTAACATGGAAACTATATTATAATATATACAAACACTATAAATAAGTAACAAGTCTAAAGTGTTTTTTCAAACAAAACATTCCATGAATGAAATGGAACCTGTTATTCGTTGAAATGAAAACGAAAATATTTAATTTAAGTATTATGTTAATAAAATTAATAGCGAAAGTAAAAATACCAGTTTTAAAATATAATATAAATTATCAATATGACGTATAGAATAAAATAAATGTTTAACTTTACATGAAAAAAGAGAGGAAATAGATCAACATTCTGCTGAACAGTAAGTTCCAACTATAGCTCATTGATGAGAGATATAGTTCACAGTAATTTATGTGTTAGATTTTAATTCAATAATAAATCATTATTATAAAAAAAAAAAAATTTAATAAGATGGTCTGTCACAACCTATATTAAGCACTATGTATATTGTATATACATTGTATATTGCTATTAAAGCAATTGATTTTACCATTATAGTAATACAGTAGGTTGAAATGGTTGAATTGGTTTTTTCCGACAACACTGCATTAGAAAATGTAATTAAGTGTATAAAATAATAATATACGCTGAATAATTTGCCTGAATAATATTTTAAATTTATAACAAAACAAATAAAATCGTTATTTTTATTTATGAATACCTATCTAATTTCATCCAAATTAAAACTTAAATCGACTATAAAAAAATACTGTGTTTATATATATTTTAGATTCTATGATTACAGTATGAATTACTAATGAGAAATCTTATATTAAAATTTAAATCCTTAACTATAGAAATTAATCATTTTTTAAATATATATAAATACAAAATAATTTACAAATTTTCGTGGTTTAGACAAATTTGGTCAACGTTTGAATTTAAAACGCTTTTATTATATAAATCTTAAATATTATAAATGTATATCTTTACTATTTTTAAATAACTTTAATAATAAAACTTATGAAGAAGGAATATTGAATTAAATTTTCAATGTTTTTGACAAAGCAAAGAATGTTTATCAACATTTATAGAAAAAACTAAAAAAAGATAAAAAAACGACAAATTTCAAATTTCTTTAAATAATGAATACCTCAAAATAAATATCTAAATCTTTTTAAAATACTGTCGTGTACAGAAAATGGAAATATAATTATTTCGGTGAAAATTTCAAATATGTATTTAGGGTTATTAGTTATCGATTTTTTCAAATACTAGTTTAGGTAACCTATATAGATAAAAATTCCCGTTTTTATTCAATTTTTTATTCCTGGTTATTTTTAAAAGTACAAGTAAAATTTACATTTGATCCCTTTTCTTTATATATCAACTAAACTTAATTTGCTACTAGAAATCACTCCCAATGTTGAAAAATTAAGCATTTTTTTTACTATAAAAAGTGTCTAGACAAAAAAATAATAACAATACATTCATTGTTCCGCTCAGAATCTAAAATAAAACCAGGTAATTGAAGCTAATAGAGAATACATGCTGTCAATGAAACATATTTGTGAAGTCTCTGAGCGTATGGAAAAATGTAGAAGTATTATATGTATTTAAACGGATTAACGAATTAAAAAAATGCCCTATAGAGGCAACTCTTGATTTTCCAACTCTACGTCGGAACAATAAGCGTATATGTAAAGTTAAAAAAAAAATTATTTTTTTAGGAAATATGAGTATAAAAATAAACCAAAATGGAATAACGTCAATGAGAAAACGATGATCAATATTGACATATGAGTGGATTATAAATATGAGAGCCATAAATTTACCTATTTCAAGGTCGATAATATACATAAAATAGCTAAACAACTAACAAACAAGGAATTAAAAACATAAAACGACTGGCTTAAGAGTTTTAAGATTCGACATGGTGTATTTTGGCATCGAATTAGCGTATGTTAGACAGTGCGGTGGACAAAACTGTAGTCACTAGACAGTAAACATGCATAAAACAACCATAGATTCAATCACTTATCGAAGGTCGTGTATTCAAAACTTGTGTCAACGACCTCAACAAACAACGGGTTCTTTCACCAAGCTGAATGCACCGTTATTAAACAAATAAAAACTTTATTTGCACACATAATGGGGTGGGGGTCTTTAAAGACGACAGACGACAGTTTAGGAGCGAAGCTAATTTAAATGCCCCCTTACTTAAAAAACTTAATTTGTATGTAGACACAATATTTTAAATTTGTAAACATGCTTTATATAAAGTATTAATATATAATTTAATCAGATTTAACGACTTTTCCATTACGATATATAGGTACTTACTACTTATATTATAATATAATTTAAAAATATTACTTAATACCTAGCTAATAATTTTATTTTCATATTAAAATACATTTTCCATTGTAATTTGTTGCGTCATCAAGGGGTTAGGGAACTATTAGGGTATAAAAGTAAAATGTTTTTACGTTTAATAGAAAACTAGATAAAATTCTATAATATACAGTAGAACCTCGATTATCTGAACCTCCGTTATACGAACCCTCTATTATCCGAACTGCAATTAGCGTATCCGAACATTAAAACTCGTATCCGCAACTTGGCTGCAGAAAAGCGCGTTGCAACTCATCGTCAAATAAAAATCGATAATTTTGTCAAAAAAATATAACATACATTATACGTTCCTATAATATGTCTGTAATGTATTTCAAATAATGTGATGTATGTTATTCTAATAAAATATTAATAATAATAAATATGTATGTACATATTATAAAATATTAAACTGTGTAAAAATTTTTTTTTTTTATTTCCAATATCCAAACTTTTGCATATCCGAACTAGGTGCGGTCCCAATTAGTTCGGATAATCGAGGTTCTACTGTATTATACAATGTATATACGCACCTTAACTGGACTGAATCCTAATTGCAATGCCAGATCGATGCCTGCCAATACTCTTTTCAATAATCGACCATCTCTTCTAGTGATATTCCCATACGTATTTTGTTGCAACGTGTCTAAACTAACGTTTAACGCGTTCAATCCAGCTCGTTGAAGATCCACCAAAAGTTTTGTTAGAGTTAAGCCATTCGTGGTCATCGCAATCGTTTTAAGTTTTTTTATATCTCTGAGTGATTCTAATAAAGAATATGGAATTATATAGATAATATTATAGATAAATATTTTATTTTTGGAAATGATGATCTAAATTAGATTGTTTTATTTTCGTATGATTCTATTAGGTACAGAATTATTGAAACGATTGGAAATATATAGCATATATGGATGCCACTTTTAGTTATTGTAACTTGTAAGGAACACAACTCTATAATATAAGCTCGTAAATTTAAAAATATTATTTAGTAATTAAATTCCATTAATGTATTGCTTTTTACCGGATAAAACATTCTGAAAACTAGAAAATGGTAATAAGTACTTTTATTTTTGAAATGTCAACCGAAAACCCTCAAAATACGATACCTATTGATTATCATTAACTTAAAAATTTAATTTAATTATATTAACCATATAAGCTTACCAACTATTTGAACAATATCCTTTTTCACTGTAGGTTCTCCACCAGTGATTCGAATTTTATCGACTCCATGTTTGGCAAATAATGAAACTAAGCGAACTATTTCGTTATTCGAAAGCAACTTTGACTGTTCCGACAGTTTTGTACCTTTAAGTGGCATACAATATTCACCTAGACAAATTGTATTTTAATTACAACGCATTTTAAAAGTAATACAAATATTTTATTAATATAATTAAAATTATTTAAAATTTAAATATTTTTTGTACATCATATTTTGTAGTTATTTTCATATTACAACATTTTTTATATAAATAATAAGTTAGGTTTGTATTTAATTACTAAATAATAGGTATTATATCGTATATAGATGGTAGTGTACACTTACATCTAAGATTACAACGTTCAGTCAGTGACACTCGAAGATAATTATGTTTCCTGCCAAATGTGTCAGTCAAAACTTCATCAAACGATGATTTCTAAAAAAAAGGTATTATTCATAAATTATATATTGAATTATCTATTAAGATTATAAAAATATTAATGTTAAATGATACAGATTCATTTTACATACACATTGTACATAATACATGCAAGCAGGGCCTCCACATACAATATTGGGTCCCTGTCTTAAATGTTTGAACGGGCCCTTTTATAAAACTTAATAAAAATTACAAATAAATTTCAACGGGCCCGCAGGCTCTTAAAATAGCCAGGCTCCTGCATGTACTCAAGGTACATCACTCCCCCCCCCTTTGGGGGCTTTGCATGCAAGGAAAATTTATTTCTAGACAAAACAAACGGTATCGTCTAATCAGTCTGCAGATACAAACTACAATAATTTCGAAATTAATTTCAATGTTTGTATGTTTAACATTCATGCAGTACTAATAAAACCCTCTTGCAAATATGCTGATGTTTGAATCTGCTAATTATTAGATTCTGAACGGAGTGATGACTGTATTTATTTTACAATAATGTATATTTTTGTTTCATTTTTTTTTTTTATTTTGTCTGTCATTACGTTTTGGAGTGTAATAGTGATTTGATTTTTGACTTCAGCCCCTATTTGAAAAGAAAATCGAATCTAGTTGGTTCTTTGGGGGGGGGGGGGGGTGTTCAGAAGCGTCAGGAAAAACCTTGAAAAACTAACGGAAAAACGGGAATAACCACTTTTCGACAAAATCGATTTTTTTATTTTGCTGTAATTCAAAAACGAATCATTGTGAATACTGAAATTTTCACAAAATGTTTACTAGTATATTATCGTTATTTATTTACGATTAAATTTTCAAAATATTTAGAATTTTTTTAAACTATTTATAGACTATTGAAATTTTAGATTTTTCTAAATTAATTTTCTTGAAATGCCGAGATAAAAAAAAATTGGCTTTCCAAAAAAATGTTTAAAATTTAATATAAGGTTTATTATAAGTTTTTCTTATCATAGTTAAAAAAAAATCAAAAATCATAAATCAAAAATGCAATTTTTGTTTATAAGCATTAAAAGTTCAATTGTTTACAAAATATGTCAAAATCGCGAATATTTGCAAGGAATTTTGAAGTTGAAAATTCATAACATTTTTGTAATTTATATCCAAGGTTAAAAAACCCGACACATGGTTCTCTAGAACATAGAAAAAATTTTATGAGCGTATGGAATTTATTTTTTTACTAAATCGATATTTAAATTGTAATATATCGTTATTTTATATTACAATTTAAATATAAGTAGGTAATAATATAATATATCCTACTAATTATCCTGGACTAACGAGTCATCTCCGTTCAGAATCGTTTTTCGTATACAATGATACCTGTCATTGCATTTAAATTAAACATATCCATTATAGTGACCTAAAACGACTTACTTAATTTAAAAACAAGTCAGTGAGGTATATATAGGTATAAGTACAAAATAATAATAATAATAAACAAATAATAAGATTTTATCGACCAATAGAAACGTTCGTGATACATATTTTTATTATTTATTACGCAATAAATAATTAATTAAATATTTTACTCGCCTAAATCCAAAACAGTAGAATATGTCACATATTTTTTGTTATATGCATTCTTCGCCAACCTATCCTCCCGAATTTGTAATCCGGTTAACAAATATATAAGATTACGAATGAAAAATTATGATCCTAATCCTATAAACTTTATTTTAAACCAAATAGTATAAGTACCTACCTACGGTTAATTTAAAATAAATGTTAGTGGTCTGTATTTTATGTTTTTTCTCCCCTTTTAGATTAGTAAAATTACTAAAATCTAAAAGATTATAATACAAACATAATTATATAATAATCAATTTGTAATTATTAAATACTTAATCATTTTACACTTAAAAATCTCGATTCCACTGAACTTTTTTCTAGATATACATATTTTTTAAATGTTTAATATACCTATTTAATAATTCCTAAAAATATTTACTATCACAAAATGATAACGCTAATAATATATCGATGTAAATAAGCTGTATTTTACACAGGCTTAGAAAAAGCTGATAGCAAATTTTTGGAGTAACGTTGTCTTAAGTGTTTAAATTTTAAAGTAAATTTCATCAAGTAGTATATATTTTTATAACTTATAAGATAAATCCGTTTATCTAAAAGATATGGTAGTTATAGAATTATTCATAATCTTAAAACAACGCTTATTTAAGTACCTCGGTACCCTATATGTTTTTATGTTTTTGTTATACTATCTGTAAAAAGTACTTATATGTGGTTGTTCAATAATGCCATTTGCTAAAATCAGTTAAGTATATGTGGTAGACAAGTAGACTGTACACGTACCAAATTTTTTATCGTCTGTATTAGCATGCCACGTGTAGGACATAAAAAAACAGTTACAATATACAGTTTAATACTTGTCTGTCGTTCGTAATAATTTTTAACGTTAAAATATAATATACATACTTACATTTTATTTGCATTACTTAAAAGTTAAAAATATATCAATTCGTTTTCTCTTGTATCTAATATATAAATTACGATTTACAGCACGCTGGCATGAATTTTAAACATTAAACCAATTTTAAACATATGTATTTAAGTGTTGTAAGTACATTTTGTGAGTAGGTAGTAATAACATTGTAAGCGACTATTAAAATAACATAATATTAGGTACCTACCCGAGTACTTACTTTTGTCGAAATCGATTTGACGGACCACTTGTTCTTATAAATCGTACGCAGCAACATTGTGTAGAATTTACTAACAATATTAGTATGTAACTGTATTGCTCACGTCTATAGAGTTTAAAGTGCTGGGCAATACTGCACAACCGGTTACCATTAAGATATACTGAATTCTGGTAACTTGACATATGAACTTCGGTGCAGTGCTTATCTCCCGAACAACTAATATGGCTTCTATTTACTTTAGTATCAATCTGTCCTTAAATATCATATTTTCTTAAAAACAAATAATCGTATAGGTAATTATCTTATTTACTTACTATTATGTATGTATATATATATATATTTAGATGTCTAGCCGTTTGTGCCCTTGCACTTACCTAATGATTTAGATATTTGATTTTGAATAATCGATCGAAAAGTATTAAGATATAATATAATATTTTAATATTATATTATATAAATGAATGGTTGAATATATAAGATTCCATAAAATCAAACATTAAAATTGGACACTTTGGAAATGTCGAGTTATACTTATAAAGTTATACTTAAGCCTTATTAGAAACACTGAATCACAACTAGTAATGTGTTAAAGATATTTGTTTTACAATTATACATTGGTACAACTACGACATACCTACAATAATAATCATAAAATACAAATAAATGATGAGAACATATTTTAAAAACAGATTTCTTAGTTTCTTACACACGTGTCAGGTATATTGTATTTGACCAACATTATTTTATAAGTTTATTTTAAAATAAATTATATATTTTATTTAATAAAAGTATGCATTTTTTTTTATATTATATGTAAAGCTAGGTAGAATCTATACAATTATATCAATATTTAATTAGGTACCTATTGAATTACATATTTAAGATTTTCAACTTTCAACCTTTAAAAAATTTTTATATACCAACTTAAAACACTAATAAATAATTTGAAAATATTTAGTTTTAAAAGATTTTTAATGTATAAACACAATTTAACACTATTAACGTTATTATTTTAAACAAAAAATGAATAATTATTAATAAATAATATATTATGTATATTGCAGGTATCAATAGTGTCGTCCTACATGGCTACATCACTTTTGTATACTAACAAGACTAAATTTGAAAGTAATATAATATAATTTATATTAACATTATATTATAATATTGTTTTAAAAATTAAAAATGTAATATCGCAGTGAAACTTTCAATTAACAAAATGTTATGTTTCTCAATATATTTCTGAAAACCATAACCGATAATTGGGACTAAATTTATTTGATTTTATTTAAAGAATTTCTTTGTGATAAGAACTTTCTGAATTCCCATTGAGCAAATCATGGAAGTTTCACTGTATAATTTACCTACATAATATGTAAGTGAATGCAGTGAATTCTTTAGTAGATCGAAATAAAAGTGATATTTGGAAAGTTTAAATAAAAATACAAGACTATTAATTATTATAAAATATTTTTAAGTATATATTTAATCCAAAATCACCCTCTATTATTTGATTTCAAATCTGCACTGCATTACATAATATGGTTAAGGCCATTTTTTTTAACTCACAAAAATATAATTTTAAATGAAAAATTATATTCATCAGTATAATCGTTCTAAACCTAATAAATAAATATTTTTTTTAGTTTGTGATGATTAATAAAATAGTAATCTTAAATAATTGAGCTGTAAATTATTATTGACGTCATTAAAATTATCTTTGTTTTTAACCTATTCGAGGATTACACTATTTGACCACATAATTATTTAAATTAATATTGATTTGTTTACCATGTGTTACTACATTTGTAATTTGTTGTATTAATATTTTTATACGATTTTAACATTTCAAACTATTTTTTCAATTGACTTATAGCGTTTTTATCTGTTCAATTAATGGGTACGGTCATTTTTTTGTACTTTTGTCAATAAAATGTACAGTGTATCGTTATAATAGGGAATTTTCATTATATATTACTGCATTGCCGCATTAGTAATATTATAATGATTATCATACGAATCGTGTTCACTAGTACCCACGTTGTTATGAACTTTTTATTTTAAAATTGGAAATTTAAGAAGATAAATGTTCTTATCATTACATTTCAATATTAAACTTTAAATTAAATAATAAAAGTTCAATGCTTTAAAGAGACCTATCAATGACTTGCAACATTTTCCACAATTTTATCGTTGGGTATGATCAAGGCCATAATTAAAAAAAATATCGGGGGTCCAAAATATTTTTAAAATATAGATGCTGAAAATGTATAGCCAATAAACTATATTCACCACTAAAATATTTTTAAATTTAAAAATTTGGGGGGGGGTCCGGACCCCTGGACCCTCCTCCAGTTACGGCCTTGGGTATGATAAAAATTAAATTGTGATTAAATTGTGAATGATGACACTTTTTTAAAACACAAGAAAATTGTATGAACTTTATAATATATACAAATTTATATTATATAATTTAAAAAGACAGGGTTACGAATTTTGTCCTTTTACTAACCATCGATATTATAGATAGTTACTTAATAAAATACTTCTAACTAAATTTGTTTTAATACCTAATGTCCTAATAAATAAAGAAAAAATATTTCTATTTCAAGAAGACGTATATCCCCAGAATCTAAATATTAAAAAATATGTTCATTGATTGGTTAAAAAAAATAATGGTTTTTCTACTATACGAATCCGATGAACTGTCATCAGTCTTATATGTTGTCCACGCACTATCAAAAGCTAATTAAATAATAAGTATCTGAGCTCAAATTCTAAAGTAATGACGTAATATAATTAATTAAATATACTAAATATAGTAATATTATATTACTTATATTGAGTAATATAACTCAATTATAGCAGCTTATACAATAATATACTTATAATATTGTAAAAATATGGATATTTATTATCAAAATAATAAAATACTCGACAATGAAAAGGATTTGTTTGTTAAGTTTGTGTACTCGATTTTTTAATTATTAATATTTATCTATTATAACTCATGTAAATAGGTACCATATGTCCAAGTATATTTATTGAGAATAATTAGGCATGTTTTTAAATGTGCAACGTTATATGTGATAAATATATTATAATCAAAAAAAATCTTAATTTGTTTTTGATTTTGATTATTCCCATCGGTTTTTTTTTAAATAAAACTATCAATCAACTTAGTTACACAGGTGCATCTATGTATTTAGCCTTATGCAGAAATAATATGACCAGTGAGATTGCTGGGTAGCATAATTTTTTATTTAAAAATTAAATTTTTTTCTTGTTTTAGTATGTAATATTGTAAGTTTTATTATAGCTATTTTTGATTGTAAACATTTTTTTTTCATTTTTTTACTCAAATAAGCAATTTTAGTAATAATATCTTATAATTTAAGCTAACCAAAAAATGCTCATTATAATTAAAACATTTTTTTATTATTATAAATTAAGTAGGTAGGTACTCGAAACTTTACTAGATGTACTTTTTAACATTAGATGTTAAATACTGGACTATAGTTCATAGTCATATCCCCTGAGGAAAGACTAAAGATCCTAAAAACTCTTGAAGTCATCCAAATATTTTCTAACATCAACTGGTCTATATAATAAACTATTGTTTGTATTATTCTTTAGAAATGTACGTGTTATTTAATATTTCTAGCCCCCCCCCCCTCATCAAGCATTATAACGAAGTGTTTTAAGAAATTAAAGTAATGAAATCTAAAAAAAAAGTCATATTAAGATACCTCGTGGATTAAAAAATATATTGTTATAAGTATTCTTTCGATACACGTCCGTTTTATATAGTTTTAATATAATATTATTGATAACAATAATTTATATAAATATTTTATTTACAAATTAATATTTTTTAAACAGTATTTTTACATTTTTAATTATTTAATATGGACAATTCATATCAAAATAATTAAATCATTAAAATTATACAGATAATAATACGATACGTATGCATATGGTAAACATAATACCTACCTATATTTTATATCGAAATCATGCCGTCCGCCAAATGTGAGTCAATATTGCATTTTATTTGTCTTTTCTTCATAATTTGTTTGATTATATTCATATAAGGTACATAAATAATTATTTGTAACTTAGACTTAGACTTATTTAAATTTCACGTATAATACGAATTATATCCAGACAATACGTAACTTACCTATTGAAATAATAATACATTTCAAAAACTTTAAAATTGTATAAACACGACAAAAGACTCTAAAATACTTTTGTTTTTGTAGTCGATTTGTAAATATTAAAATAATATAATACACATATAATAATATGGACACCTGTATGATATAATCTTGCAAGAAAATGCACATATCATCACGTATTTTTCACCTACTGTTTTACACTTACATATTGCATCGATAATAAAAAATATAGTACATAAACAATTAGTTATTATAGTTATATTGGTATCATATTTTTTTTTTATCTCGGAACATGCATCAAATCAAACATGCTCACAGGCGCCACCATTATATAAACGAAGATTAAATTTCCTGTCGTTTGTATTTTCAAAACGATAGAATTAGGTATTTTAATATCTAAATATTTTATCTTAGCGCCCGATCATTGTTGTATACTGTAACATACATTCATGCGTAAATACGTAGTTATTTTGTATGCCAACAATTTACAGAGATAATTTTAATGTATATTATATACATACAAATATTTATTCAATTCTTAAACGATCAATCAATTAATTATGAGCAAAATAGTAGTAGACATTTAAAATTTTTCTTAAGCTTATGGCATTTCGAGTTCGTTGCAAAATCATACTTTTATATTAATAAGTAATAAGACAAGTAATAACAAACTAATAAATAATAATGTATTAAAAAAAAAATCGAAAATTTGTAAAAATACATTTTAACATTGTAAATTTTAAAATGCTGTAACTATTTTATCTTTTGATAGATTGTTATTAGGTATCTATTTACGCGTTTAATAGTTTTATAAATAATACATTTATTAAATGTATACAAATAAATTCAATTGACTTAGAATTCTACTCAGCTATGCATTTAAATGATAAGGTATCTACATATAATTGAGTTTGGTGACGATCATGGTATACACATTGCTCATGAATTGTAATAATTAACAGAATCAGTCTGTTTATAATATGACGTAATAATATGATACTTTTAAAAAAGATAGATTTTACAAAAAAAAATTACCAACTGAATACATTTTTTTTAAAGATCCTTACTGACAAATAATTATAAATAAACACATTCTTAGAAGAAACGCGTGTCAAAAAAATAAAAATAATAATAATAGTAATTTAAAATATTTTATCAATACATGTTGATGTTTGAATAAAAGTAGAATCGTGTTTATATAATCATATACATTTCCGAAGTAGGTTAGGTATTTATCGAATTCCGTCTCATATAGTCATATTCATATATTAATAACTACTACTGTCGAACTAATAAGTAGGTACTATATGAATTAGAAGAAAGATAATAAACAGAGTGATTCATCAAGCATGCTCGCCCCCATTTTTTATTTAACAATGAATTTATTTAAATTCTGATTAATGATTATATTTTCAAATTTTTGAGATATATTTGTACTACTAAAAGAGTGTCATGCGAAAATAAAAAACTTCTACTTATGTTATATTATTAAAACTAGTAGTTGCAATGGTGATAACTATTATGATAGCTAATAAATATATGAACATAACTCGTAGGCATCACTTGCAAAGATTCGCCTAAAATTGCTTTTTAAACACAGATAAGTTAATATTTTTTTATTGACAAAAATGGTATTTTACTATTGAAAAATAAATGTATCTGTATTAAATATTTAACTCTATCAACACCTGCTTAATAACACATAATTTAACGAGAGTATTTTTAAAAATTAATTGTAGATTTGGTTTATTGCAATATTTTATAGTTTGATATTAAAATATGCCGGTAACTATGTTGCTGTATGCCCGGGTGCATATACATTAAATAAATGAAGAAAATTTTATTTTAGAATATGTATTTATTGAAATATTTATGTTATTATTTTGAAATTGTAGATATGATTAAAATGTATTAATTTTATTTTTACCAGAAAAAATTGATCAATATAATCATTGTGAATAAATATATAATTGAAGTTTAACAAGTGCGTGATTAATTGTAATATAGGTCCCTTCTCTCATAGCTATGTAAAATATATGGGACAAATAGTAACAATTTAAAAGAATGAATTCTTCATTTATCTTCATTCTTCATATATATATATACATATAGCCGAATTGTTATTAACCTGTTATTAATTTTTGATGATAAAATAAATTTGAATTTACAACTGAAAACGTTCTAATAATAGTGATGATATTTTCAATAAGTAGCTAATTCATCATACTAAGTAACTTATAGAAATATTTACTAAATCAAATTCGGTAACCTTGTGTATACATTGAAATAAACCCATATCTCCGTAGCTCCATTTTAAATCAACCTAATATTAAATGTTTTATTTTAATAAAATATAAAAAATAATTAAACACAGTTTATTTATATAAAAAAAATTATATTATTATTATTGTTATACTTGTATTATAGTAAAATTAATACTATATCAAAATGTAAATCTAATAATAATATAATAATAAGTATGGAAAAAAATAAAGTAGTTATAATATTAACTTATATACCTAATTAATAATGATGAAAAAAATGTCCAATGCATAAAAACTTAAGAAATAATACCAATATAAATAAAAACGTAATACTTAATAAAATTAACATTATGCAGTGGAAATAGTCAATACAAAATGAATATATTAATTATTATAGTCAATGAGCACTAGGATAGGTCTACGTCCGTTCTTCAAGTGTCACATTGATCCCATTCAGTGCGTTCAATACGATTTCCCCGACAAGGCCTAACTTTTCCTCTGGGTCTATTGACTTAACTCTGTACGATTTTATCATTGTAGCAACAGCTATTTTGAGCACAAGCATTACAAATTTTTGTCCTAAAACAAATCATCAAAATACGATATAGGTACAGTATTATAAGTATAGTGTATACATTATATTATTAAATATTTAAATTCCGTGTAAATGCTTTTAGGTTGTGGTGGCTTGCATAATTAGGTGATATACCTTTTAATACCATTAAAAATGAATATTTAAAGAATTTAAAAAAAAATAGTACTTTAAATATTATGTATATAAATAGTTAATATTTTATGATAACACAGAATTCATAAATTATTTATCAAAAATAATTAAAATATTTTCGGCATACCAAATGAAGACAACCATCTGATAAGCATCATACAATTATTTAACTGTACTTATTATTATTTTTTAGTCAGATTAAAATAAATTATGTACCTTTTATAAAATATATTATATTATGAATCACGAAAAAAAAGTATTTGGAATTATATCATTAAGTATGGATATTTTTAACTCTTTTTATATTATATTTGATTAACTGCAAAATCATTTATTGTCATATTATTATTTTGAATTATTTTTGTTTATTACTGGAATATATTATACAAATACAATTTAGTAAAAAAAAAAAAAAAAATTTTCGTTTTCAACAAACATTAATAAGGCAATTAAACATAACTACCTAAGTATAATACCTTAAAATTAAAAATGTATTCTAAAAATTATAAATAAGTATAAGTCATATTATATTGATCATTGTTTAAAATATTAACAAAAATAAATATAACTATATCATTATTTAACAACTAGATTCTAACAATGTATCAATTTGAATGCAATAAAAAAAATAAATAAAAAACATATTTATATTGAAAAAATGTTGAACGTATTTTAAAAATGTGTGCAACATGCAAATTGGAGAATGAATAACGATGTCCATAAGAATTGTATATCATCGAAATGATAAAATATAATTGTGGTTTTAATTATTCATTACTTACCTATACAGTTCCTTGGTCCTGCACTAAATGGTATAAAAGCATAAGGATGCCGGTCGTTTTTATTTTCCTTTAAAAACCTATCCGGATCAAACATCTCCGGATTTTCAAAATGTTTTTCATTTCTGTGTAAAGCAAATACATTAATGAAAATTGACGTCCCCGGCATAATAGTGTGATCACCTGCAGACATTAATTCACAATGAAAATGTTATTTAAACAGATAAATATTTATAAGAAGAAAAACGGGCTTTTTACGCAGTCCGGATATGACACTGACACACTGTTTTTGAATGGTGATTGTGTGTAGTAGTAAAATACGTATTCAATTTATTATAACAATAATTACTATATCGTTTTTAAAAATCAAGTTTGTAAGGAGTTGTTTTCTTTTGCAATGAATAAATAACTGAGTAGTGATTTTTATGCTAAGATCATGTTAATACATATATTGTTCTTTAAAAAAATATTTCAGTTATTGACGTTATTGTAATTGTAAAATATTATTGTAGTATATATACAATAATATAAACATAATTTGTATAGATTACATAATAACTATAAGTACCTACCAACCAACCTATAGCTTGTTATAAGAAGCTAAAGAATTTTTTCACGTGTTTTTTTTATTTTTTTTAATAATATTATAGGTAGGTACGTTACATTACTTATTTATTTTATAAACTATGACTATTATAGATACTTAATTTGAAGTTGGACAATTTTTTGATAAAAAAAAATATTGATTTTTCTAATTATAAATCTTATAAATAAATACTTATTGAATATTTAGTCTTAAAACTCTTATAGATTATCTTACCGATTGTGAGTGGTTCATAGATTTGTCTACCAATAAATGGGACTGATGGGTAAAGTCGTAGCACCTCTTTAATTGTTCTCTCCAAATAATCAAGATTACTTAACATTTGTACTGATAATTTTACAACGCCGAACTTTGGAATTTGTTCGTCTAATTCTTCCAGTATACGCTCTTGTACATGTGGATGTTTACCCAAGACATACATAATCCAAGAAAAAGTGACGGAACTTGTGTCAACTCCCTAAAAAAAAACATAATAATACTGTTAGAAATAAATTATTAATTTATATTTTAATCTATATAATATAATATTAACTCAAGTTATGTTTTCTAAATTTGACATATTTTTGTATAAAATGTTATGCTTACCGCAAACATGAAAGTATCAACTTCTTCTTGAATATCCTGATCACTTAATACTTTTCCATCTTCAGATACTTCTATCAATAAATCCAATAATGCTTTATTATATTTTTTACCTAAGGATAGAATAAAATTATTACAATGTTATCAACATGTGCCACAATGTAATTTTTACCATGATGAATTTCATTTTTATTCGCATCTGACATTTGACTATTGAATAGTTTATAATTTTCTTTCCTTTCTTTTATAACCTGTAACAAATTTAAAATATCTATTGTTATAATATTAAAACATACCTAATAGGTACCTACTGATTAATAGTTATAATACTGCAAACATTAGTTATTTGCAATAGCATTACCTTTTTTGAGTATGTATGTATAACGTCTATACACGCGTTTTGTCTTTTACTAAGTGACGTTAAGTTGAATAGAAAATTTGGTTTTAACCACGGTGTTATAAACCGTTTCTGCATGATTGCAGTAAGCCTGAAATTAAAAACCAAAACTTTTATATTACATTTGAAAAGGGTTATTTTTATGATAACTCGTTATTAATGTTATACTTTTGATAAACTATAAAAACATTCTTTTTTTTTTATGAATTTATCATAAATAAATGTCGGTTTAAATATTGTAAACTGATATTTACTCGTTAAATTATTTTATATTTTTCATTTACACTAAGTTTTGTGTTTTCGTCACAGTTCACTGTTTACTTTTCAAAATTTTCATATAATTGTATACAATTATAGATTTTATTTCAATCAATTTTATTATTATTATTATTATTTGTATTTAAAATTCTACTCACTCGTCCAGAGCTTTAACATATTCCATTTGAGAATTTTCCTGTGAATTGATCTCGCAGCCCATAGCCGTTATACCGATGGTATCTAGCGCAGCTAATTTTGCGTAAGGCTTTATATCGAATCCAGTAACGTTATTGAGCTCTTTTCTTAACACCTTTACTAAGGTTTTACATTTTTTTTCTATTAATGGTAAAAATTCTTCGAGAATACTAAAATGAAACGTTGGAGTCAATAACTTCCTTCTCGAATGCCATTTCTGTCCTGAATTTAAAAATATACAATAATTGTGATTATTATTTTGCACAACAGTATACTTAACATATTTATACACATAAATAAACTGGTATCTGGTTTATTTATAAAAAAGAAATATTAAATTATTTTATTTTTTATTGTTTTTTTAGTATTCGTATACATATTCATGTATTAACAGGTAAATCGTTTCTATGCATCCGACGCCTCATGCCCATATGTACAAAAATGTCAAATATAATTTTAAATCTACTATTGTTTCACATAACAATTAAACATTTAAACATTTTGCAAGCTTTTTTTTTCCTCGTTCGTATCCAGTTACAAGACTTGGTATAGAATGTGAATCTGTCGGTTACTAGGAGCAAAAACCATTTTTAAATACTTAACGAAATTATGATATATAATATACATTATACTTCTTACGAGTTTTTTTTATGAGTTTACAATTTTTATATTAATATTTTTTGTATTCTTTTGTATTTATCATAGTTCATAATACACATTTGGGAAATATAAACAATCCAATAGCTTTTGTTCTTTTTTAACTTGGTCATGAAAAAATGTTCTATATTTATAATTTCAATGTTTTTAAGTTTTAGTTGTAGACTTTAGAATATTATTATTATGATAAAAAAATTATAGCTTATGTTCAATAACTTGAAATTCTATATGATGGTAAAAATAATTTCGAGATGTATAAAATTGAATTTTCTAATAACAAGAAAAACAATAAAGTTACATAAAGTCGAGCTATTTACTAAAATTTCAAATGTTTCTAAAAATAGAAAAGAAAAAATTTTATATATCTCAAATCAATAAACTCTTAGAAGTCTTGATAAATGTTATGCCATATTTTTAAACAACATTTAATGTAAATAAATATGAATAATTAATTTAAAGCTTTCATTGTTTTATCGTAACTCGCAATCAGTGCTACTGGTACATACTAGGTTTTAATGGATACCACTTAACATTTTGAACTATAGGCCCGCAATATACTCATCTTGCTCAAAAACTATATACTGAGACTATTACTAAGCTCATTATACTTTGAATTATGATACTATCGTATATATTTATTGTTGTGGTAATGTTTGACCTTGAGTACAAATAGCAGCAAACAACAGCCACTGCTAACCTGTGCTATACAGCCATACCGGCCGGCAACAGGTCAAGGACTTTACGTTTCTGGCCTACTTAGGTAATACTTCTACCATCTGAAATATTAGCACTTTAATTGTTTATATAACAATAGTTGTGTGAGTTTGCGTGAAATATTATATTAATCAAAAATAATCTAATCATTAATAATTAGAGCAAACGAAATCTTATGACACAACTAAGTAATCCGTTATTGACCGTGAATTATTAATTATGTGTACCTATATGTTATGTATAGACGTACAGTTAGGTAATGAAATACATATGCTCAATAGTTTTTGTTCTTGTATTTCTAGTAAGTTTTTAAAAAATATATAACTAATAAACTCGACATTTTCAAAATACTTATAATATCACATAACATTATTCTATAACAGATAAATAATAATAATAATAATAATGATTTTATTTTTAACAATTTAAATAATAATATTAAATTATTAAAAAAAAAATGCTTTTTATATTATTTTTCTGTTATAAACAGTAAATTGTATAATTATTAACTATTCTAGTATAATTGTTAAGACATTACAATAATTGTATTATTCAAGATATAATATAAACAACTGGTAGAAAAGTATATTTAAACCAAATAAAAAAAAAATTATTAGACTTTATATGTTTTAACCAGGTCATTGTACAACATATTATAGTCTATTCAATTGGGTATGACATAAGTAGTAGTTATGAGCATTTTTGCATTCATTAATTGTTTATGACTTATTAGGTTTTATCAATCGGCTATTATTCTGCAATCACCTAAAAATTCTAATTTTTCAATACTAATAAATAATTAGAAATAGTTACGTAAGATGATTTTGAATGATTTATCATTTAAAAAAAAAAATACTAAAAAATGCGAGACTCATTATAAAGCTTTATAAAAAATGAATGTTTGAATAAAGGTTATAAAAGTTTGCATTTTTGCTAGCTTAAATTATTGGTATAATTACTAAAATAATTTAGTGATATATAGCTGTCGTTTTGGGATAACTTATCAAAATACATTATTGCTCAAACAGAATAATATTGACCGATCGTCGTATAAACTGTGAGCATTGTAACTTTAATTATAAAAATGTAATTTTAAATTTATATACATATCGATATTGAAAGTTTATATGCTGTCTGCATCTCTTTATTAACCTAATTTATTTATTAACTTACTCGAAGCTCCTTAACAGTTGGTATATTATTCATTGATTAATACAAATAATGAAAGATATTTTTAAAATAATAATACACTTTTTTATGATATATGTACTATTATAGTTATTTACATTATAATGCATTCACATATTGTGCTTATTGAATTATTACTTAACTGATACGTTGATAGGATTTCTTTAGGAAGAACAATAATAAGGTTTTGTAATGATTGATATAAACTTTAATCTTGTTGCATTATATAAAATAAAAATTTGAATATGGGCTATAGGGCATAAATAGATAATTTTACGAACAATTATTTAATCAAACATAGATATAACAATAATGATCACTTTAATTATTATTACTATTTATTAGCAATACTAATGTGCATTATTTATTGTCATCGTGATTGGTGGTTTAGGTCATGGTAACAAGGTTTGCCATGTGTATCATCTGAGCTTAAAGTTATATGCTTGATTTTAATGAATTTATTATTGTCTATTAAGTTGAAATTAAATGTATAGTTATTTCATAATATAAAATTATATACTAGTTTAATTATGCAAAATACGTCTTAAATTGAAAAAGAAAATTATTATTACTGGATTTTTGCATTAGGTATAATTTTAATTAATTACACTAAATTAAAGACGTATATAAAACATTTTAAATTTTAAATATACAATTAATATTTTTTATCTTATATGGATAAATATAAATATGAATAATTAACTTTATTAGGTACTACTTTTTATATGTACCTACATTATTATTATTTTGTATATTATTTTTTTTAAATTATTTTTACCTGAACTTGTCACTAATCCTGTGCCGATAAACGGAAGTAGAAGATCATATTCTAAATTCTTGTCAATATGAATAGGTGAGTTCAAAATTTGCTGAAATAAAAGTTAAAATAAAATTTTATACATTTTGTATACATTAATTATAAATATAAACTTATATAAAAATAAAAAAAGATATTTTAAAATATATATAGTTATTTACTCGTAATATTAATATGACACTTTAAACCAGATATGTTAGATATTGACTCCTATGTTTAAAAATTAAAGTAATTTACCCAAATACAATTTTCTTTTTACAATATAGGTACAAGGATTTTCTGGTAACATATAGTAATCAATAATTAGTATACCTAATCAGTAAGAACCTACAATTTTTTTTTTATTAATTTATACAAGACTATTATGTATATTGAGAAATTGATTAGCTTTATATTTGTACTACTTTATCAGTACTTTGTGTAATAATTTATACATTTAAAATTTTAGAACTTTCAAGTGAAAACTGAACATAAGTATTTTAATTATTCAACAAACAATATTTGTATAAGAAAACAAACCAAATAATAACATAATAATATGCTCTTATTTTAATAATGGATGACTGCATATCGTACATATTTAAAACGAAATATTTTAAAGTTATGTTATCTTAGTTAATTAACTTTGGGAGTACCTACTACATTTTCTACATTACTATAATATTGTTGAATAATTCACAAGAAGAAGTACTCATAAAAATGATGAATTTAAAAAACTAATACAATAAAGTATAAACATAAATAAAACATTTTTTTTTTTTTTACATAACTTTTACTATAAGATTATAGTATTTTCACGCCACGTGTTGAATAGATATAATAATATAAAATAGTACCTAATGATAAGCTCAATTAATATAAAACAAGCAAGGTCGTTGACGAATACAAAATCCTATCATAAGCTATACACAGCAATTATTAGTATTTGTGTATTTTTTTTCGATTGGCATATGCAATCGTACGCGACCTAAAAACATTGAAAAATTACCTATAAAATAAGTTGACAACAGATACCTGCAGATAGTATAATGAAACAACTATAAATATATACTATTTCTTATAGTATTTAAACACAAATTCAAAATTATTGAATAATATTTCATAGATGAAATCATTACTATACGAAAGCTGTTTATAAAATGTATCGGAATGTATGATGACTGGAGAGAGACTGAGGTAGTGCGGTTATATTTTAATGATAAATAAAATATCTCTGAAAATAATGATTAAATATTAGGTGTTATAATAAGTTTATTGAAAATCGAAGCTTTAATATAATTACTATGCAACATTGTGACTAAATTTTCAAATTCATAAGAATGAGATATTTTATTTTTCTTAGTTAAAAATAACAGATTATACCCCATAATGTAAATTGGGATTTCTGTTCACGTATGTTTTAAAAAAATATCTATAATTTTAATAATGTAATATACATATATAATAGTATATTAAATGGTTTCAATACAAAAACATGTTTTGTTTGTATTTTGTATTGTAATACACATAAACAAGTAAAAATTGTAATCTGAGTATGACGTTGAAATTTAATATTTTTCTTATAAGTAAATGTGATAACAAATTATAACGCATTTTTGTTTGGAAAAAAATTATATTATGATTACCAAACACATGGCATCGTATATTCTAATACAATAACATTAAAATTTTGGGCCCCCGTGCACGTTTATATTCAGTGGGACCCATTATTTTCCTAAAAAACTAAATAAAAATTAAAGCAAAATGTTAGTAGCTTGTATTTTTGTATTTTTATTCTATAAAATATTAAATTTATCAATTTATTTTATTCTGATATCGTAAATCAGATATTATAGTTGAATTATAATTTAAAAAATATATAAACTATTTTACATTTAATAAATTTAAATTATTTTGAATGTGAATATTGTTTGATATCGTTCACTCATAATAATATTCATTATTACTAAGGTTTAAAAATTAAAATTAACAACATATATTATTGTATGGTTCCATACAATTAAATAACATATCAATATCGCAGTTCATGGTATTCACTAATATTATTTTATTCGCCTGTCCAACTACTAATTCTTGTATCTCTTTTAAAATATTTCCATAAATTAACTTGATAAAAAATTTCTATTCAAAAATTAATAATTTACTATAATTACCTGAATATGGTCAGCATCAGCCATTGCAATAAATGGTCGAAGACCAATCCACAGTTGATACGTGTCTCCAAATTTTGAATGCCATTCGAGTAAAAGTCGAAAGAAATCTATAAAATAAAAATAATAAAATTGATTAGCAATATATTTACAATAGTATAAGTAGTATAGGTACTGTGTGTATTAGAAAACTGTGAATTTCTTAGCATCAGTGAAAATGCTTTTTAACTTTGGAGTCATATACCTATATATAAATATATATATATTTATAGTGTATATTATGTATTATTTACAAAGGTAAAAAGAGTGAAGTGCAAGCAAAATGAATACATGAATGTATGTTAAAAAAAGTTAAAATGCATTTTCATAATGATCTCAAGTTAGAATTTATAAAGTTATCTATTCCACATTTCCAATCATACCAATTTAAATTGTTTTATCGTAACTATAAATTATTGTATACAAGTTTCCTTAATTCTAAATTTTGTTTTGTGGCCAACTCTAATATATTATATACAGTAAAAACTCTTTATAACGAAACTCGTTACAATGAAGAACTCTATATAACGTTAATATTATATTATTTATATTATAATGGTTGGTTTGATTTATAACCAGAGCTCGGAACTTAAAGTATTTACTTATTTTTAAGGATTGACTTAAAATGTAGCAGAGTACTATGGAAGTGTATATCAATGTTACAACACATTCAATTATGAAATTTGAAAGTGCTTTTTTTTGCTTTTATCAACGATTTTTTTAAAAAGATACTTATTTCCAGTTTTTCTGATTATTTTTGATTTTTTGACCTGTAGTTTTTCTACTTTTTATGGTTTTTCAGAAAATCCCTCGGAAAATCTATAAACAATAAGGCAAAATGTCTCGGAAGTGAAGATTGGTTTTTTTTATAATATAAAGATTTATTTATTTTTTTTGAATAAATATTTTTGCTCAAATTTATGTTTTTCAAATGCTTATTTGAGTACTTATAATGCTTTATAAGCGTTTTTTTAAGCGCTTATTTTAATAATTTTAAGTGCTAGGTATAAGTCCCGAGCTCTGTTAATAACCTATTATACAATAATTCTTTTACCCTCTCTATAACAAAAACTCTATAACGAAAGAAATCTTTTGGTCCCTTCAAATTCGTTATGGAGAGTTTTCACTGTATATCATATAAGAGATTTAAAATTCGGTATAATGTATGCGGTGATTTGTGATTGAATAATTTGCAGTCGATTATATATTATAAATATTTCTGTTTCAGAAGAGTATACATGTACAAGTACTCTGATCAGTACTGTATATTGTTTTATTATACCAATATTATTATTATTATTCAGTATAAAAGATATACTATTCATTGCACAATGTTTTGTTTATGTAATTCGCGAGCATAACAATCGAGCGCGAGCGCAGTGGTTTTTACTGAGAACAAGTCCCGTTACACAGAAACGATATACCTAAACCTAATATATAATATTATGTACATAACGTATTATTATTATTAGAAAATAATATCGAAAATGCGTGTACAGTTTTTTTCTCTACCGGGGGCCGAAGAATCGATAAATGTTTGCCAAAACACTAAACAAGAAGAGGAGGACGAAAAATAACAAAACAAAAAAAACATCCCACTGATACACATGATACACGTGGTTGGATTACGCTCGGCATCGTTTTCTTCAGCAGTAATGCAATGGTATCAACTATTTGTTGATGAGTGTTCGTCATAATATTCGTTACGGAATATTGTCTATACGAATAATACGTTTTATTCGCATAAACATATACAATATTTTATCAACTGCTGAAGCAGCGAAAGGGGATAAATCGTGATGTGAGAAGTGACTTCTTACATATTTTGAATAACCTCCTGTCTTAATAATAACACTAAAATACTATTTTTAACACTATAAATTATTAACCATCGGTTACACGTCAACCATTCATTAAAAAACTTAAAAACGGCCACCGCGCCACTTTACCGAGGAGAACGACTATCGCAATGATGGCACGGACCGTCCGCGAGATGATGGCCGTCTTGTCAGCGGCGTTGCTGATGGTCGAAGGAACGACAGAAAACGCCACTGACGACGGGGTGAATCCGGCGGCGGAAGCAAACCTGCACAGAGATGCCAGACAAGCGGAACAACGTGATGAAAGGTGCGCTCTACCGTCTTTCATCGGTGGTGGTATGAGCAGCGGTGAAGCAGATACGGTGCTGGAGTCGACCCGGACCGTAGATCGGTACCTGGTGAAACCCGCGGCGTACTACGAAAACCGCGTGACATACCGAGAGAAACCGGTGGCGGCTAACGTGTTACGCCGACGGAGGCCCGTCCCGGTGCAGAGGGTCGGCCTGCTGCCGTACTACGTTCGACGCGTGGACTTTGCAGACGGTGGACGTCGGCCGCTCGACGATGGCACCGCGGTGTCAATGACGGCCGACGACGTCCGCCGAGTGCTCCAACGAGTATATTCCGAAGGTATGATTGCGGGCGGCGAGGCTGCCACAACGGGAACGAACGTTAATTCGAAGGTTTTGCCACTCAAAGGTAGTACACCGCTTATACAATACATAACATAACTCATTATCACTGTCGTCCATTATTAAACATTTGTAAAAAAAACAACTCTATTGATAATAAACTAATTAACATACTTATTTACAATTTGCGTAAAACTTTACATAATGTGTAATAATACAATTCCACCATAATATTTAACATAAATTATTTTGCAGGTTGAAAAAAAAATAAGCAATATTAACACACCATCCTGGAAGCCAAATATTCTAGTTACTTTTGTAGAAGAACCTATATATAATAGTATAGATTTATTATAGGTACTGATATTATTAAATACAAGAATTATTTAATGTTTGTTTTCATTTTATTATTCATATTAAATTTATTATTACTATTTTTTTTTTTATTAGTGCTTACCTATAATATTGCAATTTAAAAAAGATTATAATATCAAAGATTGTAAATTATTTTTAGATTCGATTAAATACTTAAGGATAAAAAAATCTGTTGATTAGACAACTTTTTGCTTATTAAAATAAAAACATTATCTGTATAATATTAATAGCAGTTTAAACATATTTTATTTTAATGCTTAACTCGCGAATTTACTGTTTTCAATATAATACATAATACAACCCATTTCTTCTTCAATTTTATTGTACATATTTTATGAAAGGCGTGCATAAATACAACCATGACATTGGCAATGTGTGCAAAATGCAGTCCTGTATTACTGTTTATTTCACTTTCTAAGTGCAACAATATTCAGCACTAAATTTGACCTATTAAAAAAAAAACGTACAATATAAATAAATATTACCTTATTTACCATATTTCTTTTTTTTAACGTGTTCATAAGGCCACCATGTCAAACAGTCTAGACACATATGTTTATTAAATATGAATTATAATTTGCAAAAATAAATGAACAAATACAATATATTTACAGTAAATTACAATACTTATAAAGGTACAACCGACCAACTTAAAAAATATCCACTTTCTCCGTGTACATTTTTCCGATAATCATCTTCCATATATATAAAAATATGTTTTATTCATACAAAAGAGGAAATTATGACGCTTATGGACTAAAATAAATAAACCAATTTGTAATAAACATATTGATTTCATATTCCCAAACTCCACTGCCACTATAATACACATAATATAAAGTATAACGTATTTATGCATTACTATTTATTATAAGTATATTATTGTGTTTTCAACTTTTCAATGAGCAACACATATTTAATTTTTTAAATTTAATATTAAGTTTAAAGTAAAATTGTTATTTATTTACATCAATACTCTATATTGCATAGCTAATTTAATGGAGTTTATCACATTATAATTTATATTGTGTGCTTTTTACGATTTAATTTAAATATACAATTAGTTAATTGGGTATTCTATATTGATGACACTAATTTGTAAAATACCTATATTATTAGACATGTCTATAGTATTGATTCGCCAGTTATTTGAACATTTATTTGAAATAATATATATGGAATTTTGATAACTATTACTAAAAAATATTAATACAAATATAAACCTTGAAGGGATATCATTAATTATATCATTAGATAAATGTATCTACAGGTGTTGAGTATTATACATAATATATACCTACGTCGTAAATTGTTTTTGTTAAAAAAATTATTATTATATTGATAATGACATTATTTTTTTTTTACTTAAAGAACTCATTTTTTATTGACTATTTTTATCAAAATTATCCTTAATTAAACAGACAACAGTTAACATAAATAAAATAAATAATTATTCAAATAATACAATTATAGTTATAAATGTTTGAATAAAATAAAACAATGTGTAGTTATTCTAAGATAAATTTGAGTGGTTAAGTGCCTACATACGAGAAGGTTAAAGATGATATAATTGGTATCTGCCAAGACAGAATTAGTTATGTCGCTCTTTTATAATTTCCGATGTTAACATGTAAAAAATAACCAAAGATAAAAATATATTCAAGGGCGATCACATAAACAGTTTCAGGGGAACTAAGGTTCGTTGATCTATAGAGATAATCGTTATTAAACTCTAGTTACCGTAAAAATATTTACATAACAAAATTGATTTTTAAATTTTGAATACAAAATACAAAATATATTCATTATATACCACGTCATTATTATAAATTCGTGGGGAGGAAGAACCCTTGCCACCTGTCTCTGCCAGCAGACGCCCTTGGAACAACTTAGAAGAAACCGATCTATAGGTACGGATTATGGTTATGTGGTGTATACTGATAAATTAATACAACGCTATCATACGTAGATACCCTTTTTCTACTCAATTAATAATTCTCAAAATATTTCCTTCTCAATGTTTTATTATTTTAGATTTAATTTTAAACTATGCTAACGAATTTAATGAAAATCAATTATTGACAAAAATAGGATAAAGTAATTTGAATCGTTGAGTTATAAATTAAATTTAGTAAAAACAAATTTTAAAAAAAATCAACATTTATTTGAATCTTTACCTATAAAATATGTTTTATTTTATAATTAATGAATAATGATACAAAAATATAATAACCATATCATATGTATTGTTAAAATATATAACATAATTTCTGAATAATATGTTTTTTACTTTCTTAATACCTACCTATTTATTGTTTCAATTTTGTTTCAAAAAAAATTGTATTACATTAGTAATAAAATGTACGCTATATTTGTCAATTTATCGCTATAAATATAAATTTTACCCTCATTTAAATTATTTGAGTATGAAATGCAAAATATGTAAATATGCAAGTTTAGTTTTTTAAATAAAGTGCAATTGTATTAAATTAATAGCTTAAATAAAATAATATTATTTTGATTAGTTATTGCATTTAAGTATTTTAATATATTATGAAATTTATGGACAGTCAATATTTTTGAAATTTGCATAGATACCTACATTATAAATTATAGTATCTACTATTATTTCATATATATCAAACCTTATCTTGGAATTTTTTTAATGCATACCATTGATATAGACTCTGTCTATGTAACTATATGTTTCATTAAAATTTAAATTACATATCCAGGTCATGAATATGAATCAATAAGTTGACTTCAAAATTATCAAAACGGTATGCGACTTAAATAGTAAACGATATAGTATTGAGTTCATTTTATAGTTATTTTTTATGAAAAAGAATCCTCATAATATTTGAATTTTAGATCAATACAAATTACACGAATTGCTTATGTCTGTAGGTAAAAACATGTATTACAATTTGATACTTTCGTGTTTTTAATTTTTATAAACAAAAAAAGTTAAAATAGTTTACATTATCTATTACCAATACGCTAGGAGATTAACTAATCGAAGTACTACGTGTTAACTGTAAACCATAGTTATAAATTATATTAAAAATGAATAACGTTTATTAATTACAATTATTATAGGCAACTTACAACATATGTAAATGTAGGATTTAATATTAAATCTAATATTACAACAAAAAACTAATAAATACATTTCAAATATACTTACTATACCTACTTATACAAAACAAGAAATATAATAATGAATTAGGTACATATATCTTTGGCCTAGCACAGTCATATAATATTATATAAATGCCTTACTAAATCAAAAATTAAATTAACTTCATTTAGCTAAGGTATATATAAAACATTGTATTATTTCCTTTATATTATTACTATAAGTAGAACAAGTAAATAATCGGCAGAAATTTTCTTTAATTTTTGATAAATTTTTAGGTTAAAATTGTATTATTTTAAAACGAATTACTTATTTTAAATAATTTTATGTCTCTAGATATTTAGTCTATACCTACGTCCTTCGTTTATCTATACTAGACATCTCAACTGTATTACTTCTTGGCTATCAATAACAGATAAATCAACTGAACTACATACATATACCTAACCAATTCTCGTTTACCAAATACTTTTGTTTATTCTATCTATTCAGATAATTGAAACTTGCACTTAAAATAAATTACGACCCACTCTAATTAAAACTTAGTACTTGGCTTAATTATTATAGCGTACACATTACGCTATGTTGTAAAATATAATTTTATCTGGCAATAATTCCACTAATGATACAAAAATTAGACAAAAAAAATACATTAGATGATATATTATTATTTTTAATTAGTATAATTTATTACCAATAGTTATTATATGATAGTTAATATATTTTATAAAATACCTAATATTTGTTTACATGAAGAATTATTGTTGGTATTAAAATGAATATTTTATATCATAATCATATTACATCTAATAATTTTTAAATTAAATAATAATACCAAACAAATATATCAAATACATATAAGGCTTTCTACCAATTTAACATAAATCTTGTGAAATTGTTAAAAATTCATTCAATGGATTTAAATTTAAATTTGTTATTTATATTACTAACTTTATTTTAAAATTTTTTTATTTAAATTAATTATTCGAATTATACACTTAATGTAATTTAAATTACGAACAAAAGAAAAGGTGCTTAGATCAAAACCATGCTAGTCACCAATTACTATTTATTTTGCACTTAAATAATCTCGACTGTAAATTAATTTTGAATTCAAATTTTTCTAATAATTAAGCACAACTCTTGTATTATCATTCACAATAATTTTATTCTTTTATAATTATTTACCTTTATCTAAATTACAAATAATCTCCAAGTTTGTAATCTCTTTAAAAAAATTTTACACTTTTTGGGGGAATAAAAATCTAAATAACGCAGTAAACTATACTAAAGTACCAGTATATTTTCAAAAACCGTTTTTACATATATGTTATAATAATAAGTAAATTTTATTAAATAAAAATCATTATTTAATCTTGCCGTGTACTTATTATGTTTATTATCCTTGTACGATTAGACGATATTTGGCGGAGTTGTTAAGTGTCTCGAGTTAATAATACTGATTTTTATCTGTCTTAATGTTCATAAAAACCTGCGTTTAAGCAACTATTATTATTAAAACGATTACTGTACTATAAATCGTTTAATATTGCCATAGTCCTAACTTGCATAGTATCGTATAAGTATAAATAAATAATACCAATAGTACATTATTATGATCAGGCACACAATGCTACCTGAAAAATTGCGTGAATTTGACGACGAAAAAATACGATTTAATAATATATTATATAAATATAATAATATAAAGTAAGTAAACACGTAATATTATAATAAAAATATTTTTTTATAGTGACATAATAACGTGTCTTTATATTTTACATACTCATTGTAAATATTGTCGTAAATTAATATAGATACACAATATAGGCTACTACAATTCCAGATTGCATAAACAATGACTATAATACCTATTAACATTTAACGAATCGATAGTGAGCTGATAATCATTTAAACATGATTAAGTGGCCCATAACTGGTCCATTAATTTTCCGTGAACCATTAAATTAATAATTTTTTTATGCAACTTGGCATAAATACATCAATACGTAATACGTTTGGTACCAGAGATAGATCTAAGAATTTAACACCTAAGAACAATAATAAGATACACCCATTTTTATTGATGCAATTAGGATGTAACTAAATATTTTGCTAAACATATTATATACCATTAAAAAATGAAATAATTTCGTTCACAATTAAATTTTAAATTTTCATACCTACTTAGAAAGTACTTATACAGAAAATATTTAAACAAAAAATAATTTAGTTTGGTTTTTACGTAGTCCATCTGCTGCTGATATAATATATAAAAGAAAAATACTTGGACTGATAAATATATGATTAAGATCTAAATAAAAATTTACAAAATTACTGCAAATCTCTATTTTTCCGGCCCTGTTTGGTACGTTCGGTCAAACAAAACAAAAACTTATCGCCACAGTGGTATAAATAGTATGATACATATTATATGCTAATACTACGTAAAAAAGCGTTTATATCAGTTGAACAGAAATACCAACTTACCGGAAGGGGATCCGTTTAGCTGAAGTGCGTTGCCGAAGAGCGGCAGAGATGGTGGTCCCGCGATGGAGCGGAACGAGGCGACAAATTCGCGTCTGCGAACCACCGGGCCGATGAGCGCGACAGCGATGAGCGCTACAGCAATGCATATCAAAATCAACGTGCTGCTGTCCATTATTTTTGGAGTATGGAGTAGATTACCGCAACGGTTACTGTGTTGATCGAGGACCGCGTGCTAGGTATACCAGGTATATTGTGTTATTATTAAACTGTGGTAGTGTTCTAGTCCCGCAAGAATCAGGAACCGCCAATGACGCTGCAGCGGATCACGGGGTGTGCAGGCACACGATACAACGCGTTTGAAACGAGGGTGCGGTGATGAGCGTAGAAGAATTACGGAAACCGATAGAAGATCGAAAAACAATTTTTTTTAATATTTTAAAACGTGCGGTAGTCGCCACTGGTAGGTATACACACCTCGTGATGTATAACGACGTGACGTCAACGCAAAATTTTGGTCGCGTGCAACGCGGTTCGATACGACATGTTATATTATATTATATTGCAGTGTGCAATTATTTTGGACTATAATATGAACGCGATTTGTAAACGACGAGATAGTGTCGGTTTGGTCGCAGTGCGTACGGAAATTTTAACGAGATCGTAGGTACTTACTCAACGCAGCCGGTATGACAAATTGCCGCCGATCTAGTGCGCACACGCTTTGCACGACGCGCTCTTATATGCCGGCCCGGGCCATCCCCATATTATTACATACGCACATACACGCGGCGGTCGGCGAACGGCGGCCCGACCAACAACCCCTACTACACAACCGGACTTGGGCGCTTGACGCACGCGCCGCCGCCCCGGTCCCGTCCGCATTGTCGTATATTGTACACACACACACACACACACACACACACACATATATACACTAAATAATATAATATAATATTATATATTATATTATATACGTATAGGTGAGTATCTGTGTATGTGTGCGCGCGAGTATTACGCGGTACACACAACATTATATATTTTAAGGTAGGTACGCGTTCGTCCGACAGCACACACTGCAGCAGAGCACACTCATCGCAGGTGGCCCGACCATTGGGAGCATAATATAATAACGAAATTTTGTTTTTGAAACGCACACATACCATCATCATCTTCATATTATTGTTATTATTATTATTATCATCACATGCCTACCTCCCATTTTATAATATATATGTTAGATTTTGCGCATGTGCGCGCGTATATATAGGTACAGCACTGCTGTTGTACGTTATTGTATTATTATTATTATTGGAAGGTATCGGTAGGTAGTAGGTACGCGATAAATTTACACGTGAACACGTCGACATACATATACTATTAAAACGTTCTGTGCGATCCATCTATAAGGCCACCAATAAAATCACTCTCACTCGGTCAGAGTATGCCCATTGTAAACGTATATAATATAATGTATTTGCTATGATATATTATAATGTGTACTCTGTACTCATATTATAAAGTGGATTATGAAGTTCGAGTGTTTTCATATACTAGGAATTATTCAATAAATGTATACTAAGGTAGATAGGTACGTGCGTAGTAAAACTATGTGCAAGTAATGGGCTCGATCAAATCCTGTAGTGAGGCTGTAGCCGCAAAATAGTTTTACTATTTAATTTTGTATTGTACAACCCCCCAACTAAAAAAGAAAAAGAAAACAACAGACCTAATTTCAAAACTTTTCATAAAATACTACTTGTAGGTAAAGGTCGACGGAAGTATCTAAAAATGTAAGACGTATGACGATACTCTTGCAAAACGATCTCTTTCCATATTTAATGTATTCAAAAATATAAAAAATATATTTTATATTAAAATAAATATTATTTATTTATTTTTCAGAGCTCAAGCCAATTCTAGAATGTTTTTACTATTAAACATCTCAACCCCCATCACAGCCTCAATCTACATCTATGTATACTTAAATAAACCAATTCATCTCCTGCAAAGCTTACAGATACTTATCAGTAACTATCTACTGTATCAGCCAAGGACTGCATAAAATATAATGTGATTTATGAACTTTAAATACTTCAATAATATTAACGTATATTCACTACTTATACAGCTGCGTAGTACCTATACAGCAGCCTAATATACCTATTAATATTATATCATGACTATAGTACAGAATAATTGTATACATGTATATGCATCAACAAACTTTGAAATATGCAACCTAATATGCTCTTAAAATGTTTTAAAAATACCCAAAAACAATCTACTGTTTAAAATATTGTTTAAATTATTTTATAGGTTTATTCGATAAATATTAAAAATGAAGATTAATTTTTAGCTAAAATTTAAATAAATAAATTTAATTATTTGATTATAAACATAAAATTGACAATTACAGTACAATTTAAAAGAAAATATCAATAAAAGACCTACACAAATTAAAGCTTATCTTTTTTTAATAAATGTCTTACCAAAAAAAATTCCCTGAATATATATTATGGATTTATAAATAATGAGTTTGAACACAAACAATTTTTATCGTTTTTGTTAGAAAAAATTTGTTTTATATTTATAAAAATAATCGAGGCGTAAAATAAAAATTACTTTTCTTCTATATAACTATCCCTACAATATGCATTTATCTGCAACATAAATTTTTTAATGCACTCTATGCTAAAGAAAAACATCAAAATTTTTTACTTACATCGAAATCATAATTTTTTTTCAAGTGTATCGAAAAAAAAATAATTAAATGCATATACAAAACCAGATTCTAATTATTACACAGTCACAAAAAGCGATTTCTCGTGATCTGACTAAACATTATGAGTATTTCTTATATTAAACTTTTGGATGGAAAATGCGCTTTAAGTATAAACGATCAAAAGATACAAAAGATTAAATCATTAATATTTTATCAGTTTTTTAACTAATATAAATAATCTTACAAAATTTTTTTAATTTTTCTCATTTTTTTACTTCAATAATACAATTTAAAATTAATAATAACAATATAATTAATTGCAATTATAAATTATTCACCGATTATTTACAGTAAAAATATCTGTCTAAGATCATAAAAAAAATTCAGAAACTAAAATGTGTCAACTAAATAATAATTTACTGCATGTTCTATTATATAGCGACTGTATTTATTTATTTTTTTTGTAAATTTTATCTTGACAACAATAATGAAAATAGAATTTTGTATGTTAACACCATTTTTTACAACCCATTCTAAATATGAATATTTTATCCAAAAATTTAACCTAATCTGTATAACAAGAATGCTATGTTAAAATAGTTAATAAGAAATATATTTTAATTTTGATACACAAAATTGTTTACGCTATGATGGTACTATAATATAATAAAAAATAATAATTATAAATATAATAAATATTTGTACAGGTAGGTTAGGTATATACAAAATTCTTGAAGTTGAAAATGTCTTTAACATGTAGACATGTAGTTAAAAAGAAATTAATGTGTGGATATTATCAAAATGAAAATAAGAAATAGGGATTAAATTAAGGCAATTAATACAAAATGTAGGTATTAGCCATTTAGATTTTATATCAATATTCAATATGTTTCCTAAAGTACTTTTAAATATTTTAATTATAAAATAATTTACATTGTTTTTACATAGTATTTTTTAATTTAGTCATAAAAGCTATGATCATTTATCAGTGCTATATTTTATAGAAATATAACTAACAAGGGCTACAATCGTTTTTCCAGTGTATTAAAGAATATAATTTTAAGTATTCAAGTAAAATATTTTTTCAATTACAAAAACAAAATACAACACACAGTACGACTCACTTTAATTCAATAATTCAAATACATCATCTTATTCAAAAGTTGACTTATTTTATTCTGATTAAAAGTACTTAAATTACATAATATTATAATACTTATTGTTATTACAGTACAAGTTATTATTGGTAAATAATTACTTATTATAATAATAATATTATGTAATTAATAATTTAATTTTAACAATTTTGTATACACCACTCCCTCACTCACGGCGTATACGATTTAACTAAATTGACATTAAATATTAAAGTACTTATTAAACACTTAGTGCATTCACTTTTACACACTGAATTATACGATTTCAGATAAGTTCCTAGTTCCAACTTACTAATAATCCATTGTTTATCATTCACCCAGTATAATTTACAGTTTGCAGTAATCGATATCTATATTTACCTTTAATTCTGGGTATATTTATAAAAATAATTTAAAAATAATAAGTTATTCAAAAGCATATAAAGTATTAGGTATATACAATACATATATAATATACACATTACACAGCTCTTCATAAAAATACCTAATTAAAAATATTTATAAATATATAAAACTAAAAAAAAATAGTTTTATTTTCCATTTTCTTTTTTTTTTTTTGTAAATTTGTAACCAATCGTCTCAACAAATAAATGAATATATTATGTACCTATACTAACCTATATTTATTAAAAATAAATATTATTTAAGAAATTTAAAAAAGTCTAATAAAAAAAAAAGTTTTTTCTAAGTGAATTTTAATGAATTGAATATTTTTCCTGATTTAAATTCTTATTATAAATACGTACTTATTGTTACTACAGAATACAGATAATTATTTTCAATTGTTATTGAATTTATTAAATAATTATTAGATAATAAAAGTTGGTAAGTAGATTATATTATTAATTTTTTCAAACCACATATATTTACAAAGGTAAAATATTATTTGCCACATAAAACATTTTTCTTCTTCCTTATCAACATAAGAAATTAAAATTTTTGTTGGAATATGTTTTTTTATTTTTATTTTGTATATTTTATTTATTTAGTCAAACTGCAAGTTTTTTCATACTACGTCGTGTTTTGACACACGCCCATTACTATAATAATGCAACTGATGCTGGTTTGATATAAATATAGTGGGAACTATTTAACAAAATGATGGCACTGCGAATAATATGTGTGCAATAAAACAAGTTAAATAAATCGCATTTATATAGACGTATTGTAAAAACAAAAAACAGTATCTACTAACTATTGTACTATTATTCCTTTATTTTGTTTTATAGCAGTAAGAAAATTGCAGAATCAAAATATATTCTACCTATATGAAACTAAGTCTTTAAAGTTTTTGTGGTTTTTTATAACAATTCTTATAAAAAAAAAAAAAAAAAATACTCAGGAATTCCATAAATTTTCACTTAAGATAGATTTATGTTTAATTTTAAACTTGGTGATACATAAAATATTCAGAATACATATAATGCTTATAAAAGTGATTTCCGAATAAACCACATTATTGTAAACCCAATAATTTAATCACGCCGTTCTTTTGAATTCAATATGTTATCATATAGAATCTTATGTAAGTATCTAAATAAAGACCCCCTACATACTAGTAAACTAAGAATTTTTAATAATTTAATAATTCATGTTTCCATTTCCAAATTTATGTATTTAGGTTTACTAAAGTATACACTAAATAGCTATATCAATAAGACATTTCAAAAATAAAATCAAAAATGCACAATAAAAATGCACTTATGTAACATCACAAACCGTGCTTAGACAAATATAAATAGATTCCTACGTATTATGCAATTTGTATTACCTATATATATTATTCTACACATTTACATCATATTTAAATTGTTATTACAGACCAGTAAGCAAAATCTACTTTTTTAAGTAAACATTTTCAATGACATTGAATTTATTAATTAATTATTACTATTAACAATAATTGATCAACAGCAAACTGCATCATTGTACCAAATTTAACTTATAACTATAAGCACAATTTGTATTAACATGTTATGATTTTTTTAAATTATGGTTTTAAACCATTTAATAAAAAATGTTAAATGTTAATACATTGGGAGTATACTACTTGCGTCCGAAAATATTATTAGTAGGTTAGTTGCGTCCCACAAAAAAAGATTCAAAAAGGGTCATAGCCTATTTGCGTCCCATAATACCTTTTTTTATAACCTAATTGCGTCCCGAAAATATCGATATAATCGATATCAATAAGTTAATAAACAAACACATTGATATTGATTTTAATTTAGAATATTGTTAATAATAAAAAAATTAATTTAAAAATAATTCATAGGTATTTGGTACATTTTGTCATAATAATAAAATTCATATTTTTTACATTAAGGTATAATAAAAAAAATTATGTATTCAATTCAAATATGGTAGGTATAAATTTAAAATAATAAAAAAATTCAAATATGGTACATAATTAAATAATAAAAAAAAAATGCAAATATTGAATTCAAATATGGTTAGGTATAAATTTGAACGAAACATTTATTATAAAATTTAATGGAGAAATTTCTTCCCACATAGGTTATTAATAGAATATATCGTAATATACCGAATTATTATGATAAATGTATAGATAAATTGCATTTACAAACCGAACTTCCCAACATCCCACAAATAGTGAGATTTCTTATATAGTATAGTAATATGAACTATTGATTTTAGTGACACGATACTATCGACTTTAGTGATTTTAGTAGTAAATATCGATAATAATTATATAGCCGACTTGCGTCCCCAAAACGGGACGCAAGTTATCGGTCAAATTTACTACCTGTAAAATGTACCTTTTTTGGGACGCAAGTAACATGCAGCCAATACATTAATACCTGACCTATTATATAGGTTTAAAAATATTGATTCATTGTACTCAGTTTTATGTAGCTTTACACTAAATAGATTTTTTTCAATAACTATTAAGTAATCAATTAAAAACCCCTGGGTTCAGTGTTCATAAAATAGATATATAAATAAATTTCATACACTTTAGCAACAAAATGATTTACAAGATTTTGTAATTTTGTCGTATTTTATAAAAATTTGAAATTTAAACACTTATAAAAATTGTGACTGGAATGATATTTTCAAACTACAGTAAAAATCACATATAGAGAATCTATCTATTTACATTTTCAAGCTTATTAAAGTAAAAACTATAGTACCTATTATCAATAATCAACATAAATAAAAAATAAAAACTAAAAGGAGTCTTATTAAATTTCAAATGACTGTAAATAGCTTAATATATAAATTTTTTTGGAAAATAATAAAAAGTTTAAAAAGTACTATAATAAATGTCTAATGATTATTTAAGTATCTGTGATAACATTTAAAAAAAAAATAGAAAAATGACTCTGTTATAATATAGTAGGTATCGTATGGTTGATAAGTTGGTCACGATTAATTATATGTGTTTTATTGAAATATAACAAATCTTTATACACGAAAAAGAATTCTCATTAAAAACAAACCGATAGGCTTGTATTTTTTAAGATTTTGTGTTATGTGTATTTTTATAGCTTTAATTAATTTAATTGTCCATTAGTATCTTGAATGATAGATTGAAAATCTCTTATATTATATTACAAGAAATGTAATATTATTTAATTTAATATCACTAGTTATTACTATAGAACGTTGTAAATAGCTCTGTTGTATAAATATCTCAAGATTAAACTAAACATTTTGGCCTTTTTATTCTATTTTGGATAAATAACACTATACGTAAAAACTGAACGTTTCAAGTCCCTTACAGACAATATTTTTTAAATAAAACAAAATAATAAAAAAAGGTTAATTTTTTATTTGAATAAGTATTCAATTTATAAAAATTGCTTAAAATAAAAAATAAAAATTGTACCTATTTATTTTTTTAATGTATAAATTGCTGTAACTACGGCTTATAAATAACTTGCAATAGATTGTGTCGACATTTTTTTACTGAAAATTTGGATTAACGTTCATAAAAAAAATTAAACCATTTTAAAAATTTCAAATTCCTATAAATAGCTTAAAATTTATCTAAATATTTTGAAAATGTTACTATGTACCAATAGTTTAATTAAATAATAATAATAATATATTATTATGTTTCATGTTTCATAGATTAAGATTTTATTTAATAAAATAATAACAAAAAAACCATTGTTTTACTTTTAAAAACCCAATGTCGTCAGAATGCTTATAGAAAATATAACTACACTTAACTTTTTTTAATTTTAATAAAGGCTATAATATAGACTAATTTTGTATTACATTTTAAAATCTTAAAATAAAAGTATAGTAATTAAAGTTTAATAAAATTAAATGTTTTATACATTTTTAATTATAAAATACTTAGAAAATATTCACGATTATGACAACTTAATTGATTAAATGTTCATAAAATACTTTTTTTTAAGATCTGAAAATCCTTCAAAAATGTATATTTTGTTACATTAAAAAATGTTTGGTCAAATACACGGGTGGAGGGAGGTCAGCTTATATCCCCACAGCCAATGTCATGTAAGAAATTACATCTCTGTATACGTTACAATTATAGGTATCTTTAGCGACTTTAGCTATATAGGTCCTAATTAATATATAGGTACAACGCTTTAAAACTAGGTGTAGTCATGTACACTGTATACACTACACCAATTATTATTATCTGTATTCCAATTTAAATAAGATAACTGGATTAGTCTATGAGTTAAATCATTACTGATTTATAAATCGAAGGTGTCTAAGCACTATAAGATGTACTTAATATTAAGTATTTAAATTCAAATTTCGATACACATTTTATTATATATATAACTACACTAAATACTGAGATAGGTACCAACTATGCAATGTATTTTAATTAATATTGTAACTTATAAGAACATAAGTAGGGTTGTGAAGTTTGAACACAATTACTTAAAGAATACTAAAAAAACATCTTAATGTAGGAATTTTATCGATTGAATATAATGGTTCCATCGGTTTTATAAGAAATTATCAAAACGCCATAGTGACATAGCGTTATACTTGCTGTTTTATATATACATATATCTAACAGATACAAATTTAATATAATCAAGGACTTAATCCATTAATCATACATAGCTTAATGACCAATCGAAAGTAAAGATCTCTAAATACGTAATATGCCTTACCAAAAAAATATATAGACAAAAAAGCTTTTCAGTATGCACTTCTTACTAGTGATTAGTGGCGGATACGAAAAAGGGCATAGGGCGATCGTTATCCCTCTACTCTTTAAGCCTTGTATTTACCGGTGCATACTAGTTACCTCCCAAAATATACGAAATAATTGCTTCCCATTCTTATCGTAAATAAAAAGGTTTATATTCACTATTTATTCATAATTATATACAACTTGTCTCTCAAAAATGTTCACATTAGCTGCCCCTCGTTACAATTAAGTAATGGTTCACTATAATAAACACTTGTGTTATAATTATATAAATTAAGTTTACAGTTAGTAACACAATAATTTCTAATACACTATTATTCTATTATCTATTTACAATTATAGTTATTTAGAATTATTTAATGTCTTATTATTATTAAAAAATATCAGTCTTAGGTTTATATATTATACACATTTACACAAATAATAAATACACGATTATATTAAAAACAATAAAATAAAAATAATAAATGGTAATTTTATAATAATAACTACTAAGTCAATATAAAACAGGTGATAATACCTAATAAATCGTCAAAAAAACTAATGTATTTACCATATATAATGGTAAACAAAATATTTATAACATTGCTTAAATTTATATTTTTAGCCAAAATTTGATATTTTTTTTTTTCATTTAGCTTTCTTATTTGAGTATCATGAAAAATATTTTGTTTCTAATTTGTAATCGTGCATGTTGTTTAGACTTATTAGACCTTTATATTAAAATTACAGTTTTGATATAAATTAGTTAAGACTTTAATAAATGTATACTATTATTATATTAGTATGCTATGTGGATTGTAGAGACTTAAAATAGGTACATATTAAATTTGTTATGGAAAGAGTCACATGCATTGGTTGTATTCAGTATGCTTAAACTTTTTTCTGTCTATAAATGAGGAGGAAAAATTGAATCCTCTGACTTCGAAATTGTGTTGAATAACTTATGTTGATACATGATATTTTAAAATGTTTTTGATACCACTTTATACATTTATTACCAGTTTATTATGGGAAAATAGTATTAGACCCTTTTCATTTACGATAAAATTTAGAGTACGTAGGGAAGTAACTCGTTTGTAGTCAGAAGGCAATTCATGTCAAGATTATTAACCTTTTTGATTTCAAGGGGTAACTAGTATGCACCCGTTTTTACGTAATTCAAATATTCTATAATTGTTTGTATACATTTTCATTCAACGATCTTTAAATATTGATAAAATTAAATAACTGCCAAAATATTTATAACTTATTAACGTGTTCGGATTGTTTCTGTCTACGAAAATTCTTTTTGATCGAAGATACTTGCGCTACCTTTTTATACATTAAAAACGTTTTCTTTTCCAAATCACTTTTCAGTATATATTTTTATATAACACAACATTTTTGGGTTAAGAAATTTGAGTGGGAAATTAATCTGTTGTGTAACTTTTATTTATAAAATGATATTTCATACAGTTTTAAGTGTATTGTGTATGTGATTATTACGGACAATATCATTAGATACAAATGGAGATGCATTAAATATTCTGCATAAGGTTATACTTAGAAAGTTTGAGATTTATTTAAATTTGATTTTTCAACATTATGTACCCCAGTTGAATTTTGTAAGACTAAATAGGCTTAAGTTATTACGTGTAAATAAATAATTTTGTTTCATAATATACGAGTGTTTATCTGTACGAAATCAACAGGCATCGTTCGCGATTATGTTTTATAGCAAAACCAAAGTTTACCTAATTTGTTCAATAAGTTCACTATGGTGAATTATTGAGACGGATTTTTAGTCCATACATATAATTTGTGGACTTAAGTCTCCTCCTCCTCCCCCCCCCCCGACTTCTTTAATCTCCCTAAGATAAGATCATTTCATTTTTTTGAGAAAATTATTTTTTAATGCATAATTGAATAATTGAATAAATGCAATAATTAATAAATATTTAAAATTAACAAGAAATTTGTTTTGTCAATTTATCACTAAAACCTGACCAATTGCAACCCAGCTGCTTTAAGCTAAATATCTTACTATATAATTATAATTTTTTAACTATTTATATTTGTCGTTAAAACTTATTATTTTAATACTATTGTATTTCATAGTATCAATGTATCACCCATATTAGCGTTTATTTTTTTTTCCGCTACATATTTTGTTCCCTGAAATTTTGAAAATTAAACAAGAAAACCTGAAACTTTCTTTATAGCAAAATAATTTTTAAAGAGGAATATCTCTAATAATATTTCTATAGAATGTATTTTAAACTTATATTTAAAAAATGATAAAAATAAATATACGTAAGTATACATGGCTACAAAAAATGTATTAATTTTGTTGTTTAGTTTGTCAGTGATAGTGTCATTTATTTTGTTGTTGGCGAATGTGTGGATTCTGGAAAATCCCTGTACCTTTCATCTAAATAGGTTTGAGTAATAATCATAATGTATCAATAAAATATGATATAATAAAAATTTAGTTTGATTTCAAAACAATTTTAAATTTAAACCAAGAAAAAATCAAAATTGCGCCTTTACAAATCGTATTTCTCAAAACACTGATTTTAATAATACATTAAAATGGTTGATAACATTCTACTCATTCTAGTATATGCTAACAACATTTTTTTACCTAGGTATGAAATATACAGAACTTGGAACGAAAGACATGGTGTATAATATAACCCCATATGTTTTATTGTAATATACTATCTATTATAGTGCAATAATATAAAGTCACTCGAACTGTTTTCAAATATTTATTAATAAGTATAATCATTTTTTTTTTTTTTTTTTACAATTACAGTTGAATTGCGATAACTCGATAAATTTTACAACTCGAATATTTTGTTATTCTCCTAGAAATATTAATTATATATAAATCAATATAAATTCGAGTTAGATATCTCAAATAAATAATAATACATATCTCGAAGCGAATTTTTATCTCTCTTCAACCTCGAGTTATCGTAACTCGACTGTATTTAATAATCTAACATTTATGAGTATAGATAATATAATATAATACACATAAACATATTTATCATATTCCAATAAGCATGGATAAATGGTTAGTAAAGGAACTAACACAACAATATTTTTACAATATAAGAACTAACATTATACTTACGTACTTTTTACCTGCTATAGCTGAGGCCTAAGTATTACCTAATTATTACTCGAGAGTAGGAACTTATACAAGCACCCGTTTATTTCAGTACTACTCAGACCGAATATTCGGCATTGTTATCATGTTTCACAGTGAGTTGTAAAGATGTCTAAATATTAAACTACTTCACCGTATAGTCAGATAAATAATTAATTTTGGTAAATTTAAGTGAAATAGTTTTACCTAAACAATATTAAGTACTTCGTTTGAATACTCAAAAATATGAGTTTGAACATCCTAAACATGGTCACGTGGACCATATTAGACGAAATGCGGCGATAGACGTAATTAGTACCTCCTCGTACATCATACTATATAGGTATATTGCAATATGGTTAACACAAACTGCGGTTGATTTTCATTACCCAGTCTTTGGAATATTCTTTTTTATTTGGAGGGTTTTTTGTTTGCGTCATTTCGCGCCTTTTACAGTAGATAATTTCACTTAATTCATAATAATGTTAACAATATTGGTTTTAAAATGTTATTTTATGTTTATATCAGTATATTCAATATTGTTTAAGTATACTTATGAGTTTATGGTTTTTAATGAGGAAAATATTTTATAGTTACCTATCAGGTGGTTGGATTTCTCGTCGGTGTTTACACGAATACTTCATAAACGATAATATAATATATGGTAAAAATTTAGTAAATATAAAAGTATAAATGTATAATTAATTCAGCAATGAAAGGTAAATCGAAGAAAGACAGGTTCAACAATTAAGCAATTTCTAAACATAAGAAAGGTAACCTATCAACTTTATAATGTGAAATAATAATAGATATTATAGGTTATAACCTTATAGGTTCCACAACCTGTAGTATTATTAATTATAAGTTAATATAGCTAAATAAATTACCTACTCTACCTACACATCATACCTACATTGTAAGGATTATAATACTAGTTTTTAACTTTTTCATACAAGTATAATATTGTGCATATCATTAAATCACATTTAAGTTTAAGATACATTAATTTATTTTCGTTTATCATTGATTAGTGATAATTATATTATATAGATCCCGTGGATCCAAATGTTCCAATCATACTTTTGCTCTGTTATAATTATCTTTAAAATAAGTAAAGTTATAATAATCTCCAACTACTTGAAAATACCACCACTTTATTTATAAATCTCACTTTTGACTACAACGTTTTAATCGAATAAGAAACATAATATTGGTTAAAAATAAAATGTATGTACAATTACTAAATAACACGTGTTCGCAAAATCGTAATAAGCTAAACATAGATTTTATTTGCATTAAAACTTTGGCATAAAAACTTGCATATGGCCAACTTTTGTTGCTATATTACTGAATGATGATAAAAACGACATGTTTCACGTATAAAATATTACCAACAACTAGTATTATACGTATCATATATTTGTATAAAAACAATTTAACATTTACGATACATAAATTAAGTAATGAATCCCATTGGCCTGTTTCTATTTGTAGCTTATGCAATAATTTCGAAAATATATTCGTATATATTATACCTTTATTTAGCTGTATATATTTTTGTTATCATTACATTTCATAAAAAGTTATATTATAGTGGTTTGAAATATATATAATATATATGTATATTTTTAAATGGCATTTCGTATCAAATTAAGTTTTTCTATTATAAAATAATATAATTTACACGTGATGATAAATATTTAGGTATGTATATTATATTATAAGACATATAATAAATAATTTATAATTTTATCATCGTTATAAAATTTTTTTTTATATTTTAAGATTATAAAAAAAAATTAATATTATGCACTTTATTTACTTGCGTGTGCTATTATAATTCTATCTGAAATTACCTCATCATAATAAATACCTTTAAAATGGTGCTGTGAAAACGAGTTTTGGGAAAAAATAATTATTTATTTTATACTACAAAATATGAATAATTATTATTATTATAAATTAATTAAATTATCTCATAATATGTATTAGTCATTGGGTATTAATATTTAATACATAGGTAAGTAGATAACAAATATATTCTACTTCACCCATTGTTTTAAAAAAGGAGTGTATTCAAAATAATATTTTACCTTATGACAATATAGTACCTTAGGACTAACATACCCTAAACGGCCTAAACTATAGGCTCTACCTAATTAATTATTTATTAATATTATTGTGGTAACTATTAATATTAAATGATACAATTTTAGAAATAATACATAGGTGGTTAATAGTTATACATACATAAATATATAAATACATAAATATGTGCATTATGTAATGTTAATTATGTTTTAGAATTATTAATGACTTAAGACAACGAAAACAGCAATTTTTAAATAGTAAAAAATTGTAATAATTATTTTTACATTTATGGTAATATAATTAATTTAATATTGAATTGAGCTAAATTTATAAAAATATATTTTAAACTAATTTAAGATTATCATAATCCATAATATGATAAATAAAACCATTTAATTATTTCTAAAAATTAAACGCGTTTTAATATATATAATACGAATTTTACAGTGATTTATGAATATCATCAAATGCAATTATGTGTCTAGACAATTTTAATATTTCTCTTCTCAAATTTTAACAATTAATGAAGAATACATACAGTACCTATTACGTATATATACATATTATAGGTATTATCGTAATTCATAGGTCTTCTATCAATTAATTATGGTTTATAAATATTAGTATTATCTTATTACCAAAATATTTTTACTTCAATCAATAGGAATACATATTATATTATGTAATTTGTTGAAATGGATTATTAGAATATTGCCATTCTTACTATCAGAACAGTGAACATTGATATTTTAATCGGATAATGAATAATGACTTTATCATGGTCAATCTTTTAAAAATAAAATTTAATATTTTTCTATGTTCTCCAAGGACATCTACAAAAAACCCGATTCATAACTCACAACTTTAAATTCACTAATAATTGTTATTTTTTGAAGGGTAGTTCACTTATTAATTGTTATTTCTTAGAGAACTACAAAACTATAACATTTGTAGAAAATTATTTCATTAAGTATATTAAAGATCAACCAATAGCATTATTGCGTTAATAAACTACCTAAATACCTAATACCTATCAACCTATATCTATGATAAAATTATAATTATAAAAGATTAAAAATATGTTTTGATTTTAAATAATAAACAGTTTTTGACTTAATTTCCGTATTAGAAGTTTAGAACACACTACCTAAAAAAAATATATATTTATTATATATTTTAGATTCTGAATGGAGTGAATTTTTGTGTCTGTCATCACGTTTTAGAGTAGTAATAATGCTTCAATTTTTGATTTCAGCCCCTCTTTGAATAGAAAAATTCATCTAATTGGTACTTTAGGGGGTCCAAAGTAATGTCCAATAGTTTTCAAAAACGTCGGGAAAAATCCTGAAAAAATAACGGAAAAACGGAAATTTTTATTTTTTACACATAACCACTTTTCGACAAAATCGATTTTTTGATCTTGCTGTAATTCTAAAACGAATCATTGTAAATACTTTAAATTTTCACCAAATGTTTATATTAGCGTTATCAATTTACGATTAAATTTTCAAAATATTTTGATCTTTTTTAAGCTACTTATAGACAAATGAAATTTTCGACTTTTTTAAATTTTTTTTCTTAAAATACTCATAAAAAAAATTTGGCTATCCAAAAAATCTTTTAAATTTAATACAAGGGTATAAGTTGTACTTATCATAGTAAAAAAAAATCAAAAATCGTTAATCAAATTTTTTGTTTATAAGCATTTAAAGTTCAAATGTTTACAAAATATATCAAAATCACGAAAATTTGCAATGAATTTTGAAGTTGAAAATTCATAAAATTTTTGTGATTTATACTTATGATTCCAAAATCCAATACAAGGTTATCCATAAGTTTTTCTTCAAGTAACTATAAAAAAAAATTCCAGCGTCAATATAGGAAAAATTTTATGAGCGTTTGAAATTTAATTTTTTACGAAATCGCGTAAAATAACGATATATTACAATTTAAATATAGGTAATAATATAATATATCCAACTAATTATCATTGACTGACAAATTATCTCCGTTCAGAATCGTTTTTCGTATACAATGATACCCGTCATTGCATTCAAATTTAATACATTCATTATAGTGACCAGTGACCTACTCTCCATCTCTACTGTACAGCAGAGCGATACCGGCCACTTGCCCACTTTTTTATAATTTATAATTTACTGAAATAACTTTATTGATAATCGGCATCATTGATATCAATATAACATATTATATAATATTTATAATTCAATTTGACTTATCAACTTGGTACTTAATTGATTATTTTATACGTTTTAGCTTTTATTCGCAAATATACGTCATGAACTGAAAGGATTTTTAGATACATATATTAATATTTTGATTAAATACATTTTAAAATAAAAATTGAATGAGAGTAAGTGAAAATAATAATTCATATTATGGAAAAAAACGAAAATAGAAAATATCTTACAATATGTATAATGAACTAAGTAATAACTGCAGGGTTTAGGTTTGAAAGTAATATAAACAAATAAACAATAATAATAAAACACTTGAAATGTTAAAAAAAAAGCCAAAATAAGCATTTATTGACAAACAATCTTAAATCTACTCATTAAGAACATATTTTAATCCCTAAGTGACCTAGTATAGGTACTTAAATAATCGCTAAATTACTTTTATCGATACTTCATCGATACGTCTAATAGTGATAAATGATAATACAGCATACCCATTAAAGATAATTTTAAGCATAGCATCGAAAACGCGTCGTCTTCGCAATTTTTTATCAATTTTTTTCTTACATATTAATAAAACTATTGTGATCAATTCACAAAAAAGAGAGAGAAAGCCACAGAGAAAAGCATTAATAGGTAAAAAATCAAAAAAAAAAAATTCAAAAATAGCATTTATCTATGTCCTATCTTAGAAAGTAAATGAAACACATTTTTAAAAAAGAATTATTTTTCTATTATTATCAAAAAAAAAAGACCATTGCCTTTAAATCTAAACCCTAATAATAACCAAATTCAATATTAATCCAATAATTGATAAATCATATAACTATTATAAAAACATTAGAAACTAAAATTAATTTCTTGAATAAATATTGTTTTTCTTTAAGTTATAGGTAAATTAATATTATACCTAAAAATGTATAATATTCAAAAAAATCCAATTAGGTAGGGTAAGTGCAAAAACGCCAATAGGTATAAAACTATATAATATTAATTAAGTAAATTTTAATTATACATAATACAAAATTCATTCTATATTTTTTTTTCAACTCAAAAATACAATTTAAAAAATAAATTTGTTCAATAATAATAAATAACAAATTAATAACAAAAAAAAAAACAAATAATTTTTTTTTGTTAAGTTAGTTACTAGGTATAAGTTTCAAATAAAATATTAATATTATAGATACATCACTGAAACAGATTTCACGTCCTCGGAAGTGCGCGAGTGGAAGTTATATTTTTTTTTATTTCAAATAAGATTTATAATTTACGAATTGTTTATTTATTTATCAGACATAGGTACATTAAATAAAAAATATTACCTACTTAATGTGCTATTCTATTCAATATCTGAAATAATAACTAAAATGTGCTAAAATATATACTATATTATGTATTGTTATAGTAAGTAGAGTACTACTATTAATTAAATTATGTATCTAATATAGCAAGAATAATAATAATAAAATATTCAACAAAAATATTATAGGTATTTTACATTTTCATTAATAGAAATCCCGAATAAATATAACATTATCTAGGAATGATTAAAATCTAACTAAATATTTAATTTAGATTATTGTAAATAGTATATATTATACTATACAATTATTTCCCAATATAAAATTAAAATTAAAAACTATAAAATTTAATTTTACTTTCAATCAAAATATAAATAATAATTGTCGTTATTTTAAAATTTATTCAACTAATTAATTTTTCTAGGTTAATATAGATCGTTAATTTTATAACAAATAATTTATAATTCTAAAATTGTTAGTATCTGTAATGCATATTATAAAGTTCACAACTTATGATATAATATAAACTGTATTAAATTCTACCAAAATAATAAAATATGTGTTGTGTAAAATTGTTGATGTAATAATATACTAATGTATATATATATATATAATTCATAACATTATAATTTATTATCAAGGATGTTTGCAGAAACATGTTGAGGCCAAAAATATTTTTAAATATTATTTAAGATACTAATGTGTATAAATCATCAGTGTTTTGTAAAAATTATGTATACAGTATCATAAACATTTTAAATCCGAAATTTTAGAATCAACATTTTCAATAAAAAAAGGAAAATAATTATGTAAAAATTGCATTGACTAATGCAAAAAAGTATAGGTATCACATACCCCCATTCTCCCATGATCTTTAAGTGGTGATGTAGAGTAAAAATGAAAAAGTTTGAATTTTGTGATGAAAAAAATATCCCATATGTTGTACCTCTAGGTACCAATAAACATCTACAGTTTAAAAAAAATACAATGAAATACTTATATACAAATATACTCATTTGAATATCATAATTTATAAATATAGTAAGTTATGATAATACTAACTAATACCAATTATTAACTATAAAATCTATAAAATGTACAACTATTTTATATTGAAGATTAAAAATATAAAGACATAAATGGTTAACATAAATGGTTTTTAACATAAATGCAGTTTTTAATTTTTACCATTTATTAAACATAATTAAAAATTTTACTCGTAAAAAGTTGATTTGTTTGTTGATTGATTTAGTTCAACAATATATTATATATATATATATTTGTAACAATGTTTAGTTATAATTAGTTTACTTTTTATGCGCAAGGAACTGATTACAACAACAAGCAGTAATCAGACGGTGTTCTCGGCAAGTATTTGAGTGAAGAAAACTACAATCCGCAAATTGGCATTCATTTGGTAAATCTGTATCTGCAAAAAAATAAAAACAAAATAATGTATCATTTTTATACAAACGGATCTATAATTTATTCATAACAAGTATTAAGAAATATAATCTATTTCAATTTTCAATCTTCGGATAGGTAGGTGAGGTATACATAATAAAATAGGTATAAGCTGTACACAGGGCCGGATTTAGAACAAGTGCCGCCCTAGGCCCTTTTAAATATGCCGCCTCTACCCCAAGAAAAAAAAATTGTAATTATTACAAATAAATTTATTTCATTTTAAAGAAATTAGGTCAATAGTCATTATAAACAAAACAAATAATAATTATAAATCCTAATTAGGCATTATCAGTATACATTTTGAATCTTAATCTTAAAATAATCTTAATAATCTTTAATCTTATACCTAGTAATACTTAATAGTTAAACTTATACCTAATCATAACCTATGTTATCTATAACATTTTACGACGAACTTTTTTAGACGCGAAATCGTCGATTATATCATCATAATTTATACTTCGAAGCATCTCAGATTCTATGTGTAGTATTGATGTCGCGTTTAATCTATCTGACTCCAAAGTTGAACGAAGATGCGATTTTACTCTTTTCAATGCTGAAAACGACCGCTCTGCTGTACAATTTGTTGCAAACGTGCACAAATACATACGTAACGCTGTTGTGACGTTCGGATAAATATCTATTAAATCATTTGTATACAACATCTTACAAAGTTCTTGGGCGTTTCTTTTTTTATCAGATTTAAAAAAAAGATGATCACGCAAATGAAGACATTCATTTGTAAATGATTCTTCAATATCATTAGGATATTGTTCTATTAGTGCCCTAGTTTTTTCAGAAATTATTTCCTCGTCAAAACTACAAATATTTGTAAGAAAATCAAACTTGACACATAAATTTTTATATGAACTGCCTCGCCTTACGAGTTCAGCATTCAATTTATCCAATATAACGAAGAATACATTTATTCTGAAATCTTCCTTGCCTGTTTCTGTGATCACTTCATTCATTGTTTCGTCGAATTGACGTTTTCTCTTAACAGTTCTCCGCTTGTCTTTTTTGTACTGCATTTCACCGCATATTTGTATAGCTTTTCCTTCATATTCTTCAAAATTATTTCTAATTCTAGATATGTACTGCTCTAAGGATCCATATAATTCAACAATCATTCCTAACTCAATATTAACTGATTGAAGTTTTTTATTAACTATATGAAACCTTTCTAATACTTCATTCCAAAAAACAGTCATAAAGCACATTTCTATAGTATTAAAAGGTTTCAAAAGAACTGAAGCGTCAAATTTTGTTACAGGTTTTTCATTGGCATCGTCAATAATAGCCTGTAAAGCGTTTTTAATTTCACTCCAAGAAGTACATAAAGATTTACCCGCTTCGTATCTTGCTGACCATCGGGTTTGAGACAAACTTTTTACACACTTAGACTTTTTTAAATAAAATAGTAAAATTTCCCAACGATGGGTAGATGCTGTGAAAAAGTTATATAATTCTTGTAGATATCTAAAATATGTTGTCGATTTTTCACAGCAATCCACGGCAGATATCCCCACAAGATTTAGGGAATGTGCTGAGCAAGGGACATAAATGGCCAACGGAATAACTTCTTTAATTCTGGCTTGAAGGCCAGTGTATTTACCAGCCATGTTACTGGCATTATCGTATGACTGCCCGCGGCAATTTTTAATATCCAAATTATATTGATTAAGTGTATCAAAAACTGCATCAGCAAGTTGTTCAGATTTATGCCCAGTATTGGCAATAAACTTTAAAAATCGTTCTATAGGAGTACCATCTTTTGAAATGTATCTTATGATAAAAGACAACTGATCAACATGGGATACGTCGGGCGTCGAATCAACGCTTATCGAAAAATACTTTGAAACTTTGACTTCTTCAACTATTTGTTTTGTAATTTTTTCTGCCATAATTTGTATAAACTCTCCGTATGTCTGTGAAGATAGATACGATGTATTACCACTACCGATTTTACCGTAATGGCGAATATGCTCTGATAGAAAGGGATCAAATTCTGCTAAAAGCTCTAATGTCATAATGAAATTACCGCTATGATACGACCCAAATTTTTCTTCACTGCCTCTCAATGGTAACCCTCGAATTACTAAAGAACGTACAGTAGCAACTATTCTTTTTAAAATATTTCGCCAATAATTGGTTTCTTGTTCTAATTGCAAAACAATTTCTTGGTTTATTTTACCTGCAGTTTTCCCCCTTTCGATTAATGCAACTGTTGAAGTTTTATGAGGAATAGAATTTTCGTGCTCGTTTAATTTTCGTACAGCATTTTTCCAATCATTAAAACCAATAGTTACTAATGTTGATAAATGTGCACTTCCAAAGAGTCGACATGGTGCACAAAACACTGTACCAGTAGATTTCGAAAACACTAACCATGGTCGTGACTGTACTTCACCATTTATACGTGTTCTAACAAATAATGATTTATTTAAAAATCTATTTTTGTCAGGATACTCACGTTTAGAACATGTAAAATCATCATTTAAATTTTGATTTATTCCGTGTTTTGCCACATAATCGCGAGTTACATCATTAATAATCCATTTAGCCGGATCATTATAATCAATATAAAATGTAGCCGGATCCATATTTAAAGTAGAAGTTGTTAAATTATTAATGACCAAATCCGATTCGCACTTACTCGTTTCAATCTCTTCTAAATCATGTTGATGTTGTTGACCATTATCAGGTGCATTCAAAGAAGACGGTGTAGCAGGTTTAAAGAAAGTACTTAGTTTAGGTATTTTATTTAGAACTTTACTCTCTTTATATTCTTTATCTTTGGCTCGCTTTTTATACTCTGAACCACTAAAACGTTTACGACCGTCACTCATAGTGAAAAAATGCTAAATACTGTAAATTATTAATTATTATTTATTAAATATATTATGTTGTAATATGCACTCCCGACAATGACGAACAATAAACTGAAATGAATTGTGGTCGTGTGCGATGTGGATACACAATATCTTTAGCCAATTTCTATATATATTATATTTTTATCGTAATTACTTTTAGGAACAACTTATATTATTATATACCTAGGTAGGTATCTTATCTTTATAGCTCACATTACGAGAAAATTGATTTCGGGTTAGTGACATTTTCAGTTTCATGCGCCCGTATATTTTACATACAGATATCTAAAAAAAAATCATATAAATATTTCATGCATTCATATGATTCTTTTTTTATTTCTTACAAAATTTGCCGCCCCAAAAAATTTGCCGCCCTAGGCCCGGGCCTCACGGGCCTAGGCGTAAATACGGCCCTGGCTGTACAGTTAATATTTGGCACACATTTTTAGTACGAATATTTAATTTGTAGATCAAAAATTTTTTAGATCAAACATCAAACCCAGTTTAGTTATATTATTATGGGTTTACATGACCTCTGTATAATATTTCCAATGAAAAAAAAAACAAATATAAATTTGGGAAAGTTTAAAACATATTAGTCTTTAATCTTCATAATGAAATGATGTGCATTTTAAAAGAAGAACTATAATATTATTGTTAGTCTTGTAAAAAGAATTATAAAGGCATTAAGAGAGAAATAATGAAAAATGTATAATAGTATAATCTATGTATTGAGTAGAAATATTAAAAACGAAAAAATTCTAAGTTAATTAATAGCAAATTTTGATTTTGGTTTTTAATTCTTAAAGACTAAAGTCACCTTGATTGTCTATATAGTTTGACATTGGCACGTGTCATAAGTCCAATGACGTCATTTCATAACTGACCTGGACAATATTCCAAAATTGACTTCTATTATATATATTGACTATTCTTAGGTCAGTATGAACAAGAGATTTTTAATAGTAAAATACCTTTCTTATCTAAAAGTTTTTGCTGTACATTTAATTAGCTAAACTCATTATTATATAAGTTCAATTTCAATAATAACTATTTTTAGATTTTTAGATATATATTGAGTACCTATTTTAAATTTAAATTAATACTGTTAAAACATTATTAATTATATCGCTAAAAATAATTTCAAACTAAAATATATTGCAATTATGAATTTATAACATTTATTTTCTATAGCGAAAATTATATTTTTTAGTTTGTCCCCATATTATTTTGTACTTTAGTTTTTAAATCATGATATATTTATTAATTATTAGTTTATTTTATATATAAAATATTATATATGCGAAATATATTTTAATGGTATTAAGGACTTATCTATAACAGAATAAAATGTATTTTTAGATAACGTCTAATACAAAAACACTTGAATCCCTTATATATTATACACAGTTTTAATTTCAAAATAATTATTTAATTACCAATAAAATTTGATTCATTATGATAAAAAAATCTACAGTTTTTTTTTAGGAAAGAACGTTCTTAGAATTTAACTGTTTTACACGTTTTACTTTCTCGAGTACAAGATAAATATGTTTTCGTCATAGTCATTCCAAAGTATACATTATAATTTATGAGTAGGGCTTATATACCATAATAATATTATTAAACCATAAGAAAAAAATGTATAATGCATAACAATGAGCTTAAGTCATCGATTATCTGACTTACTCTACTTACAGTTATGATTTAAGATAAATATTATAGTATAAAGATACTATTCAATGTGTATAGACTATAAAAATGTATAATATTATATCCACACTGCTATGTACAAAGGTGATTATAAATACAAGTTATGGCACAATATAGTAATACACACACGTAATACACTACAGTAATGTGCTTGTAATTATAATAATTATTTCAATCGATATCTATAATATAAGCCACCTGTTACCGGAACACGTTCAAATAATCAATTGAACTTTCTGTCGAATTCGACAACAGATAATAATAATCGTATAAAACAACAACCGTCTCGACGTGCCATTTTTGATAGAACAGTGTGTAGGATGATAATTTAATATTTAAATTCATTATGACCTTGTTGAAAACTATACGTCTTATTCAATAATGTTTAATTATATTTTTATATTTTTATGTTTATAACTTTTCGACAACATATTATATTTTAAATATCATATTCCAACCCAACATTTATATGTGTGTAAAAGTATACAATAATTTAGAATTTAGATGAACAGTAGACCAATATTTTGCTGGTTATCCTTTTACTCGGGCACTCGGCTGATCTACATCTTTAATAATTTATGAGTTGTAAGTCATAATTAACTAATTACTCGTTCAAATCGATTTTTATACATCAAAATTCTCAGAAATTTGATCTATTTTGGAAAAGGAATCTAGAAATGTATATCATCAATAAAATAAGTAAAACTTCCTGAAAAAAAAAACAATTCAAAATCGTCATTATTTTTCGAAATGATGAAAAAAGGATTCTTTTCACTCAGTATACGTTGTGTCGTAGAACATAGATACGATTCGTGTGACCACGTTGGTTTATCGTTACAGATTGCGTAGTAATATAAAATATGTCCGGGAGTTTTTTGTCTGTTTTGATTGTGTACTTGAGCGACAAACATCACGTACAAGTGTTATGTACGTCGGCACACGCGTATACATAATATACTTGGCATATATTATTATTATTATTGTACTTGTATAGTAAATAGCAGGGAGACAATTTCGGAGAATGGGAAATATAGATGCACACGTCGTAGGTACCCGCAGTCTTTTATATTATATAATAAAATATATTATGCGTATGCCTAATATAACCAGACGACGCACAATATAAACGACCTACCGGACTGGTAACTGCGTACGTTACGTTAATACGTTACGTTACTCGCTTAACGTCATTTTCCTAATTCCGTTGAGATGTTCACAAGGGGGAAGAATAAGATATTATTATATTATCATTATTATTATTAATGTGATATAATATTACACAAGTGCATAAACACCTTACAATATAATACGTGAAACATTGATACGTTATTATTTTGTTGAGACGAACTCGGTGGTAGTATTATTTATACATGTATTTTTTTTTTACCAAATACAAACAGAAAGTCTAGAAAAATTTATTTTTGCTATGTTTAGGTACCTATTATAAATATATAATATTATACTCGAACTAACTAAAATATTAACCTTTAATTTCCCACTCAACTACTCAATAACAGGTATGTACAGAAGTTATAAAGCCTTAAATACGTCGGATATACTCTTATACTGTAAATAAACTAACGTCTAACTCTCGGTAGTGAACTGGTGAAACAGAAAAATGTGACAATGATATTTAGGGGAAGTACACTAGCACTAACACGAATATAATGCTATATTCAACAGCAACAGGTTTCAAGTTAGTAATATAATTTTAAAATATCGTGGAAGACCCACTCGTGGAATTGTATTAACATTTTTAGATCACTTAAGATAATTCTCTATATAATTGAATTAATTTATTATTATTTTATATAATATATTGTGATTGAACGATTGCAACTCTTACTTCGTACTATAGCCTATATAAGTACGAAATCCATTAAAAATAATTTCAATGAAATTTACCTTTAGTATGTTATTAGTATGAATAGAAAACTACACACTCGATATACAATATATATACTCTACTCACTTTGACTACTTTGAGTGCATAAATATTGATGGATTTGATAAATCACATACTAAACATATGTTATATTAATATGATGTAGGTAACTTGAACAAGTGCGTAACGTCGTTTGTCCGGAAGGCATTGTTTATCGCGGCCGAATGCTGACAATGATAATACTATTTTTATCATTTCGATCGTTGGCCGTGAGAACCGTTACAATATGCAGTGGCAGTTACTCAGCGGTAGGTCGTAGGTATATATTATTATTGCAAGCTATGCGCGATATAAGTATAATACCACATACAGTATACATATACCTATGTATTTGAGATACAATTGGATCGTGTGTTCACAGCTATGTTTTCTGTCGTGTAGTGTGTTTTTCACTATTTTCAGAGTTGGACTGTGTTTATCTATTAGGACACGATACGACAAACGACGTACCTGAAAACCCCAATAAGGCTTTGAAAGTCCAAGAGCCGACAGCAATATTTTTCTTTACCCAACCATAATTGTTATTAAATATTTTATGCGCCAACAAATATACAAAATTATTTAAAAAAAATTACGAGTTTGTACATTTTTAAGAGAAACTGAAATTATTACACACCTAGGATATTATTTTATATTTACAGTATGGAAAAAATGCAACGTTTCATGTCATAGATATCAATAATATAATAATTAATAATTTAATATATGGTAAAATCAACTTTACTACTATTACCTAGTTAGCTACTCTCCTGTATTAAATAAATTTTAACGTTCCTAAGTCGTCAGTGAGATATTACGTTCCGTTTTTCACTGTGATATTAATATACTATATCCAGTATCCACTACAAACTATGGAAAATGAACTTATTAGGCACATATTATCGTCCATTACCAATGTTGATCATTACTTCACATTTTAAATTATTTTGTAAAATTGCACATATATTACTAGTCGGTATACTATCTAAATATTGTTAAATGAGTAATTATGTTATATTATTAGGTAATTATTATACTATCGTGACAAATGAAATGCCAGTGGATTTACTCAATCTTAAACACTGTTAAATGTAAAATAAGCATATTTTTAACACACTCATTTAGGTATTTTATTATAAATGTCTAAGTTTAAATTACAGGTCTTCGATTTTATGCAATTATAATAACTATTTTATTTTTTGTAACTGATGACAATTCTAAAAAAATCAAAAAAAATCATTTTTTGTAAACCAACCCTTGTGTGACCTGTGAACTGAGACCCTCACTTTTAAATGTAAAATTTAAAAATTTGACTTTGAAGTGCACGTCCTCGGGTACAGGATTACCTTGTATCGAATTTCAGAACTACGAGTGCAATAGACTTGACTACAAATCGCATACATACACGCGCGCGCACAACATTCCCTTTTATTAATAATTTAATATTGATAATTGTACTTACACGTACACTACTCGTGATAAAATATGTTCCCCAACAATTGAAAACATAAAAATAAGTTAATGCTTCTTATATTATAAAATAATACATTCTTAACAATTTTTATAGACATTAACATTGTTTTAACATTGAAAAAATATAATTTAATTAAAATTTTTGTTACGCAATTAAGACGTATACGTCGATTGTACTTAAATATTTGGATAATTTTATTTTTTCTAAAAAGAGTCATTTTGATACTTTGTTCGTGTACCTCCTGAAAAACTCATGTGCCGAGTGCCTAACCCATGCAAGCGCATATCCTCTGCACACCCACCGCACGCACGTCTAAATTGTTCATTGGGCAAGTTCGAATTTACTTTTTATTAAATAAATAATAAATAATTTTTACACTTCTAAAATATTTTCTCTGGCTTTTGCAGCGTCCGGCGAAATTGATAATAATTCGTCGCGGAGAAATGCAAATACGAGCATCGTATTATTATTATTATTATTATTATTATTAATATTGTATTGCCCCGCGCGTCGGTGTCGCCGGCGGCCGACGGACAGTAACGGAGGGGATTTTCGTAGAACCGCCCGCCCGCGAAAGTGCTCTAGCAAAACCGGATGACGGCCGTCCGGCGAAAATTTCGGCCGTCCGGCGGCGACAAGCAATAATAATTAACATAATACTACGTATATTAAGCATTATAGTGATATTGTTATTAATTAATGTACGCCATTGGGCGGCGCCGATCTCGGGACAAGTTCGAACAGCCAAACGGGTTTTTCGGGTAACGTTGTGTGGTAAAAACCGTCGTCCGTCTCCTCCACGAGGACGCCGTCGGTCCGGGACACACGTGCGTCGTCGCGATCCTCCTCCGCCCGCCACCGCGCGCCCGATGACTGCGAGACAGACGATAATGCACAGCGGGAACCCCGAACGAACCCTACGCGACGGTATTTCGTCTTGACGCGTGTCGGGACAACGCGACGACGACGGCACGCCGGACCGACAGCGTCAAGGGGCGGTGGCCGTGACGGCGCGCGTAACCTTGACCCGGCTCGCACCCAGGTCTCCTGTTCGCCGCCGCCGACGCCGCCGAAGGGGGACAGACGACGCGGAAGACGAGACGCGTAATATATACATATATGATAATATCGTATTATTACACCAAATGGGGTGGATGGTATAATACAATTATATTTTAATGTCATTATGAACGCGCCCGGTAAGGTGTCGTCGCCCCTGTTGTTGTTGTTGTTGTTGTTGTTGTTGTTGTTGTTGTTGTTTTGGTTGTCTGAACGGTGCGTGCAGTAGACTGTGACTTAGGTCTGTCTGTCCTATTACGATATATTATTATTTATTTTATACCTAACTATATATTAAATATTTACGAAACCCATTTAACGCACACGGACCAATTTTTTGGGGAGGCTCTATAGCTAGTTAATTGTCTGGTAAACGATTTTTTTTTTTTTATGACTTGATGGGCAAAATCCGTTTTTTTATCTGCAGTACATTATTCATTTTTATTATTATTTTTTTTTTTTTTTAGTGAAGCTGTTCTGCCGCGAGTAACAGTGCATAAAATTATTGCTACCATCGGTCGTCTCAGCAAAATATAATGTATTATAATTTATAATATTTCCTTATATATACGCGTATGCATTTCATCTTTCGTATGAAAATGTTTAATCATCATCAATTCAATAGTATTTATAACAGACTGTATAACCACTAACCAGTGATCGACTTGGGGGGCGTAGGGGGATGGAGTACCCCCAATTAATTTTTCAGAAATTTTAGCGTATCTTTACTAGTATGTTTAAGTTTAAAGGGAATGCAAGGACGCTTCATCACTCTGCATTTTTCTCAAAATACGCAATATAGTTTATAGTATATAAACTATATAGATCATATAGTTTATTTTATGGGTTATTGAAATTATAATACCCTGCAAGTAATATATTGTGAGTTACTACTGTTATTATTATTCACTAAAATTTGTTATCAATTATCATGGATTTAAAAATTATTATTTTTTAATTTGATTTTCAGTATCGTTATTGGTATTTAATAAAATATGTAACTATTGTATTTATTAGTCTACTCACTAATAGATTTATACCAAGCAGGAAGCAGCTATGTAAAACCTAGGATAATAAGTGGCGGAAGAAATTTGTTATCCAAAAAGGATAAACCGGGACAATAACAACAGATAAAAACAACATAATACTAATAATAATTGATGGAACTATTTAAATAAATAATTGATAAATGGATGTTTTTTTTTATTTATTTACTTTTATTATCCTTTTTGAGTTTATTATTATTTATAACTATAATATATAAATACAGTAATTACTATTATAATTACATAATATGTTTTATATTAACTTGTAATTTTTTTTTTTTTTTTTAATTGATTATTTATAAATCTTTGTTTATGATTTAAAGAGGGGAAAGGGGGTGTTAGGAAGTGTGGGGCATAACCTCCACGGTTCAATAACGTTTAAAAAGTGATGGAGACGCTATTTTTTTAATGATAAGAAAGTCCTTCTACTTTAATTTTGCCAAGTCGAGCACTTAGCAGTATAATAATTTGTAGCATTATTTTATAACAGTCTCGTGCTATAGGGCCATCCTAGATCTACATAATATAATATATTACAAATTTTATCTGAGGATGGTTCCAGGGAAACCTAGAGATTGCCATTCCAAAGCCCATATTTAAAAAAAATGTATTGTTAAAAACAAAATTATAAAAAAAACATATTATACTGGTAACCTATAATCTATAGTTATAGACACGTGTAGTTAGTTAATAATAAATAATATTTTTATATTATTTATACTATGGTATGATATTATTATGAATATTATAACTAAGCCCGCCCCCCCCCCCCCAAAAAAACAAAATATCTAGTGCCGCCTTAGGTGGTACCAAAGCGATTTAAAATGTTAACATTTTTTGGGCAAAACAAAAATATACTTCGTCGAAGTCATTTTTAATATTGATACCTGCAGTGACACATTTACTGGGTAAAAGAGCCTGCCAGGTTCGAAAACCTATTTAAATTCATCACAGGCATGTTCAATTTTCTATTTTTATATGATAAATATAAGAAAAAATTTTTATTAATATTATTAATATTTCAATGAAGTATTTTTGTAGATACCTAAATATAGTATTCATACTTAGAGCCGTGTTAACGCATACTCCATATAGGCACTGTAGGTACTGACGGTACTGTGCCTAGGGCCAACCAACAAATAGGACCCGTAAAATTTTCAATAATAATCTAGTTTAATTGAAATAATTATTTTATTAATACAAAAATGTATATTTATAATTTATGTGTTACGAGTATGTATACATTTAAAGAGAATAAAAATAATACGTGTGTTAGATAGTAATAATATATTTTTACTTTCAATGTTCAGAAACAAGGGATTTTTCAATGAAGACTTATATTTTGGAGTGTTTTTCATCGTATAGATTTTATTAAGTATTAAAAATAGTAATAGTCATAATTTTTAATCTAGATAAAATTATATAGTATAATAAATTACTTTCTACCGAAATCTTTTCACTTTTCGTGCAACGGTCAGAAAATTTGAAAGTTTACTTGTTTCCTTAGCTTTACAGAACACAAGTGTAATAAAATTTAATTTCCTTAATTTTTAATTGTTGATAATTAGGAAACATATATTCTCACATAAATATTAATATAATTTCAAATAATTGGTTACCTATACATTTATGAGTTCGATTCATAACTTGATGATAAAACTTCCATATTTAAAGTAAAATTTTTCATTGTTCATATTTTTACGAGTATTACATAAGTAAAACTAAGACGGCAGATGAATATAAAAACATACAAGACGGAGTATGAAAAAAATATAAAAAGACCCATTTCTTAGGAAACAATCTGGATCAATTATATACATATATAAAACCCTTAATCCTTAACCATCTATCCTTAATCGTCACTGTTTCAAATGAAAAACATCTAACTTCTTTAAATAAAATTGATAAACTAGACATTTTAAGTAAAAATAAATTAAATATTACTACAAAGAAACTTCGGAATGCGAGGGTGAAGGGTTTTCAGTATTGAAACGTGTAAAAAATTTGCAAAAGTCAATTCTTACACAATACAAATTATTGTTCTTATCGTTGCTGTCAATAGTACAAGAAATGAATACCGATGAAATAATAGATAATAATATTGTATTCACATTTTATTTGTAAAAAAAAAAAATATTAGTACCTAATATTTTATATAATATAATTTAAATTATTATTTTTCATATTATATTTTAAAACATTTTTATTAAATACACTCTATTAATTTTGCATAAATAAAAATAATTTTATTAGATTATTTTAAATTTAATTTTTATTTCTTAGGTATAATAAATTTATATATACCAGATAATTTATAATTATAATTTCTCTATATTGTGAAAAAAGTGCCTAGGGTCCCCAATTGACTTAACCCGGGCCGGTTCATATCTAATACAATAGTTTATATTATATTAATATAACGATGTGATACTTACAATAATTATTATAGAAAATAGAAATAATGATAATACCTATTATATGACATGGTTATAATATATTATTTGTTTTAAATAGATTGAATTTGAATTATTGATGTTTAAGTTTTCTGTTATAGAGTTTTTAGTTAAAACATGTTAGTTAAAATAATGTGAAAAGCCTGAAAAATAATCTCAACCCAACTAAAAATAAAAATATTTATCTTTCTCCTTAACAAAAATAATAATAAATAAAAAGATTTATATGATCGTATAAAATAAAACAATATTATACAATACCAATAAGTATAAAATATTAATATCGATAATTTAATGAAAATATATGACTTATATAACTTTAAAAAGACTCTTCAAATTTATAAATTTCATAAAAAATAAAATGTTTTTTTTTTGAGACGACAAACAAATTGAAACATAAATAACTTCTATAGAACGACGCCATGCGAATTAGTTATCTGATTTTATTTAGCTTACGTTTTCGCGAGAGTTTTACAATTCCATCATGAATCGTACATCGAATTTTCTATAAAAAATAGTACAACATAATATAAGAATGTACCTACATACATATTATAATTGGCACGCGTGCAGAAAGAGAATGATAATAAGTGATAAAATTTAGTAGCACATAATATTTTATCGTCGTATATTATATTACAAGCGCAGAAATCTATTTTTTTATAATCGCGTGTATTCAAAGAAATCAGTTATCCAAAATCGAGGTTCATGTTTTAAATAATAGTTTTTTTGTTTTAAACGAGCATTTTACACGTGCAATATACATAGATATCGACGATATCGTGATACTTTGTGTATGAATAAAGTGTACGTAATGCAAGTTGTAGGTACACCCACACGTGCCATGTAATAATATGCGCGGCATTCCGTGCGTATAATATGCACATCATGTCACCATAAAATAATATTCATTTAACAATATTATTATTACTTAATAATATATTTTTATAACATAATATATTTTTTTTTTGCACACAGATTACCGGGTAGGATTAGAAATACAATGCACATAAAATATAATACATAATATGTATACTGTATGTCTGTATACATACATATAGGTATCTGTCAACTATATTTAAACGTAAAGGCTGTTGACACGTATGATTTTTGAAAATCCATCGTCGTTTTACCAATAATAATCAGCATTATCATGATTAGTTTGTATCTATATTTTATATCATACGAATAATAACAAAATATGTTCTATTTATTCGTATATATTACACATGTGATGGCGTACAAGACAATCAATTTGGATCGATGTACCACACACAATAATTATTTTATGGTCTACTGTAAATGTTTAATATAATTTCAGTAATTTCATTCCATAGGTTAGAAATTTTAAAAAGTTCAGTTAAATAGTTTAAATGCATTTTTAACTACCTATCTAATTAAATACTGTTTTTTCTAGTGCTACTATTTTAAAACAGTAATAGATTTTAATTAATCGCATTTTTGAAGAACTAGAGCAATTTAAAAATGTTGATTGTTTCTATAACGTCGATTTTAAAAATACAAGTAATGAAGTAAGTCATAGTAGTCATAATAATAATAATAATTATTTTTCTATTTATTGCTGTTACATTATTACTTGTTATATTAATGTAATTTTTCAAGTCATAGTCATAATATATTATATTAATAAATTAATAAATATGCAAACACAATTTATTACAAATTTAAAAAAAAATATAGGTACCTAATTAATATTATTTGTAATATAATTAAATCTTCTATTATTTATGTTATATTTATACATATATATATTTAAATTTTATACAATAGCAATAACAATTAGTATGTAATGTATATGTTTATATAGTATATGATAAATTAATTTCATACGCGTTGGATTAACTAAATATACCATTGAATAAATGCGTGTTGTAAGTATCTGTATTCTGTAATAAAGAATAGTAAAAAAAGTAGTATACAATTTTATTCTAAAAGTGATATTTATTATATCCTAATATATTTCTGACCATACTATATTTTACGCTTGTTGCTATTATTTTTTTTTAGTTTTATTAATTATTATTTGCAAACTTTATAAAAAAAAATTATTGTAAATAATAAGAATGGCACAAAAATGTATGATAAATTATATAGATACATATTTACAATTTACTTATGAGTTAAATGAAAAAAGTATCTTTAAAACACGATTTAAAATTATTGAAAAAAAAATGCTAAATTATGTTACAAATATATTATTTTAAAATATGTACAATAGCGTGCAATAAGATTACGAAAGGAAATAATATATTTATTGACAGATTATAGACCTACTATATTAAAGCCATGAGGTTGGACCATTTAAATGACCGAAAAAAATACCGATAAAATATAAGAATACTTAAGACAGAAAAAAAAATATGTCATCGCTTTCGACTACTGATTTAAATTTATAGTTTTTAATAAATAAAATAACTTATTTTTCGTTGCATCATACTAATTGAAACAATTATAATAGTATATAAATGTCTTCCTAACCTATATATTCACGTCTATTGATCGTTAAAATTTAAACTATAATAATATTTAAAGCTATTGTTCTATTCATAATTAAATGATTTAAAAGGACATATTCCTATTACACAATATAAATAAACAAAACTCAAATTTAGTATACTTTGGTATTTTTGTATAGCAACGTCTAGAATTCTGAAATGGGGAGTGCTAGATTTTTTTCAAAAACAATTTAAAGATAAATTTTAGTACTAATAATTTAATTATGAATATAATATTATGTCATGTAGGTATTTATTATATAAATAAATTAAAAATATATAATTCGTCCAAAGGCCCTTGGTGGCATGGGCGTAAATTGGGGAGCACTTAGGGGGGCTTAAACCCCTAATTTTTTTTAATTTTTTCAAGAAATTTAAGGTTATTTATTAAAGAAAAATTATGAAATGGAAAACATAATTTTTAATCAGGATATCCGATAGATATGTATTATGTGAACATTTAAGCTTCATGTATGCATTTTGTATTGTAAATTTCTATAGTAAAATTAAAATTATTGAGCTATACGTCAATATTTTATAACGACAACGATAAAAAGTTATGTATTAAATGTCGTTAAATAAAATAATTTTGAAGTTTTTATATATATTTAATATAATAAATGTTACAATAAAATTGTAAAATTTATATCTAGGGGTACAGGGGCGAAGCCCTCCGTGGGCCTGTTCTATGTTTATAATTTTAGCCCCCTTCTAACATGGCTAATTTACGCCTATGCTTGATGGCCATAACCCTTTCCTATATCCACGTCTGCGATTACTTAGCATAAAACATTAGAAAAAAATGATATTTATTTATACATAACACTTTCATAGATAATATTTCACGTAAAAAAAATAATTTAGAGTTTTGAACAATCTATTTTAACTATTTATTAGTGAGCAAGTGTACTAGTTATTGATAGAACATGTTATATACAATGACGATTAGTATTTTAACGTGGTTGCATTTGTCTGATGTATTTTCTTTTGCTTATATATTATATTTATTTCTAAATTATAAGATAATATATTTATAATTACCTAATGATACAACTATTTTGTTATCCTATTTTATGATAAATACGATTGCAATTAACAGTAGTATAGTACGTAATTCACGGAGTTTTTCATAAAAAAAACTGAGAAGCCACTCTGCTATATAGTATGTTTTAAGTACGTATATTATAAGTCAAAGAATAAGTCACTGTAATGAGTGTGTTCAATTTGAATTCAATAATAATAATCATTACTAAACGAAAAACAATTCTAAACGGAGACGGAATGTCAACTATCGGTTATCTATTTCTAAGAACGTTTTATAATTTACATAATTATATCAATTTACTTATATTATTACAATTACTAATTTATTTTTCTATTTGTAAATAATAATATGGTAGACTAGACTAATTTTAACAAAAAATAGCATAATAATAAAACAATACATAACTATAATATTAAACCTATTATATATTATTTTTATTAATTTATGTCATTACCAACATACAGTAGAACAATGTAATAATATAAAAATACTTTAAAAGTAGTCAATATATTTTAAAAACAAATTTCTTATAGAAAATAATAATATAACTAATAATTAAAAGTTTCAACCTTAAGTTTAATGTTTTTGAATAATAACAAAATAAATAAAATTGTTATAACAAAAATTGGTATTTTACATTTTTATATTTAAATAATTTCTAACGCTTATAAATTAAAATTGTAACTATGTAAATTCGATATTTTTAAATCACTATAAAGGAAATAAAAGAAGAACATTATATTACTACATTTTCAAATTAATAAGGTATTAAAATTAAAAATTGTATGACCTATTTACTAAATATCGACGATATTCATCAAAATTTGAACTTTAAAGTACCTAAATAAAATAAAAAAATCAACTACGTACTTTTGTTATTTTTAATTTTTACAATAATAACTTATTAATACTATCCTATTAAAACTTAAAATTTCAAGCATTTTTTAAAATAAATACATAAATATTATCAAGCACAGAACGAAAAAAAATTACAATAGTTCAAATATCTACAGAAAAAACAAAAAGAATCGAGATTGTAACTTATTCACGAAACGCATGCAATTTTGGTAAAAATACCAAATCTTTGCAATTATTTATTTTTAAATTATAACAAAAACACAATATCAATTATGTAATAAACTGAAGTTTCGTACATATTCCAGTTTTTCATAATTTAGTTAAAATAAATATTTGTTTTTATGTTTATTTTAAAAATGACTGGGAATTTGCTTTATTTGACTCCTCAATTTACATTAACTAGATAATATTTTCTACCAGACACCGCCACCGCCCTCAATATTCAAGAATGAAGAATTTTTTTCTGATATAGAAAATAAAGTGTCTTCACGCAATCAAACAAAAAAAAAATCATTAATTCGATCAGAATCAAAAGTTAATAAATTAAAAATAAAGACATTTAACCTTAAAATTTTAATTTTGTGACTGTTTCATAAATTTGTGATCAACTAATATTAGAACGGCAAGTTAATAATATATAAAAAAAATGTATTAATAATAATAAGAGCATATTTTTGAGAAAATGTAAAACTATCTGATTTCTTTACATAGCGTGTTTAATAACTTTTTATTTTTCATAAACGACTTAATATAAAAAAAATACATTTATCATTATTAATATATTTTTATCGGATTACTGATTATAACACAGATTTCATATGACTTGATAAAATTACTGTATTAGCAACTAGGTAGGTACATACGTTTTATTTTAATTACATCATAACTACTCATTTGGTGATAAGTCTAAAAGATACAACTATAAAGGTATAAAATATAAATAAGTTTAAACAATACATAATATTATATTAAAGATTTAAAGAGATTCGATTCAAACCATATCCAAGGAGTTCGATATAGGCAATATCCTATGTGTGTGGACACTACGTATAAATATAATCATTAGTGATATTATACAATTTTATATGCATACAAATATTAACTTTTCTTTTATTAAAGTATTAACTTTTTACCAACAATTTTAAATAATAACTTATTTATCCGGTAAAATTTCTGAAGGCATATTTTAATTCTTTGTCACAAAATTTACTTGAAAAAATTAAAACGACTTTCTTACATTTAAATATTAAGTACCTTTTTAACTACTTCAATATTAATAACGTTTACTGGTTCTCAAGTAAGTTTCATGACAAATTCAAGTATATTTACACCTTTTTGGAGGTTTTATCCGAATGCTAGGATAGTTGGTACAATTAACTTGAGTTAGGTCTATTTTGATAGACAATACAGTTGGGATCGGATGTTCTTAATACCTATTTCGTTATAAAAAGTTTATAGTTGCTAGTTCGGATTTTATAATACATTTCACGAAGGTACGCACCATACATAATAGTAATAATAGTATAATACGTGCGCGTGTACCAACATATTTTTACTTGTACGGTTAATATTGCATCCAAATTTCATAGCTCTGATAAGTCATAAGCTCTGTTTACTTACCTTGCGGATCCAAGCAACAACAGGCGTCGTGCAATAATTTGTCGGAGCAGTAACTGTATACACTAGAATCGCAAAACGGGCAGCCGTTGGGTCGTCGTTTCATATTTAATCTGCCGTTTTCCGGCGGCACATCATTCGGATCATCGTTATTCTCTCCTGCATCCGATACTTCAGGTGCTACTTCGGTTTCAACCGATTGGACTTCCTCTGCTTTGATCGGCAATTTTTTATCTAACGAAAAAATAGGGTTTTAATTTAACTTAGTGGGTATAAAAGATTCCCATGATTCCTTTAATTATTAATTTATAATAATATCGATTAAATATGAATTATGCTTTATTTTATTAACGCTATAATTTACATTAAAATATTTTCTATCGTCAACACCACTTTAAGACATAATTAAAACATAATCATTTTAATAAAAATAATAATCATGTTTTTTTATAAGTAAATATGTATAAATTATTTTAAAATCACAAATTTTGATCCAACCTAATTCCCAAGTATTATTTTTTTGTATTTTCTTACATTCAAGTTATATAAATACAATATAATGATAATATTAATTCAAATAATCTTATTACGCTAAATTATTAAGTTCATATTTAAAAAAATAATATAGGATTAACCAATATTCAATTATAAATAAATTTATTAAAATCATGATTTAAATAAACCATACAAATTGATAAAGTTCGGTTTAATTCTAATATTAAAAAAATATATTAAATGTATAAACATAGTAAATACTAAATAAAAGACACAATTTATAATTCAATAGATTTTATAATGTGTATATGATATTTTATTTAAAAAAATATACACTGTGTTTTAAAAAATTAAAAGTTTTAACTTAATTTGGTTAATTTAATACATTCATTATTTCAGAATATACCTTTGTTATTTTTGTGGTATTTTATTAGTATTTAATACTTTAAATATTATATTTCTTCGTACATTAAAAATTATTATAGTAATTAATCAAAAATAACTATGTAAGCCTAAAGAATTTTTTCAAACATAATATATTATATTTTATTTTAAAATTCAATAATTACTTTTTAAATAGTATTTAATTACATATATAACCAATAAATGGTCTAGACGTCTAGTATAGTATTTTCTACGATGATAACTTTAATAAAATAAATAGATGCATATTCAATGATTCATTGGCTTTACAAATTACCCATAACGTAATCTAAGTTTGAACATACATATTCAGCCTGCATGAAATATATTACAATTTGTATTGCTATAGCAATGTAACTAGAATTTATTCAAAGTATTCAAATAGGTAATTACTAATTCCATTGATAGAATTAATTTTATAATTTATTTGAAATTTTTTCGATAGCCTGAAGTACAATAAGTTGTTTGCAACGCTTACGTGAATGTAAACTAAGTTGCATATATAACTCCCCGTAATATTATATCATTATTAGTTTTTATATTATAAATTGATTAAAGGATGATCAATTTTAATTCCGTTTATTGTTCTGTAAGAAATAATTTCCCAACCAAATAACTTAAACTATTCTAAGTCTATATAGTTCATATATATTCATAATTATTTTATCATATTTTTTCATTTTATTTATGATTTAGGTCACATTATTGAACAATGCATTGATATTAATGGACACCCAAGTATAGAAATATATATTAGTATAATAGTATACCAATATATATTTTATTTATGGTACGTTTAACTAAGATCGAATTTATGTAATTATTCAATGATTTATTTACTTGTCGTGACGACCTGATTTAGTCTATTAAAAAACTGACACAATGAGCACTCACAGCTGACTAGTTGCAGCTTTCTTTTTATAGTATCATATTAACGTTTATTAAATATAAAAATTTTCAAAGATAATCATATTATACGCTTATATACGTATTTTTTATTTTCTTTTATAGTTATATGATATTTTATACATTTTATGACATTTCATTCGTATACAAAAATAGGCTTTGAATGTTAGTTCTGTATATATTATAACTGTTTTAAATACAAAATTTAAAATGAATAACTCAGGCTTTATAGCTTATTCCTAGTTCTGAAATTTAAAAAAAGTGTACCTACTCACTATATAATAATATATATATAACAACTATACATTTTTAGTTAGTGTGTAGTTTAGTTTTGAATAGTATATTAAGGTCAAATAGATTCTTTTAATTTGAATTTAAAAAATGGGTATGGAAGTTTGCCAAAACGTTGTTAGTTTAATTTATTCAAAAAATGACCCTAAGAAGTAAATATATATTAATCACTTCAAAAATCTGTTCAATATACAACTTTCACCATAGAAACAAATTATTTCTTGTATCTTTTACCTATGCTAGTTATAGACATAAATTCGTCTTAATTATCACATTTCGATAAAACTTTAAGATATTAAACGTTTTATTAAATATCATTTTAATTATTAGGTATTTTATTACAATATAATTAATTTTTATTTTACATTAAGGTATACACAATCTTTATTTTTTATCACAATAAGTATATATGACAATAGAAAAAGTTATACATGCATTATTTGAGTTAGAAATTACCCATATTAAGTGACTCTTGATTAATTATATGATTTGATATAATATTATAATAATATGTTGATTATTAAGAACTTGATAATAATAAATAATTTTCTAAAATTATAAATATGCACTAATTAACACAAGCATTTAAAAATTCTAAAATTTTCTAAACATTTTTTATTATTATTACTAATATTAAGTTTTAAATATTTGATTATTAAAATAAATCGTTTAATATTAGAACTATAGAGTTTTAAAAATAAATACAATTTATCAACGACAAATTATTAAAACGTTAAACAAATTTTAAAATAATAAACACTCGTATTTTTTTTTTATGTTTTATAATATTGGTATGTTTTATTATATATTAATATTCATAATGATTTCTTTTTAATATTATTAAATTATTAAATAATAGTTAAACCAATAACTGTGTTAGTTTTAGAATAAAAAATGTAATTTCTTTAAAGGCAATCTAAATATAATTGAATAATTTTTAATCAGGGCCATGGCCCTATCTTATCTCTCCCTGGCGCCGCCACTGTTTTAGTTGTTTTACACTGTTAAATTGGCCTGTGTGGCTGTGTGTCTAAATCCAATGTAGTTTGGTACTTAGCAATAATAATTGAGATTGTTTTTTCACACCGTTTAATTTAGTATTTTAATCAAAATTATAAATGTTTTTATTTTTGAATACCTAACTATAAAGTAAAATTATAATTAAAAAACAAAAATTACTGAAAAACTTGATATTTACAGTAAAGTAAATATTATGTTTTATTATAATTGTAATCAAAACTCAATTGTTACAATAAATTGTAATTTTATTTGTACGTTATACCTATTATTCTTTAACCAAATTTAATAAAATCATAATAAATATATAAAAATTATAATTATAATAATTTGTATGTATATAATTTATTCATCGATCTAATTACATTATTTGAAATTTATTTATTAATGTTATGTAATAAAATAACAATAATAATATAATATCGGTTATAGTTTATATAGGTATAAGTTGATTTGTAAGATGTAAATAGATATCTACTACGACTTTTTCTTACTTTGATGAAGACCTGGAGACCTCGTCGATGTAAAATCGATACAAATGTACACAATATTGACCACCAATAACAATTTTACCAATTTTCGATTGTGTGCCATCGCAAGTGGTAGGTAACCTAACTTGCAGTAATAAACGAGTTCACAAATTTAGTTTAACAACAGTTATTCGTACAAAAATAGACCGACATTTGATCGAATACGATTCGTTTTTAAACTGAAAATTTAACGAAACAAAAAATATTCAAAAAGAAAAAGAAGAACTTTACAAATTCACTGAGTCAAACGGATAGTTTCTTAGGAATACATGTACTTTTTGTGTTTTTTTAATATATTATAAAAATTATGTAGACTGTCGCTGCGCGCTTAATAATTTTGTTATTATATTAGTAGGTATATATCTTGTACGGTCGGTTAAACTGACTCTGTTAATCAACACACTGAATGGAAGTTACCGGTTTTCTTTCAGAGATCCTGCTTTTTCCCACTAACATAATATTATGCGGCCGATTTAATTAAGACGAAACACTTTCATTCCGTCTATATCGGTGGCAATGTTTCCGGAACTGACAGACGAGTGGGGTTTATGCAGTGTTCCGGTTCAGCTGAGTTCAGCACACCATGTAACAGGTAGAAAAAAAACTCAAATAATATAAAATGACGGAAATTCGTTGAAAAACAAACGTAACAACACACCACCGTTATTATTATGCCACGAACCGCATTTATTAACTCCAAAACAATCAATATTTACCGATTTAGGTACCATTATCATAATAATTAAAATGTTTATAACGTTAATGATCGTTTTTTCTAAGGGATAAAATCGTTGATTTTAATTCGAAAATATAAAAAAAAATTGTCTTGTGTATACCTATTTATAATACAATTTTGGTGACAAAAAAATTGTTTAAAGTACTTTAGTATACTTACTATTAAGTGTTTTGGATACATATATCTATGCTATAACTTATAAGTACAACTATACTGTAATATTAAACTCATCGTATAAACAGTTGACTATTTTTAAATTTTCGTTTATAATTATGTAGGTATCTACTATGTATATATTTTAATTTTATAATAGCTACCTAGATATAACTTATTTTAACTAATTGTGAAATATTCCCCTACTCTTGAATACTATTTAAACGTTGCCGCGGATCAGATCAATTTCTCTTCAATTTGAAATGGTTGAATAAGATTTACCTATAAATTTTTTTCGTCGAAATTATATAGAACCATAATTTAATTTCCTATAAATATTGAATCCTGTTACTGCAGACTATATACTAGTTTAACTAGTTTGATAAAAGTATTAATATTTTAAATAATATAGATATATTAACTATAAAAAACACAATTGATTTTTTCTCGATATTTGTGGCTTAATTTTATGGCTAGTATAATATATATAAGAATATTTTTGGTGTTTGAACGAACATCCATCTATTGTTTACAAAGACACAAAGTGCGTGTTTTATTAAATTAATCAAAATTAGAGAACCTTTTTTTTAATGGTTATGACTATGAGTTATAGCATTAGCATGATACAAGGATGTATCATAGATAAACTATATATATATCAATAAATTAAGAGTAAAAATAATTTATAGATGTTTAATTTTTCTATTTTTTTGCCCTGAATCGAACAAAATTATATTTCAGAATTTTCTTGGGTATAATAACTATTAATTTTTATTACTTATTAGTATTATATTATATTTACTATTTTATAGAATAATAAATTATAGACAGGGTTGGGCAGTATCTTTAGTCTAAGTATCAAACGTTTCATAAATTAATTTAACAACTTTTATTGAGAGGATGTCAGTTGTCAGTACAATATTTGTTTTATCTTAGACCTTTGTGTATATACATTGACAAAACGCATATATTATATGTACCTAAAATCGTTTTTTATGATTTATCTTAAAGTAAAATATTATTAGATATTTATAGTGGAATTATATTATTTATCATAATATTATTATATATTTTAAAACAGAAATATCTGTACAATATTTGAAAGTTGATGTATAAATTGTATATTAAGTTTTGGGTATACAGTATACACCCATTTTTTAAATTATATTGTTAAATAATATTGATGCGCAAATGATGTAAGACCTTTTAAACGGCTGATGCGCAAATGATCTATAACCCAAAAATCGAACGATGCACAACTGTCTTACAAAAAAGGTCAAAATTAACAATAGCGATGCGCAAATGACAACCGGCGGTGGAAGGGTAGACACATTTCGATAGGTATTTTTTTGTTATTAGACTTTATTTAAATAAATGAATTAATTGTTTATTTTATTTTCGTATATTTAAATACATATTAAATTGTTTCGAGAATTCAAGATAATATTTAAACAAATTGAAATGTCAAACCTTCAAAAATACAATCTATAGTTTTTTTTTGCTCTAAAATTACTCAAAATCATATATAAAATGATTTTTCTTGAAAAAGTTTGGTCCATGTGATGATGTGCGTGGACCAGAGATATAAAACAAAATATGACGCCTTAATATTCTCTTAAGGAATAATAATATTTAATATTTATGTATACATATTATTTTATATTAAACAAAAAAATTAAGTCTATTCCACATGACTTGTATACTTGATAATGATAAAGTATTTATTAAATCGAATGACATAACGTTTATATTTTAACTCGCCAAGTACTCGAGTTACTTGAGAGTTGAGGTATCCCATCTATTGTAGGAAACTAATATTACTCAACCTGTGTATCTTTAACACATGCAATATGCAAATCGAATCGAGACTCTGCTTATTAGATATCTGTGTGACTGTGTCTATGTATTATATAGTCCACCGTTTGCGTGACTGATGAGTGGTTAATCAAATATCACTATATCAGCCAGCATATACTGTACAATGTACATAGGTAGTATTGTTTAGCAACCACGATATTACTATATAGGTAACTAGGTAGTCAGAAAAATACCTATGGAAAAATCAAAAAAAAAAAAATAAACACGGTCTGGTAATTTTCCCCACTATTTAGCCGACGGAAAAGAAACCACGGATATAAAAGTCCACGCGAGCGCAATATGACTATTTTAATGTATATAATATTTAGAATTTAGATAAATGATAAATAATAAAAATAAAATATTTAATAAATAGCATTTTTATTACCTACCCAACTATTGATGAATATTTGAAAATTTGACTGGTTAGAGGTACCTTATAGTACCTACTACTATTATGTATATAGTCATAAAGTTATACCAAATACTATAGATTTATACTATAGTATTTGGTTATACGTCAATACGCCTATACCAACAATATAATAGCATTAAGTATAGATATACTCAATGATAATAGGTATACCTTTCAATAAATTTCATTTTTTAATACCTATCCAATTATTAAACATAATATTACCTATAATTATTATCATTTTAGATTCTGAGCGGAACAATGTATATTATAATTTTTACATTTTTTTTGGTATGCTTTTATTCTGTTTATTTTTCAGTAATTCAGGTACCTACTTCTAATAGGTATTGTATTTTGTATTATGATAACAAATTTCCATACAATAGGTAACTAATAAGTCATGTATACAAATCCTAATTTCAATGAACCTTATGTCCTTATATTGAACTAAATAACAACCAAATACAAGTAAATACACATATTTTACGTACTATAGGTACATTCGCATAAAAAGTTTTAAAAAAAAGTTCAAAAAGTTGTTTTTGATTATGGCCATTATGGGGCCATAATGGGGAGAGCTGGTGAAACAATTCCACAATAATATCCCACACACTATTTTGTGAATTCCATAAAAAAAAGAAAATCGTACTAGTTTATACAGATTTCAAACAAAATATTTATGAAAATAATTGTTTTTTAATCTTTAGAATTAAACGAGTTGGGGAAACGTATGTGATTTTACATAAATATTCCTGATTAAAGTAATAAAAAGTAAAAGAATATACCTACATGAATCACATTATACATATAATTATATAAAATGATGAATGTAACGTTTATTAATTGTTGATCGTTAGCAATACGCCAATGCTTAACCAGACCTCTACTCTATTAGAATAATTTTATCTCATAATCGGGAAACGTAGGTATTTAAATTCAAACATGGAAATACTTTTAACAGTAATCAAATGCTTAATATGTAAGCTAAGGTCTAAAATATTGTAGAAACAACATTTATAAGGTTCAAAGATCTTAAAATAAATACTGAACTTTATACATCAAAATATGATATAATATACATACATATATATAGACTATAGTAAATAGTAATTATAGTATATTAGTATACAATATTAAATTATTTCCAAATAATTTATTAGGTGGGTAGTGGCCAGTGGGTTAGTAAGCAGATTCGACGTTATGGTATACAGGAGACGATACTAGATAATTTTGTTATTGAATGATGGTACAACTATCCAATACCCATTGATGATAATTTGCGATCGAGTGATAGTCTTATCAATAATTTAAGGCTATGTTCAATTGTTGGATTTAAAAAGCAAAATTAAAAAATAAATAATCCATATTATTATGTTATTTTAAGTTTAAAAACTAAAAAAACGAGTTGAAAATTGTGTAATAATACCTTGTTCTTGTTTATTGATATTGATATTTATATTATTTTACCTGAAGGTTCCACTCAAAAGACATGTATTTAATGGTACTATTGACTTGAGTCATAATAATCAAACAAATAATTTTGATCTCCTTACATTTTAAAATTTACCACTTACGGAAAGGTAATGTTTTTATTAAATTGTAATGAACTGTTGTGTATAACTGTTAGCCAATTATAATCACAAATTGTACATGAGTTATTATCTTGAATCTGTTGTTTTGACATATTTGTGTAATAACATGTAAAAAATTAGGACACCTAAAATATAAAAATAATTATTTATATATTAATTTATTATGTATACTCAATACATTACTTGTCTAATTTTTTTTATCTTCATTTTTAGGCTGCAAATTTACTATGAATACAGTCAGCAAGTATGTGCAGTATCTGCGACAAATACATGTATCACCATCAAATATTTTTTGGCACCAGCATACAATTAAACAAAAACACCAGTTTTCAACAAATATAAATTCAACATTTTTAAATTTTTCTCCAAGTAATTTTAAGAATCATTCATAATAATTGAATTCTTATAAATTTTATTTATAATATTGCAGGTTTTATAAAAATAAGATATTTATCAAATACTATTGGTCAATCAAGTTTATCTGACATAGTTACCACCAATGATATTTTAATAACTAGTATTAAAAATGCAAAACAAACAAGTGATGTGTTGCAAATGTTACGACTTCACAGTACTGCCATGACTGCTCCACAACATTTACAAGCATTAAATTCTTTATTTTTTTTGCAAAAAAGTAAAAGGTAAATAATAAAATTATTATTATATTATGGTTAATTTTACTATTTATTACTGCTAAGACTAATCAAAATATATAAAAATAAATGTATACAAAATGTCTTTAATATGTTAGTGCTTCATTAGTACAACATACATTGTAATATTGTTGCTGAAAACAGATTTTTCAAAATTATGCACGTTATAAATTATATATTTATTTTTTATTTTTAAATAGTAGTTAACACTTTATAAGTATTCAAACATTAAAGTAAAGTAGTTGATTGTTTTTTTCCCATAAGGTTATGTAATTATAAAAAATCTAAGAAAAAAAAGCCCCATACCAACTAAATACATTATTCGTTATTTTATTATTAGTCATTTTCTGAAAACCAATTATGAATATTGTTGTATATAAAAAAAAATGTGCCTAACACAAAATGTATTTTACATACTATATGGAATTAATCTAGAGAAACTAACATTCAAATTCAAGTCTTATTACAACTAGAATAAATGATATCTAAATATTTACTTTCATTAAACAAGTAAAAATTGTAAGGTTATTAATTTATTGACTTTATAAAAATTAATTATTTTACCAAGAAAACTCTTATGAACTAAAAACGCAGACAATTAAATTATAATTATTTCTGCATTTTCTATTCAAAACTACAATTTATAAAACATTTTAAGACAATTAGTTACTACAAAATAAACATTAAACAAGATATTTGCATACTAAAATCTCAAATTATCTGTTTCAAAACTTGTGATTCAATTAAACATAAATTACAAAATTAATGTGTGTTAACTTTATAATATTTAATAAGATGTTATTTTATTTACTAAATATAATAATTTTATTTTAGAACAAATATATCTAAGGAAGAATTAACTCGTAGCCCAGAATTTACAGCAATGTGTCATAAAATTCAAAATTATTCAAGAAATCTTGAGCTAAATGATGTTATGAATAGTGTCAAGTGCTTATCATATTTGGGTGTATCTGTTAATAGTAACATCATGCAAATGTTATTACAGTTAATTAGTAAAATGATAAATGATATGTCTCTACAACAAATTACTTTTTTACATTTTTTATTAAAAGAATTATCATCATGCCCTTTAGTTGATGCTTTAAAACTTGCACTACCAATTGTTTTTGAAACACAAGTACAATACAAACTAGAAGATAATCTATACTGGCAAGTGGAATTCCTCAACTATATAGCTAAACATAGGTTGTCTCAAGAAACATATGATTTTGTCATGGCAAGAATTATAAAAAATATTGATCAGATTAATCCTAAAATTGTTCAAAATTTATTGCTTTGTTTATACTACAAAAATTATTCAACTGAAAAATATATTGATACAATTAACAGATGTTTGCAATATTATACGAAACATCTAGAATATATTGCTGATATTTCAGATATTGAAGCTATCTTGTCAAGAATGATAAATAAGTATTCCACAGAATCTGAATTGTTTTATAATGAACAATTTATAAATACAATTATGGATTTCATGATAAATAATGAACAGAGTTTTGAAAATTTGGCATTTGTAGTAAAAAAATTAAATAAAATTGTAAGGCAAATTAATTTTGTAATAAAATAATTAGGTTAATAGAATATTAATAAAGATTGTATGTTTAGGGATATGTTCACCGTGGATTACTTGATTATATGACAAATAAACTAACCAATAGACATGATATTTTAGAAAATATGAAGTTTGGAGTATTATTATCTTACATTGCAGCATGTGCTAATGCAAATTATGTTCCACCAGGTTTAGATGAGTTAAAACCACTTATATTGACAAGACTTAACATTCAAAAGGTATTAATGAATTATTAACAATTAAATACTCATTATTCATTATATTAATTACATTATTTATTATTTTAGGATGTTTTAGAATTACCATGGTTAATAGCAACATTTGACTTGGCTGTTTTGGGTTTTTGGTCAGAAGAGCTGTTAGAAAGAGTATTTTCTAGAGATTTTCTTTATGGATTCTTGAAACGAAGTAATTTATTGCTAGTTTAACACTATGAAAATATCAATACATAAATTGTTTCCTTTTATTTCTGGTCCACAGACAACATAGATTAAATGCATTCACATAAAATAATATTTAATGATTTTTAAGTAATCATAGAGTACTATAAAATAATAATAATAATAATATAATAATAGAGATACCTTAAGAAATATTATCCTCTATTGGTTTTGTAATAGCTGATTTTGCTTTAAGATAACTTACGTGAATATGTTTTATCTATTCTGCATTTAAATTAGAGTGAAAAAAACAAATATTGCACTGACAACTTTTTAAATAGAAATATTATAAAATTAATAACATTAAAGTTAAAAATAATACAGTTGAACATTTTTATTGAGTTTATTAGTTCAATTAATTTTTTAATCATGATTCTATATCTATTTAGGTGATAATATACATGATTACATTATGCTGCTTAAACTGTATCAGGCTTCAAAAACTTTATACCCTGGAGGTTATAAAGGATCATTGCCACCCCAGGAAATTATTGAAAAATCTATCAAGGTTTATCAACATAATATCAATGATTTTCCACTAAAAGCTGCCTTAGAACATGGCTTGGGTGGAAGTGATTATGTACTAACAGGAGTCAGAAGCAAATTAGGACATTTTATTGGTTTGTTATATTATTTTAAGAAAATAGTTTCTTTTTAACATTTTAAAATATATTTTATTTTAGATCATTTAGTCGTAATGAGACCCGGTGGATACCCTGTTGCCATCAAAAATGAAATCAAAGATAATGAATCATTGTTTTTGGAAAACATAGTTGGCGCTAGTGATAATTTTGCGTGAGTTGATTTACTGATTATTAATAAATTATAATATATTAGTTTATAACAGGGCTGACCACAACGAGGCTTGCGAGCCGCATGCGGCTCTTGAACCAAACTTAGACTAAAATTAAATGTAAATAAATTTTCCTTCATTTGATTTAAAATGAAAAATGTATCTCCATTTTATAAAAATTGCTTTACAATATGGCTCACCTCGAATCAACTTTATAAATTTTTTGCTCTCAAATTTAAGGTTAGTGGCCACCCCTGGTTTATAATAATGTTCATATTTCATTTGTTTTAGGATTGCCATATTACTTTACAAACCAAATAGTTATGTCATCAATTTAAATTCTCTAAGAGGTCCGTATATGCTAACAAACAAAACGATTGAAGCTCTAGGTGTAATAGTCTTACCTATATCATCAGATGTTTGGGATGGCCTTATGGATTATGAAAAGATACCATTTATCATGAGAGAGTTAAAATCAAAGGCTGATCTTAGTTTAACTATTGAATAGTGTTGTGCATTGTGTATATTTTTTATATAATATGTACAAGTTTAATACTTTTTATTAAATTGCAGTTTATGTATATTTTTGTTATTATTTAATCTTTTTATGGACTTTGGATTTTTGTTCGAAATATTTAACAAAAGTTCATAAAAAAACTTATTTTATACTGTGTGCCTGGTTTTGATTCAACCCGTCGTTGGTGTTGCTAATATTTTGACATCGTTAGTGTCGTGTTAGCGTTTTGCTCAACTATTAAAATACATGTGTGAGCATACAAATATATCATGGTACTAACAAAACTCAATATTAGACTGCTATAAATAACAACAAAATAAAAACAGTATAATTATAAAATATATGGTAAGGCGATTAGTGACGGTCGAATACAACACTAACTATATGGTATTATTACATATACGGCAACATTGGACTTTGATAACTTTGTAAATTTATTTATAACTTTTAATATTCATAATAATTTTTGTAAATAACTTAAGAAAGCATATTGTCAAAATCCAATAATATTTAAACCAGTGGTTCTTAAAATGGAAATTGTGTGAGCGAAATGCTCATAGCGACATCAACGACGGGTTAACATGATTTTTTCTATAAGTTATTGAACCATATTATGAACAAAAATATTATTTGATCTACAACTTTACTTATTTCAGGCTGGCTACAATTATCAACATGAGTCATTTTATTTTAACCTTTTATGAAGGCCCACTTGAAAATAAACATTATTAAAAATACAATTTCAACATAACACATAACATTTTATTTTATTTATATCAAAAATCATACTATATATTTTAGTATTTGGTTGTTCTTATTTACTATTTCTGAATAAAATATTTTAAATAGAAATTTAAAAAAAATACTTTCAAATTATTTTTAAATTATTATCATACCTTAATGGTTTATGTTTTAGGTTTTAATTTAAAAAAAATTGTAACACTAATACACACATTTTAAAAGTTCAAAGATATTTGTATAGTTTTAAATATTATGAGGAATATTTAGAAGGCCACAGTAAAAAGTTAAACAAAAAGAAATGAATAAATTTATTTAATCTACTCTATTTTTTGTCTTAGAACCAAATGGTTTTTTTTCCAAGATGATACATCTAACAGCTGGGGTAGAATTTACTTAGTATTAATAATATATTTTATTATTGTCTATTACTTTTGGTTTCTGTGTACTTAAAGCACTGTAATAAATTTTATTTTAAATAAGATACTATAGTAATTATTATAGTTATTTAATTTTTAACAATCCATTGAAAAAATTGTTTCGCTTATAAAATAATATCACTATATAAATATTAATATATTAATACAATTATTATCATCATAGTATAAATACATTACATTGTTTAATATATTTCTATCTCACTTATTCTATTAAAACGTATGTCTTTTGGTTGGCATATTTCTACAGATTTTCAAAAAATCATCATTCTTGTAGTTAATATTACTATTGTACTCTTTTTTGATTGATAATCTTGGAACAATTTATTATTATAATTTATATTTTATAAATATCTTTTACTTGAAATTAATATTTTATTCTTTGGCTGTTCATTTCCCAAAATAAAAATCATTTAAAATTTTAACAATATACCAATGCATTCTATCTATCTTTGTCAGCTAAGTGCAGGCTTTTCAGATTGTTATTATATGTGATACGCGAAACAAGCATAAATTAATCAGTTAAACAGATAAAATGCATAATTAGTGTATCTTTAGTATTAGTTTTCTACATTGGTAAATGTAATATTAAGCCCTTTTTAATTAATTAAAAAAAAATAAAAATAGCTTTTTAGTAATTAATTTCTATATTTAATCTCAAATTAAAAATGACATTTTAATGTACATATTTAATGAATGGTTGTTCATTACACAAATGTAGTAGGAATATAGAATATAGTAAGAATATAAAAGGAACAAACATGTTCAAAATATTTTTAGGGCTCAGATCATGTGAATTTTTTTTTTACTATTTAAATATAAGCTTTATGGAAAAAAATCTAAGTCCCTTAAAATTTGACTCAATAATTTGGTCATTCATTCATTCCGTTGACTATTTGTTAGTGTTTGATTATATCTAAATGAACTAAAATGAAGTTAATACAATTTAACTGGTAAATGTACTGTAATTATCTAACTTTGATTTTCTTTACTGCTTCACAAGAACAAATATATAGGCTCCTTATTAGATGAATCAATTAAATGTTATAACTTAAACTAATGCCCATTTGTAAAAGACTTTAGACCAGCAAATTATAATGTAATAAGTAATAACTAATAATAAAAATCTTATATGGATCTATATTCTGTATTATCTATACATACTTGAATAATGCAATTAAATCTATGTTATAACTTATAACTTTATAACTAATACTTAATGGCATAATAACTGGACAAAAACTAAGGAGATTTGCTCACTAAAATCAAAACCACGAGCCTCCTTCCTCCCAGTGGCCCCAATTTTAATATGTTTAAATGTATTCTATGTACACCTAATTTCTTATTTTTCTCAAGTCTTAAAACTCATTTTATAGTTCGGAAACAAATTGTACTATGATATCTTTGCCCTCTCCCCTTACAATTACACCACAGTTAATACTAATACTCCTTTTGTACACAACTTAGTCAATTATATTATACTTATTTATAAATGGAAAACTTGTTTTAAATATTTCACACTAACAACACTTCAAAAATAATTGTATTTCAATGGGCAATGTGCTTAAAATTGATTAAAAAATAATGTTTGAATGAAAATTAATATTTTTATAACAAGGAACCTATATTATAATAGTGATTATACACAATTGTACTTATATCTATTTGAAATACTATGGTCAAAAGCATTTTTATTTTATTAATTTATACATTAACGTTTTATCCCCACGATGACATTATTATCCCACAACATGTCATAGATGTCAAAAATTACTTATAGACTATAGTCTACTTTACCAAATCCTAGCACAGAAAAATACTATACACCTAACAAATTAAAAAATATGATCTCAAAATACTCACATAAAAAATCCCCAGGGTTTGATCTAATAATGTCCAATATTGCTAAGTGTCTACCAAACAAAACCTTTATACTCCTTACTTATATCTTAAACACAATCCTGAGACTCATATTTTCCTTCTCCATGGAAGTTCTCACATTCTCATAAATAATAATGTTTTTTAAACTGGAGAAACCTCCTGACCTCCCAACATCTTATAGACCAATAAGTTTATTGCCGTATTTTTCGAAAATTCTCAAAAGACTCATACTCAAACATATTTATCCGCACATAAAATCAAACAATGTACTTCAATCTTCACAATTTGGTTTTAGAGCCAAACACTGCATGGTACATCAGGTCCATAGAGTAGTTGATGCAATCACTACCTCACTTGAAAACAAATGCTACTATACTTGCGCCTTTTTAGACATCTCCCAGGCTTTTGACAGAGTTTGGCATGATGGTCTTCTATTTAAACTACATAAAATTCTTCTTCCCTCACTATTCCTATTAATGAAATCATATCTCACTGACCGAAATTTTAAAATACGTCAAGGTACTGCCACTTCAAATATAGCCACAATTAGTGCTGGAATTCTACAAGGAGGTATTCTTTCTCCTATCTTATTTAATATATATGCTGCTGATCAACCCACTACACAAAATACACTTGTTGCTGATTATGCTGACGACAAAGTCATATTATCAGTACACAGTGATCCTCTAATTGCCGGAAAAAATGTACAATTCCATCTAAATCTACTCTCAGTATGGTATGTAAAATGACAAATAAAATAAAATAATAATAAATCCATTCATACGACGTTCACCCTAAGACACGGAATCTGCCCTAACATAACAGTATATAATCTACTAATCTCTTCCCTTGACACTGTTAAATACTTAGGTCTCAACCTTGATAAAATACTTACATGGCAAAATCATACTAGAAAAAAAAGATTAATACTCAATGCCTGCTCCCGATCCTTAAAATTAATACTCGTAAATAAAAAGTTCTCATAATTAAAAATTAAATTACAAGTATACAAATCTCTTCTGAAACACATATGGACATATGGAATACAACTATGGGGATCGGCTAAAAATAAAATGTGAACAAAATACAAGCGTTCCAAAATATTACTCTTCGAAAAATTACCAATGACCCACCTTATGTTTCTAACTTGAGTCTCCACAAAGACTTAGGTATAAAAACAGTAGATGAAGAAGATGCTGTTTTCTATAAATGTTTTTATAACAGATTAGCAAACCACGAAAATCCTCTAATAAAAGGTTTACATAATACATACCCAGTCACTTCCCGGAAATCCCCGTCGAAGACTTAAAAGGAAATGGTGTAGAGACCTTGTGAATCTAACTCTAAAAAAAACGCATCATCCAAGCTAAGTGCTACTACAACTGGGTGGCTCCTTACTCACGTAACCCCGATTGTTATTGTTACTCTAATCTCAGTAATCTCACATACTTATTATGCTAATTGTATAGATTGTATATTTCTTGTAATAAAAAAAAAAATTTATACACAAAAAAACTTGTTTATAATAAATTATAGTAACAGTCACAGCCACAGGCCTTAAATTTACATTAAATTCTGCCGGTAATAACATCTGTTATCAGTTATTCAGTTGGTTAGCGTTAACCGACACGTCTTGACCGGATATTGTAAGAACGGGCCTTTTTTTGGAACAAGTCTAGTTTACCGGGCACCTTTTTTTTTTGAAATTTTTTTTTCAAAAAAGGTTTTTTGACTAGTTAAGAACGATGTTAACGATGTTAACCAAGTTAACTTCCAAAATAATCATTTCGCAAATTTTTTTTGGCACCTTCGTTCTTAACTCGTCAAAACAACCCTTTTCAAAAAAAAAAGGTGCCCGGTAAACTAGACTTATACCCTTTTTTAGCCGTTTTTTAGATAATATTGTAAATAAGGATTTTTGAAATTTTACATACGCAACGACAGTTAGGGGCTAGGGCATGATTAACGATGTTGTTGTAAAAAAAACTGTTTTTTATTATTATTTACGAGAAATTTATTATTCTAATGTTGGCATAATCGATCTCTCGAAATTTGATTTGGTGATATCTTGCTGTTATCAAAATACGAGCGTCCCACGCCAGCATGTCATTTTTTAAGACACTCGTGACTCGTGTCGAAATCGGTACGTCTTAACTGAGTAACTGATTCAGTGTAATACAGACCTTGTGTGTATTGTGTTGTGTACTTGTGTGTATGTCCAATGATTTAAAGTATTTGACTACATACACTCTTCATTCTTCTATATCTATTCTTTTCTATGTGTACGTTTTATCATTCTATCCATTGTGGACTCCAATTTCTATACTTATGAGAATTGTGATCACTAAAATGGAGTTCAACACCGCATATGATATAAATATAATTAGTCAAATTAATGAAGTCCGTGGATTATTTGTTGTTGTTGAACGATTTAGTAGCAGTTCAACAGAATATTTTCAAAGCTATTATAAACGACTTTTAGATTTTAACGATTGTAGTGAATGGTTTGAAAATTTCGACTATCCTATTATTGAAACTGGAAAGGTTAGTAGTTACTTAATACTTACTGCTAATAGTTATATTACTGTGAAATCTCTGAATAGCAGGCATTCAATCAAAGAAATTTTGTCCGCTATTTAGAAGGTAGTACATTTCTTAAATTCATTAAGGAAAAATGTCTAAAAAAAAAAATATGCACCATATTAAATTAAATTATAATATCATTATTTAATGTTTAAACATAGTCGTACCCAGGCACGCCCTGTGATTTTTCATGGGCTGAAACGCTCTATGCCTCAATCTACCTAAATAATTAAATTCATTCAATTTTAGATATTTTTTTTAAAGCAAATTTAAAAAAAAAATATTAATAATTTATTAGAATTAATTTTAGATTTAAGCAGGATAAATTGTTCTTGGTTGATGCTATGGCATGCATATTAAATATGAATACAACTCAAAATACTACAAAAAAGTTATTAACATTTTCTAAGGTTTCAGAGAAAGATTTATTTGCTGAACTGAAATTTTTAAAAATTTTAAAATGTTATACAACTAATTTGTGCTACTAAAAAATTTGTTTATAAATTGGTAAAAATATTATTATTATTATATGAAAATTCCACAGTATACACTTGTGTTTTTAAAACTAAAATTGTTTACAATCATACCTGTAATGGTTGTAACTAGCTGTACGTGTGAACGCGTTTTTTCAAAATTAACCATAGTAAAAACAAATTATGCATTACAATGGGTCATGAATGTTTGGAGTCATTATTACTGCATTTCACAGAATAAGAAATGGTATTGAAAATAAATTTAAATGTAGTAATATATGAATTCAATAATATGGGTAATAGACTAATGTCTTCTAAATACATAAAATAGATTTATGATTTCTAGCTATATAATTCATAATTATTACATTTGTTAGATGATTTTATTTTAATTTACTAGTACCTGTTTAGTATTAAGTATTTAAAATGATATACTTAAAATTATATTAAACTATTTAAGAAAAGAGGATTATAAAACGGTGATCAGACATCAGCAGGCCGATGATAATTATGGGCACTACCTGCTTTTAGAGTCTGCACACGCCTATGTGTTTAAATAGTGTAATACTTTTAATATTTTAACAATACATATTTAAATACACATTTTTTTTTTTTTACAGGTAGTAATTGTTCAAATTGATAAAAAGCCCATAAGTAATCTGTGGGCACGTGGTATTGTATCAAAATGCCATCACAATAATAGATGTCCTGAAATTTATTTAATTGACTCTCAGGTATTGTATACTTTATTTACTAAATAATTGTTGTTTTATTGATTTTATAATATGTTTTAAATTGTTAATTAGAGATTCATTGACTCAAGCAGCATGTTAGAATTCAGAACATGTCCACCTAAATTTTTGCAGCTTTTACTTCCGACCTATTATATTGATTTAGATCTTCATTTAGATGATGATGATTTAAAAATTGCAATTGCTATCTTGATTAAGAAAAATCAATATGGTGAATTAAATTTCAGTTTTATCCCTGAATCCTTTGAAAATAATATTTACTCAGGCAAATTAATCGTAAACCATAAACTTAATAATTTGCAAATACCATTGAAAAAATTATTAAAAAATTTCAGAACAAAAAAATTTTTTGAAGGTAATTAAATAATATTTATACACTATAACATTTTGACTTAACCCTACTAATTATAAAAATACATATTTTATTTAGATATTCCCCAGTACAAAGAGCGTCAATATTCAATTTTTAATCCAATAGAATTAAATTATTTGGTAAGTTTAAATTTTCATTTTAATTTATGAATTTTAATTTATTGTTTACTTTTTATTTTTTTAGAAAAATATTTTTATGCCAAGGGAACCGAATAATATGCTATTTTTAGAAAATGATTTAGTTTCAAGTTGCTGTGATTTAAGTGCTCTTAATGATTCAAGTACAAATCTGTCATATAATTCTGCAAATGAATTTTCCTCAACATCTAATTACTCTGAAAGTATCTGCTTTAGCGATGACTCAGAACTAAAAATCCATAAATTAGAAAATGGTTGTATTACTCCAATAGCAAAACAAAAAGTTTACTCTTCTAATAATTCTTTGATGAGTAAGAGCAGCTCTTCCTTACAATCATTAACTTCTAATAATAATTACTCTATGCCAGAAATAAAACAATGTAGCAATTTTATTATAACAAGAATGTCCGAATTAACAGTCACTGGATATGAGCAGAATAACAAGTCAACTTTAACTGATCAAGTATTAGAAACACCTAAACTACAATCAAAATCACTAAACAACAAAAAAGCGGTGAATACTACAATGGAAAATTCAGATATATGGTGGTCTGATGATGATGAAAGTTAAAATAAGTTAATAAGTCATCGATTTTACTAATTTTACTATTTTTCACTATAAATAATGAAAATTTTTGTTTTAACTATTTTATTCAAGTATTTTAATACTTTTTAAAAACAAATAATTTTAAAAAAGCATTTTTGTAATTTTCACTACAAAAAGTACCTTATAGTTGATAATATTTTTTTTAAATTAATTTGTAAATAATTTGTATGTATTTTATTATCTATTAGTATTATATTTGTAATTGAAAGCCATGTTTGTGTGTGTAATCTACAGCCTATTGTACTCATGATTTTGAAATTGTGTACATAGTAAATATTTTACCTGTGGGTGTGTACCTTAAATCCATTTTTTTAAATTTTCATATTAAAGAGGGACTAATACAGATTTATTGATTCGCAAAAAATTATCATTTTTTTTTATGTATGTATGGTTCTGTTGATAACAGAAATAAAAAAATTATTACGAGAAATATAAAGGGAATAATGTTTAATAGAAGATATTAACAAGAAGAAAGAATAGAGTATAATACTAAATTTTAAAGCCTGATGATTAAAAAAAGATAATATGTTAACTATATAGGTGTGCGCATAGGGTGATCAGGTCGAGCCTCAGCTCGAACGGAATATTTTTAGGAGCATAAAAAAAATTTCAAATTTGTATAGCCATGTAGGTATATATTTAATCATAACAATATGTTTGAGATCATGAAAATATTATTTGTTGTAATTGTGAATGTACACGTCATCATGGACATCCCGTGTACCTTTTAAACATGTGTCTAACGCTCACCATGACGTGTACTAGCCCTAAGTATAACAGATGCTTAATTATTAAGTATGTATTGCACAATTATTTATATAAAATAATAGAATGTATAATAGAAAAGGGCTTTGCCACTATCTCGATTCTTACAAATTGTACGTAAATAAGTATATTAAGAAAAATCTTAAAAACTTAAGTCAATAATTATACAAAAAAAAAAAAATTTAATTTTATCACTACATTTTATAATTCCATAATAGAAATTGAACATTTTATACCGCACATGGTGTAACACATTAAACTAACTCTTTAAAAAACACACTCACATGCAAAGTAAAGTCTACTCTGAAAAACTTTGAGATTAATATATTATTATAATATAATATTTTATATATGTGTATAAAATTCTTGCGTTTACTTAGTTTTAATTGTTATAATTAAAAGTGTATTTTTAATCTGACTTTGAAGTCTATCTGTTTTGAGTGAACCAATTAGTTGCAGATTTTTGAACAATATAATTTTTATACAATTTAATACAATTTGATTAACAGTTTCTCCTAATATCTAAAACAATTATGAAACACAATTGTCAATAAGTTAATTTATAATTTTATTCTAATTTAATAACATATCATACCGCATATTACTCGAAACAGTTAAAGTTTGATCAATGCGACAATGCCATCTATGAATTAAATTCTTTTTTAAATGCTTTCCTAGTAACGTGATTTTATTTATACCTACAATTAATAAATAATTTTCTATTTTTAAGAACTATTCATATAATAGCTTAAATATAACACAAATATTTATGAAGATAGTCTAATCTATATATAGTACACTGTAATAGTGTTATTGAAGAAAAAATTAGTCATAATATTGCTAATAAAGTAGGATTAGACAATAGATATTTAAATTACATATTCTATTTAATAGATTAAAAAAAAAAAGAAAACTAAGAAAAGAAATGTATCAAAATGTATCTATAATTAAAAATTAAATATGTACAAAATGTATTTGAAAATCTTTATAAGGTAAATAGCATTTACTCAACTTCCAAAAATGTTTGTTTATCCAGCAATCAAAAGTTGGTATTATTAAGAAAATTGCATGGAAAACAGATATTGATATAAATTAATATGTTGATAGGCGATCAAATAATTTTCTAATATTATACAATTTTGCATTTTTAAATCGGCGTTTGAACCATAGACATAGGCGGATATTTGGTCATATCCGTGGGGGGGCTTAACATTTTTACCGTATCCATTAGCGTCAACACATTATTAGACACTTCAAAGATATTAGAACCTTCCGAGGGGGCTTGACTACGTTCTGGAGGGGCTTAAGCCCCCCAAGTCCCCCCCAATATCCGCCTATGACCATAGACCTATAAACTAAGTTAATAAGTCTATGGTTTGAACGCATAGTATCTATGGCTTAATGATTTAGACAGATGTCAGATACTAGTCCGAGTTTCTCACTTTCTCAGTAAATATTATATTCACGGCGTAAAGTTCAACATCAACGGTGTACTGTAAGCATAGACCTTAAGGTCTATGACTGTAAGGTATAAAAATTTGTTTATATTTATTTAAAAATGTTTGGTATTTCAATTTCGAAGTTTCAATGTTGTGTCGATGTAGGTACAGTACCGGATTAAGACCGATCATAGCCCTAGGCAAATCATTTTTTTATAGCCCATTGTAAAAAAAAACAAAAAAAAACAAAAAAAAAATTATAAAAATGTTTAGATTTATTTATTTTACAGCTTTTTTCGAGCAGAAGTCATTTATTAAATCAGCTATGATAATTATCACGAACAGTATCAATTATTATCAAAACCAGCTGTACTGCTGCCTTGGATCGCACTTGTTCGAAAAATCAAAAAAAACATATTAATATTTAAAACATTCACCTCGAAGTGGCACGGACTTCCACAGTGCCACTATTAAAAAAAAAATAGCCCCCTCTGACGGCCACTTTTATCTAGCCCTAGGCACGTGCCTACCCTGCCTATACGTTAATCCGGCACTGTGTAGGTATACATATCAGCTCTCAACTGTTATGGTGGTCAAGATTTAGGTCTCGACCACTGACCGGCGCGTTGATGTAGGTCCTGGCCTCTGCGGCTCTGCGATGACATTTTTTTTTTTTTTTTCAAGTTATTATCGAAACGACCATCTGAGTCTTTATCGAAGTATTTTTCGCTTGGGAGGGGTAGAGTGCAGTGGTAGCACGTGTTTTCACGTGTGTGTGGACTTCACTCCCAGTGGAGTGGGTCCGGTGGGGGGCAGAGTAGGCAACCAGAACGACGGCTGGGGAGAGAGACTACAGAAAATTCTGCAGAATATTTTTTGCACTGAGCCGGGTTCGAACTGGTGACTGCGCGCGTCGTGGCCAACTTGTGAGACCACTGCACCACACTGCCCCTTTCTGCGATGACATAAAATTATTAATCACCGTATGTCTATAGCAAATGTCGATTAAAAACTCGTTTATACACTGCAGTTTATTTAGACACTCCAGCCGTAAAGACGACGAATCATAGCTCAGACACAATTTTTTTTTTTTTGATATGGGTTGTTTTGACGAGTTAAGAACGATGGTGCAAAAAAAAAATTTGCGGAAATGATTATTTTGGAAGTTATAGGTAGCCTCCCAAAGTTAACGATTTTACGTTTATACGCATGCGCGCAACACTATACTATATTACCGCGCGGAAGACCTCAAGATTTTTATTTTAAAAGTTACAAGTCACATTTTGTTTTATTATGTTTAATTTTTATTAACTATTCAAAGCATTCATTTTCATCAGTTTCAAAATTTCAAGTATAGTGGCTCCCTTCGTCTACCGGCTCCGGTCGTTCATATATCCTTATAATATAATATGGTTTTCAGTGTATATAGTATATTATATATAAAAAAAAAAAAAACAAAAAAATATCTCTCGACTTACTATGCACACCACCTTAAGTAGGTTACAGGGTAAGTTATGTCGTAGTATATGGGCAGTGTTACACAGTTAAAGTATAAAAACAATTAAAAAAGTCCTCCAGTCGCCAAACTTGATGTCCTCGCGCGGCATTAGTAATGTTGCGCGCATGCGTATAAACGTAAAATCGTTAACTTTGGGAGGCTACAACTTCCAAAATAATCATTTCCGCAAATTTTTTTTTTTGCACCATCGTTCTCAACTCGTCAAAACAACCCTTTTCAAAAAAAAAAAAATTTCAAAAAAAAAGGTGCCCGGTAAACTAGACTTATACCAAAATAAAACTTACTAAACATATACTAGTTTTTTTAATATGTAAGTTATACATATATATATATTATTATTTATTTGAAGTAAGGCTTCAATATCACAGGTTATTAGCCTAAAGTTATATTTGTATACCTATAGGTACACAATGATACACATGGGTTGCGATAAACCAAATTGTACCTATCGGCTATCGTTAAAAATGTAATCGTATGTATTATCGTTCGACGTGAATACGCGATACTTTACGGAAATTTAACAATTAACTTTTTTTTTTTTATTTTATTATGGTATCGAGGAGTGAGGACTGGAAGAGGAATCATAGTACCAGTACTTCTCCTAAATTTAATAATTAACTAAAAATAATTGACTTTTTATACTATATTTATACTTAATTAATACCTATATGAAACTTTAAAGTTAACTGCATTTAACGTTTTTTGTCGTGTATACAATTCGATAATCGATATAATATCTATTTAGTTTATTTTTATTATTATTTATTTATAAAATGTAGTTTTTTTCCTAGATTCATAGGCTATATAATATATAACCATATATAGTATATATGATGCAAAAATTACAAAATTATTAAATTATATTGTAATGTCTTACAAATTTTAGATATTTAAAATGGTAAATACGTTAACGGCAAATCAACGTTAATATATTGTTATCAGTATTTTTGTATTGTTATTGATTTTTTCTTTGTTTCGGGGCACGGGATAAAATATAGTAGTCGTAGTTAAGGTACATAATAACTATAAGTTGTTATAATAAAACAATATTTTTGGAAAAAAATTATAAATTTTATTATTTTTATACGTAGTTTTAGAAGTATTTAAAGCGAAGTAATGTAATAACATTTTTTTCGGGGTGCCTCCATATAAGACTTGAATCCGCTCATGGCTCACGCCTCACATAAACTTTAAATAGATATCTATACTTATATAATCCATAAATTACTCGTCCCAAAATTCAATTTTTATGTTTGGAAGTTCTCTAAAAAATATTCTGCTTTGGATTTTGGAATATGAATTTGAATGCATATTGTCATTAAAAATTATAACGATAAGAATAGTAAAACTATATATTTTTTATATTGTTTTAAACAATTTTATAGGTATTATATAAAAATATATTTTCAAAAATATCAATAGTTTTTTTAAATAATATATTTCTTACGTTAAATGAATCATTTGATATGCACATGATACATGAACTTCATAATTGTTATAATATAATAGCATATACCTAAACCGGCTAAACCTATTTATGCAATAGCTATATAACACATGTATTATCTACTTATTCTACCTCTACCTAAATTGTTAATCAAATTATATTGTCTTTATTATTTAAACATTTTATAATTTATAATTCGGTATTATGTAATGTATAGAATTTACTGTTTTCATTTGGGCTTCATTTAAAAAAGTAGTAGATTAGATTTTAAATCACTTACATTTTATTATAGCCTATGCCCTATAAGTACCTACAACTGTATAAGATAGTTCTGTAGTTTCATATTTTTTTATATAAACTGTGTAATTATGCGCTTAAATATTTTAAAACTTGACCAATATTATTAATAAATAATAATTAATACTATATTGTACAATACTTATACATACACTCGCGGACACGGATAACTTGATTTATTTTTAAGAATTAAACGGTTTAGCTGTATAGGTGCCTATTCCCCCTTATTCTCAATGATCCTGCAGACTCCACTTAATTCTGTCTGTGTGTATGTATGTGTGAGTGTATTTAATACTTTACAATCAAAAACATTTAATAAAATAATTACTATACATAACAAATTATTAATAATTATAATAATTAATTTTCGTTCTATCAAAGATTGTCAACTGCTCTAACCATCATGAGATAATATAAATATGGCCCCATTTTTTATTCCAGTATTATTAGCTATTAGTCTATATAAAAATTTCATCAGAATCAGACATCCTATTCCTATATCTACATTTCAAGGACAAATATTAAAAATATTTATTCTCCAATATTTTATATTTAATAGTTAAAGCGAGGATGTATTACGCATTATATAATACAAGGTGTTTCATAACGATTGTATACTTGTACTAGTAATTTATATATTACTCCATAGTACCTTTTCAATTTTAATTTATAGGTAATTTAAAAAATTTACCTATAGACTATAAGGCTAATGGCTATAACTAGGGCTAGGATTTCTATGCATTTGCAGCATGTTTTTTTCCTTAAGTCCAAATTGATTGGTTTTCAAATATGTCCATTATTTGGCTTATTCTTGAATAAATAGTACAATTTTTTTGCATATTTTGAACATAATGCATATAATTGCATATATATAGAAATTGTTGAGTATCTTGTTAATTTTAACTGGTATTTATTTAATAAACGTTTAAAATTAATGGCTTATTTGTCGAATTATCAGAAATATACTATACCTATTCTATTTAAACTAAAATTAACTTAATAGGTATACTAAAGAAGAATAAGGGATTCAAAACATTTCTAAAAATCTGTAATATTATAAAGGATGATTCAGCCAATATAAATTTTCGATATAATCGCCGGTCGTTCACATTTTAAAATTTAAAAAACATAATTTAATGATAGAATGTAATAATATTAACTGAAACTTAAAAAAAATTGTTTTTGCATATTTTGGTAAATAAAATGCATATTTTACAATTTTTTACTGCACATAGAAATCCTAGCCCTAGCTATAACTATTTACAATAATAATCAAAAACTCCATTTGAACACTTGTGTATTTGAATACACAAATCAGTAATTCAACTAAAGTTCATATTTATATTAGATGTTTAGGTAACATGAAATAAATTCTAATATTTTAAGGTATAAAAAAAATAATTAGGTACTATGGTCTATTTTCTATTCTCTATATTATGTCAATATAAGCTTGCCTATATTATTTTACTATTTTTTTTTGTAGTAAAAACATGCATGCAGTTATTGAGTTATCTATACCAGGACTAGTGATGGGAAAAAGCCGAATTCGCTGAAGTTTGAAAATCCGGATCTTTGAAGTTCGAAATCCGAAATCCGAATTTTACTTAAAACTCGGATTTTGGATTCTAAATCCGAATTTTGTATTGAATCCGGATTTTAGATTTGAAAACATTAAATTAGTATTCTTTCGAGAATTATTTATAATAAATACAAAATAACTTCACATTTTTTAAAATAAATTAATATTTCAAACATGTTATTTATAGACTTTAATACTCAAACACTAATTACAACTAAAACTTTTTTTAAAGCAACTAATAAAATAAAAAATAAATATCTCGAAAGTGTAATGAGGTATAAGTTCAAGGTTTTTAACTAAATTTATAAGTTATAATATGAGTATTAAATGAAAATAGTATCACAATTTACAGATATCAGAATAATTATTTAATCTTGTTCAAAAATTAAAAGAACGACCAAAAAGCAGTGTAATGAAATATTTATAATTATAATACAGAAATTTACTATGATAAACCAAAAACATGAATTTAAAAATTCGATAATCCGAGTTTTGGATTTCAAAATTCGAAATCCAGATTTTCTAGCCTGAAATCCTAATTTGGTGGATTTTCGAAGAATCCGGATTTTATTGCCATTACTCACCAGGACACCAGGTATAAATACTGTTTTTAATGTACATAAGAGTTAAATTGATTTCAACAATCGTATTAAATGTATAATTAATGTATCATGTGTATTATACTAAACAACATTGAAAAGACGTTTACATGATCATAACTTCCTAGTTAATTTAGTCTAATGCAATACATAACCTAATTTCACATAAAACTATAAGAATGATTTTATATATATATATATATATTTGTATATAAATAATACGTCTGCGCGTATTAAGGCACTATAAAATATGCCTTACGCGTATATGCCATAATGCCATATGGAGTTATAAACTCATAATTAATAATGAACACGTTGATAACATTTCCAGATTAGACTCACACAGTCAAACCATATGACAAAATTGTCATTACTCGAAAAGTCGAAAACTTTTAACTTGCAGTTCACAATTCACAGTTCACACACACTAATATTTCACTTGTTGTTGCACATAGTACACAACTGACTATTCGCCAAAACACCGTCATATGATTTGCCTATATTTTTCTCCTTAAAACACGTCTGACTAGTCGGTTTATGGCGAAAAACTTACGCACTGAGCAAAATATGTTGTAGGACATATTAAGATCTTATGTCTATTATCTACATTTTTAATGGTTATTTATAAAAAAAAAAATAATTGTTCATAAGGTATTCAATATTATCCGAAGCTCCGTTATACGAACCATTTATTATCTAAATGTCAATTGGGGAATTGGAAAAAAAGTCCGATTTTATTTTTTTCGGAAAAAAAGTCCGACTAGAAAATAATTATACGGAAAAAAGGTCCGTTTATAAAATCTATACAGAAATAGAAGGTAAGATAGATAGAAAAATCATATTGTGTATTAGAAGGTACCTACGGTAATAAAGATAGCACAATTAATGTGTATTATAAGATAAAGTATGAATTCCCCAATATACCTATATCATATTATATAAAATTGATGTTACGATAATGCATAAGAAATCCAGTCGTTGTCCACATTTGTAGTTATTCGAAATAAATATTAGTTTTAGTTATTTTTTTTTATTATTATTGACTAATTATTATATTATAGTTTAATGTTTTAAATCAGTGATTCCCAACGTGGGCGTTACCGCCCCCTTGTGGGCAATTTTTATTTTGAAGGGGGCGTTTTTATTAGGGGGCACTAAAGGGGGCGCTCATCTATCATTAACATTTTTCTGTTTATAACTGATTGTAATGAAATGTATTACTAGGTACGTAGAATAAAAACTAATTTCCATAAAAACCATCAACCTCAGGGCAGTCATTAGTCACATAAGTATTTTTTGTGTTATAATTAATTACATTAAAAAATTCGAAATCAAATTATATAATTCATATTATTAGTAGGTATTTAAATTTAAAATTAACTAAATTGTAGCGTTAAAATATTAAATGATATTTTGTCTTAAATTAAATAGCTTATTGAAAAGTAAAACGTTTATTATTTTAAAAAATTGATGGGGGGAGGGCGGTGTAAGATTTTTAAAATCTAAAAGGGGCGTTGAGTAAAAAAAGGTTGGGAAACACTGTTTTAAATTATATAAATATTAAATTATTATTACATTATACAAATCATATATTAACAATAAATCAAACCGGACTTTTTTCCGTATAATTATTTTCTAGTCGGACTTTTTTTCCAATTAAATAAAAATCGGACTTTTTTTCCTGGGACTTTTTTTCCGGGATTCATGTCAATTGATGTATAATTATTATGAACGTATTGGCCGATTCCAATTTATTATATTATGTATTTATTTATTTATTTATTGTATACATGATAATATGTATTTAATGTGATTAATTGGATTACTTAAAAACCACGTAGGCTTCAAATTTCAAATTAATTTTTTTTAGGTACTCATTATAATATCATACTAATTACCAATAATATGTAATTTCAATTCTAAATTTTTAATTTATTTTATTATTACTGTAAAAGCTTAGTCTTTGTTGTGACTGAAACTTAGATATATTATTACCTACAAGTGCAGTAACTGCAACTGTTATAGGTATATGTGCTTATCTCAAAAACCATCCACGACCACAACTAGTATGCAGCCCAATTATTTTCATTTTAAACTTAACATTAGATAATCTGGTTTTAAATTAGACTGCAAGGCTGAAATTTATCTTTATGTCACACCATCCAATTAGCCGATTTGGTTGTATACAACTAAACAATTTTTATCCGATTATTTTCTTATCGAGAGATAATATTATATCGGTGGTACGTGTGGCCGATTTATTTGATATTTTTATAACATTATTTTTAGAGTTTTTAGGTCATAAATGCATTTTTTGAAAATGCATTTATATCTGAGGGATTTATATAAAAATAGGTATAGATTTTTATGCTGGTCGATTTCATCTTCTATAGAGTTGAGAGTTTCAATTTAGCTTTTATCCCTAGGTCAACATTTGCTGATACCTAATATAATATATTTTTATAATATCATTCACCATTATACATTTATGCTGCATTTAATATTTAAAAATTAAGCTTATATATTTTTTAGTTTCATGAATTACTTATAACTTATAATTTATGACTATATCAGAAACTTTAAATTCAATTTTCAATTTTTAGCTATAAAAATTTCATATTTTAAATATTTTTAACTACAAATATTTTGCAAATTTTTGTTATATTGACGAATTTTGAACTTAAACATTTATAAAAAATAAATTCATCCTATGCATTTTAAATAGTTTTATATATTTATAATAACAATTTTGATGCATTTTGTGATAAATTTTCAAACGTTTTGATCAAATTAGAAATTTTTATTACCATAATTTATAGAAATAAAACGAAAAAGAAAAAATGAAAATTTAAAATGTTTATTAAAAACCCAAAAAGAAAATTTTCTGTTTTCCACATTTTTTAATTAGTTTTAAGAATGTTCACTTATTTTTACCTTAGTAGATCCAATTTTTTACCAGAAATCATTTCAAAGTTGAAAATCGAAGTATTTTTACTGACCCAAAAAACAGGTGTCGATATAGACAAAAAGAAACTCATAATTGTAAAATCAATATACAATTTACCTGTTAATTATTCCGCCCAGAATCTAAAAAAACGACTTAACTCGGTAACTTTTTTATTTGATTTTTTAGTCTGATTATATACAATTTATATTGCCAAACCACGGTAAGCAAATTTTAAAAACACTTATTCACAAAAACATATAGGCAGTAAAAACAATATATATTTTATCATAAGAGTAATTGATAGAAAATAATCATAAATGAAGACCATGTTCAATGGGCAACGATTGAACACCCTGCTAACAAGTTATTAATTATTTTATATTTATAAGCAATTATTGAGGAGATCAAGACACCAAAGTCTCTTTAAACGTCGGATAACTGGGTTATCTGGAGATATTATATATTGTTGAGATAGGTATTTAAAATTAATGTGTTTGAGTGAGATTGTAAGTTTCTATGGATATGCATGTACTGTGTAGGCACTAAGTACCTACCTAAAGTTGTAATAATTATATTTTACATTAATTTTTATTATTATATAATATGTTATTTTGATCCCTGTTTAGATCTAGAATAAATACCGCATCCAATATTTTAACTGTTGGCAGTCTACACAGAACACATATTATTACTATCATATGTACAAAACAGATATGTATGGGGGATTTGTATAAAATGGGGAAAAAATGTATTTCAAGGTATTATAATATTATTAATCATGTACCTAATTGGTTATGGACTTATGGTAAAAACATAGGCGTGCGCACGGGAGGGGCAGGGTGGGCAACTGCCCCCCCTGCGGGCCGAACTTTTTTGCAAATTAATATTACTTGCCACCACGAACTAAGATATCTTAGTTATTGCTTGCCACTTGAGTAATCGTGTTCGAGAGTTTATGACTGATATAAATTATAAATATGATAAAAATTTACCACGAATTTATGATATGGGAAAAATTATCAATTCAGAATTATAGTTACCAATGATACCGACAAACAAGTCATCTGTTATAAACCACGATTTTAAAGAGTTCTTTATATCCGCCTCTCTGTGTTTCGTACAGTAAATTTTAAATAATCATACAACTCAACAACTGTATTTTATAGTTATTAGATTCTGAACGAAGTGATGAATGTATTGCTTTTACTATGATGTGTGTTTTTTTTTTTTTTTTTGTGTCTGACGACAACATTTGGAGCAGTAATAATGCTCCGATTTTTGACTTCAGCCCCTCTTTGAATAGGAAATTGAATCTAGTTGGTACTTTAGGGGGGTCAAAATTAAAATTTTCAAATAGTTTTCAAAAAAATCGAGAAAAACAAAATAAAATGACAGACAAATGGAAATTTTACGAAAAACCACTTTTCGATTTTTTGATTTTGCTGTAACTCAAAAACAAATCATTGTAAATACTTGAAATTTTCACCAAATGTTTATATTATGGTTATCTTTTTACAGTTAAATTTTCAAAATATTTTGACCATTTTTAAGCTACTTATAGACAATTGAAATTTTCGACTTTTCTAAGTTTTTTTTTCTTCAAATGCCGATAAAAAATTTTTGGGTGGCCAGATAATCTTGAAAATTTAATACAAGGTTTCTTATAAGTGGTTCTTAAAGTGATAAAAACAAATTCGAAATCGTTAGTCACAATTTTTTTTATAAGTGTATAAAGTTCGAATTTATACGAAATATGTCAAAATTTAAATTAAATTTCATACGCTCATAATGCGAATGTTGGCCATAGTAACCATAGTAACATATAAAAACTATACTATTTGTTTCAAAATAGAATATATGACAATATTTAAATATAATATATCCTAAACTGACAAATCATCTTCGTTCAGAATCGTTTTTCGTATACAATGATACCTATCATTGCATTCAAATTTAACCTTCCATAGTCTGAGGTCCACCCCACCCCCTAATATACAGCAGAGCGATACCCACTTACCCGCTTTTATAACTTTGTTTTTATAATATTAACATATATTTGTACATAAACATGTAATAAATAATACATTACGTAATACAGATGAAATTGATGAATACATGTTATATTAATGAATTAAACCTATTTATATCTTCTCCTAAAAAATATTTCCACATGATGGTGAAAAAAATTTGCCCCCCCTGCCAATCAGGTCTGCGCACGCTTATGGGTAAAAATAATACTAAATAGGTAGGTAGGTAGTCAGAGTAGTTTAAGTAGTTAAGTAGTAACTGCACATTATCACAAAAAAGATTTTAACTCGTTCTATAACTTAGGCAAAAGTAGGTAACATCACTTAAACTTTTTTAACTCGTTAATGCCCATGCTGATATCGTCAGTGCGTCGCAATTTGAACCGTGCCACTTAATGGCTGTATTATTATATTATAGTGAGTAGTTACTATATATTTTAATATCATGTGGGTATTGCCGTATTGGGTAATAATAATTATTATTGTAATATCATATTGCATTAAATTTGTGTGCTATGCGTATTATATAAAAGTTATAAGATTATCGTTCATAATAATGTCTATCTTTCGACCACGCCCATCGTTGACAATTTTCCCGTCGGAATGTTATCATTTGTAACTGTTATCATCAAAACGATTATTAGTTGCGAAGTATAGCATTAAAAACAAAAAACAAATTCCATTCTACCATCATTATTACTCCTTGTGACAATTTCAACGGCACTGCGTTTTTATTCGTTGTCGTTCGAGTAGAACGCAATACACACTAAATAAAAATTACGCACAGTCATATTGCGGCTATTCGATTGGGAGTGATTAAGTTTCGACCCGTCCGGTATTCATTTTTTCGTTTTGACAACATATCTATATAGTCATGGATAGCACATCAGAAACTTCCAGCGGTTTTTCCACAATGAGTACCAGCGCCGCTAATATTCTTATAAACCCTACAAAAAAGTATTACCGGAAAACAGCTCATAGGTATGTTTGATAAATTTGAAAAATTATATGATTGTTACAATTTGGGTTTGTGTATTATGTGATAATATTAATGAAAGTTATATCATTGTTTTGATATTTCCTATTTTTATCCTCCATCAGTTTCATTAAAATTAATAAATGTTTAGCATAGTATTATACATTAGGTAAGCCTATGACACTTACTTTAGGTATTTAATAGTAATTAGTCAATATTATGTTATAATTGTATACATTATAACTTAGAAATACTGACTCATAAAATATTAATTTTCAATTCAAATAATTTTATTTATCTTAGACAAGTAGTTATGTACTTTTTATAATATAAGTAGGTGCCATTCCATCAATTTTATTAAATAGGAACTATACAATTTTAATACATTTTATTTAAATAATTGGATAAATTCACGGGCTTAGTGTTCAAGAAATATTTAAAGTAGGTCAGTATTTTTAAAACATTAAAATACTTAGCAAAACTCATAAGAATTAAATAAATGCTTTTATAATTATACATTTGAAGATATACAGATTTGTAAAATAAATTTAATTAACCTAACATAGTTATAAGGATTTTGTTGAAAAAGTTCTTATATACTGTAAAATAAACAACTAATTTGATTTTTTATTTAAATTATTTTATTTCTTTTTATTAATATGTTATTCATTTTTAATTAATACTGTTAAGCGTCAGTAAAATACAATTGACTTGAAACCCAAGGGTTCAAAAGAAAATCAAGTATAACAATATTTCTAAGATATCAAAAATGAATAAAATTTATTTTATTAGTTAAAAATATAGTTGATTTAAATGAAATTTTTTATTTTGAATTGTCAAGAGATTGACTTGTTGAGATTCTATTGTACTTAATTTTAATTAAATGATATACCTATTGCGTAGTTATAAAATTATTTTTTTTCTTTTGGTAGTATTAGTTTTATTTTTCATAATCCTGATTGGTCATTTAGACATGAATAGAAATATTATATGATTTTTTTTTTTCTATTATTTATAGAAAAATGTATGTAGGTACATCTATTATAGGATTTTGTAATAATAAATATGTATTTATTTAGTTATGGATTTAAATTCCTAAATTAAATATATTATACTTTTCAATATCTCTATAATATTAAATGCAATTTATGTATTTTATACCCGATTTAATATATAGGAAATCCTAGGTAAACAACCTTTAATTATTCTATTAGTGTTATTTTTTTGTTAAAAATGAGTAATTATTCAATTTAAAACGTATCAGATTAAATAAATAATAACGGTAAGTTTACTAGTTTTTTTTAGTATTTTTAAAGTAATAATGTTCATTATGAATATTTAGTAGCTATTAAATATTTAGTTTATAGTCATTAATAAGCTAAATACTTATTAGTAAATTATGTTGAATACTTAAATTATATTTAATAATTAGTTTATACTTTTTGTATTAATGTGCTTTAATTCAGGGTAAATCAAACTAAGTTATACAATAGGCTAAAAATATGAACTATAATGTTTTTTTTTTTTAATGATAATTACCTAATATCCTTGTTATATAAATATAATTATCTGGATAATTTATTATAAGATTTTTCAACAATATAATAGTTATAATAAAATACAAAATTTCAATCATAACGTTCCAATACCAAACTTTTAATTGTTATGTATACAATAAATTATTTTTTAACATATAAACTATAAAAATAATAATTTTTGCTAGGTAGAATTATAGTTTATTGATCAAGATTATTGTTGTTATCTTTAGCAGCAATATTTAAAATTCTGTTTAAAAAATACACAATTAACTAATATAATTTCTGCATACTACCATAAAATATTTGAGCATGTAGTTTCTATAAAATTTTTACACTGCCAAAAATAATGTAAAATGTATATTACACTACACTAATTATATGAAATTAGAAAAATAACCTATGGTAATTAATCCTTATGGTCTTAATACTTAATCAGTTCTTTTTTTTTGTAGTATATAAATATATTGAATTATAATATTTGCAATATCTACTTAACTGTTAACGGTTTTTTCCTTGTTATTATATATTTGTTGTATAGTTTACTATATTATCATCTATGTGTTATAATTAGGTAATAATTATTTTTTTATGATTTATATGTTATAAATTGTATTATACCACTTCATAACATTTTAATTTTAATAATTAAATACCTACCTATTATAGTTAACAATTTTTTAATGCATCCGTAGTGAGTTGTAGATTATTAAAATTAATGAAATGTTGACAGCAACTCGATAAATTAATAGAAACTATTATTTAAGTCTAGAGGTATTTGGGTCAAAACATTTGCGTAAATAGTGGTATCTTGGGGGCATATTAATGTCTTTTTTAAATGTAGTTTGTGCACTTGTGCATATAATATTTGATTATATATTTTTTTGTTAAAATTTCATATAATATAATTTCAATTTTGCATTGTATTTTCCAATCAACAACCTTGTAATAAATTGTATGACTTTCGTCTTTCAGTGATTTAATATTATTGCAGAAATATGTTTTTAATTTTCATTGCTTTGAGGTTGTAAAAACAATATGAGTACCTATAAGTGAGGACTTATACATAGATATGTGATTAAATATGTTTATGTGTATAATCGTTGTATATTTAGATAAAGACTTGTATGTTACATTGTTATAGATTTCACATTTTATAATTAAGTTTAGAGTTAATATTTGATATGAGCATACAATAAATTAAAATTATAATAAAATAAAATCGGTTGTTATACAATTTAATATTCTTACTAATAATTAAGCTTTTGTATGTACTATTGTACTTATATTTTCTCTGTCTTATCATAATGCTTGTGGATAGATTACTAATGCTTATTTAATCAACATGAATTTCAATTTTATTCTTAAGTAGACACTTGAAGATATATAATACAGTTTATTATTTCTAGCAATAGGTACATACAACTTTATTTCTATAAATGTAGATTAATTTAAATTAAAAATGTTCAATTCTATAATAAGAGAATATTTATTATTATTTATATTTTGAATTTGATATTAAGTATATTAGGCGCATAATATGAGACTGGCATAATGCCTATTCGTGTAAATTTATGTTTAACCTTAAAAAATTATCTATTTTAAAAGTTCTTAATACAAATCGTTTTTACTCTTGAAAATAAATACATAGAATCAATAAAGTAATTTTCTACTTATATAGAATCAATAAATTTAAATGTTTTTGGAAAATCTTAATATACTTTTTTGGTTAGTTTGTAGTAATTAGTAATTACTAATTACAAATATGTGCTATTCCGTTATTGGTAGGTATTTTTTTATATAGCGCCGTGAAAGTAATGCGAAAGCAGTTCCCACGGCGCCGTCGGTTTTCAAACATGAAAAATAAAGGTATTTTTTCATATTTATTTACTTTGAAGTTGATATTTAAGAATTAAATTAATTGTATTAATTTATACTTAATAGAAAAAATTTACTGTATTATAATTTCTAAAATATAAATTTATTTGTAGGTATACATAGTTATTTGTATATACATAAATATTACAAAACTTATATAGCATAACTGTTTAGAATTTACTGTAAAAAAATGTGGAATATATTTGGAGTAATAATTGGAGTATTTCTCAATAGAATTGTAAATATCAGTGTTTATTATCGTAATAAAATGTATTTTTTTCACCGTTTGTTTCTAAATAAATAATATATTACGAGATTTAAATTTAGATGTAACACATTAATTTAATTTTTATTTTTAATTTAGTTTTTAACTCAATGTGACTGATATTTTCTCAAAATAATTTTTATATACTTAGGTATGTTTAAACTTGCTTTAAAGTGTGTTAAATCAAATTAAAGGGAGAATTATATTACGGATTGATCGTTTCAATGTAAAGAATGTATTATTAAAAAGAAGGAAATAGTTATTTATTTTAATCACCTATTTAATATTGACATCAGTTTTTCCTTTTCTAGGAAAACAGTTCTGGAGAGATAAAATTAGTATAAAATAAAAAAATTATCAATAATCCTAATTATAGACCAACTATACGTACATATTATGCTTTTGAAAGATCACTTTGACACTAAAACTTAACGAATAGTAATTTTGATATTAGTGGTTTTTATCTTACTCGTTTAAAAAGTATTGAAAATGTATGAACCTTTTAAATTCAATTTAGAATTTGTACACAATATTTTCGTTATTTTCAAGTTAAAATCATTGGCTGGTTTCAATGTTATGTTTAAAAAGCAAGTAATAAAATATAATATTTAATACAAATATTTTAAATATAAGCAGCTTAATCATTAAATAAGTAATCTATGCGTAAAATGTCAAGTCATAATACCCAAAATTACATATTATATTTTGCCATTATGGTATATCTTAATATTTAAAAAATAGCCATAGATAGCTACGATAAGTAACTTAAATTCTATAAATAAAATGTATTTAGTGAGATTTTATAGAATATGTTATACTATACCTAAATTGATGGGCATCACGTTTTTGGTAAACTTGATAATAGTAACAATTAATACAATAATTGGAGTGCTATTAAGGGTTAAATACTAAGTATTATCAAAAAAAAACCTCACTATATACATGTATACGTACTAGTTTAAATAAATATAATGTCGTGTATAGTATAATAATATTTATTTTAAAATATTTATCTAATTAGCATATTTAAATAAAAATAGAACTCGATTACTTAAGCATCGTCTTTAAATATTGATAATACAAACATTTTTTTATTAAATCAATTGAATTACCATATCGTTATATGTGTTATATAGGCTAGTAAATATATCGTTATATAATGATCATTACTCATATTATATATTAGCCACTTTGTAATAACGTGTATGTAATTATTATTCAAACAACAATCTTGTCAATACTATTATATTAGTTGAAGCAATTTAAAGTAAAGTTTATATATTAATATGTGATAGAAATTGTCATTATGAGTACAATACCTAATAGCAAAAATGGTAAGACGAGTAACTACATTTTGAATACAACGTATTATACACCTATTATTAAGTAAAACAATATCATTATTAGGTAATTACATTTTAAAAGTTTATGTGATGAATGAATTGTGAATTGGAAGTTACTGTATTCCTTACATACTTAAGGCATTATTAATATTTTTTATAATTTAATTTTCTTATTTTAAAACTTTAAAAAACGAATTAATTATAAATACATATAAAGGTATACTTAATATATACTTAACGTTTAAAAATTATATTACATATACATATCAATGATATAAAAATTCATAAATAAAATAAATTTTATGTTTGATTAAATATTAATTTATTTGTATTACTTTCACTATAAAATAAATTATAAGCGCATACATAACTTGCGTCTTGCCGCACGTTAATTTTGCAACTTGATAAACTAGTTGTTGCCTACAGGTTATATGTATAGATTTTCACAATTTAAAATAAAATTATTTATTCAATCGGCTTAAATGTAAGATTATTTCTGCGTAGATATTAAAGATAATTATAAAAACAGTGTGTTTCTTCTTTTGAATTAATGTTTTCTTAGGTACTTAAATCTCGAGATATGTTTACATACTTATAGTAATCATTCATAACTCCGTACTTAAATGTAAATGTTTGATAAATAATGCTAATGATGGACTTAATGAATTGTTTTATACTTATGTAGAATTAGACTAGATTGAAAACTTAATTACAATAAAATATATAACCTTGAGTACATTTTAGAAATTAATATTTTAAAAAGGTATAGGCAAGTGGGCACCGCTCTGCTGTACATCAGGTGTCGAGTGGTTCACTATTATGGGTGTGTTAAGGTTGGATTCAATGATATATTATTATATACGAAAAAAATTTGCTAAGTGGAAACGGTCTGTCACCCAATATTACTAATAAGTATATTTCATATGTTTTTTTAGTGGTAGTTAAAATTAAATATCTATATGTTTATACCATATTATTGTATTACTGATATTAACTTTTTAGTCAATACCACCTTACCGTTCAACAGTTTGAATAAGTTAAATAGGTAACTAATATCTTAAAATTAATCTACATTTGTTTAATTTCGTATAATTAATAATACTCGTATATATGCGTAAAATTTCCCATTTTTCTTTAAATTGTTGTTTGTTTTTTTCTGCGATTATAAAAAAAGTATTAGGGAAATTTTACTTCTCTAAAGAACAAAGCCCAATTTGTTATTCATAACCACCATCAAAGTTAAAAATTGAAGCTTTTTTCGATTACTTATCTCGTGAACATAGACACAAAAAAAAACATCTTTGTAAAATCAATACATTAATTGCCCCGTTTAAAATATAAAATATAATGTATATTCTAATTTGGTTTCGATATAAAATTAAAATGCAGTAAAATAATATTAATTATTAAAGTAAAGTAACTTACGTATTATTTTATTACTATTTATTGAAAAACAAGATCCATCATTATTTTAGTTATACTCATTTAGTCATACCATTTGATTGAGTGTAAAGTTGTACATTTTGACAATTCATATTTAATTGTTTTTAAATTTTAGCTAGCGGTTATATTATGCACGAGTCGTAATAATTGAATTGAAGTACGAGTCTGTTCTATGATAATATATGATAGAATAAAAATAAAAACGTATAAGAAAATCGTTTTATTTTTACAATAGTTTGACTATATAATATATAAAATATGATATCACTGTGAATATGTTATATATTTTTCGTACGTCGTGTATTGTGTTACTGAATGACTTTAAAAGTTCCCATTTCCTTACAGAAAAAAATTGTAAGTAATGATGGACCACATTCGGTAATCATTTCCCCTCCATTCCACTGATGACTGTCGTCGGTTCGATTCGTTAAATATTAACCATTATCTCCGAGAATATGATAATTCACGTGATTATTATTCGTACGCCGCTACTGATTGAAGGCGAAAATATGAAGGTGGAGAAGGAGGAGTATTATAAAGCGGCTAATAAATTTTTTTTCTATCTATCTGTTTGTGATCTATCTGTATACGCAGTTCAGAGTTCGCCGCTGTTGTAGTGTTATAATACTACCACTACTACCGGCCATTTTACGAGAAGCCAGACCAGTGATAATATATATACATATTTAATCAAACTATTCTAGTCGTAGGTTATAACTAATAATTGTTGTACCAAATAATAATTGTAGGCGGCCGTTGTTTGATACGTTCATCATTGAATTCGGGCCACCGTTTCGGTTTATCAGTACGTCATAATATCGTGTCACTATTAATTTGCGCGTTCGCACTTATACAATGTCGAGAATTCATAAACGTAAACAAACGGTGTGGACGAAACCGGTCGTCATTTCAAAACCATTCACTAACCTACCATTAATCAGTGTTATTGCTAGACGTGTTAATTTACACTTTGTACTACCTACTGCAGTATTATAGCGTGTTTGTTTTCGTATTGGCGGTACATTCAGAGTTTCATTTGTCTTAGTGTTGATCACTGTCCATATAATTCGTATAAAAATATAATATCAATTGAATACGATAGGTATTTATAGTGTCATTCATGTATAATTAGGTATTTTAAAAAAAAAATTATACATATAATACTATTTGTCGTCGAACGCCGAAGAATAGAAAATCCTGTACAAGTTCTCGTGACGTTTTATTTTTTTATTATAATTTTTTCTTTTATTATATCACTGCGGCGAGTCACGTAAAAAAAAAATACATTTTTTATTGAACTTTTCACTGCACAACGATGTCTCTAAAATCCAAACTAACGTTGAGGGATGATAAAATTGCTTCCCCGTTGGTGTCACCAAAACTCGCCAGATGTAATTTGTCGGATTGTGAATTGATGTGCTTTTTTAATACGGAAAAACATAGAAGCAACGCAAGGGAAAACTCTCACAGGTAAATAAAAAAAATATTTTTTGCTCCTATTGTGCATAATAATAAACTTTATTTTAACATACATATATTATAACTATAATCATATTCTGAGTTATATTAACACTGTTCAAAAACGAAGAATTGTGTAAGTGTATTATACTTACTTAACTTAACTGTTGCTTAGCTTTCTCATAGATTTTTTTCTTTTGTTTGTATGGATTTTTAAAAGTTGTTACATCGTTTTTTTAAATAATGGGCAAATTACATACATTCTAGTAAACTATACGTGTACACAATAATTAGATATGTTATATTAGTATATTACACATGAGTTTAGTACCTCTCACATACTATGTATAATTAAAATCCATAGTTAAAATTATGACCTTAAATTAGAATTATTTTTAACGAAATTTAACATATCTGATCTGAGGGCGGTCGAGTATACAATATTATTTTTGGTTTTATATTAATAATATGAAAGTTAGCATCACGAGTTGTACATTTTGCGTTTATTATTCTTGTCAATCATTTTATGTTTAAATATTTATAGACCGTCGAACTATTAGTGAATTAAATTATTTATACTGAGAAAAGGTCATTAATTATTATTCTGTGTCTGAAGTAGTCGTTTCATGTGACGTTTTTTTAAATTAGTATTAGAATTATTTTTTTTAACTTATGCATCTGATATTTCTTTACTTTATTATTATTTTTTAATACATATTTATATCATAACAATCTACACATTTACTTGGAATTAAATGCAAACCTTTGTGAGAGACTGACCTAAAGGGTACCGATTGATTAGATAACGTGCACTACGTGATTAGAACAGTCTTGTTCGTAATTTGCTCAAAGGTTTTCAGTTCAATAAAATTCCTTACTTTTGTCTCCCCAAATTAATATTTAAAACACAATTATATATAAGAAAAAAAATTATCTTGAATCAAGGTATATTTAATGAATTCACCCTTTAACATAAATATTAATTACGAGCTCTAAATTTAAAAGAGAAAAATATAAAATATACCGACTACTGAGTATAGAAGATTATTTTAAATTCTAGTGTATCTTGTAAAAGTAATTTTTTAATACCTATCTATATTATTCAATACGATTTTTGTTAATTTGAATAACATTTAACTGATAGATACTAATTTAAACTGTATAGTATATTTATTGATTAATTATGATTTGTCTTTTTATATTATCTTAATAGTCTGCTAATGTTTTAATTGAGATATGTGTACGTGATTGGTCGTTTAAATATATTTTTCTTGGAATTTAGAAATGAAATAATCATTTTGATAAGCATATTATTTTGATAGCGCCAACGATTACTATCTTATATCTAAATGTAAATTGTAATTGAAATATTATACCTACCTATGTATAATATTATATTTAATAGTAATTTATAGTTGTGTAAAAAATATTTAAAACCTTTATACGAAACGATATAAATTTAGCTTAATCATTTGTTTAGAATTTAAATTGGATGTGCTAATTCACTAAATGTTTATAAATGTTATTAGAATTTTAAATACATTATTAAAAATTAAAAAATTATAGCTTAAAACTTTTTAAAAATGCTTAAGTACTTCATAAAAGTATGTTAGTTCTGGTAGTTTATTATATTTTCAGTAAGCGTTTGTTATCACAGGTTAGGTTACAGGCTTGTAATACAGATTTTAAAATAGGATGTAAATTTGACTGAAATCAGAGCCTATTTCGAATACATATATGTGTATTACGCTTTAAAATATGATTGTGGAAAAATATAATCAATGATAGATAATAATTATACCTCCAAGGTTGATAATACATTAATTAATATTGATATTATAGTTTTGTAGTACCTATAATATATGAATGATAATTTATTTGAAACGTCGATGTCTAGAAATGTTTTTCATGATACGATTTTACGATTATTAATTTTTTAAACGGTTGCAACTATAAAGAATCGTTATTTCATTTTTAATCTGCTCAAATAATAATGGGCATAAAAACAGAATTGTCAAATCTATTCGAATTCACTATAATCGATAATTTTTTATAAACTAAGGGGTGTTGGATTTACAAAGTAATTTGATTGTATAAATATAGCTAGGTAAGAAATAAATTCTTGGTATACGTGAATAAAAACAAATTGTTGAAGTATGATTAAAAATTGCAAATTATTTGTTTACGAATTAGCAATTTCTATAAATGACAAACGAGTTTCTTAAAAATGTTAATTACACATTATTATTACTATTATTATTATTTAAACAGACGAATGTTTCTCAAATTTTAGTTAAACCCCAAAATTTGAATTTGAAGAAGAAGTAGGCATTTTCAATAGTTTATAGGTAAAAAAATAAAATAATGGGGGTCACTTGACTGTGCATTATGTAGGTTTAAAGCAGTGATCAGCAATAGGCAATAGGTAAAGGGTAAAGAGAAAATAACTGGACCACCAACAATACTTTTTATTTTAATTTTGGTTTTCCGCACATAATACAGATATTTGATTTTATGATGCATATTTTGGAGACTATTATGATGGCGTTCATCGTTTATCGACGTTGAAAATAATAGTCATGATAACCCAACAATTATTAACTAATAATTAAGTTTTTTTGGCCCTCAAAAATTTGTTTTCAAATTATCTAGACCGCTATAGAATTTAATTGCCGACCCCTGGTTTAAAGTAACAAGATAACGTTAAAATGGTTTTAAATCAACGGATACCTATACTCTATATTATACAGCCTACAATGATAGTTTGAGTTATTTTATTTTCTCGTAAAAATATAATTATGTATTATATAATATAATATAAATTATTCGCCGATTTAAAACGTTTAACGTCTCTATATAATTGTGGTAATCCAGTTGGTCATTATAATAGATGTGTTTAAATCATTTTTGTGTTTAATTAAATTATAAATTATTACGTGAAAAAAACTACTCTGAACTTAAAGTTGTGTCAGTTTCTATTTCTAATGATATATGTATACATATTTTATTCTTGATATAGCAATTGTGATATATTGATACAACTTAGGTTATTAACTTAGAAAAATATTTAATATTAATGCTACATATATGAATAAATAAATTGGTTTTTCTAGATCTAGATAAAGATATAAATATCAACAAATTTGAAAAATAAGTATTTTTTATTGCTGTTGTTTTCAATTGGACTTAGAGCTTCAAAAAGGTTTTTCTTGTTTTTTTCACAGATTAGGTATAGGTATATGTAGGGGATATAATATATATATTAGGCATAGTGCTAGTTCTTTTTTTTCGTGTCCCGACATCTTTGAGCAATATATTCATTTTATTACTGCTATTATTACTTATTTTTCTATTAGAATTTGTAAATTATTTTTGGTCTTATGCATATATTTTTTTAATAATATATTATGTCTTATTGTAATATTAAATTATTGCCGACTTGCTTTGAATACATTCTAGGAATTATACATTAAAATATATTTAGTCTAAAATAAATAATATATTGCAATTCATTTAATATATATATTATATAATAATAATTAACTTACATATAACAATTTCGAGTACCTTCTTGCAATTATATCACATTTAAATTAGGTACAAACAACAACGCAGTTTATACAATCGTTATTTTTTGTTTAAATATCTAAGTTTATTATTGGAACTTTAATTTTAGATTCTGAACGGAGTGATGAATGTATTGATTTTACAATGATGTGTGTGTTTTTTTTTTTTTTTATTTTTTTTTTTTGTGTCTGACGACAACATTTGGAGCAGTAAAAATGCTTCGATTTTGGACTTCAGCCCCTCTTTGAAAAGGAAATCGAATCTAGTTGGTACTTTGGGGGGTCAAAAGTTAAAATTTTTCAATATTTTTTAAATGAGTCGGGAAAAACATAAAAAAAATGACAGAAAAACGGGATTTTTTACGCAAAACCAGTTTTCGACAAAATCGAATTTTTTATTTTGCTATAACTCAAAAACTAATAGATGAAAATACTTGAAACTTTCACCAAATGTTTATATTAGCGTTTTCCATACATAGGTAAATTTTCAAAGAATTTTGACTTTTTTTGAGCTATTTATAGACAATTGAAATTTTTAATTTTTTTTAGTATTTTTTTTTAAAATAACGATAAAATTTTTTTGGCCGGCCAGAAAATCTTGAAAATTTAATACAAGGTTTCTTATAAGTTGTTCTTAAAGTGATAAAAAAAAATCCGAAATCGTTAATCACAATTTTTTTTTATAAATGCTTAAAGTTCGAATTTATACGAAATATGTCAAAATTGCGAAAATTTGCAAGTAATTTTGTGGTTGAAAAATCGTAAAAATTTTTTCTTTTATAACTAAGTTTTGAAAATTTGGTACAAGGTTTTCCATAAATTTTTTTTCAATTATCTGTAAAAAAAACTCGACCGGATTCAGACAAAAAAATTTTATGAGTGTTTGAAATTTAAATTTTTACAAAACCGCGTTAAATAACGGTTTAGCCTCAAACGATTTTTGATATTTGTTGTTATTCAAACAGTATAAGTCGTAAATACTTGAAAAATTTACCAGTTATTTAGATTGCCATTTTCTTTACGTGATTTGATTTTCAAAACATTTTGACTTTTTTTGAGCTATTTATAGACAATTGAAATTTTCAAATTTTTTTTATTTTTTTTTTATAAATGTTGATAAAAAAAATTTAGGTGGGACAAATTACTTGAAAATTTAATTGAAGGGTCCACATAACTTGTTCTAACTCTCATTCAAAAATTATAAAAATACATAGGCACAATTTTTTTTTATTAGCATTTGAAGTTCAAATATTGACAAAAATTCGTCAAAATCATGAATATTTTTCACTATTTGGTAGTTAAAAATTTATAAATATTTTTCTATCAAAAGCTAAGAATTGAAAATTTAATACTATGCTGTCCATAAGTTAAGCTTAGAATAATTATAAAAAAGTTTGAGGATTGTTCAATTTAAAAAATTTTACGTGTGTTTAAAGTTTTAATTTTAATTTGAAATCAAAAATACACGTGTAAAATAACTTTTAACTAATAAATAATTTTCGATTTTTGTTATTTTTAAAAAATTACTTGACTACTTCCTTTAACTTTATCTTGAAAAATTTTTACTTAAATGTTTGAATTTGTTTCAAAATAGATTATATGATATAATTTAAATATAATATATCCTAAACTGACAAATCATCTCCGTTCAGAATCGTTTTTCGTATACAATGATACCTATCATTGCATTCAAATTTAACCTTCCCTAGTCTGAGGTCCATCCCACCCCCTAATGTACAGCAGAGCGATACTCACTTACCCGCTTTTTTATAAATCATGCTTATTTTTAAATTCTGAACGGAGTGATGAATGTATTGATTTTACAATGATGTGTGTTTTTTTTTTTTTGTTTTTTTTTTTTTTTTGTGTCTGTGTACAGCATAACTAGTCGAAATAATGCTTCAATTTCAAACTTTGGGGGTGGTTTCTGATGGAAAATTGGATATCCTTGGTGCATTATAGAGGTGAAAAGTAAACATTTTCCAACAGTTTTCAAAAAAATCGAGAAAAACAAAAAAAAAATTACAGAAAAACGGGAATTTTTACGCAAAACCAGTTTTCGACAAGATCGAATTTTTTATTTTGCTATAACTCAAAAACTAATCGATATAAATACTTGAAATTTTCATAAAATGTTTATATTAGCGTTCTCCATACACAGTTAAATTTTCAACGAATTTTGACTTTTTTTGAGTTATTTATAGACAATTAAAATTTTTAATTTTTTTTAGTATTTTTTTTTAAAATAACGATAAAATTTTTTTGGCCGGCCAGAAAATTTTGAAAATTTAATACAAGGTTTCTTATAAGTTGTTCTTAAAGTGATAAAAAAAAAATCCGAAATCGTTAGTCACAATTTTTTTTTATAAGTGCTTAAAGTTCGAATTTATACGAAATATGTCAAAATTGCGAAAATTGGCAAGTAATTTTGTGGTTGAAAAATAATAAAAATTTTTTCTTTTATAACTAAGTTTTGAAAATTTGGTACAAGGTTCTCCATACATTTTTCTTCAAATATCTGTAAAAAAAACTCTACCGGACTAAGACAAACAATTTTTATGAGTGTTTGAAATTTAAATTTTTACAAAACCGCGTTAAATAATGGTTTGGCCTCAAACGATTTTTGATATTTGTTGTTATTCAAATAGTATAAGTCATAAATACTTGAATATTTTACCAGCTATTTGGATTGCCATTCTCTTTATGTGATTTGATTTTCAAAATATTTTGACTTTTTTTGAGCTATTTATAGGCATTTCAAATAATCAATTTTTTTTTATAAATGTTGATAAAAAAAATTTAGCTGGCACAAATTACTTGAAAATTTAATTGAAGGTCCACAAAACTTGTTTTAATTCTCATTCGAAAATTATAAAAATACATAGGCACAATTTTTTTTTATTAGCATTTGAAGTTAAAATATTGACAAAAATTCGTCAAAATCATGAATATTTTTCACTATTTGGTAGTAAAAAATTTATAAATATTTTACTATCAATAGCTAAGAATTGAAAATTTAATACTATGCTGTCTATAAGTTAAGCTTAGAATAATTATAAAAAAGTTTGAGGATTATTCAATTTAAAAAATTTTACAAGTGTTTAAAGTTTTAATTTTAATTTGACATCAAAAATACACGTGTAAAATTACGTTTTACTAATAAATAATTTTCGATTTTTGTTATTTTTAAAAAATTATCGAATGTAAAATCTTGAAGCTTTTACTTAAATGTTTGAATTTGTGAATTTTTTTCAAAATAGAATATATGACAATATTTGAATATAATATATCCCTGCAGACTGACAAATCATCTCCGTTCAGAATCGTTTTTCGTATACAATGATACCTATCATTGCATTCAAATTTAACCTACCCTAGTCCGAGGTCCACCCCACCCCTAATGTACAGCAGAGCGATACTCACTTACCCGCTTTTTTTTTTTTATGTATTTCGATACTTTTTTTTAACTACCTAGTAATAATAATTTATGAGTTGATAAATCTTGTTCTGTAAAAAATTTTAAATGTTTTTAAAAAGTTCAAAAAGAGCCAAAATATTTTTCTATGTTCAGATAATGCTAATATAAATATTTTATAAAACATTTTAAGTCTACAATTATTCATTTTTTAATCATAACAAAGTCTATTTGATCGGAAATTAGATTGTTTGTACTAATACTTTATTTTCTAATATCGCGTAAATATTAACTTTTGACTCCTCTTAGTACAAGCTAGTTCAAATTCTAAGATAAATACCACCATCAATATTGAACATTTTTAGCTATAAAAAGTGATCTTCTTTGATCAGACAATAAAAAACATATATTTTACAGTTTATGTAATCATTATATATGTTGCCCTGCTTAGAACCGAATACAGAATCTCTAGAACCAAACCATAATATATATATATCATATAAGTTAAATAAACATACTATTAAAAATTATATATATAATATATTATTTTATTACATATAAATATTTTTTAAGTTAAGTATCAAATACATTTAAATTTAATTAGACCTAACATGATATGCATTTTTCTTTGAATTGGTAAACTATGTATTTTTCAAATAGTTATATAGTTAACTGTTTTTGATATTTTTGATTTCGAAGAAAATATACCTACATCAACTTCAACTTTGTTATTTCTTATTATATATGCGTGACTCATCGTTTACTGATAAACCTTTCATCAGGTTTCTAGGTTTTAATGTTTTTTTGGGGTATATGACGTATGATGTCAAAAAATGTTAATTTAAAAATTAAATAAAACACAATAATGCTTGTAGAAATTAACTTCCGTCTTAACTAGATATTGTTTCAAACCTCAGATTATCGTTGGAATTTACACATAATTTTTTTTATTGTTCTTAAAATTTAATTGTTTGGGAAATTTATCTACGTTTTTAATAGAAACACACTTAAAAAATTACGTAGAATATAATAAAATAACGATATAATGTAATTTTAGATTCTGAGTGGAGTGATTAAATCATTAAATATTCATTGATGTGTTTTGTATTTTTCTATATGCACCTTTTGGGGCAGTAAAAATCGCTTTTCAAAAATGTAAATGGTTTCTCGTAACAAAGTTTGTATATTTGGTACTTTTAGTAGTCAACTTTAAAAAATTCCTAATACTTTTTTTTATAGTTATGAAAAACAAAAAAATAAATGAAGGAAAACGGGAATTTTTACGAATTTTTATTGTATAATGCATAACTCATATACATTATAAGGTCTATGGTGTAACTCGAAAATAAATAACCATAGATACTCAACATTTTCATCAAATATTTATATTATCATTTTCTATTTACTTTAAAATTTTCAAAATATTTCGACTCTTAGCTTTACAGGCATGAGAAATTTTTAATTTTTTTCAGGTTTTTTCTCAATAAATGTCAATTCTATACATTATCTGCTGCGTAGAAATACTTGAAATATAGAGTTTATCTTAAGGTACACTTACGGCTGTCCGGATTAAGCAAACTCCGGACTAATGGGATCCAGATTAATGAGGTTTTACTGTAATAGTGTAATACTAATAATATAATAAATGCAATATTTTTGGAAAAAAAAATATTAATCTATCGTAGTATTAAAAGTAAAATAAATTACTTAAATTATAAATGACTATGTTAATGTCTATGTCTATCAAAAACCATATCATGAAATATAATAGTTTGTGATCTGTAGGCTGACAGACTGTCTTCGCTCACCTCACAATTGTTTTTCGTATACAATGATAATTCATTGAAATAATAGTATTCCAAAAACCATATCCAATTAACACCTAATACACAGCTAAGTAATACCCACTTACTTACCTTTTTATTATTATTTTAATTTGGTAGTTTAAATAGTAAATGCCTAAACATTTCCGATTTATTATTTCATTTTACTTCTGAATAAAATATGATTGCTTTATGTCCTAAAATATATGTTACTGTAGGAAATAATACTATTGTCCTGATGAAAATATTGAAGCAAAAGAAATCATTTAAAGTTAATTTCTAGATTAAATTTTCATATATTTAGAAAAAAACTACTTTATGTAAGTTATATAGCGTTAAAAACTAAAATTCATTGAATCGTGTACGTGTGTAGTTAGTGTACTAATAGGTAGTATATTATAATATACTCGTATATTTGTATTTAGTTTTCCGGTATTATATATGGGTACGAATACCAATGGCAATGGTAGGTACTAAAAATATTCCTGTTATACATTATATTTATTTGTGTTAATTCTATAACTTCTTCTAAATAAGGTCATATACCTATGTATTCAACTTGTTACAATCGTCAAGTTCATGTTCGAGGTTTTTGTTTTATTACGTTGATCTATCGACTATCAATATATACATATAGTTATTATTGTTTTTAATATTAATATGGTCATTTGTTGTTTTGGTTTGCTCAATTTTCTGGTTTCATATGTTTTTATATTAATAATACATATGCAATTTTTCTGTTGATGCTTATTTATATTTTTTTATCTTAAAATTCCAAACGTATTTTGAGAGATAAAGAGTAGGCATCATTAAATGTTGGTATTTGAATTTCGTTCAATAACCAATTTTAAATAAATATGCATGGAGCGAAATAACCATTAAATATGTTTTAGTGATCTTTAGTCCATAAAATTATGGACTTAAAATATTAAATTATATTTTTTCCGCGATTGTAACGCAATTAACTTACAATAATTATTATTATCACGAGTGACCAATACGCGCTGTACCTAAATAATATTATAATAAGCCGCTTATAATATAATACTATAATACTGTAATACTGCATATTATGATGTATATATATGTAATTGGTAATAAATCATAATAATAATTAATAAGTATACTATTTGGTATACAAAATATCATATGCTAACGAGATAATATTAAATTATTAACTATTGAGCAAAGAACCGTCATGCTCGTGTGCACATATATAAAGACAATCTCGAGGGAAATGCACATCGTATAGATGTACGAGTATGTAATATCATAAAACAATTATTTAGGGTATCGGATGGGAGACGAGACGTAAATATTTTGTACGTAAATATTTTGTATGACGATTGACGGTCTCAGCCCGTCTACGCTGGGCTATAAATAAATCTATATTTTGTTCTCATACCAACGCCAAAAAATAAAAAAGTTGTAGGATTTCGATAATCGCCTCCATTGTTGTGCAGTCTTAATAATAATTTTGTTCTTACTTCCAATAGTTGATATCTGATTTATACTGGATCACTGAACCCAATTATTTTTCGAATTATCGTGTCATATGGTCGATAAATCACATGACTGGTCATAACCTGGACGATTTTTTGATTGTGGTATAAATTAAATATATCATAAAATCTATAGTGCTAGACTGCCCACACCCCACAGATGCGAGAACCCATAATATGATTGGCATTTTAGCATTTAGCTGTAGGTTGTAGGTGGACGTAACCGTTCAGGGTAAACAACCTAAAATGTATTTAATAAATCTTAAAAAAGTTTTGTATCAAATATATATAATTTTAAGTCTATGTGACTATGTTTAGTACTTCATATACGAACCAAAAAACTGACTCTCAACGCCCGTATGCGCATGCTCAGTCCTCTTATATCGAGAAATTATAATACCAATCTAAAAGTCAAACTTCTAATTTACAAAACCCTCCTGAAACCTATTTGGACTTATGGCATACAGCTCTGGGGTTCAGCAAAAAAATCCAATATCAATAAAATCCAAGTTTTCCAAAATCTAGCTCTCCGACGAATCTCCAATGCACCACCGTACGTCTCAAACCTAACACTACATAACGATTTTTACATGAAAACTATCAATGAAGAAGCTCAATCCTTTTACTTGCGCTTCCGCATGCGACTTCTATCCCACCAAAATCCTCTTATTAAAAACCTCTCTTCTCTAACTCTCCCAGGTAATCCAAGGCGCAGGCTAAAAAGGAAATGGTGTCGTGACCTCTTACAATTACCAATTTAAAATATACAATACATATATATAATTCCAACCATCAATATTAGAAAAAAAAAAAAAAAACAAAAATATATATATAAATAATTCATGCTAAGTGTGGCCAGTGGGCGGCTTCTTATTCAATTTTTCACGTCCTGTCTTCTCTTAACACATAAGCTTATTGTACATTACTTGTATAGATTGTTTAATTCTAATAAATAATAAAAAAAAAAAAAAAAAAAATGTTTAGTACTTATAACAAAATTTTCACAAAGATAAAATGCTGATATATTAACTCGAATTACTATAAGTTTAAAATAATTGTATATCTAAGTAATCAAAGCATACCTATGTTTAATAATATATGATATTATCTTTACTACATAAAGTTTAATAATTTAGAAATTATTTGGTTAAAGTTTCATCTATATTGAGTATATACAATATAAATCTAAAATAAAAATAAAAATTGTTTATTAATTGGCGTTAAAAAAATGTATGTGTTTCGACTCATCAGAACAATTAGTATAAACAAATTAAGTATTTTTAAATATCTATGGGTTATATGTGTCTAAAAATTCTAATAAAAATACCATACTTTTAATATAGGTATAATATATTATTAAAGGCAATATAATGCGGGGCGAGTATATTCGATGAATTACTCTATATGTATATTCATAGTACATAATATATCATATACCACCTTCTCTACGATACTGTTATAGTATCAAGGTTAATGATCTACATATTCCAAAAATTTCATAATAAGTTAATCGATTTACTAAAAGATATTTAATAATTAAAAGCTACGACATTTTCTGTATATTATGTAGGTATATATATAAAGCAGGTATTAATAGGTATTACGCATATTATTGTCGCGTAATTAAGCTACTATAGTCGTCGTACTTTGTGGCAAGAAAAATGGTTTTAAAAGAATAGAATAAACTTAGTTTTTAAAAATTATTTCGTGGTATTGAATATACTTATTGCTTTGGCAATAATATAAGTGTAAAATCATTTAGGCAGCGACGACCTTATTGGAAGTGTTACTATTATTAATGTCACATTTGAAATAGACGATCCCGATGGACGAAGTACTGCAGAGTGTAGAATTTGTTCTTAGCACTCCACGTATTTATGACGAAACTGTGAAAATTATTTCAAATTCAATCTAATTTAGTTTTTCGACATTTATACACTATATGTCAAATGAAAAATAATCATAATAGTACACGAATGCTTTTTGACTAAAAATTGTTGCATAACTATAATAACATTTCATCGTGCAATTAATAAATGTCATCGTTATCTAAATTCTTATGTAAATAGATTAAAATAAACTAATTTCGATGTTTTTGAAGTAAAGTTGAGATTATATAATGACTTTGGCATTTAAAATGTTTCTACATTTTTAATTTACAAATAAACAATTTCACAAAAAAAAAAATAAACATCAACATGGAGCATACAAATATTTAAATCCTGTCGAAAACCACGTTCGTAGAGTAATCTAAACTCAATTAATTTCAAGAATTTGTAATATTATTGAAGAAACAGCATATTCATTTATTATACTTTATTGGTTGACGCTTATTCGTCTACATCATAATTATGATTATTATTTGTTCGAAATTTTTATTTCGTTCGAAACGAGTTTGTCGCATTTGTTGTATTTTACAGTTTACATTTTATTTTAATATATTATTGCGAGACAAGAAAATTATATTTATTTAGGGGTGGGCGGCCGAGTAGCGTGCTTTCAGTTGTAGGTCAAGGAACGCTATAATATAAGCACCTTTAGCGCCATCATCACGTTAAAGGTAGGTAATAATTTATAGTTTCTGGGAGTTTTTCACGTCTAGTTTAAGAAAATTATCGCGTGTGCCTACGCTATATTGCAACATATTGATTATTCCAGCGTCACGACGCACAAACGTGATAATATGTTGTTAACTACTTAGCCTGAGATTATATAATATTATTACGGAACTTTATAATTATTATTTTATGTGTATTGATACATTCTTATTATTGATTTTTAATAGCGTTATTGTACAACAAAATTATAACGAGACCATGTATTATGTATAACATATTTTATATATGAGTATATAATATATATTGTAATAGTCTCCTAACTTATTTACATAACAATATTATTACTAAAATAAACGAAGTTAATCCAGTTCGATTTTTAGTATTAATCATTAATAAAGTTAAACAGGTACTCTAAATATTAAGCTAATATAATATTAGAATCAGCAGCGTAAAGAAGCGTCGAGTAAATTTTGTGCGGGAGCGTAAATTATGGTAAAATTTGACTTAAAATGTAGCTAGAGGTCCACTCACGCATCTCAATGTATCAATATAATATACAATTATGTTATATTTTACATATACAATTAGCATGTTTATAACTATAAGTATTTAAGTTTGAAAATAAATAGTTACACATTATGTTAAAAATATAATCTTATTATATAAAATGGAAATAATAAAAAAAATACTAAATTGGCTATTTAGATTAAAATAAATCAAAAACATCAGTGAGTCATTATTAGATTAAACAATCGTTAGTGTTTTTCTTTTTTGGAAGATGGTTATTATACAATTCACGTTTTTCGTTGAACATGCATAATATTATAACAAATAAGAATACTTACTTATAACACGACCAACGGGACAATGAAGAAAATATCCAAGTGATGACCCCTTTACCACCACAGGCACAACATATATTACGTCTATAAATATAATATATATTAATCGTACTGTACTTAAATTAATCGAGTTAATCGTGTTATCTATATAATGTATAAAAATAGTTGTATAGTTACGCTATTAATTTAAATATAGTTAAATAATATTTATCATGTAATTATTAATATAACTAGGCTAGTATGCATGAACTGTATAATATTTTTACCCAAATATATTACTTTGCGTGTTAAAAACTTTGATTGACAAAATACCAAAAACTTTGCTCGATAAATATCGCGCGAGATTGAAAATCGTCAATTATAATTTCGTTATAGGTACTATTGATTTACCTATCATTGCGCATGTGTCTCACATAATATTATTATTATAACGTATTAATGAATAACGCCGTGACGAACACTCTTCAGCTTGGCGTGTATGTTCACATGCACAGGTATTACGTTATATTATTAAGTATACACTATACACGATAAATCTAGACGAGCTTCCGAATCAAGCGATCGTTTAATTAATGATTATTTATCACACTCTCTGCACGGAACGGCGTTTGCTATCGATGAACTGCAGCCGCTGACCGTTTTTTAGACCGTCTTCATTAATGCAAACAATTAATTGTTTTCATTCCAGAATTTTCGTCAACAGGAGTCTGCACCTGGAGAACATCAAATTCTATGGATTCGACATGGACTATACGTTGGCCGGTACGCGATCGTAACATGGCAATCATTGCCTTTATACATAATATATAAATATATAATATACCTTAATAATTATTATGGTGTACCTGTACATTATTAATATTATAATATGCTTTGTTGATTTTGGCGGCTTCAAATATACCATAAAATGTCCATCTTGACGCCGGTCCATGCCGGGAAGTGGCGGGCTGTATCGTCTCTATTAAATATACCTTAATCACTTTTACGGTATTATTATAAGTTATTATTACCGTTATTATCGTTGTGTTGGCAGAGTACAAGTCGCCGGCCTACGAGAGACTAGGATTTGCCCTGGCTGTCGAAAGGCTCGTGTCGCTCGGATATCCCTCTCAGATTTTGCAGTTCGAGTACGATCCAATGTTCCCGGTGAGGTAAGTACCTTCTTTAAATAGATAACCAACCCGTTTATTATATCTATATTTATGATGTTAGTATACCAGTAATAAATAATAATAGTAAGTAGTATGATCGATGTGGTTTGTTTCAAGTTAAAATAATAATTAGGTTTTCGAGAACAGTTTAATTTCGAAATCATTATTTTTACTTGTACGCGAAGAAACATTTTGAACTTAAAATTGCAGAATAGATGTACATAGGTATGTGTGTATAGTGTATTTGGTTTTGTATTTAAGTTGTTTGTGTTTTAAATCATTTTTATTGGTAGGTAGTACGTACTTGAATCATTATCTATATACTTTACATATATACTGACTTAATCAACTTAATGCTGTATCAAGTGTAATATTGTTTTTTGAAGAATAGTAGTAATTCAATATTATAGGTAAAATTAACTAATGAAAATTGTTTTACAATTTTAATAATTCAATTTTATGGAGGTATAACAAATTTCTAAATAAGTTATCGATAAAACATTTTAAATTATACGTAAGCACAATAATATAAATATAATTTAAAGTTATTTCTAGTAGATATCAAAATGGTGACATTTAAACAAGATCATACTAATTTTTATATACCTCAAGTTTATAACTACGTCACATGAATTATAATAATCAAACTAGTCAAGGTACCTATATTAGACTTGTACCATATATGTATATCAACAGATGGAATAACTTTGGAAAACGTTCAATACAATGCTTTAATAAAAAAGTGGGTATATCGTTCTGCTGTACATTAGGGGGTGGGGTGGACCTTGGACTAGGGTAGGTTAAATTTGAATGCAATGATAGGTATCATTATATACGAAAAACGATTCTGAACGGAGATGATTTATTGTCAGTCTAGGATATATTATAGGTACTTAAATATTGTCATATATTCTATTTTGAAACAAATAGTATAGTTATTATAGTTACTTTATAGTATCTGTTTATATAATAAAAAAAGTATTTGGCCAACATACGCATTATGAGCGTATGAAATTTAATTTAAATTTTGATATATTTCGTAAACATTTGAATTTTAAATGCTTAGAAATAAAAATTCAGAAAAAAAAAATTCAGAATCTAAAATAAATATATTAATATAATTATTAAATCGTAAAAAGTTAAATTATGATAATAATAATAATAACTTGTTCGTGTATATTAATTAGTGATTTATTTATATTCAATTATTCAAAGCAGTGAGTATTATTTCTATTATTTCGTGGTTATCAGTATTTTTATTCTAAAGCCATCTTTAATAACTAAGACTTTCTAAAAATAAATTTACTTGAGATATAAAAATTAAATTTTGAATTAAATTTATGTTTATCAGAAAAAAAAATGAAAATAAATTTTAATGGCTAGATTTTCCAAATTAACAAGTTATTTAAATAATTGAAGAATTGAACAATTCGTTGAATAAATATAATTATAAACATGATTTGGTAATTTATATTTTCATTTTTCATTTTATGCAAAATAATTTTTCATAAACGCTTTAGCAGAAAAAAAATATTTATTTTTACTCAAAATAAAAATACCATAGATTAGATTAACTTGAATCAATGGATCAAGGTCAACTTTTAGATTGGTTAGTCGTCGGCAAACAAATTCAAACATTTAAGTAAAAGTCTCAAGATCCTACGTTTGGTAATTTTTTAAAAAATACAAAAATCGAAAATTATTTAGTAGTAAAACGTTATTTTACACGTGTATTTTTGATTTCAAATTAAAATTAAAACTTTAAACACTCGTAAAATTTTTAAATTTAATAATCCTCAAACTTCTTTATAATTATTCTAAGCTTAACTTATGGACAGCATAGTATTAAATTTTCGATTCTTAGCTTTTGATAGTAAAATATTTATAAATTTTTAACTATCAAATAGTTAAAAATATTCATGATTTTGCCGAATTTTTGTCAATATTTGAACTTCAAATGCTAATAAAAAAAAATTTCGCCTATGTATTTTTATAATTTTTTTTATCGCCATAAGAATAACTTATGAGGAACTTTGTATTAATTTTTCAAATATTTTGACTCAGCCAAAAAATTTTTATCGACACTTCAAAAAAAAAATTCTTAAGAAAATTGAAAATTTCAGTTAAGGATAGCTCAAAAAAAGTCAAAATTCTTTGAAAATTAAACTGTGTATGAAGAACGCTAATATAAACATTTGGTGAAAATTTAAAGTATTTACATAGATTAGTTTTTGAATTATAGCAAAATAAAAAATTCGATTTTGTCGAAAACTGGTTTTGTGTAAAAAGTCCCGTTTTTCCCTCATCTTTTAGGGTTTTTCCCGACTCATTTAAAAAATATTGAAAATTTTTAACTTTTGACCCCCTAAAATACCAACTAGATTTAGATTCAATTTACTTGAGGGGCTGAAGTAAAAAATTGAAGCATATTTACTGCTCCAAACGTTGTCGATAGACACAAAAAAAAAAAAACAAAACAAAAAAAAACATATTATTGTAAAATCAATAAATTTATCACTCCGTTCAGAATCTAAAACGAATCTATAAGTTACAACAGTTGTGTAGTAATATACTAAATTCGGTTCAGCTAAATTTCATAAAAAAAATAAAAATGTATTAATGTAATGGTTTATTTAAATTTAGGGAACTCTGATTTATAAAGCCGCTACTACCATCCGAAGGGAAAGGATTTTCCTAGGTATTCTAAAGTTCTGTACACAATTTAAAATCTATAATATTAGATTAATTTACATAATATAAATATTAATTTATTTTATTTCTTACATTGTTTATACAATACTTATCGCTATCATCTTCTGTAAAAAATATACAGAAAGCGTTTTTTTCTGCGTTACTTAAAAATCTTTCATAAGTAATTGATATAAATGGAAGTTTATATCAATATATGATGTAAAACGTAAAAGCATTTATATTTTAAAACTAGAACTATTAATGTTCATTAACTATTCATGTATTCCAATATTTAAGTTATTTTGAAAGTGTATTAGAAATATTAACATATTATTTATTATACTTAACAATGTATTTTGTATTTTTATTAAAATAAATTATTTTTTCCAGGGGTTTGTGGTTCGATTCGTTGTACGGCACTTTGCTCAAAGTGGATTCCTACGGTAACATACTTGTCTGCGTACAAGGATTTGAGTTTTTAAAACAGTGAGTAATGTACTAATTTATTTTTTTAACAGTAAACAACCATTATCTCGAATTTAGAAAAATATTAACGTTTATGAGAATAATTTGTTTTACATAATTTAAAGTAATTAATAAACAACGTTTTTAAAAATAAATAACACATTTTTTTTAAATATGAAGTGTGGACAAAAAACAGAAATCGTATGATACGTGTGCTTTTTTACCATCAGTTCTCAGGTATATGAGTTGTATCCCAACAAATTCCTGCTCCTTGACGAGTCTCGCGTCTACGTGCTCAACACGTTGTTCAACTTACCCGAAACGTATTTGCTGGCCTGTTTGATCAACTATTTCACCACTTCGCCAAACTACTCAAGGTTTGTTATATGCCATCGATACTAATTATTTATCCAATTGGATTCTGAGTTATTTATTAGTTATTACTTTATTAGTTATTTACTATACTCGAGATTTGTATTTGGCGCTATTGCTTATAGTATATACATATGATGTAATAATAGTATTCATCATATTATAATATGTCAGTACGTAACTACCCAAATTTGGGCCGTAACGTAACTATAAAATACGTGTTGCGCATAATCTTAATGATTATATTATTATTATCGTCGTGATATATATTTTTAATATTATCCTGTTTGTGCTACATAGGGAAAAAACTGGAGTGCGCAGTGGCGATCTGCTGATGTCGTTCAACTCTATATTCCAAGATGTGAGGAACGCCGTGGACTGGCTGCACATACATGTAATGCATACATATTATAATAATAGTAATAATACTATAGTATTACACTTAACCCCAAGTGTCAGGGTATCATTTTACTACGTTTATGTGTATGTTTAAAAAAAATTATATGACTGGTTATAGGTTTAGTGATAGCGTTAGCCTGTCCTTCCGAAACGTAGATCAACCACAAACCCGTAAACCTAACCGTTCCCACGAAGAATTTTATTATTTTATTATTTAGTGTAAGACAGAGGTTGGTAACTAATTTTTAGTGGCTCCGATTAATTTGAAAAAAAATTTGAAGCTCAGAAACTTTTTTTATTTCTTTTTTTTTTGTTTAAATACCAAGTTATTTTGGGTTTACTCAGATACAAATAATGAAAAAAAAATAAGAATAAAGTATAATATTTTTGGTCATCCATTTATTTTCGTTCTGTGGTTCACAGGTCGCCGACCCTTGGTAAAAATATGCCTATGTCAAGCGCGTAGCCGGGGGGGGGGGGGTGTTACAGGTGTAGTAACACCCCTTCAGCGTGGTATACTCATAGATTTACATTTTTTTATTAATAACAATATTAAAATTTTTTCTCATAAACCATTATCTATTCACTTTAATGTGTGTGTACAATAAAGTATATGTAATAAAGTTATTAATTCTATATTTTGACAATTCATTTTGAATAACAATTTAAAATTACTGGTTACGCGCCTATAGCGTATGTGACAAATGGATGTAAATGGATTATTGAATTCAACTAATTGTATGCTAGGACATTTCGTCTCAAAAATATTCCTAAAAATAGAAATAATTTTAACTTTTTAAAAATTAATAATTATAGTTTTATGTTGTATGTACCTACCAATCAAATACTTTATAAAATTATAATAATAAATTAATAAACAATAGAAATAATTTATGCTATATTGAAATGAATAATTTTAATTTTAATTTATAATATATCAAATTAAATTTAAAAAAAATAATTTAATGTATTTCCTTTTAAAAGTGAAATAGTTTGTTGTTGGCTTTAGTTTTAAATTGTTAAAAATTATTTTTTCTACATCAAAGTACTCTTTTTATTTTCCAGGTAGATTATTTTAGCTTTCCAATGATAATAATATTATAAATTAAGTTCCAACAGAGATTACTAAGCTTATAGATCTACCAAATATTAAAATTATTGTGTTATCATCTAATCTATTGTCAGCTATAATAATATATTGGATAATTTGGATCTCAGTTTAACTTAGTACCTTATCACATACAAGTCACTTTTATCATATTACCTATAAATTGGAATTACATTTGTGACATTCCGACATTGTCAAGTATAGTATCTAGTTTTCGATTAATGTTTACAAGGAATTAGATAGCAACAAAAAATATGATTATCATATTATACAATTGATTGTTAGAAGTATATGATACAATAATTTTTTTTAAATACACTATACTATAATTTGTGAAAATGCAAATTTTATTTTTGCGACTAAATGGCTGCTTTCAAACAGTCACGTCCAATTCTCGTTGACTCGTCTCAATGAGCATTATGATTGCAGTCTGCATAAACGATATTTGTTCGCTATCGAACATGTTAACTTTAATTTAATTTTAGTACTAGATACCTAAATATCTATACCACGTATTAGGTTATAGATCACTTTAGAATAGTTTGTGCTATACTCACTAAATTAGATTTAAAATTATTTATTGATTGTTAAATGATTATTTTGTCGTAAATAGGGTGATTTGAAAGAAAGAACTATTCAAAACTTGTCTGATTACGTCAACAAGGACGCGAGGCTGCCTATGTTCTTGGCGAGGATCCGACAAAGTGGTGCTAAGGTGTTTTTGTTGACTAATAGCGATTACTGGTTCACCAACATGATAATGACGTATTTGTTCGATTATCCACACGGTGCTTCGGTAAGTCGTCTGGATCAGCATAACCATCATCATCTGTCGACGATGTATGACAAAACAGTATTAACAATGTCAACATTTTTGGCCCGGATTTAGCCCAGCGAACCACATAGGGACTGGCAGACGTACTTCGACATAGTGGTGGTGGATGCCAGGAAACCGCTATTTTTCAGCGAAGGGACGATCCTGCGTCAAGTGGACACCAAAACCGGGGCTCTAAAAATGGGCACTCACATCGGGCCTCTGCTAAAAGGCCAAGTATATTCAGGAGGTAAATTCTATTGACACGCAATACTAATTGGTAGATGGTATATTATTAATTATGTTGACGTATTGTTTATTATTGTTCGACGGAAAGGCTCTTGTGATATTTTCACCAAACTCATCGGTGCTAAGGGAAAAGACGTCCTATACGTGGGTGATCATATATTTGGGGACATCCTCAAGTCAAAAAAGATACGAGGTTGGAGAACATTTTTAGTCGTCCCCGAGTTGGTCCAAGAGCTGCACGTTTGGACAGATAAATGTCAGTTGTTTGCAGAATTGCAAAATTTCGATATAGCATTGGGAAACATGTACAAGTGAGTGTTTAAAATCGATGTTATAAATCACACATTATACCTATTATACTTATACAAGGCTGTAACTGGAAAATAATTTCGGGGGGTTTTAAGCTAAAAAAATTGTGTTTTGATTAAAACAGAGATTGAAATAGTTATTTTACTACCACATAATATAACACGAAAAAATTTCGGGGGGGGGGGGGGGAGAGTGTAACCCCCAACCCCCCAGATACGGCCTTTCTATTATATTATATACGATTTAAATATTTAATAATATCCATAAATATGCCGAATGTTAAGCTGTAATAGATGTACTTCATTTATTGTAATTTACTTGTAATTACTAGTAATGTATCGGGTTTAAAGTTTATTTTCAAATAATTCATAAATAACATTTTGTTGATTTAGTGATTTGAGAATCACAACGCTAAAATTAATAGGGTGAACTATTTAATCTAAAAACATATATCCAAAAAATTGTTATAATAAAATATATAACGTGAGGAAGTTATCGAGCAAAACGGTTGTCTGGCTGATAAGCGAATGGTTGTTGACTAGGGATCGCAAACAATTATTGATCTCCAGACCCCGATAAATCAATCGTATGCAAATTTATCGCTAATGAATGATCGTGAAGAAAAATTATTACTATGAATATTGATCGACGATCGTTAATACTTAATATTTAAATAGTATTAAAATTAATTTTGAAATGTTGTAAAATTATGCACTATCTGTTAACAAATTTTTGTCATTTGCATGTGCTTTTAAAATTATTTTTGCATAAACTGTGTTAGGTAACAAAAAAAAATAATCGAATGCCCGGATTAGGTGTAAAATCGCGTGGTGGCGTAAATCATCTTATTGTTTTACTTTTTACTTAATACTAATATGTTTGATATTATAATAAATAACGGTATACAGTATTACAACACATTTTAACATGTGTTTTTTTTTTTTTAATTTTTGTCTATAGGAATTTAGACAGTAGTACCAACGAAAAGCCTGACATATCAAAACTGAGAATGGCGATGCGTGACGTCACCCATAAAATGGACTTGTCATACGGAATGATGGGTAGTCTCTTCCGATCGGGGTCCAGACAAACCTTCTTCTCGTCGCAGGTCACGCGATATGCAGACTTATACGCAGCGACGTTTTTAAATCTAATCTACTATCCATTTTCCTATATGTTCCGAGCACCGGCTATGCTGGTAAGTGAAATCGTTTTATTTTAATACGACCATAATATGTTTCTATTAAGGATATCGATGTGTTTGCCTATTATGTGCATGCCATTCTTAAGTATACTTGAATTTATCAATAAATATTCTTTAATGATCGCACGAAACCCTTTATCATTTATACTCAAACACTCGAAAGCCAAATTAACTATTTGGGCATTCAGGTATAAAACCTTGTAATCAATATCCTCAACATCGCATAATTACGAATATTTTGGTTGTATCAACTAAAACGTATCAAAAACATAGATGAATAATAATAATTTTTTCCGTGTATGACAAACTTGACGATTACACGAGTAAATAATAAATGTAAACCTATCATCTTAAAATTAAATAATATTATCGGACATATCATATACTTATTAAAAAAAATTTAATTAATAAACATTGATTATTTCATCCGTTAAATTACAATTATTATCATATTATTATAGTTTTAAAACTTGTTAATTTATTTCTAGTGTCCAATTAAGATTTTAGTATCTATCTTTATTGATTAAATTTAATTATGTATGTATTTATTTTATGTATGTGTGTGTGTGTGTGTGCGCGCGCGCGCACGTATGTATGTGTATAAAATGTAGGTATTCATTACTATCATTCAAAATTATCTAGACAATAATTAAAACTGTAAGACGTGATATTGATTTGTATACTAAAATTACTGTAGAAGACATCTTAAAATTCTATCGCATTAATAGAAATAATGATAATCAATGAGCAGTCAAGAATTGAGTTATTACGGTTGACTTAATGGTCTTTTACAGCACTTTTTTATTTTTATTTATTTATTTATTTATAATTAATAAACGCCTTGTGGACATAGAGTACAAATATAAATTATATATATATATATAAGGATATACAATTACAATACAATTAAATAGTAAATACACTTTTTTTATAGAGGACTCCTGTAAATAAAAAGAGGTAGGTACAAGATAAAAAAAGAAAAAAACAAATAAATACAAAATTAAAGATACAAATTATAATAATTTTTTAAAAAACATTTCAAATCATGAAGAGTCTAAAGAAATAAATCAACTTTCAAGCTTACTTCTTAATGTCAATATTCAATTAATCGAAGTAAAGAGACTATAATGTTTTTTGTACGTTGTAGAGGTGGATCTTAACATGAAATTTAGAAAGTTTAAAAATATTATGATGGATAGTATTTCAGGACAATTTATTATAGTTTAGCAAATGGTGTAGCAAAAATCAGTATAATGTCTTTTAAATTCTAAGGTTTCATAAGTTTCATTATTAAACTATGAATAATGATTTAAATGATAATTCAAATTTATTTGTTTTATATGCTAATAAACATTTATAAAAATCGGTTCAGTATTCGTTCCAATTTTTGATAAAGATTAACTTGGTATGGGCTCCAACTGCTCCAAGTATTGATCCATATTCAAGAATTGACCAAACGAACGAAAAATATAAAACACATAAGCATATATCTATATAGGATCATGAAACTCCTAGCAGTTACGGTTCGAAAACCCAAATACACGAAAGGCTTTATTAAAAATAATATTTACCTATATGTTCAGTATAAAAGACAGATCGCTAGATAAAATAATTCCTAAATTTTGAATGTAATATCATAACTTTTATTATTTTTTTGGTAATGTAAATTCAAGTTATGTTTATTTCTTGTAAATGTTATTTGAAATCATTTATCTGTATTCATATTAAGGTCATCACTCGAACATCATATATTTAATTGATTAAGATAATATTGTAATTTATTGCAGTCATGATGTCATATTAAAATTAATTAAAAAAACGACGGGTGAAGCCGCTCCGCTGTTTAGTATAAATTGCCTTGATCATGACATTCGGTGTCGAATAAACCTCGACAATTGAGTAGGTCACCGTAAAAAATGTAATAAATTAAAAAACCGTTATATGTGATAAAAAATTATTTTTGGCGGAAACAGCTAGTGTCTGCCAGCAGTTCTTTTTAAGGATTTTTAATTATAAATTTATATTGGAATTATTATTAATTAATTTTTCTATTATAATAATATTATATTCGACGGTGGTTTGAATACTTTTTAGTCGTAAATAAATGGCATGTAATATTTTCTAATAACCATATTACTAGCTTTTATTAATTTACTGAAATAAGTCAATGTTGAAGAATGGTATGAATAAGTTCGAAAATTTGTGATACATAAATAACATACAATTAATCTAAAATAAATATTATGTTACATTATTTTTAACATTATGGAATATTTTTATTATTACTTAGGTAAAAAGGCTAAAAGTTGCAAACGAGTTTTAATAAACGCTATTCTAACTAAAATATTAAAATGAAAATTTATATATATTTTTTATTATCCTCATTTTGTTTTTAAATATTGTTCCTGTGGGCCTAAATTAAAAACGTTAACATTTTCACTTAACATCAGTCATCAGTATTCAGTGTACAACGTAGAATCTACTTATTTCAATTCTAATTCGCCACAATCATAACACAATCATAATGCATCGTAAGTGCTGGTTAGGTTTAGTTATTTCTATTCGAATACCTAATTACTCCGATAGAAATTATATTATAGTATCTTAAAAATGATAAATATATAATTACTATAATAATACTGTGTAAATAGTAAATACTTACTTAATTTTATTATATGGTTATTAATATAGATTTACTATTATGTATTATATTATATTACGCCTAAAAATATCACCTTTTATTATCGAATGATGAAAGTAATGGACAATATGTCTGAAGTAGCAGATATATTATGTTATGGGCTATATAGAATATCAGAAAAAGATTTTTCTATTCTTTAAAATATAATATTGTAAAACCTTAGAAAAAATGGAATTTAAACTTACAAATGCAATAAAAATAAGAAAGAAATGCAACATAAGTTTGAAAATTAAATTTGTTTTTTGTTACATTATTTAAACTGTTTTTTAAAGAAACCTAAATTTTGCAATAAGCTAAACAATTCACTTTTTGCTTACTCATATGTACAGCCTCAGTGTGTGAATTTTATCATGAACATTTTTTTTACAATTTATTAATTCAATAATCTTTTAACGTTTGAAATTTAAATTTTGACTGCCCCTTCGTTTCTCGAAAAAAACGTTTCTTTAAATATTTTCATACTTAAGTTATTTGTAAATCTAGAATAAATAGTTCTATTTTGGATAATCGATTCTTCTCGATTCTGTTTCATTTGTGACTGTGTTTTTTAAGTTTTTTAGTAAACCTCTATGTATTTATTTACTTCAAATAATATTTATCGTTAGATAGGTTTGGTAGGCTCCTGTAAGTTATTTGGTTTTTAATTTTTTTAATATTTTTATAGAAAGTAAAGAAGATTTCAACCACATTTTAATGGTAGTAGTGTAGTACCAAATGTTTTATGTGGTGAATGTTTCTTATTTCGTGATTATCACTCATCATCGCTCGTGACTTTTTCATCAGTTGTACAAATATTTACTAAAATAGTAAATCTTTACTAGGTACATTATTTTGGAGCATAATTTCGACGTCTTGGTTTACTCTTTAGCTTTACGTTGGTTTTGCAAGTCTTCAAAGTTCGTCGTACGCCATTTAAAAATCGACCATGCAAAATATTAAAAAGCTCAATTATTATTTTATTTAAAAATGCAAATTTATAAATAAAAATCATACATCAAAAAAAGAATAAAACGAAAATCACAGCCATCGTGTGCACAAAGACGCGAGGCGTGTAACGATTTCTGATCGTGCAACCTCACGATTTTTGGTATTGTCACCTTTACTTAGGTAAAGGTACTTACATATTATATAGTAACACTAGTAACAGTATACTGTATACATCAACATTACAATATTAAGTTAGTCAATAAGTGTATTGCCTGCATCTTCCCTTATCGTAATATACCTACACGCGCGAATCAATTTATATCATTTCATAGTCTTTGTATATTTACAGTGTATTTAGACAAAAATAAATTATAAAAAAATTATAATAAATAGTGAATTGATAGATAATAGTAGATTAAATATTTCATTATAACGCATTGCAGTCGTGCATTAATTCACCGCAAAAAGTTCAATTGCTAGCGAGAATTCAATAACAAACGTTTATAATGATTACAATTAGTTTTAATTATTATAAATTATAATATATAGGTACATGCGTTTTTGTAATGTTAATAATTTTTGATCATGAAAAATAAAATCGTGTTTTGTGCTATATGCGATTTTTGAAAGTGCGTCGTATTGTTTATCGATCGAATAGGTTATCTTTTATAGTATGCATAGATTAAATAATCGCTATTCATTCGTTATTATTTAAAACCAAAAGAAAGAAAAAAATCATTTTAAGATAAAAGGCCAGTATAAGTAACATAAATAGTAATAATATAATATGTATTACTAGTACATCATATTATAATATTTTATTTTATGTTTCAATATGTGCTGTTAAATAAATAACGAAGTAATATCAATATCATATAATGAGTCGAAATCGCGTTTCAGGTCGTTACAAAATTACTAATCAGCTAATTATAAATTTTAAAATAGAACATTACATCCGCGTAGGCGGTTATTAATTATTATATGACCAGTCTACCTATTTATAGATACTGCGCACTTTTCTTTTGGTTTTTATCCGATAAAATAATAATATATTACTCTAAATTTTTCAATCTTACTATATATTTTAAAAAAGACTTCCGTAATTAAAATGTTAAAGTATTTGGTTTATAAATCTACGTGGATTACAGTAAAATTAGTGTGTGCCGCATATGATTAAACGTATAATAATAACGCATTATCAATAATTATTATGATAACCATTTCAATTACGGTGATATTCTCGTCTCGCATATTGTGCATGACATAATGTATGCATATATAATTTTGACCTGGATTTTAACGCTCCATTATAAAATCATAAATAATTATGTAGATACATTTAAAAAAAGGTATTAATGTAACAAAACATAATATTATTGACTTACTCTTTTAGTGAATCGAAAAAAAACTTAAAAGATTTAAATATAAATAAATTAAATAAAAAAACTTGATTATATTCGTTCAATAAAAGATAACATTAAAATATAAAAGTTGTAAATATTATTATATTAATATTTATTAAAATGTTGATAACATTATTATTATTTATTTATTTTATATTATATATAGTTTAAATAAACAAATAGGTCGTTGTAGTAAAAAGTCAGATAATATTCAAACTAATTGCTCGACTACTTCAAATATATTGTGGGTAGGTATCTATAAAAATGTAATAATTTAAAATGTTTAAAATTAAAAAATTAAAAATTAAAATTTCTTATGAGCAGGGTTTGAGACTTATACCTATAGCATTTTTTTTGTGATTTATAATGGTTCTAGATAAAACATAAATGTGTTTCGTGAAATTGTGAAATTCAATACAAATATTTGAACTATATTTTTATTTTTTACATATAACATATTGTATTATTATATATTAGAACATATTTCCGTATACATATCGTTTTCTTCCATTTTGTTCCTCAATAATTTTAGTTGCATTATACTAGACATTTTTTCAGTAATTTTAATTTCATTTAAACATTTTTATATGTAATAAATTCCGAATCCTACGGTTATTATACTTAACTATAGTAAGTTTAACTTTTAATTCTCGGACGGCACAGACAAATCAATATATTTAATATAGTATATTTTAACGTATCATATCATAATTTTAATATGTATTTTGTATCGTGTCTCAAAATTTGAATAAATAATAATAATAACGTGTAAAAATATTTAAATATGATAAAAATTATTATGTAAATACTATAAATAGCAAGTATTAAACTACGAGTATATTAAAATAGCTACTATATACTACACTGAAATAGGTAATAGGTAAGTACTAAGTTTACGCGATATATAAACATTATCGCGTCGTAATAAAAATTAAAAATTATCCACATAAGTAAATATCGTGTAAAAAATATACATTATTCGGACCAGTGGCGTAACTATAAAATTCTAGCCGATGTGCAATATTATTTTGTGGCCCCTAAAAATAGTTATATGAATAAAATTAAACAATTACACATTACATTTATGATGTAAATGAAAAAAACATGTTCTAATGACAATATTTCTACCTGTTTCATGGACGATTTATTTTTATACTCTATACGGGAATAATATTGTAATATCTATGACAGTATGACCAAATAATAGTATAATATTTATAGATAAAATTCTTCGTAATATAAAATATTATGATTTTATTGTAATTTATTATTTATTATAAAATTATTTAAAATTATTAACAAAATATAAAATGTTAATAAACATATTTTAAACAAAGTATCAAAATTCATAGGCCCCCTTTTGAACCTTCTAGGCCCCAGGCCCCGGTGCAATGCACACCTATGCAGCCATGTAGTTACGCCACTGATTCGGACCCATTGATTGAATATTTTATATTATGGAGGGACGCGGGGATATAGATAGTACCTCTTCTAATTACATACAATATTTTTTTTGTATTTTCCTTTAGTGTTTTTTTAATTAAATCATTTTAATAAAATAAGTCCAAAACAAATATCTGTTTTATGACGTGAGGAAAGTAATCCTCCATATACTATATATATATAGTGTTGTATTCTTACCGATTTGGATACTTCTTGGACATTCACGAAAAACCATTTTACTAAATAGATATTATAAAAATAATCCTACTTTTAAATAGTAATAGGACAAAATATAGACAGTAGGCCACAGGGAAATTTATTTTTTGTTTGTTAATAATTATATTATCATCTTACACCTAAAATATATGTTTTACTGGTGTGCTTTCAGATGCCACACGAGTCCACGGTTGCACACGAACATGAACAGAGACTGAGCAAAGAAGATAACGCGGCTACTGCTGCGGCGACATTGAAGACTGTCAGCGAAACGGTGATAAATGCCAGCAAAACTATCACCACTAACGCGGTGGACGAGGCGAGTTTGAAATCGTTTACTAGGTTTACCCGCCTTCTCCCACCACGAGCGTAACTACAGGGCAGGGCCTTTATGCCTGAATTTATTCAATTCTTAAAAATTCTTAAAACCAACACCCGAAACCATTCGATTCCGCCGGATCACAGTAAATTGTGTCCAACTTTTAATTTTCTAGGTGAATTGAGGCCTAAATATTTTTTTATTCAAACGTAAATTACGTTTAGGGATATTTTTGAAAACTCATTTGTTGTCTTCCATTTTTCAAACTTGGATTTGGCAATATATTGTTTTAATATTGGTGCATGCAGTATTGGTATTAGCATTGGTTCGCTATTTATATAATAAATACATTATTACAAATTAGAAACTCGTTAAAATGTGTATGATAATTCTTGAACTTTGCACAAAGTTTAAACGAATAATGTTTGTTTTTTTTTATATATATAGAATTCATGTATCTTTTCCACATTTTGTTCCCTGACTTTTTTTTAAAACTAGTTATACGTTTTAAAAATACCTCGGCTGCAATTTAGTTTACGAAGCATAAGATCTTTTTAGAGGATTTACGTATTCCGGATTCCGCCAGTAAGGCAGCTAGGTACCTTTAAAATGAGGATTTCGCACGAAACTATATAGGTATTATTAAAGAAAAAAAAGCCGGCGGAAAATGTTTTGTTTTAGCGAAATCGAATAGGACCTTCCCCCTCGTGTAGGTACCCACACACCCCACCCGCTTCACATGTCGATGTGATTATGTTATTATTATTTTTTATTGAAGATTCGTGTTTTCCCGATCACAGACTCAGATGCTGCAGGGCACGAACACGTTCAGCACCCAAGTGCCGTCGTCAGTGACGCACACACACGACGAAGACTGTTCGGACGAAGAAGAAGTGCTCGAGACCAAAAAATAACCGACCAAGACAACGATAACAATAACTATTATATCTTATAAATTATAATATTATTTTTTTGTAAATTTTTTTTTCCCCAATCGCGTCTTAACACACACCACCCCACATATACAAACTATTATTTCTATTTACACAATTATATTATGTTTATATTATATCATTATTATTATTTTTACGATCGCGCACGCACATTTTACTCATACAACGATAATAATAATTTACACGATACGAATAACGTACATAATTTTGATGGTATTAACGTCTTCGTCGTGCCAATTGTGAAAACGATTTTTTGCAAACCTTTATCACCCAAGTCCATTATTGCCGGCACTATATGAAATTTATTGGTAACATAACATTGTGAACCCATTCCTGGCCGGCGTATCGCACAATTGCACCTGTATTTTTACACCGATAAAAAATAACGAGTGTCGTCGTAAAATCCGCGTATTACGTGCTGGGGATAACGTCGTGTCATCTGTCATCCTAAATCTGCCCCAATATACCGCATAAATCGGATAAGTCTTTATCCGACCGGACCGACCGATTAGCCCTGCTATTTACTGCAAATTTTCTGGAATTCGTAGAGTATGGGTAACTATTTTGCGAATAGACGTACGACGACGTCGTGGGCTAAAAAATAAATCCAATCAAATGTTTGTTACTACTTTTAAAATGACTGTCGAGATTGTTAATAATTTTATTAGGTAGTGTTAAAATATTATCTTGTATATAGGTTTTGTTATGCAATACATATATATATGTATAATTGTTTAAGCATATGTATTATATAGGTCTACTTGCAGTATCGGACGACGACGTAGGTAGGTATTATATATAGAAGAATGATAAATATTGTATTATTAGGAGCTGCGAATAACGTATCGTCTTCTTCGTCCAAGTCGATTTTTGAACATATATATGTATATATATTTTTTATTTGTACAACATGTTAGTGTTTTTCGACAAAATTTGTAATAACCGAATAGATGTTTATAGGAACTAACATTATAAATTGACAACCTCCCGGTAGGTGTGCAGTATAACTTGTATTTTTTTATTAATTCGTTTTTTATCTATAATATATAGCTAAGGCATCAACTGTTTTTAATATTTACTTTTGAACCATATTTGCGGGTAAACCATTTCTTTTAAATTCTCTGGCTCTAATATGAACCATTAAAAAGTATTTACTTAATAGTATATTGTATACATTTTTTTTAACAAAATATTTAAACTATTTAAATATTATTATGCAGTTATTATAGTTTTAATTACTTTATTAAATCAAATATCCATCAATGTTTTTTTGAGAATTTTTTTTTTTTTGTAAAACAGTTGCATTTTAAAAAATCTAAAAATCTAAAACTTATTAATTATAATACTATATATTTTATTAAAATATTAATTCAGATCCACACAAATAACACAATTAAAAAAAAAAAAAAACTAGTGTGTTTATAGATCATAGACGAGACAAGTAAAGTTACTTGTTTATAATTTTAGTAAGTGTGGGCCCGGCATTACAATTATTGGGAACAACAAATTATATTGAAGAATAATAATAATAATAGTTATAACTAAATAATATTATTTTGTGAACGATTCGACTTTCAAATTTAAAAAAAATCAAAAATTAATTAACGATTAAATTTTAAATGGACATCATGTGTCGAGTCAAATTTAGTTAAAAAAATAAAATAGAAATAGTTATTAGGCCTACTCAAAAATGGTATTCAAAATTGATATTACAATTTGAAAACCCCTTGCTATTCGAGTCACACTCAGTCACTACTGCATGATACCGGCGGGGGATTAGAAACTCGGAATTTTCCAACAAAATAACGCACGTAGATATTTTTATACGTATATAAATTGCTTGTCAAAAAAGTAAAAATTCAAATGCAATGAGTTATCCGATCGAGAAACACCGCCATAAACGTAGGACAAGAAAACTCAGAATTACGTAATGTACCAAAACCTTTCGTCGAGCGCCGCCGTTTTAACGATTTTTTTCCTTAGTTTATCTTCATTACTATTATTATCATTATATATATTGTGCGTTCAATACGCTTCCGTGTAAAGATTATTTTTGTTTTTAGTTTTTTTGTTTTTTTACACAATATTGTTATATATTTAATTTATGTTTTACAATCAATTCGTTTGTTTAATCGATACGTCGAACTCTTATATGATATTATATTATTATTATACCGTGTTTGTGTGTTTGATTTGTTTTTTGTTTTGTTTTGTATCATTATTCGTTGTGAGCTAGAAAATAAAAATTATCATATTATAATACGATAATAAAATAAAATAAGTAAACATATTTATATTTATAATTTTTTTTTAATAAACAATAGTTTTTATTACATATATTTTATTACTTATTTAAAAAATAAAATTATTTAGCTATATATATTAACCCTTTTGCCGAGACGACGACGGCGTGTACGGTCGTCGCGTCGACATTACATTATGATTTATAATATGAAAATATTACATTATTTGCTATTATTATAAAGATGTTTGGATAGGAAGTCCGAAGTAGGTACTGGCAGTGGCGCCGATCCTTTGAATCATCGGTGATTAATGTCACAGGTAATTTATGTGGGTGCATTGGAATTTGAAATTGGTAAAAACTTCTAACTACTATGTCAACAATAAATGGTTGTAAAACAGGAATAAATGAATTTGGTGGATTGGGTTGTGCGATAGGTATACAAAAATTTGATATATTATATGGATTTCAGATGACATCGGCGCCACTGGGTACTGGTGTGGTGGTACACCCGTCATTTGTGTGGATAGCGTTAATAGTTAATACTGTGCGAGACGAGCATACCGATAGATGTGTTTGAACTTAATGCGTATAATGGTTAAAAGTTAGAAACAGAAATAAAATAATTATAATAATACATAATAATAAAATAAATAATAATAATAATAATAAAATTAATAAATAAATAAAAATAACTAGAGAAAAAATCACAGATTAAAAATTGGAAAAAATTAAATATATGAGTTACGTTCAAATATTAAAATACATATAATAAATATATCTATATGAATAGAGTATAAAACGTGTTAAAAAGTACCTAAACACAATAAATGATAACATGTTTTAATATTATACAAGACGAAAGTATTTTAGTGCACATTTTATAATATTATAAAGAACCATAATACGTTCAAACGCGGCTATATTATAATAGAATTATGAATACCGTTGGCATTACAGCGCCACAGTAGAAGGTGTAATCCTCCGTTGAATGTAATCGACTTAAGTTAAACAAACGTGAATAAACGAGATCGCAGTAAAACGTGAAATAAAAAATAACAAACAATTACATTTTAATACCTACAGTAATGACGACAGAAGTAATACGCGACACCGCATATTAGCGATTAAAAAACAAAACAAAAATAGTAAGGACATTATGTTACCATTATTATATATTACTTGGACACGCGTACAGTTAAACCGCGACACACATAATATATTATTATTCGGTTAATATAATAATAACGAACAGTGTTGCGCGCGTATATTATTATTGTCACGTAATAATAATTATATTTACGATAATACGAAACGATGAAATGACGCGCGTCGTAGTTGTGCCAAACGAAAAAATAATTTGACTGATGGGCGCCTACTACCGCGGAGCGCGCGGGGCTTGTCGAGCATAAAAAAAATATAATATTACGTGTCACGTTAAAGATATATAAAACCGATTCGATCGCAATATAATATCGTCTAATGCCATACACCATAATAACCGCTTAAGATTATCAATATTATTATGCGTAGTCTATGACGTACGTGAACCGACGGTCGTGTATCATGATGGGTATCATGATGGGTATAGAGTATACCTATGGGTATAGTCGTGTACGCCGCGCGATCGAGGTAGGCGGGACCATCCCGTACAGGTGTTAAAATTACTATTTTTTTTTTGTCGTCGTTGAAACGTCGTAATTGCAGATGACATGCACACGAAACGTGTCGAGAAAACAAAACGCATCTGATATTAATAGGTATATGTTATTGTCGTGTCGCTAGTATTATATAATATACGCATTTAGATACATAGGTATTGTATCACATTATTATATAGTACGCTCAAGTATAATAATATAATAATAATTATTATTAATAATATATGATTGCGGGGGAGGGGGCGCATATTATATACGGAATAGAACATGTCAGTCTAGGTTTCGGAGTATAGCTAAATAAAACAACGGCTTAAGTACACACGGGACGGATCGGTAGAAATAATAACAATTACAGTAATAATAAAAGAAATAATATAAAATATATAGTTCGAACAATAATTATAAGAACGGTTGTGTATAGTTGAAAGTAAAAAATAAAAAAATAAAAAAAAAATAGTAACTCATTAGTATATTATAATGTGTGGTGCGAAAATAGCGTCGTAAGTGGATAGGACGAGGAAACTGTTGTATTTTTTATTTTTGGAATATTTTGTACTTTAACGCACGGCGTGTTCCGCTCGATCGTCTTCCGCTCGGTCATCGTCTTTGCGTACACGTCACACACGATTTGACGACGACCGCCAATGTGTGCGCGACAAGATACCGCAATCATCGACCGGAAGTGTAACGCACAATCGACTGGGCCGCAGAGGAGTTCCCTTCGTCGGCGATCTCTCTTCTTCCTGGCGGCGAAGGATTGAACAAACACTTTTATATGGCATATATTATATATAGGTACTATTATATATATATATATATTGTGTATGGACGGCAGACGTGCAGGCGGTGTTGGTGTGATTTATTCACTGCAGGCGGACGGTTTGCATTTCCGCTTCAACTGTAACATTAATAAAATATTATACACGAATGTCGCTTAAAAATGTAATACGAAAATAAATTGATTCGCCATCGGGAAATTTGAGTTCCAAATGGACTAGGACAGGCAGCGGAGGTGTATAATACACATATATAGTACACTTAAATATTTGTTATCTTCAGTTCAGTATCAAGGGAAAAAATATATGATTAACCGATTAAGTTGATACGGATTTTACCTACGATTAAAAAATACATGAATTGTATTAAACATTAGTAAATAAATGATGTAATATTGATGTTGAAATATTATATCATATTTGACTATGCAAAAATTAATCAGTTAAATTAATCATATGGAAAATGATTTTTAATTGATGTTTAATCATAGCGTATGATTATTTCAATAATTCAATTATTCTAAATAGTGAAATTTTATTTATTTGAACATTGATATTACATCATCCTAATAAGAGGAATCTACTAGCATATTATGTTGTGTCCGTCTCGCTCTCACAAACGAACAAGGTACAATATAACAATATTTTGTTAATCAGTTACAATTTTTAATGAGGTAAAAAAAATATTAAAAAATCATTAAAATATTGTGCCTATTATCAAACATAAAGAGATATGAACAATATTTATGTTTGTACACGGGTCTTTTACAGTTTTACAATATTTTAATTTGTATGCAAGTTATGGGAATTTTTAAGACTTAACGAACTCGACTCAATTTATTCTATTATTATAATTTATAAGTTACCACATAAAATTGAACTTTTGAACATACACTTGGAATGCTGTATGTTAGTAGAACGGAGAACATGTGTGAATATGTCTTCCTTTTAAGAAATAGTATAATTAATGAAATTCACAAAATTTTTAGTTATAAATACTCGTAGTTATTAAGTTTAATCATCAGTTAATCATTAAGTTTTTTCCAATCACTGCTCATTACAAAACTGACTGTTGCAGACTGATTAAAACCGTAAAACTCTCCTCTCACATTTCGTATAATATGTATAAATAGTGACCTCGGAGTAAGGCTATATTATATTTTATTGTTAAGATTGAATTTAATGTTGAACCATTATATGCTAAGCACTATTCTAAGCTGAAAAGATCGAAGTGCCTATCTGTTTCTAATTTCTATTATAAGAATATTTTATAATATATAATTTATATTTTAAGGTGATTCATTTTTCTATTTTAGTATAATCATAATGGCACGTAAGTTAAACATAAATTAATCTATAACTGAATAATCACATATTAATTTAAATATATTAATTATTATTAAGTTAATATTAACTATAATAACTCATAACAGTCATAACGTATAAATCAATACCGTGCGAAAAATAGTATAAATTGCTTAAAAAAATCAATTTTTTTGAAGATATCATCGTGCATAGAAATACGAGTACATACGTACGTAATGGAGAAAAGTTTCAAATCTTTTTTGTTAAATTTTTTAATAACAAAATAGATATTTTCCGATTAAATAAATATCTAATTTTGGTCAAAATTTGAATTAAAAAATTTCCGAGAAAAAATATTATAAAAAAACCCGGACTTCTATTTTTTTATAATATTTTTTCGAAATTTTACTAAGAAAATTTTGTATACTTCAACTACAATAAGAATAATTTATGAGGACTCTCGAGTTAAATTTTTAAGCATTTTGACTGAGTAAAATATTTTATTAACATTTATCGAAAAAACTCAATAAGTAGTAGAAAATCCAGCGATTTTTCATTTTGAGGGTTGAGATAGATGTACCTAATGATAAATTAAGTAATCGCATATACTAAAAAAAATTTTAAGAAATTTAAAGTTACAATATTTTATTATAAGCATTTAAATTTAGAATATTGAAAAAATTCGTCTAAATCTTGATCTTACAAATTTTTTTCTAATTAGAAATTCGTAAAAAAAAACTATTATTGAATATCTTAGTTTTTACTTATAATGAAAACAAGTTTTCCGGAAAAACATCGATGTTTTAGACTTTTTCAAAATTAAATTTTTATGAAATTTTGGTTATTGATCCATGAATCAATTATATTTGCAAATAATAATTATTTTACCACAAGTTTATGATATTGTATAGTGAAAAACCGTAGAAATTTGAAATTTCCTAGTTTTGAGTTATTTTATTACACTTTAAATTTTGACAAAATTACCTACATATTTAAATTATGAATAACAATATTCATAATTTATAATTCAAAAAAATTATGTGTAGGGACAAAGAACTTTTAAGTATATTGTTATACATTTTAAACACATAATGATATCGAAAAATGTACTATGAAATTTACTTAGTGATAGGTATAATAGACTGATGGACAGTTGCCCATCATTTTTTTTTTTTTTGTAAAACCAATGTGATGTATCATTGAATTCAAATTAATCAAATTGAATACATCCATTGCGGTCTTATTTGACACTTACTTTTTTTTAATTTGTTTGAAAACTATTTAAGAATTTATTATATCGGTATTTTTGTTTTAGAAACACTAATAATTTAATAAAATGTAATTACATTTTTGTGAGTTAAAAGGACGTCATACCTGCGTGTATTGTCTCCGTTTTACTAACACATACTATACTAAAATATATGTTTAGCAGTTTCAATTTTTGTGTTTAGTTTAAATATTAGAGTGAAGTGGCATGTTACAAACTTAAAGGTAAAAACATTATCTATATTTTCTCGTTAATTTTTTACAATATTTTAATTTTTAAGTGAATAATTATTATTTTAAAATATTAATATTTTACATACCTACTCATAACTCGCTGAAAAAATAAAATAGCGTTAAAAAATTGACAAATGAACACAGATTATGTTTTTACATTTAAGTCTGAATAGTCTGATAATAGGTCAGAACTAAGGACGCCCAACCTATGTGTAACGTATTAATCTTAAACAAACACACAGCATAGCAAAATATCTTCATTAAGCGGAACCAATTTAATGCCATTTAGCTTTAGTATTGAATTAAATTGACTAAATTACCAATGGTCTAACTTTATTAAGTAAGCATATAAATAAAGGACTATGAGGTTCCCTAGATAGTAGGTAGATACTATAGATCTTACCTATAAGTTTGACAGTAACTGGTCAGTTCACTCTAAAACCAACTAGTAACTACCTACATACAATTGTTTTTAATGAACGTATATTATTTTCTACCTGTATTGTTTATAAGACTATCTTATTATACGTCCTCTTTGTATTACCTCCTAATACGTATATTATGCATTAAAAGATTAACATTTAATAATTAACACTTTATTTTCAATATTCTTAAATAGACATGTTATTGATTTTAATTTATAAATTTAGCATTACTTAACTACAAAATATAACATGATTTTTGATATCTTGGCGAAAATATGTACTTTTTCACACACACGCACACACGCACGCACGCACACAAATACACAGATACTGGCATATAATTTACGCGTGTAAATAATATCAAAATATATCAACTACTACATTTAAGATGCAAAAACTCTAATAGTTTTTAAAACATTTAAAAACTTTTATGAAAGCAGAATATAATTTATTAATAATTCTACAGTTATTTCTTAACAGTGGCAAAAATAGGTTTAATTTTCAAAGGCATCAATCTCCTGATTTTTTTATAAGTGTATTGCGTCAAATTGTGTTGAATAATTAAGTATAGGTTCTGTGTGAATACTACAAATACTCGAGAATCATTTAAGGAGACTTGTTAAGAATTTAAGTGGGGTAAGCCCCAACCTATTTACACTACTGTAGTTCATAATTATTTAAAAAAAAATAATTCTTATAGGTAACACGTTATTCGTAGTATTCGTACAACATATTACGCAATCAACACATTATATTATGAATTATTATTATCCCACTTATTAAGCACTTATAATATGATAAATACAAAACAAATCGATTTTCAATAATCATTTGTAGTCATAACTCACAATATATACATACTAAATATTTTTGTTCAACAATTATCCTAGAGTGATCGAGACTACCTATAATAAAACTAATAAATACAATACCTACTAAAAAAAATAAAGATTAATTTCGAATTACATGTTTGTTAGGAATAAATACAAACGATAAGCAAAAATCATATACTTCCTGAACATGATATCAATTGAATAATTCATTTGTACTGCAGTCAAATATCAATTATCAATAATAGTACAATATAGGTACATGTTAATTAAATCTACGACCAAACGAAACAATACAGAACAAAACAAAAATACATGCAACAGTGAACCATTTCAGTGCATGCTATTGAGTTGGACAAATACGACGCACACGGAAAACGAAAAATATTGTAGGTACCATTAATTTCGATAACGTTATCGCATAAGACTCTGATGTGAAGTTAATTTCTTGTGGGGCCTAGGCGATATCCCAGCTGATATTAACACATCCACATCAGTCCCGCTCTTCTTAGACCAATCTATTGATAGGCCTACACATTTATATGTACAACTATATATTATTATAATAATATTGTGTCTGTTAACCGTAAATGACATATTTATAAATTGCGATTAATTTATCAAAGGATATTGATTGAGAAACTATTAACGTTTTTAAAAATATTTTATTTGCATAATTTTTAAATGTTATAGAATACCATTATTGAAAAAATATACTTATACGTAATGATAATTTTAATTTTATATACTAAATCAAAATATTTTTTCGTAGTTATTTAGATATATTTAAACAAAAATTGAATTTCAGACAAAGTGTTAATTATAGTTATAAATATATTATTTAAAGTTTAAACGAGCCGAGTGGTTTGCCAGTATTTAACGGTTTATACTTATACGGGCTTTGCGACACACCACTTCGTTCATAAAAACTTTAAACGCTTATAAAATATAATTTTACACATTGAAATGTTTAGAAAAATACCCTATTTAGGAATATAATAATACATAGGTTAATATATTTAACAACTTAATGTAAAAAATATATTTTTAAAAACGTTAATAACTTAGAAAAATTACTCAGTACAGTACAGATATATCCTGATCTTCAATTAAATGGAGCTTGTACACTACAACATAATATTATTACACTAAGTGTAATTAGTGTAAATCAGTTATATGTCAATAATAAAATTGAGCTCTATGTTGCGGACCGACGCGTGCGAGTTACCTTTAGCGTTCCTATTCCGGTGAGACGAGTCTATGAGTGCCGCAGCTAAATTGGATGAAGACGAACCGGACAATACGTAATCGTCTGACTTGTATTTTTCTAACATATTCAAAGACGATTTGCTCTTATTCACAATGCACCGAAGTGTTTTAAGTACATATTATATTATTATTTTACTATTTAATTATACAAGTACCTGAATTGCTTCTTAAATAAGGCTGTTGTTGGAATGGAGATGTAGTTTGGACGGGCGAGTATACGTTTGATATAAACTCTTCGAAGGTACTGGAGTGTTTGTAATTCTTCATGATCATGTCTAATGACCGCCATCTTTCTTCGTAACTGTAAAATGTATTTATTTGAAATTTTACTGATGATTAAGACGATTGCAATATGTGTCAATATCGTTTTAACTTTTAATAGATACAAAAATAGTCAACGTACTGTTGTTGGTAGAAAGGTATCATGCTACGTTTGGCGCACGATGCATTTATTGCCGTGCAACGCACAACATTGGCTAATATTGATTTTTGAACGATGACCTCGTTGTAAAGTGGCCCAAAATATGGTACCTATAGGAAAAAATATTATGGTTAAAAAATAAAGTAAAAACAAACACAAATTATCAATTTTATAATAGTCGTATTTAATCAATTATTCTAATATTTATATCGGTTGTAAGTAAACAATATATAACACATATTTTTCAGTAAACGCCCAGAATTAGAATTTACAAGTAAAAGCTTATTTGGGATATACTTAAGTCCCTAACAGTAACAATATGACAGTTATTTACAGGTAGGTAAAGCTTTTTTGATTAATGGCTACTATGTAAATCTTAATTACTTTAGGTTATTTACACCTAATTATAAACTATATATTTTTACAAATAAGCACGTCATATAAATACAGTCTACTCGCGGTATAACGAATTCCAAGGGATCAAGAATAAAGTTTGTTATACCACGAGTTAACTAAATAGTAATTAATAGTAAACAGTATGAATATTGAATGACTTATATTTTTTTTATGTATTTACAACTTCTAAACTTCTAATCATACATAGGTACTATAGGTATTACAATTTTTTTTTATGAAATGCATTCTTATTTTTAAATATATTTAAATTAAATAATGATTTATAATTATAACCCATAATATAGGCAGTTGCTAATAATCGAAAATATTATTAAAAATCAATTAAATTATACTAGTATTTTCTAAAAAACCGAAAATAAAAACTAAGTAGGTACATAACAATTACAAATGAGATCTAATGAATACAATTAAGAATGATTAATTTTTTCTATAGTACTCGTGCATTTTAGTTTAAGCCAATCATTCTACATATTTATGTGTAAGATTTTACTTACTTCTGGTTTTCTGGAGACTTGAATCCTGAACAAATTGTTTGGTAGAGGGTATATAATGATTAGAACGTCGCAGAACTCCGTAGGAATAATTCCACGTCTGTAATCTTTGGAATGTTCTGACCACACAATGTGCACTTCGTCGTTTCCCAAGTGTCTGGCCTGCGATTCATAAAACGATTTATTATATGACGCAAAGATTAAAACGATGAGCGACTGAAAGAAATGCAATCAATATAACGACGATCGACGCACTTTTTGTATGTATGCTTCTTGCGTAGTTGTTGTCGGCATTCGGGTGGCTACGTGAAATACAACTTCCATGAACGACGTCGAATAATATGGGGTTGTTGTACCGGCGTTTTTGTTTCGTTGCAATCCACCCATAAAACCATTGTGAGTTTCCAGTTCCACCTAATACATGAACGAACAAATAATTGAACTTGATAGAACGGATTTGCAAGACATCAATAGATTTTACCTCCCAAGCTAATGCTGAAATAAAATCTTCGTACGCCTGACTGCCACCAGTGTTTGATATGATCGATACCTTATCTTCTTGGCCTTCGGCCACGTATATGATGGCGATCTTATGAGTGTCTCTACAACACTAAACCACACAATACGTAACAGGTTATTTTATGTTATTGCAACGGGAATATTATGTAATTTAATTATACTGAGCAGTGAGCATAAAGTTATTATATTATTACTTGAGCATCAAGAACGCGAAGTTCTCTCAGGACTTTTTCGTTACGTTCAAGCTGATAGATTTGTCGCCGTTGGTCCCAGCTGGTAAAACCTAATTCCGAAAATAGGGCACGGCCATTTTGAAATGGAGACTTATGTACACTACATTGAGGTCGTTTCTCCATACTTTTGTAAAAATTCAAACAATATTAAAAATTAACGTTTTATTAACACACAAATATTCGACTTACTGATTATAGTGTACAGTATTCAATTTTTCTGTGTAACTGTTGTCCATGAACCTTTGTCCTAAAATTGTACTCATAATATCCTGTTCTAATTGTGAAGTCATAGGAGACTTTACTGCAGGGTTGTTCAACAAAATTTCCATGTCTTCTAAACATTCAGAACTCGTATAACCAACGTACTGAAGTAACTGTTATCATGAAGATGAGATTAATTATATAATTGATATCAACAAAAAATAATTCAGAACATCAAGCATACATCATCTAGATTATCAAGATCGTCTGCAGAATTTTCAAAAGTTGGTAAAACATTAGGAGCTCGATGACGTAAGGTATGTTGGGTTTGACAGTTTGTACTGTATGTTACAACAATCGATTCTTCAGCTTCATTATTTTTTTGAACAGGATTGTTAATAAACAAGTTATCGTCTAAAAGAAATAATATGAATAGTATATTTTAATTTGATTCACTTTAATTAAGTCTTTTAAGTTTAGTTACCACTTTCATGCTCATAGTTAGGACCACAGTACAGTGGAGAAATATCCCAGCATGATTTTCCGACTAAATCACGTTGTAGAACTCGCACTTGATTTAAACCTGTTCTTAGACCGGCTGTGATTCCTCCACCTGGTACTTCTAATGCAGGTAATTCAATTATAGACATGACTAACATATTGGTAATGGACATAAATAACTATAAAATAAATAAAATATATTAATTAAATTAAGTTTAGAAATAAAATATGTAGGTATATTACATGTAAATATTTTGAGCAAAAAAAAAATACCTGTATGCTGGGAACAGTAAATATGTCAATCGTAAGTTGTTCAGAAATAGAGTTTAAAGTGTCATCGTGTTCGGATACCATGGAACATAACCTTGCAGGTCCAATTAGCATTGGAAATTGGCCCAAATGATTTAGCAAATGGTTAATTATCTATCAAATAGTTATAAAACATGTCCAATATTACAATAGTTTTTATAATTTTTTTTTTTAATATTTCAATACAAACCATTCTAGTAGCAATCTGAAGCGAGTGTCGGGTACTATTTAAATGAGTAGGTGTAATAATATGATCACCAAATTTATTATTGCTTTTCGATTCGCCAGACTTTAAATTGTCTAATGTAATATCAAACGTAAATTCATTTGAATATTCTAAATTTACTTCTGTTGCTTTTTTTAGATGTTCAATTGTTTTATCATTACATGTTCTACTCAAAGCATCAATAACCTAAAGATATAATATAGTTTTAACTAAATATTTATTAAACTATCATTGCTATAAGATTATTTAATTGGTTTCTTTAATACTTTATGGCTAATAACATAGTTACAACATACTATTCACTAATAAATTGCAAATATTTGTAGATCATACCATGAATACAGTCATTGATAAGCTTTGCTTAGACCGTAGCTCTAACAAAAGTGGTACAGGGATACACATTGTCCATTCAGCCAAACAAAATACTAGAGATGTTAATAATCGTTTATTCCTGTCACCGATTGGTAACATATTTGCTAATGTTGAAGATAATACCTAAATTAATTAATAATTAAATATCTTAAAATTGTACAACATTTTCCATAATTAATTGAGTAAATTGTGGTGTAGTCAACATAAAATAAATATATACTTGATTGGTAATTATAAATTACCTCGAGTACTTTTGGTGGAATATCAGGATAATGTTTTAACAAGCTTGGTATATAATCACAAAGCAGCAAAACATTGTCACAAGCTACTTGGGAAATTTTTTCATTTTTAAACTGAAAGAAAGAATTTTCATAGTGATTAAATTAAAATAAAGCATTAAATTAAATTTGTTGACATTTACTTGTAAGGCATGTAGTAATGTAATAATCGCTTCTTTAATACAAGGATGTTTACTGTTATTACTTAATTCTTGGCATAAAAAAATGCCCAAATTTGACAAAGAAATACATCTTGCTAATGCTGATGGTTCTCTCTTAGCAACTTTCAACATAATTGTTATTACTGTGTCCTACAAAATAATATAATAATATTATATAATATAATAACATATTCAACAAGATTCAAAGTGTTATTTAAACTTACTTTTATATCGGGACAATATGTAATAACAAACTGATGACAATCTGGTTTAAGATAAGGTACTTTGGTAAGGTTTGAAGGGAAACTTAACAGGGAGCCTAATATAGACACAGCTTCAGCACGTGGAGCCTGTAAAATAACAAAAAAATATTAAACTTAATTACATTTTTTAATAGTAATAGTTAATAAAAAGTGAATAATTCAAAATGAATACAAATTGTTTTACACTAATCAAAAATGACTTATATATACACTCACACACATATATAAATATATTTGACATAACATAATAATATTATTACCAGAACAACGTTTGTTCCACTAAGGACTTCATTGCAAGCGTGAACAAAATCTAATGTAAGCAAAGTAAAACCAGGTAGTTGGTGAGAAAAAAATTCAGAACCAGTATTTTTTAATATAGTGTTGACGACTTCCTGTAAAAGATAATAAAATAAAATATATATTAATTTACTAGGTTTGCAAAAATAATGTGCATAAATGTTTGATTATAATTACTTGATCACTAGAAGTTAAACCGTAATGTAGAACTTTGAAAAATTGTGTGGCATATTTTTGTCCTTGAGGCATATCTCTATTATTTAAAGTCATCTGACATAACAACTTATATGCATGGAGTTTACCGTTTCTGTAAGCTTTTGGTAACTTCAGGGCCTAAACAAAATATTAACATTATCATAATAATTTAAAATTAAACAAAATAAATATAAAGTATTTTTTAATAAAAATTAATTTTTTTTGACACTTTTAACTTGCCTCAAAACACCAAGGGGAAATTACAGAAATTGGTGGAACTAATTCAAGAGACACAAATGTCTCTTCTTCTACCATTCCTTGGTTTTGATATATCTATAAAAAAAATAAATTAATTTATAAATTTAAAAATGAAAGACAAATCCTATTTATTTACTTTGGCCATAGTTGTGCTGAGGTCCAGTAAGTATTGAAATACTTGTTCATGAAGTAAGGGATTTTCTAATGTATTTACATCTCCAAGAGCACTGAGCATTCGACGCCATAATATTGCAGCAACATCGGGTGTCCATCCTCTTACATCACCACCAGACATGACTGACTTTTTATTGGTTACTTTTTCTATAATACGTAAGTAATATCTTAAAACAATGTTTCAACTTTATTCGATTATCTTTTATTATAAAACTTACCTGAAGAAGGATGCTGAGATGACATAATTTCTATTTGCATGTGTGCTTCTTTAAATAAACTACTTTCCATACCAGTTGAAGGTACTGGAGAGGGTGACCTTGAATGCGTGTCTCGCATTCGTAACACTAAAAATAGAAAATTTAATTATTAAAATATTGAAATTAGTAGAATAATTTCTGTACACAGTTGTTTTCAATAAGTGACTTACTTAATAATTGTGATAAATTTTCTAAAGAATGACATTTTCGTACATTAAATAAACACTTAGATGATTTTTCATCTTTCCAGTTATATTTAAGGTCATCTGTTGTTGGTGTTTCTATACAAGAAAAATACTTATGAAATACATAATAATTTATTGATTTTTAATATTATACCAGTTATGTTGAAAACTGTATCAGTGTCACTAAATTTTTGAAATAAATAGTATGATACATCTGAATCACTATTTGATCGTTTTATAAATGTTCGTCTTTTAGTTGTATTATCTGACTGATTGTCTAGGTAAAAAAAAACAAAGTTAATAATAATACCATACAAATATTAAACCAACTCATAACTATACAAGTAATAATCCACAGATAAACATCTATTAAAACAAAACATTTCTGTTTTAGTTTAAAATTAAATATTACTTTGCTTTTGACTTAAATACAATTATGAGTATGATAAATCTAAAAGAAAGAAACGATTAAGGTTATTTTAAAAAAATAAACATATTTAACAACAGATATTAAATGGAAAGACAAAGAAGTCTGTAGCCTCCCATATTTTTTTACTCTTTATGTAAAATATACTATTTTCTATATTCTTGTGAATAGAAACTGAAACCGTTTTTTATTATTTATTTTTAATCAAATTTGTAAAAAATATACTTGAAACATATTTAATAATTATAAGGTTATCAAGATATTTATTTTTAAAATAATTTCATGTATAACATTATTTTGTTTTTGTTATAATATGTATTTTTTTCAATGTTTTCTTTGAAAGTTTTAATATTGATTGAGAAACTCATTAGTTAGTACATGGCTGGATTTTAAGTTTTAATTGTTTTTATTTTAGACATGAGATTAAATTATATGAAATTAAAGTACTTAAGCTTAAATAAAAAGATGTTTAAGACTAAAGTATATAAATATAAATAATTTAACTATTTACAGGCAAGACTGTTTTTATTTTTTGAGATTAAATTTTTATAGTTACCATTTACTATAGAGGTTAAACTGATAAAGTAATATTCCTAAATGAGTGGTTTTTATAATTTATATAAATACAAATATGCAGAAAGAATTTAATTTAGTATAGTATTTATTATAATAAATATAACAAATCTACTCTTCGAAAATTAAATTTACCATGTAAAAATTGTAAGAAGATTTGTTACAAATCAAACAAATCCCAAAAAAAATGTGGAATATATATTTAGAATATATGATATTATATACATTTATCGTTTTTTAACTGTTATAGGCTACAGTCCCCCCCCCCCCCATTCCCACAAAAACTAATCATGCTATACCTAAACATTTGTATAATGGTTATGAACTGTTCAAAAATTATATTTAGTTATACTCAGTTGGCATTAAATTATTTAAGCCTAAATTTCAAACAAATAAAATATTATTAAGATAACTCTAAGATTGATGTATATACATGAGACATCAATATTCAATCAAAATAATGATATGATAAATTAATTACCTGTCACTGAACCTCGTTGTTGGTTTACTCGTGTGTGTGACAAATTACACATGTTATACGTAGAGTTTAGTGTAGTACTACCACGTTTTCTTCTTGACTTTTTATCCGATATACGATCTAATGGCAAATCAGCTAAATCCAGACCATAGACGTGTCTGGCTAATACTCTTGTTAGAGTTTCTAATGTTTTCTAAAATGGAAAAATAATTAAGAATTTAAAAACATTTTTCAAATTAATTTCATTCTAAATTTTCAATAGATATAAATAATATTATAATGTAGAATACTATATAGAAATAATAAGTATACCATAATATTATAGTTATTTTTTATTTAATAAATAAATATTTTGTTTAATTAACATTAATGAAAGCATTCATGAAAAATGAATAATAAAAAAATTAAATATTTTAGAAATTTAAATATGGATATTGCAATTTGCAAGTTTTTAATAATTTTTATTAGATTAATACAGAGGTATTCAAACTTTTTCATCCCAAGGTTCCTTTGAGTCTTCACAAAATGTTGACGGCTCCCAAATTATAAATAACAAAAAAATCAATGTTTATATGAATGTAATAGCATTATGGAAACAATGACACTTGCGCGACAAATGAAAGCTATATGTTTAGCGAATGATTATTGTAGACAATTCAACGTTTCCCAACCGGTGTGGCTCAATTATAATAATAATACGTTTTTCGTAAAAATATTTATTGGTTTTCAATTATATGACGTGGCTCCCTTCGACAACTCCCGCGACGCCCCTGGGAGCCGCGACGCACAGTTTGAATACCTCTGGATTAATATTTTAATAGCAGTATTTTGTAAATAAATCATTGTGACAATATTATTATACATAAATATTTAAAACTTTTATGAGCAAAATACTAAAACAAATATTTTATGTTATCACTTATCCTCTACTATTATACCTATTCAAATTAAAATACTTATAAATAATTTAAAATATCAATATTAATTTGAAAAATTGTAAAATTAAATTCTATTTAAATAGAAACAAATTTAAACCAAGATATACAACAAATAATAAAAAACATATCTATAAATGCACTAAAACTATTTTAATATGTATTTTAATAATTTTGGCCCAACACCTATCCTATTTATTATTACTATTATAACTATTTAAAAAAATTACATCAAATAAAGAAAAGACCAATTAATATAATCATAATTCTGAATATGAACTTAATTTATTTTTTTCATAACAATAAAATTAAAATAATTATTACTTATTTTAAAAGATATCATATATTTTAAAAATAAAGGGTAACAATACAATATATATCATTATTAATAAACAAAACATAATATAATTGTGGTTTAAATGATCAGACAAAGAAATATATTTATAACTATGATAAGTTATTATTATTAATTGATCTATTAAGCAATCACGCAATTTTAAATAATTATTTTTTTGTAAACATCAAGCACAGTGTAATCATAAAATATTTTATTATAAATTATTAAATATACATGTGTTCATAAATCTGAATTTAATTTTACATAAATAAAGTTCATATTTATGTGTACTAACATTGTAATGAAAATGTATTTTAAAACTATGTGATTACATATAATGTTTGTATCTCAATGAAAAAAGAATGGATTTTAATAATATAGCAAAATATAATGTATTTTATATTTAATTATAATTTTTATTATTTCAGCAAATTTCTATTTGTTAATACTGTTATTAAATATTGAAATATATTAAGTATAAAAAAAATACATTTATTTTACATTAAAAATGATGAATATTGCATAATATATCAAGTCTTAAAGCTAGAAATTATATAATTTATTAAAAGAATAAAATATTTATGAATAAACTTATTATGATTTTAGATTCTATGCAGAACAATGAATGTATTGGTTTTACTGGGATTTTTATTTTTTATTTTGTGTCAAATGATACTTTGCATTTTAGAGAAAATATCTTTAACTTCAAGACTTCAAGTAGGTAGCAAATTAAATCTCATTGATACTTTTCAAAATAAAAAATAAAAATTTCATGTATTTATCTTAATAATTGAGAAGTATAAAATATAAGCAAAGAATATTTAAGCAATGTCAATTTTTGACAAAATCAATTTCTAAAAAATGTTTTAGAGCCACAGTATAATTTTAAAAAAGTTTTGAATATCTTTGAAATATTTAAAATTTATTTTATTTTTTTGTTCAGTGATTAAAAAATTTTATGCGAGGTTAAAAAGTTTAAAAAATTAATATAAACATTATCTTATAAATTACACTTATAACAATATAAAAATGTCAAAAATACTTTATAAATAAAATAATTTATTTCTAAAACATTTCAGGTTCACATTTTTATAAAATTGGTTATTTAATCAACAATCAACAATTTTAGTTATTATATTGTAATAAAATGATTCTGATAGGGACGACATTTCAAAATTATGTATATAATTATTTAAATAATTTTATTGTACACCAGTTTAAACTTAAAGGCACATGTATTACATGATATCATAAAATAATAATTAATATATTTTATGATTCTATCAAAACTGATTGTTTTTAACCTACCACATTACTAATAGAAAAATAAAATTACTTATAAAAACATAAGTTTATAATAAAATATCCTTAGAAATATAGGCTGACAGATGATCTCACTCAGAATCATTTTTTGTAATTAATGATTTATAATTGAATTCAAATTCAACAGAACTATTACAGTGAGTTAATTAATAGCAAGCAATTCTAAAAATGTCATGTTTTAGTAGATATACAGTGAATACTAAGATTAATATATATTTTAAATAATCATAATATAAATAAAATAAATAAAACAATACTTACCGACCACTCCCTTATGAGTTCTTCCCATTGAGTAAGTGAACAAAGTACTGTTAGAAACTGATCCCACAATTTCTCAGAAATGGGTACATTTAAATTAGCTTTTATCCAAGTCACAATCAAAGTCTATATTAAATAAAAAGATTAGATAATTAATATTATAATTGCTTAACACTTGGCACAAGCATGCTCAGATTTGAAATTTTCCCCTTATAATTTTACATAATATATGCATGTAGATGTATAACAATTAATGTGATACAATTTTTCTGAATAGTCTCACTTAAAAATTAAATTTACATCAACAAAATACCATTCAAAAAAATTGTTTATTTCAAACTATAAATGCAGAGTTCTGAGTACTAATAATGTAATGTGAACGATAGTTGTAATTATGATGTATACTGTAAACATTTAATATAATAAAAGTAAACTAATAGGTTAAACATTTATTGAATTATTATAAAATACTAAACCAAATAAATGTATCCCCATAGTAGTTAGTAAAAACCTCTTAACCATAACGACTATAACACTACATGCATATATGTTGTATATGTTTAAAGCATTCACTCATAGCTAAAACAAAGTTAGACACATTATTGTGGCCAAGAGCATGCTTGTTTATAAATGCCAATATTTTTATACCAGTCATATTATAAAATGTATATTGAAATAATCTTTGTGTACATTAAACATTAAAAACCATAATATAATTATATAAATATTGAATTTCATGCTACATTTACAGGCACATTTGTTAGACAATATGGTTTCTTATAAAAATTAAAACCAATTGAGTTAGTTTGGAACAACTAATTTACTAATGGGTTATATAATATTATTATGACCAAGAATTTGTGGTGTAATAATAAAATGTAATATTCGAAAGAAAAAAAAATACCTATGGTAAAAAAACTTTACTAAAGTAAATAAATAATTTCTTTTATTGAATTTCTCTCTTAATTTATACTAAATAAATACTTTCATGCTAATAACATTTATTTCACAGTAACATCTTAAAAGAAAATACCTGAAAACGTTCTCTTGTTTTGAAATTCCAGCAGGGATGACTACCAAAATATTTTATTTTATGCCTAAAGAAATTTTTAAATCTAGATGATCAAAAATTGATAGCAACTTAACTGTTCTAGCATTTATAAATATTTAAATATATGAGAAACATTATATACCTATACATTATAAACAAATTTACCATAAAAAACACAACTTTATTAAATATAATTATCAGCATTTCAACTAATATTATACTAAAGATATCTTAAGAAGACTGCATGTATTGTGTTTTTCTCACACACACGTAACATAGATAATCTACATTTATGTATTGATTCTTATTATTTTATTATAATTCATATAAGAACAAATTTACTCATTATCAAATTTGTATAAAATAATTTGAACTATACTCACATGAAGTTATTTTTTCAAATTGTTATTTTAAAATGAGTTTAGGTACTTAAATAATTAATTTAATAAAATTGGTACCTCATTTCAGTACAAAAATTTAAAAAAAATATGTTTGCTCAATTACTGTTATATTTTATCTTTAATATTAACTTTAAACATATAGCAGAAAGAATAAGATACATAGATTTGATGTTACACATATATTTAATAGAGGTAACACATGCAGGTATACAAAGTCCTCATAATGCTCCAATATTTTTACCTGAAATATTGCTGGAGCTAATTTTCCGGATAAAGTGTCTTCTTTTCGTCTGGGTGGTTTTTTATTCAAAACAAGTGTAGTTATTCTTAACAGAACATTTAATAATTGCTCCCTGTATAAATAAAAAATACAATGTTTATAAATTATTAGGAAAAAATATTTTTAACACAAAATTTGTTATTTTTTTGGTATACAACAAATAGTGTAACTACCCTCATATATTTTTCGCCCTACCTAATATAAATTTAATTCTTCGACCTTTAAAACTTTGCCGTGACCAAATTTATTTATTTTATTTATAAGATTAACCCAGTCACACTTATATCACATTGAATATTTTGTTTCAAATTAAATAAAAATAAATTTACAATTACACAAAACCAATATTATTTTATCTGTTATTTTTTGCCCCTGTGGTAACTACGCCACTGTATACAACATTAATACTAAAAATTTTGAAAACATGCAAAAAACCCTTCTATAATCTGTGATGTAATAACTTCAGAAATGATAGAATTATAAAAACTAAAAATTAAACAGAGATTTATTGAGATTGTATTAGCATATTAGCATTACAAAGCATACATTTTTAGAAGTAAAATAACGAAATTTATATTTCATTGATCAACGATCATGAACTGTATATTAAACGATTAATTTCAAATTTAATGGTATACCTCATTACGAGAACGAAGACACGTAGTACCCGCATGTGTAGTATTCGTCTTACACACGTAGGACATAGTGTTTGTTCACCAGTTTCAATAGTGTACTGTTTACTGTTAATTTTTATATTAGAGCGAATTGACCTATTATGATATTTAAAGATAAGATTATTAATTATTATATAGTCTAATAATATTATTATTTTTAAGAAAGTTATGGTCGTTATAAAATATACAGTTTCAAAAAGGTCATAATTTTATTAAAAATAACAATATTAATAAAATCCTATGTGGGACCCTAAATAAGAGTCTTACCTTTAAGTTTTATAATAAGTCCATACACTCTAATATAAAACTGACAGTACACTATTGAAACTGGTGAACAAACATTTGTTATATCGTATGTGTGTAAGACAGATACAACATATGCAGATAAGACATCTTCTTAAGATATTGAGTAAAAAAAGTTTTTAAGTTTTTACATGCATATATTTTCAAATGTATAAGTGAATAAATAGCCATAATTTAAGATAAAACTTTCATGCTGGTAAAAACCTTATCTAATTGATATTTTATATGAATAATTACATGCCAGACTACAAGAAATAAAAGCATAAACTTAGAATTTCAGGTTATAATTATATTTAGTATGATAATATATTTTATATGTCATTATGTAATAATACTCCAAATTTTTAAGTTAAAATGTAGTTTTTAATATATTAATTTATAATAAAAATGAGTTAAAAGAAAAAAAATCAAATTTCTTACCAAGTTTTTAAAGACATATATGTGTGCATGACCATATATCTATAAATATTTAAAACTCGTTTGCAAGTATCCACTTGTTCTTCCAACAACATTGGATACTCAGTACCACTTTGGGCCACAAATACATGTAATGCATTTGTCATAAACAATTGAATGACATTCTAGATCATAAATTTAATTAAGAATTATATTTTCAACCATAAAAATGATAAAATTTACTTTTAGTAATAACAATATATTTAAAAGGGTGTTAGACTCGCATGTCTTGTTTCTGTTTTACTAAGGTACATCATAGCGAATTTGTATTCTGCAGAATATATTTTATGATGTTAGCTTTAATATTAGAATAAATTTACATATCATCAAATTTAAAAGTAAGAATATTATCTAAGAAATGTCATATAATTTTATTGATATTATTCTTAACTTTAAATTTGATAATAGGTAAATTTATTCTAATATTAAAGCTAACATCATAAAATAAATTCTGCTAAACAAAAATGTTCAATATTGTATAGATGTAAGACAGAGACAACACATGTATGTATAATGTCTTCTTGATAATTAAAAAAATCACCTGAAATCCTGCTCTAATATCACCATATTTTGGTTCATATTTAACTGATGGAATTTCTTCTGCATTGTTCTAAACAAAATTTGAAAAAATGTTTACTAATATTTTAAAAATAATTAATTTACAATGATTTTACTTACATCTAAACTAGACATTTGTACATTTGTTCCATCTGGATCCAACATGAAAGGAGGTTGTTGAGAAACCTATATAGTGGACAAATTTTCTTAATTAATGTACCTATAATTACAGAAACCATTATTTTAGATATACATACACTTAATTGAATCCAATCTTTGTACACAGCAATAGTTCTTCTTATTGCCATAGCCCAACTAAAATTCAATAAAAATGCCTGACGAAATATTTCATGAATTAAATTCACATTTTCTCTCGATTTATACAAAGTATCCCTGACAATTTCAAAAGCTACTAATTGAGCTTTATCTCTGTAATAAATATTTAATATTATTAATTCAAAAATTAAATTAATATAGGTATATTATGGTACAAATTTAAAGTGGTGCCCAACCCACGTATTCTATGTGGCCTTTTACAAATTTTCTAAAATAAAAAAAAAATTTAAAAACGTATGAAAACGTATGAAAACATTTTTAAATTATTCATTTTCATATATTATTTTTATTTAAATGTATGAAATCGTTTAAATAATTATTCCAAAAATACAATTATAATAATGATAAAATTAAAAACTACAAAAATGTCTTTTATACTTTGTGGCCCGCTTGAAGATAATTGTTTACCAAAATGGCCCGCCAAAGGAAAAAGGTTAGGCATCACTGGGATAACACATACACAACGTGATACATATTTTTCCTTTTACAAACATAACATAACAATTGTATATTTAGCCATTTCCATTTCATATTATTAGCTTTAATATTAATGTGAATTTACCTACAGCCAATTTTAGAGGTAAGAACATTATCTGTATTGTATGGTTGGATTTATTTTCTATTTATTAATATTTTACTCATACCATGAAAAATAATTTTAAAATGGTCATAACTCGCTTAATAATTAAAATATTGCAACAAACCAACACTGATTATGTTCTTACCTATACATTTTATACTTAAAAATAAGTTAATTCACTCTAATATTAAAACTAAAAATACCAAATTTAACAACTGAATACAAAATTAATGTTCTACGTTTGTAAGACTTAGAAAACCATGCAAATATGACATCCTCTTAATATAATAATAAAAAGCAACTTATTTTCATCTTTTAATTTACCCCATAAATTTTGATATCAAAGGAATATTTGGGTAGTGTTTTTGTTTAATATCTTGAGTATATCCAGCAAGCCATTTTATCACACAAACTCTACAGCTACTATTTGCATCATTTCTGTTTTGATTAGAACAATCTGGTAGATCTGCAAATAAAAATAATTTTAACGTTATGTGATAAGTTGAAGCTTAATAAATATAATTTAGCTTATGCTAACCTGTTGTTTGTTTATAAACATTAGTAGCTGTTGAATAATCCGGAAAAATAGCAGGTAAATAAAATTGTTTGAATTTTTCAAATAAATAATTAAAACAACGCCTTTGACAGTTTTTCAGATCTTTCCACATAATACGTGGAACCTGTAAATAATTATTTATTTATAGAATTTATTTCTTCAAAAAACTATATTATCCATAAAAAATTATCAAAATAATATATGAAGGGTTATGAGGAAAACAATAATAATCTATATTCCTAAAATATTCAGTACTGCAATTTTAAAGTTTCAGAACTCAAAACAACCAAGAGATCAAGTATGAAATAATTCAAAAAAGTTTAATGTAGTTATACAATTTATTTTAGATACAATGAATAAAAAAAAAGCGGGTAAGTGAGTATCGCTCTGCTGTACATTAGGTGGTGGGATGGACCTCGGACTAGGGAAGGTTAAATTTGAATGCAATGATAGGTATCATTGTATACGAAAAACGATTCTGAACGGAGATGATTTGTCAGTCTAGGATATATTATGAAAAAATCGAAAAAAATTTATTAGTTAAACGTTATTTTACACGTGTATTTTTGATTTCAAATTAAAATTTAAACTTTAAACACACGTAACATTTTTTAAATTGAACAATCCTCAAACTTTTTTATAATTATTCTAAGCTTAACTTATGGACAGCATAGTATTAAATTTTCAATTCTTAGCTTTTGATAGAAATATATTTATAAATTTTTAACTACCAAATAGTGAAAAATATTCATGATTTTGACGAATTTTTGTCAATATTTGAACTTCAAATGCTAATAAAAAAAAATTGTGCCTATGTATTTTTATAATTTTTGAATGAGAGTTAGAACAAGTTATGTGGACCCTTCTATTAAATTTTCAAGTAATTTGTCCCAGCTACATTTTTTTTATCAACATTTATAAAAAAAAAATAAAAAAAAATTGAAAATTTCAATTGTCTATAAATAGCTCAAAAAAAGTCAAAATATTTTGAAAATCAAATCATGTAAAGAAAATGGCAATCTAAATAACTGGTAAAATTTTCAAGTGTTTATGACTTATACTGTTTGAATAACAACAAATATCAAATATCGTTTGAGGCTAAACCGTTATTTAACGCGGTTTTGTAAAAATTTAAATTTCAAACACTCATAAAAAGTTTTTGTCTGAATCCGGTCGAGTTTTTTTTACAGATAATTGAAAAAAAATTTATGGAGAACCTTGTACCAAATTTTCAAAACTTAGTTATAAAAGAAAAAAATTTTACGATTTTTCAACCACAAAATTACTTGCAAATTTTCGCAATTTTGACATATTTCGTATAAATTCGAACTTTTAGCACTTATAAAAAAAAATTGTGACTAACGATTTCGGATTTTTTTTTATCACTTTAAGAACAACTAATAAGAAATCTTGTCTTAAATTTTCAAGATTTTCTGGCCGTCCAAAAAAATTTTATCGTTATTTTAAAAAAAAATACTAAAAAAAATTAAAAATTTCAATTGTCTATAAATAGCTCAAAAAAAGTCAAAATTCTTTGAAAATTTAACTGTGTATGGAGAACGCTAATGTTAACATTTGATAAAAATTTCAAGTGTTTACATCGATTATTTTTTGAGTTATAGCAAAATAAAAAATTCGATTTTGTCGAAAACCGGTTATGCGTAAAAATTCCCGTTTTTCTGTCATTTTTTTTATGTTTTTCTCGATTTTTTTGAAAACTGTTGGAAAATGTTTACTTTTCACCTCTATAATGCACCAAGGATATCCACTTTGCCATCGGAAACCACCCCCAAAGTTTGAAATTGAAGCATTATTTCGACTAGTTATGCTGTACACAGACACAAAAAAAAAAAAAAAAAAAAAAAAAAAAAAAAAAAAAAAAAAAAAAAAAAAAAAAACACACATCATTGTAAAATCAATACATTCATCACTCCGTTCAGAATCTAAAAGCGGGTAAGTGAGTATCGCTCTGCTGTACATTAGGGGGTGGGGTGGACCTCGGACTAGGGTAGGTTAAATTTGAATGCAATGATAGGTATCATTGTATACGAAAAACGATTCTGAACGGAGATGATTTGTCAGTCTAGGATATATTATATTTAAATATTGTCATACATTCTATTTTGAAACTAATTCAAACATTTAAGTAAAAGTTACAAGATCTTACGTTTAGTAATTTTTTTAAAAAAATTATTTAAATTATTTAGTAGTAAAACATTATTTTACACTTGTATTTTTAATTTAAAATTAAAATTAAAACTTTAAACACTCGTAAAATTTTTTAAATTGAATAATTATCAAACTTTTTTATAATTGTTCTAAGCTTAACTTATGGACAGTATAGTATTAAATTTTCAATTCTTAGCTTTTGATAGTAAAATATTTATAAATTTTTAACTACCAAATAGTGAAAAATATTCATATGATTTTGACGAATTTTTGTCAATATTTGAACTTCAAATGCGAATAAAAAAAAATTGTGCCTATGTATTTTTATAATTTTTGAATGAGAGTTAGAACAAGTTATGTGGACCCTTCTATTAAATTTTCAAGTAATTTGTCCCAGCTAAATTTTTTTTGTCAACATTTATAAAAAAAAAATAAAAAAAAATTGAAAATTTCAATTGTCTATAAATAGCTCAAAAAAAGTCAAAATATTTTGAAAATCTAATCACGTAAAGAAAATGGCAATCTAAATAACTGGTAAAATTTTCAAGTGTTTACGACATATACTGTTTGAATAACAACAAATATCAAAAATCGTTTGAGGCTAAACCGTTATTTAACGCGGTTTTGTAAAAATTTAAATTTCAAACACTCTTAAAAATTTTTTGTCTGAATCCGGTCGAGTTTTTTTTACAGATAATTGAAAAAAAAGTTATGGAAAACCTTGTACCAAATTTTCAAAACTTAGTTATAAAAGAAAAAAATTTTACGATTTTTCAACCACAAAATTACTTGCAAATTTTCGCAATTTTGACATATTTCGTATAAATTCGAACTTTAAGCATTTATAAAAAAAAATTGTGACTAACGATTTCGGATTTTTTTTTATCACTTTAAGAACATCTTATAAGAAACCTTGTATTAAATTTTCAAGATTTTCTGGCCGGCCAAAAAAATTTTATCGTTATTTTAAAAAAAAATACTAAAAAAAATTAAAAATTTCAATTGTCTATAAATAGCTCATAAAAAGTCAAAATTATTTGAAAATTTAACTGTGTATGGAGAACGCTAATATAAACATTTGGTGAAAATTTCAAGTATTTACATCGATTAGTTTTTGAGTTATAGCAAAATAAAAAATTCGAATTAGTCGAAAAATGGTTTTGCGTAAAAATTCCCGTTTTTCTGTCATTTTTTTTTTGTTTTCCTCGATTTTTTTGAAAACTGTTGGAAAATGTTTACTTTTCACCTCTATAATGCACCAAGGATATCCACTTTGCCATCGGAAACCACCCCCATAGTTTGAAATTGAAGCATTATTTCGACAAGTTATGCTGTACACAGACACAAAAACAAAAAAAAAAACAAAAAAAAAAACTAAAAAAAAAAAAAACACACATCATTGTAAAATCAATACATTCATCACTCCGTTCAGAATCTAAAAATATTAAATTTACATTTTAGATTTTATGAAAAAAAAAATAATTGGAAAAATAAATTTCTTTTGACTATTATTGTTTTTCTCCATAGCCCTTCATATATCATGTTGATAAACAATTATACATACTATGTATATTTCTACCAATGCAGTTACTGAAGCTATAGGCTTAATTAAATTTATTTTGCTAAAATTGTATACCTTCCACGTGGAAAATGAGGATAAAATAAAATTTGAATATGTGTATAGAGATTGTAATTTTTTAACAATTTAGATTAACATACTTTTTTAAAAACAATATTAAATGATATATTAATATTATATATTACTAGCTGTCCCCGTGCACTTTATCGCCCGTACAAAAAAATAATATTCCGTTTGCGCGAGTGAAATTATTTTTACCTATATGGGTTATATGCGAGGTAAAAACAGTTGAATAATCATTGCCCAAATTGTATTTTTAATTGAATAAACATATGTATACATGTGTTAAAGTTAAAAATAGGATTCAAAATTCAACTCATCCTCGCCTACCTATATCTCTCTCTTATGTATAAAATTCTCGTGTCACAATGTTAGTTACTATACTCTTCCGAAACAGTTTGACCGATTTTTATGAAATTTTATATGCATATTCAGTAAGTCTGAGAATCGGCTACTATCTAAGTTTGTATGCTGTGCGATAAGTGGTTCCGGAGTTATGGCCTCTTAAGTGCACATTGCCCTTACATCTGATCAAAATTTCAAATTTTTTTTCTTAATTTTTTTTTATTTTTAACGATTGCTAGGATACTAAAAATATATTTATAAAAAAAAACATAGACAAATTTACCAATACAATTATTTATAGATACAATTTACATGTTAAATATTAAAAAATATTTGTGGTGAGCCACCCTTCACACCTAAAGGTATGAAAAATAGTTAACATCACTCTCTGAGACCTACTGAATATGCATAAAAAATTTCATTAAAATCAGTCCAGCCATTTCGGAGGAGTTTGGTAACAAACATTGTGATACGAGATTTTTATATATTAGATATAAGTGTTCATAATTATTATTCAAATATTTAAATACTGATGTTCACGATAAATACTTTTATAGATGTTTATCGTGATTCATGAGCATCCTCTGACTATGACTATGAAATATTTCACCATTTTTAAAGTAAATACCTAAATAAAATTTATTAGGTTTTATGTAAAAGTATAATTAGGGAGATCACTCTATATCATAGTAGATTTCAAATACTTATATCGAAAATATATTGGAAATTGTCTATACTTCTATAGATAACCTTTATATAGGTACTTTATATATTTTGGAAATTTCATAGGGTTTAGAAACTGATAATCTAAATAATAGTGACAAGTTTCTAATGTCAATGCTTTTTTAATCCAAAAAAGTCTTGTATTAAACATTTTGAGAATGTAAATATTTGTGATTTTGCAAATATTTTAACTTCAAAAACACAATAAGGGACGATTTATTTATCTATTTTTTAATTTCCAAGATGTTTTACTAAAATTAAAATAATTATCAAAATAAAACTAAAATAAGTCAAAATATTTCAAATGTCCATAAATAGCAGAAGATCCAAAATATTTTTAAAATTGTATCATTTCTAGAAAATGTAAATTTATTTGATAAAAACGTTAAGTTATTAGAGTTATTAAGAAAGAGGATGCCAGCGTAGTACTTGTTATTTTTCTCTCTAACCCAAGCGCAACATATAAAATTTTACGTTCACAAAAATGTATTAGCATATATTATTATTATAATCTAGATACTAGACAAGGAACATTCTAGGAACAAGGCTATTATTATTATTAATATTTAGTTACTTATATAAAATATATGGGAATTACCCTGCTTGATGATCGTGAATATTCAATAACAACTCACTCCTCACTTATTATAAAAAAAAAAATACCTAATAATTTGCCTTAATTTAAAAAATTGATACTTAGCATAAGTGCTAAAAGCATAACCATAAATTATATTTTAATGATTAATTAGTACATATTAAAAAAATCAATTTTATTGGTCAATACTCATAAATATTAATTATCAAATAGAAATTTTACAAATATTGTAAAAACCAGTATAGAAAATTTAGGAGTGCTTAACACTCCCAAGCTCCCCCTAGTTTCGCCCATGCACAAGTAGATATGATGGTTTATAATTCTATATCATATTTTAATTTTATGTAATATTTTTGAACTAATTCAAAATCTTTCAGTTAAAAAAAAAATAAGTTATCAATGTTAAATAATTATTTGGTTATATACATTAATTTTAAATACACATTATTGATGTGGATAAATAAAAAAATAATTAGAATAACTATTTATTATATTTATTATTTGTAAAAAAAATTATAGAAACAAAAATGTCTGTAAAATACTGTGAATTTATTTACTTAATAAAAATTAAATAAAATTAATTACTCTGATTTATATTTATAATCAATACATTTCAGTTAGAAGTTATTAAATTTATTTATAAGTTAAATATAATACATTAATCTTTAAAATGATTTACTAAAAATATAATAAATTTGTATAACTTATAGTGTAAACTATAATTATACACTATAGTAAAAAACTGTAATAAATTATCTATATTAATTAATTAATTAACGTACAATTATTTTTATTCCTACTATGAATTTAAAATGAACAAAAATGTTAAATTCTATAATAGTTTATGAGATAATTATATTTACAAAAAGTTTTTTGATAGGTAATTAAGTTTAGAAGACTTTTAATTTATTGCTTAGGATCAAGATTTTTTGTATTTAGATTTTTTGGTGATGCTTGTATAATATTCTAGGTAAAATAAAAATTTGTTTTGATAAATAATGAAATTAAATACAAAGTTTGACTTCACATATTTATGCATACTTTGTTATGTTAAAAAAAAATTACTTATCAAATTTAGGTATTTTTAATGGATCAGTGCTTTGTTATATCTCTCTTACAAATGTGTAACAGGTCAAGTTTACGTTCAGCAGTTTCAACATTGAATCTGAATGGTAAGTATGCTTTAATAATTGAATGAACTAACTTACAATAAATTTAAAAATAACATTATTTTGAGTTTTCTACAATATTTTAATTGTTAAGCAAATGTTGAGTAAGTAAAATATTATAAATTAAAATTTCTTATACCTCAATTAAAAATTTAAATACCACAAAAAATCACATTAGAAAACAAAAAATTTTCTTAACTTTAAGTTTGATTGATTTAAATTTACTCAATTATAAATATTTCAAACTTGATTTAATTATTTTTGTTCATAATTAATATATACTGATTTAGTTTAATATTGATAAGTAATAAGATATTACTAATAAGTTATAATTAAGTTCAAAAATATTGTTATACTTATTCATCAAACACAAAATTATTTAAACAAATTTTAATAAATATAAAATTTAAAATTAAATAGTGTATTATTATTCTTAATTTATATGCCACATTTCATAGGTTATAAAAAAACCTATTTAATTATTTAATTTTTTTTTTCTTTATTCACTTCAAAAAAGTTTCTTTTTATGCATTTTAATTCATATTTACTTAAAAATAATATAAAAATTTGATCATTTAAAGGAATAGAAATAATTTTTGAACCTTTAATTGTACTGATTAAACAAAATATAAGTATATCTTATAAGTATATAAGTATATAATATATCTTAATATAATGTGCAATGATTCCCCCACAAATAATATTAATAGATTATTGTATTTGAAAAACAATATTGTATAGAACTCATTAACTCAATTTAGCCACAAATGTTATGAAAAATATATAATTTAAAAATAATAACTGACTGGTACAATTTTCTAAAGAAATACTGTGTGTGAATTTTAGAATTTTTCTACTCTAACAAGTATTTTCCAAAAAGCGAAAAGAAAAACATATAACAGTAAATCCAATACCTAAAAATTACATCATTCAGTTTAGAGTATTTGACTATTCATTCAAACTAAAGATTAAAATAACTAAACACATCAATAACAATTATTTTATGTATATTTTTTTTAAGAAGATCAATAAAAGGAAATTTTCTTAAATATTTACAATATATTTAAATATATATGCCGGGTTGCATGAACGTTCATTAAATATTTGATGAACCAATAGTACGCTATTGAATGAATAAAAAGTTATTCATCCACTAAACATTAAATAAACGTTCAATAGCGTTATTGAGTCATTAAACTATTGGTTACCAGTCAATTAAACTAATGATCCGATTTTGGTTGAATAAAAATTTATTCGTTCATTAAACAATGGTCGGTAACAACCTATACGTCTTGTCAATAAGTTGTTATCAATTTTCTGTGATAAGCATCAAACTTAAACCATAGAATAGATTAAATTTAATCTTTTCTGTACTTAAACCTTGGTATCATGTTTGAAACCAATACAAAATTATTCAACTGTTTGTGCAACCCAAAACGCTAAATAAAATTATTTAATGATTCAATAAAACTATTCATTAAATAAATTTAAGGAACAGTTTCATGCAACCCGGCAATAGTATAGTATACAATTTATAAGCATTACTACTACTAATAATAATACTTATTTTGATTTTGTATTTTGTAAAATCTAATAATAATTATCAAACTAGACTAGACTAGCTTAGCAAAATATTTATACTTTTATTATCTAAATTATTTGATTTCAAAATTTGTAAAGATTAAAAATAATGTACTTAAATACAAAAATAGTATTTTAAATTATAAATTTTCACTAACACACATACAATTATTTAGTGAATATTATTGAATATTCTACCTAGATTTATTTTAAGATCTCTTTTTGGATTATATTGATGTTTTCTTGAAGAAAGAAAGATTTTTTTATTGTACCTAATGGTAAGAAAGCATCATTGTTACCAATTGTCAAAAATTAGTAAAAAAAGAGACAAAGGGGCTTACACATATTTAAGAGAAATAAATTTATACTTGCAATATTGTAAATCACCAACAGTATTTCTTCATTAAAATTAAAGCTATGATTGTCACACTACTGGTCAATTGTCATGGAATCAAGGGTACTATGTTTACTAGATTAAATTATTTTGTTAAATATTATTTTGAATTATTATACACTAGGATAACATTTTATCTATATTAGTTTTATTATTTTTTTTAATATTTATATATGACTTATATATTTAGTAATCTATGTAAATAATGGTTTAAAATTATTTAAAGCAGGAAACAGTTAACAAAAACATTCGGATTTTTCATTACCAGTAGTGTGATAATCGCAAATCTAATTTTGCTAACCATACAGTAGTAACTCGTGTACACACAAAATTTTTTAAAGAATTTCGGCATACATACAAATCTATATAATAATACATATAAAACTAAAAATACAGCTAATTTATTCCATCTTGATTCATAAGCAACTAAATGAAGAATGATATCAATCAATAAATAATTAATAATTTGAAAATTGTTGACAAAATATTAAAAATATATATTATTAATATAAATTAGGTAAGGCAATATCTTAAATATATATAGGTAGTGAAATATTTGTGTAGTTAATATACACATCAAAAATTTAGCAATATGTAATATAGAGAAAGCCTGCCAAAATAATTTGTATTTCTTCCTATAGTCGTCTATACTACTGACTTTTAATAAATTTGTAAGTAATTGTCATTATTATTATTATCAATTAATATAATTAATAATTTATTCTAAATACTTAGTTAAACACCAGATAAATAATAAATACATTTATAATTATTACCTGATTAACCATTAATTCTAGAAGGGATTCTAAATAGTATTTGACTACATCATCTGGCTGTTTTTCACCCATTTGTGGTGCATATAACAGATTAGTTTCTACAGTACTGACTGGACCTAAATAATAAAAAGAATAATAATTTTAGTATGAATAATATTGTTAATATTATTAATATGTGACTTACCCAACAAATTTTCATGTAAATTAATTGAAGATGAATGGTTATTCCAGAGGGCTGCCAATCCAGGATGTTCAGGTATTGGACTGGAAAACCCAGGTACAAGTGTTGCAAATATTGCATGCACAGAGTCAGGTGCATTATGTCCCAAAATTTGGTACCATAGAATAAAAAATCTAGGATATGCCATAATTAGTAATACACGTGATTTTTATAAATTAATTTAATTTGCAAATAATAATAATTACTTTATCCCATCACGTCTTAACCGCCATGAATTTTCTGGATGTAAAAGTTTGGTTATTATCATACACATACTGTGACATTGCCATCTTTGTGCTACAATTTCTGGGCATAATGTTAAAACTTTTTCTAATATTATTAGTATAGAATCAAGCTCATCCCTATGAATTTTAGTTACTGTAAAAAACATTGAATAAAAGATTAATATTAACAAACACATATCTAAGTAAGTAAATAAAAAAAACCAGTAAGACATATTTAAAGTACCTAATATATTTAATATTAAAGAAAAAAAACAACATAAAGATGTGAGATTATCTCAAAATATAAAACTACTTTAATACATTTTGATACATCCTGAAAATATTAATTTAACCAAAAGAAATGTTGTATAAAATTAAAAGTTTGATTCTACAATCTTTGATAAAAATTAATTTTTGTCTTTTTGAACAATTTGAAAATGTTTTAAGAATTCAAAAAAAATGATTTTAAACAATTAGAAGTTTTAAATATTATAAAACCACAATTAGGTACCAATAAAAAATGATTATCTACCTCTTTGTTTCAAATTGGCTTCAACACTAATGAAACTTTCATAAAATATTTGATAGATACTGCTGTAGTTGCTTTCGAATAAATGTTTAGATTCATTTTCGTCACTGTTGTCTGAAACAATACAAAACGCAATGCACGTCATGATACGGTTTTGATCGCAATACGGAAAATTGTGTTAAACCAAACCAGCACAATATTTTAACACATTGATGTTCTCAAAAACGCAAAACGTACCTAGTAAAAATTTTAAATGTTTGAATCTCGTCGCAGTGTCTTTTTTCGGGTCCAATATCTTGTGTGCCGATTTCTTCACGTCCGTTTGTACTTTTTTACTAAACATTTTTCGGCACGCTAAGTTCTAACATTGTTTTTGATCGATCCAACGTATCGGCCGACGTCGGTGACATGGGTCCATCAGTGGTGCGCGGGACACAACGGACGAGAAACGGTGTCGGTAATGATGATGATATTAAACTGTTACGTCGGCGATCCGGCAAAGCAGCGTGAAGCGAAACCGTTGGGACTTAGCAAAACGCCGCGAAACGATCGACCATCGGACGGGGGACGAACACCACGGAACCGTACATGATTGATACAATGATACCTATATTTTGCGCACGAAATACTGCGGAACTTTCGATCGCTATCAGAGTGTTTTAAATTATCAGACGTGTTATCAAGCGATAAATAATAAAACAATAATAAATAATACGACATCACCAGTAAGTAGTTGTCGTCACAGATATAGATAATAATTATCTATATGCGTCGTTGTCGTACTACAGTCGTGAATAACGTGATGGTGCGGCGACGTATTCGATGGCTGAAACGTTCGGTACACCGTTACTGTTTCCGATGTGTACGCTGTACAAAATCAACAGCAGCGGATCCGATATAAGCACAACGCAATATTTTAATAATATAAATCATATATATTTGAGGCATTACGGCAACCTACTTTTGAAACAAACAAATTTCAAAGGAACATAGTACACATAAATACATAATAATATTATATAATTTTTTTCAACGACGCGAGTCACAAGATCGTCGGATTATTATTGACATGCGACGCGTAAAATACTAAAATTTATGTATAATCTAGTTGTTCCAACCTAACCTATCTATTCAATATTATCGTATCGTAAATATTTATTTAACACCTATTTATTGCCTACTACGCATATAGCTGCATATTCTGTATTCTATATGCATACTACTATGGAGTCGGAACTCGGAATGTCAAACTGAATATTATTATCTTTTGAACATGGTTAGGCGTGATGCGCGATCCAAGAATCATTGTTATTATGACGTCCAACAAGTCTCAAGTGGCTCGGTTTTATTTAAACCATGACAATCCCAAATTACAACATATCGTTAATCCTTATAAATTATTATATTATATTCTCTTTAGGTAACTACGGTTTTTTACTTTTGAATACTCGTTTTCTTAATTTTCGTTTTTGGTTTATAATATTGGTGCCTGGTGGGATGTGGGTTTTCGTTGTACGATAGACAGTCTTGTTAAGAATATTTTTCAAATGTATTCAGAATACATATTTAAATACTTGATGTCATTTGTATTTAAAATACGTATTCAAATAAGTCATTATAAAAGTATTTGAATATAAATACAAATACTTTTTAAAAGTATTCAAAATACTTAACAAATACTTTTTAAAAGTATTCAAAATACTTAACAAATACTTTTTTTTTAGTTCAATAAATTGCATATTATAATTTTATGTTTATTAATATAAAATATATAATATATAATTAACACTATATGCAAATGTTTAGATATTTAAACTTATTTATAAATGTTTCAATAACTAAATACTATAATACTTTAATAACTAATAAGTACCTACAAGTGTCCCGTATGCCATGGTAGAAAGGAGCAGATGGGGGTTTCAGTCATTCTGTTATCTGCTTGTGTTTTGGGAAACCCATAGATAATAAAGATATGGATAGGCCAAACGGTCTTATCAGCAATTTTGAAGGGGAACGATTGAGGCCAAATAAGTATACCTATATCGAGTATCGACTATCATTACAAAAGAGGCCTCAATTGACTTCCCCTCCAGGAACGCGGCCTCAAATATATTTAACATATGCTTGTCCTATCCATTTCTTTATTATCTATGGGGAAACCTTATTTATAAATTCTCATAAGTCAAAACTATTATCATTATAGAATAAAATTTTAGAAACAAAATCTAAATAAGTATATTACGAAAAATTGGTAATTGGAATTTCGAGTTGAACACTAGAATAAAAGTATTTAGTATTCTCGAATAAAAATACCAAAAAAAAGTATTTTTTTTGAGTATTTAAAAATACACGGGTCGAAAGTATTTTAAAAGTATTTAAAATACAAAAAAAGTATTTAAATACAAGTATTCGAATACTTAACAAGACTGACGATAGACTGGCGTCAGTCGCGCCTACTCGGCCTACTTATGACTATATTTTTATTACAATAGTATAAATTATACAATATGCAAACTGCTGTGGTTATATTACGGTTTATGATTACTACCAATATCACTTGCCTAGAATTTTAATGAATTAAATTAACGACTATCAAGAATTTTAATTTTAAAGCAAATTATTATGAGCTTTTTAAACTTTAAATATTTTTCAGTGTTCTAAATTTGAAAAAAAAAATAATCATAAATTAATGAATCTATTTTATAGTAGGTCAATACTCACTAATATTAAAGCTAAAAACGTAAAATTGGTTTGCTGATTTCAAATATGTTGTTGCACGCCAGTCAGTGCGAAGTAAAATTAAAAACAAATAGTTCGCTAACAACCTACTAAAAAGACATAATAACAATAATAGGTAGGCCTATTACGTATAGGCCTGTGCCGCGGCCGTACCTATTTCGGTTTCCTAACTTTCTCTAAAAAAATATACTTTATTGTTTTAGATTCTGAACGGAGAGATGAATGTATTGATTTTACAATGATGTGTGTTTTTTTTTTTGTTTTTTTTTTTTTTTTTGTGTCTGTGTACAGCATAACTAGTCGAAATAATGCTTCAATTTCAAACTTTGGGGGTGGTTTCTGATGGAAAATTGGATATCCTTGGTGCATTATAGAGGTGAAAAGTAAACATTTTCCAACAGTTTTCAAAAAAATCGAGAAAAACAAAAAAAAAAATTACAGAAAAACGGGAATTTTTACGCAAAACCAGTTTTCAACAAGATCGAATTTTTTATTTTGCTATAACTCAAAAACTAATCGATATAAACACTTGAAATTTTCATAAAATGTTTATATTAGCGTTCTCCATACACAGTTAAATTTTCAATGAATTTTGACTTTTTTTGAGTTATTTATAGACAATTAAAATTTTTAATTTTTTTTAGTATTTTTTTTTAAAATAACGATAAAAATTTTTTGGCCGGCCAGAAAATCTTAAAATTTTAATGCGAGGTTTCTTATGAGTTGTTCTTAAAGTGATAAAAAAAAAATCCGAAATCGTTAGTCACAATTTTTTTTTATAAGTGCTTAAAGTTCGAATTTATACGAAATATGTCAAAATTGCGAAAATTGGCAAGTAATTTTGTGGTTGAAAAATAATAAAAATTTTTTCTTTTATAACTAAGTTTTGAAAATTTGGTACAAGGTTCTCCATACATTTTTCTTCAAATATCTGTAAAAAAAACTCTACCGGACTAAGACAATTTTTATGAGTGTTTGAAATTTAAATTTTTACAAAACCGCGTTAAATAACGGTTTAGCATCAAACTATTTTTGATATTTGTTGTTATTCAAACAGTATAAGTCGTAGATACTTGAAAATTTTACCAGTTATTTAGATTGCCTTTTTCTTTACGTGATTTGATTTTCAAAACATTTTGACATTTTTTGAGCTATTAATAGACAATTGAAATTTTCAATTTTTTTTTCTTTTTTTTTTATAAATGTTGATAAAAAAAATTTAGCTGTGACAAATAATTTGAAAATTTAATTGAAAGGTCCATAAAACTTGTTCTAACTCTCATTCAAAAATTATAAAAATACATAGGCACAATTTTTTTTTATTAGCATTTGAAGTTCAAATATTGACAAAAATTCGTCAAAATCATGAATATTTTTCACTATTTGGTAGTTAAAAATGTATAAATATTTTACTATCAAAAGCTAAGAATTGAAAATTTAATACTATGCTGTCCATAAGTTAAGCTTAGAATAATTATAAAAAATATTAAAAAGCGGGTAAGTAGGTATCGCTCTGCTGTATATTAGGGGGTGTGGTGGACCTCAGACTATGGTAGGTTAAATTTGAATGCAATGATAGGTATCATTGTATACGAAAAACGATTCTGAACGAAGATGATTTGTCAGTTTAGGATATATTATATTTAAATATTGTCAAATATTCTATTTTGAAACAAATAGTATAGTTTTTATATGTTACTATGGTTACTATGGCCAACATTCGCATTATGAGCGTATGAAATTTAATTTAAATTTTGACATATTTCGTATAAATTCGAACTTTAAACACTTATAAAAAAAAATTGTGACTAACGATTTTGGATTTTTTTTTATCACTTTAAGAACAACTTATAAGAAACCTTGTATTAAATTTTCAAGATTTTCTTAGAAAAGTCGAAAATTTCAATTGTCTGTTAGTAGCTTAAAAATGGTCAAATTTAACTGTAAAGAGATAACCATAATATAAACATTTGGTGAAAATTTCAAGTATTTACAATAATTCGTTTTTGAGTTACAGCAAAATCAAAAAATCGATTTTGCGAAAAGTGGTTTTTCCGTAAAATTGCCGTTTTTCTATCACTTTTTTTTTGTTTTTCTCAATTTTTTTGAAAACTATTTGAAAATGTTTACTTTTGACCCCCCTAAAGTACCAACTAGATTCAATTCCCTATTCAAAGAGGGGCTGAAGTCAAAAATCGGAGCATTATTACTGCTCCAACTGTTGGAGTCAGACACAAAAAAAAAAAAAAAAAAGCGGGTAAGTGAGTATCGCTCTGCTGTACATTAGGATTTAGGGGTGGGATGGACCTCGGACTAGGGTAGGTTAAATTTGAATGCAATGATAGGTATCATTGTATACGAAAAACGATTCTGAACGGAGATGATTTGTCAGTCTAGGATATATTATACTTAAATATTGTAATATATTCTACTTTGAAACTAATTCAAACATTTAAGTAAAAGTTTCAAGATCTTACGTTTAGTTATTTTTTAAAAATAACAAAAATCGAAAATTATTTATTAGTAAAAAGTTATTTTACACGTGTACTTTTGATTTCAAATTAAAATTAAAACTTTAAACACACGTAAAATTTTTTAAATTGAACAATCCTCAAACTTTTTTATAATTATTCTAAGCTTAACTTATGGACAGCATAGTCTTAAATTTTCAATTCTTAGCTTTTGATAGAAAAATATTTATAAATTTTTAACTACCAAATAGTGAAAATATTCATGATTTTGACGAATTTTTGTCAATATTTGAACTTTGAAAAAAAAAAATTGTGCCTATGTATTTTTATAATTTTTGAATGAGAGTTAGAACAAGTTATGTGGACCCTTCAATTAAATTTTCAAGTAATTTGTCCCAGCAAAATTTTTTTTATCAACATTTATAAAAAAAAAATAAAAAAAAATTGAAAATTTTAAATGCCTATAAATAGCTCAAAAAAAGTCAAAATGTTTTGAAAATCAAATCACGTAAAGAAAATGGCAATGTAAATAACTGGTAAAATTTTCAAGTATTTACGACTTATACTGTTTGAATAACAACAAATATCAAAAATCGTTTGAGGCTAAACCGTTATTTAACGCGGTTTTGTAAACATTTAAATTTCAAACACTCATAAAAAATTTTTGTCTGAATCAGGTAGAGTTTTTTTTACAGATATTTGAAGAAAAATGTATGGAGAACCTTGTACCAAATTTTCAAAACTTAGTTGTAAAAGAAAAAAATTTTACGATTTTTCAACCACAAAATTACTTGCAAATTTTCGCAATTTTGACATATTTCGTATAAATTCGAACTTTAAGCACTTATAAAAAAAAATTGTGACTAACGATTTCGGATTTCTTTTATCACTTTAAGAACAACTCATAAGAAACCTCGCATTAAAATTTTAAGATTTTCTGGCCGGCCAAAAAATTTTTATCGTTATTTTAAAAAAAAATACTAAAAAAAATTAAAAATTTCAATTGTCTATAAATAGCTCAAAAAAAGTCTAAATTCTTTGAAAATTTAACTGTGTATGGAAAACGCTAATATAAACATTTGGTGAAAATTTCAAGTTTTTACATCGATTAGTTTTTGAGTTAAAGCAAAATAAAAAATTCGATTTTGCCGAAAACTGGTTTTGCGTAAAAATTCCCGTTTTTCTGTAATTTTTGTTTTGTTTTTCTCGATTTTTTTGAAAACTGTTGGAAAATGTTTACTTTTCACCTCTATAATGCACCAAGGATATCCAATTTTCCATCAGAAACCACCCCCAAAGTTTGAAATTGAAGCATTATTTCGACTAGTTATGCTGTGAACAGACACAAAAAAAAAAAAAAAACAAAAAAAAAAACACACATCATTGTAAAATCAATACATTCATCACTCCGTTCAGAATCTAAAAACACACATCATAGTAAATGCAATACATTCATCACTTCGTTCAGAATCTAAAAGTTTGAGGATTATTCAATTTAAAAAATTTTACAAGTGTTTAAAGTTTTAATTTTAATTTGAAATCAAAAATACACGTGTAAAATAACGTTTTACTAATAAATAATTTTCATTTTTTGTATTTTTTAAAAAATTACCAAACGTAGGATCTTGAGACTTTTACTTAAATGTTTGAATTTGTTTCAAAATAGAATATATCACAATATTTAAATGTAACATATCCTAGACTGACAAATCATCTCCGTTCAGAATCGTTTTTCGTATACAATGATACCTATCATTGCATTCAAATTTAACCTACCCTAGTCCGAGTCCACCCCACCCCCTAATGTACAGCAGAGCGATACTCACTTACCCGTTTTTTTAATTGTTTTTTTTATAGTATGAAATTTGTTACTTATATAATATTATCTGAAAATGATAGGTAGTTAAAGGTCTATGAGTAAAACCACGGTCCTATCCTTTTCTTTAATATTTATGTTATAGCAGGTAACTCAATTCTGAATTTCTGATAAAATAATTTTTTTTCAAAATAACCTTATTATAGAATCTAAAAAAAGCGGGTAAGCGGGTATCGCTCTGCTGTACATTAGGGGTGGGGTGGACCTCGGACTAGGGTAGGTTAAATTTGAATGCAATGATAGGTATCATTGTATACGAAAAACGATTCTGAACGAAGATGATTTGTCAGTTTAGGATATATTATATTTAAATATTGTCATATATTCTATTTTGAAACAAATAGTATAGTTACTATATGTTACTATAGATACTTTATATAGTATCTGTTTATTAATAAAAAAAGTATTAGGCAACATACGCATAATGAGAGTATGAAATAATTTAATTTTAAATGTTGACATATTTCGTATAAATTCGAACTTTAAGCACTTATAAAAAAAAATTGTGACTAACGATTTCGGATTTTTTTTTATCAGTTTAAGAACAACTTATAAGAAACCTTGTATAATTTTCAAGATTTCTGGAAACCCAAAAATTTTTTATTGGCATTTGAAGAAAAAAAACTTAGAAAAGTCGAAAATTTCAATTGTCTATAAGTAGTTTAAAAATGGTCAAAATATTTTGAAAATTTAACTGTAAAGAGATAACCATAATATAAACATTTGGTGAAAATTTCAAGCATTTACAATAATTCGTTTTTGAGTTACAGAAAAATCAAAAAATCGATTTTTTTGAAAATTGTTTGAAAATGCTTACTTTTAACCACCCAAAGTACCAACTAGATGAATTTTCCTATTCAAAGAAGGGCTGAAGTCAAAAATCGGAGCATTATTACTGCTCCAAATGTTGTCGACAAAAAAAAAAAAAAACACATCATAGTAAAATCAATACATTCTTCACTTCGTTCAGAATCTAAAAGAAGAAAATATGAAGTATTCTTCGACCTAGCCATTGAAGCCACTGAGTAATAGTCAGTAGTCGTTGTTGATGAACGATGATGAACTCTTAGGCATTTCTATTTTTGGAAAAATTTTTAATAGTCTGATTCCACTTTTTAATTCATCAATACTAATATCAAATGTTCTAAATAAATAAGCATAATAATTTTCAGTACTTGCCAGAGTCAGATTGATTAAATTTGCAACTGCAGAAATTAAATTTAAAGTTTCTAGATTAAAACGTGAATTTAAACCATTTATAACATTTCATCTAATGTTAAAAAATAAAGACTATAAATTAATTTTTAACGTTTATATTTGAAAAAAATGTTAGACCTCTCTGAAATTTTTTTTCAGTTATGACCTTGGTAGTATATAGCTATAGTGTATGTGTAATGAACGTATATTACATATTTACATGTTATGTGCAATCTCAAATTTTTAACTTCAAATGTCTACAAAAAAAAAAACAGTTTTTGTGATTTTTTTTTAGATATTTGGGTTTTATAGTTTTAGTAAAAATTACTTATGAGGAACATAGTATTAAATTTTCAAGCATCAGCTATGAAAATTGGATATATATTCAATTTTTAACCAAAATAAATTGAAAATACTAGAGACTTAAGTTACTTGAGAAATTTGACCTTTAAACTCTTAAAAAAAATCTTGTCCTCGTATTTTATATATTTTTAAATAACACAAGAACAACTTATGTGGGAAGCGTATATTTAAAATCACAATAATTACTTTTGATTATTAATGTTATAATAATAGACAATAAATAGTATTGCATGAATTACCAATATGCAGTGACGCAACTAGAGTTCAAATCTTGGGGGTACTACAATTATAAATTGCTCACAATGCCATGGGTGGCTTTGCCTCTAATACCCCCCAACTTAACATAACCCCAGTATTTAGATTATACTAGTACCTATTATATTCGCAATATCATTTTTGGAAAAAAATATGACACAATTTATTTTTTTATTATAGTATTTGATTATTTTGAATACATGTATTTTATTTGATTATACTACATGTCTACATTACATTCTAAAGTGTTTTTACTGAGTGCATCAAAAAGTTGCTGGATGAGATAACAAATTACAATCTAACGAGTTCAAAAATTAAATTTAAATGTAGGTACATACTACATATTTTTCCATATTTTGAGGTTTTTACAAATATATACATACTTTTAAATAAAATTGCATTTTATTACATTTTAATGTTATTTTTTTTATTAATATTTCACGATAATGTCGAACTTTGAGTATATTTCAAAATTAATTTCTTGAAAAATATGTCCTTTTAAAAACATTGCCAATATAAAATAAATACATGATAAAATTCTAAAGATTTTTGCTTGGTCGGGCTGATAATTGTCGTTCATTTGTAATTGAAAATCTATCAAAATATTCAAAATCCCTAGTTGTAAATTTTAATTCTTGAAGTACCTAAATATAATATATTATATCATATTAAAATTGTACATATTTTTCACCATCTTTTAAATATTATTTTTATTAAAAACGAAAAATCTTAACGTAAAAATAAAACAAAATACATATTTAGCGCATATTTTAATAATTTTAAGCACATATATTTGTATACATATTTTGATAATTTTTAGTGCATGAACTTCCTGGCCCTATTATGGTAGGTTAATTATTAATAAGTAAAGCGCTGCTGTAACATGTTGCTTCGTAACTAATTTTTCAACTTCCTCATTGAGGAAAAACTTCGTTTGCATGTCGCAGAACTGACAAGAGGTATGGTTAATGCAACCTTTGGAAATAGTTCTTTATTTAGAATTTTTTTTTTTATGTCATCTAACCTGTTTTTTAAATTATTCTTTAATATATTTCTGTTTTTAATAACTCTGTGTTTGAATTTATTATGTCATAAAATCATAAAATAAACTACATTGTTAAAATTAGATATTTTAAATTACAAAGACGTGGAACTTGGGGGTTCAAATTACTATTATATGCTAATATGATCTCATATATATTTCTTAAAAACAAACTCAACTTAAAAACTAACAATATCCCAGAGAAACTAAAAATAATAAATTTCATCATGTTTAGAAAATGTCCACGGAGTGATGAATGTATTGATTTTACAATGATGTGTGTTTTTTTTTTAATTTTTAATTTTTTTTTCCGTATTATTTCAAAAATTACTGGGTATTTTTACTTTTGACTTCTCTGTAGAACAAATTAATTCCAACTTGATATTCAAAACTAAAAATCGAAGCATTTAAATATAATTTGGAAAATTTTAACTTTTATTATTGTTTAAACAATCATTTCGATGTTTGGACTTAAATTTAAATTACCTAATAATGAAAAAAATCATTGCTTTACCATTCGTAATGTATTAATTCAGATTGTATAGTCTACCTAAAACCTTATCGATATCTATTCTAAATATTATATCGACCACAATTAAATTAGTTGATGGATTTTATTAATCAACATGCTGCCTATGGTGAAATAATATGATTAATTACGTACCCTTCATATTGTATTATAAATTATTATCATTCATCATTTAGCATTAGTATTATAAGCTCTTATAACTTAAAAGTTACCTATAGTGGGATATTGATATTATTTTCATTTTGATATTTGTTTTATTTATTTAAATACTTTTTATTGTTAATTACTATTATCAAAATGAGAAATTGTTTCAAAAAATAGAAATTTCGAGATTGTCTTATTATAACGACATAGCGTTTATTTCAATTAAAATAAATAATACAGAGTCGTTAGAAACGAGTATAATTTAAAATGCTTCAAGTCGCTATGAATTTGAGAAACAATAACGTTGGTGATGTAATGTAATAAAAAAATATTGGAAAACATCTAAATGTTAAAAATGTTGAAGATTCTTTGAAATTTGAATTTGTACGTAATTCTTGGGTACCAAATACTATTTATGAATTTATAAACGATTTAAAATCCGGAATTACTCTTCTATATCAATGGTTAATTGCAAAAGGTTTAGGATTAATTTGAAAGGAGCTCTTTATTGAATATATGTGTTGTTCAAACTGTCGATTCATAGAGGCGTACAAAGTAATCCAGTCTAAATGGATAGGAATTTGGAATCTAAGATGTAAGAAAATTATAATTGCTAAACACTTGTAAATATAATAGGTATGAAGTAGGTATATAAGTAGGTATGAACACTGTGAACAAATTAACTTCTGTCTTTTGAGCATGACTAAATAGATCTATTTAGTCATGCTTCTAATACATATTTTGTACTTGTGTCTTGTACATACATTTGTACTCAATTCGTAGATTTCGTGTGCTACTTATTTAATTTAAATAATTTTTTTATTTATATTATGAATCAGTACTATAGATAACAATTTTTATCAATTTCAAACACAGATATCTATATATATTTCAAAGCATGCTTATATTATTGATAATGGATTCCCCTTATTGGTGATAACAACCATTATAAAATAATAATGAAACATGATTTTGTATTTTCGTGTGGTATACATTCATAATACAGTTCAATAATTCATGTTTTTACTGTTTAGTCGTTTAACAGTTTTCTCAGTTATTGAAAACATATAAAGTTAGGTACCAAGTATAATTTTTCATATTTTTACGAATTTACCAGTATAAAAATGGTAGTCGTTGACTATACAATCCACGATCGCCTCCGTCGTAATGACCACGATCAGAATAGTGATAAAAGTCTACAATTATTGCTAGATGAAGATGCCGTTGTCGATTTCGGTATAGCAAACTTTTGTCCTCGGTTACGTGAAGCCATTAGCGCCCTTTCACGGCATAAAGTTGGTGAGTTGAGTTACAATTTGATTTAGATCAGTAATTACCATTACTTAGTTTTGTTTTATTATTTTTCATAGGTCCATTACAACAACGCGTACATTTATCTGATTTTCAAAGTTCTACCTTATCTTCTTTACCAACAGATGATCTGAGTTCTAATACACTGCCTTCTCGCAATGACAAATTTGTTCTTTCTTTACCATATTTATATGAAGAAAATTCACCAGTATCCAGTCATAATTTTATGGTACGGTGGTCTATAATAGCACAGTGTGGCCGTCCAGATAAGGCTCCTGAAGTTATTTTACTGGAAACGGATAATTCATCCATAAATTTGGGATACGGTGAGGGAACATTACGTAGGACACAACAACGTCGCCAGTATCAAACTAATCAAATTTTTCAAGAACGTTATTGGCAACAATATGTAGCCAGTGATGCATTTTATATACAGTGTTTAACTAAATGGGATAAAATGAATAATAACAGTTCAACTCTAATGCAATACTGTTTATTAGCAGATCAATTGTATGAATGTTATGCAAATTTCCAGGTATGAATATTGAATATACAGTGTATACAGGGCTTATTCTAAGGATTTTTCTCATTTTTACAAAATAACAGTTAAGTGACTATAGTGTAAACAAAATAGTGGAGTGCTTCTGAATGTTCACCTACATCTTATCAATTGGTAGACCATAATTAATATGTTTCACTGAAAAGTATGTACTTTTTGTCAACCATATAATAAACGTTTAAATGTTCTTAAATTTTTAGATCAAAATTAAGGGAATCAAATTAGATAAAATTGGTTGATTTATCTCAATTCTTAAATGTATAACAATCAAATATATTTTCAGATATCTCATCGCACTAATATTTTTATCTGCAGAATGGACAAAATATAGGTATATTTTTGTTAAAAAAAAATTAGTCATTAGGTTAAATAATAAAAATAAAAATATTTATTACTTAATAAAAACTAATTAACTGTTTTATAATATTATAAATTTAAATACATATTTTCAAAAATTACATTTAATGGCAGTTAACCAGAAGTTTTTAATATTTAAATATTAAGACATTGACAAGTATTATTTCAGAGCAGATCAGTGTATAAATTATTTAAAATATATTTTGACTGAGCAGAACCAATTTTGTCTGATTAAATTTATATTAGAGTAAATTGACTCATTAACAAAACTTAAAAGAGTAAATTAGTAAAAAAAAAAATCTTTCCGTATCGGTCTTAATCTGATAACATAATAGAAATTTAGGTATGTTTATCAATTATTAGTTATTCAATTTTAATATTTCAAATTAATAAATGTAAACATAATAACTTATTATTAATAAGTAATAATATAGAGGTTTATATTGAATTAAATGTGTGTAAAATAAAGAAAAACTTATTTATATTGCCATGTTTTTTTATAGGTAAATATCACTGTGTTTAAATGTTGATTTTTATTATATTTTAAATTTTAAACATGTAGATGAGAAAAAAATTATAACAATTTAAAAAATGCTTATAACATGCTTAAAAATTAGTATATTGCATAAAATCAACAAAAACACAGTTAATGTTCTTACCTTTAAATTTGATAATTGTTCAATTAATTCTTATATTAAAAGTAACTGCTCAAAGAGGTTCTACTGAACACAGATTTGCTATGTTAAGTGTTGGTAAGAAGAACACAACATATGTGGGTTTTTTCCAGCCCTGGCTATTTTGCTATGGAAGAACATTTATTACTTACATAATACAAAATAAAATAATAGCTATTTATTAAAACATTACTTTTGTCCATTATTTGTAAAATTAAGTCAATTAATGACAAAAATATAAATTATGTAAAACATTTTTTTCAAGTATGCATCAAGTTTTCTCGGTTATGTGAAATATACCAAAATTCATTTTAGAATAAGCCCTAAACTTTAGTCTTTGATATGATTTTTTTAAATAAATTCCTTGTTTATCTAGCTTTACAAACTCAAGATTTCATTAAAAGCTTCACCATCGATGTTACAACCACCACCACAATTGGTTTTAGCATATACTCAATACAAACAACTAACTAAACTGTCTAAATTAAACATGGCAGAATTGGATAATGTAACAACTGATATCAATGTCGAGATTTTTGTCGATTTGGAAAATGGCATTAATAATTATGATGATCGTTGTAATCAAATAACTTCTTCTGCTACAGTGCGCATGCGTGCTATAATTAGTATAGTTTCATCAGAACAAACAGTATCAGCAACACCGTTAACTACTGAGGCTATTGAATATAACAATGAAAACAAAATATTACAATTGGCTTCAGTAACTGGAATCTTTCTACCTACTAGTAATAAATATACCACCAAACCAAGTGATAACAATGCTACTTTAAATAAAAAGTATGTAGTAAGAATTTTAAGTTCAAAATTAAGCCGTTCGACTCCACAAGGATCTATGATGTCACTTATGTTAAATGCTATAACAGATCAATGTTTAGACACAACAATGATAGATTTTGGTAAGTAATTAATGCAATCATAAGTATTACTATAATTATTTTTATTTTTATTTATATTTATACATGTTTAGGCTCTAAAATATAACTAATTAAGGTACACAATTTTTAGTTCAATTCTTAAATTTGATTGATTAATCATTAAAAATAATTTATGATTTGAATGATCAATTAAATAATCGCACAGAACTAAAATTAATAAAAAGGTCATTAACAGGGATAAAAACTGTCCAATCTTATGATAGAGATAAAATTACACACATTGATTATAATTTCATCAAAATCGGTTGAGTAGTTTTGGAATGTATCGAGAAAATCATACTCGTCGAACACCAAATTTTTAAATATATTAGTTAGGTATTTTCCTATTAGTAGGTATCTATTTTTATTGAGTATTACTTAGGTTTAATGTGACAAATAATGCAATTGGGATTATAAATAATAATAAAAAAAAATAATATAAATATATCACTTTAATTCAGTAGTTTTCAACCTTTTTAACCATACGGCACACTTAATATCCTACAAAATTTTCGCGGCACACCAATCCGTATAATATGCTAAGCATATTTTATATATATACCTATATATACATATAAATACATACTAATAAAACTATTAACAGATTTTTCGCGGCACACTTCAAGAGCACTCACGGCACACCAGTGTGCCGGGGCACACCGGTTGAAAACCACTGCTTTAATTTATGAATTATCAATATTTCACTTATAGGTATACAATTTACACATTAATAGTAAAAAATATTTGTGGAGAGACACCTTTTACACCTAGGGGTATGAAAAATAGTTTATATCACTCTTTAAGTCTAAGACCTACTGAATAAACACAAAATTTTATGAAAATCGGTCAAGCCATTTCGTAGGAGATTGGCGTCATACACATTTTCCATTGTAACATGAGATTTTTATATTTTAGATATTATAATTTTAATATTTCAATGTTCATTGAAATTTAATTTATATTTACCTAACTTTAAAATTTTTAAATGTTTTGATTTCTATTTAATTTTTACAAACTAAACTTTTAGTATTAGTAGTCCAATACAAAATATTAGTTTTGAAACACTTAAAAAAATTGTATTTATGAATTCTTTATTGTTTTACAGTAACATATGTTCGCCGAGTGCAACAGGCTGCTGTTCAATCTTACAATTATGACAGCAGTAATAGTCATAAAGATAAACCTCCATCTGATGTCAATGATAATTATTCAATGAAATTATTACTTGAAGCTCTTAACGAAGCATTTTGTGATAATCCTTCTAATGGCAATTGTCTATTAGATTATCAAATAGACAATGATGAAACATCTACTAAGAATACCACAAGTTTTATTCGATTTTTGTTGATTGATGGAGATGTAGTCACTGAAACTACACAACTTAAATACATATTAACTATTGAATACAATAAAACACTCCACGAAAAATTACAAAGTTCATCAGATTTGGAAAATACTAATCAATTTGATACTAAAGAATCAGTTCCTATTATAGCATTACGTTCTGTTTATGATGATGAAAGTAGCGATAATTACTTGAATATTGATATCGATGATATAATTGAAACTGATAAAAACCCTGTTAAATATAATAATGAGTTAGCCAAAATTATTAAAACTGCTACCATAAATGGCATGCGGATATTGCGTAAAGACGTGTTAACACCAGTATTGAATCGATATAATAAAGAATGGACACCTACTGATCCATATTTTTTGGCTTCTTCAAGTACACCACCCCCATATCCTGCAATACTATACAATGCAAACTAATAAATGTTAATCTCATATTTATTATTATTAATTTTTTTTTATAGAAGTTTATGAAACTTTTTGTTATGGTTAAGTTTTGAGTTCAATTTAATGGGTAAGAAACTAATTAAAAACAAATTTTATTTTATGCTAAGATAATATTATGTTTTTGTGTGTGTGTTATTTGATGTAATGTATTAGTCTAGTAATAAAATTATTTTTAATTTGTCCTATATTTGTTCATGAACTTACACGAGACTATATAAAAAAAACTACTCATTTATTATGCAAAGTTTAGAAAGTAAGAACAATTTTTTGCATTATTTTATAACTTTCTAACTTTTATATTATATAACTATTAGACTAGAGATTTTCATTAAATTATTTTTAAGTATCAAGACTCAATATTATAATTTAAAAAATATATATATAATCATATATTCATGCTTTGTACAAAACAAATATATATATGTTTATATTTTAAAATATTTTTTATTTTAATTTTTAATAACTGAAAGTATAATTTAAACGTTATAATAATAATAAGATTAGTTTAAAATAAACTGAAAATTATTTTTCAAATTGTCTTGGATTTGGTCCAAATTATTAGGTTTTTACATATTGATTATCATTACAGACCAAAGTATGCAGTTTTATAAGATTGAAAAGTGCGGACAAGACCAAAAAAATATTTATATACCTCGTAATTATTTAGGGATTAAGTAATACCTGGTTTCTTTAAATATCTTGCAATATTTTGTTAATTGTGAGAAATAAATACTTATTTATTTTAATTTTCTATTTTGTAATTATAACTGTGAGACCTTTCTACAACATTTTTTTGTTGATACGATCAAGTATAAGTCATTTATATACTTATTTAATTCAAATGTTTTGGTAAGCTAATTTTTATTAAAAATTATTATTATTTCTTAAAATAAAATGTGTTAGAAATAAAGTATATGCTAATCATTATGTTCAGGTAATACTGGTTCTAATTAAGCATCAGAGCATCACATGATGTATGTGTAAGAGTACTAAGAGTACTTACAATTTAATTAGTATTAAATTATCATTTGAATTTCTTCCATATATTCTTATTTGAGTAAATGTGTTGCTGTTATTTATGGAAAAATAATTCAGATATCTAATACTTATATACCTGGGACATTATATTATTTAAACTGATAAAATTGCATATTTTTATTTGACAATTTAAGTTAACAATTTGTAAACTGAGTAGAATCTTGAAATTTTCATTACCTAAGTGTTTATACTGTCATAATACAATTTTAAAAATGTTTCGAGTTTTGTAGAGCTTTTTTGATTGTTTATTATTTTTAAATGTCAAAAATATATTTTTCACTTGATTTAATTTCGTTGAAAAATTAATACAAAGTTAGTTATAAGTTGTTCAACTTGCATACAAAAAATTCTACGAGGTAGTTAAATTAATTTTTAAATGTTTTTTTTTAATATTTTGTTATAATTAAAACACGAATGACCATAGATACTTGAGATTTTTACCAAGTACTTATAATACCTATATTTATCTTTTATCTATAAATAGTATAATTTTCAAAATATTTTGACACTTTTACAAGTTTTGTAAATATTTTCAATTATTAACATAAATATATTTTTGAGTTGGATACAATTTTTTTTCCAGAACGACTTTTGCGAGGCCGATTTTTGTAAGTCTTTATTAATGTTTTCATATTTTCATAGTAAACTAGTATCCATGGACGACCATGGTTATTACTTATTTATTGGTATATACATAATCGGCATAAAATAATTTAAAGATTATTGTTATTTTGTTTCAAAAATATATTTTTGCAGATCTTCCTTGCAGTGGAAAAATATCAAATGACGTATTTAAGTCTTTTTTCTTTAATAAATAATGGAAACAATATTATTCACTGGGTCAAAATATTAAAAATAATACATATAGGTAGGTACCTAGACATATATTATTACCACAAACATTTTGCAGTATAAACTTAAAAAAACTTAAAGTTTGATAGTTAATGTTTATAAATTTAATGCAATTTAATGCAAATGTTCTCGCCACTCATCTAAGTACCAGGTACCTATGTTTTTATGTGTAAAATGCGCCATGTTGCATTTTGTTATTATTCATTATAGACTTAAAGTTAATAGTTATATTTATATAGGCACTAACAACCAGTAAAATTATCTATTAAATGCTATTTTGGACCTTCGGTAAATATTCGTTGCATAATACATGAGCTTTCCAGGTAAGTATAACTAGTCGGTCAACAATTCAACGTCTTGATATATATCGATATATTATGTACCTATGCTGGTAATCGATAATGAACACTGACTGGTGTGTTTGACGTCGAAAGGCGTACATTCGGTCTACTAACCTCTCGTCGTCTGTGCGACCGGTGCTTTATGTATTATGTATTAATGTATTATTTGAAAGTGGCATACTGGCATGCCGCATGCACAGGTTGTAATAATGCACAACATATGCAAACTTGCCCAAGCCCAATCGATCAATACTTGACAAGTAATACCCATTTTCCCACCTGGTTTTTCTAATATAGACACCGGTATTTCAATACTAGGGTTTTTATTAGGTACCTACATTGTATGAGTACCGACTTTTTTTCCAAATCTATTGTCGAATAAAAAATTGTTTGTACCTACCCATATAGTTATACTTGATTTTACATTTACGTAGGTATCTAGAGAAGTGTATCATGTGATAGGATGACTAACTTTATCTGTTTATTAAACCTAACCCTACTTGCATAAAATAAAAATCAATTTAAAATTTATTTTAAGTTCACTGTTATAGGAGTGAGCTAATTTTTGACGGTCATTGAAGATAATTTATTTTTATTTTTATATATCTAATATTGGTTGTTAGTACCTTTCTTTTCTTTTCTACCTTTCTTTAGACTTAAATTGCCAATAATGTAGCTTTTTTCCTAAACTTAATATAGGTATGTTCTTTAATTACTATCGATTTTTAATCAAATAAATTGAGTAGATACATTTTTTTCACCTTTTAAATATAATTATAATGATAAATTAAATTTCGTAATATTTTAACGTAACCTTATAAGCTACTACAAAAATGTTCGTACCTAAATTATTAATTATTTAAATATACATATATATATATATATATGTATATGTGTATGTGTATTATAACATAATTGATTACTTTTAACTATAGGCATATACATGTGACATATACCTACTATATTATTTAATATAATGGATAATATTTATCAATATTGCAATTATTAAACTTAAAATATAATTTAATTACAGCATAAAGTACTAACATTAGCTAGTTATCATAAGTTATTACACTTTTAGTGTTTACAAACGCGCTTAACATAGGTATAGGTATATAAGCAATACAAGTATTTTGTACTGTCATATTATATGGCCTAAGTACGGATGCTTTTTAAGCTATTTCCGTTCTAAATGTATAAATGTGGTATAATAGTAATAATTAGTAACAATAGTATATTTTTGATCTGAAATATAACTCTAAAATAAATAAATAATAATATAAATTTAACAATCTTAGTGTATGAAATTGCTTAAAAAGCAAAACGGAAAGATTTATCTAAAAAGTTTACAGTATATTTTTGAGATAATATAATAATTACTAATGTCTAATATTGTTTATAATAAATAAATAATAAGTACCTAATTTAAATTTGTATTTTTTAATACAATAATAGTTGTGTTTTTACATTTTAAGGAAAAATAAGATAAATGCGTAATAAGTTATTGTATGACCTTAAAAATAGTATAATAATAACAATATTGATTAAAATGTTTTGTTACTGAAGTATTTATTGCAATAAAATTCTGTTTTCCTTAGTATGAGTAAAATTATTTAATTTTGTATTATTATAGTGTTAATGATATTTATTTTATATTTTTGATACTATTTTTAATAATCATTCGTGTTCAATGTTTTGAAATATTGAACAGAATTCATTTTAGATGCTAACTTTAATCTTAATTTTTAATAGACTAATTCTATTGTTTACTTAAAACGGTTTTACCGGCTTCGTTAACTTCGTTCCATGTCACGTCAATATCTTCAATCTGTGTGAATCTCGAGCAAATAGCCATACGCAAAAAAAAGGTTCCTTTGACTTTTGATGGGACCATGTACACTTTGCCTCGTTCGTTTATCTCTTTTAATAACGCTTCATTGATTTCATTGGATCCCTGCACAATTATTTATGTAAATTATTAATTTTATTTAAACATAAATAGGTACATGATATTATTATATGCACTGAGCAAATTACATAATGTAGTTTTTATAAAACTAACTAGCCGAATATTTGTCCGAGATGCATTATAGAAAATATTTTAAATAAACATTATATTATGATATAGGTGGTCTACTGGTCTCCAGTATCAACGAATCAAATGTATTAATTAATTTTACATAACAAAATAATGGTATTTCTGTATTATTATATAATGTTCCTAGGTACTAAATATTTATATATTTTAGTTGTAAATTTACAATAGTTAATAACACTCGTAAAATTATAATAATGTATTATCCAAAGTATAGGAATATAGGATCTAATATTAAATTTATAAATATGTTATTATAGTTATTTTATCCAGTCATATATTCATTATAATATATTATTTTAATTTATATGTCTTAGGTCTTAACCTTAATTCTGAAGCACACCAATCCCATAGTGACTTCATTGAAAAGTTCATAGTTAGGGTCGTTTTCCAATCGTTTGGCAAATTCAAGTGCGAGATTTATATCCTTTCTGATGGACTTTTGAAGGTTTGCGACACCAATTAGACGGAACACGAACCACATTTTTAACGAACGAAAACGGCGGCCCAACGGTATTTGCCAGTGCTAATCAAAATTAAAAAATTATAATATTATACATTAATGTAAGTCTTAATTACAAATCACTCCAATTTGTTGGAGCTTATTACTTACTCTATAATCTGGCATTTGTCCCTCAAGTTCGTGTTTCAAGTAAAGTGGATCTACGTTGAAAGCATTTATCACGTAATTTGGATTTCTTAGCCACTACATACAAATAATAATAATAATTAATAATTGTAAGTAATTTATAAATTACCTTTAATAAAATATAATATTATACTATGTTCAACGACATTACAATTTTTTGTAACAGATAAAATAGAAATGACATCATTCATTTCATGTGTAGTTATATATAATAATTGAGTAGGTAGTATATACCTACCTCATATTCACTATTGTATTAAAACAAATGTAGACAATTTATATTAGTTTTATTACTATTATAGCCTAAATAGAATAAAACAATTTTTAATAATAATATCCTATTCATAAGTTTTAGATACTGCAATTTTTTTTAATTATAATTTTTTAATTACCATTGCTGAACAATCAAAAGTAACTTGCAGCCACTTATGAGGATTGAAATTGAATGAATCGACTAATTCTATTCCTTTCATATAATGACGATATTCCGGGCAAACAAATGAAGATCCTGCAATATTAAAGACAATAAATAATTATTTGCTTATATTAAAATGTATAACTTTTATAATCCATAATTATTTTTGACTTATTGATTCGCGCACGAGTTGTTTTATTTAATTTATTTTTTAACTAGGTATGTACATATTGACAGTAAAAGTGTAATAACTTCGTGTAACAATTTGGAGTTGGAAACAGGTGGTCTGCATCTTGCAGGGAAATTTCAAAAATATAGCTGCTAAAATAATACTCAGAGATATTACCAGTAACAGTCCAGTGAGATATAAAATCTGTTTTTAACTTCCCTAGCCATAGTTCTCTTATGAGGATGGATTCATAGGTTGAGAGAATCAATAATCGCCGGATTACCTCTCTATGACGCATAAGCAAAAACGACTACAATTGGTATTAACTACTAACTATTAATCAACTAAAAAGTGAAATTTACCAGTAAAATGTTTTCAGTAAATTTACGTAAAATTGATAAATTGAGAACATTTTTAAATCATTTGTTTTGTGTATTTTTTTCTATTCCTGACATTGTTTATGCCGATATTAATTACTTATGATTATAATTTAAAATTTATATCATATATTATATGTATTAAATATATAATATTCTAAAATTTGAATAATTCATCACACGCGTATTTAATACAGTGTTTATTTTTCAATACGCGTAAAAAGATTAAATACAGTATACGTCTATATATTATACTATACATGTATAGTCTTAAAAACTACCGAAATAATATATTATTACATATTTACATTAATTATAATATGTAGGTACTAATAGCACCAAAAGTGTAATTTGTAGTTATTACATTTGTAAAAACATTTAAAATTATGGATCGCTTGATTTTTACGACGGCAAAAGAATTTACCTGATAAACACCTAGTAATTTACGTTAATTTACTTTTGTTCGAAAATTTGGGCAGTTTGCGGTCGAATTGCCTTTTCACCATACAATAAAAGTAATGTGTTTGGGCGAATTTCTTATACCTAATGTGTTTGAGCGAGACAAACTGAACTTGTATTATAACTTATAAGTATTAGTGAGTTTGTGCCAAAAACGAATCTTAAAATTGGATATATTTTAGTATAAAACGAAATAAACGATGTACCTATTTTAATTGAAAATTATATTTTTAGTGAATCTTACCACTTGAAAAACGGGTCTTTTCGTTTTCGGTGTACTAATAGAAAATGTACCGAGAGCGTGTTTCAGTGAATTCAATACACCATCGATAAAATACTATTGTCTTTTTTAAATAATAATATTGGTAAATCACAATAGTTAATTTCATTAGAAATCTTTTGAAACAAATTTATCATTCACTTAAATTAATTTATCAAGTCGCAGTAAAAATATGTATTTACATATAAATCCGAGCCCTAATCATAATATTATGATCACAAACCAACTACTGATCATAATTTAGCTGTTTGCAGTGTGTTAGAACTGCCGTCAAAAGGAAAAATGGTAGCCTAAACACATTGCAATTTTTAAAAACTCGCTAAACGCTTGACGCCCGAAAATGTACTTAGCTCACGTATCTAGGTGTTATTATTAGAATTACCAGCGTACGCGGCGTCCACGTGCACCCAAATGTTCTCGGCATTGCCCACTTCGGCGATCTCGTCCAGGCGGTCAAACGAACAGCAGCTGGTAGTGCCCAGGGTCACCACCGCGAAGAACGGGATCAAGCCGTCCGCGCGGTCCTTGGCGATGGCGTCACGCAATGTGTCGCCGCGAAGTTTATGCTCACCGTCCGTGTCCAGGGCGCGGAGCAACACGCCGCCCAGCAGGCCAGCGCGCTCCACGGACGAATGGGACAACTCGGACGAGTACGCGACCAGCTTGGGCACGATGTCCACGTCCACGAGTGTCGGATCCGCCTGTTTCATGATCTGCAGTATCCGCGCCTTGGCGCCCAGCAACGCCACCAAAGTGGCTTCACTGGCCGTGCCCTAAATTCGTCAAAAATTATATTATTATTTGACTGTGGGACTGTGTTAGTGCCTGGTTTAAAAATTAGGACGTTTACCAAAATAATAATAATAATAAATTGCACGAATCATACGCAGTGCTGCAGAGTACACATAGATTTACGAACAAAAAACTCGTAGATAATACGTACCTTATGTATTGAAAAAATTATAATAAGGTTTTTCTTTTATATTACTCCAACTCCAGTAAATGAAATAAATTAATCAGTAAAATGATTTATATTATGTTTTATAATTTATTTATATTTCTGTAAGTAATAACGGCTAGGTTAAATAATTTTTGTTCTTCGATTATGTTTAATTATTATAGTCTGGCGCGTTGGAGGTTGACCTCTAATTCCCAAAATTTATTTTCTATTAGATACCTTAATATAGTGGTTCAAAATAGAAATAGGTAGGTACCTATCTAGAAAAATCAATTAAACCTTTAACTTATGAAACAACAATTTTAAATATTGAACTGGTAAAAAATTACAATCATCACTTGATTAGGAGAATAGCCAATGGCCATAAAAGTATAAACCCCAATATATATGAAATTTGTTCCTACATTGCAGCGTTATTAGATTTGGTTATAATCGAATAAAAATTTACTTAGGGTTATTTATATATTAAATTAACTAATGTATTTTAAAAATATTCAAATGCATTTAAGAATATTTTATTATAAGCAAAGTAATCTATAATATTATATAATTTAAATATATTTAAATAGAATTTTACCTAAGTATGACTATTTATTATAATTGGGCAGTGCCGTAAAAATCATAGGTGCTGGCGGTGCATGGCACTGGGGCCCGCAGGGTCAAAGGGCCCATAGCAAATAGCCGTCAATTTTTATTTTATTCATAATTATTGTATTATTAATTATTATCTTGTATTTAAGTTCTTATAACAAAATGTAAAAGTCTGATAGGTTTTACTTGGAATTGTTTATCTAAATATATAGGGAAAAATACTAAGTCTAGAGTGACATAAATACATTTTTGATTATTATAAAAAATAGATTTTAAGGATTAAAAGTAATCGCAACGATTATTTTACATCCACATTTACTATCCTATCTAAGGAGTAAAAAATAAAAATTCCCATGGTGTGAAGTCCGACTTTCTTTCGTATCTCAAGAAAGAGGGGCCAATATATATTTGTTTGCACCTGGGTCTTTGACACTCTAGTTACGGCACTGAATTGGTGATAGATTACGTGATAATTATTATAGGAAATACCCTATATCTGAATTATTAAAATAATCATAAAGAAAATTTGAAAATAAAATAATTTTATTGTTTACATATTTATTTAGTTTTAAAAAATCCACAATCACCTTATACTCTGGTTGTACCTAACATATTATTGTCATAATGTCATATTAAGTATGTATTTTAATTTTTAATCAACCGGTACCTGAATAAGTAATGATCGTCATTACGACATTAAAATAAAATTATTGTATTTTTACTATAGGATTCAGTTGTAGCGTTAAGATTCTAACTAAACAGGTTTTTAGAATAGTACCTACATATTTTGAAATTTGTCAAATGTTTAATTTCCAAGGTTCAGCAAATACGAACCTGAATATTTTACAACATTTATTATTGGTTTTGAATTAGATAAAATATTATACGTAATGCAATAATTAATATTATTAATAATAATAATAATAATAAGTTTATTTTAGCAAAAACAATATACATTTACATAAATATATTAGAATAAACACATATAATACAATGTTTGCAACTCCCCTTTAAGCGTAAGCTTGTTTTGGGGGGTATATATTATTGATATAAATAAAAAAGTTTAGAAATTATGGAATAACTAGTCATGAAATATCAATTTATTTTATTTAGGATTTTACCAAAAGCTAACTAATAAGTTATTTTTTATCGTAAAAAAGTTACTAGGGAAATCTATAATATTATAATAAAAAAAAGGGTTTTAGCTTAAGGTATGTAGCGTTGTATTTTTACATTTCAGTTGAAGAAAACAACTCGTTTTGAAACACCTAAGCAGCTAAGCTTATATATTTCAATGTCATTTTATGATTATCGATCATTTTGTTTATCTAATACATAAAAAGTAAATAAACTTTAAACATTTATTTGGTTTTCCAATTTGTCTATACCTATTATATTATAATTTAATAAGCATACATTGATTTACTGTGACGTATTTTCGATTTTTAAAAATATTTGAATTATTAACAGTATTACATTATGCGCACCTGAATTACTCCACCTCCTCCCAGGCCAGCAGAGGCTAAGAAAATTTCTGGCAAGCCTATCATTTTAGCCAACCAATCCATCATGACCACTTCCAATTCAGTACACGCTGGGCTTGATATCTAAAACACATAATAATATGAGTTAATTTAACCACCTGATAAAAAGTCATTTTTTTTTTAAATAAATGGATTCACATTAATTAAAAGCAAGAACTTACTCGCGTTTCATTAAAAAAATGCATTCAAATTATATTAATTTTTTTTTTTATATATAATATGAGTGTTTACGAAGATGATAAAAAATAACTATTACAGTGTTAAGTCATATTAAAAATCTTAATAATAATAATAATAATAATTTGATCGATGTCGTATTAACATACTGTCGTCTATTATTTTAAAAGTAACAGTTTGAACATATAAGATATTACTGCATTCAATTTGCATTTACATTCATGATAAATTTATTGCGAATATTTGAATGCATTTATGAATATCGAATGTATTATACATTGTTCCAACGCTGGTAACAAGTACTATGTTTAACATCCATCATTTTTGTTAAAATCTGATTAAATAAAAAAAAACTCAAAATCCACAATAGCAGCTTTAATTAATTATTGATTAACAATAAATTGCAGTATAATAAAGACTTAGGGCCAAATAATTTAACTAAAACAATGTGAACGAATTAAATGCGGTTAATAATAACCAAAAACTAATAATTTATTATTTAAGATTTAAAAATAAAATAACGGTAAGTAGGCAGTGCCGGATTAAGACCGATCATAGCCCTAAGCAAATCATTTTTTTATAGCCCATTGTAAAAAAAAAAACAAAATAATAAAATTATGAAAATGTTTAGATTTATTTATTTTACAGCTTTTTCCTTGCTTTTTTAGAGCAGAAGTCATTTATGAAATCAGCTATGATAAATATCATGAACAGTATCAATTATTATCAAAACCAGCTGCACTGCTGCGGTGGATCGCATTTGTTCGAAAAATCAAAAAAAAACCATATTAATATTTAAGACATTCACCTCGAAGTGGTACGGACTTCCACAGTGCCACTATAAAAAAAATAGACCCCCTCTGACGGCCACTTTTATCTAGCCCTAGGCACGTGCCTACCCTGCCTATACGTTAATCCGGCACTGTAAGTAGGTTAAGTAGAATTTACTTTTGTAGATATATTTTTAGTTTATATTTATTAATTATTACATACCTAAGTATATGATATACCTATACGTGATATAACCATTTAGATTTAAGTCAAAACTAGTAAATCAATAAAAAAAAAAATTGATAATAATAGATACACATCTTGAAGACTAGAATTGTAAGCATATACATAATATATATATATAAATAATATTAACAATATAGTTTTATATATTATTCTAATCGTCATCAATTTAATAATGTTTAATAAAAATAATTAGTTTAATTTTTCACAAAAATCGTTAATAATTCTGGTGAATTGTCAAAGTTGATTTAATGATTTTACCCATGAAAATCCTATGCAAGCAATTGAATCGCTCAGTATGTCAGCAACAATGGCTGGGTAGCTGTTTGCAGTGGGGAAATAAGCGTGAAATCTTGGAGAATGCCAATGAGTAACCTATAGAAACGGACAAACAATTTATTTAATAAAATTAATTATTGCAATAATGCGTATTATTGATAAATATCTAGTGTTTACCCCTGGCATAATCAGTTTTTCGACGTCCGACATCACATCTTTCCAGTTTTCGGGATCATTAGGCGCCTCAGTTGGTAAAAGTGGTCTTAAGTAACCAGGTTTTACCGATGACAATACTTTCCTGTAATGTTAATTAATTTCAAAAAATAATATCGTAATATTATGTAAACCAGTATTAGTCATCAAATTCCCTGATTCCAAAAACATTAAAATACTACTCTTATTCTATGCACATGACGTATATTCATCTGCAAGTATAAATTACGTATTTCGTTAGTAATAATTTACTGGTTTAAATGTATAGGTAACCATTAACATTACCGTCTAAAAATATTTTAACGCAACAAAATGTTTATAAAATCCACGAAGTTCATTTAGTATTTTAACATTATGTAAGTTTCCAAAAAATAAATATCTAATAATAATAGAAAACTAAATATTTACATCAACATTTGGTATATAATAATATGTTAATATACTTAAGCAGCAGATAAAATGAACATTAAAATATTGCTTACTTCGTAAGTCGTTAAATATACCTAGGTACCTAAATCTAGTGTAAATTGTATTTTTTTATTTAAAATATTGACCTATAATATTATAATATACTTTATGTCCATGAAATTTTTTTTATTTACTAAACTTCTGATTATACATACCTACCATTATTGTTAATAATTACTAAATTATTATTATTATTAAAATTAGTATTAATCAAATTAATTTATTAATTTAATAGGATCATATACCTATGTCACGTAGGCTACGCATTTATATATTATTAATCTTTATATTTTAAAAGGTTATTTGCCAACTAAAAATGCTTTTAAAATTAATAACAATATTAATATAATAGTTTTAATAATTTTCATTTCTTATTCAATTATATTGCACAGCAGGAAAAAATTCAAATAAATATTTATTACACTAAATATGTAATTTGAACGACTAAGTAATAAATATTTATAATTCTATTGCTTACCGATCTCGAATGTTTTCTAAATATTTTCCCACGTAATCGATCATATCTGTTGAAAATTCTTTGAACTGTTTGAACTCCATTTTGTACTTTTTTTAAACTGAAAATAAAAATAGTTTAATTCTAGGTTTATCCACGAATACGCATATGAATTCCGTGTAAATATATAACTATACATTAACCATTTCAACTTAAAAATAGTAATTATAATGTACAATATAAACAGTTAAAAAAATGATATTATTAGCACATTGAAATTTGGTCAACGGTAAACTATAGCTCCCAAAAAACATGCATGTATATTGTATGCATTATAATTATATTATACCTATTTTAGTATTACCCTATTACATATTATCTATCGCAATTCACAGCTATATCAAATTTGAAGGTGACAACTATTGCATTTCAATGTGCTATAGTTAAAAATATCGTAAAAGATTGTTTGACATTGTGTCAAATAATATTGCTTAATTATCAATATAAGTAATGTACATTTGTATCAAAAAATATATAATTTATTGAATATTGAAAAAAAACCATTTGTCGCTTAGAAACTATAAATAATTTGTAAATTGTATGAGCGTCAATTTTTTGTATTACCTAATTATCACTTTTTTTAATCACCTAGATATAGGTATTGATATCCAAGATATTGCATAATGCATATCCAAAATATTTGTATTTGGTAACCTAAAAACTACACATAACTATTATAAATATAAAAACTGTTGTTAGTTATTACTCAAACTATCACAAATAACTATTAAATTATTTACCATTATTATTTAAAAATATATGTATCTATAATATTTATAATTTTTACACCTTTGTGATTTTTTTTTTAATTAATAATTACAACGTGTTTGTTGAAATTAAATAAAACTATAGAGTTTATATTATTTATTTATTTTTACAAAAGGTTATACATATTTATTCGAGTATTTCTAACATAAATAAAACAAATATGAATCAAACGATTATAATAACAATATAATACAATTACTACTATTACACGCATAAATTCGAACTGTTAAAAATATTAATGGAAACAATTATCTTTGTTTTCAAATTAATTGAAGGCACGGCGTAATACTATATTACTTCATGCTTATCACCTCGTATAGAATTAATATAATTTAATAATCTCCAAGACACTGTATTATAATTTATTAATACTAAAAAACATAATACGGCTTTTATAATATCATAGGATTTATACAAACATGTCCAAATGTTATATAGGTAATATATTGTGCTAGTGAATTGTGGTCAATTGATGATTGATGAGCTACATAGCATACGTACAATATCAGAGTGTCAGTGTATATAGAATACCTACACAAAATATGTATATTAGGAGTCAATATAAATTATAACTATTAACTATTATATATTTGATATGTTCAATTTTAATGTCTGCTAATAACTAATAAGTGATAATAATATGTATATTGTTATATTCCTATTTAATGTAGTACATAATGTATGTATTAAACAAATAAGAAATTAAAAATTATTACAATATCAATAATTAATTTTAAAACTATACATTAAATAGTATTAAATATTATATTAAAAATAAAAGTATAGTAAATACATTATGTTTCAATAACTTTTAATCCGAATAGATTTATTAATTGGCTTAATCTCAAATAAGATATTAAATGTTCTATAGAACAATTAAACTATGATTGAAATTATTAATTTACTTTATTGGGTTAATATATATAAATATACTTATTATATATATGATTTATATTTATATATATAATATATATTATATACCTTATTTTTTATATTACGTATTTATTTTTCTAGATGTTTATTATTTTGGTAATGTATTACTGAGTATTTTATATGTTATTAATACTATTTTTACCGATGGAAGAGTTAGAAAAATATTTAAATTATTCCTCTATAGTCTTCTGTTAAATGACAATAATTATAATAATTATATAACATTACAAATAATAATACTATTAAACGCATGAAATGTGATAAAAAAAAATATTATAATTTAATAAAAACATGTTTGTAAAAATTAGATATAAAATGAATTATAATTGCATTATTAATTGGAGTGTATATACCTACCTAAATCGGTTAAATCCAATGAATATTTATAACTTATGTCTTATGGATTTTTAGTACATATTAACTCAACTGCCTATTTTTTTTTTTTTGTCATAAAAACCAACTGATTATTACGAATATCGAAATATTTGAATTATAGATAATTTATATTATTAGTAAATAAAATAAACCAAAGTAGATCGTAAAACCAGTTCCGAATGCCTTGAACTACATTTAGTGGCAAGTGAGGTCGTGTGTGCACCAAGAGTTATCACAATCAAAAATACAATCGCTTGAACAAATCATTATTTTTTATGCCTAAATCATACCTAATTTGTAGGACCCTTTCACCTGTACCCCGGAAGTAAACAGTCTCCATGTCAGGGTCCATACGTATAAACAATAATAATACATTTTTTGATGTTATGGCAATTAATTGAAAATTAAACGTATATAATTTATAAAAGCTGTTCAGCGTATTTTTTTATTTCATCTAAGTACAACACTAAAACTTTTTATTTATAATTTGATTATTTAACACTCAAAGTTGATCCAGTACAATAATATCTTTTGATAATAATAAAATGTATTAGATCGAGTAATTTATATATAATTGCATACATGAATGTTTTATAATATTATGTATTATGTATATAAAGGGGTGTCTTATTAACATTAAACGGTATGATAATAAGTGCTAATAAAATTAATATTAGGCGGTTTTAGGTATCTATTGAAGTCGATTTAAATTGGTATCTATAGGTGGTACAACCAGTTTTTTAGGTACGGACGATTCATAATACTTATTTATAATTGATTGTATTATATCAAAATAGTAAACTAAATTCTTAATTAATTTAACAATTATACAATATTCAAAATTCTAGTTAATGAGCAAAATGTATAGTAAGATAGATTTAATTTATTTTCAAATCACATCATTTATTTGCCTGTTACTCACATTTAATCTTTATTGAAAGTATTTTTACAAATACTTTATTGTAATAAAACAATCCGAGACAGTGTACTTATATACAGTAGCCAGTAAGCAGTAAGTATAAGTACCTATAGTAATATAATATCGACGAATGAGATCTGTAAACAACCTTGGTATACTTATAATATATTTTATAGTTCAAACAATATATGTATGCATATTATGACTACATGAGGATCATTTTCCTGGATAACATTGTTATATGTATGAAACACTGGAAAAATACACGAAGGCTGGAAACTAAAAAAATATGTTCTAATAATAATTTACTATAGGGTTGAATGTGTGGAATTTTCATCCATTAAAAAAATAATGTGTGCTTAAGTCCTTTCACTAAATAGGTTCAATACTGTTATCTCTAAACAACTCGATAGTACTTTACTCGATGAAGTAAGTATAGTATATCTTCCTATAAACGGGTTAAGGACATTTTTTTTTCATCGATTTACAAGGAAATTTATTTCGTAATTTGGCTACCTCACTAACTTTAAACTATATTATTCATAATTCGTATTCCTATCTACATCACGAATCACGATGTTATCGAATTTCATAACCAAATTTATTATTAATTTTTATTTAAAATTATATTTTTTTTTATTAAATAACATAATTTATATCCAAATATGATTTTAATTCATTGCATCGTAATTATTAATTAGTATTGCATTATATACTTATAATTGTAAGTCTTTTACGATACATTTTATACATGAACTATTTTATAAATATAACTTTTATTCTAAGTTCAAACTTTCAAAGAATGACATATTAACATAAAAATATATCAATAATATTATTAATGCTGCACATAAAATAATTGGTTTTTGATAAAAATATTTACATCGAATATGATTTCAATTCGATTTTATTTGTTTATGACATATTTCATAAGCTCTTGATTCTATATATGACATATTGTCCATGTTAAAACATTACGAATAGGTAGGTAGATAGGTAATATTATATGTGCACATATCGCTGTAATTGTGGCAGTAAGGTAGCTTCCAATACGCGTTTTTATACCGTTTCGAGGCATTTAAAAAAAATGTTTTGATGCGTTCATTATTATGTATATAATAATTAATTATTATATTAATAAACAATTAGGTATGTATATGATAATAATATTTTGAATATATTTAGTTATTGGTTATTACAGTTGCGCAGAAACAATTGTAACGATGCACGAAAATGTAAAACATGATTTGTTTTTTTTCTTGTATTAAAACGTACATATTATAAGGTCAACCATGTCACAAAAATGATTCAGTGTTTTAGCTATACCAAACACATAGAAAGAGAATAAGATTAATGATAAATTAATAATTATCGTTGATAATGATATTTTAAAAATAATCGTTTCTAAATACAGACGTATACAATATTAAAATATTAAATGTGCTTAGAGTATAGAATAATAAATATATACTTATTTTATTGTTTACTTTTGGTTTTTGAGAATTATTTCTAATAACCTTTGGCTTATTTTGAACTTAAGTTTACTAAGACTCTAGTCCCTGAAAGGTTGTAGCTACAAATTTTAAATTCTAAATCCTAGTTACGCCCATATCTATTACCTATAATATGTTTATGCTTTTAGTAGTATTAAAAATAATTTCCTATACGACAGCAAAAATAAAAATAAAATATATTTAAAATTGCAGTTTATTGATATTTGAATTTATTATTAATTATAATCATTAACGCGGATAACATATATAATAATAATTATAATTATAGCTAATGTTTTCTAAGAACTATTTTCTTTACTCAAGATAAGTAAAGTGTAATAATCACTTACGTTAACCTATTATTACATAAACATTGATCTAATAACATGCTTCTTCGACTGTAATGAACCGAAAATTAATTCCATAGAAACACAGTTTGTGTGATATTCTCGTTAATTTATATTAGAGGTCATTATATCTAAAATGTCCCCCAAATAATCCAAAATATTTTAAATACAAATCCTGATATCTTAAGGTTGTGTGTATCCTGTATGCAGATATTAAAATTCATTTTTCAACGACATGCCGACGCCCACTTAATATAAAATGATCAGTATCTATGCATGACCGAATTTGATAAACAATTTTTATTTATTATTACAGCAGCATGTATTATGCCAGTATATATTTAACGATATATAAGACATGCGAAGCTTTTAACAACATTATAATTTTTTTCTCTAACTATAAATCAATTAAGTATTTAGGTAGGTATACATATTTATTGATTCACATAAAACATGATATTATAATGATTGAGATAATATAACACTTTTTTTGTTCTTCTACGTTTGCCTATAAGAACATATTATAACTATTAGAACCAATTAAGTATTGTTATATTATGTCAGTTATACAAACTCATTTATAAACACATTAGTGAACTGCAGTCTATAAGGTAAAAGCCAAGATATTTTCACTTTTATATTAAGTATATGTAAATATTCATGTAGTAAGCACAAAATTTGCACATAATTTAAATTTAAAACTATTTTGTGTTATAATTTATATTGAAAAATTATACATGTGCCATATGTATATGTGGATAACAATTAAAACTATATGAAAGGTACATTTTAATTGATCCAAATGCTATTTTTTATTTATTCGTAATTCGTAATCGTAATAACAATTGATAAGAATGATAAAATATAGAAAATGTAAATTGTGTATGATTGATCAATAAAAAAACATGTATATATTGATTAAAAAAGAGTAAACTTAAAAGTTTAATATAACTTAAATATTCACATATGTTTAATTTGTGATAGTGTATATTCTTAAATAACCGTTCCGAATTCAGAATTAGTGTAATATGTCGTTAAATTACAACTGTATTTATTATAATTAAATTTAACTACTAAAATAGTATTTTTACTTTGATTTAATAATGTAGCATTTTACTGCTGTATTTTTTTTAGATAAATATAGTGAGCTATGTTTAAACATGCTTATGGACTTTAAATTCTGTAATTATCTATATACAAGGTAAAAAATATCCATTTAAAAATATAAATTCAGAAATGCAAATTTACAAAAACTATGGTTATTTTCAATTCTTATTTCAAACCTATACTTTTGCAAATTATATTTTTAAAAAAATGCCGAATTCAATGAAAAATTATATTTATCAACAATCGCGATAACGCAAATAATTGCAAATCGTAATCTTGTACCTAATCTTAAAATGCGCGAAAAAATGTACATCCTTATTTTAAATATACATATATTATATAGCGGGAAAGGGCGTTGGAAAAAAATAGTTAACGATCGAAAATAAAATAATACAATATAACGGAGGACGCGATGTAGGCACTATAATATAATATAATATAATATATATTATTATTATCATTATTATTATTATTATTATATTTACTTATTTACTCGTAATGGGAACTCCGGGCGAAATACTGCTGCGACGGACCGTGATTGCGGGTAAGCGACTTGTACAGAAGTGAGCGTCGGGATCGGCGGCGGGCTTTAAGCTACAAGTGCGTAACTGCATATATATTGTAATAATACGCGCGCCGCCGTGTGCACTCCACTCGGGCGCGACCGACACGATTTGACGATTTGACCGTGGACGGGGTGGCGGCCGTGTGTCTGCGCCGCCGTGGTAGGGAGAGGCGAGCGCGTAATGTGGGTCTTATTCGTATAAATGTATAATAATAATAATAATAATACTAATATATATGTCGTCGAATGGCCTTCTATGTGTGTGTGTGTGTATGAAATATACGCGTCTTTTACCGGCCGGAGAGCCTTTTACTGCGATTTTACTGCGATTATTAACTGCCTGTGCAGTCTCCGTCGACCCTTTCTCTCTCGGTCTATCACCATTCTCCACGACGGTAATCGGCCAATATCGATTCGCGTGCGACGGCCGCATGCATAGACTTCAGTATCAGTAAAGACGGTGGATTTTTTCGCTCCCCTTTCCATCAGAGTACTCACCTTTAGGTATAATAGATATACAATATGACTATAATGCGTATATCAACAATAATTATTCTCTTTGCTCTCACTCACTCTCTCTCTCTCTCTCTGCGGATCTGCTGTAGTGGATTCCTCTGAGACCCTGCTCGGTCCCCGGTGAACAATATATTGTTAATAATTTCAGATTTTATACAAAGAAAGCAAAAAAAAATAATTCGCCAAGGAATGTTTTATTGTAGCTACTTTACTTTAAAGATGAGAGAATGGAGTGTAAGTAGTAAATTCCTACTACTCTAGCTGCTTGGTTAAATCTGCGAGATGATATAAACTATAATACGTATTTTTAACGTTACGAATAACACGCTGCAATGAAATCTACCATAACAGTCAACACGAATAGGTTTATTAGTAAAATAATTTATGAACCGTATAGTAATCCAATGCAAGCTGGGATTATGTCATTTAGGGGCTCTAGACACTTTCTCCATAATATAGAGAAAATATATCATAAATTATTTGGCTATGCATATAATAAATATTATATTTACAATATTCAATAAAATCATTTTAGATCCTGAACGAAGTGATGAATGTATTGATTTTACTATGATGTGTGTTTTTTTATTTGAATATAATATATCCTAAACTGACAAATCATCTTCGTTCAGAATCGTTTTTCGTATACAATGATACCTATCATTGCATTCAAATTTAACCTACCATAGTCTGAGGTCCACCCCACCCCCTAATATACAGCAGATCGATACCCACTTACCCGCTTTTTTTAATTTTGCAATATTAATAATACCTACCGTATTTAATAAGTATGTTATAATGTATATAAAAAAAATAATAATTTAAATTACATTTTATGAAATATTAAAAATTCCTTTTTCTACAATTTTTTTTAGCGAACATATCTATTATTTCATCGATATTTAATTCTTGTAATAATTCATGTTTTATTGACAACAACTATAAGGAAATTATTTTTTTTTTTTGCATAAGAGTTGACTTTTGCCAGTTTTGTACACGTTTTAATACTGAAAACGATCTTTCACCCTCGCATATAATAAACTCTAATTTTGAAAAGATAGCTTCAGCGACGCATATACAATTTGGCGGAGGGTGTGGGGGTTTGAATTTGGAGTGATTGTTAATTATTTAGCATACAATGACTTATTAATTATTATAGTGTAAAAAATGTAATGAAAATATTATATTGAGTCATTTTATAATAAACTATCTGATCCTGCATGACATGCTCGTGACAAATTAAATGGTGGTATATTAACCTTTTATTAAACTCTGTAAAATGTATAGTACATATATTTTTAACACTTTTATTCAGATAGTTTCGGCCAAATTTTAAACAAAAGTTTAAAATTATAATATCTAATTATAAAAACTATTTTATTTTCTATAACCAATGGCAACCTTTATACAAATATAAAAATATTCGTTTTTCGCAAGCCAACAAATATTTGTGATAAGCTGAATGCAAAATTTAAAAAATTGGTTATGTACACATTTTCGGTTTTATACGAATTTCCATGTACCTATTAGGTACCGAATTTCAGAACTATGAAGCCGTGAGTATAATAGACTTGGCTATTGATAATACACAAACACACACATACCCGAAAATTGTTTTCTATTATTATAGGTAGATAATTATTAATTTAATAAAAAAAATGTTAGTACCTATAAATAGCATAAAAATAGCCAAAATATTTTGAAAATAATTCTATGCGTAATCGCTAATATAAATATATATTCAGTAAAATGTCCAATAAGTCATTACAGCAAATATTGTATTTTGAGTTAAACATAAAAAAAAAAGTTTTGTGTATAGGGATTGTATTTTTCCCCAAATTGTTTTATTGTTTTTTTTTCCAAATAAATTTGAAAGGAATAGAACATTTTTTACTTTTGGCCCCAGAATGCCAGCCGTAAATTTAATTTGTTAGAAGTAACCACCCTCGATATTTAAATTCAATTTTTTTTCTATAGTGTCTAATAATTTTTTTTTTATTATGCCTAGTGGATGAAATTGGGATAAGCCTTTTGGGATAATTTGGGATCTAGTTTTTTATATTTTCAACTAAATATAGCCGTTCTTTGTAGGTAGATATATAGGAAGTCAGAAATATTTCCAGTAACACACTTTGTTTTAAGGGTAGCTGACACTGAATTTATAATATAATAATAAGTATATGAAGTTAAAAATTAATAATTATATAAAACCATACATATCATCGAAATGTATTCGTACACGTAGATAAAATGAATTTCACTCGTCCAAATGGTTTAAAGTGGTATAAAATACAATATAAGTGACTACAGACATATCAAATTACTAATATTACGAACTATTAATGTTTTGGTAAAAATTATTAAACCCACTCAAGCAACCGCCCCCCCGTCCAAAAATAAAATATTCAAGAACATTCTCACTTGCCACAGATTACTATTTTATATATATTATGTTACGGGTAATGTTAAAATTTGGATAATGTCGACATTAGCCAACTGTTATCATTGCCTACCATAAATATTATTAAATGTTGGCTAATGTTAACATTAACCGGATAATATGATATTAACTTATAACTTTTGGATAAAGTCTTAACAACCATAAAAATGTAAAATTCAAGAAATAAAGTCATTGTAAATTATTAACAATATTAAATATATTTAAGATACAATAATGAATAAATTAGTAATTACCATAAAATACATAATAATAATTATTATTAATACCTATGAGTTTATTTTTTATTTTTAATAATCTAACCTACTAATGATACAATATTGAATTTCATTTTAAATTTTAAATTATTTCTTAAAATATTATTTAAATAGTATAGAATTAAAATGCTAATTTGTTAACCTTTATTATTACATGGTATGCTTCTGTGATATTTTGAATTGCATAAAATGCTAGATGATTTGCACTTATATCGATTGGTGTCACATTTTCTTTTACATGAACACTTTTTGTATCCTTGACCACCGCCATCTGATATTAGACTTGCAATTTCCCTCAATTATCTGAGTATTTTGATACATAAAAATTGAATTTAGGGCGAGTAGTTTATGAGTTATACGTATTTGAAGTTTAGACAAGCGGAGTAGTGGATAAATATTTCCCGGGTTAACCCCGTACCACTCATACTTGTACCACTTTATGTATCAAAATACTCAAAAAATTTTTCTGCTTTGGAGTATGAAATTATAATTTTTAATTGTTCACTTTATCGGTAAGATAACTGACTAACTTAGTTACCAGTCAAGATAAGATATAATCATAAGAACTATATAGTCAATTTAATATAAAACTTTTAACATTACCCTATATTGATGTGTTAAAGTTAACATTATCCGTATAATGTTAATAATTCATGCTTATAAACGAAAAATTACACATTAGCCAAAACAGATGGCTAATGTTGACATTATCCAAATGTTAACATTACCCGTAGCATATATATTATATTAAAAATAAGAATGTTTAGTGGCTTTTATGTGGGACTACATTTATCTAATAATATATTATATTATTAACAATTTCACCTGATACAAAAGAGAGTTTTCATATAATAGTTTTAAAATTAATTGAACAATTTTATTCACTAAAAAAAATATTCAATATGTTAACATTTAGAATACCTACATTATATTAATAAGAAGAACTTGTTAATTAAAACAATTATGTTAATATACTTAACAGTAGCAATAGCGTAACTATGGGATAGCAAGGCACGGAAATGGAATTGGAGGGCCCCAGAGAGGCTCTCGACTCTTATAAATACAATTTGTATTATAAAAAACCGCGGGAAAGTGGGTATTGCTCTGCTGTATAGTGTATAGTAGATATGGGGAAGAGGTCACTATTTGAATGCAATGACAAGTATCATTGTATACGAAAAACGATTCTAAACGGAGATGATTTGTCAGTCTAGAATAATTAGTAGGATATATCATATTATTACCAATATTACCTATATTTAAATTGTAACATATTGTTATTTTACGTGATTTCATAAAAAATTAAATTTCATACACTCACAAAATGTTTTCTATATTGAAGCTGAAGTTCTTTTTTACAGTTATTTAGGAAAACTTAGGAAAACCTTGTATTGGGTTTTATAACCTTAGGTATAAATCACAAAAATGTTATGAATTTTCAACTTCAAAATTCTTTGCTAATTTTTGTGATTTTAACATATTTCATAAACATTTGAATTTTAAATGCTTATAAAAAAAAATTGTGACTAACGATTTTTGATTTTTTTTTTACTCCAATAAGTAAAACTTATAATAAACCTTGTACTAAATTTTAAAGATTTTTTGGAAATCCAAATTTTTTTTTATCGGCATTTCAGAAAAAAATTTAGAAAGATCGAAAATTTCAATTATCTGCAAAAAGCTTTAAAAATCAAAATATTTTGAAAATTTAATCGTAAATATATAACATTAATATGAAAATGTTGTAAAATTTCAAGGATTTACAATGATTCATTTTAAAGTTACAGCAAAAAAAAAAACGATTTCATCAAAAACTGATTAAGCGTAAAAATTCCCGCTTTTTTGTTACTTTTTTAAGGTTTTGCCTGGCTTTTTTAAAAACTACTGGACATTTTTTTTACCTCCCCCTATCCACCCAATACAAACTAGATTAATTTTCTTTTTTGAAAAGGGACTAAAGTAAAAAAATCAAAGCTTTATTTCTACTCCAAAAAGTGATGAAAGACACAAAAATAAAAAAAACATACATCATTGTAAAATCAATACATTCCTCACTCCATTCAGAATCTAAAATAATATACAAACATTTGAATTTCATTTTAAAATGCATGAGACAAGTACTGTTAGAAATTCTAACAGTACTCAGAAAAAAGTGCAAAACAATCAAAACATACCTATCATATTATTAGAAAACAGACAAATGGACACTATAAAGAACTGATAAAAACATTTTCTGAGATGGAAGCTAAAAAAAAAAACTTTGAATAGCTACTTTGTAGTTCTGTACATATAACATAAATAAACTATATTTATAATAAGTAATGACTGTTGTTTTTTTTTAATTTTAGTAATATAAATATATAGTTATGCCACTGATACTTAAGCAACAGATAAAATGAACAATAAGATATTGCTTAGTTCGTAAGTCATTAAATAAACTTAGGTACCTAAATCTTGTGTAAATTGTATTTTTTTATTCAAAATATTGACCTATGATTCTTTATGTCCTTAATATTTTTTTTATTTACTTAGTTACTGATTATACATAACATTATTGTTAATAAGTAATAACTATATTATATATTCACTATAAACTATATTATAATAAATTAGTATTACTTAAATTAATTTATTAATTTAATAGAATCATATCTATATCATAGATCTATACAATTTATATTTAAAAGAGTTAAATAGAATATAGTCAATATACTCTTAAAATTAATAACGATATTATTAATATTAATATAAATAAATATATTAATATAAAGTTTTAATAATTTTCATTTCTTATCAATTAAATTAAATTGTACAGTAAAAAATTCAAATAAATATTTATTACACTAAATATGTAACTTGAGCAACTAAGCAATACATATTTATTATTCTATTGCTTACCGATCTCGAATGTTTTCTAAATTATTTCCCACGTAATCGATCATGTCTGTTGAAAATTCTTTGAACTGTTTGAACTCCATTTTGTACTTTTTTTAAACTGAAAATAAAAATAGTTTAATTCTAGGTTTATCCACAAAATATACACATATGAATTCCGTGTAAATATGCAACTATGCATTAACCATCTCAACTTGAAAATAGTAATTATAATGTACAATATAAAAAGTTAAAAAAATGATATTATTAGCACATTGAAATTTGGTCAACGGTAAACTATAGCTCCCAAAAAATATGCATGTATATTGTATATTGTAGGTATGTATTATAATTATATTATTTTAGTATTACCTACCCTATTACATATTATTTATCGCAATTCACAGCTATATCAAATTTGAAGGTGACAACTATTGCATTTCAATGCGTTATAGTTCAAAATATCGTAAAAGGTTGTTTGACATTGTGTCAAATAATATTGCTTGATTATCAATAAATTAAGTAATGTACATTTGTATCAAAAAATATATAATTTATTGAATATTGAAAAAAACCCATTTTCCGCTTAGAAACTAGAAATAATTTGGAAATTGTATGAGCGACAATTTTTTGTATTACCTAATTATCACTTTTTTTAATCACCCCATTGCATATCCAAAATATTTGTATTTGGTAATCTAAAAACTATACATAACTTATAAATATAACGACTGTTGTAAGTTATTACTCAAACTATCATAAATAACTATTAAATTATTTACCATCATTATTTAAAAATATATTTACCTATAATACTTATAATTTTTACACCTTTGTGATTTTTTTTAGTTAATAAATTTTAACGTGTTTGTACAAAATATGATTACATTTTGAATACCAACATTATATTAAGGAAAAATTGATTAATTAAAACAATTTATGGATATTTCTTAAGTTAAGTCAATAAAGTACATATGTGATAAAGATAGTAATTATTTTGTAATTTAAAGGTGTTCTAAAAAAAAAAAAAATTAACATAAAGAGAATCCTTATATGAATCCTTTATTATTATAAATATTCAAGATAACCTAATTTAAACTTTTAAAGTACCTATTTGCTTACAAAGTAATTAATATAATATATAATGTTATATTAAACCTTTTAAAAAACCTATATTATTAAATATCACCAATTGTTTTAAAACAAATAGGTACAGTATTTAAAAAAACTAAACTAGTAAATACCAGATACATGTCAAATCAAAATTAACATTATAAATTTTATGTTGTTCTGTAATAATTTACTGTAATTACAAATTAACTACAAATAATTGTATATTTAGTCTCAAGTACTCAATATTATAAAATTAAAAATACTCACCGGATCTTCAATACAATAACTGATACACTTAGACCCAATCACGAATACAACTTAGATATAATTAATTTTGTTAGGCAAACAAAATTATTTAATCATACTTAAAAAAAAATTCGTTGTAACTTAATTATTTAATTTATCAACGTTCAAAATGTAATATAATTTTATAACTAATGGGCAATGACCTTTGTAACCATTGGTACAACTAAAGGGGGCTTAGGGGACTTAGCCCTCTCAAAATATATTTTAGCCTCGCCCCCAAAGGTTTTGATTGTTTAAGGCTAAATTATGATTTAAGCATAAAATAGTGAGAATGTGAGATACATCCTAACAATATGACGTAGAGAATTATTATAACAGAATTATTCAAAAATAAATTGTATAAATATAAAGTATTAAAATTTATTTTGCAATATACATATAATTGAATGAAAATATTTTTATCTAATAAATATTATGAGGGCATATTGATCAGCGGCATTGTGGCGGTCACCGTCCAACATAAGTTTTATTTTGGTGATTAAAAATGGATAAAAAACTTATTTAATATTTTTAATAAATAAATTATCCGTATTTTTGCAGTTGTTACTATTGATATGAAAATAATCCAGACGATCCTCCTAATGTTTTTGAAATCACGAAAGTAAGTAAATTAAATTAAGTACTATTTTTGTGGGCCTACAGCCCTCCCTAATATTTTAAACGTAGTTGCGCCAATGTTTGCTGATGTTAAATTTTATTTTACGATAAAAAAAATCAAATAGCTGATACGAAATTGAAAATGAGAATTCAAAAATCCAAACTTAACACATTGATTTCTCCATTACAGAGATGGTCATGTAATCGATAATCCGACCTGTCTAAGACCATCACTGAAAATAACTTAAATACTCAGGAACTCGACTAAAAGTATGTATCTATATGTACCTAATAATTTATTACTACGCTTAACGAAATTTTGACGCAAACGTTCTTAGTGTTCTAATGAATTTCCAGTCGAAATTCATTGCGATAACGGATAAATAATAAAAGTACGACCGAACGTGTGGGATAATGTCAATAACAGTTTTGTACGTCTATTGCAGGAAAGCGTAAACTTGTACATTATTATTATTATCGTTTAGTAGTTACCTATTCCCGATATTAGCCCTTTTGGCTTTTATGTTGTTTTCCCATTTAGACTGCGGAGAATCCGTCTTCAAAATCGCGATGAAGCAATACATATTACACCATATAATAATCACCACTGACTAGAGTACTAGCTCACAGTCCTACTTCATAGAAATCAAATAGTACTAATATATTAGTTTTATATACTCTTGATGAAAAAACAATATAAAGGTACAATAATTTAATATATCCTTTTGAGCTTAAATTATAATTTGTTTAGTTTTTAAATATTGAAAATACACATTTGGAATATATTTTTATAAGCGTTTAAAGTTGGTATTTTGTCATAATTTGTCATAATCGATCAAATTTTCAAATTATTTTGTTGCTAAAAATTAATAAAAAATTAGCTTTACATATCTAAGATTTGAATATTTAGTATCAGTTTAATATCTTAAACTATTTTAGGTATTTAAAATATTAGATTTCTATTTTTATAAATGTCGATAAAAATTAATCGTTGGTTCAAAATTCTTGAAAATTTAATATATATTTTATTATATCTCATATACATTTTTATTAAATCTGTATATCATATATTTCATAAAATATACTTAATAATGTATAATATGCTGTCAGACCACCTGCGGTCAGAATTGTTTTTAGATACAAATATACAATTATAAATCATTGAATTCAAATTTAACGAACTCAAAAATTAAATTTTGAAATTTTTAACTAAATCCAGTTTTAGTAGATATATTTTTTATAAAATTTATATATAGTGTGTTTTTCAAAATATTTTGACTCTTTTTGAGCTATTTATACAAACAATTGAATTTTTTTTTAAATGATTTGATTATGCCATATAAGTTTTTCTACTTCTAATAAAAAAAAAAATTCTACCGGAAAGCCAAATAAATTTTTTATGAACATTTGAAGTTCAAATTTTTACGATATTCTATAAATCCATTCATAAAATAATTATTTCCTCGCAAACAATTTATGATATTTTGTAGTATTTCAAAAACCAATATAACTTTAGATATACTTGAAATTTTTACTAAACATTTATATTATTATTTTCTACACATTGTACCTATAATTTTAAAAATATTTTGATTTTTTTTTTTGAGTTGCTTATAGACATAATCCATTTTAAAAAATTTTCTGATTTATTTCCATACATATCAATATAAAAGTTTTCTCTCAGTTAAAAAGCTTAAAAATCCCATACATATTGTTATCATATTGATACGAGTATTAATACAAAAACATTTAAATTACATAGGCACAATTTATTTTTAATAAACATTTTAATTTCAAATTTAGACGAAATTAAATATATTTTTTGGATGTTAATTATTATGTTTTACCTAAGTCAATAACATTATTAGTGGAAACTTAAAACTTACGGAAATTATAAATTTTTATATATGAAATGACATTTTCAAATTAGTTAAATTAATTTTATACCATGAATCACTCATACGTCTTACAATAATGTGGTATGGTATTGACTAAAAAATAATGAATAATTTAATGTGGTATGAATGTAATTAAATACCTATAGTTGTAGGTAACTATATAAAATTATTAAAATACGATATATTTTCATACAAAATACGTTCCATCAGAATAATTATTAATTTCCTACAAAATAATTTTCAAACGGAATATAATTCCAAATAAATAGGATTCAGGGAAAATTTATTCTGATAATAATAATTTCAACGAAATGTAGCCCCGCCCCCTCCAACAAAAAAAAAGTAGAGAAGTGGTTTCCTCTTTCCTGTATATTAGGTGTCGAGAGGGTCATTATTATGGGTGTGTTGAATTTGAATTCAATGATATATCATTGTATATGAAAAACGATTCTAAGCGAAGACGGTCTATCAGCTTATATCACTAAGTTAATTTAATAATATGTTTTTTGATATAACTTTTAAAATAATTTATTTTACTTTTAATATTTTATAGTTTGATTTTTTCCGAAAATATTGCATTTATTGTATAGGTATATTATATAACATTCTGTTATTTAACTTTTAAATTAATAAATACCTTACTGTAAAACAGTGTAATAGATGGGTAAATAAATATAATACAGTAGATTTTAGTTATGTCGAATCTTAAGGCAAACAGAAAAAATTCAAAATATCAAAAACTTCAAAATTTTAAATTTTACTAAAATTCTTAAATAAATTGTAAAAAATGGTAAATAATTTAAATGCTTAAAATGCATAATAAATAACGAAAACAATTAATGTTATTTCGAGTTATTGAATGCAAAAACGCTTATTAAGTGTAATGGTAGTTTTAAAGGAATTTTAATGTGAACATATAGTTTAAGATAGCGACGTTTGACATAATACGAATCTACTGTACCTTTAAATTAATCTAAATATTTTGAAAATGTTATTGTGAATAGTAAAATTCATAATAATATAATAATTATAATATATATTATATATAGGTAAAAGTTTTAAGTTTCCACAAATAATGTTTTTTAATTAAAACAAAATAATTATAAAATTGTTATTAATCTTTAAATGAGTAATTTTGTCAAAATTCTAACTTTAAACTTCCATAGAGATCATTATGACTATAGATTTTGGATAATTTTAAATTAAAACTTATGAGAGGATTTGCATTAAATTTTCAAATAGTTTTACGCAGCAAATAATTTTTAATCGACATCTAGAAAAAAAACTATTTTGAAAATTTTAATGCAAAAAAAAAACATTAGTATAAACATTTAGTGGACATTTCAAGTGTCTGCGGTTTACGTTTTTAGTTAAACCAAATAGTAAAAATCGATTTTGTCGATAATTGGATTTGCAAAAATTTCCCAGTTTTCCTTATTTTTATTATTTTCCCATTTATAAAATTTACTTTAAGAAATTTTTTCTTTTTGTATCTCTAATATAGTAATGTACTAACTAAATCCAATTTTCTGACAGAAACTACATCTTTTTTGAAAATAAAATTGTTCCAAAAATGGCAACAGACAAAATCACATATCGTTGTGAAATCAATACATTCATCAGTTCATTACTGCTCCAAATCTAAAATACGTATATATTTCAAAATTTTTCTTTGGTTTTACACAATTGGAATTTAATGTACAGTATTATTTTTTTACCAGAGTGCAAAAAATTAGCGCTATTATAAGTTACTGAGAATACGTCCGTAGGAGGAAAATAATCACAGTACATAACTCAGTAGGTATAACAAATTTTTCAATAATAAATAAATAAATATAGATTAATTTACATGCGAATTCCTACGTATTTTCAATGAATAGGTATACAAATAAATTAGAGAACAAGCATTTTGATTATTTGATTAAAAGCTTAAACCACTTCGTATCGTACTCGTAATAATTTTATTAAAGCAATGTCAAAGAAAAAATAGTAGTAATTTTATTATATTATATTTCATTCAACTAATAAAATTCTGTTCGAGTTCAAAACATTATAATTAAACACTTGTTGAATTGAATAATTTTATCGTTTATTTGTGCAGTATTTCTTTTCATATTATTGTTGTCTAAAGACTGAAATTATTGATTTGTAGCCAGGTAGGTACTGTAATAGTGAAAGGGAGGTGACTTATATACTTATAAAACAATTATACTATTGTTACCTACTCATATGATATCTTTAGAAAGTATAAGGTCATTTCGTATAAATATACTAAAGATACTGTTCGTGTACACTTATAAATATCAGTAAATATAGATGTATAAGAATAATTGATGATGTGAATATTGAGTATACTTACATACCAGCGAAGTAACAAAAAAACATAATGTGATTACACTGATAACATAAAGGTTTTACTTCCTATGATTAATGATTATGAAGGTTATAATTTTATTTGAAAGTCTATTTTATGTATCATATTTATGGAACTAATGAAATAAGCGTGTTATCTAATATAGCACATAATGAACTCAATAAAATATTTTTTACGTATTAATTATATATTTCTAATAATTAGTCACATAATTATTTCAAATCGTATTATATAATAAAATAACGCGTTATAAAATACTAAACTGTTTATTATAAGCCTTATAGCTATATTATTTTTAGCTTAAACTGTTTATGTATATAGTTATTATGTATGAATCATAGTTTTTACATTTTTTTTTTTTTATTTTTTTTTTTTTGAAACACGAAATGTTGTTTATTTGGCCTATTTTTTAAAACAACTATATTTAATAAAAACTCTAAAATATTATCAAACTGATTTATATAATCAATAAATCTATAGCATTCAAATTGAATACATTTATAATTTGTCGGCATGAATATAGCACTAACTAATTTGGTTAAATATTTGAATAATAATCACAAACATAGATGTGTTATTGTTAATACTCTCACTCATACATTAAAAAGTATATTATTAATTACAAACGTAATTAACTTGTATTATATTATGTGAATTCAATTACGCAGGTATACTCATATATATATTTATATATATTGTAAAAACACTGCAAACAACTTTTCACCAGTGATTGATAAATATTTATTTGTTTATCAATATTTTAAGTGTAATGTTTACTTACTGAATGACTAAAGAGAATAATTCTGTATGCTGTCTGCCCACTGTTAGCTCGAGTATATAATGTAAAAATAGCAATAATAGTATTGCTGTGTAAGATGTATAGGTGAATAAATAAAAATTATAAATGACAAATATTTAACTTGTATACCTATTCAATTTTTTTTTATATCCCTATTCCCTATTAATAAATGCAATTAAGCACATTAATTATTTTATAACATTGACAGTTCATTTAATCTCTTCCTTCAAATGATAACTCCATTTTTTATTGTAAATGATTTAGTGGATACATTTTTTTTTAATTTGATGTACCTAATTCAAAGTTCAAACAAATAGTTTTTTAGTTTTTGAAAAATTTATTTTAAGGATAATAGTCCTTCATAATTATTTTACAAAAATATATAAAAGATGTAATATTCGAACTGTACATTTATAATACTTTATAGTTTATACCATTATTAAAAATTATAATTATTGAAAATGTATTTAAATTATTCTTAGTACACATAGTTATATAAATCAAAAGCTATTTGTTCTAATTTTGATTTTGATACGTCAATATTTTCAAAAAAAGTAATTGTTAAATAATTTATTCTATAAAAGGAGGTTTAGAATTTGAAAAACAGAAGATTATATCACCACGAAACACTTCTTAAATAATAAAAATAATCTAAAGAATTTAGTCTTTGCCTATATTTAAAAATACCCAAAATCTGATTTTGAATAATTGCATTATTAAAAAATAAAAAGGGGGTAAAGCATGCTTAGTGAGTTACTCTGTAGTCTGTATAAAATAAATTCGTACTATAATAGTTCGTATGATCTATATAGAGAAAATAAAAAACATGGTATTTTAAACAAAAGGTTCCTCGCGTGATTGAATTTCATACATTAAACCGAAGTAAGTACCTTATTTTATCTGACAGACATTGTTTTTGACAGTTGACATTCAATTCATATTTATAACCAGGCCTAAATCAACTTTATGAAGTACTAGCTGTCCCTGCGCACTTCATTTCCCGTACAAAACAATATTACGCATTTATGTTAAAAACCGTTACCGTTCATACGTAAATCGCTGAAACGCAGCAAACGAATTGCGTCCCAAGATCCCTTTTACATACGAATTGCGTCCCGATAATATTTAACAACGACACTAATTACTTCCCACTTATTACAGACTTAGAACTGTTAATAGAAACATTAAATATTATATTGCTAAAGGTAGGTAGGTTAAAAATATTGTTATTTATCGTTTTGTAATTATGTACATCAAAAATATTGTTTTTGTCACGCCTGCACCGAAAGTTTGGTTTTCGACCATGGTTGAAGCGTTCGAAAGCGTCCTTTTTCCGTCCAGCGGGCGGTAAAGTGGAAATCCCCAAAGTGCCGGGCGGAAAAGAGGAAATCCCCAAAAGTGCCGGGCGGAAAAGAGGAAATCCCCAAAAGTGCCGGGCGGAAAAGAGGAAATCCCCAAAGTGCCGGGCGGAAAAGAAGAAATCCCCAAAAGTGCTGGCCGCCGGGCGCGTATCCCTTGCACAACCAGAAACTAAAATGTATACCTACCACGGTTCTTACAAAACATAAACTTTTGGTTACATCTTAAATGTATAGTACCTATAACCTCCTTGCATGACGCATAAACATTTAAACATATTTAATTTGCACTGTTCCTAGATAAGTGCGTCGAACGATGCGTTAGTAAGTTTGTAGAATAGTCTATAATTGTTGCATAGATCCCTGCATAACTTTTTTCATGAACGCAGGGGCGTGACAAAAAATAGTATGTGTGGCTCGCGCGGGAAGGCCATTTCAGTCTTGGGCGAAATGCGGCACTCGCCTACGGCTCGTGCCGCACACAACGCCCGCGACTGAAATGGCTCACTTCCCGCCCTTGCCACACAATATACTATTTCGTAGTTAAATATAAAAATAAAAGAATAAGTAAAAAAAATTCAAAAAATAATAGTTATATGTAGGTATAGGCAAGCTATATGTTATTATAATATTATTTATGGCTTGGTAAAAGTTTGTTTCGGAATAAGCTCGGAAAGTTCAACTGTCGTCCCCTGCTCTATTGCCTGTACGACAACCGTGGATATCCTTTGCATACCTACGCACTGTATTGAGATTATCAAAAGTATATTCTGATATCAGATAATCGGGACGCAATTGCCAATTAGTATAGTCGTATAGAAAGCCCGGGACGCAATTAGTATAACACAAATCGCAATTTTTATATCGGGGACGCAATTTGTATGCAGCCCGCTGAAATAAACCGTACACTTATTTTATTTTATGTTATTCTATGATTGAAATTTTAAAACGTATTTTTCTAAATATATCCTAAATTCGTAAAGATATATTAATTAATAAATTACGATTATACCTAGAACTTAAAGATGATGTAAAATTTGAATACAATAGTTGATAACATAGGTGATAGGTGATAACTTACAGGTGTGAATGCAGGTACTCAAATGTTTTTCATGTCATATTTAGAATTATATTTAGCTTATTTTGTACCCTTGAATTTTTTACATTCAAAGCACAATTAATAATTATTATTATTATATTTTTTCTATAAACATTAATTTGTTTATAATATTATTTTAAAATTATAATAATAATAATAGTATGTAGAGTGATTCTTTTAAGTGGGTACACTAATTATCTCAAAAAGTATTCATGTTTTTGAAAATATTTTTTTACATAGTTCAAAATTGTTAAAAAAGCAACGTTTTTATTAAAAAATTATATTTTTAAATATTTTTTATCATTATAATTTTTTAATTTTTTTACTTTTTTGAATGACAACATAGAATTTTAATTTCATATTCCAAAGCGAAATAATTTGTTGAGTATTTTGATACATAAAAATTGAATTTAGGGTTAGTAGTTTATGAGTTATATGTATTTAAAGTTTAGACAAGCGGAGTGGAGTGGTACGGGGTTACCCCGCAAAATGTTTATCCACTACTCCGCTTGTCTAAACTTTAAATAAGTATAACGCATAAACTACTAGCCCTAAATTCAATTTTTATGTATCAAAATACTCAAAAAATTATTTCGCTTTGGAATATGAAATTAAAATTCTATGTTGTCATTCAAAAAAGTAAAAAAATTAAAAAATTATAATGATAAAAAATATTTAAAAATATAATTTTTTAATAAAAACGTTGTTTTTTTAAGAATTTGAAATTATGTAAAAAAATATTTTCAAAAACATGAATACTTTTCGAGATAATTAGTGTACCCACTTAAAAGAATCACCCTATAATATAAATAATATAATAATCTATCAGATTATCAGAAGTAGTTTATTAATTATTTATATAAATAATTGTATTACACACATAAAAATAAAGAAAATTTGATTAAATCATTTTAGGGAATTTAGAGATATTTAGATTATTAAGACTCTAGGTGACTGAACCTATAATTATGATATATTGTATACAATACATATATAATTATTTATATATATATATATATATATATAAATAAATAATTTATATTATTCTTATACAATTTACGCTTTGCTTTTCTTAATTTCGTGTGACATCTATATATTATATATGGCTATTGGTTACACAATATTTCGATACGCTATTTCATATATATATATATATATATATAGGCCATAGGCATAATTGGCATCCGAAATAGTAGGTAAAGCTACTTATCAATGGATGTAGATAGAACATTATATTTTATACAATAAGTTATTACTCTTTTACTCTAAAAAACACTTTTTACTATTAAATTCTTTTAACGTAATGTAAATCCAGTAGCCACTATAAATTTATTTGAAGTTAAAGATAGTAATTCTGTATATCGCAATCAGGGTGAGTGTTTTGGATGACTGGATAACCTCCTTGAGACATATTTTATGTGGATAGGTACAGTAAAACCTGTATAATATATGTTACGATTGAGATTTGGTATTTTTACAATTTTATACAGGTTTTACGTTTTTTTTCAGGGTCGTAGAAAAATGTGGGTATTTATTACATTACTGCACAATGAAATATGTTTAATTTTTACGTTAACAATTTTTTAGGTAGGTATACATGCCTATTATATGTAATGAATAATGATGTATTGAAATATGATCTGATCTATTAAAAAAAATGTGTACGATTAAAATTATTATATTATATTTTTTTAACCCAATCAAAATAATTTTTACTTACAATACCTTACATTTGTTACAAAATAATTATACTAATATCTTGCATCGTGAATTAATTCTGCAGTAGTTTTCTATTGAATTTATTCAAGAATTTTTAACAAAGTTGTGAAAGTGATGATAACTAAAAAAAAATAATATTTTACAAGAATTTCATGTTGGTAGAACAATTCCGTGTATAAAACATTGTTTTGTATTTCTCGTTAGCAATGTGTGAACTAAGTTATATTTCCTTACACAAGACAGGTTACTGTGGGACCTATGGGTATATTTTGTACAGTTTTACGGTATCGTTGTTGTAAGTAATAACTTTAAACTATTAATAAGTTAGAATTTGAGTAAAAAAAAAAAATAATAATAATTACATATCGTGTTATTATTGGTCTCATTTTATATACAAATATATACCTCCTAATCGTGTATTGCATATTCAACACGATTATACGTGGGTATAACATGTATATAAACTTATAAATTAAAATGATTTATTTAAGGCCATATGCTATACAAATTCGTGATGTATTTACTTTATGGTATTTACTTTTTGTTCTGTATAATAATGGATTTTACATAATGGTTTTAGTGACGTCTTGTGCATATAGTATATATAGTCCTATAGTAGATTTATTAATCGTTGGTGACATTTTCATTAATGTGAAATTCTTTTAGTATATTGTTTAAAATACATACTAATATTAATAATATGTACAGGTAATTACTAAAATTGCAAATATCATAATAGTGGTTCACTAAAAATCTCAACATGAGCTTTCCTGTACCTACATGATTATGGAGTCATTTTATTTTTTTTAGATATCATTAACTAGTATATTATACCTTTCTTATGTAATAATACTTTTGATTTTTAAAATAGGTATTATTATAATATTATCATGTATAATTTTTTAGGCTCGACGTGGTTTAATTATAATATTAAGTATACGTGGATGAGAATTGCACTTATAATATTCGCCTTATTTTATAGATAAGAGAAGGTATAAATCACGTAACTATCGTAATATTCATGATGGATTTATTTTGATTATTGTGTTTGATAATGAGACGAAGGTCGAACCATTATATGCTATAGCATACCTATGGTCTATTTAAACCAATTGTAATATGAAAAAATAAATCTAATACCCTAAATTACCTATCTACAGTCTGCACTTCCATATTTATACTGTGGCAAATATCCATGTATTATGCTCGCATAATTAGATATTAGGAGATATAGGTACATTTTTTTTAAATATAAAATAATAGGTTGGCGCCTTCTGTAAACTAGCACGTCAAGTTGCACTATCTACCTGTATATTTGTGGAATAAACTGAAGTTGCTACAAATGAGTATAATAATTACGTAATTGAACATAACATTTTTTATATTTTAAAATTTCTCATCAGATTTTAACTTTTTACATTTCATCATACTTTCAATCAATAAAGTAATAGTACCTACCTGTGTATGTGTGATGTGCATGTTTATTGTTTATTAAATCTCAACTTTCACAAATACCTATTTGAATTAAATTGGATTAAAAAAGAATTATTACTATTTTATCCAACACAAGGACTATTTTAACAGCACTTAATACAGATAAAACGCATATTTATTCATTAATAGTTGGAATAATACATTTTAGTACTTAAATCAAATATATTTTATAGAGCACACAAATAAAATAATATAAAATATAAACTAAACAAATTTAAAAAGAACATTAACTGATAAATTAGGTGTTTTTAAAATTTAAGTAAATAACTAAATTAATGTTTACAGCCAAGCCTAATGAAGTTATAATCAAAAAACGTTTTACAATGTGTTACAATCATCGCAATTTTTAATATTCAAAAAAAATTATTTATTTAATAGCTGAGTAAAATTAACCGAAATTAGGCAAATTTTTCCCACCTAGCCTTTAGAGGTACCTCTATGCACATACTATATTTAGTAATATCTAAGATAATTAACAAAATCAAAATCACTGTACTTAATAAAGTAAAAAAAAAAAACTAATAATTTAGCCACAGTCCCGTATAAAAAATAACTTTAATTTTTTTCTTCATTTGTCAGCGTGATATTATTGACCATTATATTATGTTAAGAGGAGTCGACGTAATACCTTATACCTAGTACACTGCAGATTATAATATGTAACATTATAGGTAATCCACAAACCACCAGTAGCGAATTTAAGAGAGAAATTCAGGCTACGAACTGGACCCTTGAACTCAAATTCATTATAAATATATTTAACTTGTTAATAAAAAATATAAAGATTTTGTGTAATTACATTATCTTAAAGTATCAACCTTTCATAATTTAACTTAAATTAGCAGACAATCGTAATAGGTTTATTAGGTTCCTAAATAAAACTAGCTTTATAAACACCTAAATATTTTTAACAGCTCAACACCATAACTACATAATATTATATAAGTTATTTAATTTAAATTAAAAACAAAAATTGTAATTGTTATTAAGGTGTAATAGTAAATAGACAACTTTTTAATTTATAACAAGTGTTAACTTTTAATATATAAAATAAGTATATACAGTCAAGTCGCGATAACTCAAACCTCGGTAACTCGAAAAACTTGACAATTTTTTCCCCTAGAAATATAAATAATACATAAATTAATATAAATCCGAGTTAGATATCTCGAAGTGAATTTGTATCTCCTTTCAACTTCGAGTTATCACGACTCGACTATACTATGATTTCCAATCCAAAAATTATTAAACGTACGTTAATAACATCATAATATATGTGCGATGTGTCATTCGTATTCAATTTAATTATATACTTACAGAAAAATAACTTAATAAATAAATTATACGAATATATATTGAATAATATTCAATTTTTATTTATATTATTTTTTATATTTATAAATATTATTTATTCATAATTAAACTAATATAATAAATATTTTTAATTTAATTTTGAAATTCTAAAAAATGTAACCGTAAAATTATTCATATAGGTATTCTCATATGGAATGAAAATCTTATCTAATCTATCTAATCTAATTTTTAATGAAGTAACTCAAGGTTACAATAAATAATTAGACCTCTATTATTGTCTTGAAAGCACTGTGTCGACACACAGGCCATCCTTTTTCTCATCGCATAATACTAAATAAAAATTATAATCACTGTAGATTTTGATAGTATCTTCTCAATAATATTGTAATTAACATATTCTACGATTGTCATAATCACTATGGTGCGTTTAAATTTTGCAATAAAAAAATAATAACTAGATATCGGATTTATAGTTTTTCTTCTAAGTCTCATGTATTGTATTGTCAATCGTTGTAGGTATACTGTTGTCGTTAGAAACTTAAACGTAATTGGGAAACTACATTTATTATTTATTATTTTTTAATAGGTATTACAAAAAGTACAATGTACACCGGTATACCGCATATCTCAGAGTGCATAATGAATAAAAAAAATCGGTATAACAATTATAATAGACATGTAAGACATAACATTAAAAACGCTTCAACCGAAATATTTATGATGTAGGTACCTATATAATATTAATAATATTATAACCTATAGTTTTTTTTTATTATTATTAAACGTCTGTTACTAGCTAGTACCTACCTACTTAATTTAACAATGGCCATAATTTATTGCTATAGTTAACTTCAAATTCGTATTACAGATTTTTAATACCTATATTGTATCCTATTAAGTACTATCTACTGTACATGACTAATGCCCATATGGTAATAATAAATAATAATATATTTTAATTATTATTATTCATTATGGTACCCACAATGTAAATAATACAAAATTATAAAATGTGTATACAATTAAGTCTAAAATATCTATGTCGTGAATTAATTTTAAAATCATTTTTAATACTATATAATACTATATAGTAATATATATTATACTCATTTATTATGCAGTTGACAGTTCATGAAACGAACAAACGTACATATCGTCATTTTATTTTCATACGTACTGTGGATTTGAATAAAAAAAAATATATATTTCTTATTGCATATAAAGTCATTTTTATACAAAATATTAATTATTTTCAATAGCTAGTACAGTTTAGTTTGTATCTACAAAGACACAAAGTACTTATCATACGTCATTATATCTTATATAATCTTTGGTAATATTAATTTACTAAATTTCTAACATTGACAATTTATTATTATACTGCAATTACATAAATAATTATAATTATTAAAATGCATTAATTTTTCTCTTTAAAGAATGTATAATATATATGTACGATTGTAGATTGAAGGTACTTATTTACATTATTGATATAATGATATAATTTATAATTTATATTTAATTGTTTTTTTTTATACTACCGCAATACTGCACTTTATAATCATGATATGTTTATAGACTAATAAGTTAGTAATGTAAAGCTAACAAGACATTCAACTGTCGAATGCCTCTATAATTATTTTACTTTAATTTCAATAAACTAAAAATAATTAATTCATTTAAAATTATGGAATTATAGGTATATTTATTCAAATTTTTATGAGATTATAATCTCTTAAAAAAAAACTATTATTTACTTAAAACGTATACAACTTTGTTATAATAGTAATCAAATTATTTAAAAAAATGTTCCTCTTTGATTAACATAATTTTTGTATTGTATAGTATTATTTATAAATTATAAAATATAAAATTGCACATTTTACAATGTACGATTTATCTACATTCAGTTATAATTTAGATTACTAACTTTTAACTTTAATGTGATAATTATATCAAGCGCGTTCCTACTATTTTCTATCTTTTAAATTTTATCAGGATTTACTAAGATAGCAAATTAATTATCAAAAGTCCAAAACTTTGTTAGATATCATACAAATTAAGTGCTAACGTAGAGATATGTGTTTATCCTATATTTTTTACCTTTAAACTTTAAAGTATTAAATATATCTACTATTAATTATGTATTCACTAATTAAAATTATTTAAAAATATAAATGAAAATTTATCTAGATTAAAAAGTGTAAGAAGAAAATATTTAAAGTGCGTCAATACAGAGTATTTAAATATTTTAAAATATTACTTTTAATTAAAAATAAATTTATTTACTTCTATCATGGCACAGTTAATAAACGTATAATTGTATGCAATTGTTATCGAACTAAAAATCAACTTAGTACATAAAAGGGTGTACAATATTAATTGAGTTTAGAATCCATTTATACGAGTAGATATGAGAAGATATACATATATCGCATATACATTACGGAACGGGTAAATAAGGTTAACAAGCTCAATCCGGGAGTGAAGTCATCCCTTACTTTAAACCATTGAGCCAAGAGACAGAAATAAACGGGTCGGAAAATTAGCATTTCATAAAGGGTGACCCGAGATAACATAATTTATACTAGAAATGTAGTGATAAACCAACAAATTTAATGCACATCACATGGAATGAAAATGAAAATACCTTGACAATATTTTATAGCGTGTTATTCAAAATATAGGTTTACTTTTTGTTATAATTATATTATATTTTATAAGTAATAATACTAACAGTAAATTTAAAAAAATGTATTTTTACCAATAAAAGAATACAAATAGTATGTATTAACAATCGGAATATTTTAAATTCTGATAAAATGTATTGATTTTACAATGATGTTTTTTTATGTTATATACACGATAAGTATTCGAAAAAATGCTTCCATTTTCAATTTTGAGGTAGGTGTTGGATGGAAAATTGGATATAGTTTGTACTTTAAATATTAAAAATAATCAAGAAAAACGGAAATTTACACAAATCCAATTATTTATAAAATCAATTTTGTTTTTTTAATAAAATTCAAGTACGAATAACCCAAATATTTTAAAATTTCACTGAGTAAACTTTTATAAATGTTCAATCAAATTAATGATTACATATATATTTTTTTTAATAATAAGTACAATTATCATAAATCCTTAAAAATATGAATTTTGTAAGTACAATATGTTTATTATTAAAAGTATTTAAAATATTAAAAATATTTATTCGTAGTAAAATAATTCTTCAAAGAATAGAGTATAAAAAGAGAAAACTTATTCACATTTCAAATATATTACACTTTATAACAATTAATTTCACTATACGTACATTCAACGACAAATAAAACATTAAAAAACAATATTAACAGTAATAGGCATGAAAAGTTTACATTTGTTTCAATATGAATCAAAATCTGTTATAGAATAGGAAACAAGACATTTAACTTCAGGCATAGATCATGATAAATATGTAATCACTATCAGTAATCATAAAATGAAAATTAAGAAAGTAATATTAGAATGTTGATTAGATAATAAAATAATGATGTCCCATTGTGTACCTATGTATAAAATCAACCATTTTACACAATACACAGTAAAACATGTTGCCTACCAAAAATCGGATATCGTTTTATTTATGAAAAATAACCTTGACTGGCTTGACTATAAGTAGGCACATAATAGCCCAATCGAACTTTTTTGCAAAAAATCAATATTAGTTCAATATAAATATTCAAAACAATACATCAAAAGTTTTAATCATCGTTTCAAAAATCTAACATATACATAAAATGAAAATGTCTAATTTTATCTTTTATAAACCGTACTTGCATTATCAATAATATATGATATCATTCCAGATTCATTAAATATATTGATTAATCCAGAAAAACTAGAATATTACATAATATGTGTAAACGCAATATAGGTATAATATATGTGTATATTGTACCTGTTAAAATCTGCTCCTGAAATTTAATAACAAAGTTTTTTTTCAGCACAATTTTTATCAGAGGACATAGTTAATTGATCGGTAGGTATATTAATTTCAATTAGACCACTTACATATACCAAGTACGTTTAAATGTGCCTCTAGGTATAATAATCTGAATACATTTAAAACCGTCACGTTTGTTAAATACCTACCTACATATTTCATAATATGTATTGATTATTGGCCTCGAAAAACAAATAGTTGGTTACTATAATTGATATAGGCTATTATATCTAATTAATAATTGATAAATTATAATTCATAAAATTTAATTATACAAACTAAAAACCGTTAAAATTTAAATTCACATATTTCCTTTAATTGATTGGCGATAAAATCAATATAAAAGTTTAAAATCAAATGATTCAAATGCCAAATATTATATGGTTTATAATTAATAACGACGAGCTCTTAGGTAACGCGAAGTCTGACTGGGACTTAAAAGTTCGTGTAATACCTATTTAATAATAGTCATTCTATGACTAAAGCCCAAAATAACAAGAGTAAAATAAAATTGTATTAGTTCTATAGTTCTATAGTAAAATACAATAAATTAATCGGAAATTATATTTGTAAATCTTAATTTATGATTGAGAAAATTACAATGAATAAAAATTATATTTTTTCTTCTGCATTATTTTCATAAATCCAACTGAATTATTTTAATTTTATCTATTTTGTATTTAAGTAAACATATTATAATACATTTTGATTACACATTTATACATAACGGACTGCCGAATAATATATAAAACGTTTAATATATTATATCAGTGTGTTTCGATTTAAAAACTGATAATTAAGTCTGCATTGAGTATTCACTTGTTATATACCTACAACGATAGGGCTAATGGAGTTCTATATTTATAAACTTCAACTGTATATTACACATAATATATTATACTCCTTTTGTTGAATGAATAAAATATAAACATTTATTTTACCCAACTTATACATTATTCAATGAATGTTTTAGCGTAGATTGACTTGGGTTTATTTTTCATTTACTTAACAATTTTTCACAAACCATTTCTTTCATTATGTAACAGCTATAGTCTTTACTCGGTATACTCTCGCGTATCCAAGGCGACGGCATGATTTCCAGATGTATATAATGATATTACGCGCAATTGATGAAATTAAACCACTTAAATATGATGCCCAAAATCCGAAATCGTTAGTCACAATTTTTTTTTATAAGTGCTTAAAGTTCGAATTTCTACGAAATATGTCAAAATTGTAAAAATTTGCAAGTAATTTTGAAGTTTAAAAATCATAAAATTTTTTGTGTTTATATCTAAGAATAAAAAATAGTAATAAAGCAGGTAAGTGGGTATCGCTCTGCTGTATATTAGGGGATGGGGTGGACCTCGGACTATGGTAGGTTAAATTTGAATGCAATGATATAGGTATCATTGTATACGAAAAAAAATTCTGAACGAAGATGATTTGTCAGTTTAAGATATATTATATTTAAATATTGTCATATTATATTCTATTTTGAAACAAATAGTATAGTTACTATATGTTACTATAGTTACTTTATAGTATCTGTTTATTAATAAAAAAAGTATTTGGCCAACATACGCATTATGAGCGTATGAAATTGAATTTAAATTTTGACATATTTCGTATAAATTCGAACTTTAAACACTTATAAAAAAAAATTGTGACTAACGATTTCGGATTTTTTTTTTTATCACTTTAAGAACAACTTATAAGAAACCTTGGATTAAATTTTCAAGATTTTCTGGCCACCCAAAAAATTTTATCGGCATTAGAAGAAAAAAAACTTAGAAAAGTCGAAAATTTCAATTATCTATAAGTAGCTTAAAAATGGTCAAAATATTTTGAAAATTTAACTGTAAAGAGATAACCATAATATAAACATTTGGTGAAAATTTCAAGTATTTACAATGATTCGTTTTTGAGTTACAGCAAAATCAAAAAATCGATTTTATCGAAAAGTGGTTTTTCGTAAAATTGCCATTTTTCTGTCACTTTTTTTTTGTTTTTCTCGATTTTTTAAAAAACTATTTGAAAATGTTTACTTTTGACCCCCCAAAAGTACCAACTAGATGAATTTTCTTATTCAAAGAGGGGCTGAAGTCAAAAATCGGAGCATTATTACTGCTCCAAATGTTGTCGTCAGACACAAAAAAAAAAACACACATCATTGTAAAATCAATACATTCTTCACTCCGTTCAGAATCTAAAATGAAATTGAAATAATAAGAATAAGTATACGTTTTATAAATAAAAAAATCCTTACTAGTATTTAGATAACTTAATACTTAGCGGCTTGTTAGTAGATAATAACAACTGCAAACGAGTTGTGTCCCAAATACTGAATTGTGTGTAGCAGTTTTTTTTGAGGTTACACGAATTGTGTTCAACAATTTTTATAAATTCAAATCGTATTTTGTCTATTAAAAATTAAAAGTTTGTTATATATTATAATATTTTACACGAAAAATTAAAAAGTTTGTACAAAATGTCATATACTCATCATAGCTCCACGTTTATCTTAACTACATGCGATAATAATAATGAACATAATCGAAAAATTGTATTCAGTTAATATCTTATAAAATATGTATGTATATATAATATATATATGGGCATTTAGGTATGCAACATTAAAATGGACAAATTTCTTGATTTAAATTTATAAAAACTTTTTTATTTTAATTAACGAAATAACATTTTTTATTCTTGTGAAAAATATTGATTTGGATTAATCAGCACACAACTTTTGTAAAACTTTATAAAACAATTGGAACTCAGTACATGTATCCCAGATCCCTCTTTTATCACTGAGACACAACTCGTATAACCAACTTTTATCATTGCGACACGACTCTTGTACGAGAAATTTAGTCGGAACACAACTGATTAACTACGATAATTACCTTTACATGAAGATTAATAAATAAAATAAGGTACACGTACCCACCTATAATTTTAATTTGTAACTTCGTATTTGTCTGAATAAACACTAACATCCACCGTTAATATGCATTAGCTTTGCCTAATTTAGCTATAAATTATATCACTCATCTACTATACAAAAAATTTTAAAAAATATTATCATCAAATACATTTGTTTTAAATATAAAGTAAATTATACATGACAATTATTCATCAAACACTATTCATCAATCATCATTATTTAAAAATGTATTAACATATAAAAATAATATTTTAACATAAATTCTAATCAAAATAAAACAACATTTTTAAAAAAAATTATATTTTTTATAGTTATAAATTGTTAGTGTTTATTTTATTTTATTTTTTAATAACAATATACATTTTTAATTTCTTAAGCAGAATATATTTTAGAGTAAGACCGTAGCCAGAAAAAATTCGGGAGGAGGGTGGGTTAAACTCTAACAGTGTTATTCATAGTCATCGTCAAAAACTAAGGTTTAACCCAGGTTTAAATAAACTTGATTTAATTTTTAGACCTTAGTTAAACTCGGGTTTAATAATGTATTATTCATAGTCAACATAGTCAATGGTCTAGGCTAAGTTTTGAAAAACTGTGGATTATCCATGAAGACTAGAATCCATGGGATTATCTTTAGTTTATTATAAACAACCCTGGAGCCACTAAACTTTCTATATTATCACTAATTGTTGCCAATCAAAAAAAAAATAAAGTAAAAATACTAAAAATAAATTCTATGTTCTATTATTTTAATGCGAACTTTACAGTTTTTCCAGGTGTTTTTTTTTCATGTCATTGTTATCGTTATAATATAATGTTATATTATGTAGGTATTTGAAGTTTAGATTATCGGGATAGTGAGATGTACGAGGATACTCCGTAAAATAGTCTACTACTCTACTTAACATTTAATACATTTTCAATTGAAAATAAATTTTTAAATTTTCTTGTTTTGTGTCATAAGTAATATGAACTATACAAATGATTATAAAAATATTTTGAGCATATATTTTAAATACTTTTATATGCAGCTATATGTACAACTTATGTGAAATCTTGTATTCAACTTTTTAATGTTGGATATAATTATTTTTACTGTAAATTAAATTTTAGGATTTAGCAGTACGTAAACGTAAGTATCTAAATGTTCAGTAAACAGTAAATTAATGTAAAAAAAAGCCGGTAAGTGAGTATCGCTCTGCTGTACATTAGGGGGTGGGGTGGACCTCGGACTATGGTAGGTTAAATTTGAATGCAATGATAGGTATCATTGAATACGAAAAACGATTCTGAACGGAGATGATTTGTCAGTCAGGATATATTATATTTAAATATTATCATATATTCTATTTTGAAACTAATTCAAACATTTAAGTAAAAGTTTCAAGATCTTACGTTTAGTAATTTTTTAAAAATAACAAAAATCGAAAATTATTTATTAGTAAAACGTGATTTTACACGTCGTGTATTTTTGATTTCAAATTAAAATTAAAACTTTAAACACTCGTAAATTTTTTTAAATTGAACAATCCTCAAACTTTTTTATAATTATTCTAAGCTTAACTTATGGACAGCATAGTATTAAATTTTCAATTCTTAGCTTTTGATAGAAAAATATTTATAAATTTTTAACTACCAAATAGTGAAAAATATTCATGATTTTGACGAATTTTTGTCAATATTTGAACTTCAAATGCTAATAAAAAAAAATTGTGCCTATGTATTTTTATAATTTTTGAATGAGAGTTAGAACAAGTTATGTAGACCCTTCAATTAAATTTTCAAGTAATTTGTCCCAGCTAAATTTTTTTTATCAACATTTATAAAAAAAAAATAAAAAAAAATTGAAAATTTCAATTGTCTATAAATAGCTCAAAAAAAGTCAAAATGTTTTGAAAATCAAATCACGTAAAGAAAATGGCAATCTAAATAACTGGTAAAATTTTCAAGTATTTACGACTTATACTGTTTGAATAACAACAAATATCAAAAATCGTTTAAGGCTAAACCGTTATTTAACGCGGTTTTGTAAAAATTTAAATTTCAATCACTCATAAAAATTTTTTGTTTTAGTCCGGTAGAGTTTTTTTTGCAGATAGTTGAAGAAAATTTTATGGAGAACCTTGTACCAAATTTTCAAATCTTAGTTATAAAAGAAAAAATTTTTACGATTTTTTAACCACAAAATTACTTGCCAATTTTCGCAATTTTGACATATTTCGTATAAATTCGAACTTTAAGCACTCATAAAAAAAAATTGTGACTAACGATTTCGGATTTTTTTTTATAACTTTAAGAACAACTTATAAGAAACCTTGTATTAAATTTCCAAGATTTTCTGGCCGGCCAAAAAATTTTTATCGTTATTTTAAAAAAAAATACTTAAAAAAATTGAAAATTTCAACTGTCTATAAATAGCTCAAAAAAAGTCAAAATTCTTTGAAAATTTAACTGTGTATGGAGAACGCTAATATAAATATTTTGTGAAAATTTCAAGTGTTTACATCGATTAGTTTTTGAGTTATAGCAAAATAAATAATTCGATTTTGTCGAAAACTGGTTTTGCGTAAAAATTCCCGTTTTTCTGTCATTTTTTTTTTGTTTTTCTCGATTTTTTTGAAAACTGTTGGAAAATATTTACTTTTCACCTCTATAATGCACCAAGGATATCCACTTTGCCATCGGAAACCACCCCCAAAGTTTGAAATTGAAGCATTATTTCGACTAGTTATGCTGTACACAGACACAAAAAAAAAAAAAAAAAAAAACACATCATTGTAAAATCAATACATTCATCACTCCGTTCAGAATCTAATATTCATACCTACCTACTAAATAAATCAATATTTTACTATGTATAAATAATAAACTTTTAAAAAAATTTAGACAAAACAATTATATAAGTCATAAGATATAATAATTAAATCAAATATCAACTATTGTGATGTAATTTCTAGAAGTCCAATTATAAAATAAATATACATGTGATATGTTACAAAATATTTTAATTTATAAACAAAACGATATTCAATTGCGATAATTATGTATATTGATTATTTAATAATATTTTTAAGTTATATTAGTTGATTAATATTTTTATTTGAAAAATGTCAAAATGCCTTGAATAAGTTAATATATATTATAATATACATAGATATTTGTACCTAAATCATAATATTATACCTCGATATTTAATATTCTTGATTTTATTTTGAATTTTCATTTTATTGTAATCTACACCAATTAGGTAAGAAACATGTACCTTATATAGGTACTTTTTCGTATTTGTCAGTTCATTTGTTTAACGATATTGCCTTATTGATATATAATAGTTTTGTATACATTATAATTTATAACACTATGTGTATAATCTAGCTGATGTAATGATTTATTCGAATTTTACTAATCTATATAATATTATTTATAATAATTTATTATTGCTTATTACTTATTACCTCTGCGTATAAAAAATAAAAACAAAGAAAATGGCTAAACTATATAATATAGGTAGGTAGGTTTCTATAGATTAAAAATAGTTTAAAATAATATCATCAAATTATTTCAATATTTTTTTATTGTGTTGAAAAAAAGTATGAAGTTTGAAAAATAGTAAAAATGTATATGTTATTTTAAAAATATTGTTTTTTAACGAATTAAAATGATGTAATAAAATTACATTTCATATATAAAATAAATAATGTGGTATATAAAAACACTTTATTGTAAAATCAATACATTTAACGTTCCGCTCAAAATTCAAAAATATAAGTATTTGAAAAATAATATTTTGTGTATAATGTAATGAATTTCTTGAATAAATATACAACCAACCATCTATAACTATGTGTGTTTATAGTTTATAACAATGGTGTCAAAAATCCATGAAACTCATGTTCCGTTGATCGTTAATATATAGTTACACTATGCCTTTTATTGTGTAAATGTTTAAATAAGTATTATTCAAAAATTAAAAGGAAAGATTTTTTCAATATTTATAGATACTTAAATAATTGTTTATCAAGATCTAAATTCAATTAAGTATTAAAAAAAAACCAACACATTACACAAGCAAAACTACAATATAGTACTTTTTGTATTATTATGAATTTCGCTAAATAAATTGATACGTATTATGCATTATCAGTAATGCAATGTAAATTCAAATAATAAAAAAAGCGGGTAAGTGAGTATCGCTCTGCTGTACATTAAGGGGTGGGGTGGACCTCGGACTAGGGTAGGTTAAATTTGAATGCAATGATAGGTATCATTGTATACGAAAAACGATTCCGAACGGAGATGATTTGTCAGTCTAGGATATATTATATTTAAATATTGTCATATTATATTATATTTTGAAACTAATTCAAACATTTAAGTAAAAGTTTCAAGATCTTACGTTTAGTAATTTTTTAAAATTAACAAAAATCGAAAATTATTTATGAGTAAAACGTTATTTTACACGTGTATTTTTGATTTCAAATTAAAATTAAAACTTTAAACACTCGTAAAATTTTTTAAATGGAATAATCCTCAAACTTGTTTATAATTATTCTAAGCTTAACTTATGGACAGCATAGTATTAAATTTTCAATTCTTAGCTTTTGATAGTAAAATATTTATAAATTTTTAACTACCAAATAGTAAAAAATATTCATGATTTTGACGAATTTTTGTCAATATTTGAACTTCAAATGATAATAAAAAAAAATTGTGCTTATGTATTTTTATAATTTTTGAATGAGAGTTAGAACAAGTTATGTAGACCCTTCAATTAAATTTTCAAATAATTTGTCCCAGCTAAATTTTTTTTATCAACATTTATAAAAAAAATTTGATTATTTCAAATGCCTATAAATAGCTCAAAAAAAGTCAAAATGTTTTGAAAATCAAATCACGTAAAGAAAATGGCAATCTAAATAACTGGTAAAATTTTCAAGTATTTACGACTTATACTATTTGAATAACAACAAATATCAAAAATCGTTTGAGGCTAAACCATTATTTAATGCGGTTTTGTAAAAATTTAAATTTCAAACACTCAAAACATTTTTTGTCTGAATCCGGTAGAGTTTTTTTTACAGATATTTGAAGAAAAATCTATGGAGAACCTTATACCAAATTTTCAAGACTTAGTTATAAAAGAAAAAAATTTTACGATTTTTCAACCACAAACTTCTTTGCAAATTTTCGCAATTTTGACATATTTCATATAAATTCGAACTTTAAGCACTTATAAAAAAAAATTGTGACTAACGATTTCGGATTTTTTTTTATAACTTTAAGAACAACTTATAAGAAACCTTGTATTAAATTTTCAAGATTTTCTGGCCGGCCAAAAAAATTTTATCGTTATTTAAAAAAAAAAATAATTAGAAAAATTAAAAATTTCAATTGTCTATAAATAGTTTTAAAAAAGTCAAAATTCTTTGAAAATTTAACTGTGTATGGAGAACGCTAATATAAATATTTGGTGAAAATTTCAAGTATTTACATAGATTAGTTTTTGAGTTATAGCAAAATAAAAAATTTGATTTTGCCGAAAACTGATTTGCGTAAAAAATTCCGTTTTTCCTTTATTTTTTTAGGGTTTTTCCCGACTTTTTAAAAAATATTGAAAATTTTTAACTTTTGACTTCCTCGAAGTACCAACTAGATTCAATTTCCTTTTCAAAGAGGGGCTGAAGTCAAAAATCGAAGCATTTTTACTGCTCCAAATGTTGTCGTCAGACACAAAAAAAAAAACCACACATCATTGTAAAATCAATACATTCATTACTCCGTTCAGAATCTATTTTTGAGCTATTAATAGACAATTGTAATTTTCTTGGCTGAGTCAAAATATTTGAAAAATTAATACAAAGTTCCTCATAAGTTATTCTTATGGCGATAAAAAATTATAAGAATACATAGACACAATTTTTTTTTATTAGCATTTGAAGTTCAAATATTGACAAAAATTTGTCAAAATCATGAATATTTTTTACTATTTGGTAGTTAAAAATTTATAAATATTTTACTATCAAAAGCTAAGAATTGAAAATTTAATACTATGCTGTCCATAAGTTAAGCTTAGAATAATTATAAACAAGTTTGAGGATTATTCCATTTAAAAAATTTTACGAGTGTTTAAAGTTTTAATTTTAATTTGAAATCAAAAATACACGTGTAAAATAACGTTTTACTCATAAATAATTTTCGATTTTTGTTAATTTTAAAAAATTACTAAACGTAAGATCTTGAAACTTTTACTTAAATGTTTGAATTAGTTTCAAAATATAATATAATATGACAATATTTAAATATAATATATCCTAGACTGACAAATCATCTCCGTTCGGAATCGTTTTTCGTATACAATGATACCTATCATTGCATTCAAATTTAACCTACCCTAGTCCGAGGTCCACCCCACCCCCTAATGTACAGCAGAGCGATACTCACTTACCCGCTTTTTTTTTTATGAATTTTAACGTTAAAATTAATATTTTTCATTTAACCGTTAGTTGTAACTTCTCAAAGTTGGATGGTTTGAGTTTTTTAAGTATTTATTAATAGTTAGGTTATTATGGCTGTGAGACATTGGTAACTACAGATACAAAGTTCATTACTGCGTCAATAGTCGATAACGAGTTTATTAGGTACATATGATTATATGAAACAAGAAGTATTATAAAACTCGAAAACCACCGAACATTGAAAATTTATATCTTGTGGTGTACCAAGGGTCCACGTGGCATCATGAGTTCTGAAAAATAATTACGTGGACCTTAAAAATATAGAATGGATCAGTTAAAACTTACTTTACCCTATCTTAGACCTGCATTACTAATCGACTCATATATGCTCATTATTTTTCAAGCGATTGTCGCTTCTCGACACATTATATTAAAATTGCGATTAATCCAAGTATATGAGTTGTGTAAATGTAGAATAAGCTTTAATATTTGTAGCTATATATTTCTAAGCATTCATTATTTTTGGTAAATGTATTCACTAATAATTAATAGACCTTATATGTATATAACAATATTTTAACTCAAACCACTTATAAATTTTAGTTTAGCCTCTTAACTGCCACATAATAAAAATAGACGCTATCTACAAAACTTAATATGAAGAGAATTTAAAATTCTATGAGTTTAGGCAACTAAAAAAATGAAAATTTCCATTTTCATTGTAGTAATAAATTGAGTATTGCTAATGTAGCTGTGAGCAATAGTGAACAAATTTTCAACTAATTTATTAGTTTATTAGTTCGAAGCATAACCATGATCTATAATTATGTCATGCGATACTAAAATAAGGTTTTCAAATTTCAACCATCAATCCTACAATGGCTGATAATATAATCGCTTACGTATTGTATAATTTCCTTGGCCAAATTATTATACACGAATTTCACATCGACATACTACAAACAATAGAAGGAATATAAAAATATTATAAATTTTATAAATTTTAGAAGTAATTAGTACCGAAATCTGGTTGAAAATTCAATAATTATCATATTGCACTTCTAATAAATATAATATACAATTATAAATATAAAATACAATTTTTAAAAAATTTGCATAATTAAATTAAATTGTGGTCATTATTATTTACAAAATATGTAAAATAATATGTCATTATTATAATACACCTGTACATATAGGAGTCTATCAAATTTAAAATAATACATCATACGTATAATTATATTCATATATAATATATTATATATACATTGTGTACATTTTATAATAACTTTAAAACTTATTAGAAATGCATAGGGAATAGGAATAATATTATATTATATCCCTATATTTATCATATTATAATAAAATCAATATTTATTTTATTTAGTTTATTCAGTTTATTGTAATGTGTATCATTATTTTAAACAACTTGCGCTTTTGAGTAAGTACTCCTAATGTTCTCCAGTTCCATTGTTAAACATTCTGATTCGCAAATGATGTTTGATAATTTGATGTAGGATACAGGCAAAGTGCAAACGATGCTTAACCCAAAAATCGAAAAAAAAATGTAGAAATAAACAATATATAATGATACGCAAACGATATACGACCAACTACAATAGGTACCTTAACGAAGAAAATAAATAGTACGGATCTAGTCAATAATACTGGATCATTGCGCAATGATACGCGATGTAGTACTGCAGTAGTTTTAATATTACCTATAGATAATATATTTCAAGCAGAATATAATATATTATATATTACTTTACTCTCGGGTGAAAAACTGAAAACACGTAACTGAGATAGGTGCATGATGGACGTATAACATGATTTTGCACTTCACCAAAAAAAAATGTTGTGTTAAAATAACTATGATTAAGTATATTTTTTCTAAATTGGTTGAAAAAATAAATGTTCTACAAAAAAACAACCCATAGCCCGTAGGTACCCATAATGTTTTGTATTTTTATTTTAATTATCAATTTCAAATTTTTAATTTTTATAAACGATGATTAAATTATAAAATGATCCAATTCACAAACAAAAATTATATATTTTATCATATTAGAATATTTTATTACATGAGTACCTATATATAGGTATTAAGTATATAAAAATAAAATAAATATATTTTTTTAGAATGTTGATATTTTTTTTTGTACCTAATAAACAAATTTAGATATTATTTTGTAATACAGTGAGTGGTCACCTTAATGCTCGATACTTTGATTATGTCAACCGATTTATTCCATATACCACTACTATTTATAGATTCTGAACGTTCCGCTGAACGTAGGTATTGATTTTACATTATGTAATTGTGTGTGTATATAATTAAACAGAAATAGTTAAAAAAAATACTTCAATCTTGAGTATGGTTTATGATGGAAAATCGAATCGATCTAGTTTGTACTTTTAATAAGAGGACATTATACCTGCATGTGTTGTCTCTGTCTTACTAATGTAGATCATAGCAAATTTTCGTTCAGCAGAACACATTTTATGATGTTAGCTTTAATATCAAAGTAAATTTACCTATTACCAAATTTAAAGGTAAAAATATACTACTAAATACTAGTAGTATTTATAATCAATGATATTATCTAAAACATGTTGAATGCTTTTATTGATATTATAATTTTAAAGTAAGTTATAGCACAGAATAAATAAATTAATAAATTAAATAAATAAATAAATAAATAAATGTATTCTGTGGTTATAGGCGTTATAGCTATGTAAAATATTACAACTTTAAAATATTCATGAACTCACAAAATTAAGGCTTTAGTTAATAACATGTTCACCTTTCTTCAAATATCAAATACATACGTAAGCAATCATAACAAGAAATCGGGCGAACCCGGAAAATATTTTTTTCAACGTGTCACGAAATAATCTGGGGCACAATGTCACCCACATTAATATGATAATAATCAGACATTCATACTAGTGTAATGATTTTAATGATATCAATTCAATGCAACAGAAGCCCGACCGAATGATCAGGCGTTTTAAAAATTGTTCTCTAGACTCTTTTTAATGCTCCCCCCCACGGAAATCTTTAGTAAAAGGCGAAAGATTTTTTCGATTTGAGAGGGAACCGGAGTTTTCAGTTGTCTTGTCTGAAGATTTAGGTTCCTTATATGCGATCAATCGGGTTACGACGCCATGCAGTAGTCCAATGTTTACCGTCTGCGGTTTTCCCAGGTATAGGCTCAAGTCTAACGGACCAGTCCGCGTCCGGACTGCGACCGGTGTAAGTTTTTAGCATTGTAGTTAAAGTTATCGCAAAAACCAGTGGTCGCGGCGCGTTCGTAAAGCTCGTCGACCGCGCCCTTAAGTGGGTTGGTAAAAGACCGTGCCCGTGAACGTCATCTATCGAATGTTCTTCGAAACACGGGAGCGCCGCAACGGCAACAAGCGACTGACGGACCGAACAAAAAAGAGCGCCGAACCATGAAATGAGATATGGTCCGCTAGATAGCATTAGCGACGTGTATCGAGTTAATCACACGAATTTAGTCGCGGTAAATTTGAAACGACTAACAAATTGCAGGTATTTATATTACCTTGTACATTAGAATAAAACGAACACGTAGATTAGGTTAGTATATATTAATAAGAAAGTAATTAAATAACGATCGGAGATATTTTATACTTCACAATATCGAAATTTTATTTGCAATAATATTTATACAATTTAAAACATACCATAATATTGTTTTGTGATATAGCCGATATAGGTATAGGACCCTTATGCGCATTACGATATGATTGAACTAAATGTATACAGATAACTGATAAGTGAAATAGTTACCTTATTAGTTTCTTGCAGAATATCCAACTAGATCAATCCTCTTTTAATTTGTGCCAGTGAGGCACATTAACGGGTAAGTAGTCAACAAAGTTATATTACCTTATATGAACGAAAAAAATGATAAATGAAATCGATACAAATTAAGTGAGTTGTGTAAGTATAGTACCTATATAATTAATAATTATTATACTATAATACCTATAGAATTAAATATAAAATCATTACACATTATAGACATTAGTCATTACACATAATATATACTATTTTATAATATGTTAATATAGTGATTTGCAACTATAATGTAAATATGTCATCAAAATTACGCAATAGAACTGCAATTTTGATCAAACTCTATCGATCATTTGAATTAACATTCATAAATATATTAATTAGGTAGGTACTTACCTATATCGTACATTTGTACATGACGTATCTACGCAAACGCAAGAGGATAACAATTAAGTATTAAATACGGTGACAAACTGACAATGTAAATGCAAAAAAAACTATAACTGTGGATCGATAATTTCAAATTTTTTATTGTTTCGGTTTCGTAAAAGAATTGTTATTTCGACTAAATTTTGATTCAATCACTGTTCATTCGTACATCATTATAAAGCCTATTTTCATTATAATTTAGCCACTTCATCGTAACAAAAAATAATAACCAATATTATGTACCTACCACGGTTATCTATATCGTGTTTATGTAGATAACCGTAGTACCTATAAACTGTATGCCAGCGTTATTGGTGCGTCATATATTCTCATATAGGTAATTACAATTTACAATCTGTCTATAATATTATGTATATGTTGTAATTCAAAAATAAATAACCATATAACTAGATATACTTGCTTAAATGCAAATTTTAAACATACAATTCATCCAAATAGATCTAGTTTTAAAGGTCACGAGTTAGGAAATTAAAATTAAAATTGGTATAAGTCTAGTTTACCAGGCACCTTTTTTTTTTTTAAATTTTTTTTTTTGAAAAGGGTTGTTTTGACGAGTTAAGAACGATGGTGCAAAAAAAAATTTGCGGAAATGATTATTTTGGAAGTTATAGCCTCCCAAAGTTAACGATTTTACGTTTATACGCATGCGCGCAACATTACTAATGCCCCGCGAGGACCTCGAGTTTGGCGACCGGAGGACTTTTTTAATTGTTTTTATATTTTAACTGTGTAACACTGCCCATATACTACGACATATCTTATCCTGTAACCTACTTAAGGTGGTGTTGCATAGCAAGTCGGGGGATATTTTCGATTTGCGGAGCGGAGCGACGGCGCCGAGGAGCGCAGCGACGAGTGCCGCTAACAAGGCATAACTGCCCATACTATACGACATAACTTACCCTGTGATCTACTTGAGGTTGTGTTGCATAGTAAGTCAAGTGATATTTTTTTTGTTTTTTTTTTTTTTATATATACACTGAAGATCTCGAGGTCCTCCGCGCGGTAATATAGTAGTGTTGCGCGCATGCGTATAAACGTAAAATCGTTAACTTTGGGAGGCTATAACTTCCAAAATAATCATTTCCGCAAATTTTTTTTGCACCATCGTTCTTAACTCGTCATAACAACCCTTTTCAAAAAAAAAAGGTGCCTGTTAAAATAAACTTGTTCCTTAAAATTTTGAAAATTATACTTTTATCTACCAACGCATCAATCATTTTTAAAGAAAAATGTAGTTAACAATTTTTTAAACTATTTAAATTAGTCAACATATCTACTAAACTTATTTCAAATTTGACGACCGCCGGAGTTACGATGACTGATATAATTTGACAAAAAAGTTAGGATTTTATTTAGAATATGATTTGGTTGAAATCGACGAAATTATTTTTAGCTGAAATATTTTCGGATCAGTACTCTAGTATAGTGTCGTCCAACTGTCCAAGATGCAGCTGAAATTATTTTTATTTTTTTAAATCCTATTCTTATATATTTGTACACAATTTGTACTTTTGTAGCTTAAGAAAAGAATTATCATCAACTAAGAAATTTTGTAAACAATTCTGAATTACCTAATATGGGGATAAATTAAAAAAAAAGTTTGAAAGTAAGTAACAGTTCTGTAATACAGAAGGTGATAAGCAGTGGCGTAATATGGTTAAAATTTTCGGTGTTCTGATTTTTTTTTTATGTGATCTTGGATATTTAAATATACCTACTTATATCTTTTCCTCCCCTAATCATAAGTCGGGAGGGTGGTTTCATTTTTCTTTTACGTTTTTCCCACAAATAAAAAGAAAAATCATTAAAACTGTAAATAAATAAGTATATTCAAATGTTTTATTATTATTATTATTTTTTATTTATTTATATAATAATTTACAATATTGTCAATGTTCATTTTAAACTTAATTATCGACTATTCACAGAGGAATTATTGTTGAATTCATCAATATTCAATTACTTCTTCCATATACTAATAATACTAACCGTTCTTGACATATTGTGGTCCTTAAATAAGTTTTAAGTCTTTTTAAACATGATAATGATATTTCACAGCTGACAGTGGATACTGGGTATAGTAAAATATACTCGAATAATTTATGTTAAAATTGGAAATCCATTTTGAAAATCATCATTCTATTATAAACTTAAATTTCGATATCCAGATGTTTAAAATCAAAGTTGTAGGTGTTACAAACAATATTTAATGATTCATGTTGAGGAGGGCACAGGCCTTACAAAATTGAAAATTGTTTGGTGTTGCAAGCGTGCAATATTTACAACACCCCAATTACGTCAGTGGTGATAAGTAAGTCATTAGCTGTAATGTGGGTACCTATGTGTTAAATTTGAATTTAATGATAAATCATTGTTATAAAATACAATTTTAAGCAAAGATGGTCTATCAGCCTGAGTATATTTTATTATTATTATAGTAATTTAATTATTTAACTAATAGTTAAATAATAAAAGTAGGTAATGATGAACAATAATAGGTAGGCATGATAAGTTGAATTAATTTTGGGCGTCATTCGATTGCGTCCCGTTTCAACCTTTTATAACTTTTCAGAATGTCGATTGCGTCCACAAGTCGGATAGGTAAATTATTTTTTCTTACCTTTTTATGTTCCGATTGCGTCCTATTGTGTGATATATAAGCATACAATTTTGTAAAACGAATAATCATAATTAATAATTATTTTGTAAATAATAATAATACAAAAACCAATAAAAATACATCCAAATATATATAGGAATAAATAATTTAAATAATATATTTCTAGTTAGAGTTATAAAATAATATATTTCTTGTCAGTAATAAAAAATTATATTAATACAAAAATCAATAAAATTAAGTCCAAATATGACATATAAAAAAAGGGTTTTTAAATGAAACAGTTTTAAGGTATATTATAAAGGGGTTATAATTATATTATTTAAGTTGTTTATCAGTAAATTTCTGTTTTTTTCAAATACTTTGCTCTGCGTTTCACAGATATTAAGTTATAATTTGACGTTATTTTTATGTATGTATCTGTTTGACATTGTTTTAAAATATTTAGAAATTGATGAATATTAGAATGAGATGTGTAGAAAAAAAGTTAAATTTTGAATGAAAGCTTTCGCAAGCGTTTTTTGTACGCTGCATACTCGTAAACTCATCAAGTAAAAACCAATTCGTGTTTAAATATACCTCCACACCATGTATTTCAAAAATATTAGATGTCAATTTATCTGTCACATTAACGTTTACCTATTATACAATAGGACGCAATCGGAACACGGAAAAGGTGTGAAAAAAATCATTTACTTGCATCTGGGACGCAATCGACAAACTCCGTTAATTTTACCTAATCGTCCTTATCATTATATTTATTAAATTATCATATATTATAAAAAGTGAAGCTTTTACCAAACTATTTTTCCCTAAATATCAGTTTTTAAATTAACATCCTCATAATTTGGGCTGCCATATTCTTAGTTTTTTCATTGGATTGTGCCACTGATATATTTCACACTTTTTTCTAATATTAAGAAAAGTAATAGTTGTATCAAATAAAAAAGTATTATAAACTTAACTAGGTTCATAAAAAATATAAATTAATTAAAGATAATTAGAGAGCAGATTTTTAGGTTTTTACATATTTTTATTGGCTTTATGCAGCTTTACGAGAGTGACAATGTAGACGATTTATCTATCATTAAGTTCGTAGGAAAAAATGTATTTTACATATTAAAGCATATTTTGGATATAAGATAATATTTTAATTATTATTTATTTATAATTATAATTATTTTATTATTGTTCATAAAAAAATCTTATATATATATTGTTAATTTCTCGATTTGTGATTTTTTCCCGCAATAATTTTTTTAGGAAAAAAATTATTTCATATTATAGTAATGATAAAAAATAAAAATCATTCAATTAGGTATCTACTTGTTTGTAATCAAATTGGTGATGTTGGTCATTCTGTTACTCTCAATCCATGGTTCACGGACTAAGAACTAGGTTAGGTAAATTAGGTTAGGTTAGGAAAATCTTAGTCCGTGCCATGGTTATACCATATAGATTTACCAAAGAGTATACAAGTTATATATAATAAATTGTTTTTATATATATTTCATTATATTCATATACCTATGAACCATTTTGTATTTTTTTAAATTAAATATTTTACATGTTACCAAAGGAATGGTACATAAGTTATTTGTTGTTTTTATTGAACTATTTTGGAGAAAAAAAATCATATTAACTGCATATTTACAAATTTAAACAAAAAAAAAGCGGGTAAGTGAGTATCGCTCTGCTGTACATTAGGGGGTGGGGTGGACCTCGGACTATGGTAGGTTAAATTTGAATGCAATGATAGGTATCATTGTATACGAAAAACGATTCTGAACGGAGATGATTTGTCAGTCCAGGATATATTATATTTAAATATTATCATATATTCTATTTTGAAACTAATTCAAACATTTAAGTAAAAGTTTCAAGATCTTACGTTTAGTAATTTATTAAAAATAACAAAAATCGAAAATTATTTATTAGTAAAACGTGATTTTACACGTCGTGTATTTTTGATTTCAAATTAAAATTAAAACTTTAAACACTCGTAAATTTTTTTAAATTGAACAATCCTCAAACTTTTTTATAATTATTCTAAGCTTAACTTATGGACAGCATAGTATTAAATTTTCAATTCTTAGCTTTTGATAGAAAAATATTTATAAATTTTTAACTACCAAATAGTGAAAAATATTCATGATTTTGACGAATTTTTGTCATTTGAACTTCAAATGCTAATAAAAAAAAATTGTGCCTATGTATTTTTATAATTTTTGAATGAGAGTTAGAACAAGTTATGTAGACCCTTCAATTAAATTTTCAAGTAATTTGTCCCAGCTAAATTTTTTTTATCAACATTTATAAAAAAAAAATAAAAAAAAATTGAAAATTTCAATTGTCTATTAATAGCTCAAAAAAAGTCAAAATGTTTTGAAAATCAAATCACGTAAAGAAAATAGCAATCTAAATAACTGGTAAAATTTTCAAGTATTTACGACTTATACTGTTTGAATAACAACAAATATCAAAAATCGTTTGAGGCTAAACCGTTATTTAACGCGGTTTTGTAAAAATTTAAATTTCAATCACTCATAAAAATTTTTTGTTTTAGTCCGGTAGAGTTTTTTTTGCAGATAGTAGAAGACAATTTTATGCAGAACCTTGTACCAAATTTTCAAATCTTAGTTATAAAAGGAAAAATTTTTACGATTTTTTAACCACAAAATTACTTGCCAATTTTCGCAATTTTGACATATTTCGTATAAATTCGAATTTTAAGCACTTATAAAAAAAAATTGTGACTAACGATTTCGGATTTTTTTTTATAACTTTAAGAACAACTTATAAGAAACCTTGTATTAAATTTTCAAGATTTTCTGGCCGGCCAAAAAATTTTTATCGTTATTTTAAAAAAAAATACTTAAAAAAATTGAAAATTTCAACTGTCTATAAATAACTCAAAAAAAGTCAAAATTCTTTGAAAATTTAACTGTGTATGGAGAACGCTAATATAAATATTTTGAGAAAATTTCAAGTGTTTACATCGATTAGTTTTTGAGTTATAGCAAAATAAATAATTCGATTTTGTCGAAAACTGGTTTTGCGTAAAAATTCCCGTTTTTCTGTCATTTTTTTTTTGTTTTTCTCGATTTTTTTGAAAACTGTTGGAAAATGTTTACTTTTCACCTCTATAATGCACCAAGGATATCCACTTTGCCATCGGAAACCACCCCCAAAGTTTGAAATTGAAGCATTATTTCGACTAGTTATGCTGTACACAGACACAAAAACAAAAAAAAAAACAAAAAAAAAAAAAAAAACACACATCATTGTAAAATCAATACATTCATCACTCCGTTCAGAATCTAATATATACAAATTTTTTTAGAACATATTAGCATCATATTTTAAGCTTTTAAGAAGCTAAAAAACTGTTCTAGATAATTAATGAAACATAAAGATGTATTTAAATATATTTATAATACAATTTAAAATGAAGTAAAAGACAACGACGTCAATGGAATTATTAAACTAAATTTTCTAAAATGGACATGAAAGTATTTATTGAATTTCAAGAGTTCCCAGTGAATAATAAAATGTATAACCAATTTCTGTTTATATTTACAAAAAATATAAGTATATATGTGTATATAAATAAAATCAAAATACATATTGATAAAATAATGATAAAATAATAATAAATGAACCATCAAACTCTAACCAAAGCTGTTAACCATAAAACATAACAAATTATAATATTTGTACTTAACTATTGTAACAATAATATCACAGAATTGCTTTCCTTAAGTTTACAAAAAAAAACAAATTATAATATTTTATTGATAAAATAAACCTTACACACAAATTAATATATAAAATAAGGTACATGTCTTTTATGTATTTAAAAAATGAATAACTGTTACTTCTAGTTCAACAATATAAAAGTACAACATTATTAGATAATATTTTCAGGCAATTTTGGTAAAAATGTTGTAATATATAAAATTACAATGTAAGTACCTATTTATAAAATTAAAACTTGAATACAAATGTTTAAATGAAATATCAAAATATTTTGTGAACAGAAATACTGAAACAATTAACAATAAATGTGTTTTAATAAGCAACCTTTAATATAATTAATTATTGTTATACAGATACAACTCATGAATTATGATTGAAAAAAAAAGACACATTTATCAGTATAAAACATATCTAAAAAAAAAAACACTGCCTTAAAAATATATAAACTATGATTTACCACAACTTGTAAGTAATAACTAATAACAAATAAAACATAGAAAAATATTAGAGAATTATATTCTTAACCAACTACTATTATATTAAACACACATAAAAATTAAATTTGTAGACATATAAAAATAGTTTTGGTAACAACGGTAACGGTTGTACTCTTATGAACAACATAAAGGTTAGGTAAACATTAATATTATAAATAATGATTTATATATATTGTTTTATAAGCGTTAATGAACACATGGAATTAATTAAAAAATTTGACACAGCTCAAAATTACAGGTCATTTCTTTCATAGCAATACCAAATTAGTTTTTAAATGTCAAATCTGTAGAACAAGTTTCAATAACATAACAGATTTATAATACATAGTATAAAATTATATTGTTATTTTTGTATCAAATTTATAAAAACTTGGTATAAAATTATCAGACAAAATAGTAAAAAATAAATATTTGAAGCTCTTACATCAATCACAAGATTTAGATCTTTTTACAAGGCAAGAAAATATGTGGCTAAATAATATTAGCAAACGGAATATACAAATTAAATTAAAAATTATAATCTTATGGTTCTTTCTTAATTAATATATAGCAGGTACACTATTAATACATAAAAAAAATACACGTTTATATATTCTGTATGTTTACAAACACTTACAGTTATTGTTGTAACAAGTTTATTTTAGCATTGTGCAATAACATAAAATTATACCACTACTATTTATATGTTATTCACAACAATTAGATGTGTAGCACTAGGAACTTATGAGTACTGGTTTTGGTCCCTATTATAACATACATACAAAATATAAAATCAAATTCATGATTTGAAAACAAAGACATAGTATTTCCTTTTTAATATTATTAACCCAAAAAAATTTAAATAAATAATAATAACATGCCCATAAAAGCAATATTTAAAAAACTAAAATGGTTAATTGGCCGAGACATTCTTTTTCAGAAGATGGTTTGGTATAATATTAACAACGGCAATCTTAATCTTATATTCGTAATTTATAATAAACATCATAGACTAAAGATAAATAAAACATAAAATTATTTAACAAACCATTGAAATATTCATATATATATATAGATAGATAGAAATGTAATAAAATAATTTTAACAATTCTTTGAAAAAATATAACACGCTGAAACTATTGAAACATAACGCTAACATAGTATGCATTGTTTGAAGACTAGATTATATATAATATATATTTTTTGACTTTGCACTACGTATTGGGTGTAACAGTAATAACAAATGACAAGTTGTATTATTTAATCTACAAAAATGTGACATGAAGGAATATTATATATAAATATATATATAGTGTAATAATATATTATATAAATGTAAAAAAATATGTATATAAATACATTATTTTACTGTAGTAAGTCAGTAAAGCGCAATAGTAATTTTTTATATTAAGTCAAAAATAATTAATTTTTAATAAGATTTTTATACCTAAAATAAATATATAATCTGAAAAGGTAAATGTATATGAACTACTATGGATGACTGACTAGATAAATATTAAAATATGTATATATATATACATAATGTTTTTTTAGTGGAACTATTATTGTTGTTGATGAAAAACTTGATTGAACCCTGGCAATGGTGTAGTACCTGTTTCAGAAGTTTGTCGTAAAAGAGCAGACAATATTTCTGATGAAGACGTTAGGTATTCACCAACTTGAAGTTGTGTTGGCTCATGCCCAACTACATGCTGAGTAGGCAAAATAGTTGGTTCGTGACTTGTTAGTACTGAAAGATTAGGCTCGATATTAGTTAGGGTTGAAGATGGTATCATAGTAATTAATTGAGATAATCCAGGCATTTCAGGGTTGGTTGATTCTTCGTAATTATCGGCTAGCTGATTGGTCAAGGTTGTATCAAATACTTTCAGTTCATCAACTGGATATGACGACTGAGGTTCATAGTTTATAACTGGTAAATTGACTTCACTGGATGATCCAACAGTTTGAATAACTGTCTCATCACTATTTTCACTGTAATTAAAACTAGTTATATTAGAAGAATGGAACATTTCTATTCCTGACATTGTAGATGAATTCTCTTGTTTTATGAAATCTCCACTAGTTACTGTTTCTGCTACTTTCCTTTCTAATTTATATGGCTGACCACATGTTTCAAGATAAATAGCTTCAACTGATTTACTTTTATACAGTTCAGTTGGTTTTTTTGGTTTGGATTTCTTACTCGCATTTATATTATGACTCTTTTTTATATGTCGAGTAAGATGATCTTTACGACCAAATCTTTGTGGGCAAAATTGACAAAGGAAATCTCGCAGACCAGTATGCACAACCATATGTCGCCGAACATCTTTACCAGTGTAAAAACTACGGTCGCAAAAGTTGCATCGATATTTTTTATCAGCTGGAGTCTTTATTACCCGTGATCCTGAATGTATTTTCAAATGGTACATGAGCTCATCTTTAGATTCAAATACTTTACTACAAATCTTACAGTCAAGGAATCCTTCTTCTACAGAATGTACAGCAATGTGTTTACGATAACTAAGCACTGAACTGTACTCTTTTGAACAACCAGGGCGATCACATTGTAAAGTCCGTTTAATAGGATTATGTACTTTGGCATGATTTTTTAAATGGTCTTTCCTGTGAAAAGTTCGATCACAAATTGTACAATGATATTGACGTTGGTCAGAATGTATTAATACATGACGAACTAGTTTGAATTTTGATGAAAATGCTTTTGAACAGTGTTTGCACACAAATGGTTTTTCACCAGTATGTGAATAAGAATGTTGTGTCAATTTACATGGACTTGTAAACGACTTAAAACAGACTTGACATATGTGTCGGCCTCTCAACATCTGATTGGCTCCCAGTTGCTGTTGTTGTTGTGACTGTTGTATAGAAGTACTTGAGCTCTCGCCACTTTCAGTACTCTCAGCCGCCACTGTTGATTTTTGGGTATCAGTTACACTCACCGTACTTTCGGGCTGTTCGTAACATAAATCAAACAGCTGACGTTTACACGTGGCTGGTAATTGCAAAGATTTTCTGTTTCTTTTTTTTGATTGGTTAGTAAAAGAAGGATCACTGGATGTAGTTGGGGTTGAAGACAAACACACACAAACATTTTGCTGCCCAGTCTTACATTGAATTGGTTGATTACAATTTGGACATAATTGAAAAACATGTGAGCGCAATTGGCGACCTGGTGATATCTGGACATTGGATTCATTTTTTGGCCATTGACAGTGGTCTGTAAACAAAAAATATAATTATACTAAACATGGTTTTATAAATAAATAAAATAATTCTTAATAAATTGTAGACTAATTATATTTTCAACTTTACAATCTATAAAAAAAAGTAAGTTTATTGACTCATAAATTGATTACTATTTTATAATTGCTTACTAGGAAATTACAACAGTCACATAGACAAATATTATAGAATAAAATTAATAACATACAAATCTAAAGCCATCAAAATTTAAATAACATTGAAATTTTCTATCATAGTTTTTACTTATTATTTTTGGTTTTAATCTCTTTTTTATGACAGTTATTGAGAACACTTTTTTTGTACTTGTAATTTTTAAATAATTATAAAAAATAAGAAACTATAATAAATAGAACACAAAGATTGTTGATTTTAAAAACAAGTGTTTGATTCTAGTACAGTGGCACAATTACGGAGGTATTAGGGGGTGCCAAAGCACCCCAAGATCCATATCTTTGTGATTTTAAATATCTATAATTTAAAAATATAGTTTTATTTTTTAGAATTGTATTATCATTTTTTTTTTCTGATCTTACATACTGATTAATAAGTCAATGATAAAATGTATATTATATTATCATTTATCACCATTATAGTGGCATTATGTATTAGATTCGTTAATTGTTTAGCCATAAAAAACAATTTTTAATAATTTAAAGTTTAGATTTTCAAATGAAAATTTTCAGATGGCTAAAGCTATTGATCATTTTGTAAATATGGATTATGAAAATAGTTAATATTTTATTCAGTATTATAACGTGCATATTAGATAAGTTATCAAGTACCTAACATAAAAAAATTGTTAGTTTTTAGAAAGATAAAAAATATTTTATGATTTCTAGACATAATAAATTCAAACATAGAGTTAAAAACTCTTGTATCAAAGAATTGTTTAAAAACAATATAAATAACATAAAAATAAAAAACTAAATAAAAAGTATTTCCAAATTTATACAAGTTAATGCAGGTTGTATTAACCATACCTGTCATGTTCTACGACATGCAAACAACATTTTTCCTCCATGAGGAAGTTAAAAAATTGGTTGTGAAGCAGCATGTTCAGCAGACTACAGCACTTTACTAATCAGTAATTTAAGTATCATAAATATTGAAAGAGACCTATGTGTTGTTTCTGAAGAAATATTAATCACATTTTCAAATGTTGATAGAAAATGATGTTTGACACTTTAGAATGTAATATAATCAAATTAATCAAATACTATAATAAAAAAAATAAATTGTGTTACATTTTTTTTCCAAAAATTATACTGCGAATATAATAATAAAATTATCTAAATACTGGGATTATGTAAATTTGGGGGGTGTGGGGGCGGAGCCCACCACAATTTTATAAGCAATTCATAATATTGTAGCACCCCTAAGATTTGAATTATAGTTGTGCCACTGTTCTAGAGAATAATAACATTATTTTTATATGCAAACAATATATAACTCATGTCATAACTAAACTATATTGAAAATTAATTTAATTGTTTTATTTATTTTATTTAACAGAAATTAAATAATAAATTGATGACATATTAATAAATGTAACTCATATAAATACCTGGCAGTGACCATACATTCAAAAAGTAAACAAATAAATATAATCTGTACAGATACTTAATTAGAGATCTAATACAACATAATTTATGCCCATCAATTAAAATTCAAATTAAATAATCAACAGAAAATTTAGAAAAGAAAATACTCAGATTTGTGACTAGTATGGGATCAATTCTTAGTGCACTCGTATTATTGAATACTAAGGTAGGTATTTAAGGTATTGATTTATTTCAATATTGCAACAATATTAAAAATGTGTTTGATTAATGCCTTATACTTTAAAATATGAAAAATCCGCATTCAAACTATAGTGGACATTTTGACAACTCTTAAAATTATTAGATTTACCAACAATATAACATATCAAAAAGAGATTATAACTTTAGACATATTGTAATGATGGCCATTTATTATAGACTATAACTAGTGGAAGTGACCATTATCATAATCCTTATTATATATTATTTCTTTATAGAATTAAACTCTCGTCTTGGTTATCTCACATTTGTTACAAGTCATAATCTCTGCACATATGTCTGAATGTAGTCATGCAAGGGAAGGTATATTACAAAGGTTAATAATTGAATTATAGAATAAGATATCCAATTATAAAACTAAATCCTTAAATATATATACAATGTATGTAAAATATATGATAATAATAAATTACACAAAATTAGCTAAATTATAATATACATATATTTTACCATACATACTATTTCTTTGTTTATTATAATATAATGCCGAAAAAATAAAATATTATAGTAATGAGTAGGATTTGAAAATCTCCAGTACATACTTTCTTTAAATAAATAAATATTATTTAAGAGCTACTTTAGGTAATCGATAATAAGTAACATTACAAAACTAAGAGCTAACTAGTAAGAAAGTTTTTTCTTAAAGTAGCTATCTAACTTGACGAGTTGAATTCAATGGTTAAAGTAATCTAATTTAAAATATTAATCAAAAAAAGTAACTAGTTATTTTTATAGTTTTATTATCACTGCAAAAATCTTAATGTTCTGTAAAACTGACGAGTACTAACAAAATGAATTAATAAAATAATTAATATTTTATATTTTATGAAAATACCTAGATACAAATATCAATCTATTATATTTCTTATAATGCATGGTTTAAGAAGACACATTTTGCCCACATGTGTTGTCTCTCTCTTACAAACATATACAATATAGTAAAAACCAGGCAAGAACCACTAGTCCAAGTTAAACAATCAAATTTTCATACTATAAAATAGAGAACATTGACTGTGTATTTGGCTTTTTAATTTTCTGATATCACCAATACAAAAAAAGTTCTTATTATTTCAAGATCAATTATTTTTGTGTTTCAAACTTGAATAACTTTTTTTGTAGTTCTAATATTGAAAAAATAAAAAAAATATTAAACAGTTCAAAATTTCTTCTTTCTTATGTGAAAATTTTGTTGCTTAATTTTCTCAAGTAAAACTGTTTTTGGTATGATGTACATTTGTGAGATTAGGACAACACATGCATATGAAGCGCCCTTTTAAACCACGACTGTGAATATAAATATTGTTAGGACCTTATTATTATTATTATTATTTATTACCTATTAAAATTTAATACTTTTTAAGCAAATCGGTTTTTAAATTTACATTTTTAACTGTAAAATAACTAATTCGTAACTTAATCAGATTTTATGTTAAAGTAACTTAATTGGTTGAAAAAAATGACTTAACTTTGCCAGTTTTTGAACATAATAAAATGTTATATTATGACTATCGCTATATAGATGACGTGATTGTGTTCAACTATATCGTATCACTGGCTTGGTAAAGCAATTGCGTTTGTACTTCACGACATTACCTAACACAGACCATTAATGACTGTCGATGTACTCGTTTCGACTAGCATTAAAAACTTGACTCGTCAGTAAGCGAAGCAGTAGCGATTAGCGAAAAAGTACTACACACCTTTGGATCCCATACCGAAGGCATATTCCTTGTGTTTTGGCAGTGCGTTTCCCTGTCGGCTTGTGGACCGATGGACGTCAAGTAGATGGACGTGGTCCACAAACGGTTCCGTGCGAACGGTACGACTGGCGATCGGACGTCGTGCGCAGTGGACGCGTGTGCCGTCGTACAACACCGCGAATGGGTCAGGTCAAGTTGTACGAACGACGTGCGGCCGGATATCACACCGTCGGACGGGTGTGGCGGCGGTGGAGTTCGCGACCACCACACGGACGTCGTGAGTCTGTTGCTGCCGTCGGTGCTGTTGCCGTCGTTCGTCGCTGTCGCTGCGGCGGCAACCGGTAACACACGCGCGCGCGCGTGTCCGTCTCCGGTGCGGCGGTCCTCTCGGGCACTTCAGTTTGCGCCTCGCGATGGCCGTCGGTGGCGACTGTCGTGTGTCTGGACAGCGGCAAGCGATTCTCCGACTGGCACCGTGTGATTTGCCGACGACGGGACCGTGCGAGAGAAACGCAGACGATTTCGCATTGTTATCAAATGCGCCCTTGAGTAACAGGCAGCGGCGGCGGCGGCGGCGGCGGACGGCGGTGCATTGTTTTTGTTTTGTTCCGTCGTCGTTATTTTTTTTCCTCTCTTCTACTCATACTGCGAATCAAGCAGATAACGTTCCGACGGAGACCGCGCGCGCGTTCCGACGACCGCAGCAGCAGCTGATGTACTCTGATTGCCACTTGTCGGCTGTCGCCGCTTATCGGCTATTGTTCCTTATCGACAACGTCGTTTTGCTTATTTTTTTTTTCCCTCGTCATTCGTCGCAGATTGATTGTTCATTTGTTCGTTCCCTTACCGCGGCAGCGGCTCCGGCGCTCCGACAGTCGGGGGGGGGGGGAGGGACGACGGGACGTGCCTACCTATAGTATAATCCCAATTCGGATTACCCCGCGCAATGACGTCCGCTTTGCCGCTTTGCGCCGCGACAGGTTGGCGACCAAAAAAATCGATTCGCTTCTGTAAAAAACGAAAAATAAATACGGCACAACTAGTACAGATCTGGCGACCCACCACTACTGCGACTAACCAACGCCCCCCCCCCGCCCGCCATCCTGCGCGCTTTTCAGTCTCTATCAGCTGCTGACACGCGCATTCTACTGCCGACGAATCGAAATAATCGAATAATTTTTCTTATGATAGTGCAAACTGCAAAGGGAGATGACAATTCCTGTTAACTGATTTGAATTTTTCATTACATCTACTCGAGATTACGGACTCGCCCGCATGTTCAATTTTATTCAATTAAATACTCAAAAAGTTACGTTGAAAACATAGAAATTAAAAAAACTATCACGGTTAAATCGCCGAAGAAATTTAAATCAAAAATTTGGTAAAGTCCCGGGTCCGGTATCTATAGAAGTCTTCGCGATAAATTAAAATCTCTGGGTCACCAATATTTTGATTTTTGATTATGATTGTGGGCCCATAAAATTGTTTGGCCCCGGGCCAAAAATTATCTTTATCCAGGCTTGTCTTAGGTTTTAAAATTATATTAAAAGAAATAATATTAAATTAAATAGTGTTTAACCATATTATTTTCAACATATAATATATTATATAGCTTGGACTTGTTGAAACCAAAAATACTAAAAAATAAAACACAGTCAACAATTAACAATAACAGTTTATTTTTATATTAAGTTGATACAGCCGATGGTGTCATGGCCCCCTGCGCATAGCTACGCCACTAATATTTAAAAGCTTTAAGCTTTCGTTAAAATATGCTGTGGGAATAATGTTTTTCAACCATTTTTATTCCGGTACCTAAAACTGTTCAGCGGTACCTAATACTTTATAAAATATAGATCGTTCTGCCGTGGTAGATGATATAATATAATAATGACTAATGAGTAATTGGGTTGCAATGGCCTACGTGCCCTACGACGTGCAAACGACGTATTACTCGAGGTCCATTTCGCGTCGTAGAGCTTTGACAATATTTGAACTACCGTCTACCAGTGGCAGATCCAGTGTTTAATTTTGGAAGAGGAAAAAGTACAAAACAACTAACAACATCTACACAATATTTATGTTTTATGTAACACCCGCAGCGGATCTCGATATTTACATTTTATATAAGATTTTACCTGAAGGCTGAATCTAGCACCTACTGGTCCTACTGTGTTATCGTTAACCTATTAAATTATTTTGTTGAGTACGATAGTTCGGTTTCAGCCGATACCGTCCGTTAGTCAGTATGTGTCGATGTTTAAATTATTTTTGAGTTCGCACTCCAGGAATATTCAGCCAAAAACAAATTGATTCAAAAAGCTTACTTATTTATTTAGTTAACAAAACACCATTATAAAATAAAAAGAAAATTTCATTAGATTTAATGGAATCGTCTGAATCACTGGTTCTTCAAGATTGTCTAACAAATTGCATAATTAATAACTATTTCTTAACATTTTTTGCTACCTGCCTTAAATAAGTACCTAATCAATATTACTAGTCGGAGTAGCGGATTCGATATTAGTTAGTCAACAAAACCATATTAAGAGCCGCTTCGTGTAAAACTTATCCGATCGGATATAACTCTCACCATCCATTTCCTCTATAATATAAGTACCTAAGCACTTAAATATTGGAGCAAAATATAATATTATAGGCGTCAGGCGAACTGTCTGGCGGTCCTATTATTGGCATTTGTCGACGAGATGACAGTAAATTCCACCCCTGGTAAGCAATAATCTGATTAGTATTGTAATTTAAATAATTTAACAATAAAAATCGATAAAAATAAAATTATATTTTATTATATAGTAATTTCATAATTTAATAATTGTTATAACAAAAACAAAAATTGTTTGGAAAGAAAAAGTTATTATACACGTGAATATTCGTTGTAAAAATTCTAAATTCAAAAGATCATAATTTTTTATTATATTGGTTGTGAAACGCATAAAAAAACCGTATTACATTATAATGAATCTTAAGTATAAGCAGAAAATGTTATATAAATTTATAATATCAAAAACTTGTGGTCACATTAAAAATCGCTATAAGTATATGAAAAATATAAAAATATATTCAATTCAATTCTTATTTTTATTTTATAAAAAATTGAATTTTAAAAATCAAAGTTCATTGAATACGCTCTGTAAAAAATTAGTCACTCATAAAAAAAAAATAAATAAATAAATAAATATCGAAATCGGAAACAGAGTGAGAGTTGTAGAAAATATTAAGACAAATATGAAGTAGGTAGAACTTATTTATTTCAAAACTACTTGCGCGCTAATTCAGTAATAACATAGAGCTTGTCTTTTGTAATATTGTTCAAAAGTATTAATTAAATAAAGATATTTACTGAAGGTGTTCATTTTCAAGTACCTGAAGATTAGTATAAAAAACACTATTCACATGTAATAATAATTATAAGTTTATTATGTTCTGTGTAGTGTGGTAGTATTTATAATCAAGAGCAACATATGCAGGCATGCAGCTCTCTTTAATGTTTAACTATTAGGTATCACATAATAACAACCACATCAATAGTACCCATGTCCTATGTAAATATATAATAATACAATACATAAATACCTACTTAACACAAAAAACTCTATTTTTCGAATAAATCATTTATCAATGGCTTAAGGATTTATTTAAATCCTTCATTTTGAATTTGATTTTTACTTTGTTTGTGATAACAAATGCAAAAAGTCATTTTTGTTGAAAACATTTAATGGAAATTTTATTAGATGAGTGAATCACAATAATTGAAAAATATAATTAATTATTTAGACTAAGAGTTGTGATCAAATAATACGTATGTTTTTAACATTTGCCTATCCACTGCTAACCAGCTAAAAATATAATAATAATAATAGTAATACCATTTTTTTTTAATTTGATTAGTAAATTTTATATTTATTAATACAAAATTTAAGTAGCATATGGTATAATGAGAAATACTTGAATATTGTGCTATTTAATTGTAGTTTTTACTTCAAATGTACCCATATGAAAATAGAAAATTTATAATTATAATACATGAATTGTAAGTATTTTTTTTTTTTTGATATTTTAATATAACAAGTTTACCTTGCATAAATCTTGACAAAACTTAATTTATCCATCTTATAAGTTTTGTTTTCTAAATATATTTATTTTATTCACACAAACAGTGAATTTCAATACAAGTATTGAGTTTCAAGATTACAAATTTCTAGGTCATTTTTACATAAAAAAAAAAAATACAATACACTCAATCTGAGGTGCATTACAGTTTTATTTAGAGTTTTAGTACATTAAGTATTTATATTGTATTACAATAATAACATACATTTACTTATTATATAAAATACCTAAGAAATAACACATATTATATTTTTTTTTATTAATAGTCTTTTTATTCATATCACGGTTAGTTGTTACTGTATATAGTACATATATATATCTTTTTTTTTGTGAACAACAATTATTATTAATCTTTTGTATATGATAATGACACTTTCTTATAATATAGGTAGAATTTGGAAATTATCAAATAAAAAAGAAACCAGTTTTCAACATTGTAAATAATCAATCATAATTTAAATAAAATTTAGGCATATTTGAAATTACTAAATCTTGTAGTATAATTAAATAAAAATAATGTAAACTGCAGTTATTTAAACATAATATGAAACATTTTAGTATTTTTTTACTTCCACAAAACACAATAATTATGTGTGTTTATTAAAGAATAAAAGGATACGAGTTTAAAACAAGTCATTAAGAAAAATTAAATGAATACACAAAAGATTAATAGAATTTATATAATAACATTCATAACCAATATAATAATAATGTATATATCTAGACAATCTATTTCACAATAATAAATAAATAAATATCATAAATACTCGTTGATTATAACTAATAAGGTCAGTCAAGATGCAATAAAAATAATGAGCGTCTTTTGGAAAATCGTATTCAAAGATTTGGACGGATTTAGTAAAATATATCTATATATAATAATAATTAAATATTTTTAATATAAAACATGGAATACTTCAATAAACAAAATATATCCAATTTCTCATTATTTTTCCACCATTAACAATAACTAATACATAAATGGAAGGTTAAGTACTTGCATGTATTGCATTAATTATCTTAACTAAACCTTATTACTTAATATGACTAGTAATATACTGTAATAAAAGGCACATATATTGTAATACTGTAGTCTGTAATACATTTAGAATTAATACGTTTAGAATTGGAAAAGAAACATAAAATTATTAAACTAATATAATTATCTAAATAACAAAAGAAAAAAAGGTTAACAAGACAAGAATATAATTTTTAAAATAAACGTACAGTTTTGACTTAACTAAACTATTTAACAACAATACAATTATTCTAGTATAAAATAAATTATTACAGGATTATAATTCATTACACATAGTGTCCATGAAGATTGGTGAGGGGTAATGTAAGTGTCATCACTAAACAACTATAGATTAGTAAACCTTCGATAGAGACACATCATATATATATGAATTTGGACGGATTATATAAATTAGTCTATTAGTTCCCACAAGGTTAGGTTTAATAACTATGATATTATAAAAATATATGTTGTATAGTTTGATCGTAGCTAGTTCGGATGACATCTAACCATTTACACCGATGGACTCAGATGTAAACAATTAAAATAACATGTTATCTACAAAAAAAAGTATTCAAAACCCCGTGTAAATCACAAATACCGACTGATATAGATAAAGAACAATCAGGAACTCGAGCTAATAAAACTAGTCAAACAATAATAAAATGGGAAAAATCATTTCTATGTTTTTCTTTGGTAAAACGTTCCAATATTTCCGAAGAAAAATAAAGACTAACATTTTTTAAATGACCTAATTTATTGTTAAGTTATTTAATGATATATTAAAATATTAATGGTCTATCATTCCATCGTTTAAACAAAAAAATGAAACAAAAACAATAAGAAAACTTAGAGAGCCATTGTTTCATTCAAAAATAATTCAATTAATATTCTGCATAATAATACATATCCTCAAATGGGCATTTATACACCTAAAAATTTAATTATCGTTAAAATTATTACGTATGACAATATAATGTTAGTTATTAGATGGCCGTTTTTTTAAAAGATATTAAAACTTTAGTATAGCAAACAAGAGAATTAAAGTTTTCAAATATTTTACAATTGGTGATTTAAATGATTTCAAGTGATAAACGTTTTTTTATCAAATCAATAAGAACATCTAAATATTGTTGAGTACTATTGAGTGCTACTCTTGAATTTTGATGACCAAACATACCGCCACTGTTGACAATTTGTTCTAGTTTTATCATTACATCAGTAACATCTGCTTTCGTTATACGTCTATCACTGACATTGACACAATTTGTATGTTCCAAAATTTTGTCAGTAGTTTGAAACAGTTGATCAGCCATCAAAGATAAATAATCTAAAAATTCAGTAAGTATAATTTCATACAAATATATAGTATTTAAAAATGTACTCTTTAAGTTTTTTTGTTGGCCTATTGTTCCGCTGTTTTTTGTTTTCATAGTTAAATCATTACTACGATTTCTAGACTTTTCAAATGGTTTACTTGACGGACTCTTTAAATTCATTTCACTCACACTTCTAGTTAAAGAAGAATTATTACGACTGTAAATAAAAAAAAAAGAAAATTGAAATTAAATCTACATTTTTCAGTTTAAATGAAATAAAAGGATTGTTTACCTAGGTACAATAGGGTTTATTCTGGAATGCATGGTTTGATTTGTTTTATTATTATGTAAAGATGTGAAAAATTCTTCTGAACTAGAATCTTCATTATGTCCAATAGTATTTAGAGCAGCTAAAAATAAATTTAAGATTAAAAAATGTATTAATATAGTTATAGGATACTTTTTTACTTGTAGATTGTGAAGAAGTTGTGCTTCTTCGACGTAAAAGATTTGATTTATTCATGATTATTTTATTTTGTGACGATATTGTTGGTCTCATGACTCGTACAGCTGTTGTGTTTTTCTTTCCACCAGAAGTAGATTGACTGGCATCGCTCTCAGAATCACTCTACAATGTTATATTTAATATGCTCATATATTTGTTATAGAACATAACATGTTAAATTAATATACCTGGTCCAATACACTGACAGAACTACTTCTATGCATGTTACTGATACCTGTTTTCTTTAAAAAACTTTTAGAGTTTGTTTTTGAATTATCTGAACCTAGTATCAACAAAATATAAATTCATTAGCTTTGACAAATAACATCATACAATAATACTAGTTATAAATCACTTACCACCTCCATTAAATGCATTATATGGTTGGCAATCTTTTATTGGTGTACTTGTAGACAAATCTATCAAAGAACATACTCTGCGTATAGTCCCACCTCCATTTGTTTGTTTATCAACTAAAAATAGGAATATAAAATTATTTACCATAAAATGCCATTCATCAAAAACAGTGTAAAATTTATTTATAATTATTATTTATTAAGCTACTAAATGAATTTACTAAATGAATGGTTGATGAATGATCATAATCATTGTTAAATATTTTAAAGTGTGTTATTGTAAATTGTTGTCCTATCAGAAATAGTAAGTTATTGTTGCCTTAGAGAATAAACCAGTTATCATAATGAGTATTATAGTACTAAACAATCATTTTATCTTAATGATTCAAGTCATAAATACTTTACCGTATTAAAATTAAAACATATAATATAACAGAGAAATGTTTAGAAAATTTTCTTGTGTGTAACAATTTACTGTTTACTGGTAGATAGTATACTACGTCAACAAATTAACAGTAAACAACATACTACCCGAGCACCGTGCTCAGCAAAACACATTTTGTGTTGTCAGTTATAACACTAGAGCATTTTTATTGATATTTTAATTTGAAAGTAAAATATAGGTAATAATAAACATATTACACTGTGTGTTTAGTCACATACAAATAAAAATTAAAAAAACACTCAACATTATTTATTTCATATTTTTATTAAGTATCAATCTTTTACCAATTGTATTAACTAACTTAGTGCTCCAATACAATTTTTGAAACCAAATTTAAAGTTACCATGAAGTTAATTTGAAAATAACTTAAATTTTTTAATTAATATTTTGAGTATAAAATTATTATTATTTAAATATTTATAATATTCAAGAATTAAGAGTTTTAAAAAAAATTTATTTAAATTAAGAAAGAAAATGGGTACAAGAGATGCTACTAAGAGAAGAACAAAATACAAATAGTGAATTATGAATAATTACTGTAAATCGATCGTTGAATTAAGAACTGCAGAGTTGCAGAGTAAAAATAACAAGATAGTTAGTACAATCGATATAAGATATGTATGGATAGAAAATAATCTAAAAATAAAGACACTATTCTTTATCAATAACATTACATACCTGATAAATGGTTACGAACTGGTAATTTCGATGGAGATTTTCCATAATTTCTACTTAAATCACATATACTTTGACTAGCTTTTAAATTGGAATGAGCTCCCAACTAAAATAAAATAATTAATTATAACAATTCTTAGGATATTTTTTAGTTACAAAATAATCTTAGGTACACACGTTTTGTAAAGTCCTTCGAGTTTCTTCAATTCTTTGCTGAAGTTCTTCTCTTTTACTTTGAGATTCAATATTTGTATTCTGTTGTATTGTAGAACTGTTATTATTTCCTTTGTACTGTGATGATATACTTCTTTTACCTAAAAGTTTGACAGATTAGATAATAACAGAAAGAATTATTTAAATAATTTTAGCTAAATAATAACTTACTTGGGAAATGATATTTGTTGTCTTGAAAATCGGTTTCAGTTCCTCCAAGTGATTCAAAAGTATTCTTTAAGAATTGTTCGCGTTTTTCAATCATGTCTAATCTTTCAGTACTAAAACAAATAAATAATCAAAAAAATAATAATATTTAAAAGTAAAATTTTAATTTGCTAACCTAGTTGAAAATATTGTTAAATTTTTGTCTGAGTGGTCAACACTTGGGGTTGAAGTATCATCATCATCTTCATCACTTCCTTGACTACCAGACATTGAATGACTAGATAAATCAGTGAGCCCAGATGATAATAAACGATCTTTTTGTTTAATAACTTTTGATTTTCTTTGAGACATTCTAAGAGCATCAGAATCTAACTTTGTAATTGTATAATCACTAAATAAAAATAAAAATAAATATTATTTTTTATATGTTATCAGTTGTAAAGATAAATTATTTAAGAACTTACTTGACAAGATCATCGTTATTTGATGGGTAATACAAAACAGTATTTTTAATTTTTTCATTACCAATCCATTCACCTTCAGAATCTTCAATATCACCATCGTGATCATTACTTTCTAATTCCTAAAATTTTTTTAATACTCATATTAATTTCCTATAATTTATATTTTAATAAAACTCTTAATTACCTCATTTTTAAAGCTGCCTAATGAACTGTCATCAGTTAAATTACGAATACGCTGAATATCTGAGATGGTTTGTGAATTTGTTTTTTCAGATGTTAACTATATAATTGCATTAATAATTCATTATAATATTGTAAAAATATTTAAGTTATATTTAATAATGAATATCATTAAAAAAAAGTAATACAAAAACCCTAAAACATATTCCAATACAATGTTTTTTGTCTTATAATACTTACATGAGTTAAAGTATTTTCCTCAAAATCATGTGGAACAAATACCGGAGGCATACGCATTGTCTACAAAAATAATAGTCAAATTAAAATACATTGATTACTATAAACATATTAAAAACTTAATATAATTAATTTACCTTCTTTGGTACTATTAATGACTCTTTTTGACTTTCAGGATAAATTGATCTGCTAGTTTCAGTACCACTATCTACAGAACTATCATCTTTAAAACAATCAGAGTCATCTTTATTAATAGGTAGTTGCAAAATACTACTGGGTTCTGATGAACTAGTTGCTCGCTGGGCCCATTGTCCTTTGGGGGCATTTATTTGATTTTGTGAAGTATTTAACAGTGTATTTGTTGGAATATCATCAGAGACTTGGTTTTTGGCCCATAATGGTAATTGGCCATCTCTATTATATTAAAATTATTAAATACTTAGCACTTTTTATATTAAGCTAAAAATTGTCACTTACGCAGGAATACTAAATGTATTTGTCTCATTTTCTTCAACTATTTTATGTGTAAATGACATACTTTCATTTTCAATAATTGACACTGGAACAGGTCTAAAATATACATGATACATTGTTAAAATGTTATAATTAATTTGTATCTAAAATTAATAATTAACTCAATAGAATTTTAGTTTCAAAAATATTTTATTGAAACTTAGAATACAATTTTTAAAAAAAAAAATAGATAACAGATTAATTTTAAAGTGTATTTACAATACATATATCATAAACATGATTTAACACATCAAAATATAATACCTTTCAATTTTAGTTATTTGTTTCTTATTAGAATTAGCATGTTTAATCATGTCAGATGGCATTCGCCAAACAAATATGCAACCATCTCCACTAGCTGATATTAAATGTTTACTATCATTAGTAAACCTTAATCCAGTAACTAGTTCTGAATGTCCATACATAGTAGCCAAACATTCTCCTGCGACAAAATCATATACACACAATGTTTTGTCAGTGCAACTAGTAGCTATGAATGATCCACTTCTGTCTAATACTACCTGCTCAGTAAAAATTATACATCAATTATACATTTTTTCAGTTAAAGAAACAAATATAATATGATTACTTTGATAAGTGAACCTTCATCTCCAACAGATCCTTTAAATGTTTTTGTGTGTTTTCCAGATGTTGTATTGTATACTCTAATATTACGATCTTGACATGCAGTCATGATATGTTTCTGTTTAGGGTCTACTTCCATATCATAAAATGTGGTTTTTCCTGATACATAATGATCATGTACAAAACTATCTTGGTTCTTATCACCTGACTAGAATTAGCAAATAATAAACTCATATTACATTTATTAAAACAGCATGATATATACAATAATCAATTTTATATTAACCTCATTATAATTTCGAAATATGATTGATTTGTCTGCTCCACAAGAAACCATTTGAAGTTTATTGTGAGAATTTATAAACCGAACAGCTGTTATTGATGATGAATGATCATCTAATGTTTGTGTAAAATCATATCCCTGAAAAAAATATACATTTGTTTTATTAATAAGACTTATTTAAAAGAACAATTGTTTTAATAAAGGATACTTAATTACTTACTTTATTCACATTAAATACATGTATCAATCTATCTCTTGAAGCTGAAGCAAATAACTTGATCTTATCATTGTACTTAGTATAATCTAAATACAATACCTCAGCATCATGGGCTTCAATTAAACAAACTTGTCGTAAAGTCTTTAAATCATGAACCCTATTCAATTTACAAAAATTAAAACTCATGTCGCATGTTTATAAAATATGTATACCATATGAAACAAAAATTTTAAGTTAGAATTTTATTTTAATATTAATACACAGAAAAATATCTCTTGGATATTGAATAAAATGTATGTTTACTGAAACCAGGAACCTATTATATTTCATTAATCAAAACAGTAAATTTACAATTTGTAAGTAGTTAATGTAAATATTATTATACAATAAGTAATTATGATAGAATGAGAAAATGTGAGTCAAGACAGGAGAGTGCTCTTTTGGTATCACCCTATAAACTTAATATTAGAAACATTTAATGGCAAAGATAAAAATTATAAGATTTTCATAAAGTCAATAGCATTTATAATTTTTTAATATTACCTTATGTTACCAGATCGATCACCAGATGCAAGATGTACACCATCAGGACTAATTCGTATTGCTCGAACACCATTTCTGCCATCGTATGATGATGAATCGTTTTTATCAACTAAGTTTAACTCTGTATTCTTAATAAAATTTAGTTCTGGATCAATGTAAATTATTTTAAGAAGTTCCTAAAACAAGGAAAGTTAACAATTAAATATATCAATAAAATTGAATGTATTATTTGTGCTTACATTACTGTAGATATTTTTTTGATAAAGAGATTTTCTATCATATTCTATTCTGTCTAGGTTCCAAACTCTAATGGTATCATCACTTGAGCATGTTATAAATGAATTTTTTGGAATTTGTAAATCATGCTCTAATGCAGGATACATCTCTACTCCCCAAATACATGCCGAATGAAATAGAAAGGAATTTGATTTTCCCACCTATTTGAAAACATATTATATTAGACACGAAAAAGAACAATAAGATATTACACATACCCTTTTAATATCTTTTACATCCCATACATATAAACTGTGATCATTGTAAACACAGGTGACCTTCATATTAGTTTCATCATAAGCAAGTGCTATAGCATCAGGATACTTCGCATTTGGTGGTATATTGGCCATATGACTAAATAATTAAGAGGATCTTAGAGTAAGAAATAATAATTTATTTGTTAAAATTATTACCTAATATCATGTCCTTGAGCTACATCGACACCCAAATAATGAGTTCGTGGTAAGGTAGTTACAAATTGAAGAGTTCCTGGATTGAAACATCTTACAATACCTTCAGCACATCCAACGAAGATAAACTGATTACCAATGGCCATACAGTTGGCACTAGTAGTCTAAAAAATAATAAAATAAAATAATAACTGCAAGTACATTAAGATAAATTATAATATTACTTTTAATTCAACCCATCTATCTAATAATCTACGATTATTAAATTCACACAATAATCCAGATTTTGTTATTGCATAGGTGTAATCTTTTAGTTCACCATGTCCACAACAAACATCAATAAAATCATTATTTCGTTGTTCTCCTAAAATGGCTGACCGACCCATTAATGGTACTGGTTCTTTGTACTAAAATTATTACAAATAATAGTAAAATTATAATCTATAACAAAATAATTACAGAATCTTTAACTTACTGTAACTGATCTAGAAGACTGTAAGTACCAAAATTTTACATGTCTATTGCCGATTGTTATAAAGTTACCGTTATCGGAGAAGGCAATCGCTTTAATTTTAGCAGAAACTTTGTTAGATGCATATTTTAAATTTAATTTCCATTCCCAAACATTCACAATCATGTCATGCTGTGATCCTACAGAAACTAAATATTTTTGGTTTGGAGAAAAAGCCTACAAATAAAAAATTATTTAAAAATGATAATAACATTTATTTTATAAAATAAGTGGGTTTAGATCAAATTTAAAACTCACTACACAATTTATTCCATATTTATGACCTGGAAATTCAGCTATTTGGGTAAAATCTGCCATGTCCCAAACCCTAACATTTGACTGATGACCGCATTCTCCAGTACCAAGATATCTTCCATCAGATGAAAATGTTAAACATGTTATTGACTTTCTACAGATGTTAGATAAATGTGTTTCGGAACCCAAAACTGGATTGTAGAATACTACAGTACATCTAAAAATAATTGTAATTGCAATATATTATAAGTATAAATATATAACTTAAGTACAGTACCCACCTTTTTAAAAAATAAAATAATTTTGACAATATATATTGTATATTTAGATAGAACAAAAAATAATTGTAATAAACTAACTTCAAATTTACCATAAAAATAAATAAATTAAAAATAAAATAACTGAATTATATTAAATTGCTTGATTGAAATTTAGTAGCATAAATTTAACTCATAATTTTAATATATTAATTTAAACAAAAAATTAAAATTGTAATCAAAACAGTGTTTTTTTTTTTTTTTTTATTAACTTTCAGTGTTCAAACTATTACAACTCAAGAATTAAGCGGAACATATACTTACAGGGAAAAATGATTTTATTAACTTTAAAGCAAAATATAACACACACACAATACAATAAATAATTTAACTTTGTGGTTTTTACTATACTGAAAAGAAATGCAGCCCACGCCCATTTCTACCAAATGAAATATTGACCACATTTCCACCAAAATAATTCCTATACTATTTAAAGCAATAATGTAGTAAGTTTATTAAAAATACTAGAAACTATTAAAAACAGTGTATTATAAATGTTAATAAAATAATTTGGTAAGCAATAATAACAATAAATCATAGATTGATCAAATACAACATAATATAGAAAATAAAAATATTTTAAAAGTAAATAATAGTTTTTATAAGATTAATAAAAACACAATAACAATTTTCTTAAAAAATAAAAATATAATAAAAAATATGTGTGTAGTTTATAATTATTTTATCTTTTTTGTAACATATAGATAAGCACACTTAAATATATATATTTATTTTTAAATAACAATATTAACTATAAGTAATATCATGACTAAATAGTATATAGATAGATATAATCACATCAGTACGTGTTCATGCCATTTCTAGCTTATCACACCTACTGTAGTTCTCATTATTTTATTGATCGTAATAATTTTGGCACCAATATTTTTATACGTTACTGTGAAAATACCATCACAATAGTACTAATATTTTAACTTAGTAGTCAACTTCTTTGTTTTTTATCAATTAAAATCGCTTTTATTGATTAATTAATTTTTAAAATATGATCTAGTGTTGATAATATGAGTATCTAATGAGAATTTTGATGGCAGTCAGGCAATGATCGTTTGTCACCGCCATCAAGTCTACTGCACATATGCCTACTGTGCAAGAAGCCACGCTCCTGTACACAAGTCAGAAGTTGAATACCAAAATTCGATACTGATATATAGATATATTATTATTGCTTTCAACAAAAACAGTAGAAATAAAGTTTTTGGTAGATGCATGATCAACATCTCATTTGGTGGAAATGAATATTAGTAGAAAAGGGAAAAGTACACTTTTGGGAGAAAGGTATTACGTCCCAAAAAAGTATACAATATGACTATAAAATAAATAGTTTTTAAAATTTAAGTAAAATCTACAATTTTATTAGCAGTATTAGTGTTCCTCAAAGTTTTAATAATTGTTAAATGCTTTAAGCAAAAACTTTAATAATAACTTACCCAGCTGGATAAGCAATGGTTCCAGTATTCTTATCAACATCTAATGATGAGTTTGTTGACACAGTCAACCCAATAACCCTTTCAAGTTTAATCTAAAAATGAATATAATTATTTATCAATTATTAATATTAAAATCTTTTCATAATACTAGATAGGATTGGAAAAAAACAGATCTTTTCTAAATAATAAATTAAAAAACATATGTTTTATTCATTTAAAATTTGTTATGTATAAATAGTATGTAGTAGTTAAAAAACAAATTCAACTTAAATTCTAACCGAAAGGATAAATAAAAGTAGAAATTGCTTGTAAATTATATGATGATAGATTGGTTGTATATACTGTAAACTACATACAAAATGTGTATTACACAGAAAAAATTATGATACAGTTTCATGTTTATTTTTTTAAACGTTGACTAACATATTTATGTATAAATGTTTTAAACAAAACTACTTATTTAAAACACATTCTAACCTTGAAACTGGGTGATTTTTTTTTTTAAAAGAAAACATTCATTATCTAAAAAAGTAAAACTTTTTTAATATACATGTTTACTGTTTATATCATTGTAAGGCAACATTTTTGGAATATTTTTATTTTATTTTATTGAATAATAACTTACATTTTTATATTTTTAATTTAAATCTTTCAAAAAAAAATGTTTTTTAAAATTTTGAATAAGTAGGTTATTATTATTATATAGTAGTTAAACTAAAGATATGTGAAATGGAATTTAACAAGAGTATTAAGCCAAATATAGAAAGTTTACTACTACTTTAAAATTTTAAATATTTATAACTAATGAACTACTATTTTGAAATATGTTAATACTTTTGAGATACACAGTTTAATCTAGCAATAATGGCCTTGTATTGCAAATATTATTTGAAAATTGTATGACTTACTTTGCCACCTTGCGAATCACCAGATCGACCACGTTTTAATGTTGGTGGTCGAATTAGCTTACTAGGTTGATTCAATTGTGATAAATTCTCCATTGTGTCAAGTGCTCATTATCAACTTGATATATTACTATGATATTTGTTATTTATTACTTGTTTTTTTAGAAATAAACATAAATCATGCATTCCAGTATAGTATATCATAATCTGAAATAAACAAAATACAATTAATCTAATAAACATAATAAAATAATAAATAATTACAGCATAAGTAATGCGTTGGACTAAATATAAAATTGTTTTTAATTAGAAGTTATAACAATTAAAAATATTTTGTTTTTACAATTTATAAATGCAATATAATATGTATACTTTATAATTATTAAGGTTTGGAAATTAAAAAAGTTAAAATTAATAAAATATGCATATTAATTATTAATAAGTATATTATATATTATTTTTATTCTACTCGTAAACAATAATATAAAATAAATGCAATGAAAAATTAATTGGATTTAAATAATAAGACTTTAGTGTAGCAGCTGTAACAAAAAAAAAAAAAAAGCTTTATCTAGTGGTAAAATTTGCTTTTTGTTATTTTACATAAGTTTTTAGAAAGAAAATACAGTAGAATCCGCTTATTTGGGACATTACATAAAGGGGACAACCGCTTAATAGGGACAGATTGCATAATCCCGAACGTATGTATCGGTGTATTATTTAATCGGGACAGTTGGATAATAGGGACAATAGGTCACCGCCCAATATGTCCCAATTAAGCGGATTCTACTGTATATATGAATTTAAATTTTTTTCCAAAGTTGACAGAAATATGCATTTTAAATTGTTGTTTTTAATCATTTAAAATAGGTTTGTTTTAACTTGGTTTGGTATAAATTAAGAGCATACAAAAGATATGTAACTCTAACAATGTTCTAGCCTTAGTAATTATAAAACCATTTGTTTTTGATCTTTTTTATAGTATCTATTGATATACTTTGCTATAATTTCATGGAATATTAGTTAAGACATGAAATTATAAAAAATATTATAATAAACATTAATTTATTTTCAATATTTGAATATTTGATTGAAAAAGTGAACTATATATCTATCTTTTTTTATCAGATAAAAAATAATTTTAAATATGTTAATTTTAGTATACACATTACATTTATATAACATACAACACTAATACAGAATTAATAGATATATCTACATAATATAATTTAGAATAAATATTATAAACTGTTTAGTATATTTTTGGTTTTAAAAGATTTTATTCATTAATATAAAATGTATGTATAAAAAATATTAGTTAGCAAACATAACTAATTAACTGCAATATTGTCGCACCTTTTTTCACTAGTGATTAATATTATTTAATTGTTTCTTAATCGCTTAGAATCTTCTGTGAGAATAGGAAAATGCTTTTTTCTTTATTATTCTAATGTATTGGCCAAAAAGATTATATTTAATGAAGATAAGAATATGGCATTCCATATGTCTAATATCAATAATTTTATCTTGTAAATTGATTTATGTATTAAATATAATTATTTAGTACAATACAAATATGATGATAAAAATGACAAAGAAGTATATTCATCATTGATCAAGATATTAGTTTTTTTCAATTTGTATAGTTCTTAGTGTGTATTATTGTCACTTATCAAATGGTTAATGTAAAATACTCAAAATTCTCAAATAATAAACAAAAAACCATATGCCTATTTATTTTAAAACTGATATTGATTAAATAATGAAAAAGTACATGAATTATTATAAACATGATTCAATTATTTAAAAATATATATGCATCATATTTTGAATACCATCTTTTAATAATAACTTATATGTATTATATCTTGAATTTAGATATTTAAATTAAATATTAAATACACATTTAATTTCTATTGAGAATTGTAATAAACAAGTATAATAGTATATTAACCTATTATTTACCTACAATCCATAAATCCTTGATAAAATATTTAAAAATCAATGCTCATTACTACTTTAGAATATTGTATAAATAACATTACACAATGTGGTACTATGTGCACTACAAAAGTATATAGATATACCCAAATTAAAAATTATGAAACTTTATTTTAATAATATTATGAATAATTTAAAATCAATAAAAAGTTAACATAGTAATTAGACACCAACTAATATATTTTGTGTTATAACAGGCACACCAGATGACAAGCAACCATCTAGATTTCTGTAAATGTGTAAGCTTTGTTTTTATAAATATTTAATACAATTTTAATTTAGGTCTTTTCTATCACTTTTCTTTTAGCTTCCCAGTGGTGTCTAATAGTGGTAACACAGAACTAGGAAGTACTTGAAAATATATTAATTTAAATTTTTCTAAAAACTCAAAGAATCTAAAAATATAATGATGATGTACTAAAAAAATGTATAATACATAAATTATTTTATTATTAGTTATTATCATAACTTATTAGTTATAACTAATAATTAACATGAACATTTATGTAATATTTTCTAACTTAACGTGGTAATTACATTCTAATTAGCATTGAAAACATCAATAGTTCAAGGAAAAATCTACACATCTACCCAAGTAATTGGGACTTGAACTAAACAAATAATATTTTCTTATCAACTTGTACTACTATATCTACTATTAAAACTATATGGCTTTACTGTTCAATATATATACCTAATTGAAATGTTTAGCTTACTTTTATACTAAGATATATTACCTATTTATATATATTGCTACTAATAAAATATTAATAGGTTAAATTAATTACTGAATAATAAGTAGTTTAACAGAAATAATTAAAAGTAGATAATACTTACGTGGGTTATTCAGTGTTGTTGTACCGACAACAATTGTAACTAGTTGATGACGGCTGGGGGGCCAAAAGACCACTGTGACATAAATGACAACAGTGACTTCACAACGTTCACAGTGAAATTTATTGTAAACAAACGAAGAAAAAATATATAAGGAAACTTTAGGCCTTCAAATGGCCAGTTCTAAATAAGGAGTAACGTATGTAGGCAGGTCGCGCTGTTGATGACTATGATGATGATAATAATAATAATAGTAGTAGTAATGTGTTGTTGTGTCGAAACTCCAAATCCTTCGCACCTGCTGCTGCGACGGTAGTTCGTGTAGCGTTGTCGCGTCGACACTCGACGGTGGCGCGCGCTTGATCACAGGGCGGGACCGAAAACGATTGAACGATAATTAATAATCAACGGGAAAACAATAACCAGAGAAAAAAAATAATAACAAATCTACATATACATAATGTTTAATGGATTGCGATAATAATATTATGTGTACGCACGCACAAAATCGCGACACTCGTAGTGATGATAGCCGTCTCGAAGGTTTTCGGAAGTTTCGACCGATGCTAAATAGACGAACCGGTTGGGACGGAACGTTTTCCTATTTCCGCTACGGTAACGACCGGCCGTGCACCAGCCGCTGCTGCACGTCGCAAACTCGTAACGTACACATTACGGATACTCCTCCGTCGTCATCGGTCGGCGGTAATCGGGACGCGCCGTCGCCAATACGGAAATAAAATTCTATTCGACAGTCACGAGTCCTTTTTTTTTTTAATTATTCTTGTTAAATGTTTACAATATTTTTTTATCTGTTTTCCCGTGGGAAGTCATATTATCTACATCGTACAGACTTACACATTTGCAATACGTTGCTGCGTACACCGACAGCGAAGTGCCTTTATAATCCGCCGCTGTGTACCTACTCATATATCAGAATAACTATCAAAATAAACAATACCTACGTAAAATAGTAATATAATTTATGTATACATTAAATAGATCTATCCGAATCCGATAATGCATTTAAATTATAATATAATTAATTACCTACACATTAATTGCTCATCAATTAATATTGTTATTATTATAATGAGGTAGTAGGTACTGACGGTACTGTAGTAGGTATAATTATTTTCACTACAAGTTACAACGATTGTTGGCGATGGCGGGAAAGTTTAGTAGACAGTAACTATAATTTATACTTTATAGTTTATACATATAGGTACACAGGTACACTGGTATAATTTTGAGGTAAGCATAAATTGTAGGTAGTAGAGACAGCTACGTATTGCTGGTCATCATCACACATATTATATAGATATAGTAGTACACTAGTACAGTAACTAGGTATCTTCTTTTTAAGTGTAACTACTTTGTTATAGTTGTTGCAGTTTACAAGTATTGTATAATAAACAGTATATTATACTTGTATACAGCACGGTACCCATATTGATAGGTAGCTATACCTATATTATATCACAAAAAATATCCATATATATAAATATAACATGTAGGTAGGTCAAACATCGATCCCTACCTAGTTTGTAGTCAGATACGAGATACATTATTATTATTATATGACAAATGACACGAATAATTAACCATAGTTTTCACAATTTCACAATAAAAAAAAACCGTAATCGTCTTACGCCTATATACGTTGTACTCATCAGTCCTCACTATAAAAAATGACTATAGGTAGGACTTACGACTTACCTACCTATAATATAATATTATCACTTCCATAAAAACAATAATTATACATTATACACTTAGACAGTTATACGTAACCACCTATATATATTTCACTCGTATTTTATATTGTCGTCATTTGTCTTTATTATAAACCCAAATAAGTGCTTGTATTTAAATAGGTATATATAAAATAAATACTTACTTGTTTTGTATTTTTTGATTTTATTTGAAAAAAAAAAAAATACAGAATATAGTAAATATACAGTACTTGTATGCAAAATTCTATAGGGAATTCTGTTGCCCTATATTGGCTGTGTTACACAAAGGACACTCATTGCTCTGCTTTTTAGTTTTTACGTAATAGGTGTTGAAGTGTACCTTGTAATTGAGTAAGGACGTGTTAAATTTTAATTCAATGATTAATCATCGTAAACGCGCGAATATACGATGAAAAACAATTCTGACAAGAGACTGCACAAGTGCAAACCGTCATCGTATATATTGTATATAACAATATATTACGACTTGGTGTCTATACGTTTCTAAGGAAAGTCATAATATATTTATATTGGCCTGTATACCTATATCAATAATTACCTAATTCATAGAAAAATTTCTATAGACTATAATAACACGATATAGGTTAAATAATTTTTTACCAAAAACAAATCGCATATTATATATTAAATAGTAATTTATTATTTCATATACATACTTATATATAGTTCTATAATATAAATATATAATATAAGGTAAGTACAGGCCACAGGGTACAGTTACAATGGCGGCGCCTAACTTTAGACATTATAATATAATATAATATATAATGTACTCATTCTAATTTTTTTTTGGCGCTACCTTATGATTGTTGGCCTCCCATTGACGATTGATCCTACTTAGAAAAAAATCCTGGCGCCGCTACTGTTACATTAGACAGTAGACAGTCTTTTGCGTGTGCAAAATAGGTGTATGGTATATCTATAAATGACTTAAGTTAAGATTAATCTAAATATTTTAAACATTTAATTTGGTACCTATTTATAAAATAATATATACGTATAGGTCTATGACTAACCACTAACCTCTCAGTATATGAATAAAACATTTCCTCAGTCTTCATGTTATAGCGGTTCTAAATAGAAAAATAATGTAGGGTCGTAAGGGAATGGGTGTTTCCTAATCAAAAGATGTAAATAGGTGCCTATATCATATAAATATATAATATGATATTATTATTTATTTTACTACCTATAATATCCATTTACAAAATACTTTTTGTTCAATAATATGTATTTAAATACCGTACAGTATAAATTATGATAATACATACTAATACACAATGGGTATAATATTACCTATATAATATTATATAGGTAAGTCAATAAATTAAAAAAAAAGGGGTAAGTGGGTATCGCTTTGCTGTACATTAGGCGATTAGGGGGTGGGGTGGACCTCGGACTATGGTAGGTTAAATTTAAATGCAATGATAGGTATCATTGTATATGAAAAACGATTCTAAACGAAGATGATTTGTCAGTCTATAGGATATATTATATTTAAATATTGTCATATATTCTATTTTGAAACAAATAGTATAGTTACTATATATGTTACTATAGTTACTTTATAGTATATGTTTATATAATAAAAAAAGTATTTGGCCAACATACGCATTATATATGAGCATATATAAAATTTAATTTAAATTTTGATATATTTCGTAAACATTTGATCTTTAAATACTTAGAAATATAAAAATTGTCGAAAATTTAAATTGTCTATAAGTAGCTTAAAAAAGGTCAAAATATTTTGAAAATTTAACCGTAAATAGATAACCATAATGTAAACATAATTTGGTGAAAATTTCATATATTTACAATGATTCGTTTTTGAGTTACAGAAAAATCAAAAAGTCGATTTTTTTGAAAATTGTTTGAAAATGCTTACTTTTAACCACCCAAAATACCAACTAGATGAATTTTCCTATTCAAAGAGGGGCTGAAGTAAAAAATCGGAGCATTATTACTACTCCAAAACGTGATGACAGACACAAAAAAAAACACACATCATTGTAAAATCAATACATTCATCACTCCGTCAGAATCTAAAAATTAATTTCAATTTTTACATTTTTTTTAAATAAAAAAAAATGCTTTAATTAAATATATTACATTATATATGCCCGCGCGCGGTGGCACGGTCTATACTTATACCAGCACGCTTCTGCATAAAAATATATGACAATTTGGATAAGCTTTTCTTCCTATATCCAGAGACGGCGTATTTAGGAATTTTGCGCCCCAGGTAAGAAAAAAAAACGCCCCCTCCCAACCTATGTATAAAACACATGATAGTGAAATCACTGCATTTTTTGCTACACTCATAGTCGGAAAGATAATATATTAGGTACACATAAAAAAATTAATTTACATCGAAGCAAATATTACATAATTATTATAGTAGGTATATTAGATTCTGAACGAAGTGAAGAATGTATTGATTTTACTATGATGTGTGTTTTTTTTTTTTTTTTTTGTGTCTGACGACAACATTTGGTGCAGTAATAATGCTCCGATTTTTGACTTCAGCCCCTCTTTGAATAGGAAAATTCATCTAGTTGGTACTTTTGGGGGATCAAAAGTAAACATTTTCAAATAGTTTTCAAAAAAATTGAGAAAAACAAAAAAAAAGTGATAGAAAAACGGCAATTTTACGAAAAACCACTCTTCGACAAAATCGATTTTTTGATTTTGCTGTAAATCAAAAACGAATCAATGTAAATACTTGAAATTTTCACCAAATGTTTATATTATGGTTATCTCTTTACAATTAAATTTTCAAAATATTTTGACCATTTTTAAGCTACTTATAGAGTATAGACAATTGAAATTTTCGACTTTTATAATTTTTTTTTCTTCAAATGCCGATAAACATTTTTTGGGTGGCCAGAAAATCTTGAAAATGTAATACAAGGTTTCTTATAAGTTTTTCTTAAAGTGATAAAAAAAAATCCGAAATCGTTAGTCACAATTTTTTTTTATAAGTGCTTAAAGTTCGAATTTATACGAAATATGTCAAAATTTAAATTAAATTTCATACGCTCATGTATGTTGGCCAAATACTTTTTTATTAATAAACAGATACTATAAAGTAACTATAATAACATATTATAGTAACTATACTATTTGTTTTAAAATAGAATATATGACAATATTTAAATATAATATATCCTAAACTGACAAATCATCTTCGTTCAGAATCGTTTTTCGTATACAATGATACCTATCATTGCATTCAAATTTAACCTACCATAGTCCGAGGTCCACCCCACTCCTTAATATACAGCAGAGCGATACCCACTTACCCGCTTTTTATTATTAATTCTACAGAAAACCTCAATGTAGGTTAATTGACAACATTTTAATAAAGAATATTAAAGATATATATGTTAAAATTAAAAATGTTTACGTCGTAAATATATTTAAAAAAAAATATATTGATAAATTAAAATATTTAATTATGTTTAAATTACAATTCACATAATATTCTATAGAAAATAGAAATATTTTTAAATGGCATATGATATTGTATCAAAATATTATACGCAAATTAAATAAATAGTGTTTTAGAAATAGTAATTTAATATCTTGGCATCTTGCTATATGTGGCCATGTAGTTATATTATTATAATATTATGTATTTTAAGTAGACAAATTTGCAAATTTGCTTATTTCAAATTCGTATATCATCGTATTATATATCAACTTCTCCCCCACATTTTATACCAACAATATAATATATAAAAAAGATACCTACTTATTAATTATTTTCAGACTATGAAAAATCAAGGGCATAATTTCAACATAAAAAATTTTCTAGGTCCTAGGTGGCATAACATTTTGATTCGCCCTTTAACAAATAAATAATAACAAATGTATTATTGTTCCTTTCCTTTCTATTGTTTTTATTGTTTTTAATTTTTTTACAGTACATATTTTAGTAAATTGCATAATATCGGTAGGCAATTAAATATTAGTTCAATAGTTCTTGAGTAATTCCTTTCGGCACTGCACTCCTCTATACCTATTTTAGTAACTACTTAAACTTACGTAGTAAACTAGGAATGTCAATAATAATACGATTTATATATTTTCTATTTATTATTTTATGTTAAAAATAAATGTGCCTATAACAGGCTATACAACTATCACTATGTACCAAATGCCAATTATACTGCATATATAGATAAGTATCTAAGTCACTACAATATTGTTACTAATTTGACACCACTAATATAAATATTCATAAATTTATGAAAATACCTATACAATAAAATCATTGTAATAAATTGGTAATTTAATTCAAAATACCAAAAAAGAAATGACAAAAATCATTATATCTTTGGTTATCGTAAATTTTATTCAGATTGTCTATGTTTATAGGCTATAGCTTATGTATAATATATAATTTGTAATAACAATAAAACAACGTTAGAGTTAAAGTAAATTAAAGTTTACGTATTATCTAATAATCTACATAATTTAAATTCTTCTTTGTTTTCCTAATTTAATCAAATTTTACTCAGTCATATATGTATATTTTTCAAGATTTAATAAAAAATAATTTAAGCTAATAAAAATTATAAAAATGATCACTTACAAATTATTTATAGTGATAGAAAGTTCTTTTTAAAAGGTAATTGGTAGTTCAAGTTTAAGTTCTTGGCATTAATTTATATGAACCATACGTATATAAATAGTTAAAATTCTAATTTCTAGTTCACATAGTAGTTTTCAAATCGGTTTTTGGTCTACAATCTATAATTTTTAAGTGATGAAGAAGTTGAAGATTTGTTTTAGAGTTAATATAAGATCTACACTGCAGTATAGAACAAGATAAAAATAAGAATTACCGAACGAAATAATAAAAACATTTAAATAAATAATATATAATATCTATGCAATACAAAATTAAGTTTATATAATATGTTGGCTATTTTACAGAAATTAACAAATACCTATAGTTTGGTAATTATATTATTTCAACTATTTAACTTATTATTTATACAGCCATATTATTTCTAAAATATATTATTATAATATTAAATTTATATTATGGTTATCTCTTTACAGTTAAATTTTCAAAATATTTTGACCTTTTTTAAGCTGCTTATAGACAATTGAAATTTTTGACTTTTCTAAGTTTTTTTTCTTAAAATGCCGATAAAAAAAATTTGGCTATCCAAAAAATCTTTAAAATTTAATACAAGGTTTATTATAAGTTGTAATTATCGTAGTAAAAAAAAAAAATCAAAAATCCTAACTCACAATTTTGTTTATAAGCATTTAAAGTTAAAATGTTTACGAAATATATCAAAATTGCGAAAATTTGCAAGGAATTTTTAAGTTGAAAATTCATAAAAAGTTTGTGATTTATATTTAAGGTTCAAAAAACCAATACAAGGTTATCCATAAGTTTTTCTTCATGTAACTGTAAAAAAAAAATTCTATAGTCAATATAGAAAACATTTTATGAGCGTATGAAATTTAATTTTTTACGAAATCACGTAAAATAACGATAAATTACAATTTAATATAGTTAATAATATAATATATCCAACTAATTATTATTGACTGACAAATCATCTTCATTCAGAATCGTTTTTCTTATACAATAGTACCCACCATTGCATTCAAATTTAACACATCCATTATAGTGACCAGTGACCTACTCTCCATCTCTAACTATACAACAGAGCGATACCCACTTGCCCATTTTTTTTTTTGTGGGACGCAAATTTTTATTTTGCCAGAAGCGCCGCTATTGATTGGCCCGGCCCTGCTTATAAACAATTGAAATTTTCGACTTTTCTAAGTTTTTTTTCTTCAAATGCCGATAAAAATTTTTTGGGTGGCCAGAAAATCTTGAAAATTTAATACAAGGTTTCTTATAAGTTTTTCTTAAAGTGATAAAAAAAAATCCGAAATCGTTAGTCACAATTTTTTTTTATAAGTGCTTAAAGTTCGAATTTATACGAAATATGTCAAAATTTAAATTAAATTTCATACGCTCATGTATGTTGGCCAAATACTTTTTTATTAATAAACAGATACTATAAAGTAACTATAGTAACATATTATAGTAACTACTATACTACCTATTTGTTTTAAAATAGAATATATGACAATATTTAAATATAATATATCCTAAACTGACAAATCATCTTCGTTCAGAATCGTTTTTCGTATACAATGATACCTATCATTGCATTCAAATTTAACCTACCATAGTCTGAGGTCCACCCCACCCCTAATATACAGCAGAGCGATACCCACTTACCCGCTTTTTTTAGATTCTTATTAGATTATAGCATGAGCTATACGTCTATAATCATTGATCAAAGCTATTTCTAACTTTCCAGATAATGCTTTTTTCGTTAGTAGGTATAAATGTGGTATAATAAAATATAGTATAAATATATAATAGATACGTATCGGCATAATATGTGGATATTCCATCACAGAATTATGCTTGTAATTCAGAATAATTCTATATTTCTAACATTTCTATGATGTTGTTACAAATTATCTACGGACTACGGTTAGGTACACATAGTGTGATAATATAATAATTATGTCTTCAAAGGGTGACAAACGATTAAGTGATTTAATGGCCATATAGCGATAGAACAGGAGGATGCTAATAAAATAGATTTAGACGACTGACAAAGCAGCTAGTAGATAGATTTCTAAAATAAAAACTAGAAGGTATAAGCTAGAATAGCATAGTTAATTAAAAAAACTAATGTATTTTGTATGGAATATTGTATTATTATTATTATTATAATATATATGTTAATAAATAAATATAATTTATTAATTTTATTTGGAATAAATTGCATTGATTAAATGTAAGTACCTCTATACTAAATATTTTTGGATCTATACCAAAAGGCAAATAAATTATTAATGAATAATTTGAATTCATTAAAATTACCCTTCAGGCTTCAAGAGTGTAACCCCATACAATTGACTTACACACAAACCATATCTGCATTGACTGTATCTACTATTTTTAAAAAAGTGGCCTGACAAAAAAAAATTGGTCTGCTTAATTTTGGCACCCCTATTATAAAACTCAAATGGCGCCGCTATATATGTTTCACGATTTGTTATTTAATTTTTATCAAACCAATATAGATGCATCTACCATGGTAGATATATGTAATAAATAATAAGATACTTTCTAACATCACGTGAGACTGTACCTAAGTGATTTAAATGCATTTAAATATGAGTATATGACTACCAAAAAGAGGTAATTGAAATTGATAAGCTACAGAGACTATATAAGTAGGTAGGTAGGTACTTACAAAGTAAAAGGTAATACCTAGCTGAATCGAGTTTGGTAGAATACTATCTAATAATAATAATTGAAATTCACCTTTCTCTAGAAAGTCATAAATAACCGCCGCTGGACTAAATAGATATAAAATTATAATTACACTTCGATTATATATAGGTACTATAAGTTATATTATACTTTAACATTAAGTATTTATGATTAACATGATACCTATATAACATTGAATTTATAATATGATATTATAAAATCAATGCTCTATAGCAGCGGTTCTCAACCTTTTTATATTCGCGTACCACCTACACAGTTTGAAAATTTTTACGTACCACCTGACCATTTTTTTTACTTATTTATAATATACAGGGTAATTTTTTTATCAAACAACACTTAAAATTTCCAAAAGTATTCATGTTTTTGAAAATATTTTTTTACATTGTTTCAAATTGTTAAAAAAAACGTTTTTATAAAATAATTATATTCTTAAATATTTTTTATCCGTATATTTTTTTAAGTTTTTGATTTTAGATTCTGAACGGAGTGATGAATGTATTAATTGTATAATGTGTGTGTTTTTTTTTTTTTGTGTCTGTGTACAGCATAACTAGTCGAAATAATGCTTCAATTTCAAACTTTGGGGGTGGTTTCCGATGGCAAAGAGGATATCCTTGGTGCATTATAGAGGTCAAAAGTAAACATTTTCCAACAGTTTTCAAAAAAATCGAGAAAAAAAAATGACAGAAAAACGGGAATTTTTACGCAAAAACAGTTTTCGACCAAATCGATTTTTTTATATGGTTGTAATTCAAAAACTAATCACTGTAAATACTTGAAATTTTTACCAAATGTTTATATTAGTGTTATCTATAAACAGTTAAATTTTCAAAAAATTTTGTCTTTTTTTGAGTTATTTATAGACAATTGAAATTTTTAATTTTTTTAGTATTTTTTTTTTTTAAATAACGATAAAAAATTTTTGGCTGGCCAGAAAATCTTGAAAATTTAATGCAAGGTTTCTTATAAGTTATTCTTAAAGTGATAAAAAAAAAATCCGAAATCGTTAGTCACAATTTTTTTTTTATAAGTGCTTAAAGTTCGAATTTATACGAAATACCTATGTCAAAATTGCGAAAATTTGCAAGTAATTTTGTGGTTGAAAAATCGTAAAAAATTTTTCTTTTATAACTAAGCTTTGAAAATTTGGTACAAGGTTCTCCATAAATTTTTCTTCAAATATCTGTAATAAAAACTACCAGACTAAGACAAAAAATTTTTATGAGTGTTTGAAATTTAAATTTTTACAAAACCTTGTTAAATAACGGTTTAGCCTCAAACGATTTTTGATATTTGTTGTTATTCAAATAGTATAAGTCGTAAATACTTGAAAATTTTACTAGTTATTTAGATTGCCCTATTCTTTACGTGATTTGATTTTCAAAATATTTTGACTTTTTTTGAGTTATTTATAGACGTTTGAAATAATCAATTTTTTTTTATTTTTTTTTTATAAATGTTGATAAAAAAAATGTAGCTGGGACAAATTACTTGAAAATTTAATTAAAAAGTCCACATAACTTGTTCTAACTCTCATTCAAAAATTATAAAAATACATAGGCACAATTTTTTTTTATTAGCATTTGAAGTTCAAATATTGACAAAAATTCGTCAAAATCATGAATATTTTTCACCATTTGCTAGTTGAAAATTTATAAGTATTTAACTATCCAAAGCTAAGAATTGAAAATTTAATACTATGCTGTCCATAAGTTAAGCTTAGAATAATTATAAAAAAGTTTGAGGATTATTCAATTAAAAAAATTTTACGAGTGTTTAAAGTTTTAATTTTAATTTGAAATTAAAAATACATGTGTAAAATTACGTTTTACTAATAAATAATTTTCGATTTTTGTTATTTTTAAAAAATTACTAAACGTAAGATCTTGAAGCTTTTACTTAAATGTTTGAATTTGTTTCAAAATAGAATATATGACAATATTTAAATATAATATATCCTATAGACTGACAAATCATCTTCGTTTAGAATCGATTTTCATATACAATGATACCTATCATTGCATTTAAATTTAACCTACCATAGTCCGAGGTCCACCCCACCCCCTAATCGCCTAATGTACAGCAAAGCGATACCCACTTACCCCTTTTTTTTTAATTTATTGACTTACCTATATAATATTATATAGGTAATATTATACCCATTGTGTATTAGTATGTATTATCATAATTTATACTGTACGGTATTTAAATACATATTATTGAACAAAAAGTATTTTGTAAATGGATATTATAGGTAGTAAAATAAATAATAATATCATATTATATATTTATATAATATAGGCACCTATTTACATCTTTTGATTAGGAAACACCCATTCCCTTACGACCCTACATTATTTTTCTATTTAGAACCGCTAACATGAGGACTGAGGAAATGTTTTATTCGTACAGAGAGGTTAGTGGTTAGTCTATGACCTATACGTATATGGTATATATTATTTTATAAATAGGTACCAAATTAAATGTTTAAAATATTTAGATTAATCTTAACTTAAGTCATTTATAGATATACCATAATCCTATTTTGCACACGCTCTACTGTAACAGTAGCGGCGCCAGGATTTTTATCTAAGTAGAGTCAATCGTCAACGGGAGGCCAACAATCATAAGGTAGGGCCAAAAAAAAAAAATTAAAATGAGTATATTTTTATTTATTATAATGTCAAAAGTTAGGCGCCGGCGTGCCGCCATTGGAACTGTAGCCTGTACCAATATTAAAAACTGAGTACCAAAATATATATAAAGGTTAACAAATTTTTTTTTTAATTGTATGTTAAATTATATTTTATTACTTTGTATTAAAATATGTTTAAAAACCAAGAATTTAACATGCTAGTATAGTAAGCTATCTCAATTTTTTTTTTTTTTTTATATAATCATTTAAATTTTATAATTTTAATCAATTTTAAATAAATAAACAAATATCTACAATTTCGTGCAAAGAAATTCAAACATATATACAGTGTATATAATATATTTAGTTTTAATTCTATGTGTTTATAATTAATAATTTTTTATACAGGTATTTCTCAAAGTAATGACTAATGAAATTGTTATGAAGTTATCATGTCCATAATTTTGTCGTCTTATACATTTAGAAATAAGAATTAATGTTATTAAATATTAGGTATATTTATTTTTTAGGTTTCTACTCTCTTTTTATGTTTAGTTTTATATTTGAAGATACTATTTTGAAAATAAAACCATTATCACAACATATTATAATAGTTTATAATCCTAATTTATTAAAAGAATACCATTTATATTAATACTTTGACTGCTGACGTCGACAAATTGTATTTGTTTTATGCGGCGGGCGTCGACAACCTATATTACTTTCCGAACTCTCCCAATAATACCAGCATACAACAAGTTATTTGTGCTTGTGCTACTGCACAGATAAACAGTTGAAATTGTTTAATTCATGGAGGTTTGAGATTCCGGGTATTTTTTATATTTTAAATTTTTATTATACTTACTATAGTTATCATGAAAAATGTTCAGCATAGGGGAATCGATCAGGTCAAACCAGCAGTCAGTGTTAAATGATATTTTTAATGCTTTTTTAGCGTTTTCTATAAATTGACTTTATGTTAGCTTTAACCATTGATCAAAAAATACAGTTTTTAGAAGAACTGATATAAAAATAAAAAGCTTAGTTAACAGGACTTGATATCAAAGACCACAGTTAGGTATTTAACATTGTTTAATACAAGTTTGTTTATTATATTTAATTAACTAGTAATTTTTAATATTTTATTATTAGTTTAACTGAAGAATATTATACATACTGTAAACACCTATCAAATATCAACCAATATAAATTATTATATTAAGTCATTTTCATAATGATGTAAAAACAAAAACATTATGTCTAAAATGATTTTATTTTAAGTAAAATAGCCTGTCGTTTGATTATATAATTAGATTCCCAAACTCTATATAAATTTTGCACAAGAATATTCATTTCAAAACAACAACAAAATATTATAAAAAATGTAATCAAATCAAATAGTTAGTAAAATTAAAAGTAAAATATAAACTGTTAAAATAATATTTTTGAGTAAATAAGTTATTAAAATAATCAAGTTTGAAACATGAGATGATTAGCACCATCCATTTCAGAAGCCACTGTTACGCCTTGAGCATGTCTGTGGTTTTGCCCTCCAATTCGTACTTTACATTCAGGACAAACAGCCTCTTCCATTGGCCCTCCACATTCTGTGATAACATAAATGTGTCCATTAGGACACTTGCACCAATGACCCTGACCTCTATAGCCCTCTAGAAAACTGGTGGACATTGCGTTATGTATCATCTTTCTCTCTTCATCAGTAATAATAGCCAATCCATCAAATTTATCATTAATTAATTTGGTTATTATGTCTATGTCTGTTTCACTATCAACAGTATATATTTTACATGACATTAATAAAGCCTCCATATTTTCTACTAAGTCTACTAATTCAGTTGTATAAGAATTTTGCATTCTTTGTTCACATGCCATCTTATACTTTGGAGTAGACATGATTTCAAATAAATGTAATATCCTAGTACCTCTTGCAACTTCCATATTTATATCGTGTTTCTGTTGGTTAGATAATTGTCTAGAATAAGTAAAAGCAACTTCAAGTAACCACTTAAAATGGTTAGTGATTATAAGTTTTTTTTGGGTGTCACTGATTTCTTCAATTCTTTTTTTAAACTTTGAAGTAGTTTTAAACAAATCAACGACAAAATTTAAAGATTCTATATCTTTTGCAGGTAAAGAGAAGTTTGAACGCTTCTTTCCTACAAATTTTAATGAAGCTATTAAAGGTTGGCAAAATGTATCCCATAGATGTTTGATATTATCATATCCATTATTTTGACCACTAAAATAATTTGAATCAAAATTAATATCCAAGGATTTTAATGATTTAATGATTTCTTTTTTTCCTCTTTTAATAGCATCTAATTCTCCATACTGTTTTGATTTTATTATTGAAATGTCCTCTATTATAACTTTTACTTGGTTCATGAAACGTTGGGTTCTTAAAATTGGTGTCTTACACATAGGACATTGTTTCAAACATATTTCTTTATTGTTCTGATTCATCCATTTAGATAAAGCTTCCGATTCAATGGTGTGTTTACAATCTTCTAAGTAAACAAATCTGAAATATAATAAAAAAAAATACACATTTAATAATTTACATGTAAATTACAGCTAATACAATGCACAATACTATGCACAGCGAATATTTTTAATTCTAAGACATTATATATATTATATTTATTGTTGTAACATTATATAATGATAAACCTAACCTTTGTTGATTATGCAAAGTAATGAAACTTAAGTTTCAACAAAAACATACAAATGAACAATTAAATTAAATTTTCACAGTAAATTTCTAAGATATATATGAAAAAAAAAATATAAGATGTTTATAGTATTCCTTCTAAATAAATTTACCTTGCATTTGGTTCATCTTCATTACCAAAAATAATTGTGGTCACTTCTTCTTCTTGACAAACACGACATAGAGGAGGACACGGTTCACCACAAAAACCTATACATTCATGCCCACATTTCAACTTTAATGTGCAAGGCTCATAACATGGTTCTCGATCACAAATTTCATTACATATTTGGGTGCATTTCAAATGTGGACACTCCCATACACATTTTTCCTGTTATTAACATCGACAGATAAATAATATATTTAAAAAAATTACCTATACATTTTTTGTTTTTATTGATTATACATTACCTTGCACGGTACACATGGGGAACCACATACACGAGGGCATTTAGAATGGACACAAGAATAAATACATTTTTGATTGCAAGGAGGACACCGTTCCTTACAAGGGAATTTACAACTGTAAAACGATTAATATTTTATTAATTAATCCATTTATTTAATAAAAATAAACACATACGTATGATTACACGGGTTAATTTTGTTGCAAACTTCACTGCAAGGAATATGTAATCGACCTTGCTTACATTCTCCACATGTGCCCAAACAAATATCACCACAATTTAGTTTTTGTAGACACTGTTCACGGCATTTATCAAGTAAATATTGGCTATCCAGCCGAAACTCTACAATAAATAATATTATTTATTAATTAAATGTATAAATTGACAGAATATAGGTATTATAACAAGATAAATGTTAATAAATGTTTGATAAATCTTAAAACAGATAAATGTAACAATCAAAATCAATAAGATCATATTTTTTGTTTTATATATCGTAATAAATAAATAGCAAAATAATTTATCATAAAATGTGTGTGTGTGTACAATATATAACTAGCTTAAAAAATTCTCAAAAACCAGATACATTTTTTTAGAGTTAAAATTTTAATTTAATATTTTAAAATCATTATGTTCACTCGCTTATCTTCTATAAAAGGATACATAAATAAAGGATGCCAACTAATATCAATATTAAAGACACCTTTTATTCACTGCTATACAAATAGATCTTAGTAATATTTTTATTTAAATCAAAAATACATTACTACATACCATGCATTGTTTGATTACATACATACAACAGTTATTTAATTATATATAATTAATGATAATAGTTTTTTCCAAAAATTTGTTATCGATAAGATGAACTAAATGTTAATAGATTAATATTAAAGCACAAAAGTTATATATACCATATATACAATAGGTTATATATTATGCTAAATAATTAGTATTATGCATTTCATATATTACATTATAAAATGTATTTTGATAGTTTTAATTTATTCATTTTATAATTATATAATTTAAACTTTAAATGGCAAGTATGTTATTTAAACTACAAGGCAAAATTTCATTTATTTTCTCTGACATTAATTGTAATTTACAAAAATCTTACAGACATATTTAAAAAAAAATAATATATAATCAAAAATAATCATATGTAATTATATCACATATTGTAATATTTTTAATTAAACACATTAATTTTTCAATAGTACTTATGATAGTCAAATGATATATTACCTTTATCTTTGTCACAGCATAGGACCCAAACTTTATTATGACCACAAGCGAGTTTACTATATTTTTGGAACACCAGTTCTTCACATTCTTCAGGGATACATTCATTTGCACATAAATTCTTACATTTATGTCCACAAATTAAGATTCGATCACATTGATTGGTGCAATGCTTACGTTCTGGTATTGTTTTACATTTTATTGTGATTGAGTGATCACAGCCTGGTATCACTTTTTTTACCTGAAAAAAAAAATATAAAATAAACAAATAGATAAACAGAAGAAAATATTTAACTTACTAGTTTTTCGCAGGGTTTACATGGTTCATAGCATTTAGCTAAACACTTATGATCACATTTTAAAGGACGAATACACGGAAGATTGCATTTAATTTCATTAGAATTTAATCCACAAGGTACATCATTCTTTATGTGCCCACAAGGCAAAGTTTTTTTAACTTTCACAGTGCATGATGCACAATCTTCATAACACATCTTTTTACATTTGTGATTTAAAGAGCATTTGTTATTAATATTTTCACAAGGTTTTAAGCACATATACTGTAAATGAAATTTTTAAAATAATACATTTATTGCTATATATTACAATAAAAAATACATCTGAATAAACTACATTACCTTTTCGTGGTCTGGATCATCAGTCTTGTGACAATTGCGCTCACAAGCATGACCACAATCTAACCGAATATAACATTTAACTGTACAATTTGGACTTTTGTCATGACACTTTTTTAAGATTTTATGACCACATTCATTTAGCACCGTTTCGACCTAAATTTTATTTTAAGGGAAATTTCTAATTAAAATAATATACTAAACAATGTGAAAAATGTAATACTAAAATTCCAACCATTTCTTCACACTGATAAGTATCAATATCAACATAACATGGTAATGTCGACAGATGACCACATGGTAAATCTTTTGTCATAAGTATGGTGCACTTTCCACAATCCATGTAACATATTTTTGTACATGGATGATTATAATCACAGGACCTATGATACATAATATATACATTGCAAGACAGTTAAAAATATTTTCTAAAAGTTATAAATAAAATTTAAAAAAATTTTACTTGTTACAAGGCTCCCTGCATTTTATTTCCAAATGTTCACGATCATAAGAATGACATATACTTGAACAATAATGACCACATAATAACAAAGATTTACACAACATGGTACAACCACCTTCCATTATTATATTAAAATCTTCACTCTTTGAAACCTTTGTTATAATACCAGAATGTATGGCACATTCTAAAGATAATTCGTCACCTTTAAACATTAAGTAGAAAAATTAATATGGATCTAACAAAAACTAAATAAAAATATATTTACCATATGAACCCTGATTTACCAATGTTTCTTTTATTTGTTTCCACAAATTACCAGAATTATACAAATTGTTCATGTTACCCATTATGTAAAATCCATATTTTGCTCTTGATAATGCAACACATATTCTGTTCTCCGTTTTTAAAAAACCAACATTTCCATTTTCATTACTTCTAACTAGTGATAGCAATATGATATCACTTTCTTCGCCCTGATAGTTATCAACAACAGTTATTTTCATACCTTCTAATATTGAATGTTTTTTTCGTAACTAAAAATATATTAAACCATTAATTTATCATACTTAAGTATTTGATTATTTAAAATTAATATCAATATAATAATAATTTTTTTTTTAGCCTATTAGACCACACATCAAAACATAACTGTCTCTATACATCACAATTTTTCCCTAACATATACCAATCTTAAATTTCTGCTACATCTTTTGGCACAATCAGGGCCAGCCTTAGGTTTTTTGCCACCCTAGGCAACTTTAGGTTACAATACCCTATTTAAAAGTTTTTATTTTAGAGAGGTGGGGTTATATAAAATATGGACATTCATTTTTTAACAATAAACCCTTGTTTTTATTATTAAAAAAAAATGTTTTGAAATAGTACAAATTATATTTATAACCGACATTACACATTAATTATCGTTATCATATATTAACAATAAGTATTTATTTATACATTGAAAAAAATATCATAGAACTTCAAAATTAAAAATATATTAAATTAAATTTATTTTTTAAATCATTTCATGTGCAAAATCGGTTGATAAATTTTTGAATTAAGGTTTTTAATCACTTCTTTTTTAATAGAAATTGTAGCAAGATCGCTGAATCTTTCTTGGTCCATAGAAAACCTCAAATAGTTGTTAATGATTTTTAATTTGGAAAAACTTGTTTCACCTCATGCGACCAATACAGAAATCGTTAAATATAATTAAATCAATTTGATTCATTCGAAATTGTTCACCCTAGGCTGCCACATATTTTGCTACTGCCACATTGGGCGGGCTCTAGACACAATCCTTCCATCAAATTCAGAGTCTCCTCAAAAGTCTTTTTCCCCTTTCTAATGAACCACTATTAAATTTATTAAATATTATTGATTCATCAAAATGAAGGAAAATCTTATTCTACTTTCCTTAATCATTTTACACACCCATCATAATTTTCATTTCTACTACGCTAATTTTTTTAAGAACATCTAAAAACCTTCTATTTAATCTTATCTGCTTCCTTGTGTACACAAAACACCAGATTCTTCTATCCACTTTATCCATCCATACTTAATCATATATTTTTAATGTCTTCTTTTGTATTATCGATCCCAAGTATTTGAACCTATCAATCCAACCAACCAGTACATCAAATCTTCAGAAATCATATATTAGAATTGCCTGTTTTATTCAGACTAATTCTTAGCCCTTAACTTACGAGCACTATTCTTCCAGTCTTTCATTTACTTGTTTTGAGATTTCTCTCATTAACATGAAATTTGTGAACATTATGCATACATCAACATAATAATAACACAAATTAAATATATAAAATAATTTGTATTATTTATACAAGACAAACAAAAATAGACTATCATACAAATTGATAAAAGCACGTTAACTTACTGAACGAATTAGAAATAATTGACCACTGTAAGTTGTTAATATAGTCACTTGATTTGTTGTATATCCTTGTAAAATTAAATGCCTGGCAAACATGATTAAAAATCTGGCTTCATGGTCATTACTTTTGCTTGAAATTTCTTCAACCTAAATACTCGAAATATAATATTAATTAAATTAAATTGTAACGAAATAGAATTAAATAACATACTTCTTTTTCATACACATTATGGTTTAGGAAGAACACATCTTTGTTAACACCACGAATGTGATCTCTATTGTAAACAGAAATATGATTGTTTAGTTCATTATAGATCGACGGAGTTATAAGGGATGCTATTTCAGGACGCATTCTATGTTGTTCACCCAACATGTAACAAGGTACTTCATTATTAACCATACGTTCAAACAGTGAAATATCAAAATTAAAATCTTTGGCCAGTTTGTAAACTGCATTACTAGGACGAAGTTGTTTGTGGTCACCTATAAAATAAAAAATAATTATCTATTACATTAATTTTCAACATTATTTTTAAACATAAATCTTACCTATCAGTATAAGATGTTGACAATGCCTTGTTAATGATGAAACTATGTGTGCCTCCAAAACTTCAGCAGCTTCTTCAACAACAACTACAAATTAAAAACAACTATAAATTATTAAAAAATAAAAATATAAATCATTATAATATAATATACCGATTGGCGACTCTAGACCTTCCAACATTATTCTATGTTTAGCTGCACCAGTAGTAGTTAATGCTATTACATGCATATTATTGAATAACTCAATGTTTTCTAACTCTTTTAGTTCAGAATATTGTTTATAAACTTGAATATACTTTTCTTCATATTTCATTATTTTTGGATCAAACATCTCTTTTGTTTCTTGTACCCAACAAAAATATAACGACCATCTTTGATCCATATTTAATTCATTTAAATCTTTAACTGATTTTGGTAGTTCCATATAAACATTAGCCAAAGTCAACCTATTTTCAAAATAATCATGTATTTTTTCCATTATATCAAAGTTGAATTTGGCTTCTTCAGATTCATTATAGTAATTTAAATCCAAATTTGATAAATTCTCTAATCGTATATTGTTTTCGAGAAGTTCATTGCAAGCATGTTTAATGTCATCTAAAGTTATACTATAAATAACAATATCTTTATGATCATGTTCTATGTCTAAATAATCTGGTTCATATCGAATATCTTCATCATCATCATCATCATCTACTATCGCTTCTTTTTCAATTTTCAATAATTTTTCAGAATGAAAAACTTTGTTAATCAAATCTGGGCTAATTCCAGTTATAAACCCAATTGGATCTACATTAAAATAATTAGGATCTTGAAATAACCAAGAGAGAAGATCTAAGGTAGAATTAAAAAAATGATGATATTTTTCAGGCATACCATTTTTTAATAGTGATAATTCTAAAATGCCCGCGTTGTATCCTACAACTTGACTACATTTCTTAAAATAATTTATGTTATCCATAGTTGTTTTGACTTGTTCTTGAACATTTCTTAGACCTCTATTAGTGGTAATGGATCTTTTGTACATGCGAGTGATATTTCTTAAACTGTATTCTTCTATTATTTTGGATTTAGATTGACCACCAATTCTTATAACTTTGTTAGTGAAACTTAAAATACCTTCCATGAATTGATCCAACGCATGGTTAGTGTAGCAAACTACTAAAATTGGTTTAGAAAGACATGGTTTGTTATACAAATTACTTATAATTGTTTTCATAATTTTTAAACCAATAAATGTTTTTCCTGTGCCAGGGGGACCTTGTATAATAGTAAATTCTTGAGTTAGTGCTGCTTTGAATGCTTTGAATTGCATTTCATCAAGTTCTAGCTGTTCTTTAGTAGGCCAATCAAGATTATTCAGTAGATAGAATTTTTGAGAATCATCAATTGAGTAAAATGGTTCAGGTAATGTGTCTAAGTAATATGGATAATCTACTATTTTAGAAGCTGATATTATATATTTCTCCATTGGAAAATTATGAGCATTAACATTTTTAAGAGCTTCCATTGAGCATTTATATGGTTCAAAAAATACTTCACTCTCTACCATAGTAAGAGATGTATTAAATAAAGGTTTTGCATTTTCTAATAATTCTACAATCAATTTTCCTTGTTTCAAAAGTTCAATCTTACGCTCTAAAACAATACCCAAAAAAAAAGTTTTAAAATCATTAACAGTAAATAGCAACAAAGAACCATACATGAAACGTTTAGCCATTTCCCAGTTGATTTTCAATTTTTTTTTTATGTCAAAGTTTATTAAATAACCATATTTATCACGAACAAATTCACCCTTTTTTTGAAATTCAACATCTCGATAAATACGGATATTATTTATTTTTTTTCGACGTTGAGGTTGGCGTTGATCATTTATTAATTCTTTATAAAAATGTATTCCTTCTCGAAGTGGAGCAATAAAATCTTCACGTAAAAGACGAAATTGAACGTCTAAATAGTGCTCTACGTTTTGATAAGCTCCTTTTGAGATATTCGGTCGTAAAAATGGTTCACCATATTCAAGATCAATTGCGGTTGGATATACTGTAAGTTCCCTAAAATTTTCGGGGGGAGGCATAATATGAGCTAAATTTTCAATCATACATTTTTCTTTAAATTTTAATTCATTGGTCACTTTAGTTTCATTCAGTTTTTGTAATAGTCCATTCATTTCAATGATTGTAGTTTCATTTATTTCAATGTGATCACTATAAGTTTTAATACCAGTTAAAGCAATATTACTACTAACTATTATCTCCTTCAATTTTTCTACCGCTGTTTTTGGAAATAATATAGTTATAGATTGAAAAACTACTAAGCAATCTTCATAAAATGTATTCATATTTTTGCATCGATTTTTATTTTTTTCTGTAGGTGTGCTCAGTATATATGATTTTATATGACTAAAAAATTCATTACATGTTAATTCTGTTAATAAAAAAATTTTATTTTGCATTAATTCTGAAGAACAAATCTTGGCTGAAACTTTCATAAGCAAGAATATCCAATCTGGTTCTTTATTTTGTTTGAATAAATCCATGAACCCATTAGTTTTATTAGACATCACAAATACAATCTCAGAAGGTTCCTTACTGCATAATTCTTCAAGTTTTTTGAATCCAAAATAAAAATTATTTTTATTATTGTCATTATCAAAGTATTGTTTTTGCTGAAATTCATTGTTTCTCACTCTTTCTCGTCTATTTTCTGAGTTTTTATTAACTTCCCAATTTTTTTGTTTATTTTTTCTCCAGTTTTCTTCTCTATTATCTGAATGTTGTTTTTTCTTTGAATTTGAACCACTTGAACCACTTGAATGCGACTGTTCATTTTGTTGAGTAAGTGATTTAAAATCAAATTGGGTTTCTTTTTCATTTACTTTGGAATTTCTAGTATGGTAGTTCTGACCTTGATGGTCATTCTGGTCTCTATTACTTTTATTAAACATGATATTTCTCTAACTATGGCTAGTCATGGATTTACATTTGAGTCCTGTAACAGTATTAAATACATACTATAATAAACTATTACTAAATATAAACATTAAACAAAGAATTGTAATTTTTTTAAAACATGAGTACCTAGAATTTTTTATACTTTATATTAATTAATTTTGTAATTATTTATTTTTTAAATTTATAGACCATTTGTCAATTCTTTAATTTTAAATACAGTGGTTGCCGCTCATAGTAATCACGGTTAATGTTATCAATCGTTTATTGTTATCTAAAACTATAAGCACAGACCGGATGTATACTTACATGTGTATGTGTAAATAATGTCGGTTATTATAATTAATACGCCACATGATATTTGAGGTCATAAAATCAACATTATGTACGAGAAATTGTTTTAAACATGGAGATTTTGCAGAAAGTAGCGAGAAAGAGGAAGAAGAAATATGAAGAAATAGACTTAGATTTTAAAAATTGGTTGAAATTTGATGAAAATATACCCACTACATCAAATTTTACCGAAGAAGATATTTTTACATGCTTTATTACAAATATATAAACTTGAAGAAATTGAGCTTTAGCCACAAACGGATACATACTGAAAAACCTCCAAATTCTTTTTAAATGAGAGAGTATTACAAAGAGGAATGCAACATCACTCGTCAAATTTTGAATTTAATTATAAATATGAACATTTTATCAATGATTTTTTAACCACACGAAAAAAAAAACCGGGTAAGTGAGTATCGCTCTGCTGTACATTAGGCGATTAGGGGGTGGGGTGGACCTCGGACTATGGTAGGTTAAATTTAAATGCAATGATAGGTATCATTGTATATGAAAATCGATTCTAAACAAAGATGATTTGTTAGTCTATAGGATATATTATATTTAAATATTGTCATACATTCTATTTTGAAACAAATTCAAACATTTAAGTAAAAGCTTCAAGATCTTACGTTTAGTAATTTTTTAAAAATAACAAAAATCGAAAATTATTTATTAGTAAAACGTAATTTTACACATGTATTTTTAATTTCAAATTAAAATTAAAACTTTAAACACTCGTAAAATTCTTTAAATTGAATAATCCTCAAACTTTTTTATAATTATTCTAAGCTTAACTTATGGACAGCATAGTATTAAATTTTCAATTCTTAGCTTTGGATAGTAAAATACTTATAAATTATCAACTAGCAAATAGTGAAAAATATTCATGATTTTGACGAATTTTTGTCAATATTTGAACTTCAAATGCTAATAAAAAAAAATTGTGCCTATGTATTTTTATAATTTTTGAATGAGAGTTAGAACAAGTTATGTGGACTTTTCAATTAAATTTTCAAGTAATTTGTCCCAGCTAAATTTTTTTTATCAACATTTATAAAAAAAAAATAAAAATAAATTGATTATTTCAAACGCCTATAAATAGCTCAAAAAAAGTCAAAATATTTTGAAAATCAAATCACGTAAAGAATAGGGCAATCTAAATAACTAGTAAAATTTTCAAATATTTACGACTTATACTATTTGAATAACAACAAATATCAAAAATCGTTTGAGGCTAAACCGTTATTTAACAAGGTTTTGTAAAAATTTAAATTTCAAACACTCATAAAATTTTTTTGTCTTAGTCTGGTAGTTTTTTTTACAGATATTTGAAGAAAAATGTATGGAGAACCTTGTACCAAATTTTCAAAGCTTAGTTATAAAAGAAAAATTTTTTACGATTTTTCAACCACAAAATTACTTGCAAATTTTCGCAATTTTGTCATATTTCGTATAAATTCGAACTTTAAGCACTTATAAAAAAAAATTGTGACTAACGATTTCGGATTTTTTTTTTATCACTTTAAGAATAACTCATGAGAAACCTCGCATTAAATTTTCAAGATTTTCTGGCCAGCCAAAAATTTGTTATCATTATTTAAAAAAAAAAAATACTAAAAAAATTAAAAATTTCAATTGTCTATAAATAACTCAAAAAGTCAAAAATTTTTGAAAATTTAACTGTTTATAGATAACACTAATATAAACATTTGGTAAAAATTTCAAGTATTTACAGTGATTAGTTTTTTAATTACAACCATATAAAAAAATCGATTTGGTCGAAAACTGTTTTACGTAAGTTTTTGTGTCATTTTTTTTTTTGTTTTTCTGGATTTTTTTGAAAACTGTTGGAAAATGTTTACTTTTCACCTCTATAATGCAACAAGGATATCCACTTTGTCATCGGAAACCACCCCCAAAGTTTGAAATTGAAACATTATTTCGACTAGTCATGCTGTACACAGACACAAAAAAAAAAAAAAACACACATCATTGTAAAATCAATACATTCATCACTCCGTTCAGAATTTAAAAACATCAGTAAAAATATATTATTTAAACTAGTAGTAGTTAATATAATATGTACATATGTTTTTCATTTTTTTTTTAACAATTTTAAATTTTATATATCTATTTTATATACCCACATACTTTAAAATTTAAATAGTAATAAATTATAATTATTTATAAATAATAATATTTTTTACATTTTTTTTTTTTAATATTTAAAGTATGTTTTGTTTAATGTTATTAATCGGATTATATTATCAATTATGTCTCTTACCAAAGTGATTACATTAAGCGGAGACCACTACTGTACTTTAGATCAGTTTAATTTGTAATTTAACACTCTAATAAACTTCTAAAATATTAATACTAACTGTGTAATATACTTTATTTCTTAGTAAAGGTATATGTTAACTATTTATAAGAAACTTGAAAACTTTACTACTTAACTTATATATGTTTTACACAATAATGAAGTTCAAAACACATATAGAATATAAATATATAATTGTATACAAAAAAATGATTCTGAGCATAGGTCTGTCAGCTTATATCAAGTATATTTCATTTTTAAGTATATTAATTTTTGATATAAATATTTCAGTCACTTATTTTATTTTTTCTGAAAACATTGCCTTAATCATATTATTAGTAACTAATTATTATAATAGTATGTAGTATTACTTATAAAGTTAAACCATACTTTATCCCAACTTTTGAATTAATTATAACTTAAGGCAAATACCGTAAATACGGTGGCATCATTAGACATTTTCCTAGGGGGGAAAGGAATAGAGTATAGACAACTGTAAACTATATCATTTCTAATAAAAAACAACTATAAATAAGCACAATTATTAATTATTTGTAATATGATACTTAGATTACCTAATATTAAATTATAAATGTTGAAAAATATTAATAAAATAAGGTTCTGGAGCGAGATCTATCCTCCACCTCACCTTAAATCACGCCCCTGCGCGAATAAGAAAGTAATAGTATAAACAAACTATAGATAATATCTTAAAATTAATCTATATCTTGATATTTCATTGCATACAGTAAAATTCATAATATACATTTAAATTTTATGTCCCCACGCATGTTTTTTAATTATAACAAAATAACAAACAATATTCATTTTAAAATACATAATTTCATCCAAATCTGAATAAACAAATATTTTTTATGTTTGAACATTAATTTATTAACTTATTTTATAATATATTATAATATATCACTGACTTATTAGTAAAAAATTTATAAATAATATATATATTACTTAAAAAATATTGTTGCATTGAACAACAAATTATTTTTGTGTTAAATGTATAATCTTATTTGTACTCATTACAAATACAAAATCGCAATATAACTAAAACGATATGATTCTAAAATTTATCAAACTATCATTTTGACTATACCTATATAATATACAATAATATGGATAGACAATAAGTAATTTAAACTGCAATATACATCAATACATTACAGTGGCGTAGCCAGGGGGGGCTGAGAGGGCTGCAGCCCCCCCCCCTCCCCCCCGAAAAGTTAAGAAAATTTAAAAATTAACAGGTAAAATAATTTATTGTATATTACTAAACCACCGCTGGGTAAAAAATTGATCAGCCCCCCCCCCCTGAAAAAAAATCCTGGCTACGCCACTGATACATTATGTACTTCAGAATTAAAGCAATTTAAAAAGTTTTAAAAAAGTGAAATAATAAAAAATCATGTACAAATGAGTAAATTGTATAAAGTTGCAATAAAAATCCAAAAATTACAGAAAATTTGACATGACACGCATTTTAAACTTACTAATCAATTAATTAAAAAAGTAGAAAAAAAGTTATAAATTCAACATTCAGGCCCTAATTAGGTATTATATATTTGAAAATTTTATAATTTTTTTGTCATAAAATATTTGTAATTTGAAATTTCCATGATTTTGAATTTTAAATGCATATACAATTTAAGTGTAACAACTGTATTTTTGAAAATATTATACAAATATATAAATAACTTATAAGGGATATTATATTAAATTTTAGTGAATTTTGACCCACTAAATAATTTTTATCAACATCTAAAAAAAAAAAAAAATTCTCATGCCTAAAAATGGCTTAGAAAGAGTTAAAATATGTTGAAAATTATACCATGAATATAAAATGGTAATATAAACTAAATAAACATTTAATTAAAATTTCAAGTATTCACAAATATTTGTTTTTGAATTACAACAAAAAAACAAAAATTGTTTGAGGAGAAATAGTTATTATAAAAGTAAATATCCAATATCATAAAACCAATCAATCAAATAATTTGACTTTCCAATAGAAATATTTTATATTAATGTAGGTCGTTAAATGTATAAATTCTTTTACACAATTTTAAAATTTTAAGTATAAACAGAACATTGTTTATGCATTTCTAACTATAATATAATTTTATTCAAAATTCTAATTTTGAATGCTTATAAAAAAATATTGTGAGAATAAATTTCCTCTGTTTCTTAGTTGGGAAATTAACAATTTGTAAAAAACTTGTATTAAATTTTCAAGCATTTACACCCACCCATTCATAAATTTTTATCAGCATTTATAATTCCTAAAATAAATATGTATCATCAAAAAGGTCAAAATATTTTTAAAATTATACATTGTGTAGAAAATTTAAACATTCAGTATCTACGAATATTGAGGGTTTTTTTTCTTTAACTATATGGCTCATATTCCAAATATATTTTACTTCATGTCATTGAAGTAACCTTCACTCCATGGAAAAATGATTTATTCTTATGAATGCTGAGATAGATAATAAAATACATGATATAATATAAAAATAAATATATAAAATAATCTTAGAGTAGTAATATACTTTTATCTATCTAAGACATAACATTCTTATCGTTACCTCCAAACACGTCTAAGTTACAGGTCAAAGTGTACATACTATTGAAATCTATTTTAAAATGCTTGTAACTCACTTAAAAATTAAAATATCAATAAAAGCCCATGAGATGCCCTAGATAATATTATTACCCTTAAGTTTAATAATAGGTAAATTGATTCTAATATTAAAGCTAGTAGCATAAAATTGAATCTGCTAAACAAAAATTTGCTATGTTGTATATAAGACGGAGACAATACATACGGGTGTGGCGTTCATTTTTAACACTTTTAGGAGGTGGATATAATTAAAAATATTATAACGAAAAACAATATTACAGCTAATTATACTTAAGTAAGTATGTGAACAAATATTGTTGTGTGTACCTTTGATAATGGTTATAAACATAAGAACTGTTTGTAAAATGATGTTAACTTTATATTTAAAACTGTGAACTATAGATAATAATAAATTTACTTTTTATCATACACAAATAACTAAAAAATTAATATTTATTAATCAAACAGTACATTGATCATCGATGAGGATTTTGGACCCACCAAACAATGAATGTAGACGGCAAATACAGAAATAAAATGGCATATGATGCGTTAAAGTATCAAAAGTGATATATAATAACCATTCAATACTCAAATAAAAACTAATCACGTATAATAAGCAATCGTTTTTATCCCAAGTATTATCATGCCATTGAGGGTAATTACTTAATAGTACTAGTCACCTTACACCTATAACAAGGTTTATAGATTATAGAGGTTGCCTCATACCGGAATTTTGTTAAAAATGGAAGTGGGGGAAATCGCACTATGACGTCAGCCGTCGTACAAAATCGTTTGTTTATCATAGCACGTTATAGTACGTTGGTGGTTGATTTACGTTTTTCACTGTATTTATTACTTAACTATTAGCTAAATTAATTTGTTTTAATGGCAACTCCAAAGTCAAAAGGTGGTTCATGTTGTGCAGTTGCCTCATGCAAAAATTATTCAGGCAAAGCCAAAAATACTGGTAGAACCGATTTGTGCTTTCACAGGTATGTTATAATTTTTTTTTAACTACATATTCATAAAATATACATACCTATCTTACACACATATCTATTAGTTTTTATATATTATAATAGAAGTTTATTTTAATTTAAAAGGTTTCCAAAGGATGATTTGCTTTTTAAAGTGTGGTCGAATAAATGTAGGAGAAATGATGCATGGAATCCTAGTAAATCATTTATATGTTCTGATCACTTTAAGCAAGATGATTATGTTAGAGATTTAAAAAATATAATCCTGTTGTGCAGACTTATATTAAGCAAAGAGTACTCATCCAGATGAAATATTTGAATGAGCATTCCAGCAAATTATTAAAAAAAAGGAAAGCAAAATCTCAACTTTACAAGCTCCAAAAACTAAAAAGACTGATGACTTAATTGTGACAATATTATTATGTATTTTGTATTTTTGTATAATAGTTTTATAATAAACCATAAAAAATATCCTATTTGTATAGTTCAATTGATTTCAGTTCCTACAATCTGCAAAAAAAATATACATATAATTTTAAATTACTTAAACTAGGTATATTTAGTAGTTTAATTTCTTGATACTATTCATAATGAACAAAAATCATTCATAAGAATGGTATTAAGTGTAATCTTAACAATTTTAGGTAATCATAAAATGTTATAAAAAATTGTATTTTCTAATTCATTTAGAAACTACAACTTTTGGTTATAATGGTTCATCCACTTGACAGAAAATATAATTAATGATAATATGTTTTATTCATAATAAATAAAAAGATTAAATGTAATGGAAATCCTAAATATTGAAAATGACAATATAAAAAAAATGAAACTAAAAAAAAATTTTGAATAATTTCTGATTAATTTGTAGATATAACAACTATATAATCATATTTTTTATTATTATTTTTTTTTGAGGGGGTAGGGGCGGCAAAATATGTTGCCCCGGGCGAAAATGCGCCCCTGTTTGTAGTAATAAATTTGTTTTTTGTAATAATATAGAGTACAAAATGCAAAAAACTCATCATAATCAATGCGCCGCCTCAAAATGTGTACGACGGGTGACGTCACGGTCACTATAGGCGCTGCGGGGAATCTAAAATGTTTACATGACTATGAGGCAACCTCTATAATCTATAAACCTTGCACCTATAACTTAATACCTTAATACATACATTATACGTTAAAGTACTTACTATATTGTACATAGAATGCATTACCGTTTCGCAAGACGTAATGGGAGTTATTATACTACTGAAAAATGAATGTCTTAGAACACAGTTAGTCAATCAAATAATTACCGGCGCCGAAGCCAGAAATCAGCGTCAGCCTTATTAATCTATAATAAATTATCCGGCAATCATAGATACTCTTGACTGAATAATAAAATATGTTTGATAATATATTATATAAGCGAAAATAACGAAGAAGCGAAGGAGTACGGAGTACGGACAGACAAACGAACAGTGCGAGAGGGAAATAGAATAAATAATAATATAAATAAGTGCAGTGCGAGCATACGTTATAATAAACGTATCCCATGGGAATGCCGACCCGTACCCGACAGTATGACCTGTTAGTAGTCATTAGTCTGTTACCCATAGTGCCAACATCGTTCCAATAAACCGCAAAGGTTTATTTAGTTTATTTATTAGGCCCGGTATTACAATCATCGGTTATGTGCCGGTTACGATTTAACGTTCCGTAAACTGTTCCAGCCTGTATTAGTATATATCTGTGATTACAAATGTCCGTAAGGCAAAAAAGGGTTGATTATGTTAGTCTTCAATTTTTATTTTTTACGTTTCTGTCAAATGTCGGAACTCGGAATGTACCAACCACATCTGTGGCCTAAGGCCAATATTTAAAATAGACAATAGACATAATGTTATCAGTGGCGGACGGCGGTTATTATCTATTATCTAACGCAAACGGCATACACCATAAATAAAAATAATAGAAACAAGAATTTGTATTGTTATTGAGATTATGTTTCAAAATAGAAATATAGAATATTTCAGAATATGAAAATAATAATAAAATGTTTGGATTGGGTTATTTCGAAGGCCAAACAACCGCTCCGTGCCGGAACGGTATCGGTATGTTATAATCATGAATAATAAAGATCTTTATTCTTCATGGTTATAATAATAATATGTCTAGCAGCGCAGAATGCACACAATTATTGCTATACACGTTAATTTGTACTGAGTAAAAACTAAAAATCCGAGTCAAAACACACAATCCGCTTAGTAATGGAATGTTGATGTGTCCATAAACAATTAAATTGTTTTCGGCGAATTATTATGGACGTCACAGTCGTGCGTCGGCATTATTCATTTATTTTTACTCTCACTCTCACTCACAACGCCGTTTATTGTATTCCGATTATTAGCAGCTGATAAGCAGCGACACTAATAAGTAATTAATTATTGTAAACAAATTCGATATCGGTTAAAATATTGTTCGGTCACCAATATTATTATTATCGTATTGACAATAATTATTTGTAAACTACGATATGAAAACCAGTTTAGACCTATATTAACTGAACTAAATTTAGTTCAGTGCCTATATTGCGGTACGGCTGTAGTCGTGGGCGGGGTGGTGGTATGAACATTGTTCTCGAACGTTGTCACTTGTGACTTGTCGCTAATCGCTATACTCAGCAGAGCAGTACATGACGACTGTAAAATAATCAAGATTTTTCTTACAAAAACATGCTTTCTTACTTCCCATTTTCCTCAACTCTCGTTAGTCGTAGAAACATGATTTATACACCAAAATAAACTTGATAAGTTCCTCTAGACGACCTCGCGCCATTTTTTGATATTTTTTTTCTATTTTATATGATTTTTTAAACATTTTGAAAATGTCAAATGCAAATATCTCCGGTTTGAAAAAAAAAATTCGAAAAAACGGAACGAGATCATCTAGAGGAACTTCACTTCCTCAGGTTTATTTTGGTGTATAAATTATGTTTCTACGACTATCGAGAGCTGAGGAAAATGAGAAGTACGAAAGCATGTTTTTACACTCGATTTTTCGCTACCATAACGGCCTATAAAACAAAAATATTTATAGATGTTTTTTTTGGATGTGTACAGCGCACACGTCATTAACACCCACGAGCCGCCTTTGCATATTATTATTATAAAAATCCATGTAGTACACCGAGCACGATTTAAGATGTCTGGCATATGCAGTTTCCTAAAATATTGATGATGTTAAACGGAAAAAATCGAAATCCGAATTGAGCAATAATACCACAGAATAGATTAAATTAAATCTATTCTGTGATAATATTATGAACATTTAATTCAAAACGTCTTGTTGTTTTATACACCCATCATTTATTTCTCCGTATGTTAATTTCATACTGATAATGATAAATAATTTGTGTTATAACAATGACTTATTAATGTGACATTTGTTTAGCGATACTGCGATAGCAAAGATCTTTGACCTATTAATTGCATAATAATAAATTAATTTTAAAATTATACTAGCAACAAATAGAAAAGAGAAAGCAATGAATAAAGAATTAATAATTATATTTTTAATATAATATAGTATACAATATACATTAGCATTTAGCAGCTTATAACTGAAATGCATTATGTGTTAAATTAAACATCGAACTAAATTATTACATGAGGCATAATTTAAGTACTGTGTAAGGTAATATCAATATTCTATAATCAAAAATTAATTTTATCATACAATATCTGTCCCTCATTAATTATCAAAACTTATTTACACTAAATTAATGCAGAGTTTAGCTTACAGCCTAACACGGATGAATTTAACTTCACAACAGCCAATGACATACTTTATAAACATTATAAAAAAAAAATAATACAATTAATATAATAGTTGACCATGATGAAAATATATCAATACAGTAACAAATATAAAAAACAATATAAATAAAAAAATGTCTTAATTTTAGTGAAATAATTTAATCAACACTAATGTATATTTAGAAAATTAAGTCGAATTTTCAACTATACAAGAAAATTTATATAATATTATCATTAAATTAATTAAGGTAATCTATATACCAGATATAAACTTAGCACAATAAATTGGTATATTCTACTATAAAAGTGTTTTTATAATTGTTATATTACATTTGAGTTATGCTGAAATAAATAAATTCATAGAGAGTAGGATTAATACTTAATTGATGTTTGCTCAAGCAATGCACAAAATCCAACGCTGATAAAAATACTATGCACATATAGTAAATGGAGAAAAAATTTTACAATTTATTATAATATAATAAACCTAGGCTTAATATTTTAGCTAATACCTTTATATTTTTATAATGATGTAGATTAAATTTTTTGACATTAACAATAAACAAAACATTTCAATTTCTATTATATTTTTTTATTCTACAATTCTACAACATAGTAGATGAATTATTATAGAAACAAAAACACCAAGCTATAATTTAACGAATCAAAATAAATGCAATAAAAATGTACCTATCTTATTAATAATATTTTTAATAATAAAATAATTACTAATAAAATATTTATAAATTAAAAAGTAAATTAGTTTAATCATAAGGCATAATAAATTGACATTAAGTAATATCATTGAATATATATATACTCAATGGTAATATATAAATAAAACTGATATTAAATAATATAAAAAATAATTTATTTATGAAATTGTACTGTAATCACAATATTTCTTTGCATGAGAAAATGATTTCCTACATTTATAATTATAGCATAGATTTAGACAAAATCTCTAAGAACTTATAAATAATACAACGTTGTCTTGAAGTAGATGCTTGATGAAGATATTTATCACAAATATATCACGTGTATGATTCTAGTCCTGAGTAAATTTGATGGATTCTGTTCAGAGTATAGATACCCAGCAAAGCTTACATTAGAATCATTACAGGACTAAACCCATACACATGATATAATTGTAACTAATTTGAAACCTATATTACTACAATATGAAATCATATTAAATTTCCATTTTACAATTTCTGTTATTAAAGCTAAAACAACTAAATGAGTTTAATCTTTACGAATAATACATTGAAAGCTGATATATATATAAATAAAACTGATATGAAACAATGTGAAAAATAATTTACCAATGAAATTCTACAGTAATAATTAATTTAGTGCTAAACCTTAGAAAATATTTCTTACATTTATAAATAATGCATGGATATAGATAAATTATTTTAAACCTTATAAATAATACAACGATGTCTTGAAGTAGATAGTTGATGAAGATATTTATCACAAATATATCACGTGTATGATTCTACTCCTGAGTAAATTTGATGGATTCTGTTCAGAGTATAGATACCCAGCAAAGCTTACATTAGAATTATTACAGGACTAAAACCATACACATGATATATTTGTAACTAATTTGAAACCTATATTACTACAATATGAAATCATATTACATTTCCATTTTACAATTTTTGTTATTAAAGCTAATATAACTAGTATTATATAATATAAAAAATAATTTATTTATGAAATTGTACTGTAATCACAATAATTCTTTGCATGAGAAAATGATTTCCTACATTTATAATTATAGCATAGATTTAGACAAAATCTCTAAGAACTTATAAATAATACAACGTTGTCTTGAAGTAGATGCTTGATGAAGATATTTATCACAAATATATCACGTGTATGATTCTAGTCCTGAGTAAATTTGATGGATTCTGTTCAGAGTATAGATACCCAGCAAAGCTTACATTAGAATCATTACAGGACTAAAACCATACACATGATATAATTATAACTAATTTGAAACCTACATTACTACAATATGAAATCATATTACATTTCCATTTTACAATTTCTGTTATTAAAGCTAAAACAACTAAATGAGTTTAATCTTTACGAATAATACATTGAAAGCTGATATATATATAAATAAAACTGATATGAAACAATGTGAAAAATAATTTACTAATGAAATTCTTCAGTAATAATTAATTTAGTGCTAAACCTTAGAAAATATTTCTTACATTTATAAATAATGCATGGATATAGATAAATTATTTTAAACCTTATAAATAATACAATGTTGTCTTGAAGTAGATAGTTGATGAAGATATTTATCACAAATATATCACATGTATGATTCTACTCCTGAGTAAATTTGATGGATTCTGTTCAGAGTATAGATACCCAGCAAAGCTTACATTAGAATCATTACAGGACTAAAACCATACACATGATATATTTGTAACTAATTTGAAACCTATATTACTACAATACAATATGAAATCATATTACATTTCCATTTTACAATTTTTGTTATTAAAGCTAATATAACTGGTATTATATAATATAAAAAATAATTTATTTATGAAATTGTACTGTAATCACAATAATTCTTTGCATGAGAAAATGATTTCCTACATTTATAATTATAGCATAGATTTAGACAAAATCTCTAAGAACTTATAAATAATACAACGTTGTCTTGAAGTAGATGCTTGATGAAGATATTTATCACAAATATATCACGTGTATGATTCTAGTCCTGAGTAAATTTGATGGATTCTGTTCAGAGTATAGATACCCAGCAAAGCTTAAATTAGAATCATTACAGGACTAAAACCATACACATGATATAATTGTAACTAATTTGAAACCTATATTACTACAGTATGAAATCATATTACATTTCCATTTTACAATTTTTGTTATTAAAGCTAAAACAACTAAATGAGTTTAATCTTTACGAATAATACATTGAAAGCTGATATATATATAAATAAAACTGATATGAAACATTGTGAAAAATAATTTACTAATGAAATTCTATAGTAATAATTAATTTAGTGCTAAACCTGAGAAAATATTTTTTACATTTATAAATATTGCATGGATATAGATAAATTATTTTAAACCTTATAAATAATACAACGTTGTCTTGAAGTAGATGCTTGATGAAGATATTTATCACAAATATATCACGTGTATGATTCTAGTCCTGAGTAAATTTGATTGATTCTGTTCAGAGTATAGATACCCAGCAAAGCTTACATTAGAATCATTACAGGACTAAAACCATACACATGATATAATTGTAACTAATTTGAAACCTATATTAATACAATATGAAATCATATTACATTTCCATTTTACAATTTTTGTTATTAAAGCTAATATAACTAGTATTATATAATATAAAAAATAATTTCCTACATTTATAATTATAGCATAGATTTAGACAAAATCTCTAAGAACTTATAAATAATACAACGTTGTCTTGAAGTAGATGCTTGATGAAGATATTTATCACAAATATATCACGTGTATGATTCTAGTCCTGAGTAAATTTGATGGATTCTGTTCAGAGTATAGATACCCAGCAAAGCTTACATTAGAATCATAACAGGACTAAAACCATACACATGATATAATTGTAACTAATTTGAAACCTATATTACTACAGTATGAAATCATATTACATTTCCATTTTACAATTTTTGTTATTAAAGCTAAAACAACTAAATGAGTTTAATCTTTACGAATAATACATTGAAAGCTGATATATATATAAATAAAACTGATATGAAACATTGTGAAAAATAATTTACTAATGAAATTCTATAGTAATAATTAATTTAGTGCTAAACCTGAGAAAATATTTCTTACATTTATAAATATTGCATGGATATAGATAAATTATTTTAAACCTTATAAATAATACAACGTTGTCTTGAAGTAGATGCTTGATGAAGATATTTATCACAAATATATCACGTGTATGATTCTACTCCTGAGTAAATTTGATGGATTCTGTTCAGAGTATAGATACCCAGCAAAGCTTACAATAGAATCATTACAGGACTAAAACCATACACATGATATAATTGTAACTAATTTGAAATCTATATTACTACAATATGAAATCATATTACATTTCCATTTTACAATTTTTGTTATTAAAGCTAAAACAACTAAATGAGTTTAATCTTTACGAATAATACATTGAAAGCTGATATATATATAAATAAAACTGATATGAAACAATGTGAAAAATAATTTACTAATGAAATTCTATAGTAATAATTAATTTAGTGCTAAACCAGAGAAGATTTCTTACATTTATAAATATTGCATGGATATAGATAAATTATTTTAAACCTTATAAATAATACAACGTTGTCTTGAAGTAGATGCTTGATGAAGATATTTATCACAAATATATCACGTGTATGATTCTACTCCTGAGTAAATTTGATGGATTCTGTTCAGAGTATAGATACCCAGCAAAGCTTACAATAGAATCATTACAGGACTAAAACCATACACATGATATAATTGTAACTAATTTGAAATCTATATTACTACAATATGAAATCATATTACATTTCCATTTTACAATTTTTGTTATAAAAGCTAATATAACTAGTATTATATAATATAAAAAATAATTTATTTATGAAATTGTACTGTAATCACAATAATTCTTTGCATAAGAAAATGATTTCCTACATTTATAATTATAGCATAGATTTAGACAAAATCTCTAAGAACTTATAAATAATACAACGTTGTCTTGAAGTAGATGCTTGATGAAGATATTTATCACAAATATATCACGTGTATGATTCTAGTCCTGAGTAAATTTGATTGATTCTGTTCAGAGTATAGATACCCAGCAAAGCTTACATTAGAATCATTACAGGACTAAAACCATACACATGATATAATTGTAACTAATTTGAAACCTATATTAATACAATATGAAATCATATTACATTTCCATTTTACAATTTTTGTTATTAAAGCTAATATAACTAGTATTATATAATATAAAAAATAATTTCCTACATTTATAATTATAGCATAGATTTAGACAAAATCTCTAAGAACTTATAAATAATACAACGTTGTCTTGAAGTAGATGCTTGATGAAGATATTTATCACAAATATATCACGTGTATGATTCTAGTCCTGAGTAAATTTGATGGATTCTGTTCAAAGTATAGATACCCAGTAAAGCTTACATAAGAATCATTACAGGACTAAAACCATACACATGATATAATTGTAACTAATTTGAAACCTATATTACTACAATATGAAATCATATTACATTTCCATTTTGCAATTTTTGTTATTAAAGCTAAAACAACTAAATGAGTTTAATCATTACGAATAATACATTGAAAGCTGATATATATATAAATAAAACTGATATGAAACAATGTGAAAAATAATTTACTAATGAAATTCTACAGTAACAATTAATTTAGTGCTAAACCTGAGAAAAGATTTCTTACATTTATAAATATTGCATGGATATAGATAAATTATTTTAAACCTTATAAAGAATACAACGTTGTCTTGAAGTAGATGCTTGATGAAGATATTTATCACAAATATATCACGTGTATGATTCTACTCCTGAGTAAATTTGATGGATTCTGTTCAGAGTATAGATACCCAGCAAAGCTTACATTAGAATCATTACAGGACTAAAACCATAAACATGATATAATTGTAACTAATTTGAAACCTATATTACTACAATATGAAATCATATTACATTTCCATTTTACAATTTTTGTTATTAAAGCTAATATAACTAGTATTATATAATATAAAAAATTATTTATTTATGAAATTGTACTGTAATCACAATAATTCTTTCCATGAGAAAATGATTTCCTACATTTATAATTATAGCATAGATTTAGACAAAATCTCTAAGAACTTATAAATAATACAACGTTGTTTTGAAGTAGATGCTTGATGAAGATATTTATCACAAATATATCACGTGTATGATTCTAGTCCTGAGTAAATTTGATGGATTCTGTTCAGAGTATAGATACCCAGCAAAGCTTACATTAGAATCATTACAGGACTAAAACCATACACATGATATAATTGTAACTAATTTGAAACCTATATTACTACAGTATGAAATCATATTACATTTCCATTTTACAATTTTTGTTATTAAAGCTAAAACAACTAAATGAGTTTAATCTTTACGAATAATACATTGAAAGCTGATATATATATAAATAAAACTGATATGAAACAATGTGAAAAATAATTTACAAATGAAATTCTATAGTAATAATTAATTTAGTGCTAAACCTGAGAAGATTTCTTACATTTATAAATATTGCATGGATATAGATAAATTATTTTAAACCTTATAAATAATACAACGTTGTCTTGAAGTAGATGCTTGATGAAGATATTTATCACAAATATATCACGTGTATGATTCAACTCCTGAGTAAATTTGATGGATTCTGTTCAGAGTATAGATACCCAGCAAAGCTTACATTAGAATCATTACAGGACTAAAACCATACACATGATATATTTGTAACTAATTTGAAACCTATATTACTACAATATGAAATCATATTACATTTCCATTTTACAATTTTTGTTATTAAAGCTAATATAACTAGTATTATATAATATAAAAAATTATTTATTTATGAAATTGTACTGTAATCACAATAATTCTTTCCATGAGAAAATGATTTCCTACATTTATAATTATAGCATAGATTTAGACAAAATCTCTAAGAACTTATAAATAATACAACGTTGTCTTGAAGTAGATGCTTGATGAAGATATTTATCACAAATATATCACGTGTATGATTCTAGTCCTGAGTAAATTAGATGGATTCTGTTCAGAGTATAGATACCCAGCAAAGCTTACATTAGAATCATTACAGGACTAAAACCATACACATGATATAATTGTAACTAATTTGAAACCTATATTACTACAATATGAAATCATATTACATTTCCATTTTACAATTTTTGTTATTAAAGCTAATATAACTAGTATTATATAATATAAAAAATAATTTATTTATGAAATTGTACCGTAATCACAATAATTCTTTGCATGAGAAAATGATTTCCTACATTTATAATTATAGTATAGATTTAGACAAAATCTCTCTAAGAACTTATAAATAATACAACGTTGTCTTGAAGTAGATGCTTGATGAAGATATTTATCACAAATATATCACGTGTATGATTCTAGTCCTGAGTAAATTTGATGGATTCTGTTCAAAGTATAGATACCCAGTAAAGCTTACATAAGAATCATTACAGGACTAAAACCATACACATGATATAATTGTAACTAATTTGAAACCTATATTACTACAATATAAAATCATATTACATTTCCATTTTGCAATTTTTGTTATTAAAGCTAAAACAACTAAATGAGTTTAATCATTACGAATAATACATTGAAAGCTGATATATATATAAATAAAACTGATATGAAACAATGTGAAAAATAATTTACTAATGAAATTCTACAGTAACAATTAATTTAGTGCTAAACCTGAGAAAAGATTTCTTACATTTATAAATATTGCATAGATATAGATAAATTATTTTAAACCTTATAAATAATACAACGTTGTCTTGAAGTTGATGCTTGATGAAGATATTTATCACAAATATATCACGTGTATGATTCTACTCCTGAGTAAATTTGATGGATTCTGTTCGAGTATAGATACCCAGCAAAGCTTACATTAGAATCATTACAGGACTAAAACCATACACATGATATAATTGTAACTAATTTGAAACCTATATTACTACAATATGAAATCATATTACATTTCCATTTTACAATTTTTGTTATTAAAGCTAAAACAACTAAATGAGTTTAATCTTTACGAATAATATATTGAAAGCTGATATATATATAAATGAAACTGATATGAAACAATGTGAAAAATAATTTACTAATGAAATTCTATAGTAATAATTAATTTAGTGCTAAACCTGAGAAAAGATTTCTTACATTTATAAATATTTCATGGATATAGATAAATTATTTTAAACCTTATAAATAATACAACGTTGTCTTGAAGTAGATGCTTGATGAAGATATTTATCACAAATATATCACGTGTATGATTCTAGTCCTGAGTAAATTTGATGGATTCTGTTCAGAGTATAGATACCCAGCAAAGCTTACATTAGAATCATTACAGGACTAAAACCATACACATGATATAATTGTAACTAATTTGAAACCTATATTACTACAATATGAAATCATATTACATTTCCATTTTACAATTTTTGTTATTAAAGCTAATATAACTAGTATTATATAATATAAAAAATAATGTATTTATGAAATTGTACTGTAATCACAATAATTCTTTGCATGAGAAAATGATTTCCTACATTTATAATTATAGCATAGATTTATACAAAATCTCTAAGAACTTATAAATAAGACAACGTTGTCTTGAAGTAGATGCTTGATGAAGATATTTATCACAAATATATCACGTGTATGATTCTACTCCTGAGTAAATTTGATGGATTCTGTTCGAGTATAGATACCCAGCAAAGCTTACATTAGAATCATTACAGGACTAAAACCATACACATGATATAATTGTAACTAATTTGAAACCTATATTACTACAGTATGAAATCATATTACATTTCCATTTTACAATTTTTGTTATTAAAGCTAAAACAACTAAATGAGTTTAATCTTTACGAATAATACATTGAAAGCTGATATATATATAAATAAAACTGATATGAAACAATGTGAAAAATAATTTACTAATGAAATTCTACAGTAATAATTAATTTAGTGCTAAACCTTAGAAAATATTTCTTACATTTATAAATAATGCATGGATATAGATAAATTATTTTAAACCTTATAAATAATACAACGTTGTCTTGAAGTAGATGCTTGATGAAGATATTTATCACAAATATATCACGTGTATGATTCTACTCCTGAGTAAATTTGATGGATTCTGTTCAGAGTATAGATACCCAGCAAAGCTTACATTAGAATCATTACAGGACTAAAACCATACACATGATATAATTGTAACTAATTTGAAACCTATATTACTACAATATGAAATCATATTACATTTCCATTTTACAATTTTTGTTATTAAAGCTAATATAACTAGTATTATATAATATAAAAAATAATTTATTTATGAAATTGTACCGTAATCACAATAATTCTTTGCATGAGAAAATGATTTCCTACATTTATAATTATAGTATAGATTTAGACAAAATCTCTCTAAGAACTTATAAATAATACAACGTTGTCTTGAAGTAGATGCTTGATGAAGATATTTATCACAAATATATCACGTGTATGATTCTAGTCCTGAGTAAATTTGATGGATTCTGTTCAGAGTATAGATACCCAGCAAAGCTTACATTAGAATCATTACAGGACTAAAACCATACACATGATATAATTGTAACTAATTTGAAACCTATATTACTACAATATGAAATCATATTACATTTCCATTTTACAATTTTTGTTATTAAAGCTAATATAACTAGTATTATATAATATAAAAAATAATTTATTTATGAAATTGTACTGTAATCACAATAATTCATTGCATTAGAAAATGATTTCCTACATTTATAATTATAGCATAGATTTAGACAAAATCTCTAAGAACTTATAAATAATACAACGTTGTCTTGAAGTAGATGCTTGATGAAGACATTTATCACAAATATATCACGTGTATGATTCTAGTCCTGAGTAAATTTGATGGATTCTGTTCAGAGTATAGATACCCAGCAAAGCTTACATTAGAATCATTACAGGACTAAAACCATACACATGATATAATTGTAACTAATTTGAAACCTATATTACTACAATATGAAATCATATTACATTTCCATTTTACAATTTCTGTTATTAAAGCTAAAACAACTAAATGAGTTTAATCTTTATGAATAATACATTGAAAGCTGATATATATATAAATAAAACTGATATGAAACAATGTGAAAAATAATTTACTAATGAAATTCTACAGTAATAATTAATTTAGTGCTAAACCTTAGAAAATATTTCTTACATTTATAAATATTGCATGGATATAGATAAATTATTTTAAACCTTATAAATAATACAACGTTGTCTTGAAGTTGATGCTTGATGAAGATATTTATCACAAATATATCACGTGTATGATTCTAGTCCTGAGTAAATTTGATGGATTCTGTTCAGAGTATAGATACCCAGCAAAGCTTACATTAGAATCATTACAGGACTAAAACCATACACATGATATAATTGTAACTAATTTGAAACCTATATTACTACAATATGAAATCATATTACATTTCCATTTTACAATTTTTGTTATTAAAGCTAATATAACTAGTATTATATAATATAAAAAATAATTTATTTATGAAATTGTACCGTAATCACAATAATTCTTTGCATGAGAAAATGATTTCCTACATTTATAATTATAGTATAGATTTAGACAAAATCTCTCTAAGAACTTATAAATAATACAACGTTGTCTTGAAGTAGATGCTTGATGAAGATATTTATCACAAATATATCACGTGTATGATTCTAGTCCTGAGTAAATTTGATGGATTCTGTTCAAAGTATAGATACCCAGTAAAGCTTACATAAGAATCATTACAGGACTAAAACCATACACATGATATAATTGTAACTAATTTGAAACCTATATTACTACAATATAAAATCATATTACATTTCCATTTTGCAATTTTTGTTATTAAAGCTAAAACAACTAAATGAGTTTAATCATTACGAATAATACATTGAAAGCTGATATATATATAAATAAAACTGATATGAAACAATGTGAAAAATAATTTACTAATGAAATTCTACAGTAACAATTAATTTAGTGCTAAACCTGAGAAAAGATTTCTTACATTTATAAATATTGCATAGATATAGATAAATTATTTTAAACCTTATAAATAATACAACGTTGTCTTGAAGTTGATGCTTGATGAAGATATTTATCACAAATATATCACGTGTATGATTCTAGTCCTGAGTAAATTAGATGGATTCTGTTCAGAGTATAGATACCCAGCAAAGCTTACATTAGAATCATTACAGGACTAAAACCATACACATGATATAATTGTAACTAATTTGAAACCTATATTACTACAATATGAAATCATATTACATTTCCATTTTACAATTTTTGTTATTAAAGCTAATATAACTAGTATTATATAATATAAAAAATAATTTATTTATGAAATTGTACCGTAATCACAATAATTCTTTGCATGAGAAAATGATTTCCTACATTTATAATTATAGTATAGATTTAGACAAAATCTCTCTAAGAACTTATAAATAATACAACGTTGTCTTGAAGTAGATGCTTGATGAAGATATTTATCACAAATATATCACGTGTATGATTCTAGTCCTGAGTAAATTTGATGGATTCTGTTCAAAGTATAGATACCCAGTAAAGCTTACATAAGAATCATTACAGGACTAAAACCATACACATGATATAATTGTAACTAATTTGAAACCTATATTACTACAATATAAAATCATATTACATTTCCATTTTGCAATTTTTGTTATTAAAGCTAAAACAACTAAATGAGTTTAATCATTACGAATAATACATTGAAAGCTGATATATATATAAATAAAACTGATATGAAACAATGTGAAAAATAATTTACTAATGAAATTCTACAGTAACAATTAATTTAGTGCTAAACCTGAGAAAAGATTTCTTACATTTATAAATATTGCATAGATATAGATAAATTATTTTAAACCTTATAAATAATACAACGTTGTCTTGAAGTTGATGCTTGATGAAGATATTTATCACAAATATATCACGTGTATGATTCTACTCCTGAGTAAATTTGATGGATTCTGTTCGAGTATAGATACCCAGCAAAGCTTACATTAGAATCATTACAGGACTAAAACCATACACATGATATAATTGTAACTAATTTGAAACCTATATTACTACAATATGAAATCATATTACATTTCCATTTTACAATTTTTGTTATTAAAGCTAAAACAACTAAATGAGTTTAATCTTTACGAATAATATATTGAAAGCTGATATATATATAAATGAAACTGATATGAAACAATGTGAAAAATAATTTACTAATGAAATTCTATAGTAATAATTAATTTAGTGCTAAACCTGAGAAAAGATTTCTTACATTTATAAATATTTCATGGATATAGATAAATTATTTTAAACCTTATAAATAATACAACGTTGTCTTGAAGTAGATGCTTGATGAAGATATTTATCACAAATATATCACGTGTATGATTCTAGTCCTGAGTAAATTTGATGGATTCTGTTCAGAGTATAGATACCCAGCAAAGCTTACATTAGAATCATTACAGGACTAAAACCATACACATGATATAATTGTAACTAATTTGAAACCTATATTACTACAATATGAAATCATATTACATTTCCATTTTACAATTTTTGTTATTAAAGCTAATATAACTAGTATTATATAATATAAAAAATAATGTATTTATGAAATTGTACTGTAATCACAATAATTCTTTGCATGAGAAAATGATTTCCTACATTTATAATTATAGCATAGATTTATACAAAATCTCTAAGAACTTATAAATAAGACAACGTTGTCTTGAAGTAGATGCTTGATGAAGATATTTATCACAAATATATCACGTGTATGATTCTACTCCTGAGTAAATTTGATGGATTCTGTTCGAGTATAGATACCCAGCAAAGCTTACATTAGAATCATTACAGGACTAAAACCATACACATGATATAATTGTAACTAATTTGAAACCTATATTACTACAGTATGAAATCATATTACATTTCCATTTTACAATTTTTGTTATTAAAGCTAAAACAACTAAATGAGTTTAATCTTTACGAATAATACATTGAAAGCTGATATATATATAAATAAAACTGATATGAAACAATGTGAAAAATAATTTACTAATGAAATTCTACAGTAATAATTAATTTAGTGCTAAACCTTAGAAAATATTTCTTACATTTATAAATAATGCATGGATATAGATAAATTATTTTAAACCTTATAAATAATACAACGTTGTCTTGAAGTAGATGCTTGATGAAGATATTTATCACAAATATATCACGTGTATGATTCTACTCCTGAGTAAATTTGATGGATTCTGTTCAGAGTATAGATACCCAGCAAAGCTTACATTAGAATCATTACAGGACTAAAACCATACACATGATATAATTGTAACTAATTTGAAACCTATATTACTACAATATGAAATCATATTACATTTCCATTTTACAATTTTTGTTATTAAAGCTAATATAACTAGTATTATATAATATAAAAAATAATTTATTTATGAAATTGTACCGTAATCACAATAATTCTTTGCATGAGAAAATGATTTCCTACATTTATAATTATAGTATAGATTTAGACAAAATCTCTCTAAGAACTTATAAATAATACAACGTTGTCTTGAAGTAGATGCTTGATGAAGATATTTATCACAAATATATCACGTGTATGATTCTAGTCCTGAGTAAATTTGATGGATTCTGTTCAGAGTATAGATACCCAGCAAAGCTTACATTAGAATCATTACAGGACTAAAACCATACACATGATATAATTGTAACTAATTTGAAACCTATATTACTACAATATGAAATCATATTACATTTCCATTTTACAATTTTTGTTATTAAAGCTAATATAACTAGTATTATATAATATAAAAAATAATTTATTTATGAAATTGTACTGTAATCACAATAATTCATTGCATTAGAAAATGATTTCCTACATTTATAATTATAGCATAGATTTAGACAAAATCTCTAAGAACTTATAAATAATACAACGTTGTCTTGAAGTAGATGCTTGATGAAGACATTTATCACAAATATATCACGTGTATGATTCTAGTCCTGAGTAAATTTGATGGATTCTGTTCAGAGTATAGATACCCAGCAAAGCTTACATTAGAATCATTACAGGACTAAAACCATACACATGATATAATTGTAACTAATTTGAAACCTATATTACTACAATATGAAATCATATTACATTTCCATTTTACAATTTCTGTTATTAAAGCTAAAACAACTAAATGAGTTTAATCTTTATGAATAATACATTGAAAGCTGATATATATATAAATAAAACTGATATGAAACAATGTGAAAAATAATTTACTAATGAAATTCTACAGTAATAATTAATTTAGTGCTAAACCTTAGAAAATATTTCTTACATTTATAAATATTGCATGGATATAGATAAATTATTTTAAACCTTATAAATAATACAACGTTGTCTTGAAGTTGATGCTTGATGAAGATATTTATCACAAATATATCACGTGTATGATTCTAGTCCTGAGTAAATTTGATGGATTCTGTTCAGAGTATAGATACCCAGCAAAGCTTACATTAGAATCATTACAGGACTAAAACCATACACATGATATAATTGTAACTAATTTGAAACCTATATTACTACAATATGAAATCATATTACATTTCCATTTTACAATTTTTGTTATTAAAGCTAATATAACTAGTATTATATAATATAAAAAATAATTTATTTATGAAATTGTACCGTAATCACAATAATTCTTTGCATGAGAAAATGATTTCCTACATTTATAATTATAGTATAGATTTAGACAAAATCTCTCTAAGAACTTATAAATAATACAACGTTGTCTTGAAGTAGATGCTTGATGAAGATATTTATCACAAATATATCACGTGTATGATTCTAGTCCTGAGTAAATTTGATGGATTCTGTTCAAAGTATAGATACCCAGTAAAGCTTACATAAGAATCATTACAGGACTAAAACCATACACATGATATAATTGTAACTAATTTGAAACCTATATTACTACAATATAAAATCATATTACATTTCCATTTTGCAATTTTTGTTATTAAAGCTAAAACAACTAAATGAGTTTAATCATTACGAATAATACATTGAAAGCTGATATATATATAAATAAAACTGATATGAAACAATGTGAAAAATAATTTACTAATGAAATTCTACAGTAACAATTAATTTAGTGCTAAACCTGAGAAAAGATTTCTTACATTTATAAATATTGCATAGATATAGATAAATTATTTTAAACCTTATAAATAATACAACGTTGTCTTGAAGTTGATGCTTGATGAAGATATTTATCACAAATATATCACGTGTATGATTCTACTCCTGAGTAAATTTGATGGATTCTGTTCGAGTATAGATACCCAGCAAAGCTTACATTAGAATCATTACAGGACTAAAACCATACACATGATATAATTGTAACTAATTTGAAACCTATATTACTACAATATGAAATCATATTACATTTCCATTTTACAATTTTTGTTATTAAAGCTAAAACAACTAAATGAGTTTAATCTTTACGAATAATATATTGAAAGCTGATATATATATAAATGAAACTGATATGAAACAATGTGAAAAATAATTTACTAATGAAATTCTATAGTAATAATTAATTTAGTGCTAAACCTGAGAAAAGATTTCTTACATTTATAAATATTTCATGGATATAGATAAATTATTTTAAACCTTATAAATAATACAACGTTGTCTTGAAGTAGATGCTTGATGAAGATATTTATCACAAATATATCACGTGTATGATTCTAGTCCTGAGTAAATTTGATGGATTCTGTTCAGAGTATAGATACCCAGCAAAGCTTACATTAGAATCATTACAGGACTAAAACCATACACATGATATAATTGTAACTAATTTGAAACCTATATTACTACAATATGAAATCATATTACATTTCCATTTTACAATTTTTGTTATTAAAGCTAATATAACTAGTATTATATAATATAAAAAATAATGTATTTATGAAATTGTACTGTAATCACAATAATTCTTTCCATGAGAAAATGATTTCCTACATTTATAATTATAGCATAGATTTATACAAAATCTCTAAGAACTTATAAATAAGACAACGTTGTCTTGAAGTAGATGCTTGATGAAGATATTTATCACAAATATATCACGTGTATGATTCTACTCCTGAGTAAATTTGATGGATTCTGTTCGAGTATAGATACCCAGCAAAGCTTACATTAGAATCATTACAGGACTAAAACCATACACATGATATAATTGTAACTAATTTGAAACCTATATTACTACAGTATGAAATCATATTACATTTCCATTTTACAATTTTTGTTATTAAAGCTAAAACAACTAAATGAGTTTAATCTTTACGAATAATACATTGAAAGCTGATATATATATAAATAAAACTGATATGAAACAATGTGAAAAATAATTTACTAATGAAATTCTACAGTAATAATTAATTTAGTGCTAAACCTTAGAAAATATTTCTTACATTTATAAATAATGCATGGATATAGATAAATTATTTTAAACCTTATAAATAATACAACGTTGTCTTGAAGTAGATGCTTGATGAAGATATTTATCACAAATATATCACGTGTATGATTCTACTCCTGAGTAAATTTGATGGATTCTGTTCAGAGTATAGATACCCAGCAAAGCTTACATTAGAATCATTACAGGACTAAAACCATACACATGATATAATTGTAACTAATTTGAAACCTATATTACTACAATATGAAATCATATTACATTTCCATTTTACAATTTTTGTTATTAAAGCTAATATAACTAGTATTATATAATATAAAAAATAATTTATTTATGAAATTGTACCGTAATCACAATAATTCTTTGCATGAGAAAATGATTTCCTACATTTATAATTATAGTATAGATTTAGACAAAATCTCTCTAAGAACTTATAAATAATACAACGTTGTCTTGAAGTAGATGCTTGATGAAGATATTTATCACAAATATATCACGTGTATGATTCTAGTCCTGAGTAAATTTGATGGATTCTGTTCAGAGTATAGATACCCAGCAAAGCTTACATTAGAATCATTACAGGACTAAAACCATACACATGATATAATTGTAACTAATTTGAAACCTATATTACTACAATATGAAATCATATTACATTTCCATTTTAGAATTTCTGTTATTAAAGCTAAAACAACTAAATGAGTTTAATCTTTACGAATAATACATTGAAAGCTGATATATATATAAATAAAACTGATATGAAACAATGTGAAAAATAATTTACTAATGAAATTCTACAGTAATAATTAATTTAGTGCTAAACCTTAGAAAATATTTCTTACATTTATAAATATTGCATGGATATAGATAAATTATTTTAAACCTTATAAATAATACAACGTTGTCTTGAAGTAGATGCTCGATGAAGATATTTATCACAAATATATCACGTGTATGATTCTACTCCTGAGTAAATTTGATGGATTCTGTTCGAGTATAGATACCCAGCAAAGCTTACATTAGAATCATTACAGGACTAAAACCATACACATGATATAATTGTAACTAATTTGAAACCTATATTACTACAATATGAAATCATATTACATTTCCATTTTACAATTTTTGTTATTAAAGCTAAAACAACTAAATGAGTTTAATCTTTACGAATAATATATTGAAAGCTGATATATATATAAATGAAACTGATATGAAACAATGTGAAAAATAATTTACTAATGAAATTCTATAGTAATAATTAATTTAGTGCTAAACCTGAGAAAAGATTTCTTACATTTATAAATATTTCATGGATATAGATAAATTATTTTAAACCTTATAAATAATACAACGTTGTCTTGAAGTAGATGCTTGATGAAGATATTTATCACAAATATATCACGTGTATGATTCTAGTCCTGAGTAAATTTGATGGATTCTGTTCAGAGTATAGATACCCAGCAAAGCTTACATTAGAATCATTACAGGACTAAAACCATACACATGATATAATTGTAACTAATTTGAAACCTATATTACTACAATATGAAATCATATTACATTTCCATTTTACAATTTTTGTTATTAAAGCTAATATAACTAGTATTATATAATATAAAAAATAATGTATTTATGAAATTGTACTGTAATCACAATAATTCTTTGCATGAGAAAATGATTTCCTACATTTATAATTATAGCATAGATTTATACAAAATCTCTAAGAACTTATAAATAATACAACGTTGTCTTGAAGTAGATGCTTGATGAAGATATTTATCACAAATATATCACGTGTATGATTCTACTCCTGAGTAAATTTGATGGATTCTGTTCAGAGTATAGATACCCAGCAAAGCTTACATTAGAATCATTACAGGACTAAAACCATACACATGATATATTTGTAACTAATTTGAAACCTATATTACTACAATATGAAATCATATTACATTTCCATTTTAAAATTTTTGTTATTAAAGCTAAAACAACTAAATGAGTTTAATCTTTACGAATAATACATTGAAAGCTGATATATATATAAATAAAACTGATATGAAACAATGTGAAAAATAATTTACTAATGAAATTCTACAGTAATAATTAATTTAGTGCTAAACCTTAGAAAATATTTCTTACATTTATAAATAATGCATGGATATAGATAAATTATTTTAAACCTTATAAATAATACAACGTTGTCTTGAAGTAGATGCTTGATGAAGATATTTATCACAAATATATCACGTGTATGATTCTAGTCCTGAGTAAATTTGATGGATTCTGTTCAGAGTATAGATACCCAGCAAAGCTTACATTAGAATCATTACAGGACTAAAACCATACACATGATATAATTGTAACTAATTTGAAACCTATATTACTACAATATGAAATCATATTACAATTCCATTTTACAAGTTTTGTTATTAAAGCTAATATAACTAGTATTATATAATATAAAAATTATTTATTTATGAAATAGTACTGTAATCACAATAATTCTTTGCATGAGAAAATGATTTCCTACATTTATAATTATAGCATAGATTTAGACAAAATCTCTAAGAACTTATAAATAATACAACGTTGTCTTGAAGTAGATGCTCGATGAAGATATTTATCACAAATATATCACGTGTATGATTCTACTCCTGAGTAAATTTGATGGATTCTGTTCAGAGTATAGATACCCAGCAAAGCTTACATTAGAGTCATTACAGGACTAAAACCATACACATGATATATTTGTAACTAATTTGAAACCTATATTACTACAATATGAAATCATATTACATTTCCATTTTACAATTTTTGTTATTAAAGCTAATATAACTAGTATTATATAATATAAAAAATAATTTATTTATGAAATTGTACTGTAATCACAATAATTCATTGCATTAGAAAATGATTTCCTACATTTATAATTATAACATAGATTTAGACAAAATCTCTAAGAACTTATAAATAATACAACGTTGTCTTGAAGTAGATGCTTGATGAAGATATTTATCACAAATATATCACGTGTATGATTCTAGTCCTGAGTAAATTTGATGGATTCTGTTCAAAGTATAGATACCCAGCAAAGCTTACATAAGAATCATTACAGGACTAAAACCATACACATGATATAATTGTAACTAATTTGAAACCTATATTACTACAATATAAAATCATATTACATTTCCATTTTGCAATTTTTGTTATTAAAGCTAAAACAACTAAATGAGTTTAATCATTACGAATAATACATTGAAAGCTGATATATATATAAATAAAACTGATATGAAACAATGTGAAAAATAATTTACTAATGAAATTCTACAGTAACAATTAATTTAGTGCTAAACCTGAGAAAAGATTTCTTACATTTATAAATATTGCATAGATATAGATAAATTATTTTAAACCTTATAAATAATACAACGTTGTCTTGAAGTTGATGCTTGATGAAGATATTTATCACAAATATATCACGTGTATGATTCTACTCCTGAGTAAATTTGATGGATTCTGTTCGAGTATAGATACCCAGCAAAGCTTACATTAGAATCATTACAGGACTAAAACCATACACATGATATAATTGTAACTAATTTGAAACCTATATTACTACAATATGAAATCATATTACATTTCCATTTTACAATTTTTGTTATTAAAGCTAATATAACTAGTATTATAGAATATAAAAAATAATTTATTTATGAAATTGTACTGTAATCACAATAATTCTTTGCATGAGAAAATGATTTCCTACATTTATAATTATAGCATAGATTTAGACAAAATCTCTAAGAACTTATAAATAATACAACGTTGTCTTGAAGTAGATGCTTGATGAAGATATTTATCACAAATATATCACGTGTATGATTCTAGTCCTGAGTAAATTTGATGGATTCTGTTCAGAGTATAGATACCCAGCAAAGCTTACATTAGAATCATTACAGGACTAAAACCATACACATGATATAATTGTAACTAATTTGAAACCTATATTACTACAGTATGAAATCATATTACATTTCCATTTTACAATTTTTGTTATTAAAGCTAAAACAACTAAATGAGTTTAATCTTTACAAATAATACATTGAAAGCTGATATATATATAAATAAAACTGATATGAAACAATGTGAAAAATAATTTACTAATGAAATTCTACAGTAATAATTAATTTAGTGCTAAACCTTAGAAAATATTTCTTACATTTATAAATATTGCATGGATATAGATAAATTATTTTAAACCTTATAAATAATACAACGTTGTCTTGAAGTAGATGCTTGATAAAGATATTTATCACAAATATATCACGTGTATGATTCTACTCCTGAGTAAATTTGATGGATTCTGTTCGAGTATAGATACCCAGCAAAGCTTACATTAGAATCATTACAGGACTAAAACCATACACATGATATAATTGTAACTAATTTGAAACCTATATTACTACAATATGAAATCATATTACATTTCCATTTTACAATTTTTGTTATTAAAGCTAATATAACTAGTATTATAGAATATAAAAAATAATTTATTTATGAAATTGTACTGTAATCACAATAATTCTTTGCATGAGAAAATGATTTCCTACATTTATAATTATAGCATAGATTTAGACAAAATCTCTAAGAACTTATAAATAATACAACGTTGTCTTGAAGTAGATGCTTGATGAAGATATTTATCACAAATATATCACGTGTATGATTCTAGTCCTGAGTAAATTTGATGGATTCTGTTCAGAGTATAGATACCCAGCAAAGCTTACATTAGAATCATTACAGGACTAAAACCATACACATGATATAATTGTAACTAATTTGAAACCTATATTACTACAATATGAAATCATATTACATTTCCATTTTACAATTTTTGTTATTAAAGCTAATATAACTAGTATTATAGAATATAAAAAATAATTTATTTATGAAATTGTACTGTAATCACAATAATTCTTTGCATGAGAAAATGATTTCCTACATTTATAATTATAGCATAGATTTAGACAAAATCTCTAAGAACTTATAAATAATACAACGTTGTCTTGAAGTAGATGCTTGATGAAGATATTTATCACAAATATATCACGTGTATGATTCTAGTCCTGAGTAAATTTGATGGATTCTGTTCAGAGTATAGATACCCAGCAAAGCTTACATTAGAATCATTACAGGACTAAAACCATACACATGATATAATTGTAACTAATTTGAAACCTATATTACTACAATATGAAATCATATTACATTTCCATTTTACAATTTTTGTTATTAAAGCTAAAACAACTAAATGAGTTTAATCTTTACGAATAATACATTGAAAGCTGATATATATATAAATAAAACTGATATGAAACAATGTGAAAAATAATTTACTAATGAAATTCAACAGTAACAATTAATTTAGTGCTAAACCTGAGAAAAGATTTCTTACATTTATAAATATTGCATGGATATAGATAAATTATTTTAAACCTTATAAATAATACAACGTTGTCTTGAAGTAGATGCTTGATGAAGATATTTATCACAAATATATCACGTGTATGATTCTACTCCTGAGTAAATTTGATGGATTCTGTTCAGAGTATAGATACCCAGCAAAGCTTACATTAGAATCATTACAGGATTAAAACCATACACATGATATAATTGTAACTAATTTGAAACCTATAATACTACAATATGAAATCATTTTACATTTACATTTTACAATTTTTGTTATTAAAGCTAAAACAACTAAATGAGTTTAATTATTACGAATAATACATTGAAAGCTGATATATATAAATGAAACTGATATGAAACAATGTGAAAAATAATTTACTAATGAAATTCTATAGTAATAATTAATTTAGTGCTAAACCTGAGAAAAGATTTCTTACATTTATAAATATTTCATGGATATAGATAAATTATTTTAAACCTTATAAATAATACAACGTTGTCTTGAAGTAGATGCTTGATGAAGATATTTATCACAAATATATCACGTGTATGATTCTACTCCTGAGTAAATTTGATGGATTCTGTTCAGAGTATAGATACCCAGCAAAGCTTACATTAGAATCATTACAGGACTAAAACCATACACATGATATATTTGTAACTAATTTGAAACCTATATTACTACAATATGAAATCATATTACATTTCCATTTTACAATTTTTGTTATTAAAGCTAATATAACTAGTATTATATAATATAAAAAATAATTTATTTATGAAATTGTACTTTAATCACAATAATTCTTTGCATGAGAAAATGATTTCCTACATTTATAATTATAGCATAGATTTAGACAAAATCTCTAAGAACTTATAAATAATACAACGTTGTCTTGAAGTAGATGCTTGATGAAGATATTTATCACAAATATATCACGTGTATGATTCTAGTCCTGAGTAAATTTGATGGATTCTGTTCAGAGTATAGATACCCAGCAAAGCTTACATTAGAATCATTACAGGACTAAAACCATACACATGATATAATTGTAACTAATTTGAAACCTAAATTACTACAATATGAAATCATATTACATTTCCATTTTACAATTTTTGTTATTAAAGCTAATATAACTAGTATTATATAATATAAAAAATTATTTATTTATGAAATTGTACTGTAATCACAATAATTCTTTGCATGAGAAAATGATTTCCTACATTTATAATTATAGCATAGATTTAGACAAAATCTCTAAGAACTTATAAATAATACAACGTTGTCTTGAAGTAGATGCTTGATGAAGATATTTATCACAAATATATCACGTGTATGATTCTAGTCCTGAGTAAATTTGATGGATTCTGTTCAGAGTATAGATACCCAGCAAAGCTTACATTAGAATCATTACAGGACTAAAACCATACACATGATATAATTGTAACTAATTTGAAACCTATATTACTACAGTATGAAATCATATTACATTTCCATTTTACAATTTTTGTTATTAAAGCTAAAACAACTAAATGAGTTTAATCTTTACAAATAATACATTGAAAGCTGATATATATATAAATAAAACTGATATGAAACAATGTGAAAAATAATTTACTAATGAAATTCTACAGTAATAATTAATTTAGTGCTAAACCTTAGAAAATATTTCTTACATTTATAAATATTGCATGGATATAGATAAATTATTTTAAACCTTATAAATAATACAACGTTGTCTTGAAGTAGATGCTTGATAAAGATATTTATCACAAATATATCACGTGTATGATTCTACTCCTGAGTAAATTTGATGGATTCTGTTCGAGTATAGATACCCAGCAAAGCTTACATTAGAATCATTACAGGACTAAAACCATACACATGATATAATTGTAACTAATTTGAAACCTATATTACTACAATATGAAATCATATTACATTTCCATTTTACAATTTTTGTTATTAAAGCTAATATAACTAGTATTATAGAATATAAAAAATAATTTATTTATGAAATTGTACTGTAATCACAATAATTCTTTGCATGAGAAAATGATTTCCTACATTTATAATTATAGCATAGATTTAGACAAAATCTCTAAGAACTTATAAATAATACAACGTTGTCTTGAAGTAGATGCTTGATGAAGATATTTATCACAAATATATCACGTGTATGATTCTAGTCCTGAGTAAATTTGATGGATTCTGTTCAGAGTATAGATACCCAGCAAAGCTTACATTAGAATCATTACAGGACTAAAACCATACACATGATATAATTGTAACTAATTTGAAACCTATATTACTACAATATGAAATCATATTACATTTCCATTTTACAATTTTTGTTATTAAAGCTAATATAACTAGTATTATAGAATATAAAAAATAATTTATTTATGAAATTGTACTGTAATCACAATAATTCTTTGCATGAGAAAATGATTTCCTACATTTATAATTATAGCATAGATTTAGACAAAATCTCTAAGAACTTATAAATAATACAACGTTGTCTTGAAGTAGATGCTTGATGAAGATATTTATCACAAATATATCACGTGTATGATTCTAGTCCTGAGTAAATTTGATGGATTCTGTTCAGAGTATAGATACCCAGCAAAGCTTACATTAGAATCATTACAGGACTAAAACCATACACATGATATAATTGTAACTAATTTGAAACCTATATTACTACAATATGAAATCATATTACATTTCCATTTTACAATTTTTGTTATTAAAGCTAAAACAACTAAATGAGTTTAATCTTTACGAATAATACATTGAAAGCTGATATATATATAAATAAAACTGATATGAAACAATGTGAAAAATAATTTACTAATGAAATTCAACAGTAACAATTAATTTAGTGCTAAACCTGAGAAAAGATTTCTTACATTTATAAATATTGCATGGATATAGATAAATTATTTTAAACCTTATAAATAATACAACGTTGTCTTGAAGTAGATGCTTGATGAAGATATTTATCACAAATATATCACGTGTATGATTCTACTCCTGAGTAAATTTGATGGATTCTGTTCAGAGTATAGATACCCAGCAAAGCTTACATTAGAATCATTACAGGATTAAAACCATACACATGATATAATTGTAACTAATTTGAAACCTATAATACTACAATATGAAATCATTTTACATTTACATTTTACAATTTTTGTTATTAAAGCTAAAACAACTAAATGAGTTTAATCTTTACGAATAATACATTGAAAGCTGATATATATAAATGAAACTGATATGAAACAATGTGAAAAATAATTTACTAATGAAATTCTATAGTAATAATTAATTTAGTGCTAAACCTGAGAAAAGATTTCTTACATTTATAAATATTTCATGGATATAGATAAATTATTTTAAACCTTATAAATAATACAACGTTGTCTTGAAGTAGATGCTTGATGAAGATATTTATCACAAATATATCACGTGTATGATTCTACTCCTGAGTAAATTTGATGGATTCTGTTCAGAGTATAGATACCCAGCAAAGCTTACATTAGAATCATTACAGGACTAAAACCATACACATGATATATTTGTAACTAATTTGAAACCTATATTACTACAATATGAAATCATATTACATTTCCATTTTACAATTTTTGTTATTAAAGCTAATATAACTAGTATTATATAATATAAAAAATAATTTATTTATGAAATTGTACTTTAATCACAATAATTCTTTGCATGAGAAAATGATTTCCTACATTTATAATTATAGCATAGATTTACACAAAATCTCTAAGAACTTATAAATAATACAACGTTGTCTTGAAGTAGATGCTTGATGAAGATATTTATCACAAATATATCACGTGTATGATTCTAGTCCTGAGTAAATTTGATGGATTCTGTTCAGAGTATAGATACCCAGCAAAGCTTACATTAGAATCATTACAGGACTAAAACCATACACATGATATAATTGTAACTAATTTGAAATCTAAATTACTACAATATGAAATCATATTACATTTCCATTTTACAATTTTTGTTATTAAAGCTAATATAACTAGTATTATATAATATAAAAAATTATTTATTTATGAAATTGTACTGTAATCACAATAATTCTTTGCATGAGAAAATGATTTCCTACATTTATAATTATAGCATAGATTTAGACAAAATCTCTAAGAACTTATAAATAATACAACGTTGTCTTGAAGTAGATGCTTGATGAAGATATTTATCACAAATATATCACGTGTATGATTCTAGTCCTGAGTAAATTTGATGGATTCTGTTCAGAGTATAGATACCCAGCAAAGCTTACATTAGAATCATTACAGGACTAAAACCATACACATGATATAATTGTAACTAATTTGAAACCTATATTACTACAGTATGAAATCATATTACATTTCCATTTTACAATTTTTGTTATTAAAGCTAAAACAACTAAATGAGTTTAATCTTTACGAATAATACATTGAAAGCTGATATATATATAAATAAAACTGATATGAAACAATGTGAAAAATAATTTACTAATGAAATTCTACAGTAATAATTAATTTAGTGCTAAACCTTAGAAAATATTTCTTACATTTATAAATATTGCATGGATATAGATAAATTATTTTAAACCTTATAAATAATACAACGTTGTCTTGAAGTAGATGCTTGATAAAGATATTTATCACAAATATATCACGTGTATGATTCTACTCCTGAGTAAATTTGATGGATTCTGTTCGAGTATAGATACCCAGCAAAGCTTACATTAGAATCATTACAGGACTAAAACCATACACATGATATAATTGTAACTAATTTGAAACCTATATTACTACAATATGAAATCATATTACATTTCCATTTTACAATTTTTGTTATTAAAGCTAATATAACTAGTATTATAGAATATAAAAAATAATTTATTTATGAAATTGTACTGTAATCACAATAATTCTTTGCATGAGAAAATGATTTCCTACATTTATAATTATAGCATAGATTTAGACAAAATCTCTAAGAACTTATAAATAATACAACGTTGTCTTGAAGTAGATGCTTGATGAAGATATTTATCACAAATATATCACGTGTATGATTCTAGTCCTGAGTAAATTTGATGGATTCTGTTCAGAGTATAGATACCCAGCAAAGCTTACATTAGAATCATTACAGGACTAAAACCATACACATGATATAATTGTAACTAATTTGAAACCTATATTACTACAATATGAAATCATATTACATTTTCATTTTACAATTTTTGTTATTAAAGCTAAAACAACTAAATGAGTTTAATCTTTACGAATAATACATTGAAAGCTGATATATATATAAATAAAACTGATATGAAACAATGTGAAAAATAATTTACTAATGAAATTCTACAGTAATAATTAATTTAGTGCTAAACCTTAGAAAAGATTTCTTACATTTATAAATATTCCATGGATATAGATAAATTATTTTAAACCTTATAAATAATACAACGTTGTCTTGAAGTAGATGCTTGATGAAGATATTTATCACAAATATATCACGTGTATGATTCTACTCCTGAGTAAATTTGATGGATTCTGTTCAGAGTATAGATACCCAGCAAAGCTTACATTAGAATCATTACAGGATTAAAACCATACACATGATATAATTGTAACTAATTTGAAACCTATAATACTACAATATGAAATCATTTTACATTTACATTTTACAATTTTTGTTATTAAAGCTAATATATCTAGTATTATATAATATAAAAAATTATTTATTTATGAAATTGTACTTTAATCACAATAATTCTTTGCATGAGAAAATGATTTCCTACATTTATAATTATAGCATAGATTTAGACAAAATCTCTAAGAACTTATAAATAATACAACGTTGTCTTGAAGTAGATGCTTGATGAAGATATTTATCACAAATATATCACGTGTATGATTCTAGTCCTGAGTAAATTTGATGGATTCTGTTCAGAGTATAGATACCCAGCAAAGCTTACATTAGAATCATTACAGGACTAAAACCATACACATGATATAATTGTAACTAATTTGAAACCTAAATTACTACAATATGAAATCATATTACATTTCCATTTTACAATTTTTGTTATTAAAGCTAAAACAACTAAATGAGTTTAATCTTTACGAATAATACATTGAAAGCTGATATATATATAAATAAAACTGATATGAAACAATGTGAAAAATAATTTACTAATGAAATTCAACAGTAACAATTAATTTAGTGCTAAACCTGAGAAAAGATTTCTTACATTTATAAATATTCCATGGATATAGATAAATTATTTTAAACCTTATAAATAATACAACGTTGTCTTGAAGTAGATGCTTGATGAAGATATTTATCACAAATATATCACGTGTATGATTCTACTCCTGAGTAAATTTGATGGATTCTGTTCAGAGTATAGATACCCAGCAAAGCTTACATTAGAATCATTACAGGATTAAAACCATACACATGATATAATTGTAACTAATTTGAAACCTATAATACTACAATATGAAATCATTTTACATTTACATTTTACAATTTTTGTTATTAAAGCTAAAACAACTAAATGAGTTTAATCTTTACGAATAATACATTGAAAGCTGATATATATAAATGAAACTGATATGAAACAATGTGAAAAATAATTTACTAATGAAATTCTATAGTAATAATTAATTTAGTGCTAAACCTGAGAAAAGATTTCTTACATTTATAAATATTTCATGGATATAGATAAATTATTTTAAACCTTATAAATAATACAACGTTGTCTTGAAGTAGATGCTTGATGAAGATATTTATCACAAATATATCACGTGTATGATTCTACTCCTGAGTAAATTTGATGGATTCTGTTCAGAGTATAGATACCCAGCAAAGCTTACATTAGAATCATTACAGGACTAAAACCATACACATGATATATTTGTAACTAATTTGAAACCTATATTACTACAATATGAAATCATATTACATTTCCATTTTACAATTTTTGTTATTAAAGCTAATATAACTAGTATTATATAATATAAAAAATAATTTATTTATGAAATTGTACTTTAATCACAATAATTCTTTGCATGAGAAAATGATTTCCTACTTTTATAATTATAGCATAGATTTAGACAAAATCTCTAAGAACTTATAAATAATACAACGTTGTCTTGAAGTAGATGCTTGATGAAGATATTTATCACAAATATATCACGTGTATGATTCTAGTCCTGAGTAAATTTGATGGATTCTGTTCAGAGTATAGATACCCAGCAAAGCTTACATTAGAATCATTACAGGACTAAAACCATACACATGATATAATTGTAACTAATTTGAAACCTAAATTACTACAATATGAAATCATATTACATTTCCATTTTACAATTTTTGTTATTAAAGCTAATATAACTAGTATTATATAATATAAAAAATTATTTATTTATGAAATTGTACTGTAATCACAATAATTCTTTGCATGAGAAAATGATTTCCTACATTTATAATTATAGCATAGATTTAGACAAAATCTCTAAGAACTTATAAATAATACAACGTTGTCTTGAAGTAGATGCTTGATGAAGATATTTATCACAAATATATCACGTGTATGATTCTAGTCCTGAGTAAATTTGATGGATTCTGTTCAGAGTATAGATACCCAGCAAAGCTTACATTAGAATCATTACAGGACTAAAACCATACACATGATATAATTGTAACTAATTTGAAACCTATATTACTACAGTATGAAATCATATTACATTTCCATTTTACAATTTTTGTTATTAAAGCTAAAACAACTAAATGAGTTTAATCTTTACGAATAATACATTGAAAGCTGATATATATATAAATAAAACTGATATGAAACAATGTGAAAAATAATTTACTAATGAAATTCTACAGTAATAATTAATTTAGTGCTAAACCTTAGAAAATATTTCTTACATTTATAAATATTGCATGGATATAGATAAATTATTTTAAACCTTATAAATAATACAACGTTGTCTTGAAGTAGATGCTTGATAAAGATATTTATCACAAATATATCACGTATATGATTCTACTCCTGAGTAAATTTGATGGATTCTGTTCGAGTATAGATACCCAGCAAAGCTTACATTAGAATCATTACAGGACTAAAACCATACACATGATATAATTGTAACTAATTTGAAACCTATATTACTACAATATGAAATCATATTACATTTCCATTTTACAATTTTTGTTATTAAAGCTAATATAACTAGTATTATAGAATATAAAAAATAATTTATTTATGAAATTGTACTGTAATCACAATAATTCTTTGCATGAGAAAATGATTTCCTACATTTATAATTATAGCATAGATTTAGACAAAATCTCTAAGAACTTATAAATAATACAACGTTGTCTTGAAGTAGATGCTTGATGAAGATATTTATCACAAATATATCACGTGTATGATTCTAGTCCTGAGTAAATTTGATGGATTCTGTTCAGAGTATAGATACCCAGCAAAGCTTACATTAGAATCATTACAGGACTAAAACCATACACATGATATAATTGTAACTAATTTGAAACCTATATTACTACAATATGAAATCATATTACATTTTCATTTTACAATTTTTGTTATTAAAGCTAAAACAACTAAATGAGTTTAATCTTTACGAATAATACATTGAAAGCTGATATATATATAAATAAAACTGATATGAAACAATGTGAAAAATAATTTACTAATGAAATTCTACAGTAATAATTAATTTAGTGCTAAACCTTAGAAAAGATTTCTTACATTTATAAATATTGCATGGATATAGATAAATTATTTTAAACCTTATAAATAATACAACGTTGTCTTGAAGTAGATGCTTGATGAAGATATTTATCACAAATATATCACGTGTATGATTCTACTCCTGAGTAAATTTGATGGATTCTGTTCAGAGTATAGATACCCAGCAAAGCTTACATTAGAATCATTACAGGATTAAAACCATACACATGATATAATTGTAACTAATTTGAAACCTATAATACTACAATATGAAATCATTTTACATTTACATTTTACAATTTTTGTTATTAAAGCTAATATAACTAGTATTATATAATATAAAAAATTATTTATTTATGAAATTGTACTTTAATCACAATAATTCTTTGCATGAGAAAATGATTTCCTACATTTATAATTATAGCATAGATTTAGACAAAATCTCTAAGAACTTATAAATAATACAACGTTGTCTTGAAGTAGATGCTTGATGAAGATATTTATCACAAATATATCACGTGTATGATTCTAGTCCTGAGTAAATTTGATGGATTCTGTTCAGAGTATAGATACCCAGCAAAGCTTACATTAGAATCATTACAGGACTAAAACCATACACATGATATAATTGTAACTAATTTGAAACCTAAATTACTACAATATGAAATCATATTACATTTCCATTTTACAATTTTTGTTATTAAAGCTAATATAACTAGTATTATATAATATAAAAAATTATTTATTTATGAAATTGTACTGTAATCACAATAATTCTTTGCATGAGAAAATGATTTCCTACATTTATAATTATAGCATAGATTTAGACAAAATCTCTAAGAACTTATAAATAATACAACGTTGTCTTGAAGTAGATGCTTGATGAAGATATTTATCACAAATATATCACGTGTATGATTCTAGTCCTGAGTAAATTTGATGGATTCTGTTCAGAGTATAGATACCCAGCAAAGCTTACATTAGAATCATTACAGGACTAAAACCATACACATGATATAATTGTAACTAATTTGAAACCTATATTACTACAGTATGAAATCATATTACATTTCCATTTTACAATTTTTGTTATTAAAGCTAAAACAACTAAATGAGTTTAATCTTTACGAATAATACATTGAAAGCTGATATATATATAAATAAAACTGATATGAAACAATGTGAAAAATAATTTACTAATGAAATTCTACAGTAATAATTAATTTAGTGCTAAACCTTAGAAAATATTTCTTACATTTATAAATATTGCATGGATATAGATAAATTATTTTAAACCTTATAAATAATACAACGTTGTCTTGAAGTAGATGCTTGATAAAGATATTTATCACAAATATATCACGTGTATGATTCTACTCCTGAGTAAATTTGATGGATTCTGTTCGAGTATAGATACCCAGCAAAGCTTACATTAGAATCATTACAGGACTAAAACCATACACATGATATAATTGTAACTAATTTGAAACCTATATTACTACAATATGAAATCATATTACATTTCCATTTTACAATTTTTGTTATTAAAGCTAATATAACTAGTATTATAGAATATAAAAAATAATTTATTTATGAAATTGTACTGTAATCACAATAATTCTTTGCATGAGAAAATGATTTCCTACATTTATAATTATAGCATAGATTTAGACAAAATCTCTAAGAACTTATAAATAATACAACGTTGTCTTGAAGTAGATGCTTGATGAAGATATTTATCACAAATATATCACGTGTATGATTCTACTCCTGAGTAAATTTGATGGATTCTGTTCAGAGTATAGATACCCAGCAAAGCTTACATTAGAATCATTACAGGATTAAAACCATACACATGATATAATTGTAACTAATTTGAAACCTATAATACTACAATATGAAATCATTTTACATTTACATTTTACAATTTTTGTTATTAAAGCTAAAACAACTAAATGAGTTTAATCTTTACGAATAATACATTGAAAGCTGATATATATATAAATAAAACTGATATGAAACAATGTGAAAAATAATTTACTAATGAAATTCTACAGTAATAATTAATTTAGTGCTAAACCTTAGAAAATATTTCTTATATTTATAAATATTGCATGGATATAGATAAATTATTTTAAACCTTATAAATAATACAACGTTGTCTTGAAGTAGATGCTTGATGAAGATATTTATCACAAATATATCACGTGTATGATTCTACTCCTGAGTAAATTTGATGGATTCTGTTCGAGTATAGATACCCAGCAAAGCTTACATTAGAATCATTACAGGACTAAAACCATACACATGATATAATTGTAACTAATTTGAAACCTATATTACTACAATATGAAATCATATTACATTCTATTTTACAATTTTTGTTATTAAAGCTAATATAACTAGTATTATATAATATAAAAAATAATTTATTTATGAAATTGTACTGTAATCACAATAATTCTTTGCATGAGAAAATGATTTCCTACATTTATTATTATAGCATAGATTTAGACAAAATCTCTAAGAACTTATAAATAATACAACGTTGTCTTGAAGTAGATGCTTGATGAAGATATTTATCACAAATATATCACGTGTATGATTCTAGTCCTGAGTAAATTTGATGGATTCTGTTCAGAGTATAGATACCCAGCAAAGCTTACATTAGAATCATTACAGGACTAAAACCATACACATGATATAATTGTAACTAATTTGAAACCTATATTACTACAATATGAAATCATATTACATTTCCATTTTACAATTTCTGTTATTAAAGCTAAAACAACTAAATGAGTTTAATCTTTACGAATAATACATTGAAAGCTGATATATATATAAATAAAACTGATATGAAACAATGTGAAAAATAATTTACTAATGAAATTCTACAGTAATAATTAATTTAGTGCTAAACCTTAGAAAATATTTCTTACATTTATAAATATTGCATGGATATAGATAAATTATTTTAAACCTTATAAATAATACAACGTTGTCTTGAAGTAGATGCTTGATGAAGATATTTATCACAAATATATCACGTGTATGATTCTACTCCTGAGTAAATTTGATGGATTCTGTTCAGAATATAGATACCCAGCAAAGCTTACATTAGAATCATTACAGGACTAAAACCATACACATGATATAATTGTAACTAATTTGAAACCTATATTACTACAATATGAAATCATATTACATTTCCATTTTACAATTTTTGTTATTAAAGCTAATATAACTAGTATTATATAATATAAAAAATAATTTATTTATGAAATTGTACTGTAATCACAATAATTCTTTGCATGAGAAAATGATTTCCTACATTTATAATTATAGCATAGATTTAGACAAAATCTCTAAGAACTTATAAATAATACAACGTTGTCTTGAAGTAGATGCTTGATGAAGATATTTATCACAAATATATCACGTGTATGATTCTAGTCCTGAGTAAATTTGATGGATTCTGTTCAGAGTATAGATACCCAGCAAAGCTTACATTAGAATCATTACAGGACTAAAACCATACTTATGATATAATTGTAACTAATTTGAAACCTATATTACTACAATATGAAATCATATTACATTTCCATTTTACAATTTTTGTTATTAAAGCTAATATAACTAGTATTATATAATATAAAAAATAATTTATTTATGAAATTGTACTGTAATCACAATAATTCATTGCATTAGAAAATGATTTCCTACATTTATAATTATAGCATAGATTTAGACAAAATCTCTAAGAACTTATTAATAATACAACGTTGTCTTGAAGTAGATGCTTGATGAAGATATTTATCACAAATATATCACATGTATGATTCTACTCCTGAGTAAATTTGATGGATTCTGTTCGAGTATAGATACCCAGCAAAGCTTACATTAGAATCATTACAGGACTAAAACCATACACATGATATAATTGTAACTAATTTGAAACCTATATTACTACAATATGAAATCATATTACATTTCCATTTTACAATTTTTGTTATTAAAGCTAATATAACTAGTATTATATAATATAAAAAATAATTTATTTATGAAATTGTACTGTAATCACAATAATTCTTTGCATGAGAAAATGATTTCCTACATTTATAATTATAGCATAGATTTAGACGAAATCTCTAAGAACTTATAAATAATACAATGTTGTCTTGAAGTAGATGCTTGATGAAGATATTTATCGCAAATATCTCACGTGTATGATTCTACTCCTATGTAAATTTGATGGATTCTATTCAGAGTGTAGATACCTAGCAAAGCTTGCATTAGAATCCATACAGGAATAAAACCATACACATGATATAGTTATAACTATTTTAATTGTCTTCGTTTTAAGTTGAAGCTTGAAAATTGGTTTATCGCATATGTCATATATGTAAGCAAAGAAGCTGTAGCAAAAGCATTCAGACCAAACTTGATTGTCTTCAAACTTAAATTGTTTGTATTAACATGTATCATATTGTTGAATTCTTATAAATGTTAGTTGATACTTTAATATTAATATCGCAATTTATAGGCTTGTTTGAATCAACAACATAATTTAATTCTCCAGACATAAATAATGACTTATGAGCCATTATAAGTTCCAATTTATAAAAAAATGTTCTTACATACCATAATTAATTATTTTCATTTTTATTTAAGGTTTGCATTTTTCTGTAGTATGTATGAAATCAATTGATTAACTGAAACAATAATTTAATATAATTAAAATATTTTACATTTATTTTCACTCTGAAAATGTTTGTTATGATGCAATGATTAATTATTAATAAGGTATTTTACTGCATGATAAGTACTTTGTCTAATAATATTTACTGTTCATATTTCTTTGAACTCACTACTTTGTATTCTGTTTGCAAATTAACGCGTTATACAAATGTTTTTTATTTTTATAACCACGGCACTATACTCGCTTAATATATCTACTTACTATTACCCATGGATAAATTTATGACTGACCTACTTTTTTCACTATTTACTATATGTAATGAACTATCAAATAATAATTAATTCTAAGAACCATAAGTAAATATGTTGTTTTACAATAACTACGAATCCTTGGACTTGCCATTAAAAATCACGATGTGCATCTATATAATCAGAATCATTAATACTAAGCTGTAACATACAAATAACTGGGTTTGACTTATCCCACATAAATAATAATAAGGTATTTTAATCGTAAAAGCTCGCACAATTACATACATGAAAACAACAATTTTTGAAAAACACAACATTGAATCAGTGGTCAAATTAAGGACTTCAGATCCAGGAGATGAACATGGACACCACTATAAGGAAGCACCCACCATATCACTTGCAGATGTACTAGAGTTGTTGTTGAGTCCACAATTTCTTCATGCCTTACCCATTCACATATACTTGTTATACTAGAGTTAAATTAAATAAATTAACTAAATCAATTACAACTGACTTAAACAATCATTTCAAATCCATGATTAGTGACAGAAAGTAAGCACACTACAGACGAGTGAAATGTATGTGTGTACTAGCGTTTACCCGTCATTGGTCACCATGATAATATTTTTGTCACCATTGTCTTTGATCTTAGTTTATAGCCTATTAGTTATGCTATACCTTAACTTCTCATAATGTTAGAACTCCACAAAGAAATATTACTAAATAAAATATTAATAATAATACTAAGAACTGGTGTAAAAAACGGTAGCAAAAAATACTAAATTGCGATTCCTGTAGGTATATGTAATACGCAAATTCAAGAATAAAATATTTTTTTTTTTTTTTGTAATAACAATAGTAGGTATGTACGATTATTTAAATTGTAATGTGTAATATATATATTTTTAAGTGCTCATCTACATAATAAATGTATTTTGGTAGTTTAAAACATATTATATGACATTTAAAGAAGGTGAGAGAATCTCTCACTACACGACCAAAGAAGTACAAAAAAAAGACGCGACCAACGACGAGTTAAGTGCTTACTATATTTAGAGACTAGCCGTAGTCACGATTAAGCGAGTTTGAAATCTTAAGTGTTTTCGAACCAGTCACTGGACCCTTACACGTACATGATTTTGTTCACCGACCACTAATAAGCCCCGAGTAAATTCATCCCACGTAATTAAAGGTAAAGTGAGTAATGCACGTGTATAACGTTTAAAATTTTGTTTACTTACCTATCTGCAGAAATACAGAAAACCAGAATAACCATCAGACATTGGTGGCGAATCGCGCATAGAGAAGAATTTTCGCGATTACGAGTTTACGGCTTTAGTTGTTAGATTGTTACTTTTGTCTGTTGTAGTCGTTGTAGAGTATAAACGTTGTACTGTTGTACTATTGGCTACTACAGAACAGTTCAACAGTGAACAGTGAACACGGGATGACAAAGCAATAAAGCGAGTAAAACACATTTTAAATCGGAATAAATAAGAGTATGACCCTAACCTAACTCATGATTAAAAAAATAAAAAAAATATTTACCTACATCATTTTTTTTAGTCCAAGTCCATGGACCGTGATAATAACTACATTATCACATAGTCACCAACTCGACAAAAAACCATCAGACATTCAGACCACATAATGTGTGGACTTGTGTTCGAAACATAAAGTAATAATAATAGTTCGAAAACTGTGATGTAGTACTCATGATTAATTAAACATAGATAATAAAGAAATTATTAAGAAATGTCTTTATTATCTATGTAATTAACTAACTGTTAGTTATATTTTTATCATGGCAGTAGGTACTAGGTACCTACCTACTGTAAGTATAGAAGACAAAGTATACCTAGGTAATAACTAAAACTAGGTAGTAGGCTCTTAGTTTATAAAATAAAAATTATAAGCATATTATTATAATGCTCTGCTTTTGACGATATTTGTAAATTATAATGAACTAGTGCGGTATAGGCATTGAGCGTAGAGCACATTTATCAAATAATTAGATTTTTATTTTTATTAAATTGCTTATGAAATATTTATTTAATTACCTATCTAATTACATAATGTGAAGTGAATTAATATTCCGACCTAGTAATAATTAGTAAGGTTTAGGTACTTTCATTAGTTATGACTTTATTATTATTATTATATACTTACTTCTTTTTCGCTGGCGTTGTACTGTTTAAAATGCTCATAAATTGTTTCAAAATTAATATATATAAAAAACTAGTAAGTGCCCTGAGTAATACTTTTATCATTAAATTTTACATTAGCTATTAGGCAATTTACTGTACTATTAAATACAACAAAGTAAACGGATTCTTCTGATCGTAAAAATAGCTACCTATGTCAATTGTATCTATTAATTGTTAGTAAGATTGACTGATTGAGACAAAACGTTTTATAGATTGCGGATTTATAAAGTCCTTTTATCTATCTTAATTATACAAAAACACAGTGGCGTATTGAGGCCAGGGCTTCCGAGGTCCAAGATAAGTACCTACGTCCAAGTAGAGACTAGAACCATATACCTTGGTCACAACATAACATTAGTAAAGCAATAAAAGTTATTATTTTACTTTATAATCAGGCAAAGGCTTGAAAAGTTCATTTTTTAGAGGACGTCATATCAGCGTATGTTGTCTGTCTTACGAACGTAAGACATAGCAAATTTGCATTCAGCAGATTCAATTTTATGCTGTTAGCTTTAATATTAGAGTCAATTTACCTATTATCAAACTTAAAGGTAATAACATTATCTAAGGCAGAGATTCCCAACCAGGGTGCCGCGAAATTATTTGAAATATTTTTTTAGAAAAAACAATTTCATTAAAAATATAGCATTGTGAGTAATAAAACGGACTATAATAATATAAAACCTATCGTGTTTCATATATTTTGTAGAAATATTACGATTTACGATGTTCGATCTATAACTACTTTTGATTATAATTATGCACTAATAAATAGAACCGAAGTACTCTATAGTATAGAGCATAGGGTGCCTCCGGATTTTTAGAAAATGTCCAAGGGTGCCGCGAGTCAAAAAAGGTTGGGAACCTCTGATCTAAGGCATCTCTTTTTTTTTATAGTTTTGATATCAAAAAAATAAAAATGAATTTGCATAGATTAAGTTTTTTATTTTTTATGGTGAAAATTTCGTTTCTTAGTTATAAATTATAGTTATAACAGTAGCTTTCTCGGTTCTTTACCACGTAAAACAATTTTTATTATGTTTTACATTCGTAAGACGAAGACAATACATGCGGGTATAGCGTCCTCTTAGGCGGCATTTTCTATAAGCTTTTTTTATAGATCCTAATGATATACTAATGCATTAATTCATTATACACTATTCAAAAAATAATGATTATATATTAATAGGCACTGTATAAAATCTGGTGGATGTAAATCTGGAAATCTGATGGATTTATAAATTAGAATTTTGTATTATATTTAGGTATATAAAATTGTATTATTATAGGTAATACTACAATTATTTTAACTATTGCCTTTCTACTAAATATTTACTATATGACATTATAACGTACAGTGCTAGAATTATGTTATAAAATCAAAAACAAAAACTTTATACACCATAAACACCAAATACGATCAATTAAAGGGGACTCAGTGCAAAAACCAGGTAAGTCCACTTTCAAAAAAAGCGGGTAAGTGAGTATCGCTCTGCTGTACATTAGGGGGTGGGATGGACCTCGGACTAGGGTAGGTTAAATTTGAATGCAATGATAGGTATCATTGTATACGAAAAACGATTCTGAACGGAGATGATTTGTCAGTCTAGGATATATTATAAAAAAATCGAAAATTATTTATTAGTAAAACGTTATTTTACACGTGTATTTTTGATTTCAAATTAAAATTAAAACTTTAAACACTCGTAAAATTCTTTAAATTGAATAATCCTCAAACTTTTTTATAATTATTCTAAGCTTAACTTATGGACAGCATAGTATTAAATTTTCAATTCTTAGCTTTTGATAGTAAAATATTTATAAATTTTTAACTACCAAATAGTGAAAAATATTCATGATTTTGACGAATTTGTGTCAATATTTGAACTTCAAATGCTAATAAAAAAAAATTGTGCCTATGTATTTTTATAATTTTTGAATGAGAGTTAGAACAAGTTATGTGGACCCTTCAATTAAATTTTCAAGTAATTTGTCCCAGCTAAATTTTTTTTATCAACATTTATAAAAAAAAATTGAAAATTTCAATTGTCTATTAATAGCTCAAAAAAAGTCAAAATATTTTGAAAATCAAATCACGTAAAGAAAATGGCAATCTAAATAACTGGTAAAATTTTCAAGTATTTACGACTTATACTGTTTGAATAACAACAAATATCAAAAATCGTTTGAGGCTAAACCGTTATTTAACGCGGTTTTGTAAAAATTTAAATTTAAAACACTCATAAAAATTTTTTGTCTGAATCCGGTAGAGATTTTTTACAGATAATTAAAAAAAAATGTATGGAGAACCTTGTATCAAATTTTCAAAACTTAGTTATAAAAGAAAAAAATTTTACGATTTTTCAACCACAAAATTACTTGCCAATTTTCGCAATTTTGACATATTTCGTATAAATTCGAACTTTAAGCACTTATAAAAAAAAATTGTGACTAACGATTTCGGATTTTTTTTTATCACTTTAAGAACAACTTATAAGAAACCTTGTATTAAATTTTCAAGATTTTCTGGCCGGCCAAAAAAATTTTATCGTTATTTTAAAAAAAAATACTAAAAAAAATTAAAAATTTCAATTGTCTATAAATAACTCAAAAAAGTCAAAATTCTTTGAAAATTTAACTGTGTATGGAGAACGCTAATTTAAACACTTGATGAAAATTTCAAGTGTTTACATCTATTAGTTTTTGAGTTATAGCAAAATAAATAATTCGATTTTGTCGAAAACTGGTTTTGCGTAAAAATTCCCGTTTTTCTGTCACTTTTTTTTTGTTTTTCTCGATTTTTTTGAAAACTGTTGGAAAATGTTTACTTTTGACCTCTATAATGCACCAAGGATATCCAATTTTACATAGGAAACCACCCCCAAAGTTTGAAATTGAAATATTATTTCGACTAGTTATGCTGTACACAGACACAAAAACAAAATAAAAAACAAAAAAAAAACAAAAAAAAAAAAACACACATCATTGTAAAATCAATACATTCATCACTCCGTTCAGAATCTAAAATGTTCAGTAGAAGAAAAAAATGTTTCAACCATTAATATTTATTCGGCATATAATATATATACCTATGTACATTGAAAACGTGTATAGTATTTTTCTCTATGTAATGATATTCAAATTATATTTATAATAACGCAGTCAATATTAGGAGCATTAAATATAATAAAATTATTAGTTCAATTTATCTTACACTCATACAAATACAGTTACACATTTTAGATTTTGAGTAGAGCGATGAGTGTATTAATTTGACAATGATGTGTGTTTATTTTAGATTCTGAACGGAGTGATGAATGTATTGATTTTACAATGATGTGTGTTTTTTTTAGATTCTGAACGGAGTGATGAATGTATTGATTTTACAATGATGTGTGTTTTTTTTTTTTTATGTCTGTGTACAGCATAACTAGTCGAAATAATGCTTCAATTTCAAACTTTGGGGGTGGTTTCCGATGGCAAAGTGGATATCCATTATAGAGGTGAAAAGAAAACATTTTCCAAAAGTTTTCAAAAAAATCGAGAACAAAAAAAAAAAATGACAGAAAAACGGGAATTTTTACGCAAAACCGTTTTCGACAAAATCGAATTTTTTATTTTGCTATAACTCAAAAACTAATCGATGTAAATACTTTAAATTTTCACCAAATGTTTATATTATGGTTATCTCTTTACAGTTAAATTTTCAAAATATTTTGACCATTTTTAAGCTACTTATAGACAATTGAAATTTTCAATTTTTCTAAGTATTTTTTTTTTAAATAACGATAAAAAATTTTTGGCCGGCCAGAAAATCTTGAAAATTTAATACAAGGTTTCTTATAAGTTTTTCTTAAAGTGATAAAAAAAAATCCGAAATCGTTAATTTTACCAGTTATTAAGATTGCCATTTTCTTTACGTGATTAGATTTTCAAAATATTTTGACTTTTTTTGAGCTATTTATAGACAATTGAAATTTTCAATTTTTTTTTATTTTTTTTTTATAAATGTTGATAAAAAAAATTTAGCTGGGACAAATTACTTGAAAATTTAATAGAAGGGTTCGCATAACTTGTTCTAACTCTCATTCAAAAATTATAAAAATACATAGGCACAATTTTTTTTTATTAGCATTTGAAGTTCAAATATTGACAAAAATTCGTCAAAATCATGAATATTTTTCATTATTTGGTAGTTAAAAATTTATAAATATTTTACTATCAAAATCTAAGAATTGAAAATTTAATACTATGCTGTCCATAAGTTAAACTTAGAATAATTATAAAAAAATTTGATGATTATTCAATTTAAAAAATTTTACGAGTGTTTAAAGTTTTAATTTTAATTTGAAATCAAAAATACACGTGTAAAATAACTTTTTACTCATAAATAATTTTCGATTTTTGTTATTTTTAAAAAATTACTTGACGTAAGATCTTGAAACTTTTACACTTAAATGTTTGAATTTGTTTCAAAATATAATATTTGACAATATTTAAATATAATATATCTTAGACTGACAAATCATCTCCGTTCAGAATTGTTTTTCGCATACAATGATACCTATCGGCTATCATTGCATTCAAATTTAACCTTCCCTAGTCCGAGGTCCATCCCACCCCCTAATGTACAGCAGAGCGATACTCACTTACCCGCTTTTTTTTTTCATTTAATTTTAATGGTTTAATTTTCTTTTTGATTCAATATAATTGAAATTTTTTATCCTTAATTATTGAAATATAATGATAAATAGATTAAGATTATAAAACTACTTACAATATTTTATTTTAATAACTATTTCAAGTTAGGTATACCTATTTTTTTTTTTAGCAAATATTGATTGATTTTTGCTTTAATAACTCGAAAACAAATAGCTGTAAAAACTTGAAATTATCACCAAACAGTTAAATATTATTTTTAAAATATGTTTATTCGTTTTAAGGTATTTAAAATTATACATTTATTACTTGCAGTATGCTATTACAATATAAAATAGAACTACGTGATAAACTACACTATGCATAATACGCCGTAAACGAACAGGTCGGTTTGCAACGGATATAAATATACTTACTAATTGCATAAGCATAAGACATCTGACATATAATTTATAAATTTTTAATAGGACTTAATATAATAATAATATTACGTATACATTTTATAGTTCAATTGTTCAATAGTTATCTAAGACAACTTACTTCTTTTACAATATATTTGCTTACTTCCTACAAATTGTCAATGTATTAATAAATAAATAATAGCAGATACATGCCATTGAACGCATTTACTAATGTGCTTTTAAGTTTTAATCCAAAAAATATTTATTTAATGTGGGTGACTACTGACTATACACAGTATACAGCAATTAAACGCGGCGCGATCGGTTCGCGCCTCCACGACCGTACCGGCGTTCGGCGGCAAACACGACCGCCGACAGCGCGCATCCGACCATCCATACGACCATGACGACTCTGAACTGTTTGTAACTAAGCGGCGACGGATTACCGCCCCTACGAGGCTTTATCTCATACACTTGCTCGAACGTTGCTGGCGAAATGCGGACCTCGGTCACCCGGCTCAACCAATAGTCAATCAGCCCACTCTCGAAAATCCGCTGGATGACCAGGTTGGCCGGTTTCACGTACGGTGACCGCTTGGCGAACCCGAACCCGATGTAAAACTGGTTCATGCACGTCCGGCCGGTCCGCAGGTTGTTCAGCATGGACACCGGCACATCTTCCGATTCCATGAAGTGTTTCTCGTACAAGCATTTGGACAGAATCGCGTACCGGCCACGCTTCAGTCGTCTGATCCGGTCATCTACACTACGTTCGGGTAAAAACCGCTTGCTGAACTCCACATGCAGCGGATTCTGCGCAAGTTTCATGCAAAAATTGTTGTTTTTGTTGTTGTAATTAATTAATATTTATAGAGGTATCCGCTAAATGCAACATTGTTGTAGAAACAAGTATAATAATAATTAATATTACCTATTACTCATAATTTGTGGTACAGCACTATAGTTTAATAGCTATATATATATATGTCGCAAGACGCAAATAAACATTACTTACCTATTGGCAGGTTTTTCGGGCGCATATCGATTCCGCCGATTTTATATCGATTCCGCCGGCTATTAATTCCGCCGGCTACCGTTTATAATATCTACATATTGATTCCGCCGGCTACCGTTTATAATATCTACATATTGATTCCATCAGCTACTGTTTATCCTCCCCCCCTTGTAATTTATAAATGTATTTTAAAAAATACAGTACTACATAATATAATTATACATTTATAAAACTATTATTACCTATAATTTTATACAATAATTTAGACTACCTATACACATTTTAATATTTTATAATATATTCACATAAAAATTGTAAAATTGTAATATTATTATTTTTTTTTAGATTCTGAACGGAGTGATGAATGTATTGATTTTACAATGATGTGTTTTTTTTTTTTTTTTTTTTTTTTTTTTATTTTTTTTTTTTTTTTTGTGTCTGACGACAACATTTGGAGCAGTAAAAATGCTTCGATTTTGGACTTCAGCCCCTCTTTGAAAAGGAAATCGGATCTAGTTGGTACTTTGGGGGGTCAAAAGTTAAAATTTTTCAATATTTTTTAAATGAGTCGGGAAAAACATAAAAAAAATGACGGAAAAACGGGATTTTTTACGCACAACCAGTTTTCGACAAAATCGAATTTTTTATTTTGCTATAACTCAAAAACTAATAGATGAAAATACTTGAAACTTTCACCAAATGTTTATATTAGCGTTCTCCATACATAGGTAAATTTTCAAAGAATTTTGACTTTTTTCGAGCTATTTATAGACAATTGAAATTTTTAATTTTTTTTAGTATTTTTTTTTTAAATAACGATAAAAATTTTTTGGCCGGCCAGAAAATTTTGAAAATTTAATACAAGGTTTCTTATAAGTTTTTCTTAAAGTGATAAAAAAAAATCCGAAATCGTTAGTCACAATTTTTTTTTATAAGTGCTTAAAGTTCGAATTTATACGAAATATGTCAAAATTGCGAAAATTTGCAAGTAATTTTGTGGTTGAAAAATCGTAAAATTTTTTTCTTTTATAACTAAGTTTTGAAAACTTGGTACAAGGTTTTCCATACATTTTTCTTCAATTATCTGTAAAAAAAACTCTACCGGATTCAGACAAAAATTTTTTATGAGTGTTTGAAATTTAAATTTTTACAAAACCTCATTAAATAACGGTTTAGCCTCAAACGATTTTTGATATTTGTTGTTATTCAAACAGTATAAGTCGTAAATACTTGAAAATTTTACCAGTTATTTAGATTGCCATTTTCTTTACGCGATTTGATTTTCAAAACATTTTGACTTTTTTTGAGCTATTTATAGACAATTGAAATTTTCAATTTTTTTTTATTTTTTTTTTATAAATGTTGATAAAAAAAATTTAGCTGGGACAAATCACTTGAAAATTTAATTGAAGGGTCCACATAACTTGTTCTAACTCTCATTCAAAAATTATAAAAATACATAGGCACAATTTTTTTTTATTAGCATTTAAAGTTCAAATATTGACAAAAATTCGTCAAAATCATGAATATTTTTCACTATTTGGTAGTTAAAAATTTATAAATATTTTACTATCAATAGCTAAGAATTGAAAATTTAATACTATGCTGTCCATGAGTTAAGCTTAGAATAAATATAAAAATGTTTGAGGATTATTCAATTAAAAAATTTTACGAGTGTTTAAAGTTCTAATTTTAATTTGAAATCAAAAATACGCGTGTAAAATTACGTTTTACTAATAAATAATTTTCGATTTTTGTTATTTTTAAAAAATTATCAAACGTTAGATCTTGAAGCTTTTACTTAAGTGTTTGAATTTGTGAATTTTTTTCAAAATAGAATATATGACAATATTTAAATAGAATATATCCTAGACTGACAAATCATCTCCGTTCAGAATCGTTTTTCGTATACAATGATACCTATCATTGCATTCAAATTTAACCTACCATAGTCCGAGGTCCACCCCATCCCCTAATGTACAGCAGAGCGATACTCACTTGCCCGCTTTTTTAGATTATGTATAAATGTATTTGTAAACGTAAAGTAGAATTGAGTTATTTCTGTCTTTAATATCAATTCAACTTGAAAAAAAATTTTGCACATATTTTATTTTATTATTTTGAAATCAATGTTTCAAGGCGGGCGGCATAATGCGTACCTAGTAGTGTGTGACTTCCTATAAATATATTTTATTGCTGCGACGATCTACGAAGTCGTGATCGACGCGTTATCGATTTACGTAGCTGTCGTCAGTCGCTTGAACAACACGGAAAGGCGCAACGCGTCCTCCGTGCCGTTTATAAAAATTATTCTTTATTCTCAAAATCTCAATTATTATTCAAAATAGTTAATCTTGGAATACAGTCCACATATATACGAATAATTACATTTTTCTTATTTATTTATTATCCTTGCTTACCGCGTCCTAACAATTCTTATTATATACTATATAGTATATATTTTAAAATAAATATACAAGGGGATAAACAGTAGCCGGCGGAATCAATATGTAGATATTATAAACGGTATCCGGCGGAATTAATAGCCGGCGGAATCGATATAAACCTTTTTCCTAAACAGGTAGTTTCGGCGGAATCGATAATTCCCCGGTTTTTCACGTACGTAAAATTGGTTCACCCACTTTAGCGTAGCGACTCAAAGTTTTCACCGATACTTTGCGAATTTACTGTGAGAATTTGAAAATTCACTCAGAATTTGTGAGTTACAAATAAATAAAAGTGGGTAGGCAACTTCACGTAGCCCATCGTCGCTCTAAAATTTCGAAACGCATATCAAAAGATGCATCGAGATTCGTAAGAATTATTTGCAAATTAATTTTTAAAATTTGCAAGTCCACCTTTCATCAAAAAAATTCACCTTATTATCGTAAAGTTGGCCTACCCATGTTGTCTTAAAACTTTGAAATTGATTAAGCCGCAATAAATTTTGTACACATCGGAACATAAACACAATGGTTATTGTAGTGTTGACTGTTGGTGAAATAGTGCAACAATTCAAAATGTTGCCTTCGACATGCAATCATTAATCATTATATTATGTTTGATTTCTCGAACTAAAATTTCGTACTCTAGATTGTTAGACTGCGAGAATTAATGTAATTTCTATTATAAACGCTAAAGAGTGGATGAATCAATTTCAAGTACCTGAAGTACCTACATATTTTTCACCGTTTTCTGTCGACTCGTATGAATATGACGATAATACGATATTGTAAATATTGATATATTGTAATTTATGAGTCAAGGCTTGGAAACTTCTAGACTTGGGCTTAAGTAATACGTTTATTTTGGATCGTTCAATGAATAGTAGTGTCAGATAAAATCATAAAAGACCTAAAATATTTTTTATAAGTACCTATATTATATATTTATAATAAGATTCTAAATTCAAAATTTTTAATTTTTATATTTACGCATTATTAGCTTATATCAGGAAAAAAATTATTTATAAAAATCAAAAAATATAATTATTAAATTAAAATACCTATATTTCACCAACATTGTGTTTTATATTTTTCTAGTTTTGAGCTCCTCGTCAACGACAGTCGACAAGTGACAACATTTATTGAATCATGATTTTGTTTTTAGATTAGATGACATTGATAGGAAACTTATCAGTATTCCATAGCATATTTACTGTAATTGACTTATTTGGATTTATTCTACACGATATTTTAATTTGATATAATTTCTTTAGATAAGCTAAGCTTACCTAACCTAAAATAAATTTAATAATTTAAATCTTAATCGACTCAACCAAAACTAATTAACAACTTATGAATAATATGTACACTTTACACGTACATTTTTTATATTTGTATTATTTTAATAATTATTACAAATTAAATAAATTTAATTTTTATATTAGGTATTTAGGTATATATTATTTAAAAATAATCAGAAAACATGATATTTTTTAACTATCTAGCCTCTAGCGTATATAATTTATAATTATATTTTATATTTCTTAATGCAAAACACAGATTTATAGTCTATAGTACAATTAAAAATAAATAAATATGTATATTTTGGTAAAAATAGTTTTGTTTCCAATAATTTAATTAACAATTTTTTTTTTATTAAATCAGAAATCTATAGTAGCTATATATAGTTAGCAGTTAGCTAGTACTGGCTCACCAGGACACAAGAAGATTTCCCGGCGCAACCATGAAAATCTAAATATTATTTTAGCCCCTCAAGAAAAATTGAAATTCATTCTTACTATGTAAAGACTATAGGTTAATGTGTCTGACACTGTCTGTTAAAATAAAACATGATATTTTATTATTTCAACATTAGGTCATTGGAACACAAATAATTATATGTAATTTATTTTGCAGAAATCTATTTTTATTTTATGTACATCGTATATTATTCTATTTAATATCTATATATAATCGTCGTTGCCATTAATTTCCACTGCAGCGGAAAGCTTTTAAAAATATTAACTAAATAGGTTATAGATAACGAAAATATTTCGTCGATTATCGTAAATAATTTTCAATATATTATTATTATTATTATTTATCTTTGACAGTATGACCCGCTGGTCGCTGCATGGTTGCATAATGCACACTGCAGTGCATTTTTTAAACTAGTAAATTAGATGATATAAATGTCATCAAATGAAAACATTTGTCACCTAGTTAACTTTATTTTTAAAGACTGGATGACACATAATTTTTAAAAAAATAATTTTTATATAATGTAAAAAAAATAATTGGGTAATGAACACTAATTTGTAGTACCACTAGTACCTAGCTACATAATAATATCATCATACTATTGATAATAAATACAAAATGCATTTATTATAGTATAAAATATGAGAAAATAAGTTATAATATTTCTTAAAAAATTTTAACGATAAAATAAATATAAAATTCCAATATGACGTGTAAAAATAATCATCAATAACGATTCATTGTTATTTATTACATGCGTAGTTCCGTGGACCGAGACAGCTCATTCCTCACGGTAATGCGGTATTGTAGGTATACAACATTAAATATTATAGTATTTATATTGCATTCTTTTTTGTTTACACATATGATACGATATATTTTTATAATAGAAAATCATGGTTAAAAATTTAACATAGACGACCAACTTCCGTGTCCATCACAGACCCAACAGGAAAATTATATTATTATTTAAAAATAAGCAGCTCTACAAAATTGTATGCAAAATTAATACAAGCATATACCACACTTGACACTAATACCACATAGTTGTGGACCAGAACGTGCTGTATCATTCCATACTACTCATACTATATTAAAAACCAATAAACTATAAACAATCTTGATATTCGAAGGATATCACGATGTATATTGGCATATTGCTTTAAATAGTACTGAAACAGCAAATTTTGAATTCAAACCAGCAGTGGCTAAGTTTTCAACAATAAAGGAACGATGTTAAAATTTTCTAAACTAAGAAATCGAAGAAATATATAAAAATCGTTCATTCATCAAAAATGTTTTTGAATAATATAGTATAATATATTAATAAGTTTACCTAAACATAATTTTGTAACATATTGATAATTCAAGTTTATGGAATAAAATTAGTAAAACAATTGCTTAATTATACAAATATTAAAAAAATTAATAAAAATTAGATTTTAATGATTAATATAATTTAATATTGTGGTTTCTTTTAAATTTGGAATAATTCTTTTTTACCAAGTCTTATCATTTATTTTTAATAATTATTAGAGGCGAGCATAAAACTATTCTATAGGTAATATAGGTTCTGTAGTTGACTATTTATTTTAAGAATTTTTTTTCACCTAGTAAAAATTCCTTAAAAAATGCATTATTGCACCATAGTTAACTGGTAAACCAGACATAATACTTTTAGATTTTTCACAGGGGGTAATGGGTATGCACTATAATATCGTCCATACCTATGCAGCTTGAGTAATTTATAATTTACTAGGGCTGTTATCAAATTTAATAATAAGGTCATATTAATCATAATATCTATGTTTTCCCACTTATTTTTCTATATATTTGTAATTTAAACTTTAAAGTTAGTTATGGGATTATGGCTTATGAGCATATAATTAAAAATATTACAGTTTTAAGCTTAGTTTCTTATTTTTATAGTGTATTCATATATTATTATCATAAGTCAAAATTATCAACTACTTTCATTTGAAGTATTTGTTTTTTTTTTTCCATTAATTGGTTAGGTGTTAACATTTTAAGGAGGTGAGTAATATTTGATACTTTTGAATAGATCATTGTGTCTTCTGCAAATAAATAAAAATAAAATAATATGTACCTATTGTAATATAAGTATTACGATTACGTAAAGCCAATTCCACGTGGAAACAATTCTAATAAAATAAAACAGTGTTTGTGTTTTTAAAAGCAATTTATATAATTAGCAAATTACGCTTGTGATGGGAATATTTATTTTTTTGCTTATTATTTTATTATAATATGACTTGGTATAATATTTATAATGGGTATTATGTTCCCACAGTAATGAATCTGCTGATAAAGCCATTTTTAACAGACGGTCGACAGACTAAGTTGACTGACAGGTTAATTGTTAGTCTATAATAAATACATCAAGTATTATTCCAATGTAATTTCATGTATATATATTTCATGCGAGTACGCGACATTCAGAGCATTTTTCTTTAGGAACATTTGTAAACATTATTTTAAGTGAATTTAATTAATTCAATATTATTTTAAACTAAAAATACATCCATAGATTATACTTATTATACTGATTATAGATTTACTAAAATTAAATAATTTTTTTTATATTGGATCTATTTTACCTGAAGTCTGGGTAACAATATTTTTTAAACAAAAGATATAACTAATAAATTAATATTATTTTTATTTTGAGTTCACTATATATATTAAAAATTACCTATACATAGTATTCATAGTAATAAATTGCACCAATAACCTAATTATACAAGAGAGATATCAAAATATTAATTATTTATTTAAGTATTTTGGATTATTAAACATTAGTTACCTATTACAATATTGTTTTGTTTAATTTTATGTAGGTTTATATGCACGGTTGTACGATGTATCTATCATGTAAATACAATATATTATATAAAGTTATACCCAGTGGCGGTTCTAGCGTATGGGTAGGGCTAGGCTAGAGTGGGCACTGCCCAGCTGCCCATACCAAAACTTCTGATGTCGTTTATTTAAAAATGTAATTTTTATAAAAAAATAAGATATTTTTTCATTTGACCTATCCTAACACAGTTTTCCATCAAACGCCGTGTTAAGACATATTTAAGATCTACCATGAAGAGTTCACGATTAAGCAGCCTTACACTGTTAAACTATTACGAAATGATACAGAAAACGCAAAAAAATTATTGAAAAGTCTAACTGATGCCTTTGAAGTATTTGTAAGCATGAAATACAGATAAATCCAATTTTCAATTTAACTTATACTATTTTTTTTTTAAATTAGTCTGAATTACTTTTTTGACAGTTAAATTTAAATATATTTAAATAAATATTATTATTACTTAAAAACTAAGGATTACTGTATTTTTTTATATTAAAAAACTTTATTACCTATTACCTACCTATGTATTATAATCAATATAAAGATTTTAAGCTACATACTATAATGTACCTACTGCTAATATTTAAGGTATTTGTGGAAACTGTAAGCATAAATATTTTATTTAAAAAAATGTGTGGGTATGAGGGGAGGAAATGAAGACTATTTTTCGCAGTTGAAACCTAATTATAAATCTACTGTTGCCAATATGAAAATATAGTCCTAGAACCGCGTCTGGTTAACCTCCCAAAATGGACACTTACAAACAGTGGACTTTTTTTTTAATCAAACTATAAACTTTTTGTAAGACATAAACTAAACCTTATCTGAATAGCGGACACTTTTAGAAAGTGGACAACTTGAATAGTTTGTATAATATTTAAACATTTTAATAATGTCGAATGAAAATATCAATATGTATGCCCTATAAAACTGTATAATTTATAAATGTATAGGTACAAACTACAGTCTACACTCTACAGTGTACACAAATACACAATATATAATTGTTTATTTGTACACTCGTCACTCAATGCCCTATAGTAATAGATAAGAACAAAGGTAGAAAGTCCCTAATTCACTGGCCCTATTTGCCAGTTATATAATTAATGAAATATTATTTTTAATTAAAACCCTGGTTCTCGTAAAAAACTTACACGTACCAACACGGAAATAGTTTATATTAATTTATGCGTTAAAAAAGAACCGTAAGTTCACGTTAGTATATTATCTTTTAAGTATACATATTTCAATTATTCAAAATTAATATCGATAGTTGAATTCCAACACACAACCATATAAACATCATTACAATCTTACCTGCATCTTAAGTATATACTTAAAAGGAGGAGGGTACGTAAGGCCCCAATGGTAATTCGCTTTTACCATGTCTTCAACTTCTAAAACAATGTCTGTGTACTCGGACGATGTGATAAATGAATAGAGAATGCTGGAAAACGAAGTAGACATGATGAATATAAATATACACCACCAATTGATCAAATGTCTAATTGGTCCCATTCGATAAGTACGTGGATTGTTTGTTAATAACATCATTCCGATAATCCAAAAAATGGTTGCTGATAACGAAGTAAATACTAAAAAAAAAAAAACAATTAGGTACGTTGTATATACATTTTAAATATATTTTTACACCAATAAAGTTAAATTCAATTAAATAAAAAAATTCATAAGACCCTTTCAAGTATAATTAATATATTTACGAAAAATATATATTCAATCCTACCTTAAACTGAAGATTCATAATAAACAAAATAATATTATAATATTTCTGAATAATGAATATTTAACGTTTTTAATAAAAATTATTGGATAAACAAAAATTATTTTATGATCAATACAGATTGGATATTTTTAATGGGAATGTAATAATGTAATATAAACTGTATATTTTAATTTCAGATGTCGTTATCGTATTTTAATTGAATAAGCTCTATTTACTCTACTATAGGTATTAGAAAATAAAATCTGGCTTACTGATTCAAATAATAATATACAATTATCAGAGATCAAATAAAAATTACTCAAATTAAAATTAATAAAGATAGAACAAGACAAACAAAAAAAAACACTTAAATAAAAATTATAAAATAGTAGTATTAGATTATTTTCCAGGATAAATAGTATACCTACTTGTAAACATTAAATCCCAAAACCACGGAGATATAAAAATGTTATTACATAACTGTCATAACTATAAAGTTTAAAGTTATAACTTATAGATAAAATATCTGACGTTAAATACTGAATACTGTATAACTATAACGTATTATATTATACGTAAATAGAATAAAACCGTACCTACTATTAAAGAGAGGTTAACACATTATAATAATTTATTTTTATTATAATAACTTATTATATTAAAAACGTATAGAAAAGTAAATGATTCATAATGAACTGGATTTGGAGGTTGGAGGAATTGCATATTGTTCTATAATATATTATGCTATCGATTTATGACAGACCAAGATAGAACAAACGATGGTAAGCTAAAAAAATCAAAAGTTTAAAATGTATATTTCACATATTTCATTAATTTTCATACGCATAATACTATTATACATATTACCTATTTAATATTTTTTGAATAAGACAATTCATTTTTTATTTTTCAAAACCAATTTACTCGTATTTTTTAATTTTACCAAAATAGTTTATTCGATATCATTTTTTTTTATAAAATTTGAGAGACACCGATTTTTATAGCGATTGTATCTTATATCCGTGAGTCTTATAAAGTTATAAGCGGCATTCGCGGTTGTGTATATTTTAGAGTATATAGGTATACATAGGTACTTAATATTTAAAAGTAATTATGTTTAGTTATAAAGTCTATAACGTAAAGATAAGGTTGTATTACGTGACATAAATACTAACCGTTAATATTTGCATAGCCAATTTTTTTTTGAATGCAAGCCAATATCCATACTGTAAATGTTGTCAACGTTGCAGAAAATAAAACTAATAACCACAAACTTAACGGGAACGGTTTAAACAGCAAGTCCCATTTTTCTCGCAGCGGCCGGGGCTTGGGGACTAAAAACTTTAAACACGTCAATGTCCAAAATTTAGACATGTCTACGAGCTTAAATTTTATATGGTCAGTCCAAAGCGAACAAAATGACACATCAACTTTTTTAGTGTACAACCATTTGAGTGCACCACCGGTTATTGTATTGTTAGACCACACAGTCCCCCATTTATCTTTGTCATCAGACGTGTATGTATCCCATGTGAAGTTCAATCTTGTAGCGATTTCTTTAAATATACTACATTCGACTCCATACGATAAGCCTGTTTTAAAGTATACTTTTATCTTTTACTGAAGTTTATATTCGGCACTTTATAAATGGATGTATAGTACAACATAATATACCTATTACCAATACCTATACCTATAGCGTAAGTTCAAACAGTAGTCAGTAGTACAATTTCGAATATGGGATTATGATTTTAGATATCTTATCATTTATCAAGATTTAAATACTTGTATTTAATTAAAAAAAAAAAATACGACAAAATGTGTCCACTTACTACAGTGTTTTGTACTTTATGGTTACTTGCGTGTCCATAAGTCATAGAGCAATGTAGATGTTTCCGTCTTTATATATTTCTTTATAAAAATAAAACTTTTACTACACGAATTATTATTTTTATATTGGAACATTATATTATTTATATTCTTGTGTACAAATATTTGAACAGAAATGTTCTTTAAAGAGGTAAAATATGTGTAAATCCGAATTATAACAAATGAAGGACACTTCAAAGTTGCATCTTGGACAGCTTAAAATATTATATACATTAGCGTAAATAAATTTAACAAAAAAATAAATGTTTATAATTTTTTACTTATTGTGTATACTCGTAAGTAATATTATAGTCTAAAATTAATAAAATAAAATTCAAATTAAACTATTTTTTTATACAATTGAATATTTTTATGACGGAAATAACTTTAAAAACGTTCGAACTTTTGCCATAATATATGAACTAGGTGTCTAGGTATACACGGAAGGTTAGGAAACTAGGCTATGCATGATCTTTTTATAACATACTCACTTATTTTTCCCGTTCCATTTTCTTTTATCACACTACTAAAAAATGAATTGTTATAAGCCAATAACTTAATTCGTGTCTTATGAAAGTTTTTTACTTTTTGTTTTCCTTGCAAGTCCTAAAATGAATCGTACAAATAATTGTAAAAGTAAAACATATTATACTATTATAATATAATTTATATACTAAGAAAAGGATAATATAGTTGAAGGTAAAAATATACAAATTGGAAAAATAAAATAAATTTCTTGGCTGCATTCTTTTTCTAAATCTAAACATAACAATATTATTATTATGTTATACAAAAAAATCATGAATTTATAATTCATTAAATTAAATAGTACAATATTCCATATAACATGCAGTAAATATTGTGAAAATATGTAATAAATTTGCAAAAAGTTAAATTTTAAAATAAGTAAAAAAATAGTACAATTAAATCATTATTTAGATATAATTAATAGAATAATTTATTTATTAATTAAGTATAAAATAAAATAATATCTAATAATAATAATTAGGAATATCAAATAGATATAAGTTACAAGCTCTTAATAATTAATATTTATATTTTATAATAGCTAAACCTAATGAGCACAATCAATCAATTGCGAAACGGCATAGGTAGGTACGTTGTAGAAATTCTTGTGATATTGTAGAAACATTTTGGAGACGTTTTGAGTACCGTTTAAGACGCGAAGAATTGAAATATATGTAATAGGATTGTATGCAGTGATAGTCATGTCATATTAAACTACGAGTATTGCTGCTACCATTGATTTTAGAATATTCTAAAATCTATGCTGCTACACACCGACAAGTCAAAACTAAAATAATGAGTAGTGACTAACACATGCAACCTTGGTACCACGGTTTCAATTTCATCAATTCAAAACTCTACTGTGTAGTATTGTACTGTGTTATATTGTGTTAAAATAATGTGTAGTGTGTATTCTCAAATACATACGTCATTATCATTACTGTTGTAATTATTATATTTTAATAAAATCGTATAAAAACAATTATTATATAATAAATAATAATATTATATTATATATTACAATAATAATTGCAAATTTTACTAATAATAAATTATTGTAATAATTAATTAAATAAGTATTCCCGTTTAAATTTTATTAAAATTTCTAATTCCGCAGGAGTTCATATTAAGTATATACTTAATATAGGTATTATTATGTTTAATATAGTTTTAAATTTTTAATATACGTACCTAGTCATATTTTTAGTATTAATATTAATTATTGAAGAATAACAAAATAACAAAAAAGATTTATGATAAAACGTTATAATACGTTTAAATATTTAATATCAATATCTCATACAACTTTGAACTTAGCTAATAAAAAAATACAGTAACTTTACCCTGAACTATTTTTTTTTATTTTCCAGTTAATAAACTATAAAAGAATACAATTTTTGATCCGTAGGTCATAAAATTACTTTTATATACTTCAGAATAATTTTCAAGCTTTCATGATTTAAATAAAATTTGTAAAAAGTTAATTATGAATGCTTATAAAAACAAATTTTGACTGTGTTTAGTTGCTGTGAAAAAATTATCAAAAAAATTGATTTTAAATTTTAAAAGTTTTTTTACTTTGAAACAAAAATGTTATTATACATATATAAATTGAAAAAAAAATCAAATAACTATAAATAACACAAAAGAACCAAAATATTTTGAAAATTAAATAATGTTTAGTAAATGATTAATTGAATATGTTGTATGAATTTCAAGTCTTAATTATTTATTTTTGAATTATGACAAAAAATAAGATCGCTTGATCAAAAAAAGTTTTGCATAAACATTTCCATTTTTGCACTCTTATTTTTCACGAATAATTTGAAAAATACTTTTCTAAAAGAATTTTAAATTTTAATCTCTTAAACTATTAAATAAATACAATTTACTACCAGAAACAAACTTTGATATTGAAGATTGAACCGTATAAAATTACTACTGTTTTGCTCAGAATCTATAAAATAAATTATTAATCTAACTTATTTGTCACTTCACTAAGAGTAGGTAGGTACTAGGTATCCGTAATAATTGGTTTACATAAAACCTATTATATATTTAAATCATACTTATTTGACTAGAGAAATTACAACATTAATGTTACTATTCTATACACATCTAATGTACAATACAGTTTTATACCTATCATATGTATAATATAATAGATACTGAATAGTCGCTTTAAAATTTTAAATATTTTAAATATACTTACATGTCTAAACCATTGGTCATGTTGCTTGGAAATAGGAACGAATTTCTTGAAGTATATGCTCATTTGATAGACTGATTCTTTTTGTGGATATACATTTATAAGTATAACATCTTTATAATTGAAGTATGAGGGTGAATACTGAAACAATGTAATAACTGATTAACAACTTCATTAAATATTTAGAGCGCTATTTTTGTAATAATATAAATAGGAAATAGCAATGTGTATCCTAAGTCCTATTTTTTTTGTGATCAAACATAACACATAGAAGTTATATACATGTTATTGATATAAGTATCAAGTATCACTAATATTAATTGTTACATGCCTAATACATACAATATTTAAATGATATATATTATATTTAAAATTTTGTTCATACCAAAAATATTAACAAAGTAGGCACCAACTTGCACCTTTGAGGCTTTGAACTACTATTATTATGACTACACGGAAAAAAATATTTTACTATAGTAAAATGTGTATAGTTTATAGAAAAACGCAAAAGTTAGCATACTTACTTAAATTATAAATTATTGAAAGAAATTTCTAGTAATAAATAAGCAATTCATAAAACAAACTTCAAACTTAAATATTAATGAATAAGTAAATAAATAAATAGTACATAAATATTTAATACAATTAGTCTAGCCACAAGCCCACAAAGTATTCGAGTAGGTGATAAATAATAGGAAATTAATAATTATTATGAATATAAACTTACGAGATATATAAATATATAGTCATTGAATGTAATATCCATTTCATATATCAACGGACAACGAGTATAATACAACGATTGATCAATTATTTTAAATTTTGTACTGATTAATAATTTTGGATTCTGAACGGAGTGATAAATTTATTAATTTTACCATAAAGTGTTTTTTTGTCGTGTCTACTGTCCGTATATACGATAATTGATAATAAATGATTTAATACAAGATCCCACATGTCAATTTGTCATTGATTAGCATGTATACTATTATCAAAAATACATAGACACGCTTATATAATTCGCATTTGAAGTTCAATTGTTTTCAACATTTTTCAAAATCACGGAAGTTTTAAAGTAACAAGTATTTTGTAATAAAAATGTAAAAAAGATCTTTAATTATTAAAGCTAACATTACATATTTTAAATTTTAATGATGAATAACAATGTTAATTATTTTGTTATAAATCAAAAATATTATTTGTTAGAACTTAAAACGTTTACGTGTATTATGAATTTAATTAAAATAGTATTATTCAACTATATTTTCAAAATAATATTAATATTTTATATCAATTTTAAAATATATATAATAAGAACCTATACACACTATTTTATTGTATAAATCCGTAAAATATTTTTTGTACAAATATACATTATTGTACTGTAGTTAAATAATAATAATAAAAATAATAATATAATAAAATAAATGTATAATTTTTTAGTCAAATATCAAATCAACCTGCCATAATATTAATGGTGAAATAAATGATTTCAATAACATTATCCAAAAACATATCGTGAAGTATACTTAGTGATATAGGTTGAGTCTTAAGGTCAGAATCGATTTTTTATACCTATACAGGCTGAGCCTAAAACTATATAATATATTATTAAATTCAAATTTAATACATCCATTAAAGTGATCCACTCAATATATATTAATGTTTAACAGAAGTGGTACACACTTGCCAACCTTTTTTTCATCTTATTTCTTTATTCATTTTAAATTTCATTTTAAAATCTATTAGAAAATCAAAGAAACATATGCCCTATTTTATACATAAATTTTAAAATTTTAAATAAATTGAAATTTATCATTTCTGGCCTATACCTTTTAAATATACAATAACAAATATCGATTTCCAGTGTTCGTATAGAAACCAATAATATATTGTAGTATAATATGTTTGTATTATGCATAAAGTAGAAATATTGTACGTAATAGTTAATAAAAATATATTTGTTTAACATTTTAAGTCTTATTCGACCTAATGTTACTTAATGTACCACCACCATCTAGTAAAGACAATTCTGATAGTTTTAGTACTAAATTTGAACTAAAGAAAAAAATTGGTGAAGGAACGTTTTCCGATGTATGGCTTTGTGTACAACGAAACAACGGACGAGAATATGCGGCAAAAGTATTGAAAAAAAATTATGGATGTACAATCGACGCTGACACATGGAACTCTATATCCGAAGTGAATGTATCAAACTCGGTAGGAAAACATCCATTTTTAATTATGCTAGAAGCCGTATACCACGAAAAAGAAACAGGAAAAATTATTTTAGTGTCAGAACTAATGAAAAAATCATTATACGATATCATAGAAAACGGAGAATGTCCTCTATCAGATTATAGAATTAAAACTTATATGTATCAAATTTTAGAAGGTATAATTGTTTTGACAAACTATAATAATAACAACAATAATAATTAATTAGGACGTTTTGTAAAGGTTTAAGATATTTGCACGAAAATGGCTTTATCCATAGGGATATCAAGCCAGAAAACATATTGCTAAAATCGCGGGACAGGCTATTAAAAATTGGCGATTTTGGAACCACGTGTCATTACACTAGTGGCCATCCGTACACAGAGTACGTGGCAACTAGATGGTATCGCTCACCCGAGTGCTTGTTAACACGGGGTTGGTACAATTCAAAGATGGATATTTGGGCTACGGGATGTGTACTTTATGAAATAGCCACCGGTCACCCGTTGTTCGATGGTCAAGACGAAAATGATCAGATGGAAAAGGTTGACCGTGTATTAGGCAGCCCAGACCAAAGATTAATTAATAAATTCAAGAAACACAAATCCGACGTGTTCATCGCACGATACGAGATTAAACGAAATGAAAGAACCGCTGGAGTTGGACTGCATTCAGTGTACCAACCATATCGGCCGGCATATGAATTAATCAAAGATATGATAGTTTACGATCCATCCAAAAGGTACTCGGCAGATCGATTGTTACGAAAGGCATACTTTTATGATATTAAGAATACTGTGTATGAATATAAAATGAGAGAGTTTGAAAAATTCCTAAGAAATAAAACAATAATCAGTTTATCCAAGAACGAACAAATAGTAAGTTATTGTCAGTGTTTTAAAGTACCAATGTAAACGAGTCATTTATATTGTTATTATTTGAAGTATTCTTACCTACTTTTTCAAATATTTAAGTTGTATTATAACATTAAACTTTTTTCGCGTACCTATCTAATACATTTTATTTTGTAATATTATTTCGTAAACCGTAATTTTAAACATTAAAGTGATTGTAAAATAATTGTGATGTTATAATGCCGGATTTTAAACATAATATTACTAATCCTAAAATAAGAAAAAGTTTTAATCGAGTTATCGTTAGTTATAACACTTATAAGTTTAAGATATTATATTGTATAATTGTAGGTAATGATAAAGATTATCACCCTATCTAATTTTACAAATATCGATAAAACGTTAATTGACTTGTTATTGTGTAAACTACAGAAACGACTTATTTAAAATAATATAATATTAATGATATTAATTTTAACATTTTTTTTGAACTTTCCTAATTTAGTCCAACTCAACAATTAACAGACAATCTTCGTTAATTAAAAAACAAGGCCCAGGTGGAGATCGCTTACAAAATTTGCAGACACGTTCGGGAAATGCTGAAAAATTTGATAGATTACCTGATATAAATCAAAAAACAGAGCAAACTAAATTGGATAAAAATAAGTCAAATTCAAACAAAATATGTTCAAAGACCAATATGAAAAAAAAATTAATTACTCCAAAACCAGAAAATACCTACCAAGAAAATCAAAAACCAAATCTATCGAATAAATATTCAAAGACCAATACAAAAGATATTCCTTTAGTAAAACAAATGTTGACAACTTCAGTATCGACTTTAAACAAAGGCTCAGTAATAAAAATTGTTAAAAATAAATTGGTAAACCGTCCACCGTTCAGATGATAAAATAACATTTTTTTCTTTTAAAACAAAATTTCTTGAACACAATTTTAGCACAATTAAGCTGTTGTAAGTTGTATTTGAAAAACAATAATAACATCTAACGTAACATTTGTTGCGTTTCCTACCTACCAATTACCGTAAAATAAGAATTTTTATTTTTAAATTGTAAACAATATTTTACAGCACGCATAATTGGTATAGATAGCTATTTTATAGTTAAATATTGTAAATATACATTTAAATAATATGTGTCATTGTCTTATTCTGATTAATAACTACCTATATATTGATACCTGATAGAGAGGCTTCATTCATTTTGGCGAATGATTCAAAATTTACTTAAGTAGGGCATATATTATTTAGATGAAAAGTTTGGGAAAATGTATAAATTAATGAATAATAGATACCTAGTTAGAAAAAAATGGGTGTACCTACCTATTGTGTGTGAGTTATGAACTTGTGAATACATACTATATGGAACCAAAATGTACGTTGCTAGGGAAGTAACTTGCTTATGTCCTATATAACAATTTTTATAATATTTACTTTATATTTAAAGTACTGATATCGATCAGTTAGCTGAAAATCTTTAGTTTCTTAAAATGGTAAGAAAAACATATAATTTCACAAAAATTTCACCTAAATTATATATATAAATATATAAAATAATATAAGCTTGCCTAAATTATATGTTATTTTGGGTGATTTGCCAAAATAAAAGTCGTCCCAACAAAGCCAAATGTTAAATTAAGACAATAAATTATGCAACATATAATTTCAATAGATAAATAACATTTAACTAGATAATATTATTTATAACAATTACAAATTAAAATATTATATTTACTTATTTTTTAATAATATTATAGCCTATATATATATATACTATATTACTATGTAGGTTTATTATTAAATAATTTTAGTAATTAATAGGTAATTATTATTAAAATAAAATTTGAAAATGTTTTCTTTATTGTATGAACATCTTCCATTAATGCTAAATTTTAGGTACACTAATCATGCGTAAAATATGTGTTGTCTCTGTTTGAAGTGTTTGAACAAGCACATACAAAGAACAAAGCATTTACTTTTAGCACCTACCATAATTATAGTGTTAATATTAGGGTAATTATAAATATAACAATATTATCTGTGTTTTCAAAATATTTTAATTTTAAAGCTAGTTAAAAGTAGTTAAACATTTTATGGTATATCTTTTTTAGTTTATCTGGCACGTACTGACGTACTCCGTACAAACGAGGAATGCGGATATATTAGTTTTACAATGATTGCAAATAGTTTTTATTTTTATTATCACGTTTTGAAGCAGATTGAATTTTCTCCAATCATCGGTATTATGTATTAAATAATATTAATATAAATGAATGCATTTTAAAATTTACAATAAATGCACAATTCTAAAATTCTAATAACTTGCTTGAAGCAAGTTGCTTCGTAATAAAAATATCAACAAAACATTTCGATGTGCTTTAGATAATAATCTTACCATAAAATTGTATAATATGTCAATTCACTTTCATTTTAAAAATAACAAAGTAAAATAAATTAATGTGAATATAAAATTTGTTATAGATATTGTATGCTTGTAAGACAGGGACAACACATATGCAGGTGGCATCTTAATCAAAGAACTGTGTAATATATTATAGTATACGCGTATACCATATTTATAGTTTAAAAATAGATATATTATATACAATAACATTTGTGGGTGATCTAGGTTTACGCACATTTACTAAAATTATAATTTATTTGCATATATTTTCACAACTCGTTTGCGTAAAAATTATACACAATATAGATACTTTCTCAATATTAAAATGTCTATGGAAAGCTGTTTATGGAAATTCGGTTTTCCAGTGCCAAATAATATTGAGTTTTAATTTGAATTAGATAAAATGTATAATATTATGATACAAAAAAATAATAATAATAATTAGAAAAGTTTAACAATCAGGATGAGCAATTATAGTTATTCATTTTAATTTGCAAAAATATTATTTTTTATCTCTAAATGTTCCAGTGGAAAATATACAGCAAACCAAAAAAAAATAAAATAAATTTGTTAAGGCCACATGTAGAAATCTACCTAAAAATTATTATTTTTATACTTCCGTGCCTAATAATTTATTATACCCGACAAATCAATATAGTGCTAAATGATTCAATGTACCTTCCTACCTACCTATACAATATACATCATACAGCAGGAAGGAAGAACTTTAAAATTGATTTATGAACACGTTTTGTCGATATGGATTTATTTAACAATATATTTATTATTGCTAAATGCTAATACATTTATTTATCTTCTAAAAAACAAAATATACTATACTGGCACGTGAAATAAAAATTAGTAAGGTTTTAAATTCATAAGGACTAATAGGTATATAATATTATTGGAAAATAATATGGTGATGTGACTGTACCTACCTACTCGTATGAACGCAAAGCGTATTATTGCAAAAATCAGTTGTAACCAAATTTCGGCGGGTGGGCGGTGGCTTTGGTGAGGAGAAGGACACAGAAGCTAAACTTACTTTGATAAACGGCTTAATGTACTTTCTATCCTGTACGACGACCACCAACATCCTCTCGGCCGCATCACTCCTGAAATACTCGAAATACTTATCGATCGTTTCCAGATGACGTCCGACAACCACGTAGGCAGAACAGAACACCGAAACGTTACCGGACGCGACCAACGCGATCGTCCTAGCGGGGACGTCCTGCACGGCGGACGGACGTCCGCCCGCACCGTCGCTATCCCGCTGCGAGAAGAGCATGGCCACTATGTCGGCCGCCCCGGTGGTGTCGTCGGCGGCCACTTTCAAGCACCGTTGCAACGGTCCGAACGTTTTATTCACGTACGCCGTCAACGTAGCCGCGGTCAACCGGTGTGGCCAGTCCGGAGCGTATGGAGCCAAGCGTCCTGTAGCAGACACCAGAATTCCGACCAACACGGTGGCGGTAAACGTCGTCAACCGTCGCATTGTAATCTGTAAATATCCAGCGATAAAAGTATTGCCGTAAAAATGTCGGTCAATTTTACGTAAACTTGAGCAAATTTGTTTTTATAGATTAGTTGTAATTATTTAAATTAAATATATTATTACTACATAACTCAATAGTATTATTATCGCCAATAATTATGTAATTAAAATGTTAAAGTTATAATTAATAACATACATTATTATTATAGCGGGAAAACTTTAATACCTTAAAGGATTAAAATATAGTGAGAGATGACATTGAAAAATGAACAAAAAATCTAAAAAAACTAAAGTTAAAATAAATTTAAATTTCAAAATATTTTAAAGAATTATAGCCTATAAGTATTTAAAAAAATTAATGTCCATATTATTTTTTTGTTAAATCATCAGTCAATCGTAATAAAAATTGCAAATCCTGTTCTTACCAATATTTTTGTGACTTCATAAATTGTGTAATTTATTTAAATATATGCACATTATTCTAATATCTATCATCTTAATTTATCTTTATAATACTACGCAACACATCCATCTGTACTATCAAATATTATAAAATTATGAAAACAACTGAAACGTGTGGGGTCACAGGGTCACTCAATAGTCATTTTTATGAATATTAAAATATTAAATTAAAATTTATTCAGTAGAATGTACATAAAATGAGTTTTCGTTTATTCTCTAGTATACGTAATTTATATTATATTATTGCATACCTGCATCAATTTAGACAAATTTATAGGGAGCACAAACGTCGATCACCCACAGAACGGTGCTATTGTGTTAGTTTCGGTTTAAATGAGCACTTGATGGATAATGTTAAGCGTACTTACTAAGTTACACGCGGTTATAGATAAATTGCAAACAGTCAAGTTCGAGTAAGCAGTGTATAGTATAATAATAATACAGTTATGGCTGAGCGTCTTTATAAAAAATATTATATTTTTACATTAAGGCTCACTGTAGTCATACAAAAAGGGTAAAGGTACTTCAAACTACGAGTCGGACAGCTGCATAAATATTAAAACGCAATCATTCTTAAAATAATATTCAATCTGAATATTATACTTGCAAGGTTTTTATTTTTTTTTACCACTCTATTTTATATTTATATTCATATTTTATTTACTCGTATAAGTTTGAGGAGATTGAATAATGTAATCAAAGAACTCGTACCTAGGTATAAGTGTTAAATATATTTTTTTTTTCAGTGAATGTTATAATTACAGTCTACAATATTTTTCTATTTTGTATATTAAATTGAAATGGTGTAGTTTATTATTGTTATCATCAGGGTTAGGTCATTCAAAATTGCCGACTGAAATTTGAAATTACTAATTGTTGTTAACTATTAAATTACTTTTACTTACATGATTATAAGTACCTACTATAAATTTTTAATTTCTTTATTATCTTATATGTTTCAATTTTTAGTTTTAGTTAAATTTGAAGTTAAAACATCTAACTTATTATTTTTAATTCATATTAGAATGAAATAAAGTCAACAAACTTAAAAATAGATAGTTATTATAATTCACCATTAATGATTTATTATTAAATTATTATAAAACAAGTAAAAGTATTTAAAAAATATTATAATAAATGCCTCAATTTATTTTTTTATACGCACAAAAATATTTATTTATTTTTAATTTTCATACGACTTTCTTCATAATTGAATCCTGTGATGTTTCAGCGTTGCCCATTTGTGTTTTGTGTACAAGATCATCGATATCTAAACTCAAGTCAACTAAGTTGATTATTATTATTTATAAGTTATAACATATAAATATATAAAAAAAGCGGGTAAGTGAGTATCGCTCTGCTGTACATTAGGGGGTGGGGTGGACCTCGGACTATGGTAGGTTAAATTTGAATGCAATGATAGGTATCATTGTATACGAAAAACGATTCTGAACGGAGATGATTTCTCAGTCCAGGATATATTATATTTAAATATTATCATATATTCTATTTTGAAACTAATTCAAACATTTAAGTAAAAGTTTCAAGATCTTACGTTTAGTAATTTTTTTTAAATAACAAAAATCGAAAATTATTTATTAGTAAAACGTGATTTTACACGTCGTGTATTTTTGATTTCAAATTAAAATTAAAACTTTAAACACTCGTAAAATTTTTTAAATTGAACAATCCTCAAACTTTTTTATAATTATTCTAAGCTTAACTTATGGACAGCATAGTATTAAATTTTCAATTCTTAGCTTTTGATAGAAAAATATTTATAAATTTTTAACTACCAAATAGTGAAAAATATTCATGATTTTGACGAATTTTTGTCAATATTTGAACTTCAAATGATAATAAAAAAAAATTGTGCCTATGTATTTTTATAATTTTTGAATGAGAGTTAGAACAAGTTATGTAGACCCTTCAATTAAATTTTCAAGTAATTTTTCCCAGCTAAATTTTTTTTATCAACATTTATAAAAAAAAATTGAAAATTTCAATTGTCTATAAATAGCTCAAAAAAAGTCAAAATGTTTTGAAAATAAAATCACGTAAAGAAAATGGCAATCTAAATAACTGGTAAAATTTTCAAGTATTTACGACTTATACTGTTTGAATAACAACAAATATCAAAAATCGTTTGAGGCTAAACCGTTATTTAACGCGGTTTTGTAAAAATTTAAATTTCAATCACTCATAAAATTTTTTTGTTTTAGTCCGGTAGAGTTTTTTTTGCAGATAGTTGAAGAAAATTTTATGGAGAACCTTGTACCAAATTTTCAAATCTTAGTTATAAAAGAAAAAATTTTACGATTTTTTAACCACAAAATTACTTGCCAATTTTCGCAATTTTGACATATTTCGTATAAATTCGAACTTTAAGCACTTATAAAAAAAAATTGTGACTAACGATTTCGGATTTTTTTTTATAACTTTAAGAACAACTTATAAGAAACCTTGTATTAAATTTTCAAGATTTTCTGGCCGGCCAAAAAATTTTTATCGTTATTTTAAAAAAAAATACTTAAAAAAATTGAAAATTTCAACTGTCTATAAATAGCTCAAAAAAGGTTAAAATTCTTTGAAAATTTAACTGTGTATGGAGAACGCTAATATAAATATTTTGTGAAAATTTCAAGTGTTTACATCGATTAGTTTTTGAGTTATACTTATAGCAAAATAAATAATTCGATTTTGTCGAAAACTGGTTTCGCGTAAAAATTCCCGTTTTTCTGTCATTTTTTTTTTGTTTTTCTCGATTTTTTTGAAAACTGTTGGAAAATGTTTACTTTTCACCTCTATAATGCACCAAGGATATCCACTTTGCCATCGGAAACCACCCCCAAAGTTTGAAATTGAAGCATTATTTCGACTAGTTATGCTGTACACAGACACAAAAACAAAAAAACAAAAAAAAAAAAAAAAAACACACACATCATTGTAAAATTAATACATTCATCACTCCGTTCAGAATCTAAAATAAATTTTAAATATAAATGTAGGTAAACAAGGCTTGTAAAATTGTAAGTTTAAATTTACTATTTTTAAAAATAAATTTCAAATATATTTGTAGGTGAACAGGGCTTGTAAATTTGTAACTTTATATAGCCTCGATTATAACTGACTATAAATAGTTGTAACAAAAATTAAAATACATGGTTGAAAATTTGAAATTACCAGGGGGCTGCAGGTTTTAAATGAAAAATTAAAATTTACAACTCATGATACTTTCTAAGTACCAGTAAAATAGAATCGAATAAAATATGAAGCTTACTGATGATGGTATACTTATTTTCTTTTTACTAGCTTCAGATGGGTTATTGGGTGCTCCAAAATGTTTAACTTTGGTCCTCTTTCCACTGTGACATTTAATCTCATATTTTTTACGATAGTCATCATCAAAACTTGTTCTACAGTCCAAACACTCAAGTTTTACACGCTTTCGAGACTTATTTGTAACAGCCGACATTGAATATAAATTTTCGCAACAAAAAATAAAATAAATGCCTTGCACAGGAAAATCACTTGTGAAGTAAACACAAAATTAAGACACTGAATTGATACCGAATAAGATGTACGACAATTGTACAAACGTCAAACACACAATATTATTTTATACACGAATATACGATACAAAATATATTTATTTGTTGAATGTTTCTTCAAAACGCAATTATTATGTATGTTGAATATCCCAACAAATTTTTATAGACTTGATAAAATATTATATAATATTATTATAGTCGCCGCTGCTGTCGCCATATATACACGAATACACGATGACAGATGATGAAAATGGACGATTTTCTATTTTCTATTACCTATATCATTAGATTGTAATCTTATGCCGACTCTCAGTCTCGCTATGTTTTTTCAACTCCGTTCCATGCTCTCCAGAACCCGTTACGGAAATATTGAATTAAAATAATATTAAAATTTTAACAGTTTATTTAATTTTCCTCCTTTTTTTTTTCCTTTTTTTTTTTTTTTAACAATTTGGTTTAATTTAGACGAAAATAATTTCCATTATGCCGGCTGAAAATCAAATATTACAGAGGGAGGGGGGGGGGGGGTAACACCCCCCATGACCTCCCCTTCGGTTCGTCTCTGGTTATCATGGCTGTATAGTGTATAGCAAGGAAACCATAATGATTTTACACTATAATAAATAACCCGTTGATAAGCAATCCAGTAATATAACTCATAAGTCATAGGTATAGGATAAAGATTCATTGATATAAGAGTGTTAAGACGGCTAAAACACTCAAAACTTAGAAATTGCAATACTCTTCATCTAATGATACGAATATTAATAGTGCAGCGGTTCCCAAACTTTTTCGTCTTATGACGCAATTTTGGAACTAAATTTTTCCCGTGGCGCCCCTGATAAAACCGATGACCATTTTTTTTTTTAGATAAAATAATGAATAGAACATTAAAAATGTATTTTTGGACAACTTAACGATTAGCATTGCGGCACACACTTTAGGAACTGCTGTTAGTGTATTCAGTGAAAATATATATTTATAAAATTTAAATAATAAACAGGAATCAGGATACCTATAAAGTGGAAGTGTGCACTAAAAAAGCTAAAAAAACAAAAAATAAACATAATGTATAACCAATACATTTTTTTTATAAGTCAGAATGACATCAGACATACATATCATTCAATATCGCTTACTGTGCATTAATTCTCGAGAATCATAAAATGACCAAATATGAACTAACATTATAATAGTTCCATTATATTATAATTTGTAAATAACAACTTTGCATATAAATTATAATTATAATACCTCAAAGGACATTTAAGACTCTATTTTCTCTATTTTTGATTGTTTTAATTAAATACAAAAAATAAAAATAAAAATGTACTAGTTCTTCAGACTGTGTTATACTTTTATTATTAAATCATAATTGATATTAAACATGTCAGGTATACAGCCAGCCAAATATTTCAAAGAAGGCCGATTGTATGAATTGTTTAAAAAAAAAAATGTACATTTCATGTATAATATTTAATCATAAGTTAATTATATGAAATGAAAAATATACATATATAATAGGAAATATTGATACAAAAAAAATTTAAAAAAGTGCATATACATACTTTTAAATAATATAGTGCTTAATTAATAATGCTTATAGTTTTAGGACTTTCGTTTTAGTTGTTCATTAAACTTAACATATAAAAAGAAAAAAAGAAAAAGAAAATAAAACATTAATGCTCTAAAATATTAAAATGAAATACATAAGGTATAAATAATTATCAACTTAAAATAATATTTGTAAATCTTAATAACTTAATAAAAAAACATAAGTAATTCAAATAAAATAGTTATCTTCTATTTTTATATTGGCACATATTGTGTAGGCATTATAATGCAATTTATCATTAAACAAATTGAGATTAAAGTTTATTTAGATATTTAACATAATAGAAAAAGATTAAAAAAAAAAAATCAACACTTTTATATTGTATGCATTGAGAATAATTTGGAATTTATGTTATTAGTTAAATCGTATGTAAAAATATTAGCGCCAATAAATCCACCATAACCTTTTGTCCCTTTAAAGTAAATTCCTAATCCAGAAAATGGTATACCTGGATATGGTGCTACTGTCTGCATGTCAATAAAAGGTAATGTTGTTTGAGCAACATCGCGATCAATAGATGAATGTGTAAACGTAAGGTATTTGTTTGATGACATATCTGGTTCAGATGGAGTAGTTGATTTGGTTGGCAGATCTGAATTACTTATATCAATATGGGTTCTGAAAGTGATTATTATAATGATTATTAAATATGATACATCATACATATAGGAATGTAATCATTGTAGTCAAAATAATTCACAAACCTTGGGTTTGTAGACAGTTCAGTGTTTTCATTTCCATCCCAATAACTTTTCAACTCGGGTTTAATAAGTTCACCGGTCATAAAATCAAAAGGTGTAAAACGAACTTGAATATTAAGGTGAGATCCAATCTTTCTAAATTGTACTCCTATAACAATTATTAATACAATTTAAATTAATTAAGTATTATGATTAAATTACAAAATAAAAATATTTTACCTGTAACAACTGTATTTTCAGGAGCAATTACATTATCAATATCAATAGTGCGAGCTTCATATGTTAATGTATGATAGTCAACACCATCTTTTAATGTTTTATTCTTATAAGAAAAGTCAGAGCCCGGTACTTGAATCCATTGTCTGGAAGCTTCATGTATTGTTCCTCGAGGACCAAGTATACCTTCTTGTGCTTGTAAATGGAACATTTGTTTAACTTTAATAAACCTTACACCTGTTATAACTCTAAACAAAACACAAAACAAATTACAAATGTAAGAACAGAAACTCATTAATTAATGGTTGCAGCTTACTTATTTTCTTTAATATTAGATACGGAAGGTTTTAAACTGAAATATCTATCAGAAAAAGAATCGGTTGAATCGCAAATGCAAAAACAATAAGAACAATGCCAAATCAAAAAATTCCACCAGCTGTCCACCATACTTGTTGTACCTTTGCATTCAACTGATGTATCACCCAAAACTTTACCTCTTTCATACGAAATATAATCATATCGCCTATTGCTTCCAAATTTCTATAAGGATTTATTTATATTAATTTTATTATTAATGCATATCAAAGATATAAAGTGCATTCAAGAAGCAACTTAATATTTCTAGTCATTATTTTTTAAAAGTATACTTACAGATTGACAAATTCTCATATCAGAATCGAAATACTGACAATTTAATATACGTCCATTACAAACACGCTGTTTAGCACAAAATTGATCTCTAAAACATGATTTATGTTCTGCGACTTCATAGTATCCACAGTCTTTTGTGCAGCTCTGCTCAGAGTTCATATCGGCTTCATTTTCTATGTAACCCTATTAGTTGTAAAATATGATTTACATGTTATTACAAATACATATAATTCACAATAATAGTAATTATTAGTTTATAATATTAATTGTCTCTAGTATACCTGTAATAACTGTGTAACTTCTAAATAAGTTGAATCCTTAACATGTCTTGTTGGGTCACATCTCCAGTAGATATTACTTGCAGAACTTATTGAAGATTTTAAAGCATCAAGTTGTTCAATAATTTTTTTCTCAAATTGTTCTAATTGCTTTTTTCTTTCAAACGTAAAATTTCCTGTACAATAATTAATTATAGAAATAGCATTTTTTTAAATGATTTTTCACTAATGGAAAAAAATATATATACACAGTAATTAATATTAAAGATAAGATATTAGGTAGTAGGTACTCCAGTATTTATGTCTATGTCATTACAATATGTACATTCACAATTCCAAAACATACGATTAATATTATTTTTAAACAAAAATACCTAAAAATATTAAACTAAACAACATTTTTAATATCTAATAACTCAGATATTTATCTGTTCTTAAAAGAGTTTAATATTTCTTTAGAACTTTAATATTTCAAATGTTTAATTTTGTTTGCATCAAAGTTTTCCGATTATTAGATAATAATTACAATATTTGTTTCTTTATTTCTAGTAAAATTAAAATTAAATCCAGTATGTTATTCGTTTAGAATTAATTTAAAAGGAAATTTTTTAAAATATGAATGTGTTGTGTAAAATAAACAAAGAATGAGTGCAGAAACTACTATATTTTAGTATAACATATAACACAAAATATATTATAATACCTTTTTCATACGTTTGCAGTAACATCCATGAATATTGCATAACAGAAAATCCTTTAAGTTGAGTAAGATGCAATGTTGTGTACATATTAAAAATCAGCTGTTGTAATGATTGTTTTTGCTCACAAAGTGCATCACTATTTTCCTAAAATATAAAAGTACAAAATGATTTAATAATTACTTATTAGTTTTTCCAATCTTCAATGGAAATATTATTGACTATAATTTACACTAAATAGACAACAAATATAATAAAATTATAAATTACAATTTTAAAATGTATTAAATTTACTAGTTCTAATTGTTTTAATGATTATATTATTCGAATGAAAATTAAATTTCAATATATTTTGTAGGAAAAAAACCCTAACTATTATACATATCAAAATATGAAATCTGATATTATACTTTAATATTTTCAATGCTTATCCCATTAATATTTGATTAAAAAAAAATAAAAAATAAAAATTGTATAAATTTAAAAGAATATTAAATTGTTTTTAGACATATTGATAGGTATCAAGGCCGTAACTGGAAATAGCTTCGGGGGGGGGGGGGGGGGGGTGTAAGCCAAAAATGTGTGTTCTAATTGTATTATAATATTGTGTAGGTAATTAAATATGGAATATGCGAAAAATTTCGGGGGGGGGGGGGGGGGGGTTGAACCCCCAAACCCCCCCCCCCAGATACGGCTTTGATAGGTATGTATCACCCTCAAAAATATTATTCTCTATAATTTTTGTAATGGGTGATTTTAATCTAAGATAACTTAAAAAAAAAAACAATTTTGCATAAATATTCTTGTCTGTGTTGCGTATGGGCCAGAAAGATAAAACATACAGTAATCTGATATTCTCTAAACCATAGTTCTGATGTTAAAATATAGGCTGTTGGCTTATTGTGGTCATTAGATAGTTTTTGATTCAGATTTTTTATCAGAAAATGAGATTTTTGATTTATTGATGTCTTAATGCCAATTATTATTTAATACTACATTAATATTATTAATTTTTAATTTTTTAAAAATATTTTAATATTTTAATATTCACATCATAACATAATGGAATACAAATATATATTATGATATAGGTACTCGTAGTCTTAGATATCAGTTTAATTAAATATTATCTATTCTATAACCGTTGGTACCATGTTTGAACTATATAAATTAATTAAATACCTTATAACATTAAAAGTATTTATATTATAATATTTAAACAAAGTGCCAAGTGGTATGACACAATCCAAAAAATATGTTTGTTATATATTAATAAATATACAATTGAATCATAATATGAAAATGTAATTTTTATCTATAACTAAATTAATCAATACTATTTTCTTTATCCTTATACTTTATGCAAGCACGTATATAATATACTCCCCTCCCCCAAAAATTTACAGTTTACAAATTTATTTATAACGATCATCGATACGATAACTACATATAAAAATGAATTGGTGACAATTTATTTGAATTAGTGTCGTCAATAAGATATCGATGTAATTACAACAAATTATGACTAAGTTATTTTATATCTACTAGGTAATAAAGATAAATAAATATGATAATGTATAATTCAGGAAAAATACAATTTTAAAAAAAAAACCACGATCTAAAAATTATCAATTTTCTATTGAACCACATAGCGACTAAAATTTAAAATGTATTGGTTAATCTGTTATCCTTGGCTAGCTTCACCGGAAAAATTACTGGGTGCATTGTATAGAATATGCTGTGTTATATTTATCAATAATATAGTTGGTAAAGAGACACATTTAAAATTAATTATGTTCAACATAAAATAATACCTAACGTAACTATTACAATTCATTTTTGGACTATTTTTATTTATTTAAATTAATTCATGTACAAATAATAAAATATATGTAATATTAATTGACAAATTTTATGAAGCCCCCACAATTTTTTTTTTTTTTTGTAAGTGATTGACGGAGGCTGAAGAAGGGTATAACTTCAGAAGTTAAAAATATTACAAAATTATATATAAACACATAAACATATTAAGTGGAAACCGATAATAATTAAATAATGACATCGATTATGTACTTATTACGTCGCCACTGGTAAAACGAATGAACAATGTTAATCGTCCTGAATATTTTTCTACTACTTTATTTAAAATAAAATATAGTTGTAGCGATTACGTTATATCTGATTTAACGATTGTCGATTGTATTATCATTATAATATAATATAAACAATAAACATAGTTATAATTATCCGTTATTATTATAATTATTATTGTTTCGTGATCGCGTATTGCTTATGTCTATAATATATTATTATATATTTATATTAATGTAGGTATCAGTTAAAGTTATAACTGTTATAAGGTGCAGGGACGTGCTCAAAAAATTTATGTGGGAGGAGGGGGGTTTCAAGTAAAATTGAAGGAGCTTGATTTTACCTAACTTAACCAATTGTTATTTTTTTTAATTAACAACAAATTCAATTTATAGATTTAAATGTTAAATAGCTAAAATAGGTACTATATATACTAATATATAGGGCTCGGGATTTAATGCATTGTTGAATTTTTTTTTTGGAACTTTTTTAACGATTCTCTCCTGATCACAAATTTGTTTTATTAGCATGTGAATCTGAACAATTAATATTTATTTTATATTTTTTTGCATTTTTCTGGTGTTTATATACTTTTTAAGTCTTTTTGAAATTTTTTGGTCATTTTCCCAGATTTGTAATCATTTTTACTGATTTCACATTAGTTCACTTCTTATAGTTTATTGTCGACCATTATTCCGATAACTTACTTAAAACTTTAAAATAACCACATATTAAGATTAGTACCTATTCAATTTTATCTCATCGATTACAATCGTCGTTGTCCTGTTGTAGTGAATATTATTGTAAGTATCTAAACTGAATTATTTTTTCGTAATATTTTCGAAATGCCGAAAATTAAAACGTCGGTTAGTGCTCGTCTACGTCTATACTATGTTTGTAATTTCTTTATTTAATTTTTAAGGAAATTTTTTGTCATTTTTAATTATGTCATATTTTGAGTAATTTTTAAGCTTTGATAAATGTTTATAGAATTTTATAATAAAATATAGTGCAATTTAAAAAAATATATATTTTTATTAATTTAAAACAAATATTTGTAATTTTTTTAGGTCATTTTTGAATGTTTTTAAGGTCATCAACTTCCGAACCGCCTTACTCATATACAATATACGGTCTATACGTCTGGTCTAACTGCCAGATGAGTAAGGAATAGCTTGTACCATACTCAATGTTGGAAGCATTTAACGATGAAATACGAATTGGAAAATTTTATGATAAAATAATTCGACAAGTACATATTATAAAGATGCATTATTTCTTTTATAATAAAAAATAAAAATCATAGGTCAATGGGGTTGAACCCCATGACCCCTCTGTGAGTACGCCCTGATAAGGTAGGTATAATTTTAACATTTAGTTACTATAATATAAATACTACCTAATAATAATTAAGATGGATCGTTTTATAATTTATTTAAGTTTAGGTTATTCAATCAGTCTGTGTAGTGTGAACGTCAAAATAAACGAAAAGCATTTTAGATTCTGAACGGAGTGAAGAATGTATTGATTTTACAATGATGTGTGTTTTTTTTTTTTTTTTTTTATTTTTTTTTTTGTGTCTGACGACAACATTTGGAGCAGTAAAAATGCTTCGATTTTGGACTTCAGCCCCTCTTTGAAAAGGAAATCGAATCTAGTTGGTACTTTGGGGGGTCAAAAGTTAAAAATTTTCAATATTTTTTAAATGAGTCGGGAAAAACCCTAAAAAAATGAGGGAAAAAACGGGATTTTTTACGCAAAATCAGTTTTCGACAAAATCGAATTTTTTATTTTGCTATAACTCAAAAACTAATAGATGTAAATACTTGAAATTTTCACCAAATGTTTATATTAGCGTTCTCCATACACAGTTAAATTTTGAAAGAATTTAGACTTTTTTTGTGCTATTTATAGACAATTGAAATTTTTAATTTTTTTTTTAAAATAACGATAAAAATTTTTTGGCCGGCCAGAAAATCTTGAAAATTTAATACAAGATTTCTTATAAGTTGTTCTTAAAGTGATAAAAAAAAATCCGAAATCGTTAGTCACAATTTTTTTTTATAAGTGCTTAAAGTTCGAATTTATACGAAATATGTCAAAATTGCGAAAATTGGCAAGTAATTTTGTGGTTGAAAATTCGTAAAATTTTTTTCTTTTATAACTAAGTTTTGAAAATTTGATACAAGGTTTTCCATACATTTTTCTTCAATTATCTGTAAAAAAAACTCAACCGGATTCAGACAAAAAATTTTTATGAGTGTTTGAAATTTAAATTTTTACAATGCCGCGTTAAATAACGGTTTAGCCTCAAAGGATTTTTGATATTTGTTGTTATTCAAACAGTATAAGTCGTAAATACTTGAAAATTTTACCAGTTATTTAGATTGCCATTTTCTTTACGTGATTTTATTTTCAAAACATTTTGACTTTTTTTGAGCTATTTATAGACAATTGAATTTTTCAATTTTTTTTAATTTTTTTTTTATAAATGTTGTTAAAAAAAAATTAGCTGGGACAAATTACTTGAAAATTTAATTGAAGGGTCCACATAACTTGTTCTAACTCTCATTCAAAAATTATAAAAATACATAGGCACAATTTTTTTTTATTAGCATTTTAAGTTCAAATATTGACAAAAATTCGTCGAAATCATGAATATTTTTCACTATTTGGTAGTTAAAAATTTATAAATATTTTTTTATCAAAAGCTAAGAATTGAAAATTTAATACTATGCTGTCCATAAGTTAAGCTTAGAATAATTATAAAAAAGTTTGAGGATTGTTCAATTTAAAAAATTTTACGAGTGTTTAAAGTTTTAATTTTAATTTGAAATTAAAAATACACGTGTAAAATTACGTTTTACTAATAAATAATTTTCGATTTTTGTTATTTTTAAAAAATTACTAAACGTAAGATCTTGAAACTTTTACTTAAATGTTTGAATTAGTTTCAAAGTAGAATATATTACAATATTTAAGTATTATATATCCTAGACTGACAAATCATCTCCGTTCAGAATCGTTTTTCGTATACAATGATACCTATCATTGCATTCAAATTTAACCTTCCCTAGTCCGAGGTCCATCCCACCCCCTAATGTACAGCAGAGCGATACTCACTTACCCGCTTTTTTATAAATACATTTTTCATTATTATCATAAATAAATGAATTTTATATTGATTATTATTTGTCACTTAATATTCTTTATAATATGATAGGTATGTAAATGCTAAATTTTTAAAATAAGCGTTGATGTAACCAAAGTTTATATGTTTTCAAAACTGGTAACTTTTATTTCGTTTTGGTTCTTTAAAAATCGTTACAACTGATTTTCATTATTTATCAGAGTATATATATAAAACAAATGTACACGAAATTGCGATAGAGTAGATAAATTATTACCTAATAATTACTAGTCTACCTCGATTAAGGTTATTGCTAAATAAAAATCGAATCACAATCTAGTTACAATATTTTACACAGTGTATAATATGTAATTTGCCTAAAAAATAACCCCGGAAATTTAGTCACCGAAAAAATAACTACAGAAAAAATAACCATATATGCGATTTTGTAAGATTTTAAATAATAATAACTGTATAATATTCAAAACTAAAATGTATATTCTACCTAATAGATACGTGTATGTGAATATTTTAATTTTTAAGTGAATTATGAGCATTTTCACATATTTTTCATGCTCATAACTCACCTAAAAATTAAAATATCGTAAAAATCAGATTATAACAGATTATGCTTTTACCTAAAAATTTGATAATAGGTTCACTCTAATATCAAAACTAACGTTTTTTAGAAAAACTTTTTTTTATTTATATATTATTGACCGTAATTGAAAATATTGACTATTTATTAAAAATTATTATATTATTTATTTATTTATGTATTATTGATATTTCAAACAAATTTACTAAGTAACATTGGCAGATTTGGAAGTCCATATTTTAACAATATAAATATAAATATAGAACTTATGGATGACGTCTCACCCGCAATATATCTAGTGTGCTTTTAGTTTTGATATTAGAGTGAAGAATTTGTCACCTATTATCAAACTTTTAATTAAGAGCATAATCTGATATAATCCGATTTTTACGATATTTTAATTTTTAGGTGAGTTATGAGTATGAAAAATATTAAATATTTGAAAATGCTCGTAATTCATTTAAAAATTAAAATATTTTATAAAGTATTCACATACAAGCGTAATCATAATAATCTATAATCTATAAAATCTATAATCATATGGGGTTATTTTTTCGGGGACTAAATTTCTGGGGTTATTTTTTCGCGGTACCATAATATATATTTTAGTAGAAGTAATTAATTTAAGTTTAACCATACAGTATGTAGTATAGCGGTGTCATTTGACACCCTTAGAAATTATGTAAGTATCGGGAAATAACTTAAACTCTTTACATTTAGCTATTTAGGTCTTATAATAATTAGAAATACCAACAAGCTTCGTAATGTGATTCTAGTAACTGTATTGATTGGTGCCATTTGGTGGTAGTAAACAGTGACTTTAATAAGCAAAGGCAAAGAGCATTGGATATAAATAATTGAATATATTATGATAAGTATACAGCTAGTAGCCACGCGCCCACGCAAATAATTTGATTTGAGAGTTTGAAACAGTTGAAACACTTGAAACGCTATTAATTGTTAACGTCACTGGTTCGTGTAAGAATTTGGTACAGAATAATTATGTCATGCTAGCATAATATTCCAAGTGGAATGTATATATACGTAGATAAAATGTATAATAAAGAAAATACATTTTATGTCGTATAAAGTAAATAATTAATAAAATGGAATAAATCATTAATTTGATTAATTCAACCGATTTTCAACAAACTATGCTTTATATACAAAAGTGATTTTTTGTATTAATACACAATAACTAACAAAGAAATTATTAACCTATCGATCATTAATAAGTCTATATAATTTGTTTGTTGGTTTTTACGATTATTAAGTTTTTAAGTGAATTATGAGCATTTTTAATTTACGCTATGTTATATACGCATAACTTGCTAAAAATTCAACTATCGTAAAAAGCCAATATACAAACACAGATAAATTAAATGTTCTTACCATCAAGTTTCATAATAGCTCGAGTCACTCTAATTTTTAATTGACAAGCTAAACGTGATCTGCTGAGCGTAAATTTGCTATGTTACGTACTTGTAAGACAGAGGCAACACATTCGGGTGTGACGCCCTCCTAACAACTATTTTTAAATAAAAAAAAAGCGGGTAAGTGAGTATCGCTCTGCTGTATATGTATTAAGGGGTGGGGTGGACCTCGGACTATGGTAGGTTAAATTTGAATGCAATGATAGGTATCATTGTATACGAAAAACGATTCTGAACGAAGATGATTTGTCAGTTTAGGATATATAATATTTAAATATTGTCATATATTCTATTTTGAAACAAATAGTATAGTTTTTATATGTTACTATAGTTACTTTATGGTATCTGTTTATTAATAAAAAAAAGTTGGTAAGTGAGTATCGCTCTGCTGTACATTAGGGGATGGGGTGGACCTCGGACTAGGGTAGGTTAAATTTGAATGCAATGATAGGTATCATTGTATACGAAAAACGATTCTGAACGAAGATGATTTGTCAGTTTAGAATATATTATATTTAAATATTGTCAAATATTCTATTTTGAAACAAATAGTATAGTTTTTATATGTTACTATGGTTACTATGGCCAACATTCGCATTATGAGCGTATGAAATTTAATTTAAATTTTGAAATATTTCGTATAAATTCGAACTTTAAGCACTTATAAAAAAAAATTGTGACTAACGATTTCGGATTTTTTTTTATCACTTTAAGAACAACTTATAAGAAACCTTGTATTAAATTTTCAAGATTTTCTGGCCACCCAAAAATTTTTTATCGGCATTTGAAGAAAAAAAAAACTTAGAAAAGTCGAAAATTTCAATTGTCTATTAGTAGCTTAAAAATGGTCGAAATATTTTGAAAATTTAACTGTAAAGAGATAACCATAATATAAACATTTGCTGAAAATTTCAAGTATTTACAATGATTAGTTTTTGAGTTACAGCAAAATCAAAAAATCGATTTTGTCGAAAAGTGGTTTTTCCGTAAAATTGCCATTTTTCTGTCATTTTTTTTTTGTTTTTCTCGATTTTTTTGAAAACTATTAGAAAATTTTAATTTTGACCCCCCTAAAGTACCAACTAGATTCAATTCCCTATTCATAGAGAGGCTGAAGTAAAAAATCGGAGCATTATTACTGCTCCAAATGTTGGAGTCAGACACAAAAAAAAAAAAAAAAAAAACACACATCATTGTAAAAGCAATACATTCATCACTTCGTTCAGAATCTAAAAAGTATTTGGCAACATACGCATAATGAGAGTATGAAATTTAATTTAAATTTTGAAATATTTCGTGTAAATTCGAACTTTAAGCACTTATAAAAAAAAATTGTGATTAACGATTTCGGATTTTTTTTTATCACTTTAAGAACAACTTATAAGAAACCTTGTATTAAATTTTCAAGATTTTCTGGCCGCCCAAAAAATGTTTATCGGCATTTGAAAAAAAAAAAATTATAAAAGTCGAAAATTTCAATTGTCTATAAGTAGCTTAAAAATGGTCAAAATATTTTGAAAATTTAAGTGTAAAGAGATAACCATAATATAAACATTTGGTGAAAATTTCAAGTATTTACAATAATTCGTTTTTAAGTTACAGCAAAATCAAAAAATCGATTTTGTCGAAAAGTGGTTTTTCGTAAAATTGCCATTAATCTGTAATTTTTTTTTTGTTTTTCTCGATTTTTTTGAAAACTATTTGAAAATGTTTACTTTTGACCCCCCAAAATACCAACTAGATGAATCTTCCTATTCAAAGAGGGGCTGAAGTCAAAAATCGGAGCATTATTATTGCTCCAAATGTTGTCGTCAGAAACAAAAAAAAAAAAACACACATCATTGTAAAATCAATACATTCATCACTCCGTTCAGAATCTAAAAGGACCGAAAAAACAGTTTTTAACTTCCTTATGTCATAAGAAAACTGAAGAACTACCTAGTCAAGATAAATAGAAAATAATAGAATAAAAAACAATATCTCCAAGTCTGGATGCTTTGAATATTCATGGACCTTAGTTATTTTTGTCATTACACACTTCTATATAATAGGTAGGTAAAGATTATATTATTATTAGATTATCAATGAACAATTTTATTGAAGATAACAGAGTACAGACCTACTAAGTACTATTAATTTATTGATATCGTTATTCACTGTTGTTCTAATTCTAAATCAAATATAATTAAAATTCTTCATAATTTAATTTATATACCTATTATTTAATTATCCATCTCATTATAACTGTATCTTTAGGTATACATTACAATTAGGATAAATGTTTATATAGATACTGTTTTACATAGACATAGGTCATAGACATATTTATCTATTTTTTAAGACGACGTAGAACCCGCCGCATATGTTGTCTCCGTCTTATACACGTGGGACATAGCAAACATTTTAAAATGACCATAACTTACTTAAAAATAACAATATCAATAAAAGGCTACGTAGGGCCCTGAATAATTATCTTACCTTTAAATTTTATAATAGGTTAGTTCACTCTAATATCAAAACTAACTAAATATTGAAACTGGTGAACGAAAATTTCCCATGTCTAACATGTGTAAGACGGAGACAACACATGCGGGTACTACATCCTCTTAATAGGTCTATGCTATTTTATTACTTAGTTCAGTGGTTCTCAACCTTTTTATATTCGCGTACCACCTACAAAGTTTGAAAAATTTTACGTACCACCTGACCATTTTTTTTACTTATTTATAAATTATAATATATACGTTTATGTTACGTGTATAGAATTTTATTTTATTAGGAATTACAAAATGATGGGAATTAAGTATTTAATGTAGAAAAAAAATTAAATTAAATATGTACAAACCAAATAATATTTAATGTTAATAATGATTCATTCCAATTTTTTTTATAAAGGGAGATTTTCTTCGCGTACCACTAGTGGTACGCGTACCATAGGTTGAGAAGCGCTGACTTAGTTGATATTATTATCAATATTTCTAAATCTAATAATATATTTATTATTTATAATATAATATTATTTAGATGACTTAAGTTTAAAATTGTATTTTTATAGTTGAACTGTATTTTTATCTAAATATAAGCTAATAAAAAAAGACATTAATGTAATGTAATATTGTACATTTGTATTGAATGTTATAAGTTATATCTTTTTAAAAATTTAATTAAGATCCTATTAAAAACAGATAATTTTTTTTAATTTGATAAAATTAAAATTATGTTATGTGGCTTAATAATGTAAAATAAAATATCACAGTTATTATACACTTAATACCAGAATGATAACAATTAATAAAACATAACAACTAAAATTAATGTGGAAAAATATTTATTTTAAATGGAGAGATAAATAATATTAAATTTAAATTATAATAATTTATATTTATTTTGTAATCAATACTAACCCCTTATGGTTTATAGGATATCATAATCTCATAAAATCACTTTTAAACTTGGCGACATATTTAAATTATTTAAACTCAATAAAGATTTTTGAAAAATAAATTAAAATTCTTCATAAAACTAAATTATTATAAGCATAATTACTGGTATAAATTATTTAGTTTATCATTTATAAGAACTAGAACAAGAACTTACAGTTTTGATTTTTTCTAATTTTGTTAAAAATTAAATATAAGTAAGTATTTACCAAAATTAATTAATTTTCAAGTTCTTTGAAGATAGTAATTTATATCTATAATTATGTTAAGAAAAGATGTAATAATATATAAATATATAAACATAAAACATACATTTATTGAAAATATTAGAACTATTGCTACCATCATTTAAATTATATTGTTATGTACACAAAACATTTTTCAAACATCTTGTAGGGCACTGTATTTTTTGTTGACACTTAAAATTTGAATTCCATGAATAATATCACAATATCATATTTTATAAATATTTCATTTTGTATTCTTTTTACTAATAAACATTATAAAGGTGTAATACTATTACGTAGCTGCATTGATAAATTGTTTTCATAATACAAAATAAAAATTAACTCTTGTGGCTGTGGAATGTGGATTATGGTTATTATTATTTATTTATTATTTATAATAAAGAGCTAAATTAAAAGAATATTAATGAAACTCGAGAACAACATAACATATTTATTACATTTTAATAAATATTATTGATAATTAAAAATATATAATATATAAAATAAATGTATATTGAATGTATATGAGACAATTGACCCAGAATTAGTTTTATCAGAATAAAAAGGCCTCTGTTTTGACATAACCACTAAACTACATAAGACAGTTTTTATTTGAATAATAAAAATAATTTTAAAAAAGCGGGTAAGTGGGTATCGTTCTGCTGTATATTAGGGGTTGGGGTGGACCTCGGACTATGGTAGGTTAAATTTGAATGCAATGATAGGTATCATTGTATACGAAAAACGATTCTGAACGAAGATGATTTGTCAGTTTAGGATATATTATTATATATATTATTTTCATAATTATATTCTATTTTGAAACAAATAGTATAGTTACTATATGTTACTATAGTTACTTCATGGTATCTGTTTATTAATAAAAAAAGTATTTGGCCAACATACGCATTATGAGCGTATGAAATTTAATTTAAATTTTGAAATATTTCGTATAAATTCAAACTTTAAGCACTTATAAAAAAAAATTGTGACTAACGATTTCGGATTTTTTTTTTATCACTTTAAGAACAACTTATAAGAAACCTTGTATTAAATTTTCAAGATTTTCTGGCCACCCAAAAATTTTTTATCGGCATTTGAAGAAAAAAAACTTAGAAAAGTCGAAAATTTCAATTGTCTATAAGTAGCTTAAAAATGGTCAAAATATTTTGAAAATTTAACTGTAAAGAGATAACCATAGTATAAACATTTGGTGAAAATTTCAAGTATTTACAATAATTTGTTTTTGAGTTACAGCAAAATCAAAAAATCGATTTTGTCGAAAAGTGGTTTTTCGTAAAATTGCCGTTTTTCTGTCACTTTTTTTTTTGTTTTTCTCGATTTTTTTGAAAACTATTTGAAAATTTTACTTTTGACCTCCCCAAAGTACCAACTAGATGAATTTTCCTATTCAAAGAGGGGCTGAAGTCAAATATTGGAGCATTATTACTGCTTCAAATGTTGTCGTCAGACACAAAAAAAAAAAAAAAACACTCATCATTGTAAAAGCAATACATTCTTCACTCCGTTCAGATTCTAATCAGAATCTAATAAAAGTATTAGCGAACTCTTAGTAATCAATACAGAGTGTTTCTTTAGAAAGGTAATTAATAAATATTTTAAAACAAACTATACCATACAATTATTTTTGGTACCTAGTTTATTTTAAATATAAATATTAAAGTTTTAATCATTGGGTGACAATAAAATAAGCTATAAAATATAAATAATTTTTATATACCTACCTATTATTTAATAATAAGAGCAATTATTTATTTTTTTATGATTAAATTAAATATTTATTTAATACAAATTTGTGAAATAAAATTACAAAAACAATGCATGTAAAAGAATCTTGTAAAACAGAACATATACGTTTTCTTATTATAATAATTTTAATAAATATATCATTATATCAAATATATCATTTTTCAGTAATCCATAGTGAGTTTTTTTTTTTATAAATTTTTAAAGTGTACACGTTAGTCTAATCTTATGAGTATATTTATTCTTTTTTTGTTTATTCTAAATTTAATTGTTTTATCACAATCACACTCTTTTAAAAAATGATCTTATTAGTTCCATTCTATGCATGAGTAGGTACATTATATTTATCACAAATATTTAATTTTTATTACCATGGAATTCAGAATATTTAAATACATTATACTTTACAATATATAAACGTATAAGTATTTTATTTCTGGAAATTATAAGCAATGAACATTTTTATAAACTATACACATTTTACAATACCAATCATTTTCAACAACTGTGTATTGCTTATATAAAAGATTATAGTGCAATTGTTTATAGGTACTGTGAAACACGTGATGTTATATATGTAATAATATGTATACTGATTAAATGAAAAAAAGGAATAAATATGATGTCATTAATATATTTACAATAGCAAAACATTATTATTTAACAATAACTTATTTACTTGTTTTGTATACAATTTATAAAAAATATTTGTATCCAAATAAAGTTTATAATACAATTTAAACAATTTGCACATTGCATATTTTTGTACCTATAGATATATTTTGAATGTTTAAGCTCCAAACATACAATTTATGCCATTTATTTTGTTGTGTATGATTGGAGAATGGAGATGATAGTGATTCTATAACATTTGTTATACATTTTTTTGTAATATATTATTCTAACTAATTAATTGAAATCATTTAACAATCACGAGTCTTTTCTAAACATATATTATACACGTTTTAAAATATAAATTTGCCAATTAAATTTTGTTGGTTTTTAAGTAATTTTATTCTTATCTGAATATTAGCATAATCATCAAAAATTTATAAAACTTTCTTTTTCAAATTCTTAAACTATACATTTCAAAAATTAATACAACTAATTTTACCTAAATATTTTGTTGCCTCAGTCACATGTCCTTGTGTACCTCTTAAAGAATAGTCCAGAATTATAATAATCTATAATTTTTGGATATAAAAAGGTTTAAAGACTAAAGCTATATAAATACATCTGTACGCTGTCACACTGTTTATAATAAATAATTAATAATTATTCCATAAAAATATTTAGTCTATACTTTGCTATTCATTGATTATTAATGTTATAGGTTAACCAACTATATGATAACCAACAATATGTTAACAATTTACATGAAGACTTCATCATGAAGTTTTATAATAATTAATAATATTATAAATATTACAAAATTTATGCTGAAAGTAATATACATAACAAAATGAAAAAAATGTATTATTTTTATCTTTAAGGAAATATTGATAAATTTAAAATGGACATGGATATCATTGGAGAGATATAGACTAGCCGTCATTTTATAATACGTGTAAAATTAACCATTTTGTAGCAATGATTTATTCATTTCAAAATTATGATATCAAATTTTTTATAAATCTATTTGATATGTATTTACTTGGAACCAGAAATACAACAACAAATTTTGTTTTTCAGCAATTAAAAATATAATGAGTAATTTTAGACATAAAACATGACTTAATGGGTGTTGTAAAAAAAAAGTATTGAAAAAAAATATATTGCAGTTCTGGTACCACCATTTTTATCAGCACAAAAATAAAAATAGGTAAAACAATAAAACATATAACATAATTTTAAAATAGATAAATAATTGTGTGATGCGAACATCTTACAATTTTAAATTTCTACATACATAAAATAGGCGATTAGTTATCCAATAAAGTTGATACAATATAGTATTAATACATATATATTAATACATATTTATATTTCCCATAAGTCATTAAAAAATATAGATGCTATAAAGTTGTAGAAACATTTTTCTAACACAATTAATTTTAGAAATAAAGTACCTAATTTCAAACTGAAAGATTGTTCAGTTTCATTGAAATATCTGTATCATGAAAAATTGGTTGGAAAAATATACAAATAATTTAATCTTTTAATCCTAATTTTACATATTATGCATAAAGCTTAAAAAATGTAATATTTGCTTACTTGTTTGATAAGATAAATCTTATTTTATTTTAATATTTGAAAATAACTAGTAACTACTAAATATTTATTTCAATTATATATTTTTATCATAATATTCATAATAATCAAACAAGAATTAAAATAATTATATTGTTATTCTTGAAAAACATTTGAAAATTAAAATCATTATATAGTGCAGTAGTTTTCAACCTTTTTAACCATGCGGCACACTTCATTGTCTAAAAAATTTTCGCGGCACACCAATCTATTTAATATGTGAAGCATATTTTATATAATATATACCTATATATACAAATAAATACATATTAATAAAACTATTAACAGATTTTTCGCGGTACCCGGTTGAAAACCACTGATGTGGTGTTTTTCTTAAATTCTTATATAACTCTTTGTAGTTTAATTTACAACGGTATCAGAAATTAAATGGTTATCTAAGTAATGGTTAGTATTAATTCTCAAAAAAAAAATTTGTAAGAATTATCACTTATAATATATAGAGAATATTTCTCATCATACAACTATACAAGGTACATCTTTACTTACAAAATAATTGTAAAAATAATAAATTAATGAATTATTATTTAATATAAGCTAAGAAAATGCTTTATAACATTGTTTATATAAGGAGGTAAATACTAAATTATATACAATGATATTTAAATATAAGGTATTGACAAGTAGGTTAGAAATTCTACTGAAGCATGGTCATAAAATAAAATGTAATAATATAAAATTATATTTTTATGTATTTGACATTTGTAGTCATATTTGAGTATTTAACAATGATTTCTATATGCTATGTTATACATTTGTATTTTGTAAGATGAAGACAACACATCCGGGTGAAACATCTTGTTAACACCACCAACACGACATAAAATAATTTAATATTACTATAAACTATTATGATTACATAGGTATTACTGTATTATGTACCTATTTCCGTATTAGTCGTTTGACCGTGAAAATATATTTTAATCTACACGCGTAGTACAAAGTATTCGTAATAATAATAATTCATAAGAATACTACTTTAGTAGTTTTGTGATTTTGTCTGTTATTTGTAAAATAGTTAATAAATAATAAAAATATTAACAACACGAAACATAATTTTTAAGTGCGCATATAGGTTTCTCAATTACCCAAAAAATGCCTTAATGCAAATTTTTATTAAAGCCTTGCTATAATATTATAATTTAAATCCATAACAACAATCTGCCTAATGCCTAAGTATCTATAATATAATAATTAAATCCAATCGCATCATTTATATGTATGAGCAGACGACAAAAACTTTATCAATTTAAATATAAAAAATAGTTAAAGTATTAACCGATTAATTTGGACTGCATTGAAAATTAAAGAGAAATATTTATAGCAACTACATAAATGCCATAAGAACTATGGTGGTTATAATTATGGAAATTATCTCGTACAATTTAGGATTTTTTGATATTTCATTAGTCACTCGTCGTAATAGAAGCTCTACTAATTTTAGCCTCTAATGCTTTAAATAAAGGTTATAAATGTTTGGTAAAATAGTATTTTAATAACATAATAATGATACTGATTAATGACGATTGTTTTTACTTATTTATAATTATTAATGTTTAAACTTTAAATGCATATTATATGTGGATTAAATATAAAATAGGTCAAATTTACTCGTTACTCGGAACTCGTTGTCAAGTTAAACAGCATCGCTGCTTACCCCTGTTTACAATAAATTTTTACTCATTTACTTTTGTCGTTAATCGCAGCTTCGCTGGCTATTTTACTCCCTGGCAAATGAAATCCTGTTGTGTAATCGACATGGCTAACAAAATTGTTTGGGGTGTTAGACACTAGTGACGTTTCTCAATCTTTGTATTATAACAAAACACTATTAAAATGTTTTATATTTTTCAACATAATAAAAAAAATAAAAATAATGAGTAATATTTAATTTTAATTGGTAAAGTACAATTAAAAATAACAAACAAAAAATAATGTGCCGAAAACAGATTACTAGTTTTTAATTTTTATTATCATCCAAATTATATAAATACTTATTAATTTTTATAAATTGTGTCAGATGTGTTTGGACATTTTGTGCCATTTAATAAACTAGGTGATATATTAGAATTTATTTGGCGATGATACACCTGTGTAGGAGTACATAGGAACATTCTAAGAGCAACATAAACATATGGAAATATATCTTCTATGTTTTTTTCTTTAATAAATTTACACATATTAATAATATTTGTAGGAGGGTTTTTGATGGTCTTAAACAAGCTCTGAAAATGAACACACTCGTCGGACTCGTTCACAAATAATTCACTATATTAATAATTGTGTTTTGATTTTTGTTATCGATAATATTATAAGAAGTAATAACAGCAGTGCCATAAATTGTCAATCGACAGTGGTAAACTCGTATCTAATCATCACCATCCACCATCACTGTACATTTTCTATTTTTAGTATGTATTTTCCATAGATTACGATTCATAGAACTAAATACGAATCATATGCTTACGACATAAATATACCCAAAACATTTTATTGACATTCGAGTTGAAAACGAGTTTTATATATTAGATAACTATTGATAACTTTATTAGGTACATTCAAAATTTATTTTTGGTATAAATATATTATCAAAGTTATTTTTTATTATACATTTATACTAATTATATATTATTATAATATTTTATTCTACATTTTTGTATTATACTCATTAAGTAAAATTGTATAAATAAATTTTACATTTTTGACCATTTCAATATTTTGCCGCCCCTAAACCTAATTTTATTGTTATATTGCCGCCAGGGGCAATTGCCCCTCCGAGAGTCCGAGCCCTCCCTTAAATACGGGCCTGAATGTATTATATACGTAAATTATAATAAACGTATATTATATTCATAATATTTTGCAAATTATAATATAAACACTTGGTAAAAGTTTTAAGTTCAAGTTTACATGATTATTTGTTTTTGAATTATAATATAATAAAGAAATCAATTTTGTCAAAAACTAGTTTAGCGTAAAAACTCAGGTTTTCCTTGATTTTTTTTTTAATTTTTCCAAATAGTTAAATAAGTACAGGGAATTTTTTACTTTTAACCTCATAAAGTACTAACTAGATCTAATTTACTACCAAAAACCTCCCCTAAAAAATCTAAATTTTTAATTTTTATCGACAATTTTTCGTGTACACACACGCACAAAAAAAATACACTTCATTATAAATTTAATACATTCATCGTTGGCTCAAAATCAAAAAAAAAAATGTTTCCGTGTTTATGTTGGAAAGAATAATACATAGATATTTTAAATTATCATTATTAAAAAGTGATTACCAACAAGACGTGGTGGCACTGGTGACTACCACCAGGCACTGCGCCTTTACTAGGCAATTTGGTAATTTTTGTTGTATACATTTAAAACTTAAAATACAAGTCAATATAATTTTTTTTTTTAACTTCATAAATGGAACTAAATTTGTCGTTTATTTGTATTAAACTAGAAAAAAAATGTATACTCCTTATCGTATTATACATTTTTTTCTTCAAAATAGTACTATACAAATAACTAAACCATAATTCAATTATGTTAAATAAATAAAATAATACCTCTATAAAATAATATTATATTTTCAAATATTTTTAGTAAAAATCTTTGCATGAAATAAATGTGACATTTATTGGATAATATCATATGATATTTTATCTACAATGTTTGTACCTATATAATTATTATAGCTAAATTGTATATATAAAACAAATCCTATTAAAAATAATTAACAAAATTATTCACTACTTACCATAGTGTGTTTTAAAATATTGAAAATACCGCCATGTGTGTGAAATTTAAATCCTTCCCATTCCGGAACAATGAAAGAGTGAATTTTAGCCAATTGCTTATGAGGAGATCCCGAAGAGTATGTCAACATTGCATCCGCAAATTTTTCTAATGTATAAGATGTATATGTAGGATTTACATTTTTTTCATTCTTACCATTTTCTTCATATTTATACTCTAAATAAACATAATATAAAAACACAGTAAACTGAAGAAGGCTGAACCTGAATAAAATTTTTAAATGTAATTGTTGTTTTTTTTAAATTGAATTATAAAAAATACCGTCATTACTATTAAAAGTACTTACAAGTAATATTAATAGGAACAAAAACAAAATACTGAAAAGGGTACCACCAATACCACTACCTATATAATAAGTGATTAACAGATTAAAAAATAACTATGTAAGTCTCCTACAAACATTAAATATTTCAATGAAAACTAAATTTAATAAGGTACTTAGTTATTTTAGTTGGTAATTTAGAAATAATAATTTACCAGAAATCATAAAATTTTATAAATTTTATTATAGTGGGACTTTGCTCCATGCTCGTTCCATTCATCAATCCCTTTTAATGTTTTATCTAAAATATTTTATATATTTTAATATTATTCTACTTTTCTTTTTGTAATTATTATTTTTTTTTACTTATTGGTTATTGCAACAATTATAAAACATGAGTAAACAAAAAAAAAATTCAAAACTTATTAGGTATATTATAATAGAGTAATAGGACTGTAGTTTGCATATTAACCATAGATAATAATACACATTAACATTTTAATATATTATATTCAAAAAATTCAAATAAGGTGTCTACATTGAAATATTTAAATCAACTAACTTACATCTGAGGTGACATTTTAATAGAATAATTTACCATTTACCCAATAATTATTGTTTGTATTATTTGAAATTTATAATTTCAAATCAATTATACATTTATAGGTATTTATATATAGGTGTGTTTCAAATGTTATTTTATAAACATATTCATATGAATTTATCAATAGAAAAATATTATTAATTTATTATATAAATTTGATTTAAAAATATGAATTAATAATATTACTGAATACAAACTATCAAGACCATTTCAATTAAACTCTATAGGTACTAGAACCAATAAAACATCACTTGCTAGGTATGCACTTAATGATTTAAAGTTATTTAAAAAAAAAAATACAAACCTAAAATAGGTTTATAAAACATCTTGCATTACTGTTGTGCTTTTATATTATGTATAAGAACATTTAAAATTTTTTATCTAGAAAACTTATGATTAGAACTGTTATTACATGCAATAATATAGGCAATACATACCTTCCATAGTCATAAAATCATTTTCAATTGATCTGACAGACTCCAAAAGTTCATTAATTTGCATGCCATTCAAAACAGCATCAGGCAAGGATTGTAGCTTTTTAAGACTAACCAACATCATAGTTCTTATGTCATTTGTTTCTTTTTGGGTGACTTGCACAAGCTGAGTAATTTGTCCAAAGTAGGATAAAATCTTTCGTTCTTTTTTTTTTGTGTACCACACGAGTGGAGTATTTTCATTACCTAAACGTTCTTCCACCTTGTCAGCAACCTCCCATGATTTGCTAACGAAATCAAACACTTTGGTAGTCAACTCAAAGACGTCGTCAATGTCATCAAAGGACACAGTACTATACACATTGCTGGTCGTAATTGATAGCATAGCGCATATCAAAAGGTATTTGAAATCCATGTCTGCGTTTGGAGCGTTTACAGTATTTTCTGGACAATGATTAAGCCAAATTCAATACATTGGCTCCCAAAAGAGCACACGCGGGACTGAACAGACGAACAGTGAACACTCAACACATTCAAGGAACAGAAAAACGTTAGTACTTAGTAATCACTAATCATGATAATATTACCCGAATCAGCAAAAATACGGTGGGAAAGGATTTTGTGTTTATAATTTATATTTATTCTTTTTACGTCAGTCAAACAAACGTCTTTGTCAGAAATAATTTACAATAGAATGAATAACCGTCGACAGTCTACGCTCGACACAATACGCGTCGCACAAGGTCGCAGGGAGGGGATGCGAAAAAATGAATACGGACAATTTTTTGTTCAAAGGAGACACACGTTGCTCCGCTCCACTTATTAATTAGCAATAACACATGCACACACTATACTGAACGGCACTGTCGACACTACTGACGCCTGACGGGTGAGTGATGTCGTGATGACGAGTGACAACCGCACAACAGTCGACAGCGACAGAACGCCGCAAAAATGAACTACAATTAATATAGTCTATAATGTTTTTCTATAGTGAATGCTTAAAAATAACTGCAACTTATTTACTAGTAGCCATTGGCCACTAGCTAATGCTATGCACAATGTGCACACCAGTGTATTTAATAAATAATATTATCAGACTGATAGTATTGTTCTGTGCTGATAGTCTTAAACGTTGTATTCTCAAAAATTACATTATTATTATTACCTATTTTTTTTATATTATATCATCTTATCGTCTGTGTTATCCATAGAGTACTACTCTATGGTGTTATCATAACTAAGATTGTTATCATTATATAGTTCATTTCTTCATTCTTGCCATAGTATAATGGTGGCCATACACGTTACGGTCTACCGGAGAGGTATACTTGCGCAGGCATGCCTGCACAGGTCAACCTGAGCGTGTGTGGGAATAGACCTGTGCAGTTTTAACAACCTGTACAGGCGACCGGTGCAAGATCGAAAATCAATTCTTTCGAGTGACATCGTACGGTGTACCTGTGCGTGTGTGCATGCACTAAGGTCTATGATTCTTGCAAATATTCTTGCATAATAATTATAATATATTTTATACTTATCTTATGAATTTTAATATGTTTGTCGTGTCTATGTATCTTGATCCGAACATGACCTGTTCGACATACTATATCGCAATTATATTATTATAATAATTAATTATTATTCGTTTATTATAATAGACGTACACAATTAATCAATAGGTACCTACTTAATATAATATGGTTGAATGGTTCTTATTTGGACTTTCCTAAGAATAGTAAGAACCAAAATAAATCAGACAAGGAAACAAATCTGCCTTTAACTACATGGTTATTAGGTGGTAAATGTCGTCTTGGATTTAGTTTATACCTAAATATACTACTGAAAAATAGTCCAGTTTTTTTTAAATTTTAGAACATTAATCGATGTTCTGAAAAATGTACAAAAGGATAGGTACCTATACAAAATTAAGAAGCACTCAAACATAATTAAAAAATAAACTTTTATTAGAAATGCTATGAAATGGTTAGAACGTTAGAAGAAAACCAAATTGACAGACTTGTATTTATACAAATAATATCATACAAGTTTTTACCAGTGCCACAATACCTACAAATGATACGAATTTACTAAATTATATTTATAATTTATAAGTTATATTTTTTTAACTTCAATAAATATCATATAATATGTTTATATTTTTTAAAAAAAAAAAACATCATTTTTAACTTACCTACAGTATCTATTGATGCTACAGACAGTTCTTAGTCTATATAAAAATGTGAAGGAAATTAGGAAAATGAAGCCTTTTTAATTTTAATTTATTTTACATATTTCAATTAATTTAAATTTAAATTTCGGGCCGCAATTCATATGTACCCCAAAAAAACTCGGGCCGCAATTCGTATGTACCCCAAAAAAACTCGGGCCGCAATTAGGAAGAAATTTTTACCGCGGGACGCAACTTTAGCCACCCAATTTTAATAGGTACGTATAGATAAATGTATTTAAAAATATTAACAAAGGTACAATCACACGATATATTAGGAACAAATAACAATAATATCAAAAGTTATTTGTAAGTAAATAGATTTCAATAAACAATGAATTTTATTTTATTTATAAACAAGTCAATTAAACTAAGACTAAAAAAGCGAGTAAGTGAGTGAGTATCGCTCTGCTGTACATTAGGAGGTGGGGTGGACCTCGGACTAGGGTAGGTTAAATTTGAATGCAGTGATAGGTATCATTGTATACGAAAAACGATTCTGAACGGAGATGATTTGTTAGTCTAGGATATATTATATTTAAATATTGTCATACATTCTATTTTGAAACTAATTCAAACATTTAAGTAAAAGCTTCAAGATCTTACGTTTAGTAATTTTTTAAAAATAACAAAAATCGAAAATTATTTATTAGCAAAACGTTATTTTACACGTGTATTTTTGATTTAAAATTAAAATTAAAACTTTAAACACTCGTAAAATTTTTTAAATTGAATAATCCTCAAACTTTTTTATAATTATTCTAAGCTTAACTTATGGACAGCATAGTATTAAATTTTCAATTTTTAGCTTTTGATAGTAAAATATTCATGATTTTGACGAATTTTTGTCAATATTTGAACTTCAAATGCTAATAAAAAAAAATTGTGCCTATGTATTTTTATAATTTTGAATGAGAGTTAGAACAAGTTATGTGGACCCTTCTATTAAATTTTCAAGTAATTTGTCCCAGCTAAATTTTTTTATCAACATTTATAAAAAAAAAATAAAAAAAAAATTGATTATTTCAATTGTCTATAAATAGCTCAAAAAAGTCAAAATATTTTGAAAATCAAATCACGTAAAGAAAATGGCAATCTAAATAACTGGTAAAATTTTCAAGTATTTACGACTTATACTATTTGAATAGGTAACAACAAATATCAAAAATCGTTTGAGGCTAAACTGTTATTTAACTCGGTTTTGTAAAAATTTAAATTTCAAACACTCATAAAAATTTTTTTCTGAAATCCGTCTATAAATAACTCAATAAAAGTCAAAATTATTTATTTAATTAAGTATTTACAGTGATTAGTTTTTGAGTTATAGCAAAATAAAAAATTCGATTTTGTCGAAAACTGGTTTTGCGAAAAAAATCCCGTTTTTCCCTCATTTTTTAGGATTTTTCCCGACTCATTTAAAAAATATTGCCCCCATATAAAGTACCAACTAGATTCAATTTCCTTTTCAAAGAGTGGCTGAAGTCAAAAATCGAAGCATTTTTACTGCTCCAAATGTTGTCGACAGACACAAAAAATAAAAAATAAAATAAAAACACACATCATTGTAAAATCAATACATTCATCACTCCGTTCAGAATCTTAAACTTTTCGTCCGCGATTCCATTGTCATTGCAATGACAAGTCGGTGGGAAACCGACTAATAGGCGAACGCCGCTATTTTTAAACATTTTGAATCATGTACATTTATCAATTACGGAGAGTGAATAATGAAGATAGTCATCCTATTTATTATTTAAATAATATGACTATTAAAAATAAATACTCTCGTAAACTGTATAAATATAAGCTATATAAACTATAAAGTACAGCCTACAGCGATTGTTGAATAATCGTCGATTAAAATTATGAGAAAATCGGCTGGTCATGGTCCGGTTATTCGAAATCACAGAATATATTACTTGTGTTTAAAAATCGTTTATATTATAATAGTTGGGGAACTAGCTTTGTTTAGTGAATTATGATCCACGGTCACATACCAGTTAATAGGAGTTATTTCTGGGGGGGGGGGCGAGAACTTACCCTGGGTTTTTTATAATTAAAAAATGTAAAATGTAAAAGTTATAAGTACTCTTATTTTTTTGTAATTTTTAATATAGAAAACTAAGATATATCGATATATGTAAAATACTTAAATATTAATATATTTATACAGTAATATTTTAAAAATTTAATTACATTGAATATTATCATTACAATTTAAAAAAATAAATTTAATAAATTATTATTTATATTATATTTCTTTTAATGGAAAGCCATGACAATTACATACCAACAATCAACTCTATACGTATTTTGCAGCAATTACACATTTGCACCTATTTAAATAATATTATATAGATTGTATAATAAAAAAATTAAAATTAAATACATTTATTTTATTAAAAATAATAATATACTACGATGCAGGTAGTATTGCCTATATAAACATGAATAATATGCAATACAGTATCTATATTCTATATTATGGAATATGTCGAGTATGGTCAGTATGGGGTCAGTGTGAATGTGTGATGGATATGTTAAATTTCAATTCAATTATATGTGTATACGAAAAATGGTTCTGAGCGAAGATGACTAATCATCAAGTATCAGTCTAAATATATTTCATATTATAAAAGGCACTGCAAAAATCTTAAACACCAACCGTGTTCAGTGTTTCCAATCCGAAACCCTCAGAGAAATCAGCACCCTTATAAATTTCAAATCAGTTTTTAGTTTCTATTACTCTTTATACATAATTACCAATTAAAATGTTACTGATGTTAGTTTATAAAGAAATATAAAACATTATTTGTATTTTGTATAAAAAAAAATGTAAACCTTAATAATTGAGTATTTCGGTACGTAATTTGACATTGTGACATAGCTAATAACAAAATTTTATTTTACAAACAGTCTACACTCTATACTATAGAGTCTATAGGATAGCCGTTCATTCAAATTCGATGTTTAATACTTTTGGATCCGACTCGGATCATCCGAGAAAGAATAACGTTCAGCAAATTTTTCGTATAAAATACCAAATGTCTAAACACTAAACATTTGTTTGTGAGTAGGTACTTTGTTAGGTTAGGTATTAAATAGGTACGTTTCTTTTTTTTTTACTCTTACAACATATAATTCCAAACAATTTTAAGGACTTAAAAGAAAATATATGGTATACGGTGGACGGTAGTTTCTGTTTTCCACCAAAGTGGCTCTTATTCTTTCTTATTTATTCTAAAATAAAATCATATTATGTTAGATGTACATTATGAATTTTATTTTTTAAATACTAAGAATATGTAAAAATTAAATTAAAATATTTAAGTAATTATATTTTACCAGTAAATCCAAAAATTGATGTTCAAAAAGTTTCAAAAAAAAGTTTGTTGTGTCGTTCATCTGACCATTCTGACCTATATGAATATGGCTATATATGTATTGGTTAAATGATAATATGATTTATAAGTATGCTAATTACCCAATATTAATTGAATAAGAAAATAAAACCATGGGACTTGGACGAAATAAACTATACCTTTTAATTACTTAATTTGGACTGCCGGATATCGTTTACGCATCACTATATTGTTAGTTTTGAACTTTTTTGTAAGACACTTGTGGATCGTTTTTTATTGATTTTTGGGTTATACACAGGGCCGGATTGGGACTCAGAAACTTACCGAGCACAATAATTTTACCGGCTCATTTAACTTACGAGTTTTCCATATAAATAAATACAATTAGGGAGTTTTAGAGGCTATGTACATTATACATTATACATCGTTGTTTGCGCATCGACTGTTTAAAATGTCATACATCATTTGCGTGTCAATATTATTTAACAATAGAACTAAAAGAAAGGTGTATACCTACCTACCCAAAAATGCTAATTGTTTTCCAACTTCGTTCTTGAAATTCGCACATTTCCTAATTTACTCTCGTAATATTCAATTTTAAAATATTATATAGGTATAAGGTATTATAGGTATTCGTAGTAATATTGTGTAATTAATAAGTTAGCAAATTAACAACGAAATTATACAACCCAAGTGTACGGGTGATCAATCGATTTGTATCGCATAAGTATATACTATATCGTAAATCTATCGATCTGGATAGTAGATTACTGGATAGTAAAACGGAGACCCGTCAAGACGTACGATTGTAACTAATGTAACTATTACTATTTACTGTAATTTATGCATTTATATTATTATGACTAAAATTAAATTGAATTAATTCAATTTATTTTTAATTGTTTGTATAAATTTATCACATATGATTTATGACAATCATTAAATTTCAACCAACAATTATTTTTTATACCCTTCAATTGTTTAGAACAGTGGTTCTCAACCTTTTTATATTCGCGTACCACCTACAAAGTTTGAAAAATTTTACGTACCACCTGACCATTTTTTTTACTTATTTATAAATTATAATATATACGTTTATGTTACGTGTATAGAATTTTATTTTATTAGGAATTACAAAATGATGGGAATTAAGTATTTAATGTAGAAAAAAAATTAAATTAAATGTGTACAAACCAAATAATATTTAATATTAATAATGATTCATTCCAATTTTTTTTATAAAGGGAGATTTTCTTCGCGTACCACCTATGAGCTTTCCGCGTACCACTAGTGGTACGCGTACCATAGGTTGAGAAGCGCTGGTTTAGAATATTGATGCGCATTTGATGTATGATAATTTGGTACAGGTAAAACAAACAATGCATAAATTATATGTGATCAATTTAGGCATAATATCATCATGAACACTCGCAAGTAAGTAGGTACAGAGCCGCGTTTAATGGGGGGCAAGGGGAGGTAATTGCCCCGGGGCGGCAACATAGCTTAACGCGGCATTGAGTACCTATCAAAAATCACCTCTGTTCCAAAATTGTTATATCTACCATATTATTTAGCTTAGTCTTAGTAAATTATATACATTATAGTCATTATACACATAACTACATTATATAAGTATAGGTAGTATAAAGGTACCTAATACATATTTTATAATACGTCGATCACTATTATAATATATTAATATATGTTAACCATCGTTACGATGTATTTGTTTATTACTATTTAAATACTTCTACATAAATTTACCTTATAAATGAGCCGAATAGCAATATGCATAAATAAAATATATTTATTACTATTAAAAGAATTTAATTTTTAATTGTATTAACTGCTAATGTATATATTTGTATTTAGATCATGTGTACCTATGTCTATAATACTAGTATCACTGTTCCTGATGCAATGAAATTGCCATTTTATGAAGTAAGTTCATTATACCTACATTTACCATAAAAAAAAATTAAAATTATGTATCCACCGAGATGTAATCACAAAATAATGATCGCCAATACACCTTCTAGATAGCATCCGTACTCCGTAGCATTCTGCATGTGAATTTTTCCGAATATGTGCTTTATTTTAAAAATGAACGAGACATAAACAAATTTCCTATAATATAATACTATATTATAATAGTAATTTAACTATAGTATAATATGTACCTAATACCTAAATACTTAGTAGTAAGACAATGAGCAATATTTTATTCGGCCGGAAATTTATGCGATACTTGTTAGTTGTTTGTTATTGCCTAGGCAACAAGCCATGTATAAAATTTATCACACCGATTACGTATAAATATAAATATTATAACTTTAAAGTGCTCATAACTCGCTTTAAAATCATAATATTAATAAAATCCCATGACATACCTAGTACCTACACAAGATAATATATTCATAGCTTTAAGTTATGTAATATAGGTAAATTTACTCTATTCATCAAGTTAGTCAACACATAGGAAACGACCTTTTTTTATAGACATATGTTATGTCATTTTAAGAAACTTTAGAAAATTGTCTTATTTTTTTATGTGTAATTATAAAATATTAATTATTATTTATTGACTATGCTACTATTTATTGTAAACAATTTATATTTTATAATTATAATTATTTACCATTATTTTAAAGTTTTGTAACAGTATACAAAGGTATTATAAAACTATAATCAGTGGCGTATTTACGGGGGGGTTCCGGGTACCGCTCCAGAACAAAAAAAACATGGATTTATGCACAAACGCGTCGTAGAAGTTTTTAATTAAAATACCTAACTAACGGCACGACAACATTTTTCCAGTTATAAATTAATATTGTTTGTATTCATTTTATTTCTTTATTCCAAGTTTTAAATTTTAAAGTAAGATGAAACAAATAAGCTTTATCGCAATATGATTTTTAAACATTTTAAAATCCCCCCCCCTCAAGAAATTATTAAAAATACGCCACTGACTATAATCATCGGGGTTCAATTTAATATCCCGATGCACTGATAACATTGTAAGTCCATTCAAGCATTCCTATTAGATATTTAAGTTAGTAAAAGTTCATAATTATTATGTAATTGACAAAATTAATGATTATTAATTTATTGTTGTATTATAATAGACATTTTTGTTGCACTGTTGCTCAAGGTTTACAGTAATATAATATTTGAAAAATAGTTAATACCTTATACCACAGAATAAATATTATTATGTTTTCATTCATTACCAGTCTATTACCACGTTTATATTATTTATTTTTGTAAAAAGTTTTGATTAAAAATGATAACATGAGTCGCAGTTTGTAGATTTGATCAGTGTTATCTTTTAACTATGAGCTATACAATTTTCTTGTTATATTTTGTAATTGTTGAGCTATTGTAGTTTTATATAAGTAAAATAAAAAAAAGCGGGTAAGTGAGTATCGCTCTGCTGTACATTAGGGGGTGGGGTGGACCTCAGACTAGGGTAGGTTAAATTTGAATGCAATGATAGGTATCATTGTATACGAAAAACGATTCTAAACGGAGATGATTTGTCAGTCTAAGATATATTATATTTAAATATTGTCAAATATTCTATTTTGAAACTAATTCAAACATTTAAGTAAAAGTTTCAAGATCTTACGTTCAGTAATTTTTTAAAAATAACAAAAATCGAAAATTATTTATTAGTAAAACGTTATTTTACACGTGTATTTTTGATTCCAAATTAAAATTAAAACTTTAAACACTCGTAAAATTTTTTTAATTGAACAATCCTCAAACTTTTTTATAATTATTCTAAGCTTAACTTATGAAAATCATAGTATTAAATTTTAAATTCTTAGCTTTTGATAGTAAAATATTTATAAATTTTTTACTACCAAATAGTGAAAAATATTCATGATTTTGACGAATTTGTGTCAATATTTGAACTTCAAATGCTAATAAAAAAAAATTGTGCCTATGTATTTTTATAATTTTTGAATGAGAGTTAGAAAAAGTTATGTGGACCCTTCAATTAAATTTTCAAGTAATTTGTCCCAGCTAAATTTTTTTTATCAACATTTATAAAAAAAAAATAAAAAAAAATTGAAAATTTCAATTGTCTATAAATAGCTCAAAAAAAGTCAAAATATTTTGAAAATCAAATCACGTAAAGAAAATGGCAATCTCAATAACTGGTAAAATTTTCAAGTATTTACGACTTATACTGATTGAATAACAACAAATATCAAAAATCGATTGAGGCTAAACCATTATTTAACGCGGTTTTGTAAAAATTTAAATTTCAAACACTCATAAAAATTTTTTGTCTGAATCCGGTATAGTTTTTTTTACAGATATTTAAAGAAAAATTTATGGAGAACCTTGTACCAAATTTTCAAAATTTAGTTATAAAAGAAAAAAATTTTACGATTTTTCAACCACAAAATTACTTGCAAATTTTCGCAATTTTGATATATTTCGTATAAATTCGAACTTTAAGCACTTATAAAAAAAATTTGTGACTAACGATTTCGGATTTTTTTTTATCACTTTAAGAACAACTTATAAGAAACCTTGTATTAAATTTTCATGGTTTTCTGGTCAGCCAAAAAATTGTTATCGTTATTTAAAAAAAAAATACTTAGAAAAATTAAAAATTTCAATTGTCTATAAATAGTTCAAAAAAAGTCTAAATTCTTTGAAAATTTAACTGTGTATGGAGAACACTAATATAAACATTTGGCGAAAATTTCAAGTATTTACATCTATTAGTTTTTGAGTTATAGCAAAATAAAAAATTCGATTTGGTCGAAAACTGGTTGTGCGTAAAAAATCCCGTTTTTTCCGTCATTTTTTTAAGGTTTTTCCCGACTCATTTAAAAAATATTGAAAAATTTTAACTTTTGACCCCCAAAAATACCAACTAGATCCGATTTCCTTTTCAAAGAGGGGCTGAAGTTGAAAATCGAAGCATTTTTACTGCCCCAAATGTTGTCGACAGACACAAAAAAAAAAAAAAAAACACACATCATTGTAAAATCAATACATTCATCACTCCGATCAGAATCTAAAATATAATTTTTTAATAAAAACGTTATTTTTTTAACAACTTGAAAATATGTAAAAAAATGTTTTCAAAAACATGAATACTTTTTTAAATAATGGATTTTATATGATAAAAGAATCACTCTGTATATTTACTTTATAATAATTAATATTATAGTTATACAAATAAGTCGTAATATGGATGACAGTTTAAGATTTCAAGCAAAACTATAAATGTATTAGTCTTGCAACAATGTCTGTTATTTGCTTATTCTAGGCTAGAATTTCTAGCAACAATTTTATTTTATAAGTATTTAAAAAGTCAGATTATTTTATAACTAAGAAATTACTAGTCATTTTATATTTTAAAAGCTATAAGGTTTGAACACCAAACATAATAAGTTTCCTTTAATCTTAGTTAAATTATTCTTACTTGAAAATAAAAAAAATTTAGTTCAAAGCCGCAACATTTTTTTAACGTTTAAAATTTGACGAAATTGAATATTTTTAAACGTAAATAACGATAACTATTCAAATTTATTTTTGCTATTTTGTTGTAATTCAATAATAATACAATAATAATATCAAACTACTAATTTGACCAATTTATTGTAAGTCGATATATTGGCATATAGACATATAGTTTATAAATTATAAATTAAAAATTAACAAAAATAATTTATTTTAAACTATTATAATAATTATTTAATAATGTACCTATGCAAATTCAATATTTTTAGCCAAAATTAGTTCAACTCTTGATTATAAATACAGTATTTAAAATTAATTGCTCAAACTATTCTAAAAATTATAAAATATTTCCTAACACTGTATACACTTGGAATTGTTTTTATTATCAATGCAATAAATTATGACCAAACTTAAATTCAACACAATAATTTGCATTACACTATTATAAAAATATATTCAATGACGTCTATTGACGATACATTAAAACTTTTAAAGTTTCATTTTTATTGATAAGACTTTTTATTTTTAATGGAGGAAAAAAATCGAATGATTTTAGAAAAAATACACATAAAAAATAGAAATATTTTCGAAAATGTCGAGCGCCATCAATCTAACAAGACTAAAATTCAGATATTAAACAAAAATAAATTACAAATTAAATTCGATCAGAGGGATAAACGCTATGCTCGAAGTACCTATTATACATTCAAATAATTCAAAGATTCGAGATTAAGTATACTATACCATTTCTGTTATTTTCATATTAGATCAGAGATTTTTAATTTGGCAAAAAAATAATTGTTTACGACGAAACGCTCGATTGTTTGAAGATATTGATGAAAATAAATCAAGTGGATATTCTTCATACTTAAAAAACAGCGAAATTAAAGTAAAACCACCTAATATTAAAACTTTAATCAACACCAACAAAATAAGTGAGTTGTAAACATATTATAAATAAACTATAGGACTATAATAAATTACACTTATATTTAAATAGGTACTTAATATTATTTTTAGATTCACAAATCACACAGAATAAGTTTTCAATAAGTTCCTCACAAATACCAACAAATGAAATTGAAAATTATCAAGACCTGTGTTTAAAATTTCAAAAAACATTGGTTAATGACAAAATTACGAGTAAACTTTTAGAAATAATTGAAACGAAAACGGATATCCAATATGACGATGAAAAATATCAAAAACCACTGAATAAACAATTTTACGATTCAAAATACTATGACAAATATATTAAAATGAAAAACAATGTCAAATGTTCACTAATTACTGATAAAGGTTAACCTAATCCAGTGATTCTCAATCTTTTTAGTACCGCGACCCAAATTTCCCCCGAAAAATTTTTCGCGACTCATATTATGGTTTCACTTTTCAAAAAGTAGTTATAAAAAACAAAATTTGTACCTATTATATATATATGTATATACATTACAATCAATATATTTTTACAAATGTACTCTTAATAATGAGGTGTATGCTAAATGTCTGCTTGTTTTCTGTTTTGATTAATAAGAGCATTGACATCATGATTTCAAAAATTGTTCGCGACCCACCAAAAATTGACTGACGACCCACCAGTGGGTCGCGACCCACACTTTGAGAAACACTGACCTAATCTAGTCTAAAATGGTATTAAAATAAATATTAGTATTTACTGTATTTTGATTAAAGTTTATAGATATAAGCTATGAACCGACAATACTTAGTTTAAAATCACAAGATAAACATAAAATCATCAAAGAAAATCGTAAGAAATATCGAATTGATGATGAAGACATTTTTACTGAATTAGACAAAAGCATAACATTATTCCAGAGGCTATTACGAGGAAGAGCTTATCAGACTATGGTTGAAATAAAAACTATTAATAAAAATAGTAAATTGTAGAATTAATGGTAATTTATTATAGATGATTATGGCAAAAATCAGGTATCAACCTATTTTACATTCAGACGAAGCACCAGAAACATTTGACACTGCAAAAGTACGAGTATAATAATTATCAAAAAAAATACAATTTTATATAAGAATGATAGTAAAATATTTAATAATAATAATACTTTCTTACAGAAAATTAAAGAAATTACACGTGCTGATGTATTAGAATATTCCAGAAAAAAACATGTTAGTAGATTTTTCGACACTCTTTCCAACGAATCAATTCATATAAAATATAGTGAAAATAAAAACAAAATGCTGGTTCAACAAGGAAATTTAAGTAGAATTGCGAATGAAATGGTAGAGAGAAAAAGAAGACAAAGAGAAATAGCAGGACGACTTGAACAAGACGAAATATTAAAACAAGTGATTATTACATTAAAATAATTAATTTCTACTTATCATAAAAAATATTTAATGAATTCATTTATTTAGTTTATTTTTACTGATTCATTTTATGGAAACAGATTTTTCCCAAATTTCTGATATACGGTTATTTTAGAATATAATAAATATAATAAAAAATTAATGTCCCTATAATGTTTTAACTTTTATTGATAAAATTATTAAATAAAATATCAAAACATTTTTAAATATTAAAAAATATTAGGCTTTATGCTATAATATATTAAGATAAAATAAAATAAAATAATTATCATGTACCTATAAAAATATATACAATATTGAATATTTACTTCCAAAAATAGTTATTGTACTGTTTCCACGTATATAGGTACTAAAAATTCACGAAGATGTAAGTGTTCTCTTCTGTGAAAAAATAATTGAAGAAACAATTAAACGGTCAGCAAAAGAGGAATCATTAAAAGAGATGATGAAATCATGCAAAAATAAGTTTTATAATATCGAGTATGTTTACTGTTTTGCGTTATATAGTACTTATTTTATTGCAAAAATGTGTTTGATTTTAATATTAATTTCAAGGAGTGAAAAAAATATTGAAAAAGAATTAGTTTCCAATTTTATAATACCAGAAGCAAAAAAAGTTATATTGAGAGAGAGTCAAAATTATATGAATTAGAACTGTCAACAATGAATATCAAATAACAAATAATAGTACAATAATAGGTAACTCCCGAGACTTGAAATTTTGAATAATAGGTAAATCATGAATTTTTTAAATAATATTAATCTGTCAACCATTGAATACTATTTATTGTATTTTAATGTTTATTATGTTACTACTATTGTGTTTAGATCAAAGCTGAAAGTAAAAAAAAAAATGTATCAAAAATATTATGTAGTATATTTGTTATCTAAGACTAAAATCTCTACAACAATCAAATAAACCAATTAAAATGTAGGTAAAATTTGTTTTATAAATTTAAAATTTAAAAGATCTTATGTGGCTATTTACGTAATGTACTTAATATGCTTTTATTTCTGAAAAAAAAAATAGCTATTGATCGTATACGGTATTCATATAGCTTATTTCTATTATAAATAGTAATAGTTATGTTTATAGGATATGAATTATGAGTTATAGATTTATAATCATTGAACTATATTATTTATAGGTATTGAAATTTAAAACTATTACATAGAATTATAGTAATAGAAATATTGAAAACTTGATTGTATTATGATTTACTGGTGTCTTTCTCTTATAGTCTTACTTTACTATTATGATAATTGATAATAGATTGATAGCACGTCATGAAGATTAAAAGTTGATTTTTTTGATTCAATTACGTTTTTTCAATACTTTCAATTAATATTCTAACGTTTTTCGTAAACAATTAATCATTGCCAAATTAAAAATCGCTGATCTAAATTTAAAATAGCTTAAATATTAGTATTAAACAGTGGTGTATTGCTAAAAATATTCGTGGGTATACGCCTTCTAGATCTTAGGTGTCAAAGATTGAAAGATATACCTATAACATTGAATAAAAAAAAAATTTTTTCTCGCTTCGCTCGAATTCACTAACAACATTTATTCTAATTATCAGTATTGACCAGAGAAAAACTTTAAACAATTAGTACAGTCTAAGAAATTAGAATGGTTACTATTTTAATTTTACTAACTGCTAATAACTTAGTGATTAGTGCACTAAATACTAATCATGATTGCTAGGGCCCGGAACTTGATGCATTTGCATCTTTTTTTCTAATGATTACATTTGAGGCTCGTTTTTATAGAAATTTAATTCATGAAATATAGAATTTTATGGTACAGCAGTTATTATTTTGCATTTTTAGGGAATTTTATTCTTTAAGGTCATTTTTGTAGTATTTTTAGTGCATTTATTCATTTTTGAAAATTCTTAACAGGTATACGGAGCTATACGGTCGTATACCCGCGTATCGTCGTTTATTTAGAGAGTATACGCTAAAAAAAAAACTAGAGGAGTAAGTATACGCCGTATACCCCCGTATACCCCCCAATACACCACTGGTATTAAAGAATAATAAGAATGTATTTATGTATTAAGTTGGTTATACATTGAGTGATTTTGCTGCGCGTGATCGACGATCGTAGTTTTTAGTGATCGGAAGCGGTCGACTGCCCAAAATTGAATATGATGGTCAAAGGGTCGCTGGCGGCATAGGCGAATCTAGAAATTCATAGAAGGGTGTGCTTTTACCTCAAAAAGGCCCTCTCCCCTCTGTATTTCAAAATACCTCTCATGCAGTTATCATACGTTTAAGAGATTTTTACCATTTGATATATCAATATTAATAATATTAAGATTAATTTTTATTACTATAGATGCTATTTATTTGCATGCTGTAAAATACACATATAATGTTTAAAAATTATTCAATTTAATAAATAAATATCTTACTCAATTATTTTTGGATAAACTTACCAGTAATTAAATTATTAATCAATTATGTTTAAAATTCTTGGAAGTTTAATACAACCTTTTAATTTTATTATCATTTATAACAAAGAATTTTACTAAATATATAATATAACTGGTAAATGGTAGTAATCAATAACTATTTTAGATTCTGAACGGAGTGATAAATGTATTGATTTTACAATGATGTGTATTTTTTTTTTGTGTGTCTGTGTACAGCATAACTAGTCAAAAGTCAAAATAATGCTTCAATTTCAAACTTTGGGGGTGGTTTCCGATGGCAAAGTGGATATCCATTATAGAGGTGAAAAGAAAACATTTTTCAAAAAATCGAGAAAAACAAAAAAAAAAGTGACAGACAAACGGGAATTTGTACGCAAAACTAGTTTTCGAAAAAATCGAATTTTTTATTTTGCTATAACTCAAAAACTAATCGATGTAAACACTTTTTTCATCAAATTTTCATCAAGTGTTTAAATTAGCGTTCTCCATACACAGTTAAATTTTGAAAGAATTTTGACTTTTTTTGAGTTATTTATAGACAATTGAAATTTTTAATTTTTTTTAGTATTTTTTTTTTAAAATAACGATAAAATTGTTTTGGCCAGCCAGAAAATCTTGAAAATTTAATACAAGGTTTCTTATAATTTGTTCTTAAAGTGATAAAAAAAAATCCGAAATCGTTGGTCACAATTTTTTTTTATAAGTGCTTAAAGTTCGAATTTATACGAAATATGTCAAAATTGCGAAAATTTGCAAGTAATATTGTGGTTGAAAAATCGTAAAATTTTTTTCTTTTATTCCTAAGTTTTGAAAATTTGGTACAAGGTTCTCCATACATTTTTCTACAAATATCTGTAAATAAAACTCTACCAGATTCAGACAAAAAATTTTTATGAGTGTTTGAAATTTAAATTTTTACAAAACCGAGTTAAATAACGGTTTAGCCTCAAACGGTTTTTGATATTTGTTGTTATTCAAATAGTATAAGTCGTAAATACTTGAAAATTTTACCAGTTATTTAGATTGCCATTTTCTTTACGTGATTTAATTTTCAAAATATTTTGACTTTTTTTGAGCTATTTATAGACAATTTAAATAATTAATTTTTTTTAATTTTTTTTTTATAAATGTTGATAAAAATATTTAGCTGGGACAAATTACTTGAAAATTTAATAGAAGAGTCCACATAACTTGTTCTAACTCTCATTCAAAAATTATAAAAATACATATGCACAATTTTTTTTTATTAGCATTTGAAGTTCAAATATTGACAAAAATTCGTCAAAATCATGAATATTTTACTATCAAAAGCTAAGAATTGAAAATTTAATACTATGCTGTCCATAAGTTAAGCTTAGAATAATTATAAAAAAGTTTGAGGATTATTCAATTTAAAAAATTTTACGAGTGTTTAAAGTTTTTATTTTAATTTGAAATCAAAAATACACGTGTAAAATAACATTTTACTAATAAATAATTTTCGATTTTTGTTATTTTTTAAAAATTACTTCACGTAAGATCTTGAAACTTTTACTTAAATGTTTGAATTTGTTTCAAAATAGAATATTTGACAATATTTAAATATAATATATCCTAGACTAACAAATTATCTCCGTTCAGAATCGTTTTTCGTATATAATGATACCTATCATTGCATTCAAATTTAACCTACCCTAGTCTGAGGTCCACCCCACCCCCTAATGTACAGGCGTACAGCAAAGCGATACTATCTTACCCGCTTTTTTTATAGGTACATTTGCTATCATGCTTATTATGATAATATTTATTGACAATATTTGTACCCATAAAAATGTATTAAAATTAAAAGATAAATTGTTTAATGGTATACACAAATACACAATACCTAGTCAATAGTCAATACCTTTGTAACTGAAATGAGTATTATGGGCGGCTACACAGGTTTATACGAGTCGCAGGGTGTGCATTGGCAGTATTTGGCACACTCGACAAACCTTTAGATTCGCCCATGGCTGGCGGTTTTCTCGTATGAATACACCATTTGAATAAACTATGCTTAATTGTAGGTGGTTATCCGCCGTGGATAAGAACCGCAACAAAACCACTCCGTGTGTAACTTTATTAAAACTTACCTACTTCATGCATAAATATTTATATCCCACGCTGATCCAATTTGGTTTATAATACACATAATGGTGACCGTGACAAAGGTCTAAATTCCATTTACCTATTTGTATAAATCTAATTTAGCACCACCTCGAAATTTCTATATTTTTCTTTTTGAAACCTATGTATTTTAACGTTATAAAAATGATGGTGCAAAAAGTTTTTTTTCGGAAATCATTCATTTTAAAGTTATTGCCACGTTAAGTTCACGATTTTCGATGTTCTGCGCATGCGCAAACACGATTTTCGATGTTTTACGCACGCATAGTGGCGAGTGGCGACACAATATTATAAATACAGGTTAAATAATAATGTAATACGTAATAATACATGTCGTAGCACTCGTACTGGACGCAAAACGTATATCACTGCACATACCTACTCAGTGGCGCAAATAGGAAAAATGTTTAGGGGGGGCTCAAGTCCCAAAATTACCAAAACCGGTAAAAATAACTTATTAAGAATAATATACATATTATATTATACTATTATTTTTTGAGGGGGTTTTGAGTTATTTGGGGGGGGCTAAGCCCCCCAAGCCCCCCCTATTTGCGCCACTGTACCTACTATACGACATAACTTACCCTGTGATCTACTTGAGGTTGTGTTGCATAGCAAGTCGAGGGATATTTTTTTTTGTTTTTTTTTTACACTGAAAACCATATTATAAGAATATAAACGAAACCATACATTTCATATTTTATTTTATCTTATAATTTTTATTTGTCTGAATACTGTGTGTTTATGGATTATAATATAAACTGAAAATTTAAATTATTACTTTGGCGCCATCATTTTTAAAACGTTGATTTACTTAGGTTTCAAAAAAAGGTGAAAAATTCGTGTGGCCACTAAACTAGATTAAACTAGTGTATAATTGCAAAACTAATAATTTCCGATAATTTATTTTTACACCATCGTTATAAACTCGTTGATGTACAAAGGTTTCCCCCAAAAAATAATTTAAAAATCGTTATATAAAAGCGGTAAAAACGTAAAATAGAGTGTCACGCGTATGAGTAAAACACCGAAAATCGTGAATTTTGTAAGTCTATAACTTCAAAACTAATGATTTCTGCAAATTTATTTTTACACCATCGTTTTAAACTACCTAGTTTAAATACATATGTTAAAAAAAAAAATAAAAATAATCACTTGGGAGCTAAACTGCAATTGTTCCAAAAACTAATTACCTATTTAAAACAAATTTGAAAAAATAAGGTCGCTCGGTAAAGTAGTTTTGTTCCAGTACAAGTGCTACGACACGTATTATTACGTATTATATCATTATTTAACCTGTATTTTATAATATTGTATCGCCACTATGTGTGCGCATAGTTGAAAATCGTGAACTTAACGTGGCATTCGTGGCAATAACTTTAAAACTAATGATTTCCGAAAAAAACTTTTTGCAACATCATTTTTATAACGTTAAAATACCTACATAAGTTTCAAAAGAAAAATATAGAAATTTCGAGGGAGTGCTAAACTAGATTTGTTCCGATTTATTTACTTAACTGTGAAATCCTGACATTTTTCCTACAAAACTGGAAATATTTATACTAACAAAATCAAAGTAAAACATCTATCAAATCCAACAAAAGAAGTAAGTTGTAAACACACTAAAATTAAATTACCTATATGTCAATAAACTAGTATTATAAATTATAATACGTCTTATGTTTAAATATTTAACACACAAATTAAGTTTTTTACGCGTACCAACAAATGAGTACCTATCGGCTATCGTTAAGACCTATATTGGCTATATTTATAAATTTAAAAAAATATTGATAAATGACAAAATTACGAGTCAAAATTTAGAAAAAAATTGAAATGAATACGGACAACCAAATACCAATGTTGTGAAGTTGGTGATTCAAAATATTGTGACAATTAACAATGGCGTATTTAGGATTTTGTCAAGGGGATACGTTGGCATTTTGGCAAACATATAATTTCCTCGACAGGAGGACCCCCTCCCTTATCATCACCACTGTTTCTAAAAAAATATTGAGAATTTATAAACTTATTATCAATAATAGTATCTATGTACACATACATATATAAATTTGTATTCTTTTGTTTTGAAGATTTATTATTCATAGGTAATACATTTTTTATAGAATGAAGAAAGCCATAAGAATACAATATGTAGTACCTATTTATAAACATACAAATGTATACTGGCTATCAGCCAATGCTTCGGAGGTATTTATTATTACAAGATTTTTATAAATACTTAATTATAGTAATAATTAAATAAATTCTTAGAATTATGGACATATAATATAATAATTTATAAATTGAAAATTAAATATAATTTAAAAAAAAATTATTATAAAAAAAGTCAACGGCACATAGTATTCCCATGTTCCCAAGCGGTTACCCATTCAAGTACTAACTACGCCCGATGTTGCTTAACTTCAGTGATCGGACAGAACCCTAATTACCCTAATTAATTTAGGTACAAGTAAACTGGTAATTAAAAAATTAAATTGTAATATTATAATTTAAAATATTTAAAATTATAGATTCCAATGTGGGCAAATGAGCGTTGCATGTATTGATTTTACAATGACATGTGTTTTTTTTTTTAGTTACATATAATTATCTATCATATTTCAAAATGTATTTAATTATTACTATTTAGGTATTTTTAAAAATCACCTATTAGGGCAGTAAAAATCCTTCATTTTTTAACTTGGGGTGAAGGTTCTGGTAGAAAATCAGATTTATTTGGTACTATTAAGTTGGTCAAAACCACGGACTAAGATATACTTAGGTATATCTTAGTCCGTGGTCAAAACTCAAAAGTAAAAAATCTTCAGTACTGACATTACCTACTTTATAAAAAAAAGATGCGTGAGTGGGTATTCGTATTTCCCTGCTGTACATTAGGTATTAAGCAGGTCACTATTATAATGAGTGTGTAAAAATTGAATTTATTGATATACTGATATATAATTGAACATGAAAAAAGATTCTAAGCTAAGACTGGATATCTGCTTACTCTGCCAATATCCCTAAGCATAGTATGTGATATGTTTTTTTTTTTGTTTATTATTATTAAAATGTGTCAGCACAATAGGTCCTATTACAAGTATAATATATTTTAGATTCTGAACGGAGTGATGAATGTATTGATTTTACAATGATGTGTGTTTTTTTTTTTTGTGTCTGTGTACAGCAGTGTTTCCCAACCTTATTACCACCACGGACCACTTCGATAATATTTTATAGGTCACGGACCACCAATTTTACGCAAACTAGAAAGACCTTTTTTTTTTTTTGCTCATTAACAAGAATACACAAAATTTATTGAAAAATGTTTAATTTTTATTATTTTACTTTATAATTTACATTTTTTTTTACGAAGAAAGGTACCACGGACCACCTATGACTGGCCCATGGACCACAGGTTGGGAAACACTGGTGTACAGCATAACTAGTCAAAAGTCAAAATAATGCTTCAATTTCAAACTTTGGGGGTGGTTTCCGATAGCAAAGTGGATATCCATTATAGAGGTGAAAAGAAAACATTTTCCAACAGTTTTCAAAAAAATCGAGAAAAACAAAAAAAAAGTGACAGAAAAACGGGAATTTTTACGCAAAACCAGTTTTCGACAAAATCGAATTATTTATTTTGCTATAACTCAAAAACTAATCGATGTAAACACTTTTTTCATCAAATTTTCATCAAGTGTTTAAATTAGCGTTCTCCATACACAGTTAAATTTTGAAAGAATTTTGACTTTTTTTGAGTTATTTATAGACAATTGAAATTTTTAATTTTTTTTAGTATTTTTTTTTAAAATAACGATAAAATTTTTTTGGCCTGCCAGAAAATCTTGAAAATTTAATACAAGGATTCTTATAAGTTGTTCTTAAAGTGATAAAAAAAAATCCGAAATCGTTAGTCACAATTTTTTTTTATAAGTGCTTAAAGTTCGAATTTATATGAAATATGTCAAAATTGCGAAAATTGGCAAGTAATTTTGTGGTTGAAAAATCGTAAAATTTTTTTCTTTTATAACTAAGTTTTGAAAATTTTATACAAGGTTCTCCATACATTTTACTTCAATTATCTAAAATAAAAACTCTACCGGAATCAGACAAAAATTTTTTATGAGTGTTTGAAATTTAAATTTTTACAAAACCGCGTTAAATAACGGTTTAGCCTAAAACGATTTTTTATGTTTGTTGTTATTCAAACAGTATAAGTTGTAAATACTTTAAAATTTTACCAGTTATTTAGATTGCCATTTTCTTTACGTGATTCGATTTTCAAAACATTTTGACTTTTTTTGAGCTATTTATAGGCATTTTCAATTTTCAATTTTTTTTTATTTTTTTTTTATAAATGTTGATAAAAAAAATTTAGCTGGGACAAATTACTTGAAAATTTAATTGAAGGGTCCACATAACTTGTTCTAACTCACATTCAAAAATTATAAAAATACATAGGCACAATTTTTTTTTATTAGCATTTGAAGTTCAAATATTGACAAAAATTCGTCAAAATCATGAATACTTTTCACTATTTGGTAGTTAAAGATTTATAAATATTTTTCTATCAAAAGCTAAGAATTGAAAATTTAATACTATGCTGTCCATAAGTTAAGCTTAGAATAATTATAAAAAAGTTTGAGGATTGTTCAATTGAAAAAATTTCACGTGTGTTTAAAGTTTTAATTTTAATTTGAAATCAAAAATACACGTGTAAAATAACTTTTTACTAATAAATAATTTTTGATTTTTGTTATTTTTAAAAAATTACTAAACGTAAGATCTTGAAACTTTAACTTAAATGTTTGAATTAGTTTCAAAGTAGAATATATTACAATATTTAAGTATAATATATCCTAGACTGACAAATCATCTCCGTTCAGAATCGTTTTTCGTATACAATGATACCTATCATTGCATTCAAATTTAACCTTCCCTAGTCCGAGGTCCATCCCACCCCCTAATGTACAGCAGAGCGATACTCACTTACCAGCTTTTTAGTATTACCAACAGTAGATGAATAAAAAAATTTCTAAAAATATTGTATTTCTTATATTATTAGTAGGTATTTAATTATTATAATAATACATATTTATACGTAATAATATCTTAAAAGAAATCAAAAATGATATTACGTTAAGTAAAATTCTTAACATTTAATATACATAAACTTTAAATCCCCCAAATAATGTTTTTGAATTTCATTATAAAAAAAATAATTTACATCGCAATTTATCTTTAAATAATTTATTTTTTCTAAATTTGAAAAAAATTTATAACTTATAACTAAAGAGTAGATTATTATAATTATGTACTCCTGGTATAATTCTATATGTACGATTAAGTTGTAAGTTTTCTAAACTGAAGAAAATTAATAAAAACTAAATGTCAATGACTAAATAACAATTATTTTTATAAAATATAAATACAAATTACCATCCTCATAATTAATTACAGGTTCATCATATTCATTTTAAGTATATTGTAGTAAGGAAAATTAAATTTGCCACTTACCTTTGCCCAACTCTAAATCTGAACTATCATCAACTAAAAATATTGAATTTAAGTAAAACTAACCTATTATCATATTAAACATTATAAATGTGTATATTATGTACCTAATACAAATAAATGAGTATTATTAAAAAGTAATACATTTTTTTTATGTTTAAGCAATAAATTCCCTCATTCTAGGGATGGGTACAGTTATCCCGTATTTTATATATTTATTAGATTTAATGGTTTGAATATGAACTACTTATAAGAAATCTAGTATTCAATTTTCAAAACTGAGATACATAAAAGAAAAGTTTTTATAAATTTCTAACAACATAATAGTTTGCATTCTTTGTAATTTTAATGAAATTTTTCTAAAATCTTAATTATTTAAATGTATAATAAAAAAATTGTACTTATGTATTTTTAATTTTCATATGCAGATATAAGAACCATTTATACAGGATTTTGTATAATATTTTCAAGAACTTTGATCCATCGAATAATTTTTTATAAATTCTTACATTAATGTAGTAATACATTTTTTTTTTAAATATTTATATATAAAATATAAAAATGGTAAAGATACTTTTTATAAAAAGATAAAATATAAGTAATTTAGTTAGTTTTGTTGTTCTATTTTAATTAAATACTAAATAATAATGAATAAACAAAGAAGTAAACACAATGCTAACTCAACAACAATGGCAGGTTATTATACAGTGATACTAAAGACGAGTTTAAATAATGTGTAATATATAAAAAAAATGTTAAAATTATTTATAATTATTTATTTCAACCGATCATTAAAACATATATTATAAATTATAATGCTAAATTAGAAATAAACAATCAAACACTTATTTAATTATTAAGTTTCTCATAGAGACATTTTATAAAACAAAAAAATATAATTTAGTTAAAAAAATCAATTAAATATACAATAATATGTAGTCCGAAACATAAAAAAAAATTATCCAAAACAGTTTTATTATTTACGAAAACTCAAAGATACATTTATTTTTATAGTTAACTTAAACATCATAAATTATATACATATAGTATACACAGTTATACCAAAGCATACAAATATACATTATTCTTATATATTATAAATGCCTAGAACTTAAATAAACATGGCAAATTTGAAGTATATATAATAATTATGCGTATATTATGTGTGTCATAACTTTTAGACATAGGTACATTTTTATATTCTAACAATAATAAAGAATAAATATATTTAAGGATGTTAGTTGGAAGTTAAAATATTCATTAACATGATAAAAAACAATATGGCACAAAATATTAAATTAATTCTTATTATTAAAAAACATAATATTTAATATGAATTTAAATTGATAAAATTGATTATTTTATAATAACAAACATAATATGAAAGCTACAAATTTTTAAAGCAATTACAAAATGTTATATTAAACCAAATACTTCAACATAAAAACTTAATAATTAGGTAAATGTTACTTTATATACTGACATTTTATTTAAAATTTATGTCAAATATTACAAATATTAATAATATAAAATAACCACTGTATAAAGACATTTTGTGAAAAATAAATAAAATAGTTTATAGTAAAACTATTCATATTTTAAATTATTTATGAAATAATATTAATTTATTTAATATACATTGTATACATTGTACATACTATGTACTTTTAAGCAATAAGGGAATATATTTGTGTTTAGGAGTGTAATCAGTTTAATATTTGTATCTATTATTATTACTATTACTATAGCATGTATATAACTCACATAACATATTTACTAGTATTATTTTTTCACAATTATTTGTTAATATATTAAGCTAATCGAATAATTATAAACAGTTATTTTATTTCACATAACAATAGACAATAATTAATTGTCAAAAGTATTTATATTTTTCTGAAAGAGCATTTCTTTTTATCTTGTGTATTTACACTTATCTATGAAATTTAACTTGATACAAATAGCAATTAAAAATGTTTTTATAGATCATACAAAATATTATTACAAATGTCTTTCATATTGGGGTGAAAAGGCAATATTTTCTTTTCATATAGACCCATTGGTGTAGAGGGCCAATAAGATATAAGAAAATATACAACTTATACATACATTTTAAAATTATGGTATACTTCACCAAAACAAAACAAAACATAACATAATAGGCTCCTAGTCCCTTAGAGGAATTCTCTGATGTTGACTGCAACAGGCCAAATAGTTTTATTTGGTCAACTAGTCCGCAAGTTGTTAAATCGAGAGATGGCATACATAGTTATCAAAACAATATAAGGGAGAAAATATATAGATTGGCAGTATCTAAATATGAGGTCGATATGTAAAAGTTGAAATGTGCATCCCCAAAATGAAAACTGATACATTTTCATAGTGTATAAGAAGAATGTCCACAATATGCGTTTCTATATAAAACAAATGTAATATTAATAAAAATTAAATATTATAATAATTCACAACTATGTAGTAACAATTTTTTTAAGTATTTAATATAATTTATAAATATAAAACAAATTACTAATTAAACAAAAGAATGTTTAAATAGTATGTAAAAAAATAATTATCGTTTCATATTAAAAATAATTTTTAAATTATATAACCATTAATTAAAGATGTATTATTTATTTATAAAGCAAATAAATTGTTATAATTCAAGTAAAATCAACACTAATTTAATTTTTACATTGATGGAAGTAATAATAATCATAAATTAATAAATTATGTCATTTTTATTATGAGGAGCAGAATTCTAAAAGTAATTTTTTGATATTATACTAATAATAAGATTTCAAAAGCATAACAAATATTTGTTGACAAATAAATATATACTACATTTTAAAGTTAAATTGACTTTTATTATTTCCTAAATTTATGAGGACATTTTAAGATAATACAACACTTACATGCATCATCTTCATCTTATAAACATACAATATAGAAAATCTATGTTAGTAGAATCAAATTTATGTTATTAACTTTAATATTAGAGTGAAATTAATTTATTTTTTTGTAATAAAATCCACAATCTGTTACAAATAGAACAAACAAATGAAAGTGTTAATCGATTATATGGCTTGAATGACAAATTTAAGAAGCCTTCCAATGAAGGCACATAATTATCAAAGTAAAAGGTAAGAATATTATCTACTTGGGCGTTTTTTTCCAATATTTAAATTTTTAACTTGCAATATTTACAATACTCATATCTTATATTAATAAAATTTATAAATAAAAATGTAACGAGCCATTAACTTTAACTTTGATAAATAAAACAATTCACTCTAATATTAAAGCTAACAACATAAAAAATCGGTTTTACAGACGCAATACGCAAATTTTCTATGTTGCTTATAAGCAGGGCTCAGAAGTTATAGCACTATAAAAATCAATTTTTAGCGCTTAAATTAGCACATAAAAACATTAATATTAGCGCTATAAATAGCACTAAAAATAGGAAAATATGCAAAATAAAATTTTCAACCAATTTTTTTAAACATGGAATTTAAGATTTTTTTAATTTTACAGATTTTTTTATTTAATGGTAGGTATCTAAGAACTAGGTACTTGGTCCGGCTCTAGAACTTTTCCTGTAAAGATAAAATTATAAATCCCTAAGTATTATTGTATAATTATTTACTTATTTAAATATATAAAATAATATGAATAATATAAAATGAATTAATAATAATATGAATTAATAATTAATATGAATAATAAATAAATATAAATAATATAAATAATATGAATTTATGTGAAAATATGACCAAAAATAGCACTAAAAACCTTAAATTAGCAAAAATAGCAGTAAAAACCGTAAATATGCAAAAAATAGCAAAATAAAATTTTGTGTATGACATCAGAGAAGTGTGAAACATATTTGTATCTTACTTTGGATGTTCTAGGACGAACCAAAAAAAATATGCATTTGCTAAAACTTCCGAGCCCTGCTTATAAGTAAGACGGAGACAACATAAACAGGTATAGCATTTTCTAAATTGATCTTTTATTAAAGATAATGTTTTAAAAAAATCATATGCAAATTAAACTTACGCCAGCAGAGTCAGCATAGTTACGGTATTGTCTATCATAAATGTCTTCCACTGCTAAATAAAAAGGCACTGAACATAAACTAACATAATAGCCTGCATATATGCCATGCCAAATTGCAGAAATACCAAATGCTACCAACATCCTTCAATAAAAATAAAAATATATATTGTTAATAAAAAATCTATGACATATAAAATATACCTATATATATAAATGTAATTACCTAAGTTTTTTAATAGGAATTCTTCTATATACATATTCAGCAATCCAGTACTGTACAGTCATATTCCAAATTCTCGTAGCTCCACGAACTGTTGAAATAGTTTCTACTTTCATAATATCAATACTTTCAATACAATCAAAATTGTAAGCCTCTCCTTTTCCAAAATATCTATAAACAATACAGACCATAAAAGGTTTAAATAATTTCATCAAAGTTAAAAACCAATACATATTTATTATTTATATACAATAAAAACATACTCTGTTTCTAATGATTCAAAGTTTTTAGTTGGCCCACTTCCAGACTGTGGGTCTGTAATTTCAGGATAGGCACCCATTCCAGAAGCTATACAAATAAGCTCAGAAAAAATAAAGCCCAAATATAACCTTGTACGAAAAATAAAAAATGAAGAGTACATATACCATAATCTGTATGATAATGATGTTGATGTATAAAAAGAGTCATTTTTGAATTCCTAAAATATAATAAATTTAAACATAATTACAAACAATTTGTACTTAATAATAAAAAAATTAAAGTGTTTAAATAGTACCATATCTAGTTTAATTCAGTTAATTAACCATGTATACATTTCTGTCTTTAATTCCTATCCTATAAGAAATGTATATATTGTAAAACTAAGTTTAGATGATTAAGTCAGGGAAACTTTAAATCAATATTAATAATACATAAATATATATATACACTATATTATAGAGTTAAACTATTATTATTGATAATACAATTTAGTCAACCAGTTGAATAAAAAAAATAACAAAAAAAGCGGGTAAGTGGGTATCGCTCTGCTGTATATTAGGGGGTGGAGTGGACCTCGGACTATGGTAGGTTAAATTTGAATGCAATGATAGGTATCATTGTATAAGAAAAACGATTCTGAACGTAGATGATTTGTCAGTCTAGGATATATTATATTTAAATATTGTCATATATTCTATTTTGAAACAAATAGTATAGTTACTATATTATGTTACTATAGTTACTTTATAATATCTGTTTATTAATAAAAAAAATATTTGGCAACATACGCATAATGAGAGTAGGAAATTTAATTTAAATTTTGAAATATTTCGTATAAATTCGAACTTTAAGCACTTATAAAAAAACATTGTGACTAACGATTTCGGATTTTTTTTTATCACTTTAAGAACAACTTATAAGAAACCTTGTATTAAATTTTCAAGATTTTCTGGCCACCCAAAAAATTTTTATCGGCATTTGAAGAAAAAAAACTTAGAAAAGTCGAAAATTTCAATTGTCTATAAGCAGCTTAAAAATGGTCAAAATATTTTGAAAATTTAACTGTAAAGAGATAACCATAATATAAACATTTGGTGAAAATTTCAAGTATTTACAATAATTCGTTTTTGAGTTACAGCAAAATCAAAAAATCGATTTTGTCGAAAAGTGGTTTTTCGTAAAATTGCCATTAATCTGTCATTTTTTTTTTGTTTTTCTCGATTTTTTTGAAAACCATTTTAAAATGTTTACGTTTGACTCCCCATAGTACCAACTAGATGAATTTTCCTATTCAAAGAGGGGCTGAAGTCAAAAATCGGAGCATTATTACTGCTCCAAATGTTGTCTCCAAAAAATTGAAAATTTCAATTTTCTATAAATAGCTCAAAAAAAGTCAAAATATTTTGAAAATCAAATCACGTAAAGAAAATGCCAATATAAATAACTGGTAAAAATTTCAAGTATTTACAGTGATTAGTTTTTGAATTACAACCATATAAAAATACCGATTTGATCGAAAACTGGTTTTGCGAAAAAATTCCCGTTTTTCTGTCATTTTAGATTCTGAACGAAGTGATAATGCTCCGATTTTTGACTTCAGCCCCTCTATGAATAGGGAATTGAATCTAGTTGTTACTTTAGGGGGGTCAAAATTAAAATTTTCTAATAGTTTTCAAAAAAATCGAGAAAAACAAAAAAAAAATGACAGAAAAATGGAAATTTTACGGAAAAACCACTTTTCGACAAAATCGATTTTTTGATTTTGCTGTAACTCAAAAACGAATTATTGTAAATACTTGAAATTTTCACCAAATGTTTATATTATGGTTATCTCTTTACAGTTAAATTTTCAAAATATTTTGACCATTTTTAAGCTACTAATAGACAATTGAAATTTTCGACTTTTCTAAGTTTTTTTTTCTTCAAATGCCGATAAAAATTTTTTGGGTGGCCAGAAAATCTTGAAAATTTAATACAAGGTTTCTTATAAGTTGTTCTTAAAGTGATTAAAAAAAATCCGAAATCGTTAGTCACAATTTTTTTTTATAAGTGTTTAAAGTTCGAATTTATACGAAATATGTCAAAATTTAAATTAAATTTCATACGCTCATAATGCGAATGTTGGCCATAGTAACCATAGTAACATAATATAAAAACTATACTATTTGTTTCAAAATAGAATATTTGACAATATTTAAATATAATATATCCTAAACTGACAAATCATCTTCGTTCAGAATCGTTTTTCGTATACAATGATACCTATCATTGCATTCAAATTTAACCTACCCTAGTCCGAGGTCCACCCCATCCCCTAATGTACAGCAGAGCGATACTCACTTACCAACTTTTTTTTTTTGTTTTTCTCGATTTTTTTGAAAACTGTTGGAAAATGTTGCCATCGGAAACCACCCCCAAAGTTTGAAATTGAAGCATTATTTCGACTAGTTATGCTGTACACAGACACAAAAACAAAAAAAAACAAAAAAACATACATCATTGTAAAATCAATACATTCATCACTCCGTTCAGAATCTTAAATGTATAAAAATTAAATTAAAAATAGTATAATATGAAAATAGTGATAAATAAAACTATAAGATGAAAAAAGTATTTATTATTCTATAATTAAAATATGAAGAAAAAATATTTTCGCAAAATTGATAATGAGTATAAAATATAAAGATATTTTTTCTAATAAATACATAGGATCACAATTTAATATAGGTACAATTGAAGTATAGTATATTATAAAGTAAGAATAAAAAAATTTCAATTTAAAAATGGACAAATCCATAACAAATTACAATCAAACATATGCCAATACTATTTTTAAAGCAGTACTAGGTATATGCCTAATAAACATTTTTAGACATAGAATACAAATCAACTACATTTTAAATCATTATAAAATTAAATATGAAAGACGTTTTTAAAAATAATAGCAATTGAAAGATAAAATAATTTATTTTTATTTTTATTTTCATAGCTAAATATAAGTACAACTCAAAAATTACAACTATAATATATAGGGTGATTCTTTTATCAAACAACACTCATTATTTTAAAAAGTATTCATGTTTTTGAAAATATTTTTTTACATAGTTTCAAATTGTTAAAAAAACAATGTTTTTATTAAAAAATTATATTTTTAAATATTTTTTATCCTTATAATTTTTAAGTTTTTTAGTTTTTTGAATGACAAAATAGATTTTTAATTTCATATTTCAAAGCAGAATAATTTTTTGAGTATTTTGATACATAAAAATCAAATTTAGGGAAAGTAGTTTATGAGTTATACCAGAGGTATTCAAACTGTGCGTCGCGGCTCCCAGGGGCGTCGCGGGAGTTGTTGAAGGGAGCCACGTCATATAATTGAAAACCAATAAATATTTTTACGAAAAACGTATTATTATTATCATTGAGGCACACCGGTTGGGAAACGTTTAATTGTCTACAATAATCATTCGCTAAACATATAGCTTTAATTTGTCGCGCAAGTGTCATTGTTTCCATGATGTTATTACATTCATATAAACATTGATTTTTTTGTTATTTATAATTTGGGAGCCGTCAACATTTTGTGAAGACTCAAAGGAACCTTGGGATGAAAAAGTTTGAATACCTCTGAGTTATACGTATTTGAAGTTTAGTTGCGCGGAGTGGAGTGGTATGGGGTTACCCCGCAAAAAATTTGTCCACTACTCCGCTTGTCTAAACTTTAAATAAGTATAACTCAAAAACTACTCACCCTAAATTTGAATTTTTTGTATCAAAATACTCAGAAAATTATTCTGCTTTGGAATATGAAATTAAAACTCTATGTTGTCATTCAAAAAAGTAAAAAACATAAAAAAATATAAGGATAAAAAATATTTAAAAATATAATTTGTTTATAAAAACGTTGTTTTTTTTTTAACAATATGAAACTATGTAAAAAAATATTTTCAAAAACATGAATATTTTTAGAAATAATGAGTGTTGTTTGATAAAAGAATCATTCTGTATAATATATATGTATATTGTATATATAACTAAAAAGATAAAATAAAATTCATATAATCAAGATAATAACTACACCAATTTAAGCTTGTTAAATTTACTGGATACATTACAATTATTAATTATTAATTGTTATTAATTTATTTGAATTAAATACAAAAAATTAAAAAGTTATAAAATATTCATTTACTTACACTTAATGGAAATATCCACGAAGTTGCCAAATAACAAATAATTAAAGTTGGGATTATACGTATTTTTTTAACTAATAAATTAATATAAGTAGCTTTTCTCCAATAATTATGATTAAATAAATCCCAGTAAGTACGATACTTAAAATATGGTCCTATAATTATAAAACAAAGTATTTTAAAACAGTTAAATATATGTAATTCTGATAACCAATTTATATACCTGTTTAATAATTACCTGTTAAAATGCCTATATAACAAAATGCATAATGAAATACTTCTATAATACTAGGTTGACAAATCATTTTAAATTTTTTTTCAGCATCACATTTTGCCTCCTTTTGTTTCAATTTAATTAAATAACTGTCATGGACTTCAAACGAAAGACCAACAAGCTATTAAAATGTAATAAATTATAAGTTTTCTAATACGTGTACAAAAAATATATATATTATAAATAATATAAAATTTTAAAATGTATACAAAAATATTGTGCTTAAAAAAAAAGCATTCAAGTGTAAAATGGTAAAATAACACTAAATTAAACAAAAATTAAAAAATATCCTTACAAACAATAACTATTATTGAAACTTTTTAAGTTTAAAAATTAATAGTTACATATTTAATTTTCTTATATACCTTTAGAGTAAGCATCATTTGTATTAAGTTAGTATGAGCTGGTGGATATGGTATTCCAAAATATGTTGTCATCCGAAAGAATATTAAATATCCAAACGTAAATATGAAACTTAATACATGACAACGCCTAAAAAACAAGTTAAAATAATTTAATTAGAAAAATTTCTTTTTAAATATGATTAGGAGGTATAGAATAAAGTATGTATAAAATACAAACATATTAATATAGCCATAAATCATTGCTTTACATAATATTATACAATATATTAAACATAAGCAATTAAAATGCCAAAATACATTTTAGTACAATCACTGAATCACTAAGTAATTATTCTCTTATATAAATTAAATTATTAATAAAATGTAATATTAAACTAACTTAATAAACATACAAAATAAGTATTATTATTCTATTTTAAATTAATTCTCATTTAATTTTAATTTAAAACTTTTAAATATCTTTTTTAAACTTTCATATTTCCTTAATATTGATTCAGCCAATCAAAATTTTCTTAAAACAAGCTTTATCTAACACTATTGGTACATATTTATTCAATAAAATTACAAAATAAGAGAGTTAAATATGAATATTACTGACATTGATGATTAAAAAAAAAATTGAAAAAAAGTTTGAACTAAAAAAACAAATAATATGCAAAATTAAAATTGTTATTTAAGATAAAAGTTATTTAAGTACTTATATGTATAATATTCTGTAATAATATAAAATAACCTATTATATTTTATTATTTAAAGCATATATTAATTTTTATTTTGTGATTTTTGTTATTGATGTGCAGTGAATTATAAGCAGTTGAAAAAGATTATCATTGACCTCATCAGTTATTAATAGGGAACGGATTTATATAAATGCATATTTTTATTAGAACAAGATATTTAAAATTTGATAAATAATGTTTCCGATTTTAATCTCACTCTTACATTTTCACATATTTTACTTATTTATAAATATTTTCAAATATATTTTATCATTTCATTATTCATATATTTGTAAGTCATTTTATAGTGAATTAGTGAATAGTAAAAACAACCATTTATCAGTATATTGTCATGATTTATATTTTTAGTCATTACCTTGCTCATACTTTCCAGTCCTTTTTCGATGCAATGCAATGCAAAAGTTGTAATCAGTGGCAGTCCTTATAAATTCTAGTAGGGGGGATTTTTAACATTAAAAATAGAAGTCATTAAAAGAAAAATATAAAATATAGATATATTATTAAATTTTTTTTGTAATATAATATAGGCCAAGGGAGGGGGGCGATCCACCCTATAGGATCGCCATTGGTCCTAAACTTGTATTTAATTAAATATATATTAGTATATACTTATTACACATACAATTACAAAATATGTTCTTAAATAGTAGTATGAAAATTGTAGAATCAACAATAGAAAAATTAAAACAAGTAAATGGACAAATAGGAGATTTTGTAAAAAAGAAAATTTATGCTATTGCAGAAAAAAATCCAGGCTATATTGATTTTAAATAATCAATGAAATAATGATTGGCAAACATCCTTCTAAACATTTGGAATTATTGTCTTCAGATTTTATGCGCTTAAAATAGGCTCTATTACATTGATTGATTTAGAACGGCTAAACGATCGTTAAATATTTTAAGACTTAATAAACGATATTTAACATTTAATAATTTAAAAGAAATTTTAATTATTCAATGCAACACATCATTTTGGTACTTTAATAATTATATTTAATGTATTTTTTCTATAAATGCATTAGACTTAAACAGAAAAAAAATTTTTACCACATATTTTGATGCTTTTAGCACATATTTTATAAATTATATTTTCATATTTATGTACATACTTTTGTATTTTTATTAAATATAAATCCGTTCCTTAGTATTTAGTTACAATTGAATTAATGACTTTATTTTTGATAGTTAATATACATACATACATACATACATACAAGAAATAAACTGTATCATACTATCATCACTGATTATAATTTATTTTATTTATTTATTTCAGCCAAGTTTAATTACAATTATATGATACTATTAGTAAATTATTACACTAAGAATACATTAACAATGGCTGATACGTATACCAACTGAGCTAAGCTCGTATCTGGTATACGGAGTTCATATAAATTAAAATTCTTATAATAGTAAAAATAAAAAAAAATTTAAAAAGAAAGATACTTATACAATTAAAGATATGACTTAATTAATCAATATTATACAGTAGTAAAAAATTTAGTGGAATATATTTTAGTAAAACATTTAACATATACACATTCTGATAAGATATTATAATTATTATACATATTCACTCTTTAAAATTTCACTTATACACACATTCTCATCTAGTTCATTAACTATTTTATTTATAGCCTTTTTTATTTGATTTTTATTAACTGTATCATTGGTATTATTTGGTTGGTTTTTACATAAACTTGTTATTAGACTCTTCGCATCGTTACTTAAATTGTTGAATATAGTTTTACCCATGTGATAGGGGGAGTTTCTTGAATTTGTTAAAAATATATATGACGGTTTAATGTATTTACCTGTTCTTCTGTCTATTATTTCTATAGCATTTAGTGTGTTGTTTTGTATAGATTTTATTAAAATTTGTCTAATGTATAATTTATAGATAGGTAATATATTTGTATGTTTGAATAATTCACCTGACGGGTATTTTAATGGCAAGGAGTACGCTACTTTTATTATCATTTTCTGGGTTATATGTAATGTATTTATGCCTGTTCTATTAGAGCCTCCCCAACATGTTATACCGTATAGTAGTATTGAATTACATAGTGCCATGTATATTTGTCTTATGATTGATTTATTAAGAAATCGAATTTTGTAGAATAAAGCAGTTAAGCTCCTTATTTTATTTTTTATATTTTGGATATGTTCAGACCATTTTAAATTAAAATCTATTGTTATTCCTAAATATTTGAACGATAGAACCATTTTAAGTGGTTTACAAATGCAATTTATCGTGCCTGTTCCACAACTATGTATTATGAAGCTGTATCCAACAGGAAGCTGTGAACGCGTTGTAACTATTGGCATGCAGACCGATTTATTTATATTAATTGATAATAGGTTTTTTTTCATCCAGTCGTACATACACCGTAAATCTATTTCGACGGTTTGTTTTAAATTTTCCCAATTATCTTCGAAATTAACTAGTGCTATATCATCAGCAAACATGAATAATTTTCCTTTTAATAATGATGCAGGTACAGAATTAATATATAGTAAAAACAATATGGGGCCTAATGATGTACCTTGAGTAACTCCATAATCTTTGACATAGCAAAAATCACTATGATTAGATCCGATGGTGGTATCCGATAATAAAATTGGAACTTCAAGTTATCCACAAAATATTCATATTAAGAAGATATTATAGCTGCATTTTTGTCTTTGTTATACAAGTGTGTTTCATAGTATATTTGTGTTCAATAGTTCACATTTAGCTTCATTAGCTTTAATATTAGAGTGAATCAACCTAGTATGAAACTTAATGTTAAGTACTTTATCTGTGTTAAACAGATAGATTTTTCTTAATAAACTACATTTGTACATCATATCGTAAGGCAAAAATGTATTAACTATTAAGTTTAAATAAAATTATCTATTTTTAAACAACAAGGATGTATGAGGGAAGAAGTACTAGTGGTAATATAGTGAGTAAAATTGAATGGGGTGGTCTTGAAACTTTTTTGAGTGTTAACTAGATCAAAATAAATGTGCATTGCATTACAGAGTGCGTCAGTAGATGGGATAGGTATCGGAAAATATACTTCTCTCTGACAACATTTAAGGTTGATACGAAATGTATATCAAAGAACCTTACTTAAGATACATAACTTTGTCTAAAGATGATAAGCCTGTTTGTTTGATTGATTTATAAAATAATAAAATTAAAAAAATAATTTTATGGTTTTTAAATTGTTTAATTATTATTATGAATTAATTGAGTCATTATGTTACATCCATTATTGATTTAATTCTAAACAAATTTAAATATAATAAATAAAATCATACCTTTTATCAATTTGTATAAAAATTGAATTGACTAGTATGCAAATTATCGGATGGACAATGTGTAAGCCAGAAACTGTTAGTACAATAATTGCTCCATAAATTGTTGACATCCATTGTCTAACATTTTTGTGCTTAACTTTTCTGAATAAAAAGCTAAATAAAAATGATAAGACCAATAAGCCAACATACACGGTGTCATCGGAATACATGGTTAGCTGTAGTTCACATCCGCTGCGGCTTAGGGACAAATAACTTCATCTTCTAACTCTTCTAACCTAGGCAAGCAATAATTAATTTTACAAGAAAATTGCTTTTTAAAATCAAAAATATTTATAATATTAATCTATTTTATATATGTAATACTACATTATTAATATTATCAGTATTGAAAATTAAAAGAAATGAGATTATTATTTTAATTTAATGGGGTAGTAATGTACAGTTTTCAAAAATAAAAGAAACAAACCAATAATAATACTGCTATTCTAAAATAAATATCATTAAAATGAATAGGTATTCAAACGATAAGTATAATATTAAAGCAACTTATAATAATCTACGAACAAATAAGTAACCATTTTAAATAGTAATTAATATTAAATACCTACCTAGCAATATATTTATATTAATCATATTAGTATGTAATATAGTGGAATGGTTGGATTACCTATGTAAATAATTAGCTAATTACTGATAACCTTTATTGCACATAATGTAAAAAATTAAAATATTATATCTATATGAAATGTAAATACAAACTTTAAATACAATGATGTTTTTTTACCTAAATTGTATGGAATTGTCAATATTCAACACAGGAAATCTAATAATTAGTTTTCAAATAGACGTTATGGTTATTTAATAAGAAAAATATAAATGTTGATGATGTAAAACAATTTATTTAACAACTACTTTACTACTTTGCTGATGCCAAAAAGATATCGTATCATATAAAAAATAATGTTATCAATTTCGGCGTTTTCTGCTTATCAGCTGATGATAACAATTATAATATTATATATTCACAGCATAAAATATACTATATAGACCACTAGACCAGTGTATCTCAACTTTTGTGACACACTATAAAAATATTTCATACTTTTTGTTTATCTTTATAAAAAAAATTAAACATTAAACAGCAGTTACAAATACGTATCTTTTAGATTCTGAACGGAGTGATGAATGTATTGATTTTACAATGATGTGTGTGTTTTTTTTTTTTGTCTGACGACAACATTTAGAGCAGTAAAAATTCTTCGATTTTTAACTTCAGCTTCTCTTTGAAAAGGAAATTGAATCTAGTTGGTACTTTGGGGGGTCAAAAGTTAAAAATGTTCAATATTTTTTAAATGAGTCGGGAAAAACCCTAAAAAAATGAGGGAAAAACGGGATTTTTTAAGCAAAACCAGTTTTCGACCAAATCGAATTTTTTATTTTGCTATAACTCAAAAACTAATCAATGTAAATACTTATAATTTTCACCAAATGTTTATATTAGCGTTATCTATACACAGTTAAATTTTTAAAGAATTTTGACCTTTTTTGAGCTAGTATTGGCATATGTTTGATAGTAATTTGTTATGGATTTGTCCATTTTTAAATTGAAATTTTTTTATTCTTACTTTATAATATACTATACTTCAATTGTACCTATATTAAATTGTGATCCTATGTATTTATTAGAAAAAATATCTTTATATTTTATACTCATTATCAATTTTGCGAAAATATTTTTTCTTCGTATTTTAATTATAGAATAATAAATACTTTTTTCATCTTATAGTTTTATTTATCACTATTTTCATATTATACTATTTTTAATTTAATTTTTATACATTTAAGATTCTGAACGGAGTGATGAATGTATTGATTTTACAATGATGTATGTTTTTTTGTTTTTTTTTGTTTTTGTGTCTGTGTACAGCATAACTAGTCGAAATAATGCTTCAATTTCAAACTTTGGGGGTGGTTTCCGATGGCAACATTTTCCAACAGTTTTCAAAAAAATCGAGAAAAACAAAAAAAAAAGCGGGTAAGTGAGTATCGCTCTGCTGTACATTAGGGGGTGGGATGGACCTCGGACTAGGGAAGTTTAAATTTGAATGCAATGATAGGTATCATTGTATACGAAAAACGATTCTGAACGGAGATGATTTGTCAGTCTAGGATATATTATACTTAAATATTGTAATATATTCTACTTTGAAACTAATTCAAACATTTAAGTAAAAGTTTCAATATTTTACGTTTAGTAATTTTTTAAAAATAACAAAAATCGAAAATTATTTATTAGTAAAAAGTTATTTTACACGTGTATTTTTGATTTCAAATTAAAATTAAAACTTTAAACACACGTAAAATTTTTTAAATTGAACAATTCTCAAAGTTTTTTATAATTGTTCTAAGCTTAACTTATGGACAGCATAGTATTAAATTTTCAATTCTTAGCTTTTGATAGAAAAATATTTATAAATTTTTAACTACCAAATAGTGAAAAATATTCATGATTTTGACGAATTTTTGTCAATATTTGAACTTCAAATGCTAATAAAAAAAAATTGTGCCTATGTATTTTTATAATTTTTGAATGAGAGTTAGAACAAGTTATGTGGACCCTTCAATTAAATTTTCAAGTAATTTGTCCCAGCTAAATTTTTTTTATCAACATTTATAAAAAAAAAATTTTAAATTTCAATTGTCTATAAATAACTCAAAAAAAGTCAAAATATTTTGAAAATCAAATCACGTAAAGAAAATGGCAATCTAAATAACTGGTAAAATTTTCAAGTATTTACGACTTATACTATTTGAATAACAACAAATATCAAAAAATTTAAATTTCAAACACTCATAAAAATTTTTTGTCTGAATCCGGAGTTTTTTTTACAGATAATTGAAAAAAATGAATGGAGAACCTTGTACCAAATTTTCAAAACTTAGTTATAAAAGAAAAAAATTTTACGATTTTTCAACCACAAAATTACTTCCAAATTTTCGCAATTTTGACATATTTCGTATAATTTCGAACTTTAAGCACTTATAAAAAAAAATTGTGACAAACGATTTCGGATTTTTTTTTATCACTTTAAGAACAACTCATAAGAAACCTTGTATTAAATTTTCAAGACTTTCTGGCCGGCCAAAAAATTTTTATCGTTATTTTAAAAAAAAATACTAAAAAAAATTAAAAATTTCAATTGTCTATAAATAGCTTAAAAAAAAAAATTTCAAGTATTTACATCGATTAGTTTTTGAGTTATAGCAAAATAAAAATTTGATTTTGACGAAAACTGGTTTTGCGTAAAAAATCCCGTTTTTCCGTCATATTTTTAAGGTTTTTCCCGACTCATTTAAAAAATATTGAAATTTTTTAACTTTTGACCCCACAAAGTACCAACTAGATCCGATTTCCTTTTCAAAGAGGGGCTGAAGTCAAAAATCGAAGCATTTTTACTGCCCCAAATGTTGTCGACAGACACAAAAAAAAAAAACACACATCATTGTAAAATCAATACATTCATCACTCCGTTCAGAATCTAAAATGACAAAAAAACGGGAATTTTTATGCAAAACCAGTTTTCGATCAAATCGGTATTTTTATATGGTTGTAATTCAAAAACTAATCACTGTAAATACTTGAAATTTTCACCAAATTTTTATATTAGTGTTATCTATATACAGTTAAATTTTGACTTTTTTTGAGCTATTTATAGACAATTGAAATTTTTAATTTTTTTAGTATTTTTTTTTAAAATAACAATAAAAATTTTTTGGCCGGCCAGAAAGTCTTGAAAATTTAATACAAGGTTTCTTATAAGTTGTTCTTAAAGTGATAAAAAAAAAATCCAAAATCGTTACTCACAATTTTTTTTTATAAGTGCTTAAAGTTCGAATTTATACGAAATATGTAAAAATTACGAAAATTTGCAAGTAATTTTGTGGTTGAAAAATCGTAAAAATTATTTCTTTTATAACTAAGTTTTGAAAATTTGGTACAAGGTTCTCCATACATTTTTCTTCAAATATCTGTAAAAAAAACTCTATCGGACTAAGACAAAAAAATTTTATGAGTGTTTGAAATTTAAATTTTTATAAAACCGCGTTAAATAACGGTTTAGCCTCAAACGATTTTTGATATTTGTTGTTATTCAAATAGTATAACTCGTAAATACTTGAAAATTTTACCAGTTATTTAGATTGCCATTTTCTTTACGTGATTTGATTTTCAAAATATTTTGACTTTTTTTGAACTATTTATAGACAATTGCAATTTTCAATTTTTTTTTATTTTTTTTTTATAAATGTTGATAAAAAAAATTTAGCTTGGAAAAATAACTTGAAAATTTAATTGAAGGGTCCACAAAACTTGTTCTAACTCTAATTCAAAAATTATAAAAATACATAGGCACAATTTTTTTTTATTAGCATTTGAAGTTCAAATATTGACAAAAATTTGTCAAAATCATGAATATTTTTCACTATTTGGTAGTTAAAAATTTATAAATATTTTACTATCAAAAGCTAAGAATTGAAAATTTAATACTATGCGGTCCATAAGTTAAGCTTAGAATAATTATAAAAAAGTTAGAGGATTGTTCAATTTAAAAAATTTTACGAGTGTTTAAAGTTTTAATTTTAATTTTAATTTTAAATCAAAAATACACGTGTAAAATAACGTTTTACTAATAAAAAATTTTCGATTTTTGTTATTTAAAAAAAATTACTAAACGTAAGATCTTGAAACTTTTACTTAAATGTTTGAATTTGTTTCAAAATAGAATATATGACAATATTTAAATATAATATATCCTAGACTGATAAATCATCTCCGTTCAGAATCGTTTTTCGTATACAATGATACCTATCATTGCATTCAAATTTAACCTACCTTAGTCCGAGGTCCACCCCATCCCCTAATGTACAGCAGAGCGATACTCAATTACCTGCTTTTTTTTTCTTACCTATAAGGCTATAACATATTATTGTAAAAAATGTTTCGAACTTAAATAAAATTTGCAATTATTTGCATCATTAATATATTGACACATTAATTAAATTATTGTACAATAATTAATAAACGCTAATTTTTTTTTATAAAATCCACTAAATCCAGTCACCATAGACCATAATCCATATAGTTATACATACTATGCTCTGATAAATTTTAAAGTTTTTTTTTAATACATTTGACCTTTACAATTATACACATTGTTCTTTTGGTGTATATATCGTAGGTCATATGGAAAATTAGTTTTTTTGCAAAAAGACTATGCTCTTTGCAACGAGGTAGCGCGTTTGCGAACTATACTTATTATTTTTTCAAACAGCCTGCTGTTTTTCAGGCTCATTGCATACAGACTAACAGCTGTTAGGCCTTTTAAGAACTACAATCATTTTATGGTAAAAACCATTTTAATTATTTTATTTTAAGGGTGATTGATAATAACACAGTACAATATATATGTAACATGTAACATTATTATTTTTATTATAATATAATTATTATAACTTATTAATTTTATACAGTCGCTGACTGTTGAATTATTATAATTATTATTATTAATATTATTATATATTATTACCATCAAAAAAAAAAAAAAAAATGTTAAGTATTAAATTAAATTGAAATATTACATTACAATATCAAGTAGGTACCTATTATATAAAGGTATTATAAATAATAATGTTACATGTTACATTTATATTACATATATTGTACTGTGTTATTATCAATAATCCTTTAAATAAAATAATTATTAATTAAAATTATTTTTACCATAAAATGATTGTAGTTTTCTTAAAAGGCCTAAGAGGCAAGAGCTGTTAGTCTGTATGCAATGAGCCTGAAAAACAGCAGGCTGTTGCCTGTTTGGAAAAATAATAAGTAGTTCACAAACGGACTACCTCGTGGCAAAGAGCCTAGTCTTTTTGCAAAATAACTAATTTTCCATATGTCCTACGACAGATATACCGTATAGGTACGTATACTGTACACTAAATACATATTTATTATACATTTTATACTGTATTAAACTGTAATGAATTGAAATACCTTAATTATTGAGATATCATTGTGTATTTATACCAGTCTCTATAATAAATAAACTTAAGTATACTAAGTGATTAATATATATTTGAAAAAATAACTATTTAATAATAAAATATTTTTTAAAACAATTTTTCATTAACTGATTTTAATTAAATCTATATATTTATATTATATTTGTATAATGGTAAATGAATAATGAATAATTAATAAATATTTAAATAATTTTTCCTCGGACTTTTTTTTCGTTTATCCGGATATTTTTGTTCTAATACAAGTAATATATCATACATCATTATTAATCATAATTTATAAATATTGAAAACAGTGTCGTAGGCCTGAAATAAGCTATATTTTAAGTGAAAAATTCAAGGTATTTATGTACTGTTAATGTTAAGTTCCATGTTCAAAATGTATTTTTGAAAAAATATTTTAATTTTTTCTTAGTATTCAATATTTGTTTACTACTCAACTATCTTAGATATTAGTATAATAATACAACATAAATGGAAACTTCAAACAACTATTATACTAAAATTTTAAAAATTTTAATGAATAATAAAAAACAAAAAAAATGAGACTAATTAAACTTTTAAAACGTAGATAATTATTTTTAATCGATTTATACTAAAAGTTACATAAATCATACAATATATATTTTATACATTATATTAATTTAAATGATAGTAGATTATTTCAAGAAATTATATCCGTACATAAATTATATCCTTTAAATCTTTAAATTGTAATTAAGAAATATATTTGAATTTGAACAAAATGTATATTAGCAAGTACAAAATATAAATAGGCAAGTAATTTAACATACTTATTTTTTAAATTATAATTGTATCTAAAGAAAAGTTATAAGTTTCAAAGTTTGTTTCATAAATTTAAAAACAAAGCGACTGTAAAAGCTTCTATTAGAATATGCACATAATAAATAATGCAAAAAATATGAGTTAATGCATCAGGTACGGATTCCTTAATATAAAATATAAATAGAATATAAAAGTGGACAGTGGAGAAGCATTATGTGGTTATTATGCCAACCATATCCTGGTATAGTCATATATAAACCTTAAGATACCACGAAACTTATTTAAAAATTTCTCATAGGAACAAGATTTAAAAGGTTCATGAATATAAATGTTATTGGCTACTTAAAAATACATATTATTATATTTTTAATTTGTTTATTAATTGATAGAGATTTATTTTATTTAAATATTGAATTCTATAGCTATACATTATGATTTTTAAAGTATCGACTTAAATTTCTATACTACACATATACTCATGCTTTGGATCACACAATCGTATACCGATTTATGTAATACATGTTCATTGAAGGTAAAAGTTATATTTAAAATACTTCAATAATTTTATGATGTAGTGATAAATTAATAGTATAAAATATTTATTTGTTATTTTAAATTCAAAATTTAAAATATATTTTTTTTGGGGGGGGAGGGGGTCAAAAAATGTAATGTTTTCAGGGTAAAAATGAATTTATTTTATTTAACTATAATACTATTAATAATAAGGTTAATATCATAAAATGATAATAATAATAATAAAAAAACTTAGGAAATGATAAAATATAGATATTGTGTGTAATATTTAGCAGAGATTACCAACTATAATTTCTATGGATGTCCGTTTTGAAACTTACCATTCTGGCCACGGTCCCTAGCAGTTTAAATAATTTACACGCGTTAATAAATACATTTTTTTTTTAAATTAATAATTTTATTGATTTATTTATGCATTTTTTCAATACAAATTAATTAAATTTTTTTTCGTAACATAAATTTTATATGATACACTTAATATAATTTTTATTTATTTAAAATATAAAAGTTTTAAAATTTACTCCGCGGATAAGCGACCCCTGATGTATAGTAACGGCCAACGGGAAAGTTGATTTTTAAAATTAACTATTTAACTAAATAGTTCATGTTCATCAAATTTAAATAAAAATGAATTATTTATGCATAATAATATAATATTGTTATTTATTTTAATAACTCTGATAATCAAATGTAGTGAGTTTACGAAAAATCGATTGTCTGCAGTGTTCAACATACTAATTTACTTACAGGTATATGTCTAGACTTGCATAGTTATCTACACCTACTAGTTGGATTCGTATACCTAAGAAATTTATTTTTATACAACAGTACGCATGCACAGCATTGTTATTACTGTTATACCTACTACACATATTGTCCGCATACATAGACGAATCGTTACAATTACAAATAATACGGGAAATGTTCAAGAGAAGTGTTGACGATATGCTCATGTCTCCGCTAGCTGTTAACACCGATGACATGATTGTGGTTACGATGCCGACATTGAAATTTCGGTACTTTGATGCATTGCCTGAAAAAATTTTGCTCAAAAACAATGGATTGACTGGTAAGGTTATAAATTATAATCACAATTTATAAAACTAAAAAATATCATAAAGATTACTAAAATCTTCATGTTTTTAATTTTTAATACATGTATAATATTCAACGTTTAGCCAGGTGTGTACGGTATATAAGTCATTAGTAAATACAATGGAATCATTAGTGGAATGCAAGGATGTGATGCATTTATATATACAAGGTGATTATTTAATCGAACAACACTCATTATTTCTAAATCTATAAATGTTTTTGAAAATATTTTTCTTACATAATTTACAGTTGAAATAAAACAATATTTATTTTATATATATAGATATATATTATGTAATTTAATATTTTATATTGTTGTATATTATTAAGTTTTTTACATTTTTGAATGACAACGTGCATTTTTAAAAATCTATATTCTGAAACGGAATATTTTTTTGATTATTTTGATACATAAAAATCAAAATTCCGGAAATTCGGACAAGTAGTTTATGAGTTATAAGTAAAATTTGGTTTGCGGAGTGTAGTAATACGGAGATACCTTGCTAAATGTTGGTCACTATACTTCGCTTACTTATATTTTAAATACTTATAACTCAAAAACTACTCGTCTAAATTTCGATTTTTTGTATTAAAATTCTCCAAAAAATATTCTACTTAAGAATATGAAATTAAAAATCCATGATGTCATTCAAAAACTGTAAAAACTTAAAAAAAATTATAACAATAACAAATATATATTTTTTTTTAATGTTGTTTTATTTTTACTGGAAATTGTATAAGAAAAATAATTTCAAAAACATAAATCAATTTTGAAATAATGAGTTTTTAACGATAAAAGAATCAACTTGTATATTACGCTTTTTTTGTTGATAAAATTTGTGATCTACGTTTTTAAAATACAATAGCATTTAGATGATTTTAGATATGTTCAGTGTTAAAAAAAAACGGGAAAATATGTATTCGTTCTGCTGAACAATATATTATATTAGGTTGTATTGCTTGTGTAATTGTGTATAGCAGTGGTGTAGTCGTAAATATTTTTTTGGGTATACACCTAAAATGAGAAATATGTAATACGTGGGGGCTCTGCCCCCACACCCCTCGTATAATACTAATTAACTTAAATTTATCAATTATAAATATATTTAAATACATAATATATAATTCCATTATAGAAAATGTACTTATTTATTATTTATAATTTATAAAATTATCCACTTTGTTTTTCTAATGGCTCCACTTTCCTTGAAGATTATCATCGGCTGATCTGTGCTGCAACAGCTAGCTTCTAACATATTTGGTTGGGTTCCCTATACTAAGAGGTAGCCCATTTATATTAATAAACATAAGATTTGTTATATTTCTTATTGTCAATTTAGATCTGAACATTAAACTAAATCCCCGTTCACATTAGTATATTTAATTCCTGTATTTCTTCATTCATTGTATTATTATGAATAAAGTTTCTCATTCCTTGTACTAGTACAGATGTATTGAATAAAAATCTACGGCCCATTGTTGTAGTATTTCATTTTCCCCGTGTCTTATATATACCATATTGCCGTCGTCACAATTCATAATATTAATTTAATTTTAAAATATTTTTGTTTTATTAAATTAAATGTAATAAATGACAAACATGTATTATCACTTATCAGTATCTATATTACCTAGTATCTACTACCTGCCTAATTTAATAAAATATATATTTTATATATTATAAAATATAAATCTAATAATTATGTTTACGTAGTATTCAATGTTTATAGTCTATGATTTTGAAAAAAATCAGAAATGTTCAAATCATATGTATATTAATAATAAATTGTGGTAATATGGTTATCATTCAAAAGGCTACGACCGTATACCCGCGTATTTGTTTTATTTTCTTTCCTATACGCATTTAAGAATTTGAGCGTTTTGGATATACGCCGTATACCCGCGTATACCCTCCACTACACCACTGGTGTATAGATATAATCATTTAGTAGGTTACTGTAACGGATGTGTAAAATTTTAATTCAATGATAAATCATTACGTATTATATGAAAAATGGTTCTAAGTGGAGACTGTTTATCATTACATACCAGCTACTAAGTATAATAATTTATTTTACTAAGTATCTTATACGGTAATGTAATTCATTTTTGCCTTAAACATTGCATTTATTATTTTATCATAAGTACTATTATAATAATTATTATGTACCTATAAATAATATTTTTATCATATATTATTGTTATTACTTATTAAAATATTAGTTTTTGAGTTAATACCTATTTACCGTAGAAAACTATAAACATAAAGAGGCCTATAAATATCGTGCTATACATAATTAATAGCTTTAAATTAATATCACCATTTTTAAAACATCCTCACAAAAACTATTTTTAATTACAACTAAAAAAATAACTAAAATTGTTAATTTAATATCAAATGTTGTCCAAATTTGGATTTCAGTTATTTAAAAAAAAAAAAAATATATTATTTTATACATTTTTAAATTTGTTGTTTTACAGAAATAAGTTCAAAGAAACTGATAAAACTGTTTATGAAAAACCTCGGTTGTATTAAATTTTAAAACCTTATCAAAAAAAAATAGGAAATTGTATACATTTTTTATTACAAAATAATTGATAAATTGTCATGATTTTGAAGAATTTTGTCAAAACTTTAAGCGCATATAATAAATTGAAACAACATACCTACTTTTAATATTTTTAAATTTCTATATAAAAGCAACACGTGGGGTCACATGGAATTACAATTCAAGTTTATTAGTCAAGCTTAAAAATGTTTATCAATAATAATAATAATAAAAATACTTATTATTGTAATATAATTAAGTATACAATTTCATCGCTTTGCTCAGAATCTGAAATTGAAAGTGATTATTTTTTAAATTTGATTTACCTATTCTAATTTACAAGATAATAGATATTATACTTATTAGACATTAACGGAATCTATTATCTATGTACGAATATATTTTATATCAGTTGTTGTTTGTAGTAATGTTTAATTTGTCTAATAAATTATTCGTATTGTAACATACTAACATGATTTTATTGTGTAAAATGTGTCATTATTATAATGTATATAGTAACGCTGACTGGTTTGTGGGCTGCCGATCAACAGCCATGCATCGAAGGCGCCAACCTGGAGGACAAGTATAATTTTTCTCATTTGCATTTCCACTGGACGGATGGTGATGGTAGTGATGTCGTCAATGAACACATCGTCAACGGCCGAGGGCAAGTATCAAATTTTATTAACATAATTAACAAATACATACAAATATGTGTATTTAACTTATTCCAATGGGGGGGAGCCGAGGCCCTTCGGGCCCTCCTTAAATCTGCCACTGCCAGGGCTTACACATTTTCCTTCCCTTTACATACATAATACACACAATTACCACTAATTTGACATTCATGACATCGGAAATAATAATTATTATTTTTTCCAATGTTTACAATTAAAAGCAACGGCTTATGATGACCTAATCTAAAATAATTTTCAATGATTAACTATCGATGTTTATCATAGCCCATAGGCCTTAACAACTGATATCAACATAGGTGGTCCATACACGATCATTTAAGATTGTAAATGCCACTCCATGAATCATGATTGTATTGTTGCATAATTGGATAGATATTAAACATAGGTATGGATACGGCATTCCTTTATACATTCTACATACACTGTTTAGGCCAGCATAACGGAGAGAGAAACGATGGTTCTTACTCGCACAGATCTTCTGTGTGACAAGGAAAGTAAAACTCTTAACTTTTGTAAGAGAGAGAAAACTTGATGTGTACAGATAATTGATAAGATATTATGTTAGCACAGATTTTTGTGTTATGCCGCATCCATATGTTTAATATTTATGCATAATTGTCACCATAGATCCATAGATGATAGATATAGATAATGGCGGTGATTGTTACTGATTATTTTTTATGATTGATGAATATTAAAATGTTAGGTTTTTTATTACTTGACTAGGTAGTTGATCACAAAACTTTGACAATATTGAATAATTGTACATAAGTTCCGTCATATAATAATCAAATTCGAAAAAAACGTCATTGCAATTTAATATATTTATGATAAAAAAAATTATCACAATAACAATCATAGGTAATTTAATATAAAATATAGCTTTGTAGTGGGTTTTGCAACAAGTTGAGCCGTGAGAAATATGATATAAAATACATAGGTATTTGAATAATTGATTTAATGAATATAGTTACTAATTAGTTAGTTGTATGCCCTCATCGATAATATAAATAATTACCTATAGCGAGTATTATATAAGAAAGAATCTACCTTAGTGCCTTGGTAGCTAGTTTTTCCTGTAAAGAATATTTTGAGCAAAATAACGACGAAGTTGATATGTATATGGGCCTTCAGTGCGTGGTAGATAGCCCCGCTACTGTATAAAACCACAAATTAATTAATATTATTATTTACGACTTACACAATAAGGTCACACGAAAGACCATGAGTGGCGTCAACAAGATTACACATTGCCTAAATATAATCCCTTATAATATAAACACTAATATGTAGGAGTATAGTACACTTAATTAGGTCTTCCGTTTTATAAAGTAGTAAATATTTCATAATATAAAAGCCGTACCTAGCCGAACTAATTACTGGGTGTCAATATTTTAACTTTAAGTTAGCAGTGTAGCGCTGTCCAAGTATCCAGGTTTATATCATAGAACAGGGGTCCCCAATTTTATTAATATTAGGGATCTGAAAATTTTTCACGGGCCATCAAAATTCGAAGTACATATTTACATTATTTAAAAACCAATAATGTTTAACAAAAACAATAATTTACAATAATAACACACAATATAATGTGTTTTTTATTATTTGTCTGCGGGCCGGATAAAATGTGTTCAGGGGCCGTATGCGGTCCGCGACCCACCATTTGGTGACCCATGTCAAGCGATCCATTATACGTCTATCAGATCATTATTGTCACTGTATATTATATTAATACATTATAATAATGATTATAGGGCTCGGAACTTAATGCACTAAAAAAGTACTAAATATGCATGCACTTATGCGCTTAAAAAAGTACAAATATGCTCTAAAAATATGCACTTATATTTTATTTTTTTACATAAAATTATTATTTGCAGAAATATTTTATAAAATATTATAAACATGAAAAAGCAAAACAATAAAAATAATTCTGATTTTTAATTTTCAATAATAATTTTAAAAAAAAAAATGTGATACAAGAATATCTAATAATATCTCTCAATATTAATGTATTTATTTTTTTATTTACAAATTTTCATAGTAAATCTTCATAAATTATAAAATATGCTCTAAAAAAATTGTAAAATTAAGAAATATGCTCTAAAATCAAAAAATCACTAAATATGCAAAAATATGCACTATAAACTTTTGATATGTTTTTCGTAGTGTCTTAGAACAAATTTCAAGCTCACTTAGCAATAAATCTAACGGTTAAAAAAAAACATGTAAATGCAACAACTTCCGAGCCCTAGAATATATATAATATTAATAATTACTTGTAGCCAGTCTTGTAAAGTATTCGAATAAATGTATTCCAATAAAATTACATGAATGAGTAGCTACTTGATAATAAGGGGCCTATGTGAAAATTTCCAGATTGGGGCCCTTACCTAATAATAAAAATAAAAAACAGTTATACCTTATTATAACTTTAAAAAATATTGATTTCTCACATGTCATAGTATTAATTAATTAATATAATTAATTTTAATTAGTTAATTTTTTTTTTTATAAAATCAAACATAAAAATTAACTCTTCTTGTTTTTACAGCAGTAATGAATAATGATCATCAATGATTTTGTTTGTATCCAATTTATTATTATTAGATAGTAATATAAAAATTCTATAGATGGATAGTTTTTTGACTTATTATTGTCAGACACATAGGTAATATTGTGACGAGTGATGACTTACACATTACACAGTACACACACCAACTAATTATGTATAATAATAAAAGAAGTTTCAAATTTTCAATTGTAGTGTAACTCTATACCCGCATTTCTGGCCTATACGAATTAAATAAATAAAATAAATAAATAAATAAATAAAATTAATTAATTAAATAAATAAATTTAATTTAATTACCTATTACGAATTTACGATACACTTAATTGCTTTCTCACATAGGTTATAGGCATTGGCGTAATTTCATTAAATTTCAGCAGGTGCAATGCTTTCATAGGTCCAATAATCAAAAAGACCAATTAAAGAACGATAATATTGGCAACGCTAGAAAATGTAAAACTACTAAAACTTGAAAATGTATTTTATCATTTCTGTTTTCATTTATCAAAAAATTAAAAAAAAAACAATAAAATAGAATTAAACTTTCATAGAATTTGAATTTTCAGGTCAGTTTGTTTCAGTCGTTTCAGCAGGCATGTACCAGTTGCCCTCAAAAGTACCTTTTTTTATACCAATCCCCCCCGAACTACCTAGAGAAAAATATACCAGTTGCCCTCAACTAAATGTACCAGTTGCCCCCAACTGAATGTACCAGTTGCCCTCAATGTTAATATATACACGATTACAATATATAGCCCATAAAATAGGGGAGGTAAATATACAAATAATAAATAAATTATGACAAAAGTTCATAATAAATAATTTAATTATAATACTAATAGTGGCATATTCAATGTGATAATTTGTAATCATATGAATTTGTTTATGTATTATTATTTATTATTGTTGTATTATTGACATTTGTATATTTACCTCCCCTATTTTACGGGCTATATATTGAAATCGTGTATTGTGTATATATTAACATGTGAGGGCAACTGGTATATTTTTAAAATCCTGATAACAGTCGTGGGGGGCAACTGGTCAACACCCGTTTCAGCGGGTGCAAAAGTATATATTTGCACCTGCTACATTATTCCAGGGGGTGCAAGTGCACCGTCGTGCATCCGCGTAATTACGCCACTGGTTATAGGTATTCGTAATTTGAATTATTCTCTAATTCAAAAGAGTAAAGACAATATATAATTATAGATTATAATATAGGAATATCGTACATGAGTTTTTTTTTGTGAATTGCACACCCTACACTCCTGATAATTGCGCCACTGATTTAAATACTTTTTTCGAAACAGAAAAATAGTTTTAAATTTATAACAAGAGATTTTTCTATTATTAATTGGGCAAATTATAAATCATGAATAGGTATTAGTTTTATTAATTAAACGAAATATTATTGGCACGTGATATGATTATATTTATAAACATCATTGTGTTTTATAATCGAATATGTATTCTGAATACCTTAATTTTTATTTATTCGAATCCGTATTCCAAATACAAAATAAAAGTATTCTTTATAAGACTGCTTATAGAGTATCATGTTAACGTCATAGTTATAGATATATACCTATGCTAGTATGCTACAGTTGACAGTTATAGGTACATATTCAAAATATATACTTTTTTTTTTGTCTAGACATGAGTTGGAAATGCATTTAATATTTTTCAAAGGGTCGTGTAAAACAATTGTTGAAGCTGGATCAATAAAAAATGGTATTGTGACGTTGGCATATTTATTTGACGTAAGTAAATATATGAGTAGACCCTAATATCATATACTAATATAAATATAATGTAGGTTGTTTTAGATTCTGAACGGAGTGATGAATGTATTGATTTTACAATGATGTGTGTTTTTTATTTTTTTTTTATTTTTGTGTCTGACGACAACATTTGGAGCAGTAAAAATGCTTCGATCTTGGACTTCAGCCTCTCTTTGAAAAGGAAATTGAATCTAGTTGGTACTTTGCGGGGTCAAAAGTTAAAAATGTTCAATATTTTTTAAATGAGTCGGGAAAAACCCTAAAAAAATGACGGAAAAACGAGATTTTTTACGCAAAACCAGTTTTCGACAAAATCGAATTTTTTATTTTGCTATAACTCAAAAACTAATAGATGTAAATACTTGAAATTTTCACCAAATATTTATATTAGCGTTCTTCATACACAGTTAAATTTTCAAAGAATTTAGACTTTTTTTGTGCTATTTATAGACAATTGAAATTTTTAATTTTTTTTAGTATTTTTTTTTAAAATAACGATAAAATTTTTTTGGGTGGCCAGAAAATCTTGAAAATTTAATACAAGGTTTCTTATAAGTTGCTCTTAAAGTGATAAAAAAAAAATCCGAAATCGTTAGTCACAATTTTTTTTTATAAGTGCTTAAAGTTCGAAATTATACGAAATATGTCAAAATTGCGAAAATTTGCAAGTAATTTTGTGGTTGAAAAATCGTAAAATTTTTTTCTTTTATAACTAAGTTTTGAAAATTTGGTACAAGGTTCTCCATTCATTTTTCTTCAATTATCTGTAAAAGAAACTCTACTGGATTCAGACAAAAATTTTTTATGAGTGTTTGAAATTTAAATTTTTACAAAACCGCGTTAAATAACGGTTTAGCCTCAAAGGATTTTTGATATTTGTTGTTATTCAAACAGTATAGGTCGTAAATACTTGAAAATTTTACCAGTTATTTAGATTGCCATTTGCTTTACGTGATTTTATTTTCAAAACATTTTGACTTTTTTTGAGCTATTTATAGACAATTGAAATTTTCAATTTTTTTTTATTTTTTTTTTTATAAATGTTGATAAAAAAAATTTAGCTGGGACAAATCACTTGAAAATTTAATTGAAGGGTCTACATAACTTGTTCTAACTCTCATTCAAAAATTATAAAAATACATAGGCACAATTTTTTTTTATTATCATTTGAAGTTCAAATATTGACAAAAATTCGTCAAATTCATGAATATTTTTCACTATTTGGTAGTTAAAAATTTATAAATATTTTATTATCAAAAGCTAAGAATTGAAAATTTAATGCTATGCTGTCCATAAGTTAAGCTTAGAATAATTATAAAAATGTTTGAGGATTATTCAATTAAAAAATTTTACGAGTGTTTAAAGTTTTAATTTTAATTTGAAATCAAAAATACGCGTGTAAAATTACGTTTTACTAATAAATAATTTTCGATTTTTGTTATTTTTAAAAAATTATCAAACGTTAGATCTTGAAGCTTTTACTTAAGTGCTTGAATTTGTGAATTTTTTTCAAAATAGAATATATCCTAGACTGACAAATCATCTCCGTTCAGAATCGTTTTTCGTATACAATGATACCTATCATTGCATTCAAATTTAACCTACCATAGTCCGAGGTCCACCCCACCCCCTAATGTACAGCAGAGCGATACTCACTTACCCGCTTTTTGAAACTTTAAGTTGATAATAATTGGTACAATAACTCATGGATAATAATGTACTTATTTTTTTAATTTTACTTTTATATGCCTACGCTGCCATAGGCGCAAATAGCGTTTGAGATTTGGGGGGGCTGAAGCCCTAGCTACTGAATGAAGCATTGAAGCATTTATACAGGTAATATTGACACCTAAAAATTTTTTTAGTACAACATATAGGTACATCGTATTCTGCTTACTTAATTACAATATTGACAGAAAATAATATTTACTAAACATTTTTTTTAAATGTGCTATTTCATCTAGTTATAATAGTTGTCAAAATTATATTTATAATATACATTATACATTTATACACCACATAACTTTTAGGAAAACAATAGGAATTATTGCTGTAAGTATGGCTTTAGAGCAACAAGTAACAACAAAATAATATAATTATAGTCTATAGAACACATTTTTATTTAAAAAATAAATAAATAAATAAATTTTTAGAGCTGTATTCTTCAGGTGGTTTGTATAATATGTTATATCAATATAAGCTACAACAATAGACTCCGTAATAAGAATGCTTATTATTATTAGTTCTTGGTAGGTATTATGGTTTATGGCTATAAGTCTATAATGTACAATAATAATAAAAATAATACTACGATAAATAAAATTTGTTCATTTACGAATTACATAATCTTAAAATACGAACACGAATTTTGCATCATAAACTATAATAAACAATAATACTGATAAAGCTTGAAAAAAAATTATGAAATGTTTGGGGGGGGCTTAGCCCCTAAAGCCCCCCCTATTTGCGCCTATGTACGCTGCTATTAATGGTTACCTATCTTTTAATTATTTACTTAGACAATGATAAATATCTAACTATCTAAGTATTAAGTTTCATTTAAGAATTAAGTAGATCCATTTTTTTGTAATCATTCGTGTTTTCCTTGAACATTTTAATAAAATATCTTAAACATTTCATTTTCACATTTAACAGGACTAAACTAAATAGATTATAAAAAGTCTAATTTGTATTTTTTTTAAATACCTGCACAATAATATATTTTATTAAATTCCCAATCAGTTATTATGCAGATAAGTATTTTGCAAATATTTATTTGCACACGACTTCACTTTGTTAGGTAGCCGGTAGATTCTACCAAGATTTGCTCATGCTGCACAGTTTTGAACTATATAATATTATATTATTTACCCTTATATAAATGGGCGTAACACGTTTCCACCAAAAGTAGACCTTTCCCTTTTCCACCAATACCCGTTTCCACCAAAGGTGTATCTTCCCTTTTCCACCAATTTATGTTTTTGTGAAAAGTATATCCTACAATTTAAAAAAAAATATCAACTAATTGTATATATAGTTACAATTTACATGACTAATGTATTGTATACCATAACATATCATTGTTTTAAATTTTTATATTTGACCATTTACAATTTATACCATAATAATTATTATATATCGATTTTTTTCAAATTTTTATGTCTGACCATTTATAATTATACCATAGTATAACTATTTTATTTTATTTTTAAATTTTTTTAAATTTGACGATTTACAATTTATAGCATAATAACTGTTATATCGTTTATTTCACATTTTTATACTTGAATATTTACAATTATACTATAATAATTATTATATCGTTTTTTATTTTTTTATTTTATTTGGTGGAAATGTATATTGGTGGAAAAGGGAAAGGTCTAATTTTGGTGGAAACGGGTATTGGTGGAAAAGGGAAAGGTACACTTTTGGTGGAAACGGGCATCGCCCATATAAATTATTATTAAAGAATAGGTAGGTACCAAGTTTCTGAGGACACTATTGAACTATTTTATGATTTATTTTTACAAAGTTTTTTAAATACTACTTTGGGTGTCTTTATACATCATCCATTTTTAATTTTTATTTAAACTGTTGAAGTGTTTATATTATGGATATTCTCGTCGAATTATTGATAGTTCTTGCGATAAAATCAATCCGACGATTAACGTTCACGAACGAGGCTAAAAAAGCCTACTCTTGAGTCCTGGGGCGGTTCTTAATAGGTTCATATAATAAATAATTTTTAAAAAGATTACATGACAGTCGTGATACATTGTATAATGTATTATTTTTTATTGTGTAGGTATCCATAACATATATTAACATATTGTGTAATATATTAAATAATAATAAATATTAATTGTTTTGTTATAAGTAAAATTTCGTTACAACGAACCCCAGGGGACCGAATTTTTTTTCGTTATAACTTAATAATTTAATAAGCTAATGGTTCAAATTTAATGATTTTTTTTAAAACTTTTTTAAAAGCTTTGTAGAGCTTTACATTAAGTGTTTTACTTTAGTTTTTATTACTTCAAAATCTATACTTCTAGTAATAAACTAATAACTATTAACAAATAATCTCTTTATATTAGTCTTTATAATTTTTGAAGACAGAAAAGTTATTATAATATATACCTACGCTTATAATAATATATAAAATAACAGTATACATTCTACTATACAACTAAATTATGTGAAATAGTATTAGTTATACATATACATTTATATCTACAACCTTAAACTTACGTATGAAAACCATCATGGGCGTAGGTAGGAAATATATTCGGAGGAGGTTTTTGTCTAAATCTATATTAATATACTGAATAATTTATTTCATATTTGTATGTATTAAATAATACAATTGTTTTGTTTAATTTCGGGAGGTGTTTGAACACCCAGCCCCCCTTACCTACGCCCATGAAAACCATATTAGTCACCTTAGTAGTTAGTAATGAAAATTGTATATAAATTATATAATATGTAAATATATAGGTGCATTTCTGTGGGTTTTTGTGTCAAAGTTGTAGGCAAATTTATTTTACATGATTACTTGATTACTTTACAGAAAATTAATATCTAGGAAGTAAATATTAAGTATGTGATCCGAATTCCGAAATATATATACTTCTTGAATCTTGATGTATCATATACATATTTGCATTTATTAAATCGAATGCAACTACAATACCTAATACAACATTTGTATTTGAACTGTAATTTAACTTTTATAAGTAATCAATAAACATTTTTAATCATTATACCATTTATATCAATTATTTAGTTTTATAGAGTAATATAATGTATTATGTGATTTACAAAATTACAATAAATAGATATTTCATATTTTATAGGTCACAGAAAACCAACATCAGGGCATTGATCACATAACTACTCATTTGAGTAATGTACAAACGTTTGGAAAAACATCTAGAATACCCGTTTTTCCGTTAAGCCATTTGATTCATAACCAACCAGTTGAATACTTTACGTACTTTGGCAAAATCGATATACGCGGATGCAAGTGTGGCGTAACTCAGTGGATAGTTTTCACTAAAACGAGTGATGTTAATCGTGAACAGGTATCAATCATTATTCATTCATATATATATATAGGTTTATATATTAACGCAAAAGTTATATATTATGTATTACAAACATATAGCCGAATAATAGAAGTACCTACTAAAAATTATTAGTAAATGTGCTATATAAATAGATCGTATTATTATCGTATCCACCTTTCTTAAAAAAATAGAAAATAATATTACGCTTTCAGACTTCAGTAGGAACTACGAGATAGGTTTTCCTTAATTTTGAATAATGAAACATCCAGAATAAATTTGATCAATAAAATTAATACATTAATGTATTATATACGTATGTAGCTTTCAGAACTTATTTGTTCGTTGTTAGAATTAGAAGAGGAGAAGTCCACCACGACATAATTCTTTAGTCACCTCAATACTTCATTCAGGAACTAAAATCTATAACCTATAGGTATCTACAATAATACAGCATTTGTGGACCTACTCTTGTATATTATATCTTATCATCCAAAATATCTAATTCGTATTAAAGATGACAAAAAAAAAAAAATTATCTTCAAGTCCGAGTGTACCTATTAATCATTGTTTTTGGTATACGTACTTACCTTTCTTTAATCTTTAGGCTATTGCCTTATAATATAAAAATTTAAAAAAAAAGTTTGGAACACGTTTAAACAAAACGACTTCGTGTTATATTTGTAAAAAAATACATTTTTTTCTTATTTATTTAATAATATTTTATAATTTTATGACACGCAAGAAACAAAACAAAAAACAAAAATCATGCAATTTTTGGTAAAATGTGTATACAAATGTATCTACACATACTACACACCCGTCAAAAACTCATAAATAATTTTAATATTTATATAAAAATATTTTTAATTATTATCATGTACCATGTATGCACGGCGTTCCGACATGCTTATATGACAACTAAATAAACACGTCATGCTCTGCAGATGGATCTGTTCCGTTGTATGCTGAACAAACAGGGTCACGCGATCAATAATAATTATCGAAAGGCCAACCCAGTGCCAGCCGGCAGCAATACACGTCCGTATCTGGTGGTGTTGAACGGCCACAACAGTGACTCGACGGATAGCGTTGTCGTGGCGGTGGAGTCAGAAGCGTTGGTGGAGTCAGAGACGGGGGTGGAATCAAAAGCAGTGGTGGATTCAGATTCAGTGGTGGAATTAGAGGCGGGAGTTGAGGTGGCCGTGGTTCGATCACGTTCCGGAAAATCAAGGCAGACATCAAGACGCCCATCGTTGACTGTCGTAGCATCGGTCGACGGCTGTAATTCGCGCTGGCCCCTGTACGTCAAGCCCACTAAGGCGCAACTGTTGCGTCGTTCGTTCAACCTGAACAAGCTGTCGGTCCACAACTACTGGCCACCAACTACGAAGACGATTGCCATAAGCAACCACGGGCTATTTAAACACGTGCAGAGGGCGACCGGTATCAAAACCGAGAACAATTTGCGGCCGTCGTTATCGTTGGTCAACGAGACCAGACCGTCGTGGAAGTAAATGTTACGTTATTATAATACGTACACCGCGCATGTATTACGTTCATAAGTGTACTGTCAACTACTGCTTTGTTGCTATATGTACCTGTTATGTTATACACATTGATTGATAAATAATAAGTATTTTTACAATTTTGTACGACTTTGGTTTAGCTTGGATTTTCTTGGGTACAACCACGTTTTCCCTTTACGTTACATAATCGTTGATTTTTATTAAGGTTGTATGTCTGTATAGTCAGTCGACTGTTACCTATGTAGGTATTTATACATAAAATTAACCATTCTCACTGTATAAGTAATAAATATGTATATGCAATAAAAATAATAAAATTAATTAATTAATTAATTAATCATGAGTTTTTTGAAACTTATACACCGTATTAAATCTCTTTTGGGTAAAAGGGTAAAACACATAATATTAAATATAATAAACTATGAAGAAAAAATTAATTCAATTATTATTATATTAAAATACAATATTTTTATGGTTCAATTAGGTAATTCAATTTGAATTCCTTATTGGTATCAACAACCCAAATGATAATCGATATGAATTATAATTAAAAAATAAATGTTATATATTTAGAATTAAAAACATTATTTTTTATGCTATGCTTATACTCCTCTCTTATTTTTAAAAGTTTATATTGTTGCACAAATAAATTAAGACACATTAATTTATCGCTATCAATTCCAATACATATACCAATATTTAACCCAAAAAGCCAATTTATTTTCTTTATTTTGACTATAAATAATATAATATTATATGTTAAATAAACTAACTAAAATTTAATGCACGGCCAGTAAGCTATCCATATGTATAACCAATGGTAGTATTATAAGAAAACTATACAAACAAAGTTGATTTAATTAAAATAATCGATGTATTTCCTAAGATAAAAAATGAAAGCAGTGGCGTCATTTGAGGGGGGCAACTTGGGTATTTGCCCTAGTCTAACATTTACATCAACCTTAAGTTGGCACATTTAAAAATTGTAAGAAGTATTATATTTAATTACTAAAGCCATTATTGTTATAAATCATAATATAGAACATTAATTTGAGTAGGCAAATCAGTGTGTAGTTGCCCTAGTCAAACAAAAACTGAAATGACGCTACTGAATGGAAGATATCAAGTAAAATTACCATTTAATATATTAAATTTTCTGTTAAACTAGAAGATTTTATTGCTTAGTAAATTGTTTTGTGAGTTTATTAATGCTTTCCACAAGTACCAATGCTTTTTTTTTTATCTTTATCTATTTTAGAATCTTACTTAGTGGTCTGAGAAAATGTATTAAAAGTCAAGTACAAGTTTATTTAATTATAGACATAAATGTAAAATTATAGATGATAATTACAATTAATTCAAATACATATACAATATACATATTAGTTCATAAGTCAGAACAGCTCCATTTGTATGCTTCATCTTCCACAGCTTTCTGAGAATTTAGTTGCAGTAGCCATTTCTGTTCATAACCATTCGATCTATCTACACCATCCCATGCAAATCCTGGAACTATGCCAAACCTGTTTGGTGGACAAAATCCTCGAAACCGCTTTACTTCTATTTATATATATATATAAAAAAGATTTGTTAAAATTTTGTATTATTAAATTAATATTAATTGTAGACTGAAGTATACTGGGTGATCCATTTAATGTAAAATACTGATTATTTCAAAAACTATTGTAATAATATATACTTTTTTTTTTATTTTTTTATTCTAGAATAGAATATTTTTTTATATACTTTTATAAATAAAATGTTATTTTGAATGAGTAATTTATGAGATAAATATTCAAAACTTAGATTAGTAGGTATGTTGGAATGGACGGAATAATATAGGGATACTCAGCAAAATATTTTTCCACTATTCCACTCTGTCACTCAACTAAACTTTTAATACTAATAACTAGGGCAAGGACTTTTATGTATTTGCATATTTTATTTGGTTAACATTATCATATGCTTAGAAGGAATAAAATACATTTCACAACATTTGTGATCAAATACTCAAAAGTTTTCAGCACATATTTTGATGGTTTATCAAAAATCAAGTACTTTGGTAAATATTTTTCATGAATTAGTGCAATTCTAATGTAGGAAAATAAATATTTGAGAATTATTTAACAATTATTTTTATATTTTATTTTTGTTTTATTAGATACAGGCGGGCGGTGGTACAGTATAATAAGAATGAGATCCTGCATTGGCTGTATAATAAAATAAATAATAATTCATGAAATATAATAAAAAAAAATTTAATTAATTAATTATTAAAAGAATAAAAATAGTTTTTATTATTATAACATATTTTAGGGGCATATTTATTGCATATTTGATGATTTTTTTAATGCATGAAAGTCTTTACTCTACTAATAACTAATAAGTTAATTGTTTGAAACTTGATTTTGATAGATTGAATAATGCTTTAATGGTAATTTAATACTTCAATTCATATACAGCTGCGAAATATAAAATGTCATTTATATGTGCAAAAAGCTAAAAAATATAATTTTTTTCCAAAACTGTTTAATAATGCATTTTTTCTGAATTCTGATAACATTGCTTTCCAAGCACAAAGTTCATTTCATACGTCGAGGAAAAATTGTAACTTTTATTTAGCGTTTATTTGAATTTTTAAGACTTGTATTTTAGAGCATTTTTTGACATTTTTAGTGCATTTTTTATGTTTTTAAGTCATTTTTATACAGGAATTGATAAAATTTGATAAAAATTAAGAAGCCCCTGATAATACAGTGCTATTATGATACACAAGACAAAAGTACAACGAATGAATCTATCTAAATTGTATATTCATTTTTGGAAATAATTTTCAGAGTAAAAAAAAGATAGGAGAATTAGAAGATGATGACAATTATACAAATAATTAATTAATACCTAAGAATAACAATTTATGTAACTAAACAAATTTTAGATTCTGAACGGAGTGATGAATGTATTGCTTTTACAATGATGTGTGTTTTTTTTTTTTTTTGTGTCTGACGACAACATTTGGAGCAGTAATAATGCTCCGATTTTTAACTTCAGCCCCTCTTTGAATAGGAAATTGAATCTAGTTGGTACTTTGAGGGGTCAAAAGTAAAATTTCCAAATAGTTTTCAAAAAAATTGAGAAAAACAAAAAAAAAGTGACAGAAAAACGGCAATTTTACGAAAAACCACTTTTCGACAAAATCGATTTTTTGATTTTGCTGTAACTCAAAAACAAATCATTGTAAATACTTGAAATTTTCACCAAATGTTTATATTATGGTTATCTCTTTACAGTTAAATTTTCAAAATATTTTGACCATTTTTAAGCTACTTATAGACAATTGAAATTTTCGACTTTTATAATTTTTTTTTCTTCAAATGCCGATAAACATTTTTTGGGTGGCCAGAAAATCTTGAAAATTTAATACAAGGTTTTTTATAAGTTGTTCTTAAAGTGATAAAAAAAAATCCGAAATCGTTAGTCACAATTTTTTTTTATAAGGGCTTAAAGTTCAAATTTATACGAAATATGTCAAAATTTAAATTAAATTTCATACTCTCATTATGCGTATGTTGCCAAATAATTTTTTTATTAATAAACAGATATTATAAAGTAACTATAGTAACATAATATAGTAACTATACTATTTGTTTCAAAATAGAATATATGACAATATTTAAATATAATATATCCTAGACTGACAAATCATCTCCGTTCAGAATCGTTTTTCGTATACAATAATACCTATCATTGCATTCAAATTTAACCAACCATAGTCTGAGGTCCACCCCACCCCCTAATATACAGCAGAGCGATACCCACTTACCCGCTTTTTCACTGTTGAAAATAATTTTAAGATCATCTTTTTAATGCATTTTTAAAAAAAAATTCTGTTATGAGTGCATTAAATCATATTTTTTTAAGGAATTTTTCTTGTTTTTTAAAGCATTTAAAACAGTTTCCTAGTAATGACTTACAATTATTTTACAATAAATAATGTAAATAATTATTTAAATCATTTAAAAAAAAATACTTATCAAAATATTTTTTGTAAATAACGAGTATCTTACGTTAAATCGTTAAATGGATTGGGGTGAACATAGGTATTTTAAATTATAGCAAATAATAATATCATTTGGTTTATCCTTAAATATATTTGACGAGTAAATAGAATTTACAAACATTCATAAAGCAAATAAGCATTGTTTGTTATAAATGTCATTGTATAGATTTGTACAAATCAATTATAAGTAATAAAAGAATTACCCGAATTCAATTTTTTGGATACTTAGAACTTTTTGGAATATTGACTTAGCTTTAATTAAAAGACAAAAAAATAAGAATTACCATGTCTGACACCATCAGGAGAATCTTCACCTGATCCTTTATTTTTTGATATATATTCTAGCATTGGATCTCCATCTCTGATCTTGGACTTCAACAAATTCTCCAAGTCTTGGTCATCTGCATATCTTGCTAATGGTTTTTGCATTTCATGCAAATCGGACTCGTATTGTTCTTGAGCGTCCTTAACTTGTTTTACTCTATAATTATAAAGTATATACATGTAAGATGTCTTAGTACCCAGTACCCAATCTGTATAAGTCAGTTAAATCATTAAGAAATAGAATACTGATTATCTCCAAACATATCGTCGGCTTCGTTCCAAAACTTCGTAAGTCACTTTTATCAGTTTACAGGAGAAGCAAAAAACTGTGGTACGATTATATGTGGTTATATGAGATACGAGTTTTTATTTTGTATATGTTATCATGTTAAATTCACATCACAAATTAGGTTCGGGTATTAAAATATGCAAAAAAATACAGTGTTTTCAATTGTAAAAAAAAAAATTGTCAATTTTTCGACTTAAGAGGTTTTGCCACGAAGCCGACGATATTTAAAATTGTAAATGTATTGTATAGTATAATTTCATTAACAATTATTTATATACTCTGTACAGCGAAAGAACGCGCAGCAAACCGACCAAAATCAGTTATTCTGCGCATTCCCCAATAATACCCAACAATAAGTGAACCAGTTTTGATAGCATGGTGACGTGGGGGAATACTCAGAATCGGCGCGTTCTTTCACTGGACAGATTATAGTGTAAAAATTAATCAATTACCCTTTTCCCCATACAGCATATTTTGCTTTATGCTCTTTTAATATTTCTTCTTTCTTTTTTTCTTCTTCTTTTTCTTTTTTGAGATCTCGTTTTTTACCAGTTTTTCGGTCACGTCTAATAGGCATATCATTTTCTATTGACTCATCGTTTTTCTAAAAATGTATAATAATATTTTATAATTTATATACAGTGGAACCTTGATAACTCGAAATTTAAATTACTGGAAAGAATGCCATGGCCCCTGCATTTCAATTTATGATAACTCAAATTTTTTTTCATCCCCAACCAATTCGAGTTATCGAGGTTTCACTGTATGTTAATTTATGATTAAACTTATAACTTATATACCTCTTTTATTAAATCATTTAAAGTAGATTTATTTATTTGTTGAACATAATTTTTGACTTGATCAATGTCAATTTTAGTAGAATCTTCTTCAATGTCACTATCTCCACCTATTCGTTTCCATCGATTTTTATTTTTATACATGTCCAAGGTTTTAACATCTTTAGGTCTCTCGTCAATAACACCTACTATTTGAGGTGCAAATTCATCAACTGGATCAAACCCAATGTTAGTTTCATAATCATTTTCAACACAATCAATATTGTCATCAATAATTTGTACTCTACAAAAGAAAAGTCAATTATTTTATTAGTTTGGTTTATGATATTAGATTGTAACAGTTCTTTCAACAGTTGAGTTAAATGTTAAGTTTCTTTATGATTTATTTTACTTTTATTCATATAAAGTAAGTAAAAATGTTTAAAAAAAAATAAAAGTTGTAAATTATGCATATTTGAAGATATTAAAGCTTATTGATTAAGCATAATATTTAGATATGTTTTGTACATTAATACCTATATATTAAAGCTATTTTAATGTTTTACAAACATATAATTTTAAAAGAAAAATAATTAAAAAAAGAAAACTGAAATTGAGTTATTTGTATAGTATACAAAATGTAACATAAGCACAACCTAAAATGTATATAAAGGCTAATCATACTTAAAAAAGCAGGTAAGTGGGTATCGCTCTGCTGTATATTAGGGGGTGGGGTGGACCTCAAACTATGGTAGGTTAAATTTGAATGCAATGATAGGTATTATTGTATACGAAAAACGATTTTGAACGAAGATGATTTGTCAGTTTAGGATATATTATATTTAAATATTGTTATATATTCTATTTTGAAACAAATAGTATAGTTTTTATATGTTACTATAGTTACTTTATAGTATCTGTTTATTAATAAAAAAAGCGGGTAAGTGGGTATCGCTCTGCTGTATATTAGGGGGTGGGGTGGACCTCAGACTATGGAAGGTTAAATTTGAATGCAATGATAGGTATCATTGTATACGAAAAACGATTCTGAACGAAGATGATTTGTCAGTTTAGGATATATTATATTTAAATATTGTCAAATATTCTATTTTGAAACCAATAGTATAGTTTTTATATTATGTTACTATGGTTACTATGGCCAACATTCGCATTATGAGAGTATGAAATTTAATTTAAATTTTGACATATTTCGTATAAATTCGAACTTTAAACACTTATAAAAAAAAATTGTGACTAACGATTTCGGATTTTTTTTTATCACTTTAAGAACAACTTATAAGAAACCTTGTATTTAATTTTCAAGATTTTCTGGCCACCCAAAAAATTTTTATTGGCATTTGAAGAAAAAAAAACTTAGAAAAGTCGAAAATTTCAATTGTCTATTAGTAGCTTAAAAATGGTCAAAATATTTTGAAAAATTAACTGTAAAGAGATAACCATAATATAAACATTTGGTGAAAATTTCAAGTATTTACAATAATTCGTTTTTGAGTTACAGCAAAATTAAAAAATCGATTTTGTCGAAAAGTGGTTTTTCCGTAAAATTTCCATTTTTCTGTCATTTTTTTTTTGTTTTTCTCGATTTTTTTGAAAACTATTGGAAAATTTTAATTTTGACCCCCCTAAAGTACCAACTAGATTCAATTCCCTATTCAAAGAGGGGCTGAAGTCAAAAATCGGAGCATTATTACTGCTCCAAATGTTGTCGTCAGACACAAAAAAAAAAAAAAAAAAAAAAACACACATCATAGTAAAAGCAATACATTCATCACTTCGTTCAGAATCTAAAAGTATTTGGCCAACATTCGCATTATGAGCGTATGCAATTTAATTTAAATTTTGACATATTTCGTGTAAATTCGAACTTTAAGCACTTATAAAAAAAAATTGTGATTAACGATTTCGGATTTTTTTTTATCACTTTAAGAACAACTTATAAGAAACCTTGTATTAAATTTTCAAGATTTTCTGGCCACCCAAAAAATGTTTATCGGCATTTGAAAAAAAAAAAATTATAAAAGTCAAAAATTTCAATTGTCTATAAGTAGCTTAAAAATGGTCAAAATATTTTGAAAATTTAAGTGTAAAGAGATAACCATAATATAAACATTTGGTGAAAATTTCAAGTATTTACAATAATTCGTTTTTGAGTTACAGCAAAATCAAAAAATCGATTTTGTCGAAAAGTGGTTTTTCGTAAAATTGCCATTTTTCTGTCATTTTTTTTTGTTTTTTTCGATTTTTTTGAAAACTATTTGAAAATTTTACTTTTACCCCCCCCCCCCCCAAAGTACCAACTAGAAGAATTTTCCTATTCAAAGAGGGGCTGAAGTCAAAAATCGGAGCATTATTACTGCTCCTAATGTTGTAGTCAGACACAAAAAAAAAAAAAAAAAACACACATTGTAAAAGCAATACATTCATCACTTCGTTCAGAATCTAAAATTAAGTTAATGATATTGTTCATATTATAAAAAATACCTTTTTTGAATTTTAACTTTTTCTTTTTTCTTCTTTCCGCCAGAAAGATATTTTTTTAGATAATCCTTTTGGGACATCACCTTTTTTTTAGTCTCTGAAAATATAAAATACATATTTTTAATATATTATAATTTATAAGTAATGTTAAATAATAAATTAAATTATATTGATTGTTTACATTAAAAATTATGATTCTATCTTTATGGTTTCTTTCAACCTTTACGTCATATTTAAGTATTCATATATCAAGTGATACATTTTATTCACTCCTAATATTTAAACTTAATTATAATAATAATTTGTGTAAAACCAAAATATACATTTTATATATTTCCTTTCATTAAAATCTCTGGTTTGCAATCTATATATTATTATTTATTAGGTACCATTAATTTTAAATTAATATAACTATTGTTCTATTATGAAAAACAAAAAAAAAATTTGATAGTCTGACATAAATCTTGAAATAAAAACATTATTTTAATCAAACATAATCATACAATTTTTACAGGATAGGAGAATGTGAAATTTGTTCTTCATAAAATGATAAAATAGTCAAAAACGACTGTTTGAAAATATTTTTATACATAACTTAAATTTAAAACAACTAGTTTACATACAATTGTTAGAATTTAATAATTGTCTTGATATTTATTTGATTATACATACATATGTTATGCACTATTTGTTTTACACCTCTTAACTACGCGCAACAATGAACGTTAGCATTTAGCAGTACCAACATGTGTTGTTGATTTTACTACAAGAGTGAATTGACCTTTAATCAAAGAAAAAATGAAGAGCATTATCTATGTTTTTACATCAGTGTTCTTACGTTTCAATTTATGTGGTAGTTATTAGTATGTGAATTGTTACAATTTAATAATGCTTTGAAATATGAATACTGTAAAAAAAGCCAACATCAAAACAAAGTTGATGTTCTTAACTTAAAATTTTAAACATGGTCAATCTACTCCAATACAAAAGTTAATAACACAATGTTTGTTTTGCTAATTACAAATTTACTGTTGTACATGGGTCAGAGAGAGAAAACAAAATATAATGCGCAGATATACTCTTAAGCCGTGTAAAACACAAGTATTGTTAGTACACAATCATTAAATGTTTTACTTACCCTTTTGTGACATGTTTAAATTTTTTCAAATGTCTGTAAGGCAAGATTTATTTGATTTAAGATATTTTGTACTGTGGTTTGTTTAGAATGTTTAGATAGTAATGATAGTATCCATAGATTTCCCGCTTATCAATTCTGATAAAGAAAGTAACAGTAATATTGTATATTCTATTGCCTATACATATTTTAAAAGGAGTTTTTATAAACATTTATTTTTTATATTTTATAATTTAAGATTTAAGATAGATAAATAATAATTATTATTATTGAGATTATACTATTATTTATTAATTATATTCACTTACTATCATTTGTAAAAAATCAGACCGAAGTATTTTAAAATCGCTTCTCTACTTCCCGAAAAAAAAAATATTCGCTATTCGCAATTCAAATTTGTACATTTTTTTGGTACTTCCATGTTATCTCGACTACCAAAATATTTCCAAGACTACTTGTTAGAATCATCTGGGTTATCTCGACTATCCAAATATTCTAAATATTTTCAAGACTACGGATCATCGTAATGTACAATTTAATTTTGTTTTCAATATACAATTTACTACAAACCAATTAGTTTAGGTCCTATTTTATCCATATTCCATATTATTCTACATTTAGTCAGTATGAATTTTTTTAATTCACTCAAACGATTATAACAAACATAATCATTATAAACTTTTTTATTATTTAATAAATTGCAGTAGTCGAGATAACACAAGTGATCATAATAGGTAGTCTTGGAACTATTTTGGTAGTCGAGATAACATGGAAGTACCTATTAATATTTAATATACTTATATATAAGACAATTTTTTTTATATATTTTTATATATTATAATAGTCGTACTGCCACAATATTTATGTATTAACAAGTAATGCCACAGTGTACAATCTATTTCCAGTGCGGATACCGTGTTGCTTAAACGAAAATATTATGGTCAACAAAACATTTTGACTTTTTTTGAGCTATTTATAGACAATTGAAATTTTCAATTTATTTTTATTTTTTTTTTATAAATGTTGATAAAAAAAATTTAGCTGGGACAAATTACTTGAAAATTTAATTGAAGGGTCCACATAACTTGTTCTAACTCTGATTAAATAATTATAAAAATACATATGCACAATTTTTTTTTATTAGCATTTGAAGTTCAAATATTGACAAAAATTCGTCAAAATCATGAATATTTTTCACTATTTGGTAGTTAAAAATTTATAAATATTTTACTATCAAAAGCTAAGAATTGAAAATTTAATACTATGCTGTCCATAAGTTAAGCTTAGAATAATTATAAAAAAGTTTGATGATTATTCAATTTAAAAAATTTTACGAGTGTTTAAAGTTTTAATTTTAATTTGAAATCAAAAATAAACGTGTAAAATAACGTTTTACTAATAAATAATTTTCGATTTTTATATAATATATCCTAGACTGACAAATCATCTCCGTTCAGAATCGTTTTTCGTATACAATGATACCTATCATTGTATTCAAATTTAACCTACCCTAGTCCCAGGTCCACCCCACCCCCTAATGTACAGCAGAGCGATACTCACTTACCCGCTTTTTATTTCTTATAATTTATTTATAAAAATACACCTCACATTGGAAGCTAATATCAGTGGCGTAATTTGGTCATGTTTGTGGGGGGGGGATGAATTAATGTTTTAACATTTTACTTATACCCCTCACCCCCCCCCCCCCCCCCCCAAAATAAAAAATAAAAAGTATTTATCATAAGCACTTTTCAGTGCAATATATTTATGTACGCATGAGACATAGAATAAATAATTACAAAATATTCACATTTACAAATACTGAATAGGTATTATACTTATAACAATTATAACTGTAAATTGAAACCGATTGTCCGATTACCGAATGACGACGAAACTACGAAACTACGAAAGTCAGTAGTTCAGTAGTCAGTTTCAGTAGTCAGGTGGGGTGGACCTCAGACTATGGTAGGTTAAATTTGAATGCAATGATAGTTATCATTGTATACGAAAAACAATTCTTAACGAAGATGATTTGTCAGTTTAGGATATATTATATTTAAATATTGTCATATATTCTATTTTGAAACAAATAGTATAGTTTTTATATGTGACTATGGTTACTTTATAGTATCTGTTTATTAATAAAAAAAGTATTAGGCAACATACGCATAATGAGAGTATGAAATTTAATTTAAATTTTGACATATTTCGTATAAATTCGAACTTTAAACACTTATAAAAAAAAATTGTGACTAACGATTTCGGATTTTTTTTTATCACTTTAAGAAAAACTTATAAGAAACCTTGTATTAAATTTTCAAGATTTTCTGGCCACCCAAAAAATTTTTATCGGCATTTGAAGAAAAAAAAACTTAGAAAAGTCGAAAATTTCAATTGTCTATTAGTAGCTTAAAAATGGTCAAAATATTTTGAAAATTTAACTGTAAAGAGATAACCATAATATAAACATTTGGTGAAAATTTCAAGTATTTACAATGATTCGTTTTTGAGTTACAGCAAAATCAAAAAATCGATTTTATCTCGAAAAGTGGTTTTTCATAAAATTGCCATTTTTCTGTCATTGTTGTCGTCAGACACATAAAAAAAAAAACACACATCATAGTAAAATCAATACATTCATCACTTCGTTCAGAATCTAAAAGTCAAAATATACACAACATATTTTGCAACAGTGATACCTATACAGTATGTGGTATGTGTATACGTGTGTATACGTGGCTGCGTTTATAACGAACTACGAAGTATTAACACTGATTATAAATAATATAATCAATGGTATTACGTACAACTACCATAAAGGATTTGTGTTTTTTTGTATTATTTCTATGAAATATAAAATATAGACTATTTATAATAATATTATTAGATAAAGAAAAACATAGGTAAATGCAGTTAACCAGTCTTTTGTTTTAAAAAAAAAAAAGGTCATGGGGGGATACGACACCCAAATCCCCCCCCGTAATTACGCCACTGGCTAATATTATACATGCCGTCTTATATATTATTATTGTGAAGAGTGATAAAAATAGATATTTGTCGTTTCCGTATTCCATAACTACATTACGGGGAAATAACAACAAAAACAATATTTTGATTTGATATATCATTATTATGTCGATCATCTGTTTAATTTCTGAGTCCGGTAACCTGTCAGCATTAGGCCATAGTAGACCTGTAGTTTCAAGTGTTGATTATGAATATTATGAATATAACATTTAAATTATGTCTATCGATAGTTCTTTAATCTTTATTATTAGTACAACGGTAGGTACATCGTACGTAGGTGATAGGTTGAGTTACTAAGTTTTAGCAGACACCTGATCGATATGCCAGCAATACATATAAATGAAAAACAATGAAGTCGAAGACTCGAACTCATATATTATATAAATATAATATACGAGTCTGGAGTCACTAGTCAGACTAGGACGTAATTTATTATCGATGTTTTTTTTTGAAAATAATAATAATTTATTTGTTAGTTATAACTTTGTAAGTACAATATTATCATTTGGAATTTGATAGCTGATTGATAACTTATTGATTGTGAATCCGAACTGTTCAAAGTAGCTCAGTGGAACCAGTAGGTATGTAGGTTGTAGGTATGTTATATTCCGAACTCTGAACGAAACTGCCCACTGCTCAGTAGCCGCATGCTTATTGCCCATATTAAATATTATGTTTTTGCTGTAGTCATATTTGTGAAAATTTGAGTACATTGTAATAGTTATCGTTGTTGTAAATCGAATTGCAGGGGGACGAAGCTTCATTTCAAAATAGTATTTATTTTAGCATACCCCTTCTGTATTTTTAATTTGCACGGGGGGGGGACGGCATTTTACCCATAAAAATCATTAGGTATTAAAAAACTTGTAAAACGTTTATGTTCTATATCAGGGGCGGCCAAACTTTTTTTGGCCGCGATCTACTAAAAATATACTTCACCTTTGATGATCGACTTTCATAAAAAACCAAACTACCATGATTAATTTTCGTGTGCTTACTGCTTAGCCTAAAAATAAATTCCCACACGATCGACTTTGAAATCGTTTGCGATCGACCGTTTGGCCGCTCCTGTTCTATATAATATATATATATATTTATATATTTGTTTTTCATTGTTATGGGTGTAAAAAATGATATGTCGTTGTTCGTTTTTTAATATATAAGCACCTATAATTATATGATTCAATAATATTTTTTTCTGCTCTTTCTCGGATTTGTTTGATGAAATTATGGCAACCCTAAATACAATTTAATATTTTACATAATACAGTTGACATTTGATGACAATATTGTTACGTCCAAAATCGTCGACGCAGAATGAATACGTGATTTTTGTAATGAAGAAAAATCTTTATTTAACGTAAACTTAGAATACAAAAAATTGAAAAATACAATAATATGTGAGACACAAGCTAGCTGGTGAGCGATGTTACGGCCTGCCTCAATGGCTCCGAATGTTTCAAATATCCCTAACCGTCTGCTCAACTCTTGCAACGGTCTCTCTTATTATTTATGATCGGATCGTAGTGGCAGTCGTGACGACTCTATACTGACACAAAGGGTCTCGTACATTATTTAGTGCCTACGCGATTCGTGTCCTTATCCGCGAGACATGGGGTTTTGAATTTTTCAAGAAGAAACGTGTGAATATACTCTAATGGTTGAATACTAGAATTAAATATAATAAAGTGTTCTTCGTCTTGACCTAAACTAGCTCGTGTTTCATTAATTATTTGATAAAAACGCGTCGCTTCACCATACGATAGAATATAATATTATGTGTGTTGTGTATCATTTGATATATATATATATATATATAAATCATAGGGTTCGTACACTATTTACATTGCTTGTACAAGGATACTAACGCAGCGAGACATCACCCAAAAGTACACACGTCACACACGAGATACGACATACGACAATAATAGTGAATAATATATTATATTATTATTTATTATTATTATTATAACATGGTGGTAACTTTTTGTTTTTGACGGTCGTCGGCTGACGTGTGCGCAGACCCGAACCAAAAGTGGATGTTTACAACCATGTTGTCGAATGTTGATATCGCGCGTTCGCGTTATTTTATTTTTAAACACTACACAAGTCGACGCGCACTACAACTACTACAATAATACACATAGAGTACACTGTACACACACGAACACACGACTATACATATTATTCATCTAACGGTAAATATAATAATATAATATTATATTCGATATTGTTTTCTATGACGTAACCTAGTGATACACTGATACAGAACGGCAGAACGCATGCTTTTGAGTTTTCAACTTGTGTGGACTGTAGTTTTTCAAATGCCAGTATTTAACTATTAACTATTAAATAAATATAATAAATTTAATAGTTTATAAATAAAATATTTTTATAGGTGATCCCTAAGGAAGCAGTCCGCGTTCATTAATCACGTTATATTATTGTACGGTGAATGCTGATCAATGTAACTTTTTTTAATTATAGTTCGAGTGTGATTATAACGTTGTTTTCAAATAATAAATATCGTCATTTATCGTGAGTATTTTAATACTGCTAGTACTACTAGTAACTTCGGTAACCTAATGTATAAGTAAATAACGAATTACGTTTTAATCGTTAATTGGTGGTTCTTCATTATGTTTTAGTGTATTTTCTGCTTAAAAATATTAATCTCGATATTAATTAATATATTGAAGACGGAAATTAATTGACGTTAAAGTTTCGTTATTATAACATTTTCTACCTATCATGTCAAATTTAATTGAAATTGATGAGATAATTTCCAATTTAAAAGCCACTATCACATCAAACAAAGGTGGTGTAGAATTAAATTGCATTGAAAGTAAGTATTAAATATTGACAGATATAATTAGTATTATAGTAGGTACCTATATTTATACAAGTGTGTAGGTACATTATTTTAACCTCATAATTTATTGCTTAACTTTATTCTAATTGTATTGAATATAATATTAATTTGAATTATAGATGGTTCAAAAATCTTAAAACTACATTTAAATTTTATATGTATATTTTAAAACTATTAAAAATGATTTTTTATTTATTAAGAGGACGCCATACCCGCATGTGTTGTCTCTGTCTTTCTAACGTACATCATAACAAATTTTCGTTCAGTAGAATACATTTTGTGACGTTAGCTTTAATATTAGAGTAAATTTACCTATTATCAAATTTAAAGGTAATAATATTATCTAGGGCATCTCATAGGCTTTTATTGATATTTTAATTTTTGAGCAAATTACGAGCATTTTAAAATTTTAATATTTTACATAACTATAACTCACTTAAAAATTTAGATATCAATAAACCCCTATGAGATGCCCTAGATATTAGTATTACATTTAAGTTTGATAATAGGTATATTTACTCTAATATTAAAGTTAACGTCACAAAATGTATTCTACTGAACGAAAATTTGATATGATATACATTAGTAAGACAGAGACAACACATGCGGGTATGGCGTCCTCTTAAACTTGACCAACTATGCAATTTATAACAAGTATCATTAAAAACATAATGAACCATCAACTAGCCAAATGGATTTAAAAAAAATATCTATTTACCCTAACCACTATACCTAGTATGCGATAAAATAATGGCAGGATCCATTTTTTTTGCTAAAATTTTATTATATTCAAGTATTTAATGGTATTAATAGAAATTCAATATAATTTCAGAAAGGAGTGAAGGTAAAATTTTTAATATACAATATACTGGTCTACACCTCATTCATCTATAAAAATTATGAAGTTTGAGGATAACATTGTAAGAAAAGATAAAATAAAATTTGCATAGGTATGTGTAAAATCTGAATTTCGCGAGGGGGGACTACAATATTTTTGAGCCCTTTCTTAACAAAATATGTTCATTTAATATAAATATACACAAATAAATATTATATAAATGTAAAAATAACTCTACAACTTATATAATAAATAATAATGCTCTCTAATCATACCTATCATGGAATTATATCACATATTAATCAATTAATCCCAATCTTATTTTTTTTTACCACACATTTTAGAAAAAATAACATTTTTATTCTAAATACATCAGTTAAAATACAGGCCCATACATTGATTTTTTTATTTATTTATTTGAACCACTCATTATTTAAAAAATTATTCATGTTTTTGAAAATATTTTTTCAAGTTATTAAAAAATCAACGTTTTTATTAAAAAATTATATTTTTTATTCTTATATTTTTTAAAAACTTAGTTCATTATAATGATTATTATACCCATTAAGAGGACACAACACCTGTTTTTGTTGTCTTTGTCTTACAAATGCGTGACATAGCAAATTTATGCTCAGCAGATCACGTTTAGCTCCATTAGTTTAAAAATCAGAGTGAATTGACCTATTATGAAACTTGATGGTAAGAACATTATCTGTTTTGTATGTTGGTTTTTTATGATAATTTAGTTTTTAAGTGAGTTATGAGCATTTTTAATGTTCTTACCATTAAGTTTTATAATGGGTCAGTTCACTCTAATTTTTAAACTAATGGAGCTAAACGTGATCTGCTGAGGGTACATTTGCTATGTTACATACTTGTAAGATGTTGTAAGATGTAGACTAGAGGTTCTCAAAGTCAAATGAATCACGGACCCCTACCTAAAGATCTACAGTCTTCGAGGACCCCCGGTTAGGTTGGGTTGGGTTCCAGGCGTACATTTTTTTTTGCTCATCATTATTTTATTTTTCGGAAAACAAGCAAAAAAAAGATCTTCAAAAAAAAAATTTTCGTATAGAATCTATACATAGATATAGATATAATATAAATTATAGAAAGTACTTTCAAACACAAAATAACGTTTATTAACAGCAACCTATATTTGGGTTGGGTTGGGTTTGGGTTAGCTCCGCGGACCCCCTGATATGGGCTCGTGGACCCCTGGGGGGGCCACACTTTGAGAAACTCTGATGTTAGCAACACATGCAGGTGTGACATTCTCTTAATAATAAGAAAAATAGAGAAAAGTTTAACAAAGTTAAAAAAAGATAGCATTCATTTTAGCTCATATTATAATATGCACAGATATTGGCTATTTTTTCTTACAATATTGGCAATATATAAACAGGTAACTCCATAGGCAGGGGAACAGGGCATAGGGTATGGGGGACCATTTAGTCTATAATAATATACATATAAATAATATGTTCATGATTTATTTACATGTTGTTACATATTATGTTTTACATTTTTGCCATAGTATTCATTAGACTAAGTATAAATCTTTAATAAGTTTATGCTAATTTTTTTTAATTTTTAGTTAAAAAGTATAAGGAATCTTGTTTTATATTTTCAAACTTTAAGTGGTAATATAGATGATACCATTAATAATTTTATGAATTACCAAATAATTTCCAAATTTTTGTGATTTCAACAAATTTTGTAAAATTTTGAACTTAAAGTTAAACTTTAAAAATAAAATTAAGAAAGGGGTAGGATATAAAACTTTAATTCCCACTATCGATTACTAAACATTGTATTATTAAAAAACAATTTTATATACCTATAAACTAAATTACTACCCAAGTCTACTAAAACGCATTAAAAAAACCTTATCAAAATCCAAGCCTACTGAGATATCTTAATCCGCAGAATTACTAAAAAAAATTCATGAATTATAAAAAAATAATGACTTCTTCATACAGTATATAACTTTTATACTTTATCTCAGAACAGAATAATCAGTTGACCAACCGATTGTTGTACATTTCGGAGCATCTCCCACCAATTACCTGTCTTTTGGGCGGTCCCCAAATTAAATTTAATAATGTTACTTATTTGTAATTAGTAATATTAGTTGTAAATGTTCATATTATATTGTCATTGGGAAACGTTGGCTAGCGAGGTGTAGGAAATGTGACTTTGTCACTGTCAGAGTGGTTAGTTGATATGTGAGAAAAGTGCTAAATTTCTTTTGAGATGGTATAATATAATTGGACAATTGGAAATCTAAATAAACGTAAAAAAAAGTTTATTTAAAATAATTAGAATAACATTATTTTTATGAGATTATATTTGAAAAATATTATACTATTTAATAAATTAATTATATGTGACAAATACCAGTATGAGGTAATAAAAATCGATTTCAGTTTTTTGAATTGAAAATTGCTATGATAATCTCAAAGCATACTTTTGTATTTTGAAAAATTCTTTTGACATTATTTAAAACAGTCTTGTACAAATAAAGACAGAGTTTTATATCATCATTAAAAAAATTAAATAACTATCATGAATGAAATACAATTTTAATTACATATTTACTATTTTATTAATGAATATTGTAGAAAATACAATGTCTATATTATTCATAATATGTATTTTTATTCAAATATATAAAAAAAATTCCTATTATGAAATATGCATTTGCAATAACCTATAATAATGATTCATCTTTTCACCTACATATATATTATATTTTTGTAAACAATAATATTTAAAAATTATTTCTTTTGATTTCAGCTGATTATTATAATTTAATTGGTGAACATATACCATATCGAAATCTAGGATTCAACTCCTTAGAAGAATTTCTTTATTCCCTGAAAAATGTATTCAAAATAAAAAATAAAGGAAATAACATATTTGTACATGTTGCAAGTGGTGGAAAGACTCAACACTTAGAAAAAATGATAAGCAAACAAAAATCTAAGGTAGAAAAAAATTAACGAATATTTAAAATACTTTTAAGAATAAAACAGTTTCATTAAATGTGATTTTCCTAATATTTCAATCCTTTATTATTAGTCCTAATATTTCTTTTAATTTCGAGTGCACAATAAAATTCTCAATGAATGGTAGATTTATTTTTATATCATCATTAATACTGTCAATTACTAATTAGTATATACTTTATCACTAATAATTTTGTAAATAATTTTTATTGTTGCTTATTTATTTTAGTCTAAACGTAAATCAAAATTTACCTCATCTGCTTTGGTATCACAAAAGAAGTTTAATAATAACTATTATGTCTCCAACAACAATTCCATGGTTAGTTTATTACATATTATTAGTTATACATTTTTTTTAAATGATTAAGATTTTTAATACCTATATATTTTTATTATTTTTTTTATGTAATTTATAACCTATGATATTTAAATACAGAGCTAAAATTATTGTATACATTTTAATTGAAAAGTGTTTGTATAAGTATTTATGTCTTTAGTATGAATACCCATTATCTGCTAATGTATTTGAGTAAATATTTTAATGAAGTACTTAGGTACTATTATATTTTTATTTATTTATAATTTTTATATTTTTTATAATTTATATGGATTGTTAGTTTAAATTATAGTACATATTCTTTTTGTTTTTTAATTTCTTATTTGTATAATAATTAAAAGATATATGTACTTTTTTTATAATGTTTTAAAACTTAGTAACTATATTATTAATTCTTTGAAATATGTTTATGATTGTTTATAGCAATTTATGTCGAGAAAAAAAAGACAACAGGTCGATAATTTAAAAAAAAATACAGCTGATGTAAATCCTGCTAACAAAAATAACTCTAGATGGCCAAAAAAAGATTATGTATGTATTATTGATCAAAATTTATAATTATTCATTATCTATAATATAGATTAAAATTATTAGGTTATCGAAAAGGACATTAAATCTTGTTATGTTAAAATATATTGATTAGCAGGGTAGTTAATATTCATATACAATATATTAATCATAAGCTGATCTTGATAAACCTTTTTGAATTAGCAAAGCCTCATATTTTTTAATTTGCATATAATTAATTATTTATATATTCTGCTAATACTGTAATTCTAGTTTAAAATACTACAATACTACAACGACCATAATTTTTAATCTATGTATATTCAAAGAACCTATGACACTAATACAATTTTAAAACAATTGATCACCAGATTATACGTTTTGTATTGGGTTATTAAATGAAACTTGTTATTTAATCTAGTTTTCTATACCGATGTTATGTAGTGGCAAAGAAAAAGTATTTTTTTGGCTCCAGACATGCATACCTACTTATTTTTACAACTCTAAATATACAATTTGAAAAATTTAATATACAATTTTTCAACTTAAGATGTAATGTGTATTTATTTCAGGAAAATAAATTACAGGAAAATAAATTATTTAAAAAAAAAGATAAACCAAAAGTATATGCTCAAGACCGATTACAAAAATATAAGAAAAAAGATATTAATCAAATTGAGGTTAGTAGTATAATACATTTTTTTTTAAATATTATTCAATTCAAGCTATTTATAAATAAGAAATTTAAATGTCATACACATGTCCAGCATTCTGGTATAAATTGTTGGATGGATAGTATAAATATTTTATGATTTTGATATTTGGAGCTTATTGGAAATTCTTTGAATTTGAACTTATATATTTTTCATATGTATGAAATGTAAAAAAAAAAGTGGATACTGCTTTGTTGTATATTAGATGTTGAGTGGGTCAAATAGATGTATTAAAGTTGATATATCATTGTATATTTGTATATAAAAAACAATTCTAACCAGAGATAGTCTGCCAGCTTATATCACTAAGTTCATTCCATGATATGTTTTTTGTTATATTTATTATAATTTAAGTAATTTATTTGACTTAGTATTAAGGTTAGTTGATATAATTTTTTCTGAAAACATTGCATTTGTTATATCATTAATATTCAATTATTATGATAATGTATATTTGTATTATATTATTAACTTTTAAGTCAATATCACCTTACCATAAAACAGTGATGGTTCATGGCAAGCACGTATCCATGATCAATTTTTTTTGGGTGGGTGGGTGGGGGGGGTTAAAATATTTTTAATACACGTACTAAAAAGTGTGTATTTAGTTTTTGACTTTTTGTTATATTATAAATATATACTTGTACTTTAAAAATGTCTGCTGTAAGTATTATAGTATCCTAGCTTAAAATAAATTAAATTTTTTTAAATTTAAATAATTTTATCTAGTCAATAAGTGTCTAGTTTAAAATTTAATTGATGTGGTCCTTTACTTTAAAAATAATTTTCAGTAATCAAATTTCAAAAACATTTTTTAAAAAAAATAATAAAAAGAAACTACTTGTATACAATAACATAAATAATTTAAAATAATTGACAATATAATATTATCAATTTATTCAAAATAATATTATTTTCACAATTATTTAGTTTTAAATAATATGGTTGCCGGTTGGGTACCTATATTATTTTATCAATAATCGTATACCATACATCTTACGTTTTGACTACAGATCTATTTTTAACTACTTTAATATCTACACATTTTGCTTGCTATCAGAATAACACTATTGTCAATATCTAGAGTTGGACTAGCTCATACAAACGTATGAGGGAAATAATTTTTTAACAGGCTGCTGCTCACAGCCTATGCTACGAAGACGTTAGAACTGAGTAATTTTTCACTCACTTATAACGATATTTTCATTTTTACATTTTAATATGGCCCCTGTACTGTTTATTACCGCCCCTAAATAGTCTACTGCAGCCTCCATAGTCTTATTTTCGTGGTGACCTAATAGGAAATATTCTGATGACCCGGTAGCCTAGTCCAACCCTGTGACCATAGCAATCACTAATTATGTTTTTTTACTATTATTTTTTAAATTTAGTATATACAGTGTATATTATGGTGACGATAAATTAATAGCTTATTTATACCCATGAAAGAAATTTAGTTGAAGTTATGTGCATAAATCCAAAAATAGGGTTCCTGACATACTTTGTAAATCCATTTATACTCTCCTATACTAATATAATTGGTTATAATAGGTTATAATTATTAATTAATTTTTTTCTAGAACAATGAATTAAAAAATGAAACTATATCAGAGGAATCATTTTTAGAACTATCAGAAATTTTCACAAAAAAATGCAATATCCATGATATGGTAAACTAATACATATTAATTAACACATGTTATACGTTAAGTGAATTGGGTGGTTTAATTTTTATTTATAACAAAAAAAATTATATTTTAATATTTGTTATTATAAGTTAGTTACCATTTCAATATTTCATTAAACATAAGTTTTTATTTATTGGATTATAACCCAAACTATTACAACATTATCAGTGTTTTAAAATGAATTAATGTATTTAATAACTTTTAAGGTTTATGTTTCATGAACATAATTAAATAGGAAAAACAAATGATGTCAAATTTAGTTTATATGTATCAAGAAGGCGTATTACCCTCATATGTTGTCTCCGTCTTACACACATACAACATAGCAAATTTTCGTTCATGAGCTTCAATATTGTGCTGTTAGTTTTTATGTTAGAGTGACCTATTATAAAATTTACAGGTAAGATTATTATCCAGGGCCCCATGTAGCCTTTTATTGATATTATTTTTAAGTAAATTTTAATCATTTTAAAGTATCCAGTTTCAAAAAGATAATAACTTAATACGAATAATATTATCAATAAAATGCTATTTGGGGCCCTGGATAATAATCTTACCTTTAAATTGTAAAATTGGGGTCAGTTCACTCAATTATCAAAACTAATTATACAATATTGAAACTGGTGAACAAAAATTTGCCATGTTGTACGTGGGTAAGACAGAAACAACTTATGCCGGTACTACATCCTCTTAAAATAAATCACCAATTTAATTAAAATTTACACTTTTGAAGTCTTATTTGAATTGTTCATCATTAAGGCATGTAATATACCAATACAACCTAAACAATTACCTGCATATAACAATGAGCAAACTAACTTGGAAATTAATCACTATACACTTGAAAGTAAATGCAAGAAAATTGTAACTGTGACTGCCGTGTATAGTCCTTCAAACATTTGTGTTGTGCTAGAAGATCATAACACTAATGTAAGTAGATTAATTATAAATCAGTTTTATTTATCACTAATAATTATATGTTTCAATAATGTAAGCTTACAAACTGTGGTTGTATTATATTTGTTCTCTGGGTAACCTAATTATTTACTAATAACAATAGATAGGTATGATTAGTAATTTAAAATTTCATTTATTATTATTTTGGCTTTGTTTTAAAAAAAAACATTAATAAGTCATAATTTGAAAAATGCAATTGTTCATACAGTATTATTACTTATTACTTATTAGATAATATATTTTGGTATAAGCCATGACATTTTTTTATAACTTATTTATGAGCACGTCTTACCCATATGTTAGTCACTGTCTTATTAACGTTCATTATAACAAATTAGAATTTGGCAGAATTCATTTTATGCTGTTAGCTATAATATTAAGAGTAAATTTACCAATTATCTAGAGCTTGTCATAGACTTTTATTTTCAATGTAAATTATACATAGCTACACAAAATATTAAAATTTAAAAATGCTCTTAATTCATTTTAAAATAAAAAAAATCAATAAAAGCCTACACTATCCTCTAGATAATACTCTTACATTTAAGTTTGATAATAGGTAAATTAACTCTAATATTAAAGCTAACAGCATAAAATTGATTTTGCTGAACACAAATTTTGTAGAATATATCTATAAAAAATATGGTACATAAATAATATTCATAATATTTTATTGTCTATACATAATGGAGAGTTGTATTTTCTAGCTTTTATTTAATAATAACTTACTAATAACCAAAATAGTGTTATAACATTATTCCATTATTTTTTTATTATTCAGTGCAGTTTATTAGGAATGCAAATAGAATTTAACAGAAAGAGAACTCCATTAAATACTACTCCGATCATTGGTTGTTATTACGCACTACATCATCAGAATAAGTGGCATCGTATTATTGTTGAAAATATTTATTTTGATAACTCAATTGAATGTTTTTTTATTGATACTGGAAAATCAATAATTGTAAATCAACATCAAATTTATTCACTGGATCCAATATTTGTTCAGATCTGTAGTCAGGTAATTAAATATTAAATATTATGTTATAAATTCATCTGATAAAATAAACATATAAAAAATTGCACATTTGAAAAGGCCAAATCAAGCACATATTTATTTAAATACTTAATAACATTCAATTCTAATTTTAATTTTTTCAGGCAATGAAAGCTGTATTAAATAAAATAAAACTATTTGATGAATTTCCATTCATTAAAGAAATTGTAATTGAAAAACTATTGGAAACCAAGTGTATTCTTATTCCAGACAGTGTCATTACGAATCCCCCTACTGTGACTTTATATGATTTGGAAACTATGATGAATATAAATGACATAATAATCAATAGTTTTTATGAAAAAGTAACACCGAAGATTACTACTTGTGGAGTAAGTTATCATTATTAAACATTAACATATCAAACACCTTGATAACTCTTTAAACACTTTAGGCTTTGTAGTAATATACTAATTCATTAATTATTAATAGCAACTTGTTCAAAGCAACTCATACCTCAATAAATTTACCTTCAAAATATATTTATTTACAATCATATGTATTCATCTCCTGTATAATATACTAAATTTTGCTTTATCAGTTTGTCTAAATCATTTAAATTAATGATTATGAATGCCATGGAATTCATATTTTCATCACAATTTCAAATTAAACTAGTTAACAAAATATTTAAAACAAATCGATGAAAAATATAATTATTTTTAAATAAAGGAATAATTACAATACAATATTTTTTGTTTTAATATTGACTTATTCAAGGGTTATTATTTTTTTTAAAACATTTAAAAAAGTTTTAAGAGTATGTTATCACAATATTTGTTTTTTCTCTTAAATTCACACATGAACAATCTAATCAATGCAACCATGAGAAAATATTAAATAACACAATCATACCTATGATTTATGTTTATGTAATCCAACAACCATAATATTCACCATTACTCCACAATATGTAAAATCAAAAAACTTATTTTCTACCATGTAACCATTATAACTATAAAACCTCCCTACTATACCCATTTAGAAAATAATAATCTGTGTAATTGTTTTTTTAAGTTAATTAAAAAAAATTTTTTGGCATTAGTATCATATTTTATTATTATTTGACTTTAAAAATGAAAAGATATTATTTAAATTTAAATAAATATAACATCATTTGGAGACAATATTTAGCCAAATCAATATGCCATACATTCGAAAATATTATTTTTAATTTTACTTAGTATAAGTTAAAAATATTCGTTGTGTTATCCTCTTTTTTCATACATAACAGCCCTAAACGTATCATCTTTTAATATCAGTGAAATATAAGAACTTATTATAAATATAAAAGATATCCGATGGGAGATGTGTCAGCGTGTAAAAATTATTATCCTAAATATAACTTTATTTTTTAATATTTATCTAGGATGTATATGATTCTACAGAAGTTAAATTAATGTCAGTTGAAAATGGATACTTTTATATGCAGTTCAATCAAGATTTAATCAAATCTCTGGAAAAACTGTTTTCAACTGATCAATTTTTTGGACCTTGTTTAAAAAATGATAGAGATATTGATTATAAAAATATATATTTGACTTATTATGAACAAAACATCAAGGGTAGGGTTAAAGTGGAGTTTTTCGTTACTGATAGCAAGGTAATTAATTATAAGCAATTTTATTTTTATTTATTTTATATACAAAGTTAGATATTTATTTAAATTTATTATCAGTTCAATACTGTTTGATTGATTATTTTTAATTCTAAAATTATCTAATAATTTATGTATGTACATTAAATGTGTTTAATGAATAGAAGAACAGTTTTATAACATAGGTAATAATTTCTGCTTGGGAAAATAAAGTAAATATATGTTAGTATTAATATATTTTTGATTTTCAAATTTTAGGTTAAAGTATATTTTATTGACTATGGATGTTTCAAGATTGTTGAACTAACTACACTAATTAATCTGTCCAAAATTAATGTCAATCTTGTTCGAATTCCTAGTCAAGTAAGTTAAATTTACTTTTAAGAGATTGGTATAGTGTAATAAACCTGTCTTGTCTCTATCCTAAAAAAAGTGAGTTATAAAGAAATTTTAAAGTAAAATTATGAGTATTTTTAAATTTTAGTATTTTACTTACTCATCTCTTGGTTGGCAATTCATTTTTATATTAAAGCTAATTAACTCATGATTTGCATATAATTGTCTGTTTATCAGCACCAAAATATACCGTACATCATTTGCACCTTTACATAAAAAAATATTGAAAAGTACATAATAAGTTAATAATTTGTTGTACATCACATATTAAAACCACTTAATATTGATTGAACTTGAAAATTCAATATAAATTTTATTATTTATGTATAATAAGTGTTTATATACTTCAGTTTAATCTTGTTGTAACATATTATTTTTAAATAGAAATTTCAAAATCTGCACAATATTTGAATATTGAATATTATAAGTTTCAAATTTTAAATTAGAATTAAGTAAATAAATAATAGGGGCTCATAATATTTTTCAGTTCTATTGTTAAATATACTGATGCCAAATGATGTACAATAGTTTAATATAAAGTAAACATGTAATATACAAACTATGTATACAATTATAATCAATTATATTAAATTTGATTATAGACATTAGTTGTGAAAAATTATTGTAAATTTAATGTTGCTGTATAATCGATATTATACGTATATCATGTAAAAACGCAGTATAGAAATAAACTATTGTTTTTATTTAAAATCTGTTAATTTTAATTTTTAGGCTGTTAAAGTAGCACTACATATGTTTCCACCAGAAGATGTAACTAGTAGAACAGTAGAGGAGTTATTTAACATTTTGGGTTATAATACCAATGTTTCAATTTATAAACTTAAAGATTTCAAGGGACAAATTCCATGTGTTCAGTTATACAATATTGCATATCCGGGTACATTTATCAACATTATTTTATATTCAAGGTTAGTAATATAAATAGTATGAATTGTTTTTAATGCATTAGAAATTTATAACCATTCATAGTATATTTTACGATTTATCGAAGACAATCTAGAATTCAATTATAAGTGCAAATACCTACTTCATTATATATTTACAGTTTTTAAATAATATTATTTTAACTGTATGATGATTTTATTATGTTTTAGATTATACAAGTTGAATTAATGAAATAATATTTAATGTAAAGAAGAAATAATTTTGGATTTTTATTTATAATGAATATTTATTATAAGCTTAGTAATATATTTCATAATAAAGTTGTATATGAAATAATATTACATATTTAAAATTTTTATATTTATATTTAAACATGCACAAAAATAAAGAGAAAAGCAATACTATTTTAGCACTTTTTTTTGTTTTAGTTCAAATAAAATCTTTTCTTGAATATTATTAAGATCCAAAAAAACTTTACTCTGGTTTTTTTCTGTATGTTATGATTTGTAATTTCTTTTAAATAATAATTAAACAGTGAATAGCATAGCATGGAGAGATGATGAACTACAATATTTACAAGTTCTGGTTTGTATTATGGATTTAAATTTTAATCCTTTGGAATATCTCCCCCATTGACTTTTTTTCTGACTTTTGGAAAACAAATAATTAGATATTGGAGTTGTTATAAAATTATTGCTTTTGATTATTAGTAATAAGTTATTGTTTATAAATTATATTGTTCTCTCGTTCTCTGCCTATTTAATTTTATAATGCATTTTTTTGCAATTTCCCACGTTTTTAGATATTTTTTTTTAATTTTGTGAGTTTTTATGAACAAAATACTTAACTGTCTAATCTAAACTAAATTTATTATTACATAAATAAATTATTTCACAGTGGTAATTAATTTAATATATAAAATCTAAATACATGTGTAACTTATTTCGTTTAATTTAGGAAAAAAAAGCTTTTCAAGAATAAATAAATACAAAAAAAGAAGTGTCGGGTATGCCCTTTACCTCTCGAATCTATTATTAAAAGGTGGGAAACGTGGTTAAAAGCTGCACTTTTTTTATGCAAATAATTTTGAAAAATTTTTAATTGTGATTAAAAGTTTAAAACATGATGTTAATCTCTATCAGTATAGAAAAGCTGAAACAGCTTGTACAAAATAATGTAGAAAATGTTGATTATAGCATTTTTTTAAATTACACTTGTCTGAATTATCTATTAATAATCTTACAAACTTGGAAGGTATACTTGAATAGTATACTTTAAGTATGAATATATTTAGAAAAATTGAAGATTTAACAAATATTCCTGGTCTGAATGAAAAAAAAACTAAAGATAAATTTACATAATATATAATTGAAAAACAAATATAAAGTATATTATAAAACTATTAAATTTTATTATGAAGTCATGTCAGGTAAAGCAGATGTTTATTTAGATATAACGACTAAATTATTTATTTTTTTAAACATGCACCAATTACTAGTGTAATAGAAGTAGAACATATTTTTTCTTTGTACAAACATATTTTAAGTAATGAAAAATTTAATTTTAATGAACTTAATTTGGAAATATATGTATATAATTATTAATTTTAATTAAAAAAAAAGCGGGTAAGTGGGTATCGCTCTGCTGTATATTAGGGGGTGGGGTGGACCTCAGACTATGGAAGGTTAAATTTGAATGCAATGATAGGTATCATTGTATACGAAAAACGATTCTGAACGAAGATGATTTGTCAGTTTAGGATATATTATATTTAAATATTGTCAAATATTCTATTTTGAAACAAATAGTATAGTTTTTATATTATGTTACTATGGTTACTATGGCCAACATTCGCATTATGAGCGTATGAAATTTAATTTAAATTTTGACATATTTCGTATAAATTCGAACTTTAAACACTTATAAAAAAAAATTGTGACTAACGATTTCGGATTTTTTTTTATCACTTTAAGAACAACTTATAAGAAACCTTGTATTAAATTTTCAAGATTTTCTGGCCACCCAAAAAAATTTTATCGGCATTTGAAGAAAAAAAAACTTAGAAAAGTCGAAAATTTCAATTGTCTATAAGTAGCTTAAAAATGGTCAAAATATTTTGAAAATTTAACTGTAAAGAGATAACCATAATATAAACATTTGGTGAAAATTTCAAGTATTTACAATAATTCGTTTTTGAGTTACAGCAAAATCAAAAAATCGATTTTGTCGAAAAGTGGTTTTTCCGTAAAATTTCCATTTTTCTGTCATTTTTTTTTTGTTTTTCTCGATTTTTTTGAAAACTATTTGAAAACTTTAATTTTGACCCCCCTAAAGTACCAACTAGATTCAATTTCCTATTCAAAGAGGGGCTGAAGTCTAAAATCGGAGCATTATTACTGCTCCAAATGTTGGAGTCAGACACACATCATTGTAAAAGCAATACATTCATCACTCCGTTCAGAATCTAAAAAGTAATAAAATCATCATTTTTTTTTTAAATCAATTTAATTATAATTCAGAATTTAAAGTTTTTTTTTTATATGACTTGCAATTTTTATGTATTTTTGTATAATTATATGATTTTTGTGTGTTTTTAATGTAATTAAATCCGGTATTTTCTTATAACCAGGGATTGTAAGTTCATGCATTTGCATGTATTTTTTGCTATACAGGAAAACATGCTAGCTGAGATATAAATCCATTTCATAACAATAGTAATAAATTATTACTAATAATTATAAAAAGTTTAATAGTGCATGTTTTTGCATATTTTGGGTGTAAATGCATATTTGTCATATAGTAGATTTTTTAGGGTTATTAGTGCATATTAATTATTATTACATAAAAAAATATATTTTTATTTATTTAAATATTTTGGTTCTTTACATTGTGCATGCTTTATATTTAAATAAATGCATATTTTTCCAATGTTTAGAGCATGAATGCATGCTAATTTATAATTTTTTCGCTGCTTATAACATATATCTTCCCGGTTCCCCTATCGAAAATTCCTGGGTACGCCACTGGCATATAATATGAATTGACATCTTTTCGCGTGCGTTTAAAATTTAGTGAATAACGTAGAAATCCGTGGTTCAAAAATACTCATCATATTATTTTAACACTATCCCATTGAATTGTAGTATAGGTACCTATCTATCTATATTGATGACCTACTAACCTACATACTTGAATACTTCATATTTTATACTTCATGTTCTGTCATTTTTACTGGTTCAAATAGTGTGTGTACTACTGTGACGTATATAGTATTTGGTACTATGTACTATTATTTTTGCGTACGAGTTCATATTTATCTTAATTTAGATTTGTTAACCAAAATTGGTTTCATATTTATTTATCAGATATTTAGATATAATATAATAAATCTAAGAGAAAACTTATTACTTTTATATATTATTTTCCTTTATCGAAATTTTGCAAATACTGATGAGTTTTTATCTTTATTATCGTTTAATTCAATATCTTTTAGATTCTGAACGGAACAATGATGTGTGTTTTTTTTTTTTTGTTTTTTTTTTTTTTGTGTCTGTCAACAACATTTGGGGCAGTAAAAATGCTTCGATTTTTGACTTCAGACCCTCTTTGAAAAGGAAATCGAATCTAGTTGGTACTTTGGGGGGGGGTCAAAAGTTAAAAATATTCAATATTTTTTAAGTGAGTTGGGAAAAACAAAAAAAAAAGTGACAGAAAAACGGCAATTTTTACACAAAACAAGTTTTCGACAAAATTGAATTTTTTATTTTGCTATAACTCAAAAAATAATCGATGTAAATACTTTTCACCAAATGTTTATATTAGCGTTCTCCATACACAGTTAAATTTTCAAAGAATTTTGACCTTTTTTGAGCTATTTATAGACAATTGAAATTTTTAATTTTTCTAAGTATTTTTTTTTTTAAATAACGATAAAAATTTTTTGGCCGACCAGAAAATCTTGAAAATTTAATACAAGGTTTCTTATAAGTTGTTCTTAAAGTGATAAAAAAAAATCCGAAATCGTTAGTCACAATTTTTTTTTATAAGTGCTTAAAGTTCGAATTTATACGAAATATGTCAAAATTGCAAAAATTTGCAAGTAATTTTGTGGTTGAAAAATCGTAAAATTTTTTTCTTTTATAACTAAGTTTTGAAAATTTGGTACAAGGTTTTCCATACATTTTTCTTCAAATATCTGTAAAAAAAAACTCGACCGGATTCAGACAAAAAATTTTTATGAGTGTTTGAAATTTAAATTTTTATAAAACCGCGTTAAATAACGGTTTAGCCTCAAACGATTTTTGATATTTGTTGTTATTCAAATAGTATAACTCGTAAATACTTGAAAATTTTACCAGTTATTTAGATTGCCATTTTCTTTACGTGATTTAATTTTCAAAATATTTTGACTTTTTTTGAGCTATTTATAGACAATTGAAATAATCAATTTTTTTTTTTATAAATGTTGATAAAAAAATTTAGCTGGGGCAAATTACTTGAAAATTTAATAGAAGGGTCCACATAACTTGTTCTAACTCTCATTCAAAAATTATAAAAATACATAGGCACAATATTTTTTTATTAGCATTTGAAGTTCAAATATTGACAAAAATTCGTCAAAATCATGAATATTTTTCACTATTTGGTAGTTAAAAATTTATAAATATTTTACTATCAAAAGCTAAGAATTGAAATTTTAATACTATGCTGTCCATTAGTTAAGCTTAGAATAATTATAAAAAAGTTTGAGAATTATTCAATTTAAAAAATTTTACGAGTGTTTAAAGTTTTAATTTTAATTTGAAATCAAAAATACACGTGTAAATAACGTTTTACTAATAAATAATTTTCGATTTTTGTTATTTTTAAAAAATTACTTGACGTAAGATCTTTAAACTTTTACTTAAATGTTTGAATTGTTTCAAAATAGAATATATGACAATATTTAAATATAATATATTAACATATCCTAGACTGACAAATCATCTCCGTTCAGAATCGTTTTTCGTATACAATGATACCTATCATTGCATTCAAATTTAACCTACCCTAGTCCGAGGTCCACCCCACCCCCTAATGTACAGCAGAGCAGGGACGCCCGCAGAAATGTAGTTCAGGGGGGGCAAAAAAAAATTGTAAGTATACCTAAATACTTATAGGTAAATTTACCGCTACATCTTTCATCTACTCATATTTTGCAATACCATCAATAATATATTTTTTAAAAATCAAAACTAATTTAAGTTAATATAAAATTACACATTTACACTATTTGTTCTAATATTTGTAAGAAAAAACATAATAAAGTTTAAACAAAAACTTAAGTTTAAATAACTTTATTTGATAAAATTTATTTGATATTTTATTATTTTATTCAAGAAGTAATGGCAATCTCCTTTTGTTTGAAGCAAATAAATTAATTTAATTAATTACTTTGACTCGTCCGCGTTAATAGACAATCTGTAGGAACCAGCCAAAAGTTAAAAAGTGACTTAGCGATTGAAAATAATCTTAATATCTTTTTCACGATTAAATATAATAAATACCTCCTATATGATTTGTTAGATACTTAGATACAAGGATTGTCGAATAGTTGCTGACTATTATAGATCAGCTTTATGTAAAAAACTTCCAATTTTGTAAATGACACGAAAAATCTCAGGGGGGGCAATGGCCCCCACTGGCCCCCCTTCCGGGCGTCCCTGCAGCAGAGCGATACTCACTTACCCGCTTTTTTTTGTTATATATACATAATATTATGTTTATATATCTGTGGTTTCTACTTTTACTTATCACAGTTTCCTTATTTTCAAGTATACTTCTAACTTAAAATTTAATCTTTATTATTAGCAATTTTCCTTGTACTGTTCATATTCAGATATTCTATACTTGTATAGGTAATTATTAATTAATAATAGGATAAAACGTATTGATTAAGTACGTACTCAATATCATAAATTGACAATTGTATATCTGCGTGTTATTCTGTATAGGCAATAGAACAATTGCAACACTACGCAGTATTAATAAGTAATACTTGTAAAAATTTTAATTACATTTGACAATATAACTATTTTTAGGTATTTTTAATATTTAGAATAAAAATATTTAATACCTACATCAAAATCACCAAATACAGTTGAACAAATTTTACACGCAATTTCACTAAATAACTGACAATAGTGCGTTCAATAAAATAAAATAAATTTAAGTTACTGAAATTTAGAATAAATTCTAGAGACCCAGTAGGCTTCATTGCTACAGGTTTTAACATATAGATAGGTACCTATACCGAAATATTAAATAAACTAAAACTAAACAGGTTATGAAATTCGGTAAATATTCGAAAGACAGAGATGATAAATAACTAATTAAAGCAAACAAAAAGGTAAATAATTTTACAGACAACTTCATAATATAATATATCCTCACGCGTGTTAGTCAAGGAAGAGTTGCAGACTGCAGTTACAACTTAGTAATTACGAAAAAAATCCAAATTGGTATGATAAAAGATAAAATATGTAATTACGAATGGAAACAATTGCTCATACCTAGGTAAAACAAACCATGGAAATGGGAAGTCGAGTATTGACAGCAACTATCTTATAAGTAACAGACAAGATTATAGTTATGACAAAAATCGAAATAGACCAAATTCTATGTATAAGTTGAATGGAAGCTTCGTATTGCAGTCAGGACTTTTTTCAGTTTGATATAAATCTATGAATATTAGTATATTACAATACATAATCATAAATATACAAAAAAAACCTTTAGTTAAATAATTATATCTGCGTTGAGCAACTACCTGTTGGAACTACAGACAGATAAAAACAACCTGCACTTATTACAAGTAATCAGTCCCACTCATCGAGAATCTTAGTTTCAACAACAATTTACCTCCAACCCTCCAACAGATTGACTTATCAAAATGTCGACTTTCACATTGATGATCACCGCCCACTAACTCGGCCCGTCATTTATCGTTTTTTTTTTGTCTTAACCACGGATATAGATACTATGGTTGCACATCGAGCACGGATATCACGGCTCTGAATGTTCTTATCAAAAATGAATAGAAAGTCGTGTCATACTAGCGCTCTCTATAGCCTCTATTATTGTTATTAGTTATGGTAACCACGAACTACTAGTATTTTTGTAGTGGTAACATGGTACAAGATTTCTATAATAATGACTGTAGAGGGCACTAGTAGTACGCGACTTTTTGTCAGATTTGATAAGAACATTCTGCGCCGCTCAACTCTGTGATCCAATATAGGCCGTCGTGCAACCATAGTATCTATATCCGTGGTCTTAACCAAACAATACTTGATAACAGTAAAATGTTAATGGTCGATTTAACAAAACCTAATTTATTGTTTGTTTCATCAACGTTATTATTTATTTAATATATTTGTAACTCTTACCCTCATTCCATTTTTAGTTTAGTTATAATTGTATTTCAAATTGTTCCATATTCAACGATTCAATATTTGTTAGACAGTAGTTATGATGAGTTTTGTTTAATTGGCGTAAGTACAAATTATAATACAATAAATTAATCGAACGCGAATACGAAATAATATTATAGTTTTTATAGGTTTCTAGTAAACAGAATCAATGATCAACCTGTTTCGAATAAAAAACCGATTAGAAAATGACAAATATTTTTTCATAGTCAATTGAGTAGCTAGTATATAACTACAACCATTTAGGTTATGCGGACATCAATAATTGTTCCTTAATACCTATTTAAATCTTTTTATCCATTATGTTTTCATAATATATTTGGAATAGTTGTGCAGCTAAACAAACTGAGGTTGTAGTGTTACTTGTAATGAAGGGATCCTATTATATTAGTTTTTTTCTTTATAAACAAAACGTTGGGGTAATGTAAAATAATTCTAACATATTTTGTGTTTTTATCATGTCATATGATTATACATTTTTTCAAATTAAAAAAACATTGTATCTAAGTGACTAGTTTTAATTTGTTAAGATAAAACAATGCATATGAAAAAAGATTCTGAGTGGATACATCTATGTTACATACTTAGAACCATTCTTACCAGGGCCGGCGCTAGCTCTTGCGAGGCCCTGGGCAAAATCATATATCGCTATGGTTGTATATATTATTATATACAAGTTTTGATCCGCGAGGCCCTCATAAAAGCGCGAGGAACCGGGCAAGTACCCTGTTCGCCCCCCCCATTGCGCCAGCCCTGATTCTTACAATCCGGTTAAGTGTTCGTTTAAGCTTAACCAAACATTGTAAGAATGACCCTAAGTATACAATAATATCATGATATATTTATATTGCTAATAATTATTGTAATTTATTTTATTCTTAGGAACACGGTATTAACTAAAAATAGGTAATAATTTAAATTTAATCTAAATATTATTAAAATTTTGTAAGTCATAGTCATTGCATATTTGTATATGTTTTTGTAGTTATCAATCCTTTTAAAAATAATAAATTATAAAAATATAATGAATTTTCACTAGAGATTAGATGTTAAATTCAATAGTGGCATGTTTTATTAATAAACCAAAGATATTTTTTTCTCTGAAATAACTATATTAAGATTTAATTGTTTTTATTAACTAATTTTGTTCTTGATGATTGTTTTAGTATTTTAAACTATGAATAAGTACAGTTTTCAAAGACCTGAAATGGAAATGCCTTTGCAAAGTTCACATTATAACCCTTCTAGGGAAACCCTTGGACGCTATTCTGAGTATTCGTTACATTCTAGTTACAAGATACGAGCTGGTGATGCAGCATGTAAGTAAATAATCATTACCATAGATTAAATATACTAGTATATTATATTTAATCTATACTTATTACATTTTAATTTTACGAGGTATTAAAAGTTAAAATTTTAAATATATTTTTAATACTGAGGTATGATAATTTTAATTATTTTTTTCACTGTTATATAAAATAATGTATACGAATTTTTATTAAAATTTATTGTTACCTAATAAAATTTTTGTCTTGGCAGAAAGTATTTTTAAGATTTTAAAATTTTAGTTTCTATATTATTCAGCTATTATTATTATTATTATTAAAGCTTATTTAGGTAGTTTATTAATAAAACAGTTACCCTGAAAATCTCATTAATTTTGTAATTATTGTACTTTATTTTAATAATATTAATTGAGAATTGTATTATATTTATATATTTTTAGCTACCAACTCAGTGGCATGTACAACACGAATACCATATGCTACTTTAATAGCCGCTCTTTTATGTTGTACTGGTATTGGAATATTTTGTTGTACAATGTATCGTGGTGTAACACTCAGTGCATTGGTGTTAGATCAAGTTTTTCATCTCTATATTGGCTGGTATATTTTTTTATTATTTTTTATACATATTAAGGCTTGGAACTTATTAATAAACAATGATAATTGTGCATATATATATGCACAAAAAGATTTTAAATACACATTATAATATTATGCGATTATATATTTTATAAGATTTTTTTGAAACAATTGTTTAAAAATTGTAGTATGAAAAAATATCTAGAAATTATTTTTTTTACATTTTTGTTTTAAAAATAATTAATATTTTATTCAACTTTTTTCTCTCATTAATTTTAAAATTAAGTATAAATTTATTTAGCATATGTACGATAATGATTACTATATATATGTAAAATGATTTTAAAATGGTTTGTAAAGGGATTTTTTTTATTTATTGACAAATTATGTATTAATATGTATACAACTTTAAAATATACAAAATCACTTAATTTGGTAAAATATGAATTATAAATTTTTAAATTTGAGTTGTATGTATTATGAAAATAATTTGTATTAAATCAGATATATTATGCAGCTTCCTAAGAAATATGCATCTGTTTTAAATTCCAATCCCTGCTCATAAATGTTTATCTATTTAGTATTCAAAATTATATTTATGTTTAATTCAAATACAAATAACTTTTAGTATAAATATATTATTTATGATTTTTGTATTGTACATTTTTAAGGCTTGAAACTGTAAAAACCGTTTTGGTTTTGATAGCTGCAGGAATGGGAGCTGTAACATTAATGATTATATTTGTCGGATTTCTGGCTACAGGAGCAACACGTCGTCGCGTATATAAGGCATGGAGAAATAGAGTTGGCGGTCGTATATCTTGTGCGGTAGTAAGTATTTAAATATAATTAAAAATATTAGGTATTATTTTATATTTAATGTAAACAATTTTATTTTTAGTTTATGGGTATTATTTACGTACTTCAATTTTTTTGGATTTTTGTATTTGGTTTACTGATAGTTTCAACATTTATATTGACCGTATTTTGGAAAATGTGTGTTAGCACCCAAGTTCAAGATAATCATCAATGCATTGACTTAACACAATTTAGTAAGTGTTCAACTTCTATTAATATTTGAATGCTGTATTTTATCAATTATGTACTTAATTGTTAATATAAAAATAAAATAAAATGTTGTGTGTTTTAGTTTTCCTATTTCCACAGTCGACTCGTGTTGAATATTTGAAGATATGTGAAGTTCGAGAAATAAAGTTCTTCTGCAGAGATTTTGTTGAAAAATCAGAATTTATGTTTATGATGGCTACTTTTGGTGTAATTTTGATACTAATAAGCTTGGTAAAAACTATTTATTTAAGTCTATTTAACTATTTATGTAAAATAATATAGAACCAGGATTTATTTTTGTATTGTGTCCCACAAATTTCAAGACATTATACAGTTTTCAATGACAATTTTCAAAACTAATATACCATACATCTATACATTGTTTTTAGTAATATTTAAAAGATTACAGGTCTAGTTATACTTTCATAAACAAATTGGCCATATTATATATTTGATGTTTTTCCACAAACTAATGCATTTATTTGTTATTTTATACTATACATAAGTGTTCAAATATAAAACTGATAAATCTATAAAATAATTATTTACTAGTTTTAAAGAGATATTATATTCATTTTATATTTAATAATAATTATTAATTACATTTCATTTAATAGGTTCATTATCTGATGTGTTTATCTGCTAATTATGCTCATATCAGAGATCATGAAAAGTTTGAAGAACTTCAAGAGTTGCAACTTTTGCAAGACACTGACTTTGCCACTTCAAAAGAAAGGTTTTAGACATTAATTGACTATTTAAAACTTAATTGCATACATCATTCCACGATTGTTAAATGTGCTACACTACAGGGTTTCTAAATGTTATCCTATTATCTAATTAATCACTGATAATTAAACACTTTATTATTTAAGCTTAAGTTATGTCTCAGATAAAGACAATATTTTTATTTTTATTTATTATAAAGAATTTTTATTTTTTAATCATATGATTTTATAATTTGAATCTTACTATATAAATTGGAACTATTTTTAAGTATTATTTTAAATTAATTTTGTAATAATAATCATACTAAAATTGTATTCTTTAAATTTATTTAAAATTGCAACAACCAAAACATAATTTATATTCCTGATTTTGTTTCCTATTTTATTTTTAACTGACTAAATTAAGTCTTGTCGATATTCTTTTTTCTGTTAGATTTTATTATTTTCATTTTTCCAGTATTAGTAGTTTTTTGTTCTCTATAATTATATAATGTTAAGAAGTATAGAAAATTAAAAAAATATATTAAAAACTTTTTCCAATTTTAAGATTTAGGTTTTGTTAAACAATTATTCTAATTATGTAAATGGTTATGTGCTTTAAACATTTATAAAATTTGCAAAATATGTATCCAATGAGTGATGACTAATGTCATTTTTTTAAATACATTATTTTATATTACTTTTTTTATAATATATTTTATTAAATGTAATAAATGCATTTTTATTTTTAATATATTTTTGTGTATCAAATGAAAAATTTTCATTTTAAAAAATTCTGGTAGAAATTATTTGTACACCAATTAATTCAATTTTTTATTTTTTTTATTTATTGAATATTATATTTAAGTATAATATAATATAATTTTAGTATAATACTACTTTTTTTTGATAATTATCTTATTCTTATTCAAGAATTAATATTATCTTAAATTATAAAACATATTGCTTAACAATTTTCTAGTTAAGAAAAAAAAAAGTATTCTTGTTAGAAGATACAGTTTTAATAACTATTTTTTTCCTGCCAATTTATAATATTATCTTTTGGTGTAACTGATCAGTAATCATATGCTAATGTATCATGAAAAGATATCATATTTATATAGGTTCATTCAAATATTTGTTTTGGTTTCTAAAATATTTAATAAGAGTTCTATATCTAGTAACAACTAATTTCCATTTAGTTGCTTATTGTTTTTAATAGTTATTTCTAGAACTTAACATTCAAAATAATAGATTTGGGTATTGATATTAAATTTTTAAAAGGAAATTTGGTATTAATACCTTTATTAATATTATGAACACAAACAACTTAAATTTATAATCACAGATTTTGGGTGTTTTGAAAGCATTTAGTACTATTTTATACTAGGATTTATAATAGCTGATAGCTCTAGAAAGACCTGTTTTTTCAAAGAAACCAGGAGGGTTCAAGAACATTTGTCTGTCGACTGTCAGTTAGGTGTTATTTTGTTTTGTGTATCTATTGAACGATTTTCCATATTGTAAATTTGAAAAATACTCTGGAAATAAACTACATTCAGGGAAGAACACGAGAAGGTAAATACTATCTCTATTATATTATAATATTATAACTGTTGGGCTAATTCGATAGTTTTTCTGTTTTTGCAGTTATATTTATAAATATACTTACTAAAACATTTGGCATTCATGTAGCAATTTACAATTATTTTGATGGGTTCATCACATACCTACTAATTACTCTTTATATTTATGGTTAGAGGTGTTTATTAATTTAATTATTATAACGATTACAATATAAAAATCCCATGAGTCTAAAACAAAATATATAATTATCTAATATTTGTACTGACATCTGATGAAAATGTACTGTCTATCTGCTTTGATTAGTTAAAAATATTTATCTGAAATCTGAGTGTATACTGTAAATTGTACTGAAGAGTCTATTTTAGTATAGAAATGTGTTCATTTGAATTTTATAAAATAATTTGACGAAAAATCTATAGTAAATTATTTACAAATTCACATTTTACTGCCAGATTATAGTATAACACTAAATTGTGAAAATGTGATTCTGAGATTCTGACACAAAAGCTGTTATCAGAAAAAAAAATGGATTCTGGTAAACAAAGCGAGTACCACGGACTAAGATTACCAAATAATGATGGCACGGCACCCTTTTGTAACTTAGGAATACTTCTCTAAGAAAAATAATATATTAGGTAGTAAGGAGTTATAAATTATAATAGTATCTATTTAATAATTTCAAAATAATATGATACACAGAGCTGGGCATGATCAAAATCAATTTAAAAAGGATTTTGATTTTTGATTTTAAAATATCATTGAAATGATTTTGATTTTCAAGTTTTTAGTTAAATTTTTTTTTATTGTATAATTTAACTTTTTATAATTGTATTTTTCAAATTTGATTAATTAATCAAATAATTAATAATAGCAGTAAGTATATAACTTCATATAATAACAGAAATCAAGTGGTCTTTTTTAAATTGTTTTTTATTTTAAATACTTGTTTATCATTTTATTTTAATTAAAAAACATTTGACCATAAAACTGACTATCTATTTAAAATTTACAATTATAGGAATATCCGAATATACATATATATATTGTATATAGGACTACATATTTATTTAATTTTCATAAACAAGTATAATGGTCTATATACTTTTATGAACAATGAACATTAGTCAATAGCTATTTTAGTTCTATTATAAACATACCTACTGTATAGTAAAAAAATTAAATTTATTAGTTAGTAAAAATTTATGGAATAATAGATTTAAATGACTAAAAAATTTGATTATTACATTTTTAAATACCAATTTAATAAGACAATTATTGTTAAAATGTGGATTTTTGAATTTAAAATCACTGATTTTAAAGATTTTGAATTTGAATTTTAAAAATATCTTATTTGGTAATTTTTGACTTGGATTTTAAAATCATTTTTTTAAGGATTTTGCCCAGCTCTGAATTGATATATAAGGAAGATTTTTTTGGGGAAGTATAATAAACATTTCAAATATTTACTTGCAGTGGATCAGATATATCATCTGGCCAATTTACATAAGATAGAACCAAATCATCATTTGTAAAATGCAATTCACAGATTTTTTCACAACAGTACCTTTATTATTATTTTCAGAAACTACATTATTCCACAATTTATTTAATATGGGGTCAGCAGGTACAGAAAATAGAGTACATTTTCTGAATGTTTTGGTCATAACTCTTACAAATTAATACTGAACACTTATACACCATTTAAAAATATATAATGATTTACACCTCGTTACTTTTATTAATGTATTACAATCACCACGATTAATAATTAATACTACACGTAATGAACTAATGAAAAAATAATATATGGTAAATTGGTAATTGTACATATAAAATAAAACAGCTATTAGCCATTTTTCTTTTTAGTACAGACTTTTTAGACCGTAATGTTTAGACAATTCAGAGTTGTATAATCAAATAACCAGGGAGTGTTTCAATGTAAAATCTACTAATTAGTTAATTCCATTGAGAAATATGTTAACATATAAACATATGTCAATGGTTAATTCATTTAATATTCTAATTAATACTTTAAATTCAAGTTCAATTTTTTTTTTGGTAGTCACAAATTGTAACTTACAATATTTTTAAATTGTTTAGGTACCGCGCGTGAGTATTATTAACTCAACAATATTGCAATATGTAAGGTTTATACATAAAATATAATAATAATATTGCATAATAATGCTCCGATTTTTGACTTCGGCCCCTCTTTGAATAGGGAATTGAATCTAGTTGGTACTTTAGGGGGGTCAAAATTAAAATTTTCTAATAGTTGCTGTAACTCAAAAATGAATTATTGTAAATACTTGAAATTTTCACCAAATGTTTATATTATGGTTATCTCTTTACAGTTAAATTTTCAAAATATTTTGACCATTTTTAAGCTACTAATAGACAATTGAAATTTTCGACTTTTCTAAGTTTTTTTTTCTTCAAATGCCGATAAAAATTTTTTGGGTGGCCAGAAAATCTTGAAAATTTAATACAAGGTTTCTTATAAGTTTTTCTTAAAGTGATAAAAAAAAATCCGAAATCGTTAGTCACAATTTTTTTTTATAAGTGTTTAAAGTTCGAATTTATACGAAATATGTCAAAATTTAAATTAAATTTCATACGCTCATAATGCGAATGTTGGCCATAGTAACCATAGTAACATAATATAAAAACTATACTATTTGTTTCAAAATAGAATATTTGACAATATTTAAATATAATATATCCTAAACTGACAAATCATCTTCGTTCAGAATCGTTTTTCGTATACAATGATACCTATCATTGCATTCAAATTTAACCTTCCATAGTCTGAGGTCCACCCCACCCCCTAATATACAGCAGAGCGATACCCACTTACCCGCTTTTTTCTTTTCTTTATTCTTTTCGGTGTACTATTATTCGTTTCCACTTTCCAGTCCTGTTAATCTTAGTCCGTGGCCCGTGTCACGGACTAAGATATACTATCTAGATATATCTTAGTCCGTGGCGAGTACTAACGTTTAGCGTGATATGAAAAGGATGCCAAATATTCCAGCTTTGTGTAAGTGCAATTTATTTATATATTATATATAAAAACAAATATTAGGTACTAATGGTTTTTTAAGGCAATAGGTGGTTGAACTCCCCCACCCCGTATACAATTTTGTTTACTAAATTTTATATTTATTAAAATAAAATTTGCACATAAATAATATAGCAAAACAATTTAATATGAATTCTTTATTAAGTAATACATTTTTTTTAACTCAAAAAAACCTATTCAAAACAAGGGCATCAGGTTTTTTAAAGATTGATTAAATCCAATTCCTTTTCATTTAATTTTTCCTATAATTTTAACATAGGTAAATACTTATATTTCAATAAAGTGTTGAAATATAATAACATAAGCAATTTAAATATACAATGTGTCAATGTATTAACATGATAAACGTGATATAACTTATGTTTTTATCTATGTTATTATTATTTTTATTTTTTATTTTTTATTGCTACTTAAAATATAGTTAACTTATTGTTTCTTTATTATAGCTTGATTCGCGGCTACAACATTGGTATTATATGTAGACATATTATTCACGTATAATCACCGTAGTCTTGATAAGAAGTCAGAAATTATGAACCAAGATATACTATGCTAGATAGACATAAATCTTAGTCAATGTCACTAGTGTCAAAAATTAAAATAATTATGTGATAAATTAGTAAATAATATATATTAATAAATGTAAAAAAAAAAAAAAATACATGACAATTTATGATAAAATTAAAAACCATTTGCAGCCATAGCATCCCTTAAGCTTACCTGCCCACTGGGAGGTTTTCCGATATCCGGATGGCCCTACCAATTAAAAATAAAGAAACATATTTTCATTTTTTCAAAATATCATATTATTGATCCAGTCATTCAAAAAACTATGTATACAATGATATAATACTGTTATATGTATAATTAAAAAAAAAAACATTTAATTAAAATATTATATAAAATCATAGTTGAGCATTTATAAATTTTTTTTAAAAAATGGATACAAACTAATTAAAAATTAAAAATTTACAAACATCATTATAATACTTATAATACTTTATAAGGTTTTTACATATATTCATTATTATTTTAAATTAAACTTTATGAGTTAATTAATAAATTACCAGTTATAACAAGATAAGAAAACTAAAAATCATATTAAATTAAAAATTAAGAAAACATTTGATCCAATTATTGTATTGTCACATCTTTCAAGTGCGTAAGTGCGTAATGTAATAAAAATTAACGTTCAACAGTTCTCATTTAATTTGGAAATTTTAATGTTATTATTTTTAATTTACCCATTATTAAACTTAGAAACAATAATAACAACAGTCACCGTGGTTTGTAGGATATGTTATTTTAACATTTTAAATTTTAAAACAACTTAAAATCATATAAAATATTACAATTAAAATATTTTTATTACTCGCTTAAAAATTAAAATATCAAAAACACTTTCATCAAACTATGGAATAATATGTTGTTATCTTTAAAAGAACGCTACACTTGCATATTATGTTGTCTCCAGCTCATAAACATACAAAACATCAAATTTTATATTCATAATAATTTATTTTACTAATTCTACTGTTATTTTTAAAATATAATGTAAGTTATTAGTATTTTAAAACTTTGATTTTTTTGTAAATTTTAAAATGATCATAATTTGCTTTAAATTTAAAATGTCAATTAAAACCTTTAAGACATCACAGATAATAATTTAAATTTAATATTTTATAGTAGATAAATTCATTAATTATAAAAATAATAGAGTAAAATGAATTGTTGTAAACATAACATTTACCATGTTAAACATATATTTTGTATGACAGTAGAGCAACAAATTTTAACATGTAAATATTAACAGAGACATATACTATATGGAATAACATAAATAAAAATAAAAATAAGCACAAAATGTACAACAAAATAAGACCGTGACAACAGACGCATAAGACACATTCTTAAGTTATTTCTTATAACATTTACAACCGTGGAGGTGTAAATGATTAAATTCGTTTATTACATTATCAGTTGGCTCAGTGTTATCACAATTCACTTTGTTGACACAATTTTCTGACGAGTTGATTTTTAAAGAATTCTCTGTATTATTATCGATTGCTGATGAGTTGATTTTAAAAGGATTCACTGTATTATCAAAGAGTGCTGGCGAGTTCATTTTAAAAGGATTCATTTCGTTGATTTCCATCGCAGTTGAGTTAACGTCAATATTTGTTATATTTTCAACCAAATCCACTGTCATGTCAAAGTGGCCCATCATACGTTTACCGTGATAAACTCCGTTTATAGTAATCTTGTTCACCACATTTTTAAGACATTTCTTCACATCTTCATAGGTATGGCCCTCTGTTAGCACATTGTCGAGGGTCTCCCAATGTTCATCCAGCTTTGATGACTTAGTGATCACATTTATATAGTCCATAGTATGTTTGTCTCGATACGGCTTTAATTTCTATACAACAGACGTAAAAATAAATAAAGAAGTAATAAAACATTTGATGCACATTCTAATAACACAATAATAATATTGTTTTAAAATTGTATTTGTCAGTCAACGTCGAGACGAGATCAGTTCGCTCATCCTTACATGTTAGGCATCTCATATATAATAATATTCTGCAACCTGTAGTACGTACTTTTTTCAATTGCCTTAGACGACGGATGTAGTTAACTCTATCGTTGTAGTCCCCTTTCCGATACATTTTTGAACACAGTACGTTTACAGTACAAAACTGAAAATAAACGGATGGGCTGCGAGGTCGCGAATATAATACAACAATACGATTAACGCGTGAGCACAGACATTTGATTGGACATGTGCGTTGTTTCTCGGAGAGTGCGAACCAAGAGTCACAGTTGGATACCGAACCGGAATGCTATCTAGAATGTCGTCCGAAGCTACCTTTGAACATAACACTGTATAGCCATTGTAGCCATTGTTGTTATTTTGTCATGATTGTAGTATTGTATCACAGAACGATTGTATAAACCATAGATATTAAACATGTTTAATACGCCTCCACGGCCTCCACAGTGTGTTCGTATGCTACGTGCATGTGGTGTGTGTGTGTGTGTGTGTGTGTGTGTGTGTGTGTGTGTGTGTAGGCGGGAACCGGTTCTGAATTTAAATTTTTGAGAAGTCAACAACTCGGTACCTTTTATAGACATAATATAATTTATATATGGGCGTCGATGCCAAATCCAATGAAACAGTTTAATATTAAAAATCGGAATATGAATAATAATAATGGTATGAAGTTTTTATTTATTTTCTATTTGATTATTTTTCGGACGATTAGTGATAAGAAACCCGTATACTCGGTTGCGTTTGAATATTATTTTATACAATGCACCTGTAATGTTTAAAATTCAAACCAACAAGATAGTGCAATTACAATGATTTTAATTTTTTGTTCTTAAAAGCATTTAACAATCGCATAGTATATAATAGCCAATAGGCCTGGCAACCGAATTCCCAAGTCACTACCTACTTACCCAGTGGCGTAGCCAGGATTTTTTTTAGGGGGGGGTTTTTTTTTAGTAATAAAATAAAATAAATCTACAACCGTATTGAAATAATAAAATAATTGAATGATAATGATTATTATCACCAGTGCAGTCGATAACGTGAATAGAGCATAACAGAATACATTTCACCACGAATAAATGATTGTATTTTTATGTTATAAAAATTATATTTTTGATAAAAATACGGCCTAAGGGGGGGTTTCAACCCCCAAACCCCCCCCCTGGCTACGCCACTGTACTTACCTACTGTTTTTCGTGTTAAATGGTATCGTCGAGTAGTTTTTAATTTTTTTTTGTACTATGTTCCGGATGGTGGTAAAGCACTTATTAATGATCTCTGATTTGTTTTCGATAAATCACTTCAATTCAATATAATGCATCTTTGATTGGTGTAATCGTGGGAATGGCGGGTATATGTACATACACGAGGGAAATAATATATATCATCATTTTATTTTACGACACCACGGTTGAATGAACGTCGTAATTTGTATTGTACTTAACTACTTAAGTATCAATTAGTAGTTGGTTGAATGATAGTAGGTTAACAATTTTACTTGTTTAATAAATGTTACACCTAGGTACCTCCATTGGGAGATATCTTTATTCACTATTAAGTATTCATGTTTTTAATTTCTCCAATATCATAGATTTTAAGTATTGTTAGCATAGATCACATTCATTAAATTGAAAAATAAATAAATATAACATTTAATTGGTTTGCTTTATAAATTACCTACCTACCTATATTAACTAAATGATAAATTAATTGCATTTATTTTATGTCATTACATTTTTAAATTAATATATTTTTATTTAAAATTTAGATATTTTTCATGTGTACCTAAATCTACGTTATGATTATCCTGTGTCAGCAAATATGAATATTGAAGAGAGGTCTTCAATAAGTATTTCTGATAATCATGCAAACCATAATCAATTGAATAATCTACACCACGGTATGAAGTATCTCACCGTAATAGAATTAATTGTCTACGGAAAAGAGCAATATAAGAAAATACTGTTGTGTAGCAAATTGTTGATGAGGAGATGCTACTGTAAGAATTAAAAAATATATTTGAAAATTTATGTTATTTATTATTATACAAATATTTATTTAAATGTGTAGATATCCTGAAGGAGAAATGGATTTAGGAATATTAACAGCAGCTATAAATGTTAATTGCTCAAACTAGATGCAGAGTAGGCCCATCTATTTCTGAAACTGAGAGTTTGGGTGAATGTATTGAAATGGAAAAATGGGGATTAAGATAAACTTTATTGATTTTAATGGGTATCTACTTTCTTGTTCCATGTTTCAAGGCCCATAAAAAATATTGAACCATGATAATTCAGTACAATTTGTATTAGTATTTGCAAAAGTTTGTTTCTTACGCAAGATATGTTTACACTTTTAAAGTGTTAATACCATTTGTATGCATGGTACTTCTCAAGCACGACCTAGAGAATCAACTGACATAGATCAAATATTTACAATAAAAATTATTGTTAATAATGTGGTTAGTTCTATTATATGTTATAAATACACTTACATTGACGTCTTATCTAAAGTTAACCAATTTTTAAGGCAATTCCAATTGTGCACACATTATTAGTAAACCGCCAAACTGAAACATACTGCAAATTTTTGCAGTTTTTAAGATGATATGATCTTCGGCTTAACCTTGAGTATAATATGGTACAAGTAATTACTGACTTCGAACAGGGACTCAGAAATACCATAACCAGGGTGCTCTTAGAGGCAAATAATTCGGGATGCTGGTTTCATTTTATTCAAGTACTGAAACAATATAAATTAATGTTTAATATTTTTCAAGGTTGATTGAAATGTTTAAAAATGTATTTATTTTTTAAGCCATAATTCGATTTGTAAGAACACATCAATTAATACAATTATGCATAACAAATGAAAATGCCAGATGTATTTTATAAATGGTATCTATCAAATGTATAAGAATTTAATTAATTGAAACATTAAGTATACAAAATATAAATTTTGTTAGATTATGATACCTATAAAATGTAAAATTTATTTTTTCTTTCTTTTTTTAATTTTACAACTAATTTTGTATTACAATTTCATAAGTTGATTACATCCAAGCTTGTGGGTGTGTGGTAAGGTTTAAGTTCAATTTTACCAAACATTAACATGCATAATTAAAGCATGCAAAATTTATTTAATCATTAGTTCTAATTAAAAGAAACATTATTATAACTAAATATTATACTATAGATGATAATTAAATGTAAATTGAGAAGAGGCCATTTTAATATTTTTCAAGACCATAATAAGATGAAAATTATCTATATTTATGCAATAAAGTTATAATTATTTATTATCTAAATTTATATATTTACTGTAGTTGATGGTATTATCTCACTTACCAGGAAATGAAATAATGTTTCATGAAAATTTATATTTAATCCAGTTGGGATTTTGATTTATACAAGACTTAGGTATTTTAACTTGGCACATAGGTAAATAGTGTTAAGTTAAGTTTATTCACATTTCTCTTTCAGCCATAGACTACAATCTTGTAGTGGAGCCAATAATATTAATTATTTTGAGCGCTTTTGAATGGATACAGTAATTTCGCTGAGATTTACTGTATACAAGCTTCAATATAGAACAAATAATCTTATTGAATCATACCATGCTTCACTGTTACAGCTCATGGGACAATGTCCACAATTATACAGATTTTATGGTAATTTTTTTTTATCAAATACTGGAATTTGAAGAAGTAATAATATTCTACTTTGGTTTATATGTTAATAGATAATTTAAGAACAATAGAGAAGAGAGAGCAAGAGACGATTTCACTAGAGCAATAAATGGTTAAAAAATATGAATAATTTTTATTCCTTATTGTTAATAATATATATTCAAGTAGGTATTGAATGATTTATACAAGAAACATTTTTAAGTATGACGATAAGATTATAAAATTTATCCACAGAATAATACAGCTATCAATAATGCGTAGGTTAATGCAGAGAATGGTAGGTATACGTTGGAAGACTTCTACATAACGTCTCTTACACTCCAGAACAAATACTCAGAAATTAGTAGGATGCGCCAAATTTTGAGCCATGTGGGTGTTTCTTAAATATAATAAATATATATATTGTGAAGTATTAACAGTTATGAAAAATTAATTCTTATTTAAACTTTATAGGACCAATGTACCTACAAGCTGCTAATATTTAACCACCTACACCACCATCACAACTTCATCAACCATTAATATTGGGCCCTCTACGTCTGTCTTCACGTAGGTCTCCACCATTGAATGCTATCAATCAGCCAATTGTACACCCATTGCCAGTTCAATAGCATAATTTTCAAGCGCCATCGTCCAGTATCTTCACTTTAAAACAGGGGTGCCATACATATTCGTGGAAGTGGTAGAATCAATCGCCAACTACATCGATCTTATCCATTAGGTACTTATAAGAAAAAAAAACTAAACCCACATGTGTTGTCTCCGTCTTTACAAACACATACCATAAAAAATTGTACGTTCTGAATAATCCATTCAATTTTATTATATTTAATATTAGAGTGAATTGACATATTACCAAATTTAGAATATCATTGAGTGAAGCTCATAATTTTTTTTATATTTTAATTTTAAAGCAAAATATGAGCATTTTAAAATGTACAAACAATTTTCAATTTTAAAATGATCATCATTAGCTCTAAAATTAAAATATATAAATTAAAACCTAATAAATTTAAAATATAATATTCTTACTTCTAAATTTGATAATAGGTTAATTATTCATTCTAATATTAAAAATATAATTGCGTTAGATGGATTATTTACTGACGATAATACCGACGCGCGCCTAATCTAGTCTCATCCAATAAAAAAAAAAAAAAAAAATATCGAACAATATTGAGAGGAATATCGTGATATTTTAGATATTTACAGTTTGTTCGATATTAATCAGGTATGCGTTTACATTTTATGTTTAAAAATTATTTAAAAGTTCAAATAATGGATAAAAAATATTGAAAAATTATTATGAGTAGGTAGGTACCAGAGACAAAGATTTGTTATTATTTGTACATTTTACTTATCGAAAAGTTTATGAGTCTAAAAATTGTTAGTGTTATTGTTATTTTAACTATTTATGTATTAATAAACGTTATCATTTTCTAGAAATATAACTATTTAAATTAACTTGATTGATCAAAAATTAAAAATATAATTAATCGTTAAAAAAAAAAAAATATTTAGTTATTTAAAGTGGTGCAAATTACAATTTTTGAAGGTAAAAGATGGCGCAATTTGTATAATAGTTTAATACCTTTTTATTTGGCGCGTATGTGGTGCAAATTACATACATATATATATATTTTTTAGATTCTGAACGGAGTGATGAATGTATTGATTTTACAATGATGTGTGTTTTTTTTTTGTGTCTGTGTACAGCATAACTAGTCAAAATAATGCTTCAATTTCAAACTTTGGGGGTGGTTTCCGATGGCAAAGTAGATATTCTTGATGCATTATAGAGGTCAAAAGTAAACATTTTCCAACAGTTTTCAAAAAAATCGAGAAAAACAAAAAAAAAAGTGACAGAAAAACGGCAATTTTTACGCAAAACCAGTTTTCGACAAAATTGAATTTTTTATTTTGCTATAACTAAAAAAATAATCGATGTAAATACTTTTCACCAAATGTTTATATTAGCGTTCTCCATACACAGTTAAATTTTCAAAGAAGTTTGACCTTTTTTGAGCTATTTATAGACAATTGAAATTTTTAATTTTTCTAAGTATTTTTTTTTTAAATAACGATAAAAATTTTTTGGCCGACCAGAAAATCTTGAAAATTTAATACAAAGTTTCTTATAAGTTGTTCTTAAAGTGATAAAAAAAAATCCGAAATCGTTAGTCACAATTTTTTTTTTATAAATGATTAAAGTTCGAATTTATACGAAATTTGTCAAAATTGCGAAAATTTGCAAGTAATTTTGTGGTTGAAAAATCGTAAAATTTTTTTCTTTTTTAACTAAGTTTTGAAAATTTGGTACAAGGTTCTCCATACATTTTTCTTCAAATATCTGTAAAAAAAACTCTACCGGACTAAGACAAAAAAATTTTATGAGTATTTGAAATTTAAATTTTTATAAAACCGCGTTAAATAACGGTTTAGCCTCAAACGATTTTTGATATTTGTTGTTATTCAAATAGTATAAGTCGTAAATACTTGAAAATTTTACCAGTTATTTAGATTGCCATTTTCTTTACGTGATTTGATTTTCAAAATATTTTGACTTTTTTTGAGCTATTTATAGACAATTTAAATAATTAATTTTTTTTAATTTTTTTTTTATAAATGTTGATAAAAAAAATTAAGCTGGGACAAATTACTTGAAAATTTAATTGAAGGGTCCACATAACTTGTTCTAACTCTCATTCAAAAATTATAAAAATACATAGGCAGAATTTTTTTTTATTAGCATTTGAAGTTCAAATATTGACAAAAATTCGTCAAAATCATGAATATTTTTCACTATTTGATTAAGTTATTTATAAATATTTTACTATCAAAAGTTAAGAATTGAAAATTTAATACTTTGCTGTCCATACGTTAAGCTTAGAATAATTATAAAAAAGTACGAGGATTATTCAATTTAAAAAATTTTATGAGTGTTTAAAGTTTTAATTCTAATTTGAAATCAAAAATACACGTGTAAAATAACGTTTTACTTATAAATAATTTTCGATTTTTGTTATTTTTAAAAAATTACTTAACGTAAGATCCTGAAACTTTTACTTAAATGTTTGAATTTGTTTCAAAATAGAATATATGACAATATTTAAATATAATATATTAATATATCCTAGACTGATAAATCATCTCCGTTCAGAATCGTTTTTCGTATACAATGATACCTATCAATGCATTCTAATTTTACCTTCCCTAGTCCAAGGTCTACCCCACCCCCTAATGTACAGCAGAGCGATACTCACTTACCCGCTTTTTTTTTGTTTTTCTCGATTTTTTTGAAAACTATTTGAAAATTTTACTTTTGACCCCCCCCAAAGTACCAACTAGATGAATTTTCCTATTCAAAGAGGGGCTGAAGTCAAAAATCGGAGCATTATTACTGCTCCAAATGTTGTCGTCAGACACAAAAAAAAAAAAAAAACACACATCATAGTAAAATCAATACATTCTTCACTTCGTTCAGAATCTAACACATGCGAAGCCAGGTAGGTAAATTTATATTCAGCCAGTTTCTAATAAAACTTAAGAAGATGTCAGCGCATTGTTTGTTCTCTCTCTCTAGCCCACGCGCAACATAGATAAAACTCATTTACGCAGTCTGAGTAGAACTCGTTCAATTTTGGTTCTAGAGTAAATACACCTATAATAAAATTAAATTTTTAAAATTTAAAGGTTATTTAAAAATGTTCTTATTTATAGCTATTTCTAAACGATATAATTAACGTTGTATTGAGAATAATGGAAAAAACTCATCTTCTTCTCCTCAGAAATATTATTAAAATTTTATTTTGTGATAGGTATATTTACTCTAGAACCAAAATTGAGCGAGTTCTACTGAGACTGCGTAAATGCATTTTGTCTATGTTACGCGTGAGCTAGAGAGAGAAAACAAACAGTGTGTGACATTCTCTTAAAAAATAAAAAATATATTGTTTTATACATAAATTGATATGTCTAACTATATAACAAATAAAATAAATTAGTGTAACCACTATAAGTTGATGAACTATTTCTCTGTTAAATTCAACTTGTATTTTTCTTTTTTCAGTAAGTGCTGGTAACACAGGCATGAATAACAGTTTCATTTTGACAGTAACAGTTGCGTTGATATGTGGAGTAGTCTTCTCATGTAGTCATGTGTACTGATGTCTTTTGGTCTTTGCCATTCATAATTTATGAATTGCTATTACTAAGTCGTGGCTACAGGCTGTTTGACATCGACCAGCAGAGCATCTTGGGGAAATCGACGTATCGGATGTACAATATACTTGGTGAAATTCTATCTATCGTATCTATTGTTATTTGTTTTTAAATACAATGAAATATCAACAATTGTTTGAGAAAAAATAATTGTTTAACAATATTAATTAAACAAATTAATTTTAACTGTTTGAAATTGCCTTTTCAGAAAAGAAATATATTATGCAAATTATTTAACTGTTATTTATGTTATAAAGCCGAATTAAAATATTTAATTTTTATGAGTTAGTGATTGGTATGAAATTTAAACTAATACTGACAACGAAAATGCAGTGTTTTATTAATAATTAGACGAATGTATAAACATTACCTACATGGCTACCTACATGAAATATCTCCTGGGCAATGAACAAACTGCAATACGATTTTCGTAGTCGATCTATTTCTTTTCAAAGGGAATATATAAAATATACACATCTAATTCATTCTCTATGTCTAATCTGTTACATACTTTGTAGTATACAGACACCAAATAATCATAATATCTATGTAATACAATTTTATTTGAAAATGTGAAAATGTATATTATATAAATGTTTACAAAATTGTAATTCAATATTATGGATTAAATTACTTATAGATGATAACTTTTAAGTATGCACAATTATTTCAATGAACAATAACAGTCATGATTATAATTAAATTATAGCCATAAAACATGTTCAATTAAATTATTGTACATAATAGTTCTAAAATATAATAATCGTAATAGTTTTAATATAGGACCTTCTTAAAAATATTTTGTAATGCTAGTATAAATTTAAAATAATTATTTTCATTTATATAACCTACCAGGCACTAGCAGGGCCGGATTAAGATATTTTGCGCCCCGGGGCAAACCTACCAAAAATTAAGAACTACTTTTTTATAAACATAACATTGTTTTACTTTAATTTGGAATTTATTAAATAATATATGACTGTAGTTATTACTTCATACTTGTAATTCAGATATCGGTAAATTCGTGGAAACGCGTATGTGAGTTTGCGCGCCGTGTACAGTGTCGTAATCGCTAATAGTTTTTTCACTCTATATGGTACCTACAATATTTCAAAACTTTGCGCCTTTAAAATCTTGCGCTCGGAGGCAGATGCCCCCTCTTCCCCCCATTAATCCGGCTCTGGGCACCAGCTATTACTAATGAGTTATTATTAAATTAAAATGGTATAGGTACTCATAGTAAACTTATAATTCACATGAGAATATTATATAATACAATAAATTACTTATTTATATTATATTTCATAAACTATTTTGAAATTTGAATGATAAATAATACCATTACCATACCAAATTTCCTACCCAAATAATTACTCCATCAGTCAAATTTAAATAATTTAAGTAAACTACATAAAAAATATAATACATTTGTACAAAAAATAACATCCTGTAACTACTGGGGGCCAAATGCCCTGCCACGAAAAACTGTCACCTGGGAGTTTGGACGCTAAATACTATGTGACCGAGAGCCATGTACACTCCAGATTTATTTTCAACTTGTAGAGATTTTGCCTTTTATAATATTTTTAAAAGTATCTAACTAAAAAATCAAAAAAAAATCTTTATATATATAAAATAAAATAATTTCACTCTTTCGACTCTTTCGAGACATTTTGCCTTATTGTTTATAAATTTTTCGAAGGATTTTCTGAAAACTATAAGAAGTAGAAAAATTGGAATTAGTTCGTGATATAAATTATTATTGTTTTTGCAATATTGGTGATAAATATATTCAGTGATAATGTGTTTAAATGGACATCGGTCAATTGCTTAGTTGCGGGTTTCACAAGAAGCAACGGTTTAAATAATTTTTATCATAGAGTAGATAAAATATCATCAATTATATGGTTATAGAAAATATTGAATTTTTAGATTCTAACTTCTAAGTCGAGTAATATGTGAATCGATTTTACCATGACACTTGTTTTTTAAGCCTTTTTTTGTTAAGACACATTTTATAGTGAAAAATAAGCACTAATCATTAATTTTGAAAGACCTTTATGGTAGGATCAATGATAAATTGGAAATATTAACAAAAAACCAGTTAACTATTTTGTTTTGGTGTAATTAAAAAATGAATGAATGTAGACTTGACATTTTTTGAGACAAATTTTTGATATATATTACATTTTAATATTACTTCTTTCGAAAAAATGTTTGTCGGAGAGCAAAAATAATAAGAAAAAACTTGAAAATTTAACACAGTTATCAGTTTTTTTTATAAGTTGTTCTTTCAATTGAAAAACTTAAATTGTGACTAAATTTGTTATAAAATCACAAACATTTTAAAATTATTTTGTGTTTAAAATTCAAAACTGGCACATTACATAATAGCCAAATCCAATATATTATTATTTTATATTATAATTGTTGAGAAACGGTCACATACTTACGTGTATAACCAATATCGGTGATGTGGAGTGTGGTGCAAATGAAGCGGTTTGATTTTCTGGTACAGTGCAAATACAAAGTATAATAATAATATTTATTTTTGTGTAGTTGTTTAAATTAAACATATCAAAAGCTTCGATGTAATGAAATGGTTTTATCGTTGTAAAAATTTGAGGATATATCGATTTATCATTACTATCATTACCTACTCATGGCATTATATTGCAATTGGTTCACTTATTGATGTTGTTTCGAGTGTATTCCATGATTGTATTTTGCTATTGCCGAACAAGACGAACGGGACAAGACTCATAATAAGTATTACGCTCAGACACCAACAGATTTCGTTCCACACCACCTGATCGGTAGACTGTCCAAAAGTCACAAGGAACGCTACGTGAGTAAGGTTCATCGCGAGGCTGCCGAAAATATCACAAATAGCTGTAATCACGGCCACGAAATTCGGAGCCATTTCCATTTGACTGACTCGAAAACCGGAGAACACCGAACCAGAGACGCTGTACGATATTACTAGAAAACTGTAGAAGATATAAGTATTCGGTATGACCGTCGCGACCGAAACAAGGATCGCTGGTATCGCCATGCCGATACAACTAAAAACCTAGAAAGAAAATTGACAATATTGATCATTCAACAATATATTTTGTCGATAAATAATATTATTAAAGTTGTAATTTTAAAATTTTAGGATATTATACGTCATGGTGGGTTGGCACTAGAATATATGATATATTTTCTTCCTGTTACACGTAATGCAATATGTGTATATTATATAGTAATAATAAAAAATAATGTTCCTACAATATGCATTTTTTTGCATATTATACTAATATATTACGGTAGATTCTCGTAATGTCGAATCTCGAGGGGAACAGGACAAAGTTCGAGATACCAAAAATTTCGTGATATCGAGTTTTACAAAGATTCTTAAAACAAATTAAAATAAAATTTGTAAATCATTTGAATACTTAAAATACTAGCTAATACTGCATATATATAAATTAAGTACGTACAATAAGGAATAAATAATTTTGTTTTTTAAATGTGTTTAGAAGTTTGTTTAATATTTCTTTTGTCTTTGTATGAATATAGTTGTTAGGACATTTAATTTACTCTTATTTTCCATTTCACTATATTGTATGAATGACTGCAAATATTGACTACTAACGCGTGAAATCACAATCACTATGCTAAATGTACTGCTCAATTTTCTGTTCTTACCGTAATACAAATATTATTTGTGTACTCGAGATAACGAAAAACGATTAATTTTATTTTGAGTTATCGAGTGAAAAACGGTATTAAGTGTAATGATAGTTTTCAAAGGATTTTAATGCAGATAATAAAAAATTCGAGATAGCGACGTTCGACATAGTAAGAATCTACTGTACTATGAGATAACTGATTACAGATTAGTCATATTAGTTTAATAGTGTACCCTCTTTTGGCTGTGACGAAAAAAAAATGTTCTACAATCATAGCCATTTCTCGAACACTATTTTATATAACATTTAAAAAAAGGTCTATGGGAGACCTGACCTTTACCACCCTTTGTATATACTCCCGTATGCAAAGTATGATTAAACGATCGTGGGCACTAGAGTTACTTTTCTGATGGCTGTGACGTCCAACCAATCTTTGGCCTGGACTAACGACGCACACCTCCCGGCTGTGAACATGACGACTATCTGGCCGAGCGATGGCAACGTGGACATTAAACCGTTTCTTACAATGTTCACATGCATCGTGTACTTGAGATATACGGGCATGTACATGATGAGAATAGTGTAGAACACGGTCGAACCGAAATTGGCCAACATCACTGACCACACGGGCAAAGAAGCGACGATTTTCATCCACGGCACCGGCAGTTGAGCCTTGGGTTGGCGGCTGGTGATGATCCGTTCGAGCTCGGATGGTCGGACGCCCGGGTCGTCGGCCGGATGATGGTGGCACGTCAAAAACCAGGCAATGCTCCACGCCAGGCATAAAGCCTACATCATATAGAACAGCGTCCGGTTATAAAAATATCGCGTCAAACGTAAACGAATTCCGGTGCCGGGCAGTTCGATAAACAAAAGTGGTACCGAATCGAAATAATTATAAAATATATTCACGTTTAAATAGGTACTACTTATTAGTGTACAATTAATTCAAACGTCCGTTCGAAAAACATTTTTTGTACATACATACAATATACATATTATATGGCCGGGTAATGAATGTAAGCAATATGTAAACATTTATGAAAAAAAAATGTTTTTCTTGGCGGAGTTAGGAGGTTGATGACCTAAAAACTATTTGTAATTTTTATGAATAATGTAGATATGTATCGTGATGTATAGGTACTAACGGACATGACGAAAAAGCTGTAACCGAAATCGCAACCGTGCAAGGCGTAAAAGAAGCCGGTGAACAAGTTTCCGATCACTATGCCGCCGGGCACGCCTGTACTGATGGTGGAGTACATGTACGCCAATTCATCGGGCGGTGCCCAGTTGGACAGCATGACGTTCATGAACGGCCACCACGAACCGGCCAGTGCGCCGTTGACAGCGTACACGGTGCCGGTCACCAGGACGGGGATGGCCGACGGCCACGGTGTCCACGCCCACGACGAGAGGCCGATGAGCGCGAACGGCGACACGGCCGACGTGATGGCCAGCCCGGCCAAAATTACGGCCAGCGAGGTCACCGGGTTCAAGTGGTCCGCGAGCAGCCCGGTCGGCAGCTGGATGACCAAGTACGCGAATTGGTAGATAACGTTCATCGCGGAATATGTGTCGCGATTGCCGGTGACGCTAATCACCATCTGATTGGAGTGGGATCGGGTAGCCGTGACCAGATAGACGCCGACCATGAGTGCTATCATTACCTGGCCGCGGGCCGTTATCAAAAACGTCTGATACGTCATCGCACTTCCGGTCTGCCGTGGCGCGTCGGTGCACTACACGATGCACTCAGGTGCTCGGTGGCGGTGGGTGTGTGCTGTGACCGCGGCGCCGCGAGTTCTTTGCTGGTGTGGCGATCGTTGTGAAGGAAAAGGACCAAACTCGTAGAAGGAACAAGAGCGTGATACATATTGTAATATAACAACATGCGATTTCGAAGATTAATCCGTGTAATATTTTATGTACGTTCTTATAGCAACGAACCGATTCCAAACGCGTTTGCATAGCTTAGACACCGCTACGCGTGTTACAGACAATCATAAATCGTATAATTTACATTTCACACGCGCGGCTATAGTCATGTTCCTTATTCGCAGACGAAGAAATGAGGGATATACGAGTGGCACGACGGCCTAAATACTGGGTATAACGGCTAATTGGACAAATATTATGTCAACGCGTATATTATAGAATATAGGTATTAGATTTAGACTTAAATAAATAAATTAGACTATATATTTTAGACCTTTTACTTACCAGCTTAAAATCTTGTCACTTAAGTTCCCCTACTGAGTTTCCTGTACACATTTTATTTAAGTTATATTATATTATATGAAAGTAATTATTATTATATGAGCACAACATTTAATTACATATCTTACACTTGCCGTATAAAAATGAAAATTATTCTAGTTTGCAAGTCACAACATGCGTATGATGTCGGTTTGTTTTCAGACGGTTTTCATTGATCACAATCCCCAATCATTTAAATACTTTAAACGTGTTTTGTTTTTTTCTTTGAATTATTCATTGGTAAGTATACCAACTATTATTAAAAGTAAATATAATGTTAAAAAAATCTCGAATATAAGTATGAATTAGTTTAAACTGTTTAAAGTGAACAATAAATAATATATATTATATTATAATCAACAGTGTTGGATAAATTTTACATTTTATATCGGCCATCTGTAGATTTACAACAGGAGCTTGATCATATAAGGACACGAGTCACGAGATCACAAAAATAAAACTTATATACAACAAAAATGTACACAGAACTTTCTCAAGCTGAAAAAAAACATTGGCAGTACAATGGGTTCCAAATTGTTGAGCTGTAATTTAAAATTGTTAGAAGAAGAGCATAAAACAACGTTTTCTTTATAGATTTCTGAGCTTAAAACCAACATCAATTATTATTAGATAATATTCTACAATCTACTGTAGAAGTTTTGTACATAAAATATGATAAGAATATATTATAATAATTGGTGATCGAATCATATCTTTGTAAGTTATAACTATTAACTCTCCATTTATAAATGTTTAGCGACTAAAGAATTGAGCTCAACAAAACGATTTAAATAACTTTGGAGCTTTTGGCAATCATCCAAAGTATATATAGTTATACATAAAGAATGTTTTAATGTTTAGTTTAGTTTAATTAAAATTATGATTTGATAAAATCCATATTTCATGTTTTCAATTACATTTAAGAGGACGTCGGACTCGCATGTTGTTTCCGTCTTACACACGTACGACATAGACAAAACGCGTTTACGCAGTCTGAGTAGAACTCATTCAATTTTGGTTCTAGAGTAAATATACCTATCATAAAATTAAGAGATAATATCATTTTGAAAGATGAGTTTTTTAAAAAAAATTTAAATTTTCAGAAGTTAAAGGTTATTTAAAAATGTTCATATTTTCGCTATTTCTAAACGATACATATAATGAACATTATATTGGAAATAATAGAAAATACTCATAGTCCTGCCTTCAAAATATTGTCATCTTTTAATTTTATAATAGAGTAAATATAACTCTAGAACCAAAATTGAGCGAGTTCTAGTAGTTCTACTCAGACTGCGTAAATGCGTTTTGTCTATTTCGCACGTGTGTAAGACGGAGATGACAAGTGCGAGAGCGACGTGCTCTTAAAAATTAAATAAGGCTACAATTTTTCAATGTACCTAACCGTACGGTTTACTGAAATTTATATTTATTTTGAACACATCATCAGATTTTAAATGGAACAAGTTTCTTAAATATAAGTCTAGAAAATTATATTAACGCATTTCATTATGTTTAAATTTTTTAAATTATGTTTTAATTTTCTACTACTTTCAGTAGTCTTATAGTCATGCAAGCAAAAACATTTTCATTTTCTGCAACGTATTAACATATGCGTACGTGTGCAATTTCATTTTACCTAAATCGATAACAGATTACACACACTAATATCCATTTACTATTCGCATAATAATATGTTACAGCCCAAATGTACATGCCATGTAAATTGCCTAAATATTACTCCTTATAATTTGCTACGCTCCATCCCCTTAAGACCATATAAATGTTATACGGGGTGTTTCACGATGAACTGACACTTTTGAACTTAACTTATGTGTGTAATTGTCAGTTCATCGTGAAAAACCTGTATACCCATTAATAGAGAAAGAAGGAAAGAAGTTTGACAACAAAGATAGTTACATTTTTAGAAAAAGGTAGAATTTACTAAAAAAACCATCATTATTTGCACAGGTATTGACTATATTATTATCCTTTTCTAACAATTATATATTGACTCTCGCAGGCAAGGGTATGTATAACGTAAGGTATATTTGATTATATTATGCTTATGATACCAAGTAAAACACATCAGAAAGGGTTACCTATATTGGTTTTATGTTTTTTGTTAATTAAATAAAGTAATAATTAAATTGTTAAAGAACATTTTTATTTTTAAAATAAATAAATAAATACATTTTGACTATTGTTTATAAATTATAACATTCAGTGTAATGCTTTATATAAGTTATTGGTAGTGAGCTCTAATATTACATATCAGTGTCGCAGCTAGGAGAAGGTGCTAATAATCCTTAATTAAGGGGAGTACACGGAACTATCGAGTATCTAGATTTACATCGAATTGAAGGTACACGCATAAAATAACATAAAAACCAAAAAAAATATGCATTTGTAATGGTGAGTAATAAATAAATTGTAATTCCCATTTACATTATATACCTAATAAAATGTTGACTCTTGTGATAAAATCACATACATTGCAGAGAACTTCATAGATAGTAATATAAACGAGATGAAAATATAATGAATACCAATCCCAAATAAAATTCCTGACTACGGCACTGTTATACAAATAAAAAAATATAAAGTACAAAACTATATTACGATTGTACGTACATAAAATACATTTAAACGTTCGTTAATACCGAACTTGACTAAAATAGTGTACGTCGTTACCATTATAATTAACATACACTTAATACTAATACAGTACAGTATTATACACTATATTATTATTTGTTTATAAATTATCAATTAATCAGCTAAAATTGTTACCACGAGGACGCAAACATTTAGGTGGAAATAGAAATGAGGAATTTTTATCACTAGTTCTGAGTTCTCACATATTATAAAACATAATTAATTTTTTTAATTGTTAGATTTATCTTGTATAATTTTTAAATTGTTGTGATAGCCGCGTGACTGTATTATATCAAAAATCGAACAAACGACAGTCCGTATAATATATTATAATTTATTGGTCGCGAATTATAGTTCAAATGGTTTTACCGACGTCATAACTCGTACGATTTTATTTTAAACACCTTTCATGGAAACACTATTAAAATATTATAACGGTCCGCCGATAAAACTGTTTGTCTGTCTGCGGGTCGACCGCAGTGAACAGAACGAAATCAAGTAATCGCGGCTGTTCTGCCCGCAAACGACAAGCGGAAGAAAAAAATATCGTATAAACGATTCGACATATTATATTATTAAAACATGCTGTAGTTGTCGTTGATTATGCAACAGACTGTACATCGATCAATTTATTCCTAAGTGATGTGAGGGGTGGCAAGTGCAGGTGCATAGTTTATGTATTACGAGAAGTGTAACGATGATCCCAACCCTTTTCCAACCGACCAAGTGAACGCAGCAGGTGCCTCCCTCCGTGCTATACGGCCGGATACGATTAAACGTGTATTTAAAAAAAAAAAATAATATTGTATTCACGTGGCGTTCAATTAAAAAAAAAAAAAAAAAAGGATTAGTGCCTCTACCTATACGTATTGTACGTATATACAATCGTAGTGTTGGGCACGTATTATTATTATTATAAATTACAAAACAATATGTTTTATTGTGTATATAGGAAATGACGTGTGCACTGCGCAATAAATATAAATATTATATAAATAAAACAGTATGTGCGCCTGCGCCGACGTCACGGTATAGGTATATGTGCAGTGTCACGGACGCAATATAATATATTATTATAATATTATAATGTCCGGGCGGTCAGCCGCGGTGCACAGCCCGCGGTAGCTTGTATATGCCGAACGTGACCAGGTTGGCGACCGGCTTGGACAGCTCCATGTTGATCTCCAACATTTTCCGCTTGCCCACCGTCACCGTCCGCTTGCTGAACGTGTAGTAGTCGTTGGCCAGCGGGTAGCTGTTCGTGTCCAGCGTGCTGGGTATGGGCAGCGTGCCGAGGTCCGGCGACCGGGCGGCGATCGTGATGCCGGTGATGGTCACCAGGTCCTTGGGCGGGTCGTAGTACACGACGGCGCCGCCGTATTGGGCCGCGGCCCCGGTGCCGGGCTTGTACGTGGTCAGCCCGCACGTCTCGATGTGCGCGTCCACGTAGCCGCTGAACGTCCGGGTGCCGGAGTACGCGAACAAGTTGTAGTCCGTCGTGTCGTTGTTGTTCTCGTTCCGCCAGCGCACCGTCATCGCGCACTCGAACCCGTCGTGCTCGTACTGGAACGACGTGGACAGCGTGTCGTCCCGTTGCTCGGCGTCCGGGTCCGCGGACCGCATGGTCGCCACGTGGAAGTACTTGAAGCTGCTGTCCGCGAAGTACCTGTTGAGTGGGCGGCGTTGGTTGACATGGATGATAATAATATAATACAACATAATAATATATAAGTACACATACACGGACAGGACATCCGATTACACTTTGCGATCCCCCCCCCTTCAACCATAACCGTACCCTTCCACCGTTCGACTTGTCTACGTGTATATAACGTACAATGTACAACGAACCTTTTGGTTTGGCCGAAAAGGGAATGAATTCATGGGCGGACAGGTCTACCGGGAAACCGGGCATTTCCCGGTGAGCCCCCCTTCGTATTTCGGTAACGGGGCCCTTTTTAGACTTTTTTTTGTACGTAGATCCCCTTTTTAAAATTTCCGGGTAGGCCAAAAACGGCCTATTCGCCCATGGGAATGATATACGGTTTTGGTCGAAAACGGTTTCGCCGTACAGTATATATACAAGCTGTGTACACCGTTCCTATGTGTGGTCGAAGAGCCACTACTTGTCAGGATAACACTTACACACAGCTAATACGTCGTCTGTCGTCTCCCAAAGTGTAAAACTATGCACGAAATTTCCCAGTAGGTCGCGGTTAGTGGGATCGATACAACGATTTCGATAACGGTCAATTCGAATACGAGAAAATCGCTTCGACAGGACGACAGATGAACTCGGCTTTACGCGTCGTCTCCGTATGCACACACCGAGAAAACCAAAATATAATCGAAAAATATTCAACCTTACTCCGACGCGAGATAGGTGGTCCTAAATGATAAGTGAAATCGTGTTTTTTAAACGATACTATTTAATTTGACGAATAACATGAGAAAATTCTGAAAATTAACGATATCGCACACGATCTATATACGCTCGGCAAATACGGCGACAGCGTTAAAAGTTGGGTTCACTGATATAATATGATTAATATGTCGTATGTGTGCCGTGTGGATACTTTTACTGGGTTTTATTTAGCAGTTGTCATCGTGATATGATTCATAAACCACGATATATCAGAAAATTTCCAGAATTGAGCAGACCTCGACCTTCAACGACGGACAAGGTAAGACCGGCGGAATAGTTCCATTATATTATGTAGTTAACATATTATATTAGAATTTATAATGGTTATATGCGGTTGGGAGTTCAAAAGTATTAAAATAATTAATTAATATCAATAATCAATTCCCGCTGGCATTAAAATTCTAAATTCGATAAAACTGAATTCAATTAATTTTCGAAATATTATTGTAATATATTATTTTTTTTGTTTATTATGATCGTAGTATATTATTATATAATATTATTAATGTCGAGGATACCATAATCAAAATTACATATAACCACTTTGGTAACTAGTATGCTCTTTAACCATACTTAAATACAATGCGTGTCCTATCCATGTAAATAATATGATCTGTGTTAGTCGCGGTCAACTGATACACTATTTATTATAAATTCACTTAATACGATATTATATATTTATATGTCATCAAGTTTCATTCATAGCGTGTGTAGGTAATGGATATCGTTAAGGGTGTTGGATCTGATTTTGTCGAGGATTGAAAAATCAGGCGATTTCAAGTTATGTTACGCAGTGACCATACTATAATATTATTGGAATTTCGGCATTTAAAATAGGAAAAAATCTAATAAAAAAAACGAATTTATAGGAAAAAGAATCACGCACCTAATCGTAGAATAGTCGGGTTTTGAGAATTTTTTTGTACTGATGAAAGAACAATTTATTTAAGTTATACTGGAATTTGAGTTTTAAATATTAACTTAAGATAACAGTAAAAAAATATATTTTATAATATTCAAACATATTTTGTGATTATTTAGTTACTAATCATAATTCCTAAAAATTATGATTTTAAAATCTGACATTATGCTACTTGTAGAACGTTTTGTATTTTAAACAAAAATATTATTTAAATAAAAAAAATTTGTGACAATTTTATCACCAGTTTTCGTGTACTAGAACGGGTTAACTCCAACACCCTTAATAGTAGCTAGTTTAATTTCGAATAACATAGACTTATTGTATTTTTTATACATATCAGTGGTTATCTATTCAAAATTTGTATTATATTGAGTATAACGCGTTTTTATTATTTACATTTATACAGGATATAATATATACAATATTGTAGATGAGTATGTTTTAATATGTAATAAATAAATTATAATTAATAAATTATCAATAATTATCTAATCAATAAATATTTAAAATCACACACCTATATATTTTGTAAAAACCGTTTCACTCGATAAAAAACCAGTTCATAAAATTTAAAATTTTTATAATATTTTCTTAATCGTAAAGTTTAAATTTTTATTATAAATTTTTTTTATAACTTTAAAATATAGAAAAACAATATAAAAACACTGCGACAAAAAATAAATTGTCTACTGTACTGTGTATTAATTTTAATTTTATCTTGTGGGAAACCGTTTTATTTTTATATAATCTCTTAATTATATGACCTTACCAAAAACTGTATTAACATTTTGAATTAATATTTAAACATAATAATATGTTTAAAGTTGTAAATTTAAATAATGTTTTCAAAATTTCGTTAAAATTGCCTATATTAAACCCCTTAAAAAACTAATGTGTGATTTTTTTCATAAATAAAAAACAAATATGTATTTCCCTACATATATAATATTTAACTAAATTTTTTATAATTTGTTATGCATATTTAATATATTTTTACTAAAAAAAATTTATGTGTATATAATATATTATGTGGAATGATATTAATTATTTTTGATTTTCCTAATTTTCCAAACAAGTATAGACGCACGCTATATTGACTGAAATACGTATTGTTTTTGAAGTATAAACATATTTTATTTTATAGATTTGTGTAATCAAACTGACCTGAAATCACTGGGCCGATTTTTATTTGACGGGGATTTTTCTTTACCATAAGGTAAGACTAGGTTATCCGACATAAATGTCTGGTAGTTACTATCGATCGAACATTTCTTTGATTGTATTTCACAGTTGTTGTACCGTCTTTTCAACACCCTTGACAGTATTATATGAGTGCCAGGTCGGTCAGGCATGAACATGACTAAAGGTCCGTCTCGACCAGCGTAAATACCGCTACCTCCTCCGCCCATTGATGGAGCGTTATAACTAGCTGCTATGAGATTCACATCATTGGTATATGCCCAGCCAGCTTGCACTGAATCGGCTAAAACATTATAAATCGTCTAATATTATAAAATTATGAATATAGGTATTTACTTACTTAAAATAATATTTTATTATAATTATAAGTTAAAAGTACTTATAACTATTTGTTATTATATAAGTAAGTTATTATTTTTAGAAAACTTATACCCTGCATAATGGAGTGAATTTGGCTGCCCCTTTGGGCCCAAGGGTACGATAAATTCCATTGGAAAATAATAAAATATGAAAATAAAATTAAGCATAACATTTTTCAAATGTCTGTTTTTTTGTTTTTATTTTAAAAATTAAAATCAAAGATGTTATATTTTTCAGTTTTTTTACTTAAGTATTTAAAATTTAGTATAAACACTAAATCGTTAATTATTTAATACTTACTTGTGATTCAAGAAAACAGTGTTACGAGTTAATGATCACAACTGACCAGTATAAAGTAAAAAAAAAAATCGTAATAATGTGATAATAATTTTACTTATAATACTTCGAAATATTGAAATGATTTTAAGATAAAAATTTAAAAATAAATAGCTCAATTTGGTATGGTTATTGACAATTAAAATCAAAAACTTACATTGAGGACATAATACAAGGCTTTAGAGTTTAGTTTATATAAAATTATTTTAAAAAATATGATTTTTTCCCTAAAATCCAATATTGTTTTTACTAACATATTAAACAACATATTATAAATTACATTGCCACCAATAACTTACACTGTATAAATAAGGTTATTTAGTACTTTGTATAGAGTTAGGACATGTTTAAGGTCAACAATGAACGATGAAAGGCTTGATGGACTATGCATGATAATCATTTATAGGAAAACAAACGGAAATAAACAGACTGAATTCATTTACAATGTTATAAATGAATTTGGTTTTAAAAGAGAAATAGGAAATTTATATTTTCATACTATTTGAGTTTAGATACTTATCTTACTAAATTCAGTTACTAAAGTGAAAAATGTGTATGCTAATGACAATTCAAAAGTATTTTGTATTACAAACAAACTACATAGAAAATAAGCACAATACTATTGAAAACTATTATTGAATAATTTTAATTCATAGGTTATAAAACATATTAAGGTATATTTTGAGACAATTATGTAAAAATGAAATAAAATAGGTATGAATAACTATAATTCTACCTATCTAGATATATCAGTAAGTGTATCACTTAGTATTGTCATATTGTATTGTTTGTATTGTATTTTTTAATAAAAAACAGGATACCTACAGTAATACTGTAATAGTATAATGTAACCATTAATAATATATTCTAACCTGTAAGCAGAGGAATTTCTGAAAACCAAGCTGTTGAAAATATAATATCTTTAACGCCTGTTTCACTAATAAGGCGAGCTGCGGGATCTTGAAATAATATATCGAAACATATAAACATTCCAAATCTCACTCCGAAATCGGTGTCGAACGTACATAATTCTGATGATCGAGTATGATTAAATCCTAATTCTCCAAATAAGTTAAATTTTCTATACCTGAAAAATACAAAAAAAAATTATCCATTAAAAATTAAAGGTACCTACATTAAGTTATAGTAAAAATTACATAATATTGTAATATTTATTACCTAGCTACGATTCTTCCTTCTCTATTAAATACCACATTTGTGTTATAATAATTGGCTAAATCTTCAGAACACGAATCATCTTCTTCTGTCTTGCAATATTCTATTTCCGGTAAATTTACTACCACATACATATGATGAAGTCTAGCCGCACATGATAGTTTATTCAACACCTATACGAATAAATGTATTACAAAGCGTATAATTATATAAATTATATCAACAATGAGTATTTTATTTTTTTACTTATATGTCTACAATATACTACTATCTAAAAGTACTTGCCGTGCTGCAATATTGAGTGAAACATGGAATGGTGTTACTTTCCGGAGAAGGAATCTCTGTTAAAAATTTTCTGATTTCTTTTCGATCGTCGGGTAAAGTAACTCCGGTCAAACCAGCTTCCGGAAAAACCAATATATCAACATCCTGCATCATCATACAATAATAATAATTATAAATAATAATTATAACTATAATTTATGGTAGATTTTATGTTTTTTTATGTATAATATTATTAATGTACCAATTAAAATACATTAATTTAACGCTGCACAGTAGGGCGTTATTTGAATAAATTATTATCTCAATATTATTAATATATCTGAATACAATTTTATTCATATGATTTTTTTTACAAATTAATTATTAATTTTAAAATACGATTATTCGAATATCTAATTATAATTGAAAAATTTTCGAATAAATGTTTATTCAAATAATTATAAAAATAAAAATTTATATAATTATAGAAAATATTATAACATTTATAACATATTTTGAATTCAAAATTTTAAATTATTGCCACATTGATCATATTATTAACGATTAGCTTTTATTTTCTTATCTATATACACTTAATGTTTTACTTACATATTGACTAGCATTGTGAATAATATCCTCATAAATTGGTAAATTGTTTTGCATTGACTGTAAAGGATTGGAACCCAAGTTGGGGTAGTACTCGACGACAGCCGCAATGTAATATGGACTGTCATATCCTTTGCTTTTAGTCGTTTCATTTCCGCTAACCATTAGTGTCAGCTTTAAAAATTAACATAAAAATTATTACAAATAAGTACAATTAAAAAATATGTTAGGGGCATACAATGGTCGTTACTTATTTTAATCACAAAATTATTTTCTTGTATAAAGCTATCAAACATTAAATAGGTACAAAATATTTATTTCGTCTATATTTTATATTTATTTATTTTTTTGTTTTGATTAATTTGAAGTTAGGACACTGTGTATAAAAGACATGTGCACATTTAATAAGTAGCAGGTGAATTTGATACTTACCTAATAATGAGATATAATCATTACAATATACAAGCCTATGTCTATATTATGCTAAATTATAGTAGTTATATTTATGATTTCTTTGCATTCAAAAGGATTATACTGTGTCAATTATGATAATTTTTTTTACAACCAGAGGAATGTGTACCAAAAACCAGCGTGTGTGTTTACGAGTAAGTAGTTGATAAAAATAAGTGAAAAACGAGAATGCACCTATCTAATGATATAGTTTAACATTTAGCGAAATAATGGACATTTTAGAACGTCATTATGATAGATATTTGTTGAAAACGGGCAATGTGAAGCGGTTCTTAAACATCATTAACACATTTTCTAAACGAAGACTGCGTAAATTATCAAAGCAATAAGTTCACATTAAAAATGCATTAATACATAAACATCTAAGTATATGTAAAAGCAGCATTAGCATTAAGATTTATGAATAGCTGTAAAATAAATATCGTCGCATCATCAATCTAATATTTAATCAAAAGTCAAAAGATCTTTAAGAAAAAAAAATTTGATTTGTAAAGACAAGTTTTTGTTGATAACAGAAAATTATTTTAACTTATTTATTTATTCGAGGAGATTATTGCAATATACATATATATATTTGAGCAATGGAGGCTGCAGGTTAGGTTAGATCATGTTATCAATACTATTTCAACGGCGATTATATTAATTGGTGATAATTAATGTATATATATATATATATATATCATATATCTCAGGGTTTGGCAGTTATCGGTTACATGTATCAAATTTATGTAACTAAGTTCCATTTATAACTTGTAATTAGTTACGTAAATTCTATGTCATTTTAAAATGCGATTGGTTATAATTTTTACAGTAATTTTAAATATATTTTTGTTTTGATTTATAAAAATTTAAATACCTATTTTATAAAGTGTACATTGTTAAGTAAGCTACACTCTGCTGTACAATAGATATCCAGTAGGTCACTTTAATAGATATGTTAAATTTTAATTCAAATATTATATAATATTGAACATGAAAAATGATTCTGGGCCGCGGAGATGGTTTATCAACCTTTATCACTAAGTATATTATATATATTTTTTATGATATTGTAATTAGGTATAGCAATTTATTTTACTGTAATATTAGTACCTTATTCAGTAAATTAAATTAATTTTTGTCGAAAACATTTACATCTACTGTGCGTATAAAATATATAATATACGTAAAAATGTCTGACCCTAGAATGATAATTAAAATATGCGATTTCGTTTAAATTTTAGCGTAAAATGTTTATAAAAAAAATAAATATACTTATACATTTTTTGGTTTCAGTAAAAATCGTTTATTAGCTACACATAAGAAAATTTTATTGAATTTTTAGCTTTAGCTACCTATAGGAATTGATTTATACATTTTGAATTGCAAAACAATTTTGTTCGAATTTTATCAAAACTTGAACATTAATGATTAAGAAAAAATAAGAAATAAAACTAAAAAAAAAAATTATAAATTTCAAATGTTTTTAGGTAAATAACACATTCAAAATATCATGAAAATTATATTATCCATAGAAAATTATTTTATGAACATTTAGCCAAATTTTTAGTGTCTAGTGTCTATGATTATTTGTTTTATAGTTATATCTATTGACATCAAAATAGTGTTTTTCAAAAACTGATTTACGTAAAAATGTTCGGTTTTCTGTATATTTTTTTTTTTATTGTTATTTTGAAATATACTGGAAATCTTTAATTTCGAGTTTTTACTATTACATTTTATATCTGAAATCGCTCCCAGTATTGAAAACTGAAGAATTTTTTCAACTACTTATCGAATATATGTAAACATAAAAACACACATTATTATAAAAAAATACATTAATCATTCCGTTAGGAATCTAAAATAAAACTTTTCCCAACCAAAAATTTAAATACCTTGACAAAGAAAAAAAGAGTAGGTAATTTGAATTAATAATGTGAATTATGCATGAGTACTAAATAGTATACACTTACCACGCTTATTAATGTAATGAATAGTAAAGTCAAAATCATAATGTAGTTGGATAATAATTTGATAATTATATTTTTGATTCTAAAACATATTAATTTTAAGTTAATATTATTCTTCATCGTCAAAACTATATTTTATTTATACCTAAATTATTAAGTGTGAGTTATTGATTGAATGTAAGAAATAATTAATCCATACATTATATAATGTTTGGTAAAACTTGAGATTACTTAATCAATATACCTATTATTAATCTTTATATCAATATGTTATTTTTATATTATGTTTAATAGCTCATCTTTAATACTTATCAATTTCTATACCTCCCTACTAATATCAATACAAATTATAGATAATTAAAGACAATAGCTGTCTGCTGTATATATAAAACGGTAAATTGTAATACTTTTTTAATTTTGCATTTATTGTGTTTACATATAGGTACTCAAAAAGCATATAGTTAGGTTTATAAAATTGGATTATGGTTTACAATACATTTATAACACTTCTAATCATTATTAACATAAATGTACATAATGACCTTAATACAAAAAATAATCAAAAAATATTTTGTTCTACAAATTGAATCTAAAAACAATTATACAAGCTGCAATATAAGACATTGTATTTTAAATATCATATTATATTCATCTAATCGTTAGGTGATATCATAATCTATAATTTATTTAATTTACTATATGTTTAAGACAAATAGTAAATAAATTGTAGTTTTATCAGATGCTGATCACATTTTGCTTAAAATGTTATATCAAAGAAATTATAATTAATTTTGTTTATTTTAATAAATACTATTAATTAATATTTATTTGAAATAATTGTACCGTTTTATTTTTAGATCAATTTCCTAATATTCAGTAGTATTTGCACATTTTGCGTATAATTAACAACGAATACATAATTAAATTTCAGTTTTAAAATATAGAAATACAAATTAATGTAATTTATAAAAAAAAAAGTTACTACCATGACTCCGTAAACATGTTTAAAGTAATAAATATACTATAATATTACAAACAGGTATCCAAATGAATATTATTTTATATGCGTAATAATGATTATAATTTAAGTTGAACTTTGTGTTGCGTACGTTTTTTATACTTAAAATATCCGATAACTGATAAAAATAGTTATATAGTTATGTACATAGGTATGTACCTACTTATTACTTAAACACCTATATATGGACATATGGCTACATAGACACCTATAGGGCTATGCGATTATGTTTAACTGTATAGTGTATATAATATGTGATATATATATATAATATATATTTTTTTTGTAATAGCTCAAAGTAAACAAATAAAATTACTGTCAATAATATTCAAATGCTAAATAATATATTAGATCGCAAATGTGTTTATCTACGACACGAGAAAAAGGCAGCTGCAGTTTATGTTTATCTATAAGATGATTTAATATTGCACACATGCAGTCCAAAATATAATAAACAACTTGTTTACAGATAGGCAGGACATTACACGTGTTTTGTTGTTATCGTGCATTTGTAATTAAAAACAATTTTACATTAAAATGTATTGTATACAAGTTGAAATAGGAAGTATAGGTAGATGCATCTTAATTCCTAAAGTTAACCTTAAATTATGTTCAAATGGAAGCGGAAAAAAAAGTTTTGATTAAACTGATTAAAGTGTAAAGTTACATTTAGTTATTACGATGTATCTTGTTACAGTAGAATCTACTGAGTAGATAATGAATATGTTTAATAAAAATATTAAAACCGTAATAAAATAAAATAAATAATAAGCGCATAAATTGTATATTTTTATATAATTGTGTCAGAATATAAAATACGTATGGGCATTTTAAAACTTAAAAAAAACTTGCTATGAACTTGCTTTGCTGTAGATTAAACCTCGTCATTGAGTATTGAATCGCGGCGAAGGATGTGTTATAAATGTTTTTCCCAATTATTAAGAAAATTAATGAGAATTATTTACATTTGACCTCCCAAAGTACAAAGTATAAACTAGATCCAATTTAATACTAGAAACCTTCAAATTGAAGATTGGTGTATTTTTCATACTGTAAAAATTGTTTTCTGCAGCCACAAGAAAATTAAAAACACGAAAATTTAAAAAAGTTATATTTTAATATTTTTTCACGGTTATTTTATATTATTATTACTGTTATTTATGATTTTCACTCGGTTTATGGTTACCCCAAAAACTATATAATGTTAATAGGGCCCAAATAGCCATATAGCCATATTATAGCATAATAATGCTATGGATCGTAACGCACGCGTTGTGACGGCTGGTTGCAGGAGCCCGGATACGTCTATATCCTATATGTAAATGTGATTCACATTGCCACAAAAAATTATGATGATTCGCAGCTAGTCTAGCTAGCTCCCGCTTCGGTTATGACTCATCAAAAATATACGTAGAAAATAATACGTAAGTTACATAATTTACGTCCAATAAACATATATTTTCTTTTAATCATTCTTTTAATAAAAAAATTAATAAAATCGCTAGAGGAAAATTCGTTATTTTTCGTTTAAATAATATCTACTTTTATTAAAATTTGAACTTAAATTGTCTATAACAATGTATATTATGTTTTTAAGAATTTTGACTTAAGAACCTTGATAAATTGAAAAGTGTTAGGTAGCCATTATCATTAAATGTTATACTTTTAAATTAAAAAAAAATTGAATATTTTCGTTATTCTGACAAATTATGTAAAAATATTAACACAGCGCTTATTATGCATTTTCATAGGCGTAAACTGGGGGGGGGCGAGAGGGGGCAACTGCCCCCTCTCTAAAAATGTAACGGGGCAATGCCCCCTTGGTATTTTGTAAATTATGGAATTAGAAAAGTATTGTCTAAAAGACATTTTAGAAGGAATAATTTTATCAAAAAAACTAAAAAGTATAATATTTTAAATGATTAAGAAAAATAAAAATAAATATTAATAATTGATAAATCAAAATGTTATTGTTCATTGCCAATACGCGCGGATAGTATGACGCTTATTTAGTCTCTATAAGTATCTATACGGTGCCATGGTGTGGCGTAGGGGTTGGCCGCAGACAGAACAAATGCTGCGGTGTTAAACTAAGTCCAGCGTCGCTAGCTCCCGGATGGGTGACCATCTGGGATTTTTAGCGAAAAAGCCATGGCATACATGTCACATACACATACGTGTTAACCCCCCCCCCCCGTTTCATCCCTACCGTTTTCACCCTTACCGCTAATGGCCATAGTTGCCGCGGATTAAATTAATAAAATAATTAAAAATAGTGCCTAGGTATACCTATGTAAAATAAAGTTTGCCCCCCTATAAAAATTGCCCAAGTTACGCCCATGTGCATTTTTGATATTTTTAAATTACAACTACTTTTGAGAAACTGTTCCTTACATTTCCAAGATTTTTTTATCCAAAAAATATGAAGTTATCAACATTTATATAAAAAAAAGAGATCGATGAATCTAAAGTGACTTTAAAATTATGTCATTATTAAATAATTAATTTTTTTAATATTGATTAAAAATCTAAAATACGTCTATTATATAAATATTATGTTAACATCATTACTGTGATAATCTTACCATTCTTACCTCAGTTGTAAAGTATGGAAATTGATCGGTGTTTTGTCAACTAGAGCAGACAGATCTTTGGAATATATGAAGAATATGTTAATTATAAATTATAAATGATGTTAACCTAATCTAACATATTTTGCCCCTTGATTCAAGTTGATACTAACGTTTATAGAAATTTAATACTTATAGCTCATATTATACTTTGTATACCTAGCTATAATCATAGTTCAATAAAAATAAATAACCACAAATAAAACTATTATTGTTTATTTTAAAGTTTTGTATTTATATGTAATTTATTGAAGTGAGAGAGCCATCGTTCTAAATAATATTGCGTGTTGTGGTGAATGAAATATGCTAATAAAAAAAACTGGAAGTAGTGAGAATTGTGAGTGAAGTCAACATAACATGTTTCAATTGCGGAAGATAAATAGAGTAAACCTAGGCGTCCTCAACGTAAAATTAATAAAAGTTTATTAAAAAAATGAAAATCTGATGTAACCAGAAAATTATATATAGGCACATAATGGTGATTGGTGAATGCATATTATTTAACTTTGTTGACATTGAATATTTAACTTATAACCATTATTTATACTTATATTAGGTACATTTAAAATTTGTTTTAATAAAATTAAGTATAAATTACATATTTACATAGCAACATTTTATAAAATATCAATGATAATTATCAATTTTTTATTGTATTATTGTAGATATTCCGTTGTGTTGTATTAAATTAAGTTACCTTAGAGAAAAGCTAAATATTTCAAAACAAAATTCGGTACTTTTAATATTACATAATATGTGTGACACTATATACCTATTGTAACATTTGTAACTATATAAACTAGTATATAAAATACAAAAACGTTAACATGGCGCAATAATAAAGGTAATTTGGAGATGATAAGTAAAAAAACCCATAGGTACCTAGACCTAAAATATATTATTTCGTTACTTTGCACAAAAACGGCCTTCGATAAATTACTTCCTAAAAAAAACTACAAACTCTTAAAAAGATATATTATACTAAAGTATATATACATTTTATAAGTACCTATATAATAAATAATAGTTATTTTCTCTGAAAGACAAGTTGACTGTAAAACTAAATATGCCTAGATGTACGAATTATTGAAGAAATTGTATTTTCTAATGTTTTAAAATGTATGACAAATAACCTTGAAAGTAAAAATATCTGACGAATTTTAGCTTTTTAATTTTATCTTAAAATTAAGCTTACGTTCATATTAAGTGAAAATCGTTAATTTAAATTATAAAAATTAATAATGAATTTTATTAAATTTTGTACATATAATAAACAATTACGAATCAACGGGTTTTACGAATTTGAAATGATAACTTATAATCAATCACATTTACTATTACTGATTAGTTTATTCGTGTTAATGATTTTTACACTTATGATTTACTATGTTCCTCTATTTTTCTTCTAATAATTTATTCAAATTTTGATTTTTTTATGCTGGAAATTTTTTTAAATAATTTTTTTTACACCATTTAAGGAGTGTTCTGCGATAATACTAATTATTTTTCAAACGATATTTACTCTTTTTCAAGCAGATGATTATTTTGACAATTCTGATGTAACTAAATTGAAATTCGAAGAATATATTTCTAAGTTCTTTAAGTTTGTATACTAATGATAATAGGTTCATGATAGAATTTTTGAATGATGTAGGGGCTATGATTATAATATAAATTAATTATGTAACATTTTATTGCTATAAAATTGTCTGCGTACTATTTAATAATGCTTTTAATCTATATTTTTGTAAAATTATTTTTAAGGAAAGTTAGTATGTTATACATTTTAATAATTGATAACTCAATAACATAAAAAATTAATCATTCAAATTTAAATTCATAAACATTAACGATTTCAAAAAGATTCTGCCTAATAATTTATAGAAAGTTAAATAGATTGGTTTTTATTTGGAAAAAGAAGTTTTCATCGCACATGATTAGTGAATGGTGTAAACAATCTAAATTCGTATTTCAAAATATGGTTCTTAATGTATATCTTAAAATAGAAAAATTTTAAATCTAAATCATTGCAATAGGAAAAATAGAGGTGAACTTTTTTAGGAAATTAATCTATGTAAGTATATAAATTATGTATTTTAATATTTGAAGTACATGATGTAGAAATATATAATTATTGTTCTAAATAGTAGCACCTACTTACAAAAGGTAATTTAGATTCTATTAAATATATCGATTTTCAATTATATTAGCTTTTGTATTTGTCATCACCCATCACTTTTTGTATTTATAAAAAAGTTTCAATTTTAAACTTTGGGTGTGATAGTTTCTGAAAACTGATCAGATTTCGTTGGTACTTTGGAAAGTCAAAAGTTAAAATTCCAATTTTTTTAAACAATCGGAAAGACGAAATTTATAGAAAAACCTGTGTATTTACGCAAAACCAAAATTCAACTAAATCGATTTTGTATTTTATAGCAATTCAAAAATTAATAAGTAATAACCGTATAGAAACTTAAAAGATAAAAAACATAGATTAACAGATAAACCAAGTATTTATGTATACATTGTCTAGGTATACTACATGATATGATTAAAAAACATTTTACCTAATTTTGTGCTTTTTTGGACATTTTAAATTTTCTTTTTTTTAAGTTTTATTTTGATTCAAGTATAATTGAAAAGCTTGAATATTTAATAAAACGTTCTATACATGAGTTGTCCCTGCAACAATTTACTCATAAAAACGATCAAGAATATACAAGGGTTTTTAAATTTAATTTTTGATAAAATCGTGAAAATTATGAATATTTGCAAATTGTTTTTTTATAATGTATACAATTTGTTATTTAAATACCAATAAGACTTGAAAATGTAATACAAGATTTTTCGCAAAATATTTATTTTGTAAAATTAAAAAAAAAGTTTAGTGTTAAGCCACAAAACTTTTATGAGCGTTTGAAGTTCAAAATTTAACGAACAATTTTTATACTTGATTTCTCGAGCAATTTATGTTATTATATTATTGTGCAAAAATATTAATCGTAAAAACTTGAAACATACTAATGCATACTATTACTATTAAACTATAAATTTGTATACCTAATGAAATTAATGATATTTATACCAGGATATCATGAATATATTTACATAGTTTATAGTAATATATTCTATTATGGTTTTTGATAATAATTACATGATAGCAATAAGTTTTAACAAATCTAATTTTCTAAAATTTAATATTTACAAAAATAATATTTATAGTATTAAAAATTATGAGTTATATATTCATAATGATAATTGCAAACAAATGAATGATTGCAATTGTATTGAAATAAAAGAATAATTAAAAATAAACGAGCTAGGACTGGTCTATGATAATAAATTAAATTGTAGATACATATTGAGCATTTAACCAGCTTAGTATTGAAATGTTTTAATATAATTAAAACACTTAAGAAATTAGACAGTATTAGTTAGTATAATATTAGATGCTAAAGTTTTGAGAGCAGTATATGTTTATTTCTCACTTTAAATTCTATTATTTCATATGGCATAATATATTAATATGGACATATGGTATAAGTATATGGGGAAGTATTTTTAAAACTAACCTTACATCATTAAACACAACTATTAACTCCTCAATAAAATATATAAAAAGCCATATCTCACTCCAACTATCGTAATATATAAAATATTTAATGTTAATAATTTAGAAATACTTCATAGAAATCATTTACTTTTATTATTATATAAATATAAACATTTTATTAATAAACTAGTACACAATTTTAGTACTGGATTAAACGACAAAAGTAATGTAAATTTGCCTGCATGTATGTAAAAAATTTAGGAACAAAAATTGATATGATGTTACACTTATCACTTAAATACGAGTACTAATTTGTTCACGTATTAAGAATATTAATATTGATTCATATTGTCAACATTTACTTAATTAAAGAATAAAGATGTACAAAAAAAATTTCAATTAATTCCCTACATAAATAGCAGAAAAATTCATTAATATATAGTTTACTTGTTAGTTCAGAGATTCCCAACCAGGGTGCCGCGAAATTTTTTTAGGGTGCCGCGAAATTATTTGAAATATTTTTTTAGAAAAAACAATTTCATTAAAAATATAGTATTGTGAGTAATAAAACGGACTATAATAATATAAAACCTATCGTGTTTCATATATTTTGTAGAAATATTACGATGTTCGACCTATAACTATTTTTGATTATAATTATGCACTAATAAATAGAACCGAAGTACTCTATAGTATAGAGCATAGGGTGCCTCCGGATTTTTAGAAAATGTCCAAGGGTGCCGCGAGTCAAAAAAGGTTGGGAACCTCTGTGTTAGTTGTTATTATTGTTTCTTTTTTTTTATATATATATATATTTATTATATTATCAAGACTCGCCCAACTTAAAATAAACATACCTATTAAGAGATTGGGTCAAAAAGTACTTTGTTAAAATTCTAAATGTATATTAATGATTCTGAAATAAAGTTATTATTATTTTATTTATTATTTATATATTATTAAATAATTAATAAAATAATTTATCACAATAGTTTTGTTAAAAAATAGTTCAACCTCTAAATTCAATACATCTATCACAATGACGAAGTATATTTTCACTATACAAATTTTATTCATAAATTATTATTCTGCTGGCCAAATTTTAAGTCGGTTATAAATTATCGTTTAGATTACGTCTTAATAAGCAAGATAAGAGTATCGGATAGATAACGATTTTTGATATTGTGGCCAAAAGTCATAATTGTCACCCATAACATTTACTATTTAGTATAATATTATATTATAGTGATTAGTGGGCAGTGGCACTCGTTCGTTGGTTTATGTTATTGTTCATTTTTTTGTATTATATGATAATTATTAATCATGCTTCAGTGGCGTAGCCAGGATTTTTTTTAGAGGAGAGTTTTTTTAGTAATAAAATAAAATAAATCTATAACCGTGTTGAAATAATAAAATAATTGAATGATAATGATTATTATCACCAGTGCAGTCGATAACGTGAATACGGCATAACAAAATACATTTCACCACGAATAAATGATTGTATTTCTATATTATAAACATTATATTTTTGAGAAAAATACGGCCGAAGTTTCAACACCCTAAACCCCCCTGGCTACGCCACTGTCATGCTTTGACGTATGAGTATACACATTACGAATATTATTATTTGCGTCGAACTTAAATAGTACAGATATTATTTAAACAGTTGATTTGGTATTTGTTCAAAAAAAATCAGTAAAAAATACAAATATCATTTTTAAAATTTTTAATATCTATACTGTAGTATAAATGTATAATTAAAACAAATGTATTATAAAAGTCTAAAAAAATCTATTTTATATATTCTTTTAAAGTATTTAGACATTTTAGACTGTGCATTCATTTTTCTTTGAAAATTCGTTAAAAGCAACTCGGTATGAATTATGGTATATAAAAAAAAAATGTTAATCGTCAACCAGGAAATGATACAAAACGTTCGCTTACCTTTTCGCCGGCTAGTTATCCTATGTATTATTATAGTATTGTATTGGGGTATTATTATTTTTCGACTTTGATTTTTTGAATCACTTGTACGGGTTTTTTGTAGGCACTATCGCGGTCGAGTAGTATAGTAATATAATAGTATGACCGATGATTGTCGTTATACGCACTCCAGATCGTACTGGCGAGTCTGGCGTGTGCGCGGGTCAATCGTCAGAATGTCCAAAAGAAAATGTAAGAAGAAATAATGGGGAAAAAAAAAACAAGAGTCTATCTCGGTATTATTATTGAGTCGTTCACCTTGATTGTTGATCAAACCAGGAAATTGTCGCGCGAGCGGATTGGAACGAGACGGTTTGCGCTCATATATAATATAATATATACTTTATATCTATATAGTATACATATATTATAATAAATAATAATGCACACCAACACTGTACACACACACACACACACACACACACACACACACACACACACACACAACTAAACGGCAATAAAATAATAAAACGAATTATTAAATCATGTAATAATACACGGATGTATACCTACGCCTACGTGTATAATGTATAACGCGCGATCTATATGCCTATCTGCCGATAATTAGGTAGGTACTATGATTTCGTCAGTTGTACTTGCACACACAAGCCTAAGAATAATATTACGATATTTTAATGGTGTTGTGTGCATCATCATCGTGACGATGACCCACTGCGGACGCCCGCGTAATATTATCATAATAGTAATAAATATATCATCATCGCAGTGCGATCATTATACCAAACCACCCGCGTTTAAGGCGATTCCGTTTAACCTTCGCGTCACGTGTTTTCTAGCGTATCATTTCCGATGTACACACATACGCAATTTGTACACACGCGGCCGAGCGTTCGGCTATACTAACTATATGTGCGCGTATTATTGTAATGCTTATTAGTTATTACTTACCGCCGCAGTATAGTTGTGCGGGAAAATCGCCTACAGTCACGGACTTCGCACACGTATTATTATTAAACAGCAATTATATTATTATTATTATTATTGTACCGCGATTGAGACGCTACGAAACGATGTGGCGAAAACCGCGCATCGCGTTAGCTGCCGATAATAATATTATTATTATTATACTGTGCACTCATCGTTGGTTTCGATTAGGTATTATGCACGTACACGTCGGATCGTCGGATCGATAAACACACACCTACCTATAATATTAAACTTGGTATAATAGTTAAATAGTATCTTCAGCGAGACAGCGACGATGTGTTGTTCCGTGCGCGCGTGAAATCGTATCGCATCTCGATATACATAATATCATTGCAGTATGATATTATATATTATATAAAACTGCTATACTATTATAGCGTTATAATAGTATAGTATATATAATATCATAATACAGCAGGGCTGGGCAGTAACTATAATACCACGTGTAATTGTATCTTGTATTTTAGTTACTTTTTCGCGGAATAATTTGCAATTACGAGATACTTTAATATTATGGATATTTTTAATTTGAACTTAAAAATTTGTGTGCGCATAATAATATTATGTCTCCTGCACCATCATTATGATGTTTATTTGATCATCACTTTGAAACACATGGATTTATAAAAAGAAATTCAGTCTGTCAAATTTGATATTAAATAATGTATTTTAAAATTATTTTAATTTTATAAAAATTGTACTGTCCATTATCTACATTAGAGTTTAGACTGTAGTTAAATTTCATCATTTTTTTTTAAATTACCAACCAGATTTTATATGAATACAACTGTTACATATAAATTACCTATTTTATAAACCCCACTTTTTTTATAATTTGTAATTTTTAAATTATTTTGTCATTTAAATACCTGATAAAATAATTTTTTTAAAGAATATTTGATAGAATTCATATCTCTTATTATATAACTTGTTTACATAATAAAAGAACATTTGTAACATTTTTTTGAAGTAACTTGTATAAATATATTATCTTAGAGGAACTTGTAGTTTATATATTATTACAATTTATTGAAAACTTGCCCAGCCTTACATATTAGTGTGATACTATACTTCGACTTTAATTTGATTAAATTCCGTATAATATATGTATATGTCTGTAGTATATGTAATATACTAATATGTATATATTGTAACACTATATAACACTATATACTGTACTGTTTACGTCTATTTGTATTGTTATTGTTGTTGTTACTTGTAGGCAATGTGTCCCTATCTGACAATTGAAATTATTATGTATATAATTGATATATGCGTAGGTGTGTTTTTCTATATTATTATGTTCACGCTCTGATTATTGATTACCGACTATAACTAAAGTTGGTTTTGTTGTTGTCAATTTTTTAGATTTTATTAATTCAGTTGCAGACCACAGTGTTGTTATTCACCCCGGAAATCAAGAGAATAATACCTATTTATAGCAGTTAGCGTTTATACGGAGTGATCCATGACATCAATATAAAATATTTATTATTTCAGAAAATTTTCGTGATTTAGTCGTATTTTGTCAAAATTCTAACTGTGAACGATTGAAAAAATCATCTTGACTTACATTTTTTTAATATTTTTCTATTGGCGAAAAAAAAACTTACGAAAAACTTTAAATTAAATTTCTAAACTTTTTAACTCGGCGGAATTTATTTATAAAAAAAAAATTTCATTAAAAATGTCTAAAAATATCTCAATAAGTCAAAATATCTATAAAAATTATTTAGTGTATAATGATTATATATAATATATTAATATTAATATTTGTTGAAAATATCAAAATCTATACAGATCTGTTTCTAGTAAAAAATTGGATATATTTGGTACTTTTAGGAGGTTAAAATTAATATTCTCGGTTTTTTCAAAATTATTAGGAGAAATAAATAAACAAAGTACGTGAGCAAATAGGTAACTAGTCTACTGTATTTACCAAATGTACCTCGTCATTGAGTAAGTCATTGTAGTGAATGTGTTAAATTTTAATTCAATAATAAAATGTTACTATATATTTTTTGATATTACCATTGAAATAATTGTTATTACTTATTACTAATAGGTTATTCCTTGGGATGAATTAATTTTGACTCATAAATAGTAATCATAGTATTAACTGTATTGTCAATTATTATAATATTATTTATTATACCATATTTTATAAATAATAAATAGCGTGAATGGTGATTACCTACCACACCTAGGGCTCGTAGGCAATATAATTAAAAATAAATCTTAATATATTGAAAATGTCATTGCGTATAGTAAAATATGATGGGTAAAAGTTTATGTACCTATGAATATTATTTTTGAATTACCACTAAAAAACTAGTTGTTATTCTTCGTAAAAGTTAAACTTCTAACACTCATAAAAATTGTGATTAGATATGTTTTTTCGATATTTTTAACTTTAGTAAGTACGACTCACGAAGAACGTTGTATTCAATTTTCAAATTGTATCTAAAAACAAACATTTAAATATATTTGTATATACTCGTATATAAAGAAAAAGTAAATTTGAAAATTTAAAGTATAGGAAGTAAACTTTCAAATATTTATAAATTAGTACAAAAAGAGCCAGAATATTTTTAAAACCATGTCATAATGTTCATATGTATTTAATGTTTATATGAGTATCAAAAAAAAATTTACCAAGTCTCTATAATAATTTATTTTTGATTTTTGAACTACAAAAAAAAAAGCGGGTAAGTGAGTATCGCTCTGCTGTACATTAGGGGGTGGGGTGGACCTCGGACTAGGGTAGGTTAAATTTGAATGCAATAATAGGTATCATTGTATACGAAAAACGATTCTGAACGGAGATGATTTGTCAGTCTAGGATATGTTAATATATTATATTCAAATATTGTCATATATTCTATTTTGAAACAAATTCAAACATTTAAGTAAAAGTTTTAAGATCTTACGTTTGATAATTTTTTAAAAATAACAAAAATCGAAAATTATTTATTAGTAAAACGTTATTTTACACGTGTATTTTTGATTTCAAATTAAAATTAAAACTTTAAACACTCGTAAAATTTTTTAAATTTAATGAACATCAAACTTTTTTATAATTATTCTAAGCTTAACTTATGGACAGCATAGTATTAAATTTTCAATTCTTAGTTTTTGATAGAAAAATATTTATAAATTTTTAACTACCAAATAGTGAAAAATATTCATGATTTTGACGAATTTTTGTCAATATTTGAACTTCAAATGCTAATAAAAAAAAATTGTGCATATGTATTTTTATAATTTTTGAATGAGAGTTAGACCAAGTTATGCAGACCCTTCAATTAAATTTTCAAGTAATTTGTCCCAGCTAAATTTTTTTTATCAACATTTATAAAAAAAAAATAAAAAAAAATTGAAAATTTCAATTGTCTATAAATAGCTCAAAAAAAGTCTAAATGTTTTGAAAATCAAATCACGTAAAGAAAATGGCAATCTAAATAACTGGTAAAATTTTCAAGTATTTACGACTTATACTATTTGAATAACAACAAATATTAAAAATCGTTCGAGGCTAAACCGTTATTTAACGCGGTTTTGTAAAAATTTAAATTTCAATCACTCATAAAATTTTTTTGTTTTAGTCCGGTAGAGTTTTTTCTGCAGATAGTTGAAGAAAATTTTAAGGAGAACCTTGTACCAAATTTTCAAATCTTAGTTATAAAAGAAAAAATTTTTATGATTTTTTAACCACAAAATTACTTGCCAATTTTCGCAATTTTGACATATTTCGTATAAATTCGAACTTTAAGCACTTATAAAAAAAAATTGTGACTAACGATTTCGGATTTTTTTTTATAACTTTAAGAACAACTTATAAGAAACCTTGTATTAAATTTTCAAGATTTTCTGACCATAAAAAAAAAAATTAAAAATTTCAATTGTCTATAAATAGCTCTATAAATTCTTTGAAAATTTAACTGTGTATGGACAACGCTAATATAAATGTTTTGTGAAAATTTCAAGTGAATACATCGATTAGTTTTTGAGTTATAGCAAAATAAATAATTCGATTTTGTCGAAAACTGGTTTTGCGTAAAAATTCCCGTTTTTCTGTAATTTTTTTTTTGTTTTTCTCGATTTTTTTGAAAACTGTTGGAAAATGTTTACTTTTCACCTCTATAATGCACCAAGGATATCCACTTTGCCATCGGAAACCACCCCCAAAGTTTGAAATCGAAGCATTATTTCGACTAGTTATGCTGTACACAGACACAAAAAAAAAAAAAAAAAAAAAAAACACACATCATTGTAAAATCAATACATTCATCACTCCGTTCAGAATCTAAAAGAAAAAATTAATTGATTTTGTTAAAAACTAGTTTTGCATAAAATTGTCTATTTTTTGCAAAATAGATTGTAAATTATAATTATTATAAATTATAAAGTATAAGATGTGTAGGTAATATGATTAAAAATTATTTTCATATAACATTTCACAACGTCAATTTAACCATACGTATCGGATACTTATTAATTAGTAATTAATAACTATTAATGATGCTAAATATAAAATAAATCATAAATTTAAATCAATTAAATAAAATATATATTATAATAGGCAAATGGTAGGGTTTATTGGCTTATAGATACATTTAATATGAACTGGTTTATCGTATGAATCATTGGAATCGTCCAAGGTTCGATCATTTTTGCACTAAATCCAGTTTAGCATGTTTAAAGTAGAAATAAAATGTTCAATTGGTTCAAACTTCCTGTGTCTTACCTCATTTATTACTTGTGTCTTCGGTATTTTTATTTCAGAGTACGACCTCCTATCTAAAGAAATGGAGGTGGATACCATCTTCAACAGTCTCGAATCACGTGTGCTATTCAGGAAATGGATAACTTTTTTGACTGGCATCACCAACCAGTAGCGCATCAATTTACTGTCATACAGCTATCTAAATGTAAAAATACAAGTCTTAAGCAAAAATGTATAAACTACTTATTTACACTTTAGAAAAAATTATGTATTGTTTGTTTTATATTAATTATTAATAAACACATTCAAATATTCAGTATTCAGTATATAATTAATGATTATATGAATAAACATAAAACGAAGGTCACTAAAATATTTTATTTTAGATTTTGAACCAAGCGATTAATATATTAGTTTACTTACAATGATATGGGTGCTTTTTTCTTATTCGGTTTGAAAATTTGATGTAATTAGAAATGTCGAGTGGTCAAAAGTAAAAATTCCCGATTCATTTAGGAGGGGAGAAGCAATAAGTAACTGTTTTGTTATAATATAGTATAGTAGATGTCGATGATACTTACTGTACCTTTTTATTGATGTATAGGTCACTGTAATGTATATTGTATATGTATTAAATTTGAATTGAATGATAAATCATTGCATACGAAAAACAATTCTAAGCAAAGTCTTATTTTATACCAAGTATATTTTACGATACATTTACGTATGTTGCTATTAGTAATACAGTAGGTTGTATTAATTGATGTCAAACTATTGAATTTGAAAATATCACTGTTATGAATATAAAATATAAATAAATACATTACAAGTTTCAAGTACCATGCTCGTGGACATTGTTTTTTAATTAAAAATAAAAATTACTAAAATGTATTCATTCATTTATTCAATTAATTAATTAATTATCTAATTTCGTTCAAATTTGAATTTAAAATGTCTGTAAAAAAAAAAAAAATGATGATTTTGTATTTCTTAATTTTTTTGACTTCAGTATAAATTATACCTTGTATAGAATTTTGAACCTTAAGTTAATTTTTATTGAAAAATGTACACATTTTGAATTACAAAATTAATTGCAAATTTTCGTGATTTTGATGAATTTAGTCAATATTTGAATTTTAAATAATTATTAAAGAAATCATACACTCATATATAGGTATCTATGTATTTAATATTTTTAAACAGCTTTAATAATAACGTAAGAGGTTAAATTTTCAAAAATTTTGACTCAGCGAAAATTATATTAAAATTTATGGAAAATAACTAAAAAGAGTTATAATAATTAAAAAATTATACCACGTGTAAGATAATATGAAAATTTTAATTAGGTATTTATAGTTCTTTTTTTTTTAATTAAAACAAAAAATAAAATCGATTTTGTTGGCTAGGTACTTACTAGTTATGCGTGAAAATTCTTATTTTTCTTTAATTTCCTTAGTTATTTTGAAAAGAACTGGTATTTTTTCATTTTTAATTAGAAATCACTTTCAAAGTTGAAAATGGAAGCATTTTTACTGCCCAATTAAGTACAAACAACAAAACACATTGGAAAATCAATATATTATTTATCACTTCGCTCAGAATCTAAAACTATATAATTCAACTATAGACAATATATATAGTGTACGATTTTTGTTTTTAATATAAATATTTATTGAATTCTAGTGTCTACTTTTTTATATAACAATTATTGATTACATGGTTGGTTATAACAATTAATTAATGTACTACATTGATATTTTAAAAAAAAATTGTACTGAAAATGAAATAAGAAATGTGTTCGTGACTGTCATGTTTATTAAATATGCAATATCGTGGTATAAAAAAAGTCCGGAAATATGAAAATGCAATGTACTTAGAGTTGTATTCAAGGTCTGAGTCGATATGTTTTAAATTTTTAAACTTTATAAAGTTACCGAAACCTGTAAAATCATGGTCAATGCTAATAAGTAAACAAGTGTGAATGGAATAGACATATAGGTATGGTAGATACATAGAATTTAGAATTATTTGATATGGCTCTAATCATTATTTATTGTATTGCATGCAGTGTATATATGCTATTTGCTGTATTTACCGGAAATAATTTTAATAATTTTAAATCTGCTTAATGATTATGATTTACGAATAATTTATACATGACGACATGTATTAAATAGCTACAATTATTTATAATTGCCTATATCTAGATTAGTTTAATCTGTAAATAATATTAAAAATCCACAACTAAATCGAAGTTACTATTTTGTATGTATTTTTGTGCATTATCTAGTTTTTATGATATTATATAAATAAATTATGAAATTTAAACAATAAATAGCTTTATTTACATATTATTTATAATATGGATATATATTTTTTTACAGATTATAAAATAAGGGCGTTTAGAACCTTAATTATAACAAATAAATTGATAATTAAAATTTGGTTTAATTTACGTGTTATAGGACGTATTAGTTACACGTTTTAATAATAATTGTTATCTCGGGATCAATTTCACTTTTCGTAAAATAAAGTATTAATATTATTATCAAATGTAAACACATTTATGTTTATCGTTGTAATGATAAATTTCGTCGCCAAACACGTTTGTTTACCTATATTATGAGGTACCCAACTAATATTTGCCAGTCATTAATAATACTATATTGATGTATGTTAAAAATTTAAAATTATTAATGTTTAATATTTATCAGCACTCAATTTATTTTATAACTAACTAATCTTGTGGAAAATGAAACGTGTGAACTATTAATTAATAAAATTTTACTTAGTTGAGTTAAAAACAGGTACATTTTAAAAGTAATATAGAAATATAATATAAATTAAAAATACAAGTTCATAATTCGAATAATCAAACACAACTTGTGCGCAGTTTCTGTGTATAATTAAATGTAGCCATGTAGGTATAGTACATAAACAGTTATTTGTATATTAAAGAACAATTCAGTATAGCTATAGTAAAAAAATGTTTTTCTTTTTCGTATGTATAAATTGTTACAATAACAATCATGATCAAAATTGTCGTTAAACTTTAATCGTGTTATGAATACGAATATATAAACTGTTCCTAAGTTCCTAATAGGTTAGGTAATAATAATTATTACTTACCCTCTCAAAGTCACCTCAAAAATCGTGTTTAAATAATTCCCACGTATAGGTAATCGAACTAAAGTATTTTAAACTATTCATTAAGCACGCACGATTTTAATTTGTAGTTTTAATACTTCACGTTTAACAAATGAACATTTTTCACACATTTTATAATAAATATTTGTACTCGATTTGTACATTGTACTGAGATCATTATTGTTGTCAACATTGAATATAAATATAGTCCGAATTAATTTGAAACTTTATACTAATGCCAGACTAAAAGCAACGATTGTTACAGAACTTCGTCAATGTCAAGAGAAACGATATATATATATATTTTTTTTATGTACAACATTATAATATAATATTTAATAATTTAACATTATGTATTATAATATTATTTACGTTGAGAACGGACAATCGGAACAACAGGCTAGTAGCTCGAACGCAACTAACCTAATCGTAGTCGCCAATGTGCCAATGACCTTGGTAAGTACACGAGAATACGAGATACGACAAGTGAGATACGAACAAAAGGAAAACAGACATAGTTAAAAACTGGTATTCCTTCCTGTTATTTATTTTTATTTAAATTACCATATTCAATATTACTCACATTTACAGCTGGCATGTACTGATCCATTAAAGCGCAGTATACAATTGAATATATAAGTAGAAGAAAGTAAAAAAAAAAAAATCAAACCGAATAATATATATCTATATTATATTTCATGAAGAAAAATGATTAGAGTTTATTCTATAAAAAATATTGATATTCGGTAACTACATAATATAAATATATGCTTATGATTTAGTTATGTATCTATATCATTACTTATCAGTTATCAGTAATTATAGGCTATAGTGTAGGAAAAAAGGCTCAATTAAATTGTATTATAAAAATGTACATGAATCGTCGTAGCGTAAACATCATCGTTTGCCTAAACTGCAAAGGTCGTAAGTCCAAAATGGTAAATTTTACACGAAAAAAAAACATTTTGTATATTTATATTAGTTAGATATTTTTATTTTATTTTCTTTAATTTAAGTACCTAATTATTATGTTTTTGACATCTATTATAAGTAAACCATAATAGTTTTCTGTGTTATTAATAATATAATTTTTAAAAATTTGTTTTTATTTGATACGATATATAGGCAGAACACAACTTTCATTATAACAATAGTTAATAAAAAATAATAGTCAAGAATACCTTTGGTATTATTTTTTTTAATTATCACTTATCAGAATAAATAACCTGCCTCATTAAATGTCACAATTAATTACAATATTATGAATATACAATAAAAACAACATTAGCTATCACAATAGCTCGTAAAAAAAAAACAGTAACAATAACGATAATCTTTTGTTTCACTATTTGAACAAATAACTATTTGGATTAACAACTCTTTAAATAATGCAATAAACAAATTACAATTTAATGAATATAAAAAATTAGTACAAAATATTTTTGCGACAAAATATTTTCCAATATTTTACGCGCCTCCTATTATTAGTCTCTAAAAATAATTATAATTTTAGTTAAAAATAACTTTAGTTATATTTGTTTGTTCTACGAGTAAATACTTAACTTTTAAGCAAATGTTCTGGTATAAAATAAGCTTTTATATTATTCACAAAAAGATAATTAAAAAATAATATTTAGCTGCAATTATTTTTCAGTGTAAAATAAATAGCATTGTGGACATTGTTTAAAATCATATAAAAAAGAATGATAGACTTTTTCCATAGATATTTTTAATTGTTAAAAATATCCATACTTTTATTTTTTATGATTATTGTTTGTATAAACCTTCAAAGTTAACTTCACTTTGTTTACTGTTCTTTAGTAGAGGGAATAGGTACTCACCAATCGCCAAATTTGAAAATTTTAATTTATAAATTTTGTTTGTATGGTTCATACATTAATGTTTTTGTTTTTAAATTACTTAATATAGTTTAGTGGATCATCCATTTTATATACCCAGAGTGAATAGATTTTCAATATTTTACTGAAGATAATAATGATTTATATAAACTATGTGTTACTTATATATGATAAAGCATAGGTTTTTTTTAAGTGAAAGCGCTTTTGCATATAGATACACGATACATTCTATAAATACATTATTTTATGCCTAATATTGTTCACTAAATAATTGAATACATACCGTCAACCGCCATTTGAGTGTAACCACTTAGAAGAAATTTTTGTACAATTGTGACACCAGATAAAATTGATAAAATCAACAAACCGCTTGTTAATGTTGAAATGCGATTTTGGTACGTGCATCCATCACTAAATACGTAGTATAATATTAAGTAGGTTTTCTTTTGCTACTTCAATAACAAATTGTGTCATGTTATGTAATCTTTACTGGGTGCTGCACAGTATTTTTTTCTGTCTGATTCGATCTTTTGAAAATAATTTCACTAAGACGTATCGGTAATAATATTAACCGATGGTTACTATCTACCTATTATTATTTTAAATCATTGTTCGAGAAGTTTCAAAAAAATATATATTGTAATTATTAAAATGAACTATAAACATGTTGCAATAATCTGTGTTAAATTATGTATGTACAGCCATAATGATAATATTCATTTTTTTTATAACGTTGTATTTATTTTTGCGTTTTACGCGAAACGTGATTGTACTTGTAAGTATACACACATATAATATATATGACGTAGGTATACAAATACATGATGTATAATTATAATAGCACGTACGACTTACCGTAATTATTTAAATAGAAAACCATACATTACATAATTATAATAATTTATTATGATATTATTGTATCATTGTAATATCAAAATATCATTGATAAATATATAATAACGTTACGCATTAAACACAAGTATTCCCCAAAGAAAATTGGCACTTAGGCCATATGTCTTTGTGCATCACTATTGTTATAACTTATAATGTTGACAGTTTTTAATCGATTTTTGGGTTTTGTGTCATATATACGCATCACCTATACAATTATCTTACATAATTAATTGTGCACTTAACAATATAACCAGAAATCCACGAAAGCACAACTGTCATTCAGTTTCAGCTCGAAATTTGACGATTGAATTACTCAATTTTCAAATATTATATAAGTATATTTCTGTTTTAAAAATATATAAATTATATATACTTATATTATGAAAAAATTAATTAACTCAAGTGTGTACAGTGTACGTTTGGAATCACGACCAATCTAATTAATATATATCTGAATTATAACAATTATATTGAATATTAATAATAAAATATTATGTATGATAAACGTAAAAGTTAAAAATCATACTTTATTTAAAAATAAATTACAAACTCAGAAATACTAAACATAATATGTTATATGTATAAAGATTATAGAACTTCAAAGATAAAAAAACCACTGCAGATTTCGATAAAATATCCGTGAGACTTTTAAAGTATATTTATTCTTATTATTGATAATTTATTTGTAATTTATAAGATAAATTTTTGCAAGGCTTGGCATTAACGAGTTAATAAGTTAAAAGTTAAGTTAATTTTAACTTATTAACTTAACTTACTAGTTCGCTGTTTTAATTAACTTAACTTTAACTTAACTCATTTATATCTACGTTAACTTAAAATCAACTTCTACTTTTTAATATTACCAATTAAGTTAATTTTAATACTTTGAATAAACCAGCAGCAAAGTACAAATCTTACATATAAATAAATATATTTCTATATTATATTATATTATTTATATTTATATACAAATATAATATTTGTAATATTTAAAAAATAAAAGTTATAAGTAAAAAATATAGTTACTAGTTTTTTTTTATACCTCATCTTTAAATGTTTGAGTTATTTATTTTTGAATTGTAAAGGTTAAACAATAAAGTAAGCACATTTAAACTAAAATGTAAATCAACCCAGACTCCAGAGTGAAATATAAATATTAAATAGAGTGATAAAATGATACAGCCCTACAACAGTTTTTAAATTATATACATCATATTAATATATATTATTAATATTAGTATATTACATTATTAGTTATTACCTACTATACAAGTGATTTTCACTTATTTTAAAACCTTTTCAATTAATTTTTTTTTTATTATTAACTTAACTTATTAATTGAAGTTAAGTTAACAATAATTTGTTCATATTTTTTTAATAAATTCAAATTTTTAATTTTTTTTTATCAGCGCATGCGCAGTAAAATAAAAATTTCTTAAATAGCAACCACTATTTTGGAGACCGGATTTCGATTTCTTTATTTTTTCTGAACAACTTTGATCTTTACAGTTTGTTGATATCTTCAAAATTGCCATTTTTATGACGGTCGGAAGTTTTAAAATAGTTAATTCGTAAAGATCGCATTTTTCAACGGTCTATTTTAATTTATAGGTATTATTATAACAATTTACTTAAATTATTTTATTTAATAAATTGTTATAATAATACCTATAAATACCTATAAATTAAGATAGACCGTTGAAAAATGCGATATTTTCGAATTAATTATTTTAAAACTTCCGACCATCATAAAAATGGCAATTTTGAAGATATCAACAAACTGTAAAGATCAAAGTTGTTCAGAAAAAATAAAGAAATCGAAATCCGGTCTCCAAAATAGTGGTTGCTATTTAAGAAATTTTTATTTTACTGCGCATGCGCTGATAAAAAAAAATTAAAAATTTGAATTTATTAAAAAAATATGTATTTATTAGTCCTATATGCAGTATAAAAACCCCGAATCAAATTCAAGGTCACACGATCGAAATATTTCCTGTTACCTTTAAAATTGAACACACGGTATATATGTATACAGTAAAACCTCGATAAAACGGAATAGCTTAGGACCATGCAATTTTTCCGTGTTAACAGAGTTTCCGTTTTGACGAGGTTCAAAAACATGAAATTTGAAAAAAAACCAAAGAAATTTTCCGTATTACCGGGGATTCCGTTTTACCGAAGTTCCGTCTTATCGAGGTTTTACTGGTTTTATATATAATATTATATACATTTTAGCATGTAAGTTACCAAACATAGTTGTAAAAATTTACTAAGTTAATATTATAATATGTACCATGTACCATGTAGTTTTTTAACGGTATTGTAGCATAACTAGCAATGTGTCATGCTGCTGTTATAGAGTTCGGTAAGTGTGCGTACTTATGTGTGTGTAAGGGTGGACGGTTATTATACGGACTTCCGTGAGATATAATACTATATTAATATGTAACAAAAGTGTTTCTGACCATAAATTCTGTTAAAATTGTCTTGTAACCGTTTGATAACTTTAAGAATAAACAACGCCGGGTATTGTTAATACTAAATTATGGTCAATGATGAGGTTTTAAAGGACTGGATGCAAAACGATAAACATACGACATTGTACCCCACACATCAAGTAAACAATATTGCCCAAATTTAATTTTAAGTTTAGTCATAAGTTATGACTCATAACTCATGAGCTTAGAGTTTAAATATAAAAGTACCACGTTATAAAACTTAGCTCATTTCACATAATACGATGATAATATATAATAATAATTTTATATTATTTTATTTTTAAAGTAAAAACAAATTCGCATATTAATGATAAATAAAAGGTATAGATAGATATAATAAAGTAGATAGATCATGTGCGTGTATAATACACTATATTGGCATTGAATTCGATTGGACACTATAGAATCTATAGATACAATAATAAAATACAATATCTTTATGTATTATAATATGTTATTGTTAAAGTATATGAAATGGTGTTTTTCATAACATATCTAATTTAACTGGATATTTAATAAATTCTCCGTGTTTGTCAAATAAGGTTATTGTGTACAAAATTATTATATTTTATTACGATTTACGACTTATTTTTACAAATATTAATCAGCACGTGTTATTTTCATTTTTTTAATCGTCTTGAAATAATAAAAAAGGTATTTTACGTGTCATATAAACGGTTATTAAATTAATTAAATGTTAAAAACCTTGTCAAAAAGTTAAACCTAGATATTTTTTTAAAAACTGTTGTAAGTATTTTTTTAAACTATTTATGTATATTTTATTTTTTTTACGCAACTAATTTATTTATTTTACAACAATATGTCAATATGTGTGTTGTGTGTTATACTAAAAAGTAAAAACTAACTTCAATATATTTTACGATAGGAAAATAAATCAAAGAATTTAGTTAATACTTAAGAGAATCAAAAATAAAAATTTCCAACTTATTTATTAACTGGGAAAAACAAAAAAAAAAAAATACAAAATACAAAATAGGGAAAACATGAATTGCACAAAATCAGTTAACTTTTTATTTTTTTGTTATTCAAAAATAAATTACAGTAGACGATATTTTTACTAAATATTTTTATTAAAACTTTCTTTACATGGTACAAATTTAAAAATATTTCTACTCACTTTTAGTTATTTATAAAAACTTAATTATGGTTAAACAACAAAATTCTTTTTTTTTTTTTTTTAATGTAGTTAATTCAAAAATTATCAAGTATAATAAAAACCATTTTTATTTACTACATTTACATATTTACGACATTTTTAAAGTATTCAAATAATTTTATCGTATTTAAAATGTTAGAAATTCATTTTTAAGTAATTTTAGTAAAATAGGTTTCAGAAATTAGGGTTTATTTTTATCAGATACCATTCTGATAAAAGATTCTGTAGTTCATTAATGTGTTGTTTTTTTTTTAAATAGTTTACATTAAAAAGTATAATTTATAATGATAATTATTTGTGTATGAATTTATTATTTATTGATTTTATGTAGAAGTGATAAAACTCAAGAAACTGCTTGATTTAGGAGTGCAATCAACGGATTGACAAGTAACGTAAGTTTAGTAAAGGTCTGCATAATAGGCGGAAATCCATAGAAAAAGTTGGGCGGGCTACGATTTTTTCATAAACCAAAGCTGTGAGGGGCTACGCCTCCCAAACCTCCTCATAAATAATTCTAAACAAATTTGGAATTTAACATTGGAAAAAATTTTATTGAACAACTGAACAAAAATATGAAATTATTGTCAAATTATTTTTTTTATATTTGAAATTTAATAATACAATATATTAATATTATTATAATTTTTATAATTAATTCACTACAAGAAGATATAGTTCTGAAAATCTCCACAGCACTTTTCCTAGACAACGTGAACCTAACAAGAACCCAAATAACAAAATCCGTTCTCCAGTTTCGGTAATTTACCACGCTAAATGAAAATCTAACAAAAAACAACTATTTTTTAACTGTGAAAAATTATTATAGGTACACTGTATTTCCAAATTAATATAATTTTATAATATATTATATTGTTTTATTCGACAGACGATAAAACAAATCACTATAGGACAGTGTTCCAACTTATAATTTTAATTTTCGTATAAAATATTGTGTAAAATATTATACAAACAATTGTATTATATAAATAAATTATTATGTGTTATATTCCTTGTTTTTTAAGAATATAATATATGAAAATAAAACTACAAAATGTTTATGTTTGCAAGAATGTTTGACGGGGCTAGGTGGGCTTAACCCCCCCTATTTCCGCCAGTGTAGGCAGATTTAGTTTAATGAAACTTAAAAAAAATTTCAAGTTACAAATAATTCTTAATTTTTATTTAAAACAGAATCAGGATAGTTCAGATTGGAGTAAAATGAAAGGTTTTTTTAACTGATCTGTCCTGTTAAATTATCATCTGTTTAATTATCCGTATACGGATATATTGTCATTTTTGAGTGAATAGCTCGAACCTCGAACCGAAATCATTGATTGAAATATTTTTTTAGTAGGATTATTTAGGCGAGCTGCCTGTATAGTTATAGTACTTCTTTTATTAACAGCGTTATTATTATTTTACTATTTTAACGATGGATTGGAGACTACAGTATAATTATCTCGTGGGCAAAGGTCGTATGTCGCTACTAATAGCAGTGTTTGCACGACGAATATATTGAATAAATGGTAGGACTTATTATTTTATAATGCGTAATAATTTGCATTATCATTTTGTAAAGAGACGTAGGTAGTTGGGTGCACTTACGTATTCAAAAATTATGTAATTATACGAGGTTGACGTTAGCCATTTTTTCGTAGTATATTTTGTCATATTCAGATACGAAAAGAAAATGAGATCACAGCAAGTAAATGGAGTGTTAATGTATACACCGTATATTATTGCGACGAAAAAATGCAAACTGTGACCACCCAAAAAATTAAAAAAAAATCAAAATATATAAAAATGATGTGTGAAGTTCATATTTTGACAAAATTAGATGTATAAACTGACAATAATAACTTTAATATTTTATAATAAATCAAAAATATTATTCGCAAGAAATTCTTTCATGTATAATTATTTCATGAACTGTAATTGTCTGTTTCTTTTGATTAGATGTCATATGCGCAAGTATTTAAATAATATATACAATTATTATTGTATGTTTAATTTAAAAATTACATTAAGGGGCCGCTATATTAGCATTTGTGTTCTCTGTCTATCACCCACATAATATAGGAACAAAGATACTCCGTATTTCCACGATTACGACTCTCTGGTTCTGTTTAGGGCAAAAGCACTTATTATATATTTTATAAAAAAGAGTATTTCCTGAGCATTGACTAGATAGATTTTTAATATTTATATTTTTTATAAATATAAAAGCATGTTTTAATTTAAAATAATTTTGATTATTTTTAACCATTAATAATTTGTTCAAAATTATAAATAGGTATTAAAAATCTATCCGGCTAATGCACAGGAAATACTTTTCTTCATAAAATATATAATAGGTATTTTTGCCCTAAACTGAACCAGAGAGTCGTAATCGTGGAAATACGGAGTATCTTTGTTCCTATATTATGTGGGTGATAGACAGAGAGCACAAATGCTAATATAGCGGCCTCTTAAAAAGGATATTTACCCGACTTAACACTTAACTTGTGTGCACCCATTTATGACTTGCAAAATTGATAATTAATAAAATAATCTGATAAAAATCTAACGTTATTTTTTAATGCCATAAATTCCGATTCAGTAGTATGAATTCGTGATAGTGTCATAACAAAAATCCTTGATTTTTTATAAAAAAAATTATGTTAATACAATAAAATAAAAAGTAGGTAACTACTCTGCTGTACAGTACGAGATATATCGATTGTATCTTGTCATTGAGTAGATTAATGTAATGGGTGTGATAAATCTCATGTCAATGATAAGTCATTGAATACGAAAAACGATTCTAAGCGGAGGCGGTCTTTCATCCTACTTAGATATATAGTATTAAGTGTATTTTACTATTATTTTATAATATATTTATATTTTCATTGTAATAATTTATTTTACGATTAGGTAGGAGTATGGTGTATAAATAGGAAATATCGTGAAAAAATTTAAATATTTTGAAAATGTCATTGTATATAGTTAAAATGTAATAATATATTATATAGGTACAATTTTAAAGTCCTCGAGGATATTTTTAATATTATTTTAATAACAACAAAATACCTAAAATCACAAATTTTCATTTCGATAAAAACCATATTGAAATTCCTATAAAAAAATGTTTCAGTATTTTTTTTTTTTTTAATATTTATGTTTCAGTAAGAACTACTTAAATACCTATTTATGGTTATGAGAAATTTTGCATCAACTTTTTAAGTTTCAATTATATATAAATTAAAAACTTTATACATTTTAACTACAAGATAATTCTATAATTTTGACGAATCAAATGTATTATCAAAATATATTATAAATATTAAAAAACGTATCTGTATTTTAATATTTTTAAATTGCTTAGAAAACAATTTATATCGGATATTGAATTAAACTTTCAAATCATTTTAAGGTGAATAATTTTTATAAGCATATAAAAAACAATATCCAAAACTTTAAATATATAGATACCAAAGAACATGTTAAATTAAATATTAAAACTAGTTTTTAAATACAACATAATTTGCAATATTTCGTGATTTTGATTAATTTCATACGGAAATACTTCAAATAATTATAAGAAAATTATTGAGAAGTCATACTCAAATTTTACACTTTTTAAAATCTTCGAGGAACCTTGTGTAAAATTTGTAATGTTTTCAAACTTGCCAAAACTTTTTTATTGATAATTATTAAAGAAAACAATTTCGTATTTCCAATATTCATAAATGGTAAAAAAAACAGTCTAAATATTAAATATTTTTAAATTATACCATGTATAGAAAATGCTAAAAATATAAATGATGAAAATTTCAAGTAAGTATAATTTTTCGTTTTTATATTACAATATTCCTTTTCCCCCTATTTTTTATTTTGGTTTTTCTCAATTTTTAATTAAAAATCTTTTACTTTTTATCTACAAAGTACCAAATTATTTTACTTTCTTATCAGAAAAGATATTGAAGTTAACAATAGTAGAAATTTTACTCTAAAAGGTGAAGAGGATGACTAATGATAGACAGAAAAAAGTACTAAAAAAAAAGCGGGTAAGTGAGTATCGCTCTGCTGTACATTAGGGGGTGGGATGGACCTCGGACTAGGGTAGGTTAAGTTTGAATGCAATGATAGGTATCATTGTATACGAAAAACGATTCTGAACGGAGATGATTTGTCAGTCTAGGATATGTTAATATATTATATTAAAATATTGTCATATATTCTATTTTGAAACAAATTCAAACATTTAAGTAAAAGTTTTAAGGTCTTACGTTTGATAATGTTTTAAAAATAACAAAAATCGAAAATTATTTATTAGTAAAACGTTATTTTACACGTGTATTTTTGATTTCAAATTAAAATTAAAACTTTAAACACTCGTAAAATTGTTTTAATTGAATAATCATCAAATTTTTTTATAATTATTCTAAGCTTAACTTATGGACAGCATAGTATTAAATTTTCAATTCTTAGCTTTTGATAGAAAAATATTTATAAATTTTTAACTACCAAATAGTGAAAAATATTCATGATTTTGACGAATTTTTGTCAATATTTGAACTTCAAATGCTAATAAAAAAAAATTGTGCCTATGTATTTTTATAATTTTTGAATGAGAGTTAGACCAAGTTATGTAGACCCTTCAATTAAATTTTCAAGTAATTTGTCTCAGCTAAATTTTTTTTATCAACATTTATAAAAAAAAAATAAAAAAAAATTGAAAATTTCAATTGTCTATAAATAGCTCAAAAAAAGTCAAAATATTTTGAAAATCAAATCACATAAAGAAAATGGCAATCTAAATAACTGGTAAAATTTTCAAGTATTTACGACTTATACTATTTGAATAACAACAAATATTAAAAATCGTTCGAGGCTAAACCGTTATTTAACGCGGTTTTGTAAAAATTTAAATTTCAATCACTCATAAAAATTTTTTGTTTTAGTCCGGTAGAGTTTTTTTTGCAGATAGTTGAAGAAAATTTTATGGAGAACCTTGTACCAAATTTTCAAATCTTAGTTATAAAAGAAAAAATTTTTACGATTTTTTAACGACAAAATTACTTGCCAATTTTCGCAATTTTGACATATTTCGTATAAATTCGAACTTTAAGCACTCATAAAAAAAAATTGTGACTAACGATTTCGGATTTTTTTTATAACTTTAAGAACAACTTATAAGAAACCTTGTATTAAATTTTCAAGATTTTCTGGCCGGCCAAAAAATTTTTATCGTTATTTTAAAAAAAAATACTTAAAAAAATTGAAAATTTCAACTGTCTATAAATAGCTCAAAAAAAGTCAAAATTCTTTGAAAATTTAACTGTGTATGGAGAACGCTAATTTAAACACTTGATGAAAATTTCAAGTGAATACATCGATTAGTTTTTGAGTTATAGCAAAATAAATAATTCGATTTTTTTGAAAACTGTTGGAAAATGTTTACTTTTCACCTCTATAATGCACCAAGGATATCCAATTTGCCATCGGAAACCATCCCCAAAGTTTGAAATTGAAGCATTATTTCGACTAGTTATGCTGTACACAGACACAAAAAAAAAAAAAAAAAAAACACACATCATTGTAAAATCAATACATTCATCACTCCGTTCAGAATCTAAAATATCTCACATTGTAAAATTAAAAGGTACATATTCTGGTGTAATGATTATATTGTATAATTTGTATTGCAATTTTTTTCTTTAATATGAATGCATAAAAATATATAATTATGTATGTATATTTGTTTTGAAAAAAAATAATGTCATTACTGATCAATAATTTTTTTTTTTTACAGAATTACCTATATGAAAATTGTATTACTATAAAAATATATTCATTTGAAAATAACTAATAGAATATACATTTATTATGCGTATTAAAATTTATAATGCTTAAGAAAAACATATAGGAAAATAATAATTTAGTTACGTAATCATTATATTAATGAGAGTATTATACAAGTTACTATAACTAACGTAAATAAAAATATATGGTAAATATGCGTTTATTCAATAATAATTAAGTTCTGTTATAGTCTAAAATCTAAATATATTTAAATCATGAAATTACTGATGTTTTCTAATTTAATACAATTAAGTATATAATACCTAATATTATATTATTATGTATAAACTTTTAAAACATTGGCAAATTATAATAATAAAATAACTCAATACCTACAGATTATGTAATGGCTTATTAAACATTGAGTTTATTTTACTTTAAGTAAACATAATTATTGTCATATTATAAATATATATATGTGAAATCTATATTTTAAGAAATCATGATTAGCGTAAAATCGTAAAAACAGTACAAATTATCTCGCCTTTGTTTTATTACCATTTGTGTGTATAGTTTACGAAAATTCATCTCAGTTAACATCTTGAGTAATTATAGTATTATAGGTATATTAGTAGATAACATATAATATAATGTATAGTGATGTATACTGTTGTATAATAACATAGATAGTACGCATCATTTTTGATTTAACGCTCATATTATAATCATCTTATGCTAACTTACAAGCAGTCTATTAACTTAACGTTCGCAAATCATGATTTACTAGTCAGTAAAGTACTTATTTACAAGTATCAGAAATAAGTAAAGCAGTATAGTATCGTTTTCTGTATACGTGCCAAAACGCACGACGCGCGAGTACCGCCCATACTGCCGGTGTAAACACGCAAATATAATATGATTATAAATATTAAAGTATAATTATTATAGTAGCATAAAAATAATAGTAAATTGAAATTCTTAATTCTTAATTGAATTTATACGCTCATAACGTGGAAGTAATTAAACGTAAAAATTAGGTTTAATATACAACGTGAGACTGGGTCGTATTACAGTGGGTAACTGCAATGTGTATTCTGGTATACTTATATATTATAGTGCGGACACCGCACTGGTCAACGTTGTTTAAAATTCGAGTGAAACGTAACTAGATAGGTAATAGGTATACTACCTGTATACTACTCGACCTTCGGATATCGGAAGCATCATCACTTTTGGAACACCGTAAGTGTGATAGTATTTGTATTTGCTTAGTTGAGAAACGTTCGTGCGGAATGCGGAAAATGTTATTTTTTGTACCTACAATAATAGATTATTATTATTAATAATGAACTATTTTTTTTTATTAGATTATTAATTTATTATTAAACAGACATAACATATAACTTAAATTTTGCTTTGAAAATCTATTCCAATATAGATAAGATGATTTAGAATTTATCGAAAAAAGTTTTTTTTATATAAAATATGGCCAAAAACATAAATATTTTTTAAAATTGAAAAAAATGTACTTATATCTTAGAAACGGGATATTGAAATGCTAACAAAACGTTGTTTTGAACTAAAGTATAAACAAAAACCTGAAAAACCAGTCTCATGGTGAATTCTTACTTGTAAGGGGTCATGTATAGGCAATTTGACGTTTTAAGTGTGTTACGAGTGTGTTTGTGTGAAATGTAAATTATTTATTATTTATTAGTTTGTTATTATGAGACTATAAGAATGTTTGTGTGGATGCGTTTCAAATCTATATAGTACTTAGTCTTGGAAATGATCGAGTTTGGGCAGTGCCCGAACCGCGTAATATATAATAATATTATGTCGGTCTGGGCGCGTTATACCTACGTATATTATCACTTTACTATTATACTAAGATATTCACTCCAACCACGCATAATCTTTACCTTTGGTCAAAAAACACGACTTACTTAAAAAACTTTCATGGTCCTCTCGTTGGGTCGTCTAACTTATTTCGATATTTTTTTTTTTATAATCAAATTTCATAAATTAATATTTTCAATAATTATTAAAAAAAAAATTTTAATTTCACGCGGTAACAATTGTTCCGTGATGCGTATACAATCGAAATAATTGCAAGTTACTTTTAAAAGTATTTGATTAAAATGCACTTCTTTTCAATTATATTTAAACTATACCTATAATAACGGCTATAACTATAAATAGAAATATAATCGTTTAAAATCTGTAACTATTATCGTTGGTCAGTTGTTTTTTGTAAAATAATGACGAAATAAAATTCAATATCAATCAAAATGTATTTATTGAAAATAATATCATGTCTTCCTATACATAAAATGTATGAAATTCTAATTCGGTGCATTTAAACGTTATAGAATTAATTTCCAGTTTTTCGTGTTTTTAACGAATTTTATCAGAAATGTAAATATAATGTAAATATAATGTAAATATTTATATATGTATATTATATTATGTAATATTTGTACCGAAAAAATATGTAATAAATATTTCTTTCTTTGTCCGCTGTAGACTCAAAAACTACTGAACCGTTACCGTTCTTAATAGAAGTTTTATCAATAGATTCCTTGAGAATTTTGGGAGGGTTTATAGTTTTGAATTTCGACCTCTATAAGTTGCTATAAGGAGTTCGCACGTGAATTTTTTTTAGCCCACGAATACTTTAATTCTTTTACATATATTTAGGGTAATATTTAGTAATATTTAATGTATATAAGCTCATATATAAGAGTCAACGTGTATTAAGGTTTGTATACTAAAAAAAAAAAAAGCGGGTAAGTGAGTATCGCTCTGCTGTACATAAGGAGGTGGGATGGACCTCGGACTAGGGTAGGTTGAATTTGAATGCAATGATAGGTATCATTGTATACGAAAAACGATTCTGAACGGAGATGATTTGTCCGTCTAGGATATATTATAAAAAAATCGAAAATTATTTATTAGTAAAACGTTATTTTACACGTGTATTTTTGATTTCAAATTAAAATTAAAACTTTAAACACTCGTAAAATTTTTTTAATTGAATAATCCTCAAACTTTTTTATAATTATTATAAGCTTAACTTATGGACAGCATAGTATTAAATTTTCAATTCTTAGCTTTTGATAGAAAAATATTTATAAATTTTTAACTACCAAATAGTGAAAATATTCATGATTTTGACGAATTTTTGTCAATATTTGAACTTCAAATGCTAATAAAAAAAAATTGTGCCTATGTATTTTTATAATTTTTGAATGATAGTTAGAACAAGTTATGTGGACCCTTCAATTAAATTTTCAAGTAATTTGTCCCAGCTAAATTTTTTTTATCAATATTTATAAAAAAAAAATAAAAAAAAATCGAAAATTTCAATTGTCTATAAATAGCTCAAAAAAAGTCAAAATGTTTTGAAAATCAAATCACGTAAAGAAAATGGGAATCTATATAACTAGTAAAATTTTCAAGTATTTACGATTTATACTGTTTGAATAACAACAAATATCAAAAATCGTTTGAGGCTAAACCGTTATTTAACGCGGTTTTGTAAAAATTTAAATTTCAAACACTCATAAAAAATTTTTGTCTGAATCTGGTAGAGTTTTTTTTATAGATAATTTAAGTAAAATGTATGGAGAACCTTGTATTAAATTTTCAAAACTTAGTTATAAAAGAAAAAAATTTTACGATTTTTCAACCACAAAATTACTTACAAATTTTCGCAATTTTGACATATTTCGTTTAAATTCGAACTTTAAGCACTTATAAAAAAAAATTGTGACTAACGATTTCGGATTTTTTTTATCACTTTAAGAACAACTTATAAGAAACCTTGTATTAAATTTTCAAGATTTTCTGGCCGGCCAAAAAATTTTTATCGTTATTTTAAAATAAAATACTAAAAAAAATTAAAAATTTCAATTGTCTATAAATAGTTCAAAAAAAGTCAAAATTCTTTGAAAATTTAACTGTGTATGGAGAACGCTAACATAAACATTTGGTGAAAATTTCAAGTATTTACATCGATTAGTTTTTGAGTTATAGCAAAATAAAAAATTCGATTTAGTCGAAAACTGGTTTTGCGTAAAAAATCCCGTTTTTCTGTCATTTTTTTTATGTTTTTCTCGATTTTTTTGAAAACTGTTGGAAAATGTTTACTTTTCACCTCTATAATGCACCAAGAATATCCAATTTGCCATCGGAAACCATCCCCAAAGTTTGAAATTGAAGCATTATTTCGACTAGTTATGCTGTACACAGACACAAAAACATAAAAAAAAAAAAAAAAAAAAACACACATCATTGTAAAATCAATACATTCATCACTCCGTTCAGAATCAAAATTAAGTCAATTTTATAGAAATTATAACTGATGAATTTAAATAACGTAAGATATGCTAATCCACAGTTTTTGACCTACTGGTGCTAATTTTACACATAATTATTATAATTTTTTGGATCTTAGATGGTTTCTCGAGTATTTTAATTTTCAATTTCTAATTTCTAAAAATAACAATACTACACGTCTACACACAAACTCGCTCAATGTTCTACCCTTAAAAAAATAAATTGTAGATAATTTAGATAATTTGACGCCTTAGAGTCCACTTGCTATTTTAGATTTTATCATTTATAATATTATATTTATAAATATTATTAATGCATTAAGTTAAAATTATATAATTATTTTTCTAAATCGATATATTAAGTAAAATATTATTTATTTACAAAAAAAATTGTACTATAGGACATAGAGCTACAAGACTTCTAGTGATTGAATTTGTACTTTGTACACCTATAAAATGTATGGCTTAATATATTAACATTATACATTTATACGTATAACTGTATAAGACATAAGTCAGTAAGTCACATAATTAAAACTAAATAATCTTATAATGTTAAATCTTAAAAAAAATTAAAATAGGTACCGCTCATAAAGTTAATAGCATTTTTTAATTTCTACCATAAATGTCTATATGTATCTCGGTCAAAAGGAATAAACTCAAAAATATCTTAAATATTTTTAAAAAACAATAAAAATATAGAAGTTAATATTCCCGAAAATTTGACTTTTGTAATTACAGTCATTGATAGTAGTCGCGGGTACTATATAGTAGAGGTCCAGTGTACTTGAAAAAGTTACTGTAATGTTATTGAATTTGAAAAATGATTTTGAGCGAAAACGGACGGTCAGACTATATTACTAATAATATTTTATGATATTTTAATATCTATATTGACTATATTAATTGTTAATATACAGTAATTTATTTTATTATTAGTAAATATGGTATAAATACCAAGTACTAAAAACTTCATCTAAATATTTTAAAAATGTCATAGTGTATATAAGATTTAATAATAAACATAAAAGTTAAATCTCCGTGAATAATATTTATGAATTATGATTTACAACAAAATAACTAAAATAACCAAAACCACCGTTTAAATATTAAATTACGTCGAAATTTTAGCTTCAAATGTCTATAAAAAATTTGTGCTTATACGTATTACCTAATTATATTTGATTCCACTAACCTAACTTCTAGTATGAACTAATTATATGAAAACTTTATATTAAGTAAATTAGGTATGAATATTATAATAAAAATAATATCTACGGTTAAATGATCATATGAACATATATCCATATGGATTTTTAACTAAAGAATAATTTGCACCAAAACTCGTCAAAATCGTTTTGTAGTTAAAATTGTATAAAATGTTCAATTGTTATAGGAAATGCTAGAAAATATTAAGTAACGTTCCTCACCGGTAGTCCACACTCAAATCAAAATATCTAAAAAGTATAATGTATTCAAATTGATAATTATTACCTCCACATTATAATATATTCGAGTTGAAGGTATATAACAATGACGTATATGTGTACAAATATTTTGTACTCACTATAATGCATGATATTATCATTTTATTTATTGTGTTATTTATAATACTCGTATATACAATATAAATTAGCAGCAGTAATTATTCGATATAAATGCATAATACACAATTTTTGATAATAAGGAAGTACGTAAAATATATGAATTATTTTCAATTTATATCTTTCATTCGAACGACATTTTTGTTAAGTTTATAAAAAATAAATATAGTATAAATAGTGTAAATATAGTTTATATTCATCTATACGTAATACCATTGATTATGAATACAATTTATACTAATATACTAATATACTATTATAATACTAATAATACTATTTATAATCAATAATGTAACTATATAAGTGACTTGTATATAGTAACCGTGGGGTGAAAATGAATGTAATGAATTATTTGTCTTTATCGTCGTATTTCTTTTTATTACCATTGTTTATACAATATTGAATATCCAATCGTAGAAACGCCCTGGCGTACATGACAACTATCCGCTATAATTGTTCAATTAGCGGATTCTTTTCACTCCTTTAGACCGGTGACTTGCAGTACGTTATAGGAAAGTGAATTAAGCGCGTAGCTACTGAGACAGTTTTCGCAAGTCATTTACTCTGATAATAGAGTACTCTCTACTATTTTAGATATTGGATCATATTTAATAATTATAAGTTTAAAGTTATTTATTTTCTGCTCTTTTATTATATTAAGCGCTGAATCAGTTTACTTTTGTTTCTTTTCTAATTTAACGTAAAAGTGTTAAATCTATTGTTTTATCATAAAAGTATTTTTAAATAAATAATAATTATCATCATCTTCTTCATCGATTAATTGGTACTGCGTTGTTCTACACATGTGAGATGTGAGAATAGATCAGATTAAACGGACGCGTGCAATTAATTAGGTATATAGATAAAATATGTATCTATATATTACATTTATATTCACATGATGGACAACTGTTTTATCAAAATCAAAATTAAACATTGGAATCTACCGCACAGTACCACGATTATCGTACCTGTATTGTGTATACAGTGTACAGTGTATAGTGTACATAATATTATACTTATTGTGTTTCATATTATGTTTTACAGAAAGTTATTCATGTTGGAGCCAATGTTTAATTAAAATTGAACATGTAGCTAAGGAGAGTACAACGAATAACGATCTATTTTATCGACAGCAAAACCTGCAGAAACATGTAAATTATACTAATGATAGTATGATATAGAAATTCGCTGATTTTAATATTAATTATAATGATTTGGTCCTGTTCATTGCTATACGCGGTGACCAAATCGGTGACCACCGATAAGCCCATCTCTTGTCATGAATTATGGAGAACACACATAAAACCCTGATGGCTTAAACTGATCACTGTCAGCCAGGAAACTTTGGGGTTTGATAAAATCACTAGAGATGTTGAACAATATCATTTAGGTATTTAATATAATATTAACACAAGACGACAAGAGTAAAAATATTTTGAAAATTATACTATGTATTATAGAAAATGCTAATAAAAACATTTGGTGAAAATAAGTAATATTTATATAAGTAAAATCCTAAAGTTAACCTTAAGTAAAGTCAAAAATTAGTTTGAGTAAAACCTTAATTTTTTTCTCTCAAACATTTTGAAAATATAGAAAATTTTCATTTTTGAAATTTTAAAAATACCAACTATTTACTAGATCGAAATTTATACCAGTAACATAGAGACGTTAAACAGTATACTAACGTTAATCGACGATAAAAAAAACGAATAGACGAAAAAAATAAACGATGTTCATCACATCGTAGTTCGATCACTAAATATTGCAATTGAGTTGTTCGAATATCAATGTCTATGCCAATTTAGATAACAAACATATTACGGATTTTATAAACTATTTTTTATAACGTGTCAGATAAAAAAAAACTTATTAATTGCATCTTATGTGTTCTACTACCGTTATATCAGTCGGCAAAAATAGCTTTTTGACTCCGTAGCATATTATTTCTTATCTTATAGAATGTTCAGAACGGCGAATAAAAACAACAATTTTACGTTGCGGGTGAGGGGGTCGGTAAAAGATTAGTATACCAGTAGTGTGGGATGAACCAATAATTACAAAAAAATTTCGCGTAGTCAACATAAAAGAGTTATCAGACATCTATACGTTTAGAGTAGGTACTTATTATACACGTTAAATATAAAAATGTACCTATTTAGGTATATAATAGGTATATACGACGTAATCATAGTAATTTTAACTGACAATAATTTAAGTATAATTAACCATCCAGCATTTGCCGTTAGCAAAGAACTTTTAAGTAATATATATATATATATATTATATATATGATATTATATATCTATGATAACTATATATTATAGACATATAGTTAACTAATATTATAAAATACCAACGAATCATTAAATGTTTTTAAACAAATTGGTGTTAACAGTCATTATTAATATAATGCAATAATTTTTAACTAATAAAAACATAAATTAGCTATAATAAGTATGGTAATTTTAATTAATTATTGACGAAAACATTGAATTTATTAAAATAATATTAATATTAAATTATTATAATAACTTAATATAACATAATAATTTAAATCGTTATTTTTTTATTTAATTATCTAATTTTGTTCAAATTTTAAATATATAAGTATTTATATAAAAAAAAAATTTTTCCTATGTATTTTTAATCTTTTTAAATAAAATATATTAAGTATACATTTCAAAATGACGGAGAAAAATAAATAAAAATAAGAAAATCGGTATTTTTTTATGAAAAACAAGTATTAATAAACTAAATTTTGTTTTTTCGAAGTTACTTAAAACGAATAATCATAGATAATTGAAATTTTCATTAACTGTTTGTATCATAATTTCCTACACATGGTATATTTTTCTTAATATTTTGAACCACTTATGACCAATTTAATTTTTTTTAACAAGTATATACGAATAGGGTCATTCTATAATCTATATACATTTTTGCGATACGGAGAACGTTACTCTGACTTGAATTTGGATTTACGACAACCGCACTGAACGGAATTTATTGAATTTATGCGTACCGAGTTAGGATTAGAATTAAGTAATAATCTCGCAATATCTACTTCACGTAATTCAACCTAAATCGACGCAGTATTTAACAAAAACATAAAGCAGCTTAAAACAGGTGGGTAAAATTCATATTTCAGTACCCACGATTCTTTATTATCCGTAACTACTAGCCATTAAATATCTCAAGTTAAATTGTTCAAAAATAAAAATATAATATAATATGCAATAATAAATTAATAAATATATGTTGTAGTTTGTGAAACTCGTTTTTTTATTTTTCATGTGATTACACCAATATTGTTAAATTATTCAGTAACTATAATACCATAAGACATATAACATGTCTGATGTAGCTGCATGCAGTGGAATTACTCGTTTTTCATTTTTCCATAAATGTCAATAACATTTTTTGCTAGGTCAAAAGGTTTGAAAAAAAATCATTTAAAAATTATAAAATTGACAAATTTAATCAAAATCTCATACATTTGCTAAATTAAATTATTAAAAATGTATAAAATGTTCGATTTTTATAGTTGAGAATTGAAAATGTAAAACAAAGTTTCTCATACATAATTTCATATTGTAACCAAAAAATTTAAAAAATATAAAAAACGATTTATTACTCAGATGTTTAATTTAGATTTAGATGAAATTAGATATTTAAACAATAAATAATGATTTTAGTTATTTCGTTATAATTTAAAATATTATTTGTAGGAACTTGAAACTTTTAACGCATATTATTACATTTACATTCAATGTAATTTTAAAATGAAATGTTTTTGTAAAAATTTAATTCAACCCACCGCCGCTCTTATTAATAGTAAAATAAATTACTTTAATAACAATATATGTATACATATTTCATTATGTAAAGTATAGCCATTAGGTTACTCCTTTTATCATGCCATTCACGTCATACACATACTTAATATTTTAGCTCATATTTTTATTGTAAAAAACTAATTTATAGATTTCATATATACTAATAAAAAAAAAAATTAAAAAAGTATATCATACAACTAGGCTGATAGATCGTCTTATCTCAGAATTGTTTTGCATTTGCAACGAGATATCAATTAATTCAAATTCAACATGAATTACCTATATATTACAGTGACTTGAACTTCAATGGCAAGATTCATTCGAAACCTACTATACAGCAGCTAGGGTAACTACCTATTTTTTTTATACCTTTTTTACCTTTCCCATTCGGAAATATGTTAGAAGACGAGACGTGGTATCATTTTCTCGTGGTTAATGATTGTTTGTTGCTCATCATGATAGAAATAGCGTGACAAGTTGAATAAACGGCTTTTGTAATTGTATAACATATATTAATTTACAGTTACATTTGCACTTAAAGATTCACAAATTATGTAAATAAACAAGGTTAACAATGGCGATATTTTTACGCAGTACATTTTTCATATATTATACGAAACGAAAACAGGATCACAAAAATAAATTAAACGGTGCGTAATAAATACGACAAATACGTGTGTGACGAACAAGGTACAATTAATTAGATAATAATTATTATTGTTTTTTTTTTATTTGCGTTGTAGTTATAGTATAAGATATAATATTATAATATGCGTTATAATATAAAAAAACGATTTATCTATGATTATTTTTTTTCCAAACTTAATTTTTACTTACACGTCGTACAGGTTTGTGTACATTCTAATTTCTGTTTAATAGAGCTTCTGGTGCCATTCATTTAATTTTTGGAAGTTTTCCATCAGTATTTAAAGTATTTTTCATGTAATATTCTTGATTTTGAATTCATATATATCTATGTAGGTCTCTACAGTTTTCCTAAAAATTTCTTTGTTTAACATCACATTTGTTGTTGCCAAATCTTTATGAATACTAAGTATAAAACTTAGAAAATTATAAAGGTCAAAGTAACAAATTATTATGACGATTGGCGTGAAAATGAGTTTTTACTGGAATATTTAATTAGCGAATTCGAAAACTTCGTTAAGGACTCGCTTATATAATTATGTTATTATATAGTGCCCACTGAATTTTTGGTTAAGAGTATAAGGTACAACCCTGGTTATGTGATTCTGTACATTGATATTACGACTATTTTTATAATTTATAACACTTGATTAGCATATATTTTATAGATTAATGTTTTTAGTAAAAAACATTTTGATCATAGTTATTTTAAGTACGGAACTGAAGTCCATGATATACATAAATATAGGTACTTACTAATTGCTACTTAGTATCATAGTACCTATAGAAAAGGCTGGCAGGCAATCTTTGCTCAGAATTGTTTTATGTATAAGTACAAATAATACAATGATATTAGATCAATAAATTCAAATTTAATTCCTTCTATTACAGTAATCCCCTTATAACCTACTGTACAGTAGAGCGGTACCATCTTATTTTAAAAATTTAATTGCGTATAAATATTCCTGTATTTTCCGATTATTTTTGAAAGTACTGAGAATTTAACTTTCGACTACCTAAAGTACTTGTACCAACTAAAACCATTTGGTTGGAATCTAAAATATATAATGATACATTATACCTTAATGGCCATATAAATAGATATTATGGTTTACATATCAACGCGTATGATGAGTTAATCAGAAATATGGTAATATATTTATATATAATATATTTAACCTACGCGTTTCGTTATTTAAATGTTTAGATGATTAATATAATATTTATAATATATATTATTTAATATACCTATGATAATATGTAGTTCATACGTCATAATAATAATAATAATAATAACAACAATGAAGGTTAACACCATTTAGGTGACAGATATACCTATCGGGCATCTACATATTAAATTGTTAATCGTGGTAAAAAAGTATTCTTTACTTACGTCATACAAAATGTATTGACGCATTAAAAACCACTACTAGCCTATAAATAATGGTTTTCGAGTCGTTGAACCGATTTTTCCAACGGGTGTAAATAAATGTATACTGAATTAAGTCAAGGCGAATGAGACACGTTTTTAATCTTTTTATGCATAATAATCTATATATACCTATTGTTGTATAAATTCATACGACATATTAAGTACCTATTCTTCATTCGATTATATTTTTGGATATTATGACGCGCTTTAGAATTTGTTCAAGTATTATATTATACTTTAAACAGAGTTTGGAGAAACCAATAACCGACTGACGCGTCATAATTATTCTTGAATTACAAGTAAATGGTTTAAATGAATGAAGCATAGATACAATACTGATTAATGATTTATTCATTATATTTAATCAATATATCAATCAATGATAAAAATGAAAGACATGCACATCTTATTGATTTTTGGCTAAACGATAATAATATACCTATACCTAGCTATGTCCTACACCTACCTAAATACGGATAAAGAATCTTAGCAAGAATAGGAATTAAAGTGTTAAAAAGTTAATTTACTTTTAACTGAATTACATAACGATTGGTTTTTTGAAATTTAACTTCTAACTTAAGAAATCAAATTGTTTTCAATAATAATTAATATACAGTTATTTATCATTTAATTAATTTTAAAATCATCATGTTAAATTAATTTTTTTTAATAAATATTATATAGACTTTAAATATATTTTATTTTATACAAGCAATAGTAGTAGTATAGTAGCACGCCAGTTTATATTTTTCTTTTGTAAAGAAAATTAGGGAATCATAGATATGTTTTTGGGTATAAACCATATGACTTCTTGGCTACGAGTAGATTTTAAATTAAATTTTAGATCGTCGCCAAGAATGATGGTACCTAATCAGTCACTGTAGTAACAACTAATTACTAACATTATACTAAAAGATTTCGATGAATAGTGTTAGGCAAAATTGATTATGGTCAAGAAAACGTTTTGCAATGTATACATAATTATTAATTTGTGTAAGTATAATAATATACCTAGGTTAGTACATTAAAATTCTAGTCTTATTAATTACTCGTTTAATATTTGAGGTTTATGTATTACAATATTTTCATTTTATATTATATTATATTCTACATCGGAATATGAAACCAAAAATATATACTATCATTTGAAAAATTAAAAACTTAAAAATAATAACTATAAAAAAAATAGTAAAATATAAAATTATTTCAAATAGTTGTTATTTAATGACTTTCAATTAAAAAAATATATATATATATTTTTTAAAAACCTTAAATACTTTTCAAAAAAATTAATGCTTAACCATGAGTAAGCCATGGAATCATTTTTCACATAAAAAATTTTTATTTTATTTTTTAAGCATAGTTAGAACACCTAAGTGGTGGTAAACGGTTATTGTTTATGGTCCGTTGTTTAAAATGCAAAACGAGAACATTTTGTACTATATTAATATATTATATACATATAAACCATTTTATAAGCATACTAAACAGTATACATTTAAAGTATAAACAAGTCGTGACAAATTATATTACAAATATACAATTTGTCAATTAAGAGGAAACATATTTAATCGTTCTCCAGCTGTACAAATCTAAAATGTTAATATAAATAAAATATTCAAATAAAAATGTTTTCAGTTTATATTATATAAGTCATGAATCGTGATAAAAAAAATGTTAAATGTTAAATTATGTTTGTGAGTTTTGGTCTCAATTTTTTATTATTAGGTGAAATTTAAAAAAACTATAAAACGTTAATATAATTTTCACAATTTAAAATACTTGTTTATATTATAGGTACCTAGTAAAGTTTCCTAGTGTCCTACATTCTAAAATTTGTATTGGACTGTACAAAGGATCCATATTTTGAATTATTAATTTTTACCAATTGTACAATGTCTGCGTTTCGTATTTTTAATATTCAACTGTACAAAGTGACCTAGAACCTAGTAGACCTATTATAATGAATAATACCCGATTAATAATTTTTTCCCATCATTAGCCAGGATATTTCACCATTATGGGCAATGGCATGATTATATGTAGGCATAAAATGCTAAACATACTTTATATTTCTAAGTTTTTAAATTGAATTATAAATAGGTATAATGGTAGTAGAACAAAATATTATCAGATCAATACGAATTTAATGTAAAATTTAAATTTAACAAATTACAATGCTCTACTTGAAGTTCATATACACACTCGATACATATTCTATACATAGTTAGCACAGCGAATTCTTCAGTTAATCTTTTATAAGCGTATGTTTACTGCTTTTCAAGGGAAAGTATTTGCATTTATACGTTATTGTTATACGATGAACATGAAAAACGAACATTGTAGTATACTATCCATATTTCAATGATGAATCAATGTGGAAAATTGTACACTAAAAAAATTATACTCATACTTTGTCGCCCGTGAATTTAACAAAACGAAAGGTAATCGTAATACTAAAAAGCGGGTAAGTGAGTATCGCTCTGCTGTACATTAGGGGGTGGGGTGGACCTCGGACTAGCGTAGGTTAAATTTGAATGCAATGATGAATATCATTGTATACGAGAAACGATTCTGAACGGAGATGATTTGTCAGTCTAGGATATATTCTATTTAAATATTGTAATATATTCTATTTTGAAACAAATAGTATAGTTACTATATGTTACTATGGTTACTTTATAGTATCTGTTTATTAATAAAAAAAAGTATTTGGCCAACAAACGCATTATGAGCGTATGAAATTTAATTTAAATTTTGACATATTTCGTATAAATTCGAACTTTAAACACTTATAAAAAAAAATTGTGACTAACGATTTCGGATTTTTTATTATCACTTTAAGATCAACTTATAACAAACATTGTATTAAATTTTCAAGATTTTCTGGCCACCCAAAAAATTTTTATCGGCATTTGAAGAAAAAAAACTTAGAAAAGTCAAAAATTTCAATTGTAGCTTAAAAATGGTTAAAATATTTTGAAAATTTAACTGTAAAGAGATAACCATAATATAAACATTTGGTGAACATTTCAAGTATTTACAATGATTCGTTTTTGAATTAATCAAAAAATCGATTTTGTCGAAAAGTGGTTTTTCGTAAAATTGCCGTTTTTCTGTCACTTTTTTTTTGTTTTTCTCGATTTTTTTGAAAACTATTTGAAAATTTTACTTTTGACCTCCCCAAAGTACCAACTAGATGAATTTTCCTACTCAAAGAGGGGCTGAAGTCAAAAATCGGAGCATTATTACTGCTCCAAATGTTGTCGTCAGATACAAAAAAAAAAAAAAACACACATCATTGTAAAAGCAATACCTACATTCTTCACTCCGTTCAAAATCTAAAATGTAAATTATTAATTTTTGTTTTCCATATTAATTATTAATAGATAATTATTTACAATCATTTATTTTTATATGATATGAATGTTAAAAAAATTGATACATTAAATTGAAATTTTAATCAAATTACCTATTGTTAAATCATAATGTAGTACTGCACTAGTACTGTAATAATGGTAAAGGTAAGTAAAAACTTTTTTGTATTGTTTAATGTTTTTTTCGCTACTTACGATTTAGATATGCATAATTTTCCTGCAGTCCTAAATTATTGGCATCATTATTTGTTTAACTTTATTGCTTGCCCAGTTACACCTACCATAACCTTGACCTCCATATGCAATGTTTGAAAATTTTCTTCCGCTTTTCTTAAAATCAGAGATGTTATTGGTACTGCTTCAATCTGGACAAACGACTGTTTGTATATTTCTATTGGTTTCTTGTAAGAAGTTTGCCTTCAGTAGTTCAGTAGAATACATTTTATAATAATTATTATTTTTACCAAAAAAAATCAGGTTTTAGTTAAGAGTTATAACATGAATAAAATAAAACTTTTAATTAAAACTACTAGACACAATGTCTTCTAAAATGTAGGTTTAATAACCAATTCTTTTTTCCCAAGTCTTACCTTTTCTTCAACATAATTCACACAGATTTAAATATATCTTTAAACATTCCCTACAGGAATACTAATGTTTTAATATCTTGGCATCTTGCGTTCAGCGTTCAGTTCATGTTCAATTATCGGTTTTTACCACCGTAACCAGTTTACGAATGTACGTCATGATTTTCTTATAATATCTTTGAGTTATATAATATTTAATATTATTTGTTTATTCCATAGACCTTATACTAGTATAAGGTTTATTCAGTTACCAGTATAATAAATTTTTCAAAATTAATTCCAGTGATTATATAATAGTACTTTTAACTAAAATTTTTAACTTTGAATCTTTGATTCACTTTTTAACTGTTTTAAATCTTGTAATATTTCGTTATATTTTAACTGACTAAACATATCTGCCATATGTCTGTATTAGCGTATTCACCATTCAAAACAATTTGCCTTTTTCATAAAATTTTAAATCACACATTTTAAATATTAAGTAAAATAATTATTTTAATAATATTCAAAATAACAAAGCGTGTAAAAATATGGCCGATTCGTTGAATCGTGTAATTTCAACTGATCTGAAACTATATTATGTCTCCGGCCTAAGTTAACGACCTGATCAAACGTAGTTTCGCTATTGTCTATTACTTTATTGCAATACAGTCATTATTTGCGGATACTAGCGTGAGTGCAGGCAGAAATTATCTCCAATTTACGTTTATAATTTTGAGATTTCTTTAAGAAATACTAAAAAAAGTAAATTGCCTCCGAACAGTCCGAAAAATTGGCTACTGTTAAAAGTTGTTGTTGTCATTAAACAATTTTTTGATAACAAATAGTACATTTTTTCGAGTAAGTTATCCCGTTATTAGCTCTATTCTATAATTATTTTCATTCCATTACATCTCTACTACTTGACCATCCAGTCGCTACAATTGCGTATAACACCTATTGTGTAATAAATAATAAAAAAAATAGCGTCAAAAAAAAGTTGCGTAGGTGATATGTATGATATAAAACAGAGAGTATTAAATTATGTTAAATCTATGCTATTATTAGTATAATTAATAAAAGCTTACCGGCAACCTTATGTTTCCAGATATTATATTTTTATAGCCTTGAATCACAATTCCGGCGAACTGCACCGATGGTCGATCAGTTCATCCAGTCATCCCATTTAGAGACTATTATTATGAATACTATATATTGTTGATAATTTACTTGATGCTTAAGTGCACAACATAGGTAGATACGCAATTTTATTTATGGAAAAAAAATCTATCTATAAATTTATAATAGTTGTGAAATATCTGTTAGTTATTTTTCTAGGATAATTATTAGAGCTTGGTAAAAATAAAAACACATATTGCGACATATACATCGAATTTAAGTATAGGTATCTATCATACTTAACGGTCAAACACTTTGATGATGAGTTGTAATAGACAATAATAAATGTAAGTATTAGGTATATAGTTAATCCCCTAAGTGATTAATAGACTCTCTCAGAAATCTGTGGCGATTTTATTATAGGCGTTATTGTACAAACAATAATTTTTATTTTAGACACCAACACGTGTGTTTTTTTAACATTTTTTTCTGTCGGTATACCTACACATAGAAAAAAATTCTTCGATCTTAGACTTCAAGTTGTTTCTGGTAGATAATTTAATATAATTATTATAATTTAAATTTTAAAGATACAAAAAAAACCTCACCCGAGAAAAAAAATATGGATAAATCGGAATATTAAGCAGATTCAGTTTTGTGCATTTTGAAAAACAAATAACTGATGAAACTTGAGATTTTAATTACATATTTTTATTAGTATTTACTAGATAATATAATATAAACATTTTGGCCCTTTTTATGCAATTTAAAGATATTTTTTATTTAGGTCTTGAGCAGGGCGATGGATGTATTGAATTATTTGAATTTTCCATAATGTGCATTTTTTTGTGTCTATAAAAATTTTAAGTTTTGAAGGTGGTTTTTATTTTAGACGTGTAAAAATATTTTTCAAAATAACCAGGAAAAACAAAAGAAAAAAGCAAATAAAACAGACATTTTTATGCAAATCTAATTTTTTTTTTATGTAACTCAAAAACGGATAACTGTAGATACTTAAAATTTTTATAAAATGTTTAAAATATGATCATTTTTTTTAAAAAATTTCATTATACTCGTATTTTGAGTTAATTATAATCAATAGAAAGTTATAAACTTTTTTAGTTTTATTTCAAAAAGTGTTGATAGAAATTTGTTCACTCGGTTTAAAAGCTTGAATATATATTTAATACTAGCTCCACATAAGTAAATAAGTTATTATAATAGATATACAAATATATTTAAAATACACAGACACAATTTTTTTCTTGCGCATATGAAGTTAAAGTTTTGACAAAAATTGTCAAAATATTAAAAATTTGCAAATTGTTTTGCATTTGAAAATGTATAATATATGCAATTTTTATGGATAAGGCATGAAAATTTAATACAATTAAATTAAATTATTTTTTATTTTTCATATTAGGTATAAGTTTAATTTGGACGAAATTACATGTTTAAACTATGAATAACGATATTCATTATTTTGTTATTATTCAAAACGTTATTCTTTAGGATATATAATATTTATGTATATTATTATATTTTATTTTGTTAAATTGTTTTGATTAAAATAACTGACCATTTGCAATCCCTTTAATAAAAAACAAATATAATATGTATTATGTATATAATATTTATATTATTGATTTAATACCTATTCCGTTAGAACAACTCAAGGCCCAATACCATGGTGCACTTTTAGTTGCCTATCCAAAATGTCACACGGTTGTCATTTTATGGCGATTTGAATCTAGGTATCAAACCATCATTAACTATCATTTTAATCATTGTTGATAAACCTATTCTGTATTATTTCCATTTGCACCCATTTTAGGGTGTCAGTCATTAAGACGCAGTTTTAGTTAAAACTACTATAATAGGTTTCGTATAAATGTATAATAGTCCTCATGGGATAAAATTTCACTCTTCGTGAAGTACCAAGTCGGATTGAGATAATTATTTTTTTATTTAAAAAATGTAGATTTTATAAAGTCTCGCAATGGACATTGGCACATTGCATTAAAAATAACTATTTTAAATAAATAAATTGTCGAGTATTGTGAAATGTTTTTTTTCTAACGTTGTTTAGCGAGATAAAAATCGATAATTCTAATAAGACCTGAATAAAATTGTTTTGGAAAAAAAAATTATCAAAATCTCAATAGTTCACGAGGTATGAAGGAAGTACCTATTAGTGATAAAAAACTATTCGCCTAGGATACCCTTAGGAAAAATATTATATTATAATTTATAAGCGAACAATATTGTAACTTGTTTATTAGGTATATTTTTATCATGACATAAATTTTATTGTAGATGAAGTACATATTACCATATTACTGTATTTACGAGTATTAGACTATAGTTAGGAACTTATGCAATAAAACCAGTCGAATTAAACATTATGTTTATTTGCCTATATTTGTATAATATCAATACGTTATTGATGATTTTTATTGAGTAATTGTCACTTGCCCAATATCTATGTGATTTAAGTGGGTAATGGACTTGTTACTGAAAGTTGTTTGATCCAATAATCGATCTACAAAATACCTATATACCAAATTACCAACTTAATGTGCAGGCAATGAATTTCTAAAAAAGTAATATGATAATTTTATTTTTGCATATTATAATAATATTTACATATTACTAACTGTCATTGATATTGTCACAATTTTTACATTGTATGCATTATTTAATGATTAATATTTTCTAGTATATTTTTACCATACACATTCACGTATTACTGGGTTTTATTTTGTCGTTTAATTATAAACAATTGATATAAATTAAAAAGCTAAATAAAAACATTATCCTTTTTCAAAATTATATTATGGAAGTTAAAGGGTTGTAAGTATAACTTTTCTATGGAGTATTTTATAAATCATAAACACTTTTATTCTAACACACGTGATAATATACAGTCGTTGATTGCTAAACTGGTATCTGGAGTAATTATCACTTTTGTGTACTCCCATTTTGCCATACATATTCATATGCCATTGTATTTAATGGTTATAAAAATTAGTATTTTGTTAAAAGAAGTATATAAGTTATTAATTTGAACCAATTTAAATTTAAAGTATGATAAAATTACATATATTAACTAGAAAAATCAAATTTTTGTAAAAATATTATAGTTTGACTGTTATCAAAATTAATTTTTGATTAAACATTTAATTTTCTAAAAGAAGCCCCCATTAAATACATAATCAATAATTAAAAATTAAATCAGAATACAGATTTTATTTAAATTTAATTAAAAAAAAAATTATGCTTATATCAAATAATTTAAAGCACATAATTTTTAATAGGTGCAATTTTATCAGCCATTTAGGCCCCTATCATAAAACGAATATGTTTCTAATAATTTTAAAGCTTAGAAAACCATATAAACTAACAAATTTTATAATTATTATTTTTTTATTATACACATCAATTATAATATTAATAGTAAAATTGTTCTACAAATAAATTTAAATCATTGAACATGCTCATTGAATTTAATATATCTATTTTTAATTAACATGTCATAATAATGAATAAATATAAAATCTAAAAAAAAAATAATCCAATAAATGATATTTAACTATGAAATAAATGTATAAAACACTAATAGTAAAAAAAAATAATTAATATGGTAATTTTATTTTGAGAACACAAATAATGAAACTCACCTAAGTGATTTAAAAACAAATATTACCCATAATTTAACTAGTTAATATTTATATGTTTAGTTTGTGTGTATTTGAATAATATTTATTGTTATTATAAAAAAAGTTATTTAAAACCAATTATGGAAAAACTTAAAGCCAAATAAAACTAAACAAATATCATTCTGTATTAAATATTAATAATTTTCATTATTAAAATTAAAATATATATTAAAGCCAGTTAAATACAAACATTTAAAAGCTATGACAAAATAATAATAAATTAATTTAGAAATACAAGAAATATTAGTTAACATTAAAGTAGTTAACTAATATTTATCTGAAGAAAATTATACTAGAAATGGGTTTAATATTTGTTCTTATTAGTTTCTTATAATAATGTATAATTATTAATGTACTAATCAGTTGTCACAATAATTATATTTTATCTCAATAAAAGTAGTATATTATTGGTAATCAGTAATCACTTAATATAAACCTTAAAATTAGGGAAATTAAATCAGTGCCAATAAATATATATTATGTATAAACAATAATTAAATTAAATATATTTATGGACCACTCACTAAAATTTTGTTACTTTTTTGTAAACACTGAAATATCTCAATTTTGGTTCAACATTATGTTATAAAACTAAGAGTTAACTTATACTAAATATTCTGCAATATATGTATGATTTCTGATCATATGTTTGGTAAGTTTTCATCGTCCATAGAAGTAGTAGGTTGTTTAGGAACCATACATGAACGGGCCACAGATTCAAAAAGTCTAAAAAAATTAAATAAGAGGTATTATGATACATTTTAATACAAAAAAGTATTACAAAATCGATAAATTATCATGATTTGTTATTTATTATTATTAAGTAATAGCTTACTTCTCAATTTCAGGCGCACAGTGTACAAATTCATGAGTCCAAAACTTATAAGCGGGATTTTTAATCAATTCAATGAATGTTATTAATAAACCCCATGGATGTGGCCGGTTCACGATTAATCTCTCCAAAAGAACTCTAGAAGTAGATTTTAAAAGAATATTATAAAATATTATTGATAGTTAATAATACAAAATGTTCATAAATTAGTATTTGGTTTTATACATATAAAACATATGATGAATACAAACTATTACCGAAAAAAAAAAATAGTGTTTGAAAAGTTCAATATACATACAAAACTAATGGGTTGAATTTTTCAACTAATTAGTTGAATACAATAAAATGATGTGTTACTGAAAATATTACATAACTATAGAATACTAACCTTGTTATTTGTTCTTGAATGACTTCACTATTTGCTTCAGCAAATAGGTATAGAAGAGTACAGCTAAAATAATGTGTATGGCTATTTGGGTAACGCAATTGATTAGCAATTGCATTCAAAAACAAGTAACGACCTAAAACAAAATTATTTAAATTACTTTAGTAATATGTGGGTTTTGACAAACAAGATATTTCTTGATTAATTTTTTATTATTGAGGTTTCAAATAAATTCTTTTAAAATAACTTTTATTGTCTCTGGACTTATTAATAGATATGTGATCAAAGTAAATTAACCTTCTGTATCGAGATCAACAGATAAATTTTGAAATATATCCATGTGAGCGGAATGAGTAATTGTAGAAGTATTTGGTACCAAGCCTTTGCTACGTATTTGCTGTATGGCTTGAGTTCCAACATACAAAACAATGGCATTTAAAAGTGATAGATCATAGCGCATGCCTGGTTCACAGCAACTTTGTTGCATAGTAGTTCGGATTTCAGACAAAAATGTCACTGGTGATCGAGTTTTCAAATATAAGTCCAAATCCTAAATAAAAATTAAATATTTTAATAAAAAATTGATAATTTAATTTTTTTTTTTTTAACATTCAATTACTTTTTTAAAACTAATAGGTTGAATAAAACTCTGGAAGTCTGGACTAATTTTTGGCGCTACAGATATTTCTTGAAGAACATCAACTTTCAAATTTGGTGTAAATGGGTCTGGAAGACGCATGTTACGTGGAAAAGCAGATAATATTAAATTTCTCATCTATAAAAAAAAGAAAAAATATATTGTTATTAACTTCTATAATATTTAATATATTGTAACCTACTTGAATGCAATTCGGAGGTATTACATCACAAAAACCATAATGATACTCGCACAAGAATTCAGGAAAATCGTGTAGCAATATTAGAAGAACTCTCAATGTTCCTTTGTACAGCAAATGAACAGGTTTGGCAAGTTCAGCATTACGTAAAAATGGTGCCAAATATTTAAATAAGTCAACTAATAGTTGAGCATAGAAATTCCAGCCTTGAAGATCATTAGTTGATGTTTGTTCATATGAGCGCTAGTTTAACAATATAAGTCTTACATATAATATGTATAGCAATATATAAAAATAAAACAGTTATTTAATTCTAATTTTATTTTTTTGTTATTTTTATTTAAATTTACTTTTTGTTGAGAATTTAATCCTAAAAGGCGACCAATAAATATACGATGCGATATAAGCTCCAGCCATGCGTATGTGAAACCTGGAACTTTTCTTGGGCGAAGAAGATGAAAAGTATGGCAAAAAACAGCAAGTATCTAGTAATAAAGTACATAATTATTATTAACTTGATATTTTTCTAAGTATATATTTAAACTTACAGGATAGTTGATTGATTCAAGTACCGGATCAGGAGCATTTAAGTCAAGAAATAGTGTTATCAAAATTCTATGATATGGTAATTGATGAAAATCTGTTGCTTGAACATCATGATCTTGGAGTAAGACACCCACCACAATTCCTAGGACCTGTAAATTATTTAAATTAGTAAAAAAAAAATTAAAACAATATTCATGTCACTTATATATAAACAGTTATTATACCTTGTTCAAAAGGTTGGTTTTTGTAGTAACAGCATTTGCATCACCCGAATGTTTAATTAATAGTACTATGAGTTTAACATAAGCATCAATAGTATGAAAAAGTTTAGCTCGTATAGTAGAAGGAGATTGTGTTTGATCAGGTATTTGTCTATAACATAATTCTACCATCATTTGGGTACTGAGGCGGAAGAAACGAGTTATAATATCATCAGATTTCAAAATTCCTTGGACATTCATCTACAATAATCATAAAATATTATTAACAAATATTAAATAAATAATTTTTAAAAGTTAACAAACTTGTTGAATATAACTGCTAAATGTTTTGCTAGGATCTCTATTAGGAGCTGTATTATAAATAGTCAACCATTCTTTCAATAAAAATTCAGTTTTTTCTAACAAACCTGGAGGATCATCATAGTCTCTACCCTAAAAAATAATTAATAATGTTAATTTTGAAAAATAACAAATAATTAGGTTTGATATAATATAAATAAGATAAAAAAAACTATGAAACACAAAAATTCACTTGGAAAATATCAAATATTAGTTGATTAGACTTGGTTAAAAATATTATAACTATTATTAGTATTTATTAAATTTAATTAAATCAAATAAGATTAATACTCAAAAAATTTCCACTATAAGATGTTTTGCTTGAAAAACTTTTATATGGAGAAAACAATTATTTCAAAAATATTAATAATAAATTAGTAAAAGCAAAAGCAAATTTAAGAGTTTTGAACAAATACACATTTACCATTCAATTATTTTAATACATATTTCAAATTTTAGGCAACTTAAATAATATTTTAGTAATAGACTATGTATAAATATCTATTAAATTCATTATTTTATCTTATTTTTATTTGTCATTAAAAACTCACTTGTAATAAGCTATGCGATGTATTGGTAGATGTACTGCCTACCAATTGATTTACAAGACTATTATCTGTCTGTGATGGTCTTATCATTTCCAAAAGAACTGTTAAACTATAAGATAAATTTAAAACTCAGTAACAATTTAAAAACGGAAATAAAACAAAATAACAAAATATGAAAATATACCCATCTGGAATAGGACGTCCACTAAGTACAATAGTATTTAATGCTTCAATTGTGGCTTGAAAATGACTTTCATTAATTGGTGAATTAGATCTATTATCTATTAAATAATGCTGCAAAAACTGTTTTACATAAACTATGGATACATAATTGGTACCATTATCCATTGACATAGCTAAATGCATATCATATATGCCAATATTCAACATTCCGGCACGAATAAATATATCAATAGCTTCAATATTAAAACGTATTTCTTCTCTAGATTCTACAACGGCTCTAAAAAACAAAATAAACAAATTATAATAAATTCATAAACTTTAATATTTTAAATTAAAATACTTGGTTAGTATTTTATTAGTCCATTGCATATTGTAAGCACGTGGATCTTGAAAAGCTCTAATTATGTTAAGATGCACGTCACGGAATCTAATACTCATATCCAAATCTTGGTTAGCAGGTGGACAAAGTCCTTCGAGGAAACTTTCAACAATCTAATAAAAAATATATTAGGTTCTATTAATTTCAAGAATATTACTACACTATAGGTTAAATAAAAAGTTACAGCCAATATAAACAAAGTTGCTATCTCATATCTGGGCCAGATTTTCAATACTTTAATACTGATTCAACTATTTTACAATATTAAAAAAAAAAAAATGAATTAAGAATATTATTATTTTTTTAGTTTTTAATATTAATTAGTTATATAATATACTGTAGTTTTATTAAAAAAACTTGATTATTAATATCTACCACATTTTACCCAAAATCTAAACTAATGAAGTGCAGCCTTTTTCATCAACTACAATACAAAAAAGATCATTAAAGAATAGCAACCATAATAACGAACTTAAGGTCACAAAACAATTTTAAGTATTACAAAAATGATTTATTTATTTACTAGAATTAAAATATTTATGAGTTGTAATAATAAAAATAAACCAACTTATAACTTCCTCATGTTTAGAAAATAACCGTTAAAAAAGAAATGATTCATTAAATGTATTTATATTTATACATTTTGGCAGAAACTAAATTTATTAATTGTTGTGTAAAAATCAATGTATATAACTTTACAAGATATTCAATATTTTTGTAAACTTAATTATAAAAATAATATTAATAAAACAAAAATTCATTAGGTATACAATATATTTATATTATGTAATAATTTTTATACTTTGTGGATAATATTTGTTGCATTAACTATATCACGAGATCTTCTTAAAGAAATCATAGCTTCTAATACACTATGAAGATTTGCTGGTTGAGTTGTATTGCTCATCAGTCTTTGATTGCTCATGTATAATTGTAGAAGCACTTCAATATCATTTATAATTTTTTCATATAACACCGTCATTTCGTCAAGTTGGATTGTCTAATTAAAACAAAATCATAATGTGTTAAAATTATACAATCGATTTAAAACTGTAAATTTAATAAAAAAAAAAGTTACAGTTTTTGGCATAAATAACGATACGGCTTCTCTGTCAAGTGGTAAGAATCCAGGAATGTTTCTTGCGAATTCTTCATATATTCCAATCATTTGAGGTAATGGCAATCCTATTTTGTTACGCAGAGAGTCAGGAAGATATTCAGCTTGACCACTCATAACCATTGGATCACAATAACGACGTCCTTCCATTCTTGATACATTACGTCTTTCAAATTCCTATATAATTGACAAAAATAAAAAATTTAAATTATAATGACTTTTAAAAATATAAGTTGTCCTAATTTTAAATTAATACGAATAGTACTTACAGTTTTCAAATATTTATCAATTTCGATAACTGCTTTTTCAGTAGCAGTTTTCTGTACAAATGCACAAGCTAACTCCAAATTATCATTTGCACACATTGTACAAGCTTGATCAATCATTTCTTTTTGACTTGGGGTAGGCGTCTAAATTTGGTATGAAAAAAGTTAAAATATTTTAAATTGTTTAAATTATTTTTATTAAGCATACCATTAAAACACTTAAAAAATGTTGTTTTAAGTTGGATGTTAGTAATTGAACAACTTGTTCTCTGCATGTTATCATTGCTAAGCCAGAAGTTAAATTTCTAACCATACAATGGGCTGCTTTTCGTAAATGAGATTCATCTGGGTCCATACCAAAATCCTATAAATTATTTTATATTAAATAATTTGTTATAACATTAATCATTGAACATACTTTTTTGACAATATTTTCTGTTGTAGTAGCTGCTACTTTTACTGATCTGTCTACAACAGGATTTAACCAATCCAGAATTGAACGTTCAATAACAGCTTGTACATAATTTTTTAATGCTGGTAGGTTAACAAATAATGGAATCTAAACAATACAATTTATATACAAAAAGTTTCACCACTTGTAATAACTAATAACTATACAAATAGTATGGGAATGAGCAGTATGTTCAATAAATATTTTTAAAATACTGAATATAATAGTAATTTAACAAGAAAATTAAGATATTTTTAGAATAATAACATTTAAAGAAACATGTCAAAAACAAAGCACAATCTATAATATCATTATTATAATATGATATAAATGTTTTATATACAGTTTTGTAGAAAATACTTACTTGAGGATTTATGACTATCATAGACATTATTTGTGCTGAATTTGCTGCATTGAAAGTCACATAGTTGTATTTAGGCTCGAATGAAGGTAAAGTAGGAGACATTTCTGTTATACCACTTATACCAATACACCCATTTGATGACATAGATGTAACACCACCAGCTGACACTACATGACCAACTAGTTCATCGTTAAACCGACTATTAGAATTCATTGATGAAATTGTTGAGATCATATTATGCTGTTGAGAAGAAATTGCTAACAAAATAAATAAATAAATCAATCAAATTGTTCAATTTAAAAATTTGTTTGAAAACAATAAAATTAAAATTTAATATTTAATTATTAAATATAACTTATAGCAAAATATAAAAATTAGTAACCCGATCCTCTTATTTAAACAATATAAAAATATATGAATACATCTTGATGATAGTGAGTTCAGCTTAAAATTGTAAATGAAGATTTTTATATTTTTAATGCTCAAAGTGGCAAAAGCACTACATTTTTAAGTATTAAACTTTAATATATTGTTATTTAAATTATGAGATGCTAAATGATAAGTCTTAAGATAATTGAAAAAGTGTTGATTAAAAATACAAGTATTTAACAAATTAGTAAGTTAAGATATAATATCAAACATAAAGGTGTGTTTTTATATTTTAATTTTAAAGTAAACTAAAAAAATTTAACTTAATTTAACTCGTTTATATATACAATTGTACTTAAAATTAACTCAAGAAAACGAAGTTTATTATCAAATTAAAATATATGCATTTATCATATTAAACTTAATTTTTCAGTGATAATAGATTAATTTCTTTATAATAATATAATTACTTTGATAAATAGAAGTATGCTGTTGAGAAGTTGTTACTGGTTTAGGTAGATCTAGAACACAATGAATTTGTGGTTTAGAATTTTCTTCATCGGAAAGCTGTGGTATTAAATTTTTCGCTATTTCAGGATTTTTAAGTACATATCCTGGTTTTAAATCCTGAAATATAAATGAATAATTAGATTTGTTCCAACAAACATTAAACATTATGTTAAATTATTGAAATTTAAATTACTTGTATATCAATGTTTAACGCTTTACATAATACTTCAACTTCAAACTTTAAAGTTAATTTCAATTCAGGCTCTTGATGAAGTTCAGCTAAACAATTCATCAGAGACATTGTCCATGGATTTCTTGGTTTAAATACCTAAATAATAACATTATTTATAAAATTTGTTTAAAACTATGTAATGAGTCATAAAATAGAGGAAGGAATATTGAAATCTAATTGATTTATTGAATAAATTAAGCAAAAATAATAAAGATATATACACTAAAGTTTAATTTAACATTTTTATTAACTGATTTGATGATTTTTATACAATAATATTAAACATATAATATATTATAATTATATTATAAAAACCAAATTGGATAGAAAAAATTTCTTTTTCAAGTTTAAAAAACAATAAAAGTAATTTATAAGTTCATAATTTGATACATACCCTACTTTTAGCACAAGACTCAAGGACTTTAGCAATAAATGGAACTGTAAAAAGTAATTCTTGATGTCCTTTGTTATAGGCTTCCACCAATAGCATTTTAAGATCAATATCATCAAGTATAAGAGGTTTATTTTTGGCTAAAGTTATCATACCAAGCCAGTGGCCTAAATTTTTTAATAACGATCTATCAGAAAAATTGTCCATTCCTTTGTCACTTTTTAATAATATCTAAAACATAAAAAATAAATTGAATTAAAAATTATTTATAAACACATAATGTAATAAATACTAACTCTGATATTTCTAAATGTTTCCAAATTAATCAAATAATTTAATTTGTCATTGTTCAAACAGTCTAAGAAATTGGAGTATAGTGAATGGAAGTTAAACTCAATGCTAACTCGTTTCATGACTAAATATTGAGAAAGCCACTGTAAATAATCATTGTTGATGATTTCTCTAATTTCGTCACACTGTAATACAAATATTATTATTCATCATATTATATTATATACTTTTATTATACATGGAAAGCTTTGATTATACCTTAGTTTGGAGATTAATTTGGCTTAAATTATTAAAAATGAAAGCTATCTTGTCTTGTAGATTTTCCGGTGGTACAATTAATTTATCATCTTTTTCAGTTGCAACTAGTAAAGTATCAATGTTTGTAGTATTTGCAATTGAAGGCTGCAAATATAGTAGAAAATAAAATAAAATTTAATAAAATAGTATTATGTGAGAAATTTTTATGTAAGCTTACTCTAGATGTTAAAAGAGAGTTTGTGGTTACAAGTTTAGATGATGTACACGTCATAGGAGTAGTAGTCGTAGTAGTAGTAGTAATACTTTGAGCTTTAAATATATTATGTAAGCTTGGTATAAACGTTCCTGGTGGAATAATTGTATTGTTACTAATCCCGACTAAATCTGAGATTCGAGAAGTGGCTGGTGGCTCTAGTGAAGTTTTTCCATACTCAACAAACTACAATAAAAAATAATATATGTATGTATTATTTCCTAGATGTAACATATAAGTTTTTTTTTTTTTTTTAAACTACAATCAGTATCACATGTAAAGGTAAGCAAAGGGCAAGTTAAAAAAAATATTGTTATAAGCATTTTAACTGAAATATAATTTAATATCATATGACCTGTAGTTATCACATGTAAATATAAAGAACTTTTAAGTATTTTTAAATGAATATTATTTTACTAAATATGTCATAGTAGATGATATTGAATGTAGGTTGTATACGCAGTACAGCTATTAAAGGTATTAATTTTATAGCATTTTTAGTTATATTTGTTGAATATATTTTTGAGGAAAAAATGTATTATTATTAAAGCATTTTTACACAAATATCAAAGAAAAGAGGTAAAGTAGTACCACGGTTACATCTATATTGAAATTTAACATTAAAAAATGTAATGTTTAATAAACTAGTTTTTAAAAACTAATAATTTTTATTATATTTTTAGATAATATAATTTTTAACATTCTTGTAAGCTATGATTGAATTGATTATTTTCACCTTTAAAAATAAAATAAAATAAAAATAAATACATAAATAATTTTAAGTATTAAATATTGTATATTTTTCTTTTTTAAATATTCACATAAATATGAATAAGTTAAGAAAACACTCAGAGTAAATTCTAAGTTTCGATAGATACTTTGAATAGTAAACTTTACTTCTAAATATAGTTTTAAAATAATTTAGTAATATCATATATACTAATGGGTAGAACCCTAAATAAATTAAATATTTTAATTTCTAAATAGTAGGTAGGACATTCATAAAATTCTTAAACCTATATTTTTTAAACATAAAAAATATTTTTTAATTTAATTTAAGTATTTAAATTATAAATTGTTTTTAGTTGATTTATTTTTTATTTTTTACTAGGACAATTTTTTCATGGCAACAACAATATGTCAAGGGTTAATAAAATCAAATTTGTTTAAAAACTTAAAAAGAATACATTTTCTCATAATTAATAAAATATTAAGTCACTGTTTGCTTTAATCAAAATAATAATGATTAACTAATTTAACATTCATTATTAAATATTAAAAGTAAATCCAAAAAATGTAATGTTTTTAAAATTAAATTTATTATTAAGATAATTAAATTGCAATATGTTATTTAAAGATAATATTAATCAATACTTAGGAGGTATATATTATTTATTGGTTTTTTTTTTATCTCAGGTCTTTATAAGAGTTAATAAACATTGATTGTAATTATATATATTAAATAACCATTCCTAAAAAGTTGCAGTTAACATTTTTTTTTAAATATTTGATTATTTATAAAATACATGTACATTATTATATTATTAAAATTATATTATAACATACTTCAATAAGATGTTGAGGGAATTGATGAAAATGAGGAATTGCTGTTATATGAGAACAATATTGATGATAATCTTTTAAACGATTCTTAAAACGGTCCAACGCAGTTATCCCAAAATTATACATTTTGGAATTGGGGCTTTTCTTAAGAGCATCCAAAATGAAACGAAGTGCAAGTCCCAAAGCTTTATAATTTCTTTAAAAATAATAAATAGTTAGTGTATTTTTCACATTAAAAATAAAAATGGTTAATAACTTACGAAACAAGATTGTGTTCAATAATACCACCAAATAGATGAGCTGTTGTAATGAGCTCTTTTTCAGGATATGCCGGAAAAAATCTATACTCTTCAAATAAATTTCGAAGCATGCAACAAAATACTTCCTATAATTTCAAAAGTTTTCAATTTTTATTTTAAAATAAAATATACACAGTATTATATAGAAGAATAATAACCCTTTCACGTTTAACAGGCGATTCTTGGAATCTTTTAAGAGTTTCAAGTACTTCATCTATAGATAAAGAGTTATGAGGTGCCAAGTTATAAATACGCTGAAAATAACTATTTGCTTCATCCTCAATATCTTTGGGAACAGAAACTGGCATATTACCATCCATAAATAAACTGTTATCAACTAAAAATAAAATGTATATATTATAATTGATTATTATTAAAATTAATTAAGTATTTAATACTTATGTGATTAGATTTGCCAATCACTGATGGCAAAACTTGTTGTTGTGGTAAACGGCCCAACATATTGGATGAACCAGATAATTGACTTGATATATTTGGACCCGGAGCATTTATAGTTGAAGGTGTCATAATGGAAAAACCTCCTAGTCCAGATACATTACTAACTAGACTTCGGGAAGGTGACCCAGGTGTTTGAACCAATTGCCCCAAAGACCCTGAATATTAATAACAGAATGTTTTAAAATTATGTAAAATTTGTAACTAAAAAATAATATGTAGCAACCAGGTAATGTAAATGTAGAAGTATTTTGAGTAGTAGGATTCAGTCCAAGGCTAGCCAAACTAGTGGCAAGCCCAGTAAGTTGGTCAACCATAACTTGAAGTGCTGGTCCTTCTATTTGACCAATTGGTCTTTGATGTGTAGGACGAAAAATAGGAGTGGGTGGAGCAGCAGGGTTTACACGAATTGATGGTGCTTTTGGCATGTAAATATTGGTATAATTTGTAACCATTTGAATAATTGTTTCTGCAAGTTCTTGTGAAACTGTTCTGTAATTTAAATAAAATATTAGTTCAAGCAAATAGTTAAGAAATGAGATAATTACAATCTCAAAAATAAAATAAAATAAGTTATATAAACTAAGATATATATATTTTGTACTTCATTTCTAATCAAAATAATATTTTTATAAAACACAGAAGACATCTATACATTTAAACTTATAAAGTACAATTTAAATAAAACTCTAAGGATTTTTCCAATTTGCAATTACTTTATACACATATGAATTATTATTTATCATTAAATTTAATTTAATTGTAAGAATCTAAAGAGAATGTAGTTTTAACTTACCCAGTTATGTTACGTAAGCAATTTAAAATTATAAGTAGAGTTTCTGATGACAAAGGAGTATATTTTGGTGTATTTTCTTCTTTAGATGATGATCCACATAGTTGTGGATAACGTTTCTAGTAATGATAAATTTGGTTAAATGTTTATAATTTATTTATTATTGAATATATAATAATTATAGTATAATATAAAAAACATACCTGTACAAATTTAACACAAGCTGAAACAAATCCTTCACCTTGTTCATGAATTTTATCAGTCAGCCATTTATCCAATTTTAAATATTCTCGTCGAGATGCCAAACAAGCTAAATCTATAATAAATGGAAATTGCTGAACACTCAACAACAACGACAATGCCTGAAATTATAAATCAATAAAAAATAAATAAAACTCGCTAAATCTCATAAAAAATAAACAATTTTTCTTACTTTTAAATCTTGAGCAATATCTAATATCCGAGACAGTTTAACATTATCATAATCACTTCGCATGTACCAGTCACTCATTGCCTGTGCCAAAGTATGTTTGAGTCCAACATTCTGAAAAAAGTATACACAAATGTTAGTTTAATACGAATTACAACAATTATTTATTTTTGTATTCATTGTATTTTACTATGATAAATACCTGATGATTCCATGCATGATGTAAAATTATAGCTGAATTACTATGGTTTCCTAAAAATATTGGCATCAGACTACTAATTATTTCATGTCTAACAATATTCAATGGACCATTAGATTCTATTAAAGCAAGTGCTAAGATATCAGGACATTTTTGAGCTGGAAACTTCAAACATTCTTGTACTTCATAATAAAGACCTCGTTCAGCTAAATAGAGCAATAAGTCAACAAGTTCAATTGAACGCCTAAAAAAAAGAAAAGTAAAAAAAAAATTATAATATTTTTAATTATAAATTAATAGGTTAAAAATTATTTCATGATACAATAATTGATAAAATAATTACAAAAATTATTCTTGAATTACTTCATCATCAAACTAAAACCTATAAATGATGAATAATTTTTAAATTTTCAATAGACAAACATTTTACTACGAATGGCAAACAAGTTGTTTTTACAGCAGATTGGAATTCCAAATTCAAGAAAAATAATAACAGAAATAAACCAGCTTATACATAATACAATTTATATTTTTGGCTAAATCTTATGCACCCATATAAGAACATCATACAAAATTTTAACTAACTGACGTTTTTTCAAGCATGTATTAGTTAATTTATTTTGAATTAGGTATATATTAAGACTATACCAAGTGTTGATGTCCTTGTTATCTGCATCTGGAATGGTTTTTAATGAATCTATAGATACTGATCTATAAGGATAATCAGCAAAACAAAACACATCAGAACTTCGTAATATATGTTGAATAAGAGACATCTAAAAGTACAAAGTATGAATCAGTTTTATAAACACACATAAAAGTAAATTTTAACAGAAGAAAAATTAACCTGTGCATCAGAATTTTTCCAGCGTCGATAAATCATATTTATAGGAAAGTTTTCAATATGGTATCCTGGAGAATTTAAACCAATTCTTAGAGCTAAAAATAGAAGGACTAAACCTTGTCTATCCTTAACATAAAAATGTTCATGATCAAGCTCTTTTATTAAGTCCATCCAAGATAATGATGGATTCTAAAATAAAATAAATTATGTTACAAAAATAATTTATTATTGTAATTATAATATAATAAATATTACTAATTCTTTGATTGTGTTAACAAACACTTCAATATTCCATGTAGTGGAATTTGAAGATTTTTTGTCTATATCATGGTCAGCATCATCTTCTATCCAATAAGGTAAGGGTAATTGAGAATCTAGCCCGGTATGTGTACGTATCATCATTGATATAACTTTAGCAATAGATTCAGGACCAAAAGTTATTGACGGGATACATCCATTAGTTACAGATAATAAATTTCTACGGCATTCTTCCAATGATGAGCAAACAGAATAGCCCATTTCCATTATTAAATTGGGTAATGATGGAGTTTCCTAGTAAACCAACAAATTTACATTAAATGTCTAAAAAAAATAAAATTAAAAACAGTTATTACCATTATTTTTGGAATAGTAGATGTATCTGAATTGATTTTATCCATTGGGTGGTCTGGATTATCTGAATATATTAACGGTGCTAATAATACTGGAGCAACCTCAAGTGGAAAATCACGACGTAGATTCAGTAGTAAAACTTTTTTTACTTCTTTACTTATCCCTAATAGAAAAAAAAATAGTTATCGATTAAAATTTGTTTTTATTTTATTTTATTATATAGTTATTTTTTATTTTAAAAAAACGATATTGATAATACAATAGTTTTATTATAAAAATAAATAATCTGGTTGTTTAATAACTTTTATTCGAATTTTAAAAATAGGGTTGCAATCTTAATTTTTTTTATAGAGCTTCAAATGTAATTTAATTTAGTAGAATAAAATAGCCAAATAATAAAAATAATAAATTTAAATAAACACATTTTAAATATTTATTTACACACCAAATAGTTGATCATCAGCATTAAATACGTGGCTCAAAATCAGATGAAGAACTTCAGGACTAGAATCATGCAAACCACCTTCAACAACTTGATTAGAATTAGTTTCTAAATTAAAATAAATGTCGTATTAAATATTGTTTATATAAATTAATAAATTTTATTTGTGTACCTGAATTGATATAATTTTTAATAAGAAGTGGTAACTTCTGTTTAACAAATTGTAAAGCGTAAGTAGAGTAATTTATTGACTCTAAGCAAACAAGCCCAAACACAACTTCTTGAACAGGGCTTAAATGCAGTATTCTACTCAACTGTGTAAACTGCTGTATTGATGGTTTTTGTGCCTATTAATTAAAAAAAATTAAATATTTATCAAATTATTTAAAAATATTAATAGAACAATTGTATAAATACTTTTTGAGAAAAAAGTGGATTATCAAGGGCAAAACACAATATTGAAGTTAGTGAAGGTTTATTCAAGAGAGTAGTACACTGGTGTGCTAGTAATTGAGCTTGATAGTAATCCTTATGAGATGTATTTCTTGGTCCTTCGGTGTCTTTTAAATCGATATGGGAAAACAGGCAACGTAATAGATGTCGGTCAGCTTCAAATCCTTGCAATTGAATGACCTTTAAAGTATAAATCAATAAAATATAAATAATATGTAATACAAAAAAAAAAACAACTACAGTATTTATTCTCATTTTATCATTATAATTAAAATAAAATAAAATTTATAATTTGGATATTCATATAAATTAAGTGAAATAATTTAATTATTTTTTAATTATTTAAACGTAATAAGGGGAAACATGATTATATTAAAATTAAATCATGAAATAAAATACTACATGTGGATTTAGTATACTCAAAACCATTTGGTACTTGTTTTTATTGTTTTGTTACTCATACATTCTTTATAAGCCTTAAAACAATTTCTAATAAAAGTAAGTAATAATAATACATTTTTTACACTTAACAATTAACATTTTATATTTATACATAAACACAAATATTGAAAAATGTAATGCCTTTATTTAATATTTTGATGTGTGATCATTGTAATATTATAAATACATAAATACTATGAGATTTTTTAACAATTTACCTAATTTAGTTAGTTAATAATGTTTGTAAGATAAGTACACATTTAAAACTACTCAGACAATGACAGAAAACATACTAAAATGATTAATATTTAACGATATTTAATAAACTCAATTTAAAATAGGTATAAGAAATATTTACTATTTTTTCATAAATAGATCATATATCTATACGTGAAATATTGAGATTTTAGAATCAAGACTGTCAATGTTAGGTGGTCGTTTAATTATAGAGCAATAAAAAAGTTAAAAGTACCAAGAATCGTTACCATGCTTTTAAAAATGTTCTGAATTAGTTTATTTTTATGATGACATAAAAAAGGTGTTAAGTTCTCATTTATTTATTGGTGAAAACATTAACTCAATTTATCAATAAGAATGTGAGCATAAAAAAGTTTTAACTAGCAAACATACTAAATGAATAATGAAATAAATGTTATATATCTATTAAAAGTTATACAACCTAAAATAGAAAAAAAAAATGTTCAACTTCAAATAAGCTAACATAAAATAATACATTTATTAGTATTTATTTTTCATGAGTATAATTATAAAGGTATATATTTAATCATAAAGACAATTATATTAATAAGCTATAGGTATCTCGTCCTAATTTAGGTAAGTAAGAAAAATAATTAATTACAGTATAGCTCATTATAAAGTATTGGAAGATATTTTCCTTATTAATAAATTTAATTGGTAGATAATTTACAAGTAATATCTTGTACAAAAATCTTATAATACACGTTTTTTTTTTATCTATTAAATTATGCTCCAGTTGTCAAGTAATATTAAAAAAGCGGGTAAGTAGGTATCGCTCTGCTGTATATTAGGGGGTGGGGTGGACCTCAGACTATGGTAGGTTAAATTTGAATGCAATGATAGGTATCATTGTATACGAAAAGCGATTCTGAACGAAGATGATTTGTCAGTTTAGGATATATTATATTTAAATATTATCAAATATTCTATTTTGAAACAAATAGTATAGTTTTTATATGTTACTATGGTTACTATGGCCAACATTCGCATTATGAGCGTATGAAATTTAATTTAAATTTTGACATATTTCGTATAAATTCGAACTTTAAACACTTATAAAAAAAAATTGTGACTAACGATTTCGGATTTTTTTTTATCACTTTAAGAACAACTTATAAGAAACCTTGTATTAAATTTTCATGATTTTCTGGCCACCCAAAAAATTTTTATCGGCATTTGAAGAAAAAAAAACTTAGAAAAGTCGAAAATTTCAATTGTCTATTAGTAGCTTAAAAATGGTCAAAATATTTTGAAAATTTAACTGTAAAGAGATAACCATAATATAAACATTTGGTGAAAATTTCAAGTATTTACAATAATTCGTTTTTGAGTTACAGCAAAATCAAAAAATCGATTTTGTCGAAAAGTGGTTTTTCCGTAAAATTTCCATTTTTCTGTCATTTTTTTTTTGTTTTTCTCGATTTTTTTGAAAACTATTAGAAAATTTTAATTTTGACCCCCCTAAAGTACCAACTAGATTCAATTCCCTATTCAAAGAGGGGCTGAAGTCAAAAATCGGAGCATTATTACTGCTCCAAATGTTGGAGTCAGACACAAAAAAAAAAAAAAAAAAAAAAACACACATCATAGTAAATGCAATACATTCATCACTTCGTTCAGAATCTAAAATGTAATAAATAATTATGTTCCTAGTGTTAAGCATAAAAAAATATAGTTACAAAATTTATTATTTTTTATATAAAATATAGTTGAAGTACAAATGTACCTATTACTTCGTTGAAATGTACATTGTACATAGTATATGTAAAAAAATCATAAATATTATGTAAATTAATATTATCCAGCAGTATACACTTTATAAAGTTTAAAAACATTTAAATAGCGATAACTAAATAATACATGACTCAAATTTTTTTCTTGTTTCTTGAATTGTTTTTAAGTTATATTTGATGTATAAAACTCGACATTATTTATATTTCCCTTGAGATTAGAGTTATCGATACTTGACTACTATGTTGTCTAAGGAAAATTTAGGTGGCAACACGTTAATAAATTCATCAATAATCTACATTAAGGGGATTGGTGACGGTGATTTCCTGTCTTTGTTTAACACACGCGCAACATAAGAATTCAGACTCTTTTTTTGTCCAACGTACTGATTGATACAGTAAAGCGGTAAGAATTCTGAAAACAAATTTGAATTTGACGTCAAGTCTATTTGAGAACGGCCAGTCCACATTTTTAATATTAAAATATAACTTTTTAAAAATTGAAATATGACAATTTTTTAATTATTGTTATATAATGATTTTAAGATTTTGGGAGATAATATCAAATATGTGGACTGACCGTTCTCAAGTAGACTTGACGACAAATTCAAATATAATTTTAGAGTTCTTGTCGCTTTACTGTATCAATCGGTACATCGGACAAAAAACACGTCTGAATTCGTATATTACGCGTGTGTTAGATAAAGACAGGCAATCACGGTATCGAATGCCCTTAAAAATGTTTAACATAATATAATATTACGCATGATTACTACAATTAAAATAAAAACATAATATATATTAAAACTATGACTGTTTAGGTAATTTCAAATGTCGATACATAAATTACGACTTTTTACGAGAAATTATATTATTAATATGGACGACACCGCAAAATAGAGATTAAAAAGTAGTAAACAAAAATTCGTTGAAAAACCTAACCTATCCGTAGTTATATTCGAGTGAATATCCACATGGAATGGAATATGTACTGCGAAAAGTACGAACACGACCAACGAAAATTTTGAAAGAAAATGGCGTGTGTTACTGTGTGAGTAACTCTCTACACAGTCGGGGGCATACTATAACTATATACTCACGTCAGATATTTCTTGTACGCTCGGCTTGTAGTTCTTCTTCGACAAATTACTGACGAGATAACTGATTTGGGCCAACGCGTATGACAATGAATCCAGGTTCATAGTTCCATGAATACCGACCCGAAAGCTTATGTTCTAAAGCTTTCTTTGTCGACGGAATGGTGATCGCAGTGTCAACTGTCTGGTGCACGGGAGCACCTCGCTCGTAAATGCGTTACAGGATCGGAAAATACGATAGCGAATGAAGATCAAATGATGACCAATCGGCCGGTGAGTTTTACATATCGATATGGCGTCGGCAACGGATGGTATAATTTAAGCGTCGGTCGACAAGAGACAACGGCGCGGCGTTGATGGAGGAGTAGGTGTGCGCATTGCGCCTGCCCGAACAGTGTACGATACAATTATATTTCAGAAAAATAATTCACATTTCACGCACATAAAACATTGTAATAATATTATATATCATACTAGGCATTCGCATGTAACAACATTACGGCCGTTTGTAATAATGTATTATTATATAATGTTATGCCGTTATCAGTGTATATTTTTTCTCAAACAGTAACAGTATTGTTTGGCGGGGAGAATGCTCAGACTAGACACTAGAATGACGACGAGCGACGAGCGAGTGTGAGGTCGGTAGGTCGGCGGAGAGCTGCTTGGCGTTCTTCTTATCTGGTAACGTCCCCGTCGACAAGACAACGACCGCGGTCCATGACATGCGCACCTCCAGCTAAGCGTCCTACCGGCGTTGGCGACAATAATAAAAAATGGATACTGCTTACTCCATAGATAATATATAAATGTCAATTTATTGGCTGTTTGCTTACTCCACAGAGTAAAATACATACGCCTTGTATATGAGTCTGAAACATGTCCGTATTTGTGATAAGTGATAACGATTAAAGTCCCGCGTTGTATTATCGAATATCGATTTGTCACGTCTCGCGACCCGCGAGAACTTTTTTAATATTTAGTATTTACTTACTGGTACTATTAATTATTCAGGGAACCAAATGCCGTCATTGAGTTATTCCATTACTACCCTTATGGCTTGTACTCAAACGTCGCAAACCCAAGTATTGCGAACAACGTAATGTCTAAAAAATATATCGTATACATGAAATCACTTTTCATATCTCTATAAGTAATCATTACCTGTTCGTTTGTTAGTTATTACTTTCAAATCATACCCTCGACGTTAAGTTTCTTATAATTTATTCTCTAGCCCCGGGTAACGACAAATATTCATTCTGTAGTTTACTTGTGATCACTAGTACTAGACGCACCATGTCCTCCAAAGTGAATGCGGAGGTAAGGTTTCATTCAGTATCACTAGACTTGAGTTGTTCATAATTGTTTGTCTATTAATTTAGCAAAAAAAACTCAGTGGCAAATCTACAATCATCATCGATGTCAAAGAAGACGATGATGCATTCAATGCGAGTACGAGTAAATCAACAACAGTAAATACGGGTAATAGTTCAAGTTTTCAAGTTTGAATAATTAAAAAATGTACTACATTGGTACGACTACTTAAGATCATTTTTATACTACCTTAGCAATTTAAATATTTTCTTATAATTTTCTATTTACTTAAAATCAGTTATTTTATCTTAGTAAAAATGAATGCATTTTAATTTAATTAAGTTATTTATTGTATATTACACCTATTTTATTAAAAATGTTAAAACTTTATTTTTGTATAAAAATCTTTACTTTTTAGTTATTTTCTTTTAAAATTATTTTATTTACTAATGCTGTAAAGTCAGTGCTCGACTTGGCAAAAATAAAGTAGGGGGACTTTGTTAACTTTTAAAAAAAGAGTGTCCCCTTCACTTCTTAAACGTTACTAAGCCGTAGGGGCTCGCCCCCACACCCCCTATACCCCTCTTTAAATCATATGAAAAATATTTATAAATAATCAAACAAAAAAAAAATTACTGTAAATATTAATATTGTATATTTTAGTTATAACTAATATAATAACAAATAAACAAACTCAAAAGTAACTAAATAAAAAACAATTCATTTAAACTATTTATTTAAATAGTTCCATAGGTTAGGACGTTATAATTAGATGAGACGTATATTCTAGGATGCAATAGTAGTTGGAACAAATATAATGTAGAACAAATATGTTGTGATAATTTAAGATAATTAGTCAAATAATAATAATAATAAATATCTTAATAATTATTAAATCCATGGTAAGAAAAATTACTATGATATTAACACGTGCATTTTGATAAAAATTCAGAATGATGCAGCGTGCCAGCGTCCCCTGCGTTCCCCTTAAAAATAAAAGTAGGGGTACGCTAAAATCTCTGAAAAATTAGTTAGGGTACTTCGTCCCCCTGCGTACCCCCCCAAATCGAGCACTGTGTAAAGTTAATTTGAATTTATTTAAATAATCAATGTTTGGTAGATAGATCAATTGTTTTGGGTTAAATCGATACGTGCTATAATTTTTCTTCATTTTAAAGTATACATAATAATATATAATCAAACAATTAATATTAAAAATAAATTTAAAAGAAAGGCAGATAAATGGGTCTCACTACGCTGCACAGTAAGTGTTGAGTGCCATTGTTATTAATATCCTACATTTGAATTTAATAATATATTATTTCTTATGAAAAAAAATTTAGATTCGAGTCAGTGGAGACAATTCATTATATCATAAGTATACTTCTTGATAATATATTTTTTTGATAATAAATTATTTTATTTTTATGATAGATTGATTTAATTTTATGAAAACATTTATTAAATTATTTTATTAATTTATAACATTATTTATATGTCATACTAGCTGACCTGGGAAACGTTTTGAGAGTGATGCAGAATATTGTTGTCTTCAAATTTGCAAATTTCAGCAAATATTTTGGTTGTAATTTCATACAAAAATTCTACTAAAAAAAGCACTCTCATTTTTATATTCTCCTGACTTTTTCAATTTTTCTTTCTGTTTTCTTATTCAAACTATTAAGAATAGTTAATCAAAAAAATGATAGGTCCTTCCATTTTAAAGTTTTGTGCTTACCAACTAACAGCATATACTGTTATCTATTAGTTATTCAACATATTATTAGCAAAAAAATATTCTTTATCATTTATAAAAATAGTATTTATTAATTTTATACATTTTAATATTTATTTTATTTTTATAGGAGTCAGTACTACAACTCCTGAACTTAAAACACAAGATATGTGTATAGCAGAAGGATGCTATAATATAGCTATTCAACATGCGGAGTGGGACAATGAATATTGTAGTGTTAGTTGCACCTATAAGCACTGCAAGTAAGTATATATATAATTATATCACACTAATAAGCATTTTAATAAACTGTAACATATTTTATAGAGCTACATTTATAGCTTGGCTAGAAAACAATAAAACAGCAAAAGCGAAAGAAGTACCAGCGTCTGTGACTGAAGTAAATGCAGTTGTTAATGAAGAAAAAGAAGAATCAGAAACAAGTTCAACAACTACATAAAATGAAGCTACATGTTTTCATTAATATAACATTTTTGTAAATAAAACAATTAATTATACTATTTCGCATTATTATTGATTAAAATTCAGTTATTGTGAACAGTATTTTTGATATTTATTTTATGTAGCTCATATACATAATATCTGACCTACATTTATATAAAAATAAAAATTAATTTTTCTATCTATTTTTGTATTGCATGTATGTAATTATTGATTATATCGAGTAAGTCATCTTGTCAAATTAATATTATCTAAATACTTGGAAAACAAGTTTTTTCTTTGATTGTATAAAAACACCGATGGTAACTCAATTTAGTTTTTAAGACCTTAAATAACTTTTAGGAATTTTCCTAGTTTTACTGCTTAATACACTATATCAATCATTATCATGAACAAGATTTATTCCAAAATTTCAATTAATTGATATTTAATATTTATAATATTTAGTTATAATTTTAAAATCAAAGTATGTGTTGATATAGACAATTTTTAAATTATTTTAATTGACCAAGGTTTAGTAATATGTTATTACTTTATTAGTTAAAGGTATTAGGTATTACTATTAATAAATATGGTATAAATTAAATATTCTAATATTCTCAAAATATTTTGAATACAATTGAATAATTAATATAAAATAACAATAGATAGCGCAAATTTAAGTAAATAAACTAATGTCAATAAAAAATTTACTTGCTGGCCACTTTAGGCAAGGGTTCTATTGTTCTATTTCTTAAGGGCAGTACTTTCATATATGAATCAGTAAAATTCACATTTATTACACATGAAATAATATACTCATGTGAGTAATATAATATGTATCAAGATAAAAAAAAAAAATAAGAAAATGTAAATAATGAGTAGAAAAAGTAGCTTGTAAACCCTAGAGGCCACTACTGTGTATACAACTACAAAAACTTTTTTTAATAAAAAATAATATAATGTAGAATATAGGTTAAATTAATTTGTTTTATTAAAATAATGTATACTAATGCTTTCTTAAATCAAATAAATTGGATGGCATTTTTGAAATTATATATAAAAATGTATTAACATTTTACTATTTTAAATAGAAATAAAATGCAAATTATGATTTTTCACATCAAATATAAATAAACGTGTTACCCCAAAAAAATAAATAAATAATAAAAAATATACTTGTATTGTGATTATAATTATATCATATTTTTATAATTATTTTGCCTAGTATTTAAAAGAACTTTAATAAAATGGTAATACTAAAAAATACAATTAATTGAAATTTTTCAAAAGTATCTTTATTACAATAATACATTTTATGTATTTCACTATTTTCCAATTTTTTTTAAACAATATTACAATTTTTCAAAGGTAGCTGCCACTACCACACTCACAAGAGTTATTTCTGCCTTACAAAGTTATAAACATAAATAAAATATAATTAATATTAAAGTAAAAATTATATTATAAAAATTTAAGATAAGAACATTATTTGTGTTGATGGGTTGGTATCACAGATATTAAAATACTATTTATGTATCTGCGGTTGGTATTTTGCAAAACATTACTCTTGTTAATTTGTCAACTCTTAAGGGAAACAAAATGCAGTTTAAGGTTTATTTTATGGTTCAAGATATCAAATAACTCAAGATTTCGAGTTTTAAAATTACATAATTTAACTATTTTTTTTTTTGTACGATTTTCTATTCTCACAGTCATAAAAGTTATACTAGAGTATTACAGATAATGAAAAATTAACGAATTCAATGTAGTTCAAGATAGAAATAAGAAGAATCCACTATATAATGTTTTTTTAAGCGAGTAATGCATGTGTAAAAATTTAAAATATTCCAATAGAAAAATAATAGTAACTCGTTAAATTAATATGATATAAACAAAGATAATGTTCCGAATTTTAAATTATATAATTGAATAGTTTTAATCTTAACAACATAAAATTAGTTCTTTTGAATACGACATTTTTATATTAAGTACATTTGTTGGACAAAATATCTCTTGCAAATACGTCTCCTAAGCATTTGATTTATAATTTTAATTTGTTATTCTCATTCTCGATTGGGATAGTCTGCATAGTTTTCTTCGTTCATTGCATTGTCAGTATCTTGATCATTATAGACAGGTTTATTTTGCGTTGATGAACGGTTGCCATAAATAGATTCATGATCAAAATTTTTATTAAATTCATCAATAACTTTTTGGAAAGATACATGATCTAATCCAATAGATTTAACAGAATTAGGAGTAACTGTATTAGAGGTCGAGGTAGATTGGATTTTTACTTTATTAATATTCATTTTGTTTTCAGTGGCATCAAAAATATTATCAGACTTGAGCATATCAAAAAGTTTTTTATGTTTTAGAAGATCAGTACTTTTTTCTTTCTGTTTACATACTTTATTAGTGCTTAAAACTGATTTTTTACTCGTAAATGAATTAGATTTACAGTTTGAAGGTATAGTTATCATATGTGAACATTTTAAGAGATCGTTAATTTGTACATCAGTGTTTGAACATTTTGTATAGTACATCTTTCTATTATAAACATCATCTATATTAGTTTTAATACATTCAGATTTTACTGTAGCTGTATTTATGTTATCAATATTGCTAGATTCAGAATGATTAATTTCATTATTTGTGGATGTTTTTTCTTCTACATTCTTCTTTGTTATATTTGTTTTACTTGTTGATTTTTCTTCAACAATGAATTCTTGAGTGTCATTTTTATTTTTAATTGTAGGGGTTAATAACGAATGTCTAACAAACTGATCAATAGTTGATTGAAAGTGTTCACATTCTTTTAATAACCTATTACGCCTATCAAATACATCATCATTTTTATAATGTTTGATCAATTCCTCCACACCACCTTTCACACCTATCTGAAACAAATAAAAAATTTATAAATTAGTAATCTAATATTTCAAATCAAACAGTTAGCTATTATTAAAGAATATATCATTATTTATAAAAATCAGCGATTTGAAAGAATGTGTTTATTTTGTGTGAGTTGGATATTAACACATTCAATTTTTAAGAAATTAACTTTTAAATAATTTTTATTTTTATAAACGTTTTTGGTTTATTGACAAGAAAACTTTCAAAAAACATAGTTATATTAATAAAAACTTATATTTTAATTAAATAATGGAGAAGAAAATTTTTATTTCATACCTTTATTTACAAGGCATAGAAAAAACAAAATGGCTAGTGTTATTTATGTATTTTTATTAATTTGTAGTTCGAATTACAAATAGTACAAATTAAAAAAAAAAACGATATGCTTCAGAATCAAGTTTTAAAATGTTGACTATAGTTATATATTACATGACGACTTATATACAGTTAAGTATTTCTTCAAAATTATATTTACTATTCTTGTACTATTGTACTTATACTATTTTTGAAAATGTTGTCATTTATCATTCAGTATTTTATAATTTAAATATGCATTTATATACTTGTACAAACTGCATATTCAATAAGTGTCTACTTATTTTAAATTTTGTTTATGACAATACAATTACATTTCTAAACAAGGGCGTCATTTCAATTTTTTTTTTTTGGTACACATAAATATATATAAATATAGTGCCCTGCTCCACTATTTATTTTTTTCGATATATTTGACATTATTTTGATGTTGCCGAGCGAGCCATGAGGATGTGCCTTGTGGACTAAAATTTACAATTTAGAATTTTAGGTATGCAAATGTATACCCTGCGTACCGCAAATGACACTCCTGATTCTAAAAATAAATACTATATATTTAAAACTATTCTGTTGTAACAATATACATTTTATTTCTATGGTGGTAATATTGATATTATATTAGTTTTTATAAAAATAAAAAACAATATTATGCAAAAGAAATTTACTATCGTACAGGGTTACCTAACCTAACCCGTACGTATTTATTAATTAATAATTAGTTCATCCGAAAACAAAAAACTAAAAATTGAACTAGTTCATATTTATTTCAATGTTTGAAACTTGAATTCGAACTAATTTATTTTTAAAAAGAATATTTTATTACAGACAAAAATAATCATTATTTTATATTTTATTTTAAATTATAACATTAAGTGAAAATTCTTTATAACAAAAAACTCTATACAACATAAAATTCTATACAACATAAATATTACATTAAAATGGTTTGTTTGATTTATAACCTATTATACTTTTTCTGTAATGAAAGAAATCTTTTGATCCCTCCAAATTCGTTATAGAGAGTTTTCACTGTATATATTTATTAGCTTTCAGTCCAAGAATATTATAGAATGAAGATTATAATTTTCTATAATAGTACTCATTTAAACTAGTAGGTATTTTTAAAATAATTTTAGTAAAATAATCAAATAACGACAAATAAAGCAGCTGATAGGAATAATATAATAATACAATTATTATAGTAAATTAATTGTAAATCATAGATAATTACTAATTAAATAAATATTTATTTAGAAATTGAAAGTCTGTAACTTAGTAAACTCTAATTAAATAATGTATTAAATTACCTCTTTAAGACTATTCAGAATTGGATCAATGCTGCTTGGAGAAGAGCTTTTTGATTGAATATCAATATTTTTTTTCATAATACCAGCTAATCTTTTTATGTAATTGATTGCTTCATCTCTTAGAAGATATAAAATATCTTTTGAAGTAAAATCAAATCCAACATCAGTGAGCACTGCTGCTTGGCTGACTATTATTTTATTCCAGTCCTTGTGTTGAATATTATAACAATTTGATTCAGAAATATCATCAGGAAATGGTTTACATTCTTCAGCAATTATTTGTAGCTTGTGTTTCATTTCAGGGATTGACATTAATTCCTTACATTTGTTTAACACCGTTAAATCATTAGGTGTTTTTGAAATTTGTTCTGTTAAGAGTTGCATTTTTTTAAGATGTAATTTAAGTTCAATATTGTACATTATATCTGGATTAATAATTATTCTGTCTTCTACAAAACATTCAGAATTATTTTGAACTTCATTATTATCATCTAATTTTACATTTTCTAATACATATTGAAGAAGATCGAATTCTGTTAATTTTTTTTTTTCTAATGTATCGTTAGTATGATTATTCTTTATTAATAACTCTGTTTCAAAATTGTTAACATCTTTTGTTTCAATTACTTCATTAGATTCTGACATTGGATCAAGATTATCATGAGAAATTTTTTCAAAATAACTAAATAAAAGATCTTCTTTAGATAAACCGTATTCTGAATGTTCATTTGAGGTTCCAGGCAAAGAAGACATATAAGAAATACAAGATGGACTAGATGGACTAGATATGTTATTTGAATAAAGTGAACAAGAAAAACTGTCTGTACAATGTGAATCAGAAAAACTAGGTAAATTTATATTGTTTTCGTCATAGCTTAAATCAAAATTATCTGTTTGTTTAGATATTAATTTAAAATATTGTTCAGGTTCTAATTCTTGATTGAAAAAATTATTCAATTCCGGTATAACTGTAGTTTCACTTGCATCTTCAAATGATGGGCCACTTTTTAACTGTTGTAATTGTATTACATCCTCACAATTTACAAATTCATTAAAATTTTTTAATTTTGTATCTAATATTGTATTAGTATTATTTTTATCAAAGTTATTATCTTCATTAATTTCTTGTGGTTCATTTTTAGCATTAAAACATTCTGTTAATTCATTTAAACTGACAAGTGACTCTTTTTGTTGTTGTTTATCTTTTTCATTTAGATGTTCCATTTCAACATCAGATTTTTCATCTAATGCATTATCATTAACTGTCTCCATAGCATTTTGTTCCATTTTAGTATTGAATATTATTTGTGCTGGCCTAAAGTGTAGTATTCAATTCTTCAGTTTAATCCATTCCTGACTATAAAATATAATGAATCTCAGTATACTTGGATCTGCATTTAACCATTAGTCTTCCTAAAAAACACAAGTATAATAATAATTTAGAATGTATAATAATAAAATAAAATGGCAGTCAAACATTTAAAATGAAATCACAAGCAATTTATAACACTTAAATACATAATAGTTAAGTTTATGAATTATTGAGTACATATTTTTTTCTTTAATTTCTAAAGAGAATAAACATTATATTATATCTAAAATATAATTTTGGGGTCTTCAATTTATATATTAATACATTTGGAGAGTTTAATATATGATGAATATGACCCATAACCTTGAATTAAGTTTTGTTATTATTATTTTTTTTTAAATTTTTTTTTAGATATTACAAATATTATTAATTAAAAAAAAAAGTGTAATTTTGTATCTTTGCAATTTTGCAGAGCATTATCCTTAGTATTTTAATGAAAAAAATTATAATGGTTCATTTATCGCTAACCTAATCTTTAACTTAAAAGAAGAGTATCCAGAAGTAGACTTGTAAAAACAAGTTATTTTATATGTTAAAATTAACATTCAATTATATTATGTGAATCAATCTAAAAATCTAAATAATCTAATACAATAAATACAAATTAATTAAGAAATTTAATGGGTAGACATATCCAAGACAAAACCAATATCATTTGGTATTAACATTTTCCAATAACTAAATTCTATGAATTATTTAAAAAAAACGCTTTGTTAACATATACATATTAAAGATTATAAGTAGGTAAACAAAAATATATAATTAATAATCAATTTGAATTATTTTTAACAGTTGATTTATTACTATATTCAACTTTGTTTTTTTTTTTTATGTGTCAGTCATCATCATTTGGGCAGTATAACTGCTGAAAAAAAAAATCCCAACTTTAGGAGAGATATCTGGTAGCATTGGATCTAGTTGGTTCTTCGGGAGATCATAATTAAAATATTCCAATACTTTTCTTAATAGCTGGGAAAAACAGAATAGTATAATTTTTGACAAAATTGATTTGGTTATTTTGTAATAATTAAAAAATGAATAACCATAGAAATTTGAAATTTTCACCAAGTGTATATGATATAATTTTCAAAATATTTGAAAGTTTTTGAGCTAATTATTTAGTTTTAGTATATATATTTTTCTTTTTATTATTTTAACTGTCGATAAAAAAAAAAACATTTATTCTGGTAAAAACTTTGAAAATATAATAGTTATAAAGTTTCTCAATAAGATTGATGAATAGAAATGAAAAAGAAATTGAGTGTAAATCCACAAAACATTTTTATGATCAATGGGAGTTAGAATTTTTAAGAATTTTGTTATAGTTACAAAAATTAACAAATTATTTTGTACTTAAAATTCATTAAATTTTTAATATTCATACCAGAATTTTTAAAATTTAACACTCGGTTCTTTAAAAGATTTGTAAGTATATAAAAAAAATATTTATGATCTTGTAAAGTAAATATTTTTATGATAATGTATATTCATCTGTAAAATAACTATTTCTTCACAAACAATTTTTATTATATTGTAGTAATTCAAAAAACACTAGATATTCAAACTTTTTACTAAATGTTTATATTGTTTATAATGTATTTAGTGATATAGGCTGACAGACCTACAGACCTGTCTCTACGTTTTCGTATACATTGTATATCACTTAATTTAAATTTAACACATTTATTACAGTGACTCACTCAACACATATTGTAGAGTAACATTACTTACTTGTCAATCTTTTTATTTATTTAACAAAATATTCAGAAAAATTAAGTGACAAAACCATCCCAAATCTTACTATTAAAATATTTGAATATGTACTTAACTTAAAAACTTAGAATTTTTTCTTAAATTAATTTACTTATTGACTAGCTCTACGTTTTATTTTTATAATCATATAACACAAAAGAGTTATTTATTTATAATATATTTTCCAGTGCATAACAATAATTTAATATTAAAATTCAATAAAAAAAAAGCGGGTAAGTGGGTATCGCTCTGCTATATATTAGGGGGTGCGGTGGACCTCAGACTATGGTAGGTTAAATTTGAATGCAATGATAGGTATACGAAAAACGATTCTGAACGAAGATGATTTGTTAGTTTAGGATATATTATATTTAAATATTGTCATATATTCTATTTTGAAACAAATAGTATAGTTACTGTATAGTTACTATATGTTACTATAGTTACTTTATAGTATCTGTTTATTAATAAAAAAAGTATTTGGCCAACATACGCATTATGAGCATATGAAATTTAATTTAAATTTTGAAATATTTCGTATAAATTCGAACTTTAAGCACTTATAAAAAAAAATTGTGACTAACGATTTCGGATTTTTTTTTAACACTTTAAGACAGCGTTTCTCAACCTATGGTACGCGTACCACTAGTGGTACGCGGAAAGCTCATAGATGGTACGCGAAGAAAATCTCCCTTTATAAAAAAAAATAGGAATGAATCATTATTAACATTAAATATTATTTGGTTTGTACATATTTAATTTAATTTTTTTTTGTACATTAAATACTTGATTCCCATCATTTTGTAATTCCTAATAAAATAAAATTCTATACACGTAACATAAACGTATATATTATAAATAAGTAAAAAAAATGATCAGGTGGTACGTACAATTTTTCAAACTTTGTAGGTGGTACGCGAATATAAAAAGGTTGAGAACCGCTGCTTTAAGAAAAACTTATAAGAAACCTTGTATTAAATTTTCAAGATTTTCTGACCATCCAAAAAATTTTTATCGGCATTTGAAGAAAAAAACTTAGAAAAGTCGAAAATTTCAATTGTCTATAAGTAGCTTAAAAATGGTTAAAATATTTTGAAAATTTAACTGTAAAGAGATAACCATAATATAAACATTTGGTGAAAATTTCAAGTATTTACAATAATTCGTTTTTGAGTTACAGCAAAATCAAAAAATCGATTTTGTCGAAAAGTGGTTTTTCGTAAAATTGCCATTTTTCTGTCATTTTTTTTTTTGTTTTTCTCGATTTTTTTGAAAACTATTTGAAAATTTTTACTTTTGACCCCCCCCCCCCCCCCCCAAAGTACCAACTAGATGAATTTCCCTATTCAAAGAGGGGCTGAAGTAAAAAATCGGAGCATTATTACTGCTCCAAATGTTGTCGTCAGACACAAAAAAAAAAAAATAAAAAACACACATCATAGTAAAATCAATACATTCATCACTTCGTTCAGAATCTAATACTCGAGTAGATAATACTTTTATTAAGCTATGTATGCATTGAATAATTAATTATGCATAATTTTTATAAATAGCTATTTTACTCAAACTTAAGGTTTTAAAATAATTTATTTCAATTTTTAAAAATAAGTATAAGATAGACTTATCTTTATTTCTCAATATCGTATATATTCATCATGGCATTAATAAACATATAAATTAATGAATCTAGGAAAAAAAAGCCCCATACCACCTAAGTACATTATTTGTTATTTTATAATGATTTAAATAATTAAATACAATCATTAGTCATTATATTTATCTATTTAACACTTCTTTAGGATATATATATATATATATATATATATATATATATATAATTATATAGCTACATTGCTGCAATTTGCATTTAACATTGTCGATAATATTGTCATTTGTACCTACATAATTTAAAAAAAATTAAAATAATTGTTTATCAAATGTATTATAAAATTAAAAAATGATTATTAATAATAAATTATTTAAATTATGTACAAATGACAATTATTTTAATTTTTTATCCTTTAACATTTTTTAAATTATGTGGGTACAAATAACGAATGGCAATTATCGACTACATTAAGTACAGACTGCAGCTATACTTTTAGATATGTAAAAGAAGTGTTACATAGATAAATGTAATAATTATGTAAATCATAATAAAATAACGAATAATGTAGGTATTTAGTTGGTACGGGGCTTTTTTTCCTAAAAATAAATTTACTATACATTAATTTATACTTTGATAGAATTTGAAGTTATGTTTTATTAAATAATTAATAGTTACCTTTATAACGAGCAAATTGTACTTTTAGGTCTTAATGAATTCTTGTAGTCCTTGTCGATGAAGTTATCATATTACTTGAATATAATTTATTGTTAAGTAACTACTTTATTAGTTTAATAATATAACTTTAAAGTATCATTACAGATTATAATACAGAAATAATAAAACAGAAAATTAAAAAATAATATGAAATTGGTTAATTATCATTCATGCAGTCGTCTTACATTTTTCGAACTTGACATACATACATCACATACCTATTGACTATTGGCTCTATTATAGCATATAGGTAAAATCGGTACATTTTAATAAAGCAATTGAACCTTTTCATGTAATAATATATTATATCGATATCCGACCAATTTTAGATGCTTAGCTAATAGCTGTAGTGAGTATAGAAAACAATAATCAAATTGAAAAATCAAAATTAAAAACAGTTTGTATAAGTATTAAGTAGTAGCTAGTGCCTATAGTAAGCACGGATAATAGATAACATTATTATTTAATTCATAATCATATATTATCTATCCTTATCACTAAATAGTTTAGGATCGCTTTTTTTTGTTCCAAAATCAATTTGTCCGATTATATGTTTTAATGTTTATTTTTAAAAGAAATGTAGACAATGTAGTTTGTTCCACAATCCATTAATGCCACTATAATATAGTTCGTTATTGTTAACTACTAAATTTCATTTGTTCCGATGGATTAGTATAATAGAATTATAATATAAATATATTATAATATAATTATTATAATTTATATAAATATATAATTATATTATTTCCCATGTTTGGAACAAATATTTATTGGAAGTCTATACATGCTAGAACTCTTCGACTTCGGCTTAAGAATTGAATTTTAATTTATAATTTAGGTATGGTTAATGATTATGGTTATATATCACGAAAAATACAATATAAAAACGCTTCTTAACACAGGACTTTTGAGTCAAATTAGTCAAAACCATAGAGTATATAGAGATGCCCTATCATAATAATTATTATGAATGTTGTGAAGCAAAACATATCGGATTTAGTTTCCAATAACTAACAGCGCAACTGATAGATAGCGCTAATTTCCATGTTTTCGTAAATTCATATTATTACGTCTGAATACAGTATAAACTATATAGACATATTATAGTCATGATATAGGTAATTAATTGATAATTATATAAATTTAATAATATTAATTTTAATAATAAGAAAGGTGTCACTAATTAAAATACAATAAATATTGTACTATACTTCACATACAATACAATATTTTTTACAGTTTGGCTACACTGTTTTGTTTCCATTTCCGCTTCATATTATTTCTATTACGGCGCCTCTATATACTCTATGGTCAAAACCGACTTACCGTAAAACAGTGTAAAATGTGAGCTGTGAATAAGTTCGGGTCGTTTTGGATACAAATTATTAATTAATACCTGGTATAAAAAAATAAATCTAAATATTTTGAGAATGTCATTGTAATATTGAGTTTATTGAGTATAATAATATTAACATAAATAAGAATCCTCATATAAAAATATTTTTGAATTATATCAATTTTTTTGTTTTTAACCTAATTTTATAAAAGTTCAATACTTTTAAATGTGTATAAAAAAATTTTTCTTAGATATATTTTTTTAGATTTATTGCATCCAGACATCCAGTAATCACTTATAAGAAATTTGTATCAAAACTTTAAGTCATAGCCATCAAAATTTAATTTAGGTATTTTTAAATATTGAAAATATCAAATATCTATAAATAAGTTGAACAATTTTAAAAATTATACCATATATAGCAAAATGCTTATATAAAAATGTCATGAAAATTTCAAGTAAAAAAAAAAATTTTTGAAGAATAAACTTTATTTTGTGTGTGATTATCCAATTTTGTCAAAAAGTCAGATGATTATGGCAATTATTTGTGGAATTATGTTCATCTTATTTTTATACTTTCATTATTATTAACTTATTGAAAACCTTACATTAAAATATAATAACTCAATCAATTAAGTTTGTGTCATTATTTATATTAAAATATAAGTAATCCATTACAGGATATCATATATAATATAGGTCCATGCACAGTTCCATGCGGAAGTTCATGAACTTCCATAACTTTTAAAGGTTTATTCATTTTATTATTAACTATAAAATAATTTTTATAATGTATTGTAAAATAGGGATAAAAACCCTAATTAAAATTTAATTTAGCTTATATAGAATATATATACATTAGTTGCTCTACTATTTGACGTTAATCAAAGGTTTAATTATTCAGAAACAATCAACAACCATAGCATTCATCAATATTTCATCAATACTTCCAGACAGTTAACAGTAAAAACTTTTTCTTTTATTGATATCAATATAGGTTGTTTGTTTAGTGTGAACTATGTTACATTTATATACATAATAAATAAAAATTAAATAGGAAATTTAATAATTCACTTTATTACAAAAAATAACTATGGACTACAATATTCATAGCGATAACTTAAGCAAAAAGTATATGATACAAAGTTAATTTTTTTCAGCCAAATTTGAAATGAACTGTATTAATGCTCTTGTAGGTTTGCCAGACATCCCACTGCATATGTACAATCCATCAGTTCCATTTGATTTCATTACTCCAGCTATATCCATGTGAATCCAATCGCCTGGAGGAGCAAATTCCTGTAATATATACATTATAAATAAAGATATGGTTCTTATTTTATTAGATTAAATTACATTAATTAGATTAGATAACATTAAACTTTTTGTATATATATAAATATACCTTTAAAAATGCTGCAGCTGTACAGGCACCACCACCTTTTCCTTTCCCAATATTGTCCAAATCAAAACCAGAATAACCTGTGGAGACAATAATGAATAAATATTATATAGTCAACATATTATAAAGCTTATTAGTTGTACGATGATTTCTTAATACCATCAACTAACAGTTATATCAAGTCCATTAGAGTACCTTTTTAATTATTATAACTTAATTTATTTGTGTGATAAGTACCTTTTAACAATGAAGAATAATAATTCCACAAGGGAAATCGCCACATTCTGTCACCTGTGTAGTAGCCAGCTGACTGCACGGCAGCCCATGATATGTCAGAGGAACTAAATACTCCAGTAGCAGCTCCCCCGATGGCCACCATCATAGCACCTATTTAACACCACACGCATATTTTCTACGTAATTATTGTAATATAATTATTCTCATAGGCGGCGCACGGAGGGTTCCGGGTGTGCCTGTGGACCCCCGATTTGTAATTGGGGCCCTAAAATTTAAGTCCTATAGCATAGGTATATATAGGTCCGTATTTTAACTAATGTTACTAGAATAAAAATTATATTTTTTCTAAAATACGTTGTAAAAAATTATGTTTTGGGATAAAAAAAACAATATAACTTAAAATATTTCAAATTTGCGTGGTAAAACTTATTATGATTATAAGAGCTAGATTTTATTGATTAAAAAAGTAAAAATAATAAATAAAATATATTGCAATTATTTTGAAAATAGATTTTAGATCTAACTATCTAATGAAATATTATATAACTTGGTACTAGTAATAGTAGTAATACTACTGATTAATATGTGATATAATGTAAGTAATGTTTATTCATGCATTATAATTTATTAAAATATGTACCTATATGTCTTGTTAAGAGAGGGCCTGAAAAAATTGTAGGCACCCCCCGAAATTTAGGTCTGCGCACGCCTATGATTATTCTCTAAATGTAATTTTGAATAGTTATATTTATTTACCTGTTAAAGTAGCAAGATCTATAGTGATTTTTGGCTTAAATGTAGCTGCATAACATAGAGCATCTGCAAGTATTAATCTACCTTCAGCGTCTGTGTTGTCTACTTGTATAGATTTACCGTTCATGGCAACAATAACATCTCCAGGCTTTACTGCACTACTGCTAGGCATATTTTCACATAATGGAGTCAAACCTAAATTGTGAATAATAATAATAATAATAATGACTATATAATACAATTAACAATAAGTGATAACGCTTCAAATGAGCAAAGAGTACAGTAATTAGAAAAACAAATAAATATTTTACAAGTCATCAAAACATGTGGGAAAACAGGACAGAAGAATAGATGAGAAAAATATTATTTAATTACGTAATAAATGTATAGCTAGTACCTTAGTACTTTATAAAATAATAATATAAAAGAATATAAAATCAGAACTAAAAATATTTTAACGTCATTGGTAGATCAAAAAAGAAATCAAAGCTTTTGATGATTGAAGGTTCTTTAATGAATACATTAGATGAAGTGTTAATCCTTCCTATTTTTTATAACCCATCATATGAAGAAAACGGTATAGTATTTTTTGATTTGTGCAATATGATTTTTAAGGACTCCATGTTAAAGATAATAAATGAACAAATTAATGTGAATTATAAAATTTATTTATAGTAATCCGAATTTCATAATAACTTCCAGCTACCCACAATATCAGAGTACATAAAAAATCAACAATCAATTTTTTCAACCACATTAACTCTGACAGTAATGCAAAATTTTAGAAACGAAGCAACTCACCTACTTTATACCACTGTTTCAAGTGTGGACGCTTTCATGACTTTCTATTATAAATTTATAGCATAATCATATTTATCATAATTTATAAATATCAAAACGCAAACTTCTATTTATAATATATTATATATATACCAGTTTAAACATTGTAACATTACCTATTGTTTTATATTATTTATTTATGATTCTTTATTTTCTATATTTCATAAGTTTAGATGATTATATCATGGAAACTTTAAAAAAAGTTTGATTGTGCTAGATATGGGAATATGGGATTATTAGTTTCCACTTGTTTACTTCTCATGGAATATAAATCAAACTATAATAACATTCAATCAGTTACTTCCAAATGTGTCAGCTTTCCAATTAAAATATTGTGATTGATGTGTTATAAACACTAAACTTCTCTTAGATCTGTATACTCGGTATGTACTTGCCCTTCATTAAAAGCAAATCAGTTTAAAAAATTGAAAACTTTGTAATTGATGATATAGCTTTATAAAAGCCAAAATATTAGAAAGTGTATGATTCAGAAAAGACATTATTTTAAGTTTAAAAAGTTTTTGAAATAGCTTTGATAGAACAATTAATTTAAAGGTGGATTGATAGTTTTGAATATCATCTTTGTTATTAGATTTCAGTAATCAAATGATGTGAAACATGTATAGCACAAATAAAAATTGCCCAAAAATAAGAATAATGAAAATAAAAAATATATTGGCCTGGTAAGGTGCATCTAAATTTATAAATATTTATAGGTGAAACTGAATATAATCTACTAATTATATTGGGTTTCAATTGAGAAATGCATTCAAACACTATTGATATTGATAGGTAACAGGAGGATAAATCAACTATATCATCAGTGACTGATTTAACAGGTGGTAATAAAATTAATTGATGATCTTGCGAAGCAAATAGAAGTAAACTGGAAAGTTCCCGCCTTTAATGCTCGATCCACGACTACTTTTCATGTACCATTCCACTCGCAGTCTTACAGTTTTAACGAGCCTTTAAGTCGTATGTTAAGAAATTGCAATAGTGTTGCTTTTGACTTTAATTTTGAAAATGAATTTAAACTGCGCTGTTTGTGTCTAGGCTTCGGATAGATATATAACTTATAATATTTATATATAATGTAATAGCATAACTATATTGTAAATATTGAACTTAAATTATTTTTGTCATAATTCCAAATTCTTTTGTCATAATTCTATAATTTTAGTATTATTAGTATTAATCTTTTATGTTATAGTATAATTTATGTACACTCTTTGCCCTAAGGGCGTTAATAATAATAAATAAATAAATAAAATAGAAACAGACCTACATTTGTTTGTAAGTGTATCTAAATTATCAAAGTAATGGCTATTTAAATGCGTGTTGTTTGGTAAAATATTATATTGTTATTTATCTTTAGAAAATTTCCAAAAGGGATTATTTATAGGTTTGTTGATTCTTGTTTAGAAATTTAATATAATATTATTTTGATAATAATTTATAATTAGTTCTATAATAATTTGGTTTATTAGTTAATTTATTAAGTTTAAGGAACTTATTATTTTTTTTTTAAATTACATTTATACATAATAACCTAATTAATATTGTTTAGATATTAATTATTGAAGAAATCATAGTTAGTATGTTTAAAATTGAAATGTAGATAAAATCAACTGTAAATATTTTTTAATTTTATATTCAAATTTAATTGGGTTATAATAATCAATAGGTATTCAATTTTCATTATGATTAATAGAATTAACAATCAAATATTTGTTTGTAGTAAACATTAAATAAAAAGTAGAATAAAATTATTTCATAGAACCAACCATTTGATATAAATTAAGCAAAGAAAATTGTTATATATCATATTGGCCTTTTGAAATCAAACACATTGTATTTAAGCCTAAAGTCATTGTTAAAGAATTTAGTGTCTGGTTTAATCATCAGATATTATATTAATATTAATATCAATGTCAATGTTTCTAATGTATTTATGTACTCATTGTACTCTATGTATGAGTTAATAATACTAGACATTGGAATATAACATACTCCTAAAATATATTTTGATTTGACATTTATGGTGAGGACTACATAGACCTGAAAAACACTATTAACTAGGATATATTTTTAACGAATAAATAATAATTTTTATGTTTTCACATCATAATATTTCCATCTTTATTACATGCAGTGACGCCGATAATTTAGTATATACAAAGATGCAATAACTAATTTAGGTGGGTGGTAGTGTGGTAGACAAAGGTAATCCGTAGGAAATAGGTATACAAATTATAAATATTTGGATATAAGCACATGAAAGTTGTCCCATATTTTACTGTTTACTGGTACAAATTTTATTTTAATACAATAATATTTGAAATTGACATTGTCACCACTGATTATATGTACCTACTAGCCATTGTGCTCAAATTAGTGTGAAAAATATTAAAGTTATTAAAGCCTAATTCAGCATTTGAAGTATCATAACTAGAGATAGGATATTGATGATCTAAAAAACATACAAAATACCTTTAAAAAAATGCAAAAATGAACTTAGCTAAGTAAATAACTTAATTTAAAAATAATAATTATTATTGCAGATGTAGGTGTAGTAACGGATGTCAGAATAATTTAAAATATAAATTGTAATATAAATAATTGATAATAGATAAATACTTTATAATTTATAACACAAGAACGGTAAACTTGTATCAGTGCAATATTATTTTAAATAAACATATTTTACTTAAAATATAAAATTTGAGAAAAATGTCTCATATTTTACAAAAACTACAAAAAATATCTTATATTATGAAAAAGGGATGTTTAATAACAAAAAAATGGATTTATAGCAAAATATACCAACAAATTTAAAATAAAATTAGTTTTTTTTTTAATTAAGAAAGTAAAGAAAATAAAATTTTTTTTAGCTATGATAGTATTTTATAGGACCAAACGAAAAAAATGCAGTCATCAACATACAATTTCTAATCAACACCAACCCAACTATTGGTTAGTACAAAATACTTCACTTTTTATACAGGAATATAAAAAATTAAAACTATGAAGTTTTGTACAAAAACCAAACAGTTTTAATCATAGCCAGGAAAATTAAATTCTCTAAGATAAAAAAAACAAATTTTTTCTACAATGTTTACATTTATTATAATTTGGAAATACTTTTAGTTTTCTTGAATAGGGGATGGAATTTCTTAAAATGTGACTATAAAATTCATGAAACTAGATTCTTTCTAATGTACATAGATGATTAGTTAGATCTGAGTTAATCTAAACACAACTTCATTTTTTTAAATGATTATAATTTTAATTTTGATTTTAATAACAGAGCATCTACATTTTTTTATAAATCCAATTTTTTTATTAATTAATTAATTTCTTTATGTTTATATCTCTGTAAATAAAAAGTTAAGACTCAAAACTCAAAAGTGATATAATGTTTTTATATGATTATTATTATTTATATGGTTTTTATTTTTATATGATGATCTTATAACTATTATATGTCATCACAATTTTCTGATGTATTATAAAATATAATCACTGTATTAAATTACACAATATTAAAGTAATGAAACTTAGTTTAGATAGATTGAAATAAACAAATAATGTCTACTTAACCATTTAGATTACTAAACTGTGTTTCATATTTATGTTTAATAATTTTTTTATTCCTTTATCAACATTAAAAACTAACATAATAATTTACATTAACAGACTATGTAAAATTAATTTGGCTTTAATAAATTAATACTTATATATTTTTTACCTACCAATAACATTAACTGGAAGTTTTAGCTCTGCTATTGCAGAGATGGCAGCTACTACATTTGCAGCACCCATCATATCGGCTCGCATTTCACCCATACTTGCTGATGGTTTGATTGAAATGCCTCCACTATCAAAAGTCACTCCTTTTCCTGTCAAACATAAGAGTAATGTTTATTACTTTTTGTTTTGCACAATTTCAGTACTTATATTAGCTTACCAACTAAAACTATAGGTTTATCATTAACGGGTCCACCTGAATAATTGATTTCCAAAAATGATAAAGGTTGTATACTACCTTTGGCCACATTTAACAGGCCTCCCATTTTTTTTTCTTCGGCCCAACATTTGTCCCGAACTATTACATTAACACCATGTTTTCCAAGTACTTCTTGAACTTCCTAAAAAAAATATAGTTTGTTTTTTTCAAATCAAATAACTATCAAGTAAATAAAGTCATATATGATTATAGAAAACTATTTATATAATTAATAATCAAGTTTATATATTACTTTAGAGAACATGATTGGAGTCATATGATTAGGAGCAGATTCAGTAAGCTTCCTTGACCAATTTTGAGCATTAGATTTAATTATTCCCCGATTCCATCCGTCACTACTATTACATTAAAAAAAAAGCCCATTGTAAGTTTTCACTTAAATTTAGTTGCATAAAAATAAAATATGGTATTTTCTATATCATTAATATACAAACCTATGAGCATCTTCAAATAGCGATATTTTTGGAATTAAGTCTTTTTTGTTTTTATATTCTTGGAATTTCCAAGTTCCTAGGTTAGAACCTTCAGCAGCACTTTCTGAATCACCCATAGAAGATACAAATATATCTTGGATACCACAATCTACAAGACTGCGACAACCATCTAGAATACAATTAACACGAAATAAACACGAAATTAAAACTAACAAATAAATCATGTCATTGTATTACTAGCTGTTGCGATGCGTATATTTTCTTTTTTAGCATCAATGCCATCACAATATTCTTTATCATCTAATTCTTCTTTACCGATTCCAACCACAGCAATTGTTCCATATTTAGGATTAGTATTAAAAAATAACCGAGATTTTCCTTTTTCCATAAACTTTTTTCCTCTAGAAAAATATAATATTACTAAATTACAATATTACTTAACTAAATTGTTTCAAAATGGAATAAAAATAAGAAGATACTATAATCATATAAATATATTTCTAGTAAATTTGCATTCACATTAAACTGTTCATCTACATAAAATATTTTCAACACAATTATAATTAACTAATAGTAGTAATAATAATAAAAATATAAATTTATCTATTATAAATACTATGTAGGACATTGGACATTTTGCTTATGGAAGCACACCAATTCACGGATACTTAATATTGGTATTTCTAAATTTATCAATATAACATAATAAAATATTATTATGTTATGTTATGTTATTAAACATACACTTTGTCAATGGTATACATATAATAAAACACATAATATCACACTATTCCAAAATATATTGCATACAAATGAGATAAATAGACAAGTTTACATACAAATAAATAATAACATTAACTAATTTAAAAATGTACAATTTTATGGTGATAATGAAATGGTTCATCGAATTATTTAAGTTCAAGAACTTTAATTATTCCTTGACTATTAGCAGCCATGACTATGTTGGATGTTTGACGCCAGCAGACAGCAGAAACAAATTCATTAACGTCATCATCTCTTCGTCTATCTTTTTCCTCTTCAGATGTACTCAAAATTGCATTATTTGCTTCAAATTTAAATGTAAATAATTTTCTTTGTAATCCCTTATAGTAAATATAAAGTGAATTATTTTCAGACCCACAAGCTATGTAATCACCATCGGTGGCTAAGCCGACAAAATTTTTTTCGTTCACATGACCAACAAAAGAACGAACACATCCTTCGTGGGCTTCATTGACATTCCATAGTTTTAACTGACTATCAGTTGATGCAGAAACCATTTCTTTTCCATTTAAGAACTTGACATATGACACAGCTTTTTTGTGGCCTTTAAATATAGCTAAAGCACGTTTAGTATGTCGTAAATCATAATAATGAACGCAATGATCAGCAGAACCAAATGCAAGGTAAGAAGCACCAATTGGATTGAACTTGACACAACATACATTGGCCTTTGCTTCAAGACATGCAACGGACCGTTCTTGATTAAGTGTCCAAAGTTTAACACGTGCATCATCTGATCCAGAAGCCATTAGTCCAGCATCAGCTTTATTGAAATCAACACTCCAACATCGTTTTTCATGTTCTCGAAATATCCTTGTACGTTGACCTGTACCTGCATCCCACACACATACAGCCCCTTCATAATCACTACTGGCAACAGTATTTTTTCTGTATGAATTCCAACTAATACAAGATATCTTAGAAGCTGATATCATTTCTACACAAGGATAATGAATATCAACACTGTCGCGTAATACACAATCATATTCAAATACTTTAATGCGTTTTGTTACACCAGCTATTGCGAAATATTCATCATCTTTATCAAATTCAATACTTGACACTATAGTTGAGTTATTGAATATATCAGTGCCATAATTTAGGGTAGCTATGGGTTTAAGGGCATTAAACTTAGAAAATTTTACTAGATTTTCTCGAAACTCGTCCAATCCCTTTTCATGATCTTTTTCTTTAACATTTCCATCTTCTTCTGATGAGTGTCTATTACCAAATACTAATTCTTTTGCTCTTAATGAAAAATAACAATCAACAAAATCATCAAAATGGGAACACATACGTCTACGTTGAATATTACCAGGGGTACAATTATTTACACTATTTATTGGAGGAGTGTTATCAAATTTTTCATTGATATTATTATGTTCTATATCAGAAGCTACTGGTTTCTTGGCTTCCCATTCTTTTAAAATTTTTTTTACATAAGCTACATCTTTTTTCACTAACTCCATTTGTCTTCCGATCCGGCGCATTTGTGATTCTTTATCACTTAATAACCTTTCAAGGAATTCAAAAAGTAACCGATTTTGAGCCAAAGCCGACTCAGCTTCAAGTTTACGCTTTCGTCGAGTTAAAAGTTCCAACATTGCATCAACGTCAGATAATGTTAATTTTTTAGATTCAGCATTAACAAATCCTCGTAGTCCAGCAATTAAACCTAGTTTACTAGAGTCTAATTTACGTCCAGGGTTTAATAGCTTGTACTTGGTTACCAATTTATCAAGTGCTAGATTTGGAAATACATCACAAATGCCTCCTGATAACAAGTTACCACATTTTGGACAAGAAGAATTTATTTCTAGACTTCTAGAAACACAACTATAGCAAAATGAATGCCCACACTTTGTGATATGTGCTTCATGGATAATATCATAGCATACAGGACAAGAATAATCAGATGAAGAGTTTAATAATGAAGTGTCAGCGGAATCCAAATGTTGACGTTTGATTGCACGTGATCCGGAGTTCTCTTCCTCCGTCATTTCAGACATGGTTTTTAATTTTTATTTTAATACATTTTAGTATGTCGCAAACTGAAACAATAAGAAATAATATGTTTTATTAAATATTAATATATCATACAAGCATAAATTCAAAATCTTAAAGAGAAATTAACTGTAAACTACTTTAAATAATAAACTAATATAATGCTAAAAATATATAAAAGAAAATAAGAAAGAAAAATACCTACCAAATTTGTATTTAATAAGAATCTGTAAACATGGCTTCGGCAATATAAAAAAAATAACTTAAAAAAAGCAAATCAAAAGTGAAAAGTAATGAAGTATTTGTATAATATATTTTTTGGAGAAAAAGCTTATCTAGAAGGTTAGGATATCCTTAATGCCATAATAAAAATAATATGATTTATTATTCATGCCTAATACTTATGACACATTAATAAGTACATAATCATCTCTTATAATTTCAGTTTACGAGGAGCAAACTTAAAACAAATTGCTAAATAAATATATAAATTTATCAGTTAAAATAATAATCTAAGTACGTATAAGGTACCTAAATTATTTTTCTATGTGTAACACACTTACATAAATATAGAAATATAGGAAATTAAAATAATAATTTAATCCTAATTGAATTGTATTCCTTATTTTATAAGTATATTCAATTGTATTCAGTATTAAGAAGTGAAAAATACTTCTTTAACTATAATTAATAATATATAAGTACTAAGGTTTATTTATTTTAAACAAATTTTGAATAAAATATGAACACAAATACATTCAATTTAGTACTTTTAAATAAAATTAACTTTTGATAAACAATATTAACAAGAAGTATTTATTATAACTCTGATGTATATACATATATTTTTAATGAAGTTATTAAAAATAAATTACAAGTTATATTTCTATGAGCTGGGGTATTTAAATTGACAGTAGGTGTTGCTGTTATTTTGTCAATATTTTATTGATTCATAGATAAATTTAATTTTAAATAAAATGAGTTACTAAAATTAAATATATCTAATTATATTTTATATATTTTGTAATGCTTAAAAAGAACATATTAGCATGCTTCGAGGCATGCTTGTTAAATTCAAGGCCCGCCGACTTATAATATTGACAAGAACATTGTAAATCCTAGTTATACCACTGAGTTTATTATCAAGGTATACAATTTGTTTTGCTATTATTCTGACTTTTTACAATTTATAGGTAGATATGAAGAATTTATTGATAAATAATAAGTTTGGTATAATGGTAATTTATTTATAATTGACCTATAATTATTATTAATTTTACAGTGTAATTAAAAACTTATGATATGTATTTAAATGGGATAATGTAGCATAATGAAATAATGTTAACATAAATCATAACTTAGAAATCTTAAAAAATAAAATAACAAAATATAATTTGGAAGGTTAAACAAATTGTAGAAAAATATAGATTAAAACATTAAAAAATACTTTCACCTCTCTTAAAACTATTAAAATAACTTTAACATCATATAGGTACTTACATTTTTAATGCTTTTAAAATTGTGCCATCACTTTCTTGATTTATCTGTTCAGCTGCTGGTGTAAGTTTCACGTTATTTCCAGAATTGTCAATGTAAACACCAACGACAAGTCCTCTCTGCAAAATTAAACAACTAAAATTAATTTTTGTTAATTCAATGAAAAAGAAAAAACTTTCAATGTAATGAGATTATATATTTTACCTTTACAAGCACCTATTGACAAGATTGAAAGACAACATTTTATGTATCAGTAAGTAAAAAATACTTTTATCAATATTTATGTAACTATATGGGTTTAACATAATTTATCATGGAAGATTAAAAAAAAATAAAATAAATAGATTTGAAGATATAATATTGGTGAGATGTTTTATTGTATTGTTATTAGTACTTACGACTGTTGATAAAATATGATGGAAAAAAACCTAGTTTAGGTCATTTATCTGAGTACTTTATAAATTTAGTGATATAAATTTTTAAATTTATCTACTGATATTGAAAACATTAAAGCGTTAGATACTCGTAGATATATATGTACTTATTGCGACTACCTTTCTTTACGTATAATTTAAAGAAATTAATTAAGTTATTAAAAAACAATTATAAAAACTAGGAATACTAATATTCATCTCGAGGAAGAAAATGTTTAGTCATGCAATTTAAAATGCCTATACATGAATTATTGTGCTTTTGACGTCACATGAATTCAATTAAATAACTGCGTATTAACAAACCGTACTTTTTTTGTTGCACCATTTAAAGAATCCACACAAACTTTTGAAAATACGTGTGTGATCACCAGATTAGGAATCGACAAAATTGTACATGTGGCCAACGGTTAATTGATTAATACCAGCTTTATGTAGTTAATCTGTTTTATAACTACGCCAACAATTAGAATAAATAGTTGTACTTAGGTTTATATTGTCTTTTATTGCTTGTATAAGTGTAGACGCAGTCTTATCTTCAACTAAAAAACATTTCGTTATTTCCCATCTAACATCGAACAGTTATTTGGTTACATAGTCGCAATAGTTGATAAGTACTAATATATAGGTACCTATATAATGCAAAAAACACAAATTGTAGTTTCAATTCAATCATAGGCACAAAAAGTGTTTGAAATTTGGAAGGAGGACTGTATCTCAGTTCTGTACTGGATTTTGAATGTATCATATAATTAAATCATTAATTATTTAGGGGTAGTAATTCTAGGGGGGCTAAGCCCCCCAAGCCTCACCCTATTTGCGCCTATGGATTCAATTTTTAAGACATAAAAAGATGTTTAAAATGGAGAATGGAAATCCAAAAAAAATCATTAAATCTACTAGTCCATTGCTTCCTACGTTTGAGGATCGCTTAGTGCTTACTACTATGAAGATTTGTGCCAGACAATTCAAATACGGTAGGGGTATCGACACAGACACTACAGGACTATCGGTTACGTTCAAACATCCATCAGTAAACCTCACCTTTGCACTGTCGACGTTGTCGCTGTAATCTCTACGTTTGACAACCACCGGCGAACTACGGTTGGCGATGGCGGTGATACGTGAGAGCGACGTGGATGCACGTAAGTACATGGTTGTTAATACGACGCCGGAAGACTCGAACAGCGCATTCGGATGGGCCGGATGCTGCTGGAACGGGACCGGAATGGATCTGGAATGGTCGTGCAACGGTGAGCCAGATAGATACGTCGGTGATGGATGCCAAGAGAACTGCGGCGGCGGAACGAGTGATTGTCGGCGAACGTCGAAACGGCGTGGAACGTGACAGCGACAAGATAGGCGAAATAATAATAAAAAACTTATCAACGGCCGACGGAACGAAGATAACCGCCGCGGACGGAGATTGCGATTCGCAAGGGCACTACCTCTGTCCCTTTCCACTCGGCCGCTCTATCTCAGCCCCTATATTGATAGAGAAACCGTTATCCGTCGGAAGTCCGCAACAACACGTCCCGTGTGGTGGCCTACGTGAGGGGACGTTAAGGTTTCACGGAAGTATTTTCGTGTTTCGTAGTCGGCGCGGCGAGTAATAGTACAAAAAAGAGCCCGTGGTCCGGCCCGTGCACTAAGCGGGTTAGGAAGAGAGCGAGCGAGCGAGCGAGTGAGTGAGAGTGAAAAAAAAAGTCGACGATTGTGATAACCGTAGATCTTCCAACCGTATCGGGTATTTATGGGTGATAACCGTGATAACTACCACAGCGACGGCGACGTCGGTGATAACAACGTTTTAGCGGCGGCGGCTGCAAGCGATCGTGTACAGAATATCACGGACTATAGGTACTGAGGTCGTGGGCACCGCGGCGATCTGACGCGACCTTCGACGACGTGCCGAGACGAGGCACGACGGCGTTTGTGTTATTATTATTATTATTATTATATGAATAGTAGTCAGCCTTAAGCCTTTCGTCGATAGCCCCGTAGGCGCGACGGCTTCAGCGTCGCCGCCACAGCTCCGCCCCGAGTGCATCGCGACGGTTACCGACCGCGGCCGACGGGTGTCCCGGACGGAACGACGACCGGGCCGCGACCCGACGACGAAAACGTAATACCTAAAATAGGCACTGCTTACTATAATAATTTTATTATAAGTCGTCCCGTTACTTACGATTGAGACGCGAACATTATATCATTATGAGTGGTGTAGATAGAATAGGACGTGATCGTCACTTCATTATTAAGGGGTCTGGTGTAGGCAATTTGCGTGGTAAATGTAATAATAATAATATAATATTATGATACGTCTATAATACCTGTAACACCAGTGTGGCAGTATGTTATTGTGTCGGTCTTTGGCCGTCGGTTAAAAAATTAAATAGCCATCGTGGTTAACCGACGGCTGAATTTTATAAAGCTTACGTGATATGATTTTAAAATTTCATCGATTAATAAACGATTGAATGATTGCAGAATTTATCGATATTCGGGGTACCTAATGATTGAGATAATATTTTATTGCCGAGGCTCGTATACATCGGGTTTCTATATACATACGAAATAAAATCGAGTTGAATGGTTCAATGGTTGGGACAGTGTTCACAGCAATGTTTCTATAGGTTATTGGAAACACAATTTTTAACATGTCTTCAGTGACGTCATTTGGACCGCGTAGGGTGTACAGTATTTGTGTATTTAAAATCCAATATTATAGTAATTTGGCCCACTTTATAAATGTATTGGACTGAATAATTGATAGTGGCTTGCACTTAAGTGGCCTGCTCTATACGCCATGCATATTAAAAAAAAAATTGAAATGACGCCACTGCATGTCTTACGGTCTCACCAGACGGGCCTATTTTTTTGTAATTGTTTGCATTACACATATTTTAGTAGCAACTGTACCTACACAAGCACGTACTTAAATAAAACTGATTATACCTACCATATTAATATATTATTCTATTTTTAACTTATAACCTTATTTAAATCATTCAATAATTTAAATCTATAGTTACGTATAGTTAAAAAATTATCGAATACTGCAGTAGTCTTTGGGCATTAAGTTTATAATTCATAAATTATTGTCACAATCTTCGAAAAAAGCATAAAAACTTATCAAATATTATGATTTAATACGCGCGGTTAAAAATAATTCACAAATTATAATTTGTTATCACCTAATTAAAATAAATAACAACAAATTAATCGTTGAACACTTATTTATATAATTTCGTATTACACATAATGAATTTCGTGTTATAGGTAGGTAAACATAAAATATAGATACGCTGTTTTTTTATTGAAATCGACCTCAAATGAAATTAGTTCTGTGGACTGTGATAATCAATTAATTCAAAAATGCAATTTTTCTAGATTTTTGATCTTTGCATCATCAATGGCAGATATTAGATAGCATATTATAAGAAAAATGAACCCAACAATGTTTGAAATGCAAATTTATTTGTCTGCATGGAAAAGGTATTTTAAAACCAATAAATAATAATACATTATGACTATATTATTGACTCTATAATTAAAAACGCAATCATTATGCATGATTAATTTTGTTCAATTTAATTTAATTTATTTATCATAAAATGTATTCATCATTATCATTACCTACAATTAATGTTATATTATATTGTCAATTTAATGATATAGGTAGTCCGAATGCTTCTATTATAAACTTTAATTATCGGTCGATCGTCGATCATAGTTTCTTTTGATCCACACTATAGATACAAACATTTAATACAATAATATAGGAATATCCGAATAGCTCGTATATATTATATTGTATAACATTGTATTCCTACGACCTACATTCGACAACATTGGTCATATTTAATTAGTTTAGAATGTTTAGACGTGATTCTGAATATTTTAACATTATCTAAGAATATATATATTTCAAAAATTTATCACGAGTCTCTATAATAGTCAATATATTTTAGTTTATAGGTTTATTGTTCATACGATCTTATGCTCGATTTAATTTTGATTGTCTATATAAGTTTCTATATACAATCAAAAGGTTAGATCGATAATGTCGTTTGGTAATATTAATAAATAACATATATAGGTATATATTTTATAAATTACTGATTAGTTGTGTTGTCACGAGACACCTTCATTGCTAATCAACTTATTACTTATATGTATACTATACTTCTGTTACTAATTATTGCTAAACGTATAATACCTAGCTACATATAAAATACTTATGCTATTTTAAATTATTAAATCTATAGTTTTATTACGGTCACTATAACGTGACATCAATTTTTTATTCTCCGTTAATATAATATATCTACTATTATTAAAATAAATTAATTTATATTGCTGAATTAATATAAAATAATTCGATTTTAGATTCTGAACGGAGTGATGAATGTATTGCTTTTACAATGATGTGTGTTTTTTTTTTTTTTTTTTGTGTCTGACGACAACATTTGGAGCAGTAATAATGCTCCGATTTTTAACTTCAGCCCCTCTTTGAATAGGAAATTGAATCTAGTTGGTACTTTAGGGGGGTCAAAATTAAAATTTTCAAATAGTTTTCAAAAAAATCGAGAAAAACAAAAAAAAAATGACAGAAAAATGGCAATTTTACGGAAAAACCACTTTTCGACAAAATCGATTTTTTGATTTTGCTGTAACTCAAAAACTAATCATTGTAAATACTTGAAATTTTCAGCAAATATTTATATTATGGTTATCTCTTTACAGTTAAATTTTCAAAATATTTTGACCATTTTTAAGCTACTAATAGACAATTGAAATTTTCGACTTTTCTAAGTTTTTTTTTCTTCAAATGGCGATAAAAAATTTTTGGGTGGCCAGAAAATCTTGAAAATTTAATACAAGGTTTCTTATAAGTTGTTCTTAAAGTGATAAAAAAAAATCCGAAATCGTTAGTCACAATTTTTTTTTTAAGGGCTTAAAGTTCAAATTTATACGAAATATTTCAAAATTTAAATTAAATTTCATACTCTCATTATGCGTATGTTGCCCAGTGGCGTATATAGAAATAATTTTTGGGGTGGGCTATAGTAGATAGAAATTATTAATTAATCTAACACCTAGAGGCATATTATTAAATGCACATTTACCTAAGGTATTTCCGGGGGGGGGGGCTGCGGCCCACTAGGCCCCCCCCTATATACGCCACTGATGTTGCCTAATACTTTTTTTATTAATAAACAGATACTATAAAGTAACTATAGTAACATAATATAGTAACTATACTATTTGTTTCAAAATAGAATATATGACAATATTTAAATATAATATATCCTAGACCAGTGATGGGCAAAGTACGGCCCGCGAAAGTATTTAATCCGGCCCGCCGAGGGTCCATCGACATGGATAGTATATGGCCTGTATGGCTGTATAGTATAAAAGTGTCATGTTTTTATAATATTATATGATTCAAAGCTTTAACCCAAAATGCATTTTTTCTATAATTATGGCCCTCCTCTAGAATTTCTTAAACTTTGTGGCCCCCTATTAAAAAAGTTTGCCCACCACTGTCCTAGACTGACAAATCATCTTCGTTCAGAATCGTTTTTCGTATACAATGATACCTATCATTGCATTCAAATTTAACCTACCATAGTTTGAGGTCCACCCCACCCCCTAATATACAGCAGAGCGATACCCACTTACCCGCTTTTTAAGTTTTTTACTTTTTTGAATGACAACATAGATTTATAATTTCATATTCCAAAGCAGATTAATTTTTTGAGTATTTTGATACATAAAAATTGAATTTAGGGCTAGTAGTTTATGAGTTATACGTATTTAAAGTTTAGACAAGCGGAGTAGTGGACAAACATTTTGCGGGGTAACCTCGTACCACTCCACTCCACGCAACTAAACTTTAAATACGTATAATTCATAAACCACTAAAAAAAAAAAATTGTAATTACAATATTTGTAAAAAAATATTTTCAAAAACATGAATACTTTTCGAGATAATTAGTGTACCCACTTAAAAGAATCACCCTGTATATACGTACTAAAATTATATATTTTGTCTTTATGTGATATAATTTATAGCCCCCCCCCCGCATTTCATATTTCTAGATCCGCCCCTGTAGTAAAGTGATACAAATTGAGAAGAAAATATTTTTTGTCGTAAAGTATTCTTCAGATTGTACTTTGAAAATTCTTTACTACATTTTAAAATAAACTTCCTACATATTTTTTTAACATTGAACTCTTAAAAACAGAATTGGGAAATTTAACTATGAAAAATTTTACTAGAAGCGTGTTATTAATTATTTATTTAGGATCAGTTTTTTTTTTGATTCCATCCATGATTCCAATCCATTGTATGAAAGAAGTAACAATAAAGTCTTTGTTATCTATGGACATTCCCGTTAGTCCGTTCGACCATAGGTATAGGATACATAGGTAATCTAGTGGTCTATATATATTCTATTGTCCCTTTGGATTTCTACAGAGTGCAGGTGCATCTTCGAATGAATCGTTCTCGCCGTCCTTGTAGTTATAGTACATACATAATATATATACACACGTTTGTGTCATTTTGTAGTTTCTCAAGGGCTAACAAAAAAATAAATTGGACGCACCACAGCTCCGCATGAATAAAAATATTTTGTGAATCCGTAGCTCCGCATGCACCGTATTTCCGCACGGTTGAAAAAATGAACGTGTCATAGCTCCGCATTCTAAAAATATTTTTAAAACCAAAAGTCCGCATGCCATATAATTAATAAAGATAGCACTATATCGGCGTAAAAGTCTAAAACCATGTTGAAATTAAACTATTATATCATTTATATCTATTATATCTGCAAAGTGATATCTAATTATAATTGTATACCGATTCGTTTTCCATGTCTTTGTGAATAACTAATTGACACTTTGACAGTGATCACTAATGAGTTGTCTTATTATCATCATTATATAGTATAATCATCTCTAAAATTTGTTTTATTTAAAGTTTATTTTATAAAGTTTTATTAAATATGGTTTAATAAATTTACATTTAATTTATACCCTATTCTATTTTATTTCATAGTTACCTGTATTATTAATTATTATTATTCATATTATTTTTATTTAACTATAATATCATATATTGTATTTTGTATTTAAACAATAAAAAAAAAATATGTGCGGAGTTATAGTGTTAAAAACAAAACCTTGTATATGCGGAGTTAGGGTGATATATTACAAAATGGCCACGATGCATGCGCAGTTACGGTGCACCGAATAAATTTCCATTAAAAAATATATATATACCTACATTATGTTCAATATGAAAGAAAAATAATAAAATTCAACAAAATTCAAAAAATAAATTTATAAAATTAAAATACTTATAAATAATATGGTGATTTATAAAAAATTATACAAACAATATTTATTTTATACAAATTTATATAATCAATATTTCACTATTAATATTTTTTTAAACAGATTTTTTTTTTTAAATAACATTTTAGTGCTTAATTTTTATTTATTATTAAATTGACCACATAGGTATATTTCCTAATCTAGTTTGTACAAGGTATTTTATAAGTCAATTGTACAATTTTTTTTTTTTTTTTTTATCATTATTAATTATTATAAGGCTGTAATTTTAGTTCATAGTAAAATGTAACTTTTTTTACAGAAAGCTTGAATAACGTGACAACGAACTCAAGTTTGAAACTTTTATTTTGCATTTTTTGACATTTTTGATTGTATTTTAAAATTTATTTTTAGAGATTTTAGATATACTTTTTAAGGTTTAATAGTAGCATATTAATAGTAACTTCTTATTAAATACTTATACACATATATTTCAGACAGCCAAAATAATTTTATTTAAATGTTCATTTTTTTTATTTACATATGTATATATATATATATATACAAATTATACGCACGGCCATGTTTTGTTACGCTTAAAATGTGTACATAGCAGAGTTGGTATTGCTGCACAAAGCACAATACTGTATAAATTAATGAATGTTATAGATTGTAAATTTTTAATCAATAGCCAAGCCTCTGGGTCGTCCTTTTAATTTCTATTTATAATTAATATGGAATAATCTTGCGAAAATAAGGGATATGGCATGTTATATGTAACTGGCATATTTTGATAACATTTTTTTAATATAGGAGATATTTTTTAAGTTGGCTATTTTTATAATTTTATATTTATTTTCAGCTGCGTACGTTTGTAAAATAAAATTGGATAATTTGCTCTGCCGTATAACAATTTTTTAGTTTTTGAGTTTTCAATTGAATAAGCCAATTATTTAATCATGCGTTAAATTAAAATTAATTCAATGATAAACATACTATATGAAAAACAAGTATCATCCTATTTATTTCTAAAGAATATTGTATGATATTTATTTAGTATAACTCAAAATTGTGTGTATTTAGAAAAGGTCAAAAATGGAAAGAAAAATTGACGAAATATTTAGTTAAATAAGTGCAAATACAATAATGTGATGCATTATATAAATAAATTTTAAGTATGTATAATAAAATAATTATAAATTTAAATACAATTATTAGAAAAGAAAACATCACTTTTATGCTATAAATCATTAGTATATACCTGCTAAAGGTTTATACTTAATCAGTTAAAAAAAAAAAAAAAATAGTCAAATGATGATAGTTAAAACACATTTTTTGTATAAACGAAATTTAAAATTTAAAATGTAATATTCTACATAAAAATTTAATTTATTGATTAAATTAAAAAAAAGCATATCGAATATGATCATTTAATTTAAAAATACATTATCATTTTGATAATAGTATGGGAAACTATGAGCAAGGTACTTAATAATACACTTATATCATAACGTGGTATCAATATTCACTAATTTTCATCATTGTAGCATTGACTACAATTGCACATCATATATACCTACATATGTTATACAGCTAATATAGAATATATACAGACCGAATCTTAAATTTATTCATATATTTCAAGTTAGTTTTGTTTTCTACACTTAATAGTTTGTATATAATATACATTTCTATATATTAGGTATATATGCACGAATGTACAATGTATCTACGCTACCTAAAATATATATATATATAGAGGAAACAGGAGTATATAGGTTAACCATTTATAATTAAATTATTTTATGGTTAAAAACATCTTATATGTATAGACGACTATAGTGAGTACCTAATAGAGTATAATAGGTATAATCGTTGAACGATGTGTATCATCGGTGATAACGTGAAACCGTATTTTGTTTAATAATGATAAATGTATATATTTTTTTTATTAGAATAGGCACATAGCTATTGAGTAAATCAAGATGAACGGTAAATCTACCAATATTTCTTTATCGCATGCTAATAACTTAGATATAGGTATTATATGGTAATTTAATTGAAAATCGATTGTAAATGCGTCAATGCGTACTTATAACAATATAACAAACAATTACAAAAGAAAAATGTTTTAGATCAACTTTCTCCGCATCATGGTATTAAAAGTTATTACTATAGCCTTATAGCCTTATTATATATGGATAGGTGCATAAATGTCACAATAAAATAATTTACACATTGCAATGATAATTTGTCTAGAAATATCGTTTATAATGTTTACGTTTACGACACAAACAATAGTTAATGCGACTAATATTACGCTGAATTACTTAAGCAATTGTACATACATCGCCACAAATAAATTTACTAATTTGATAATAATAAAATATTATTTATAATGAAATGAAATTAGAATTTAGAATAATGTTATGTTTGAATTAAATATTAAGACACGAAGACTATATTATTATTATTATGCGACAATAACGAATTCGTAATAATTAAAATTAATAAATTTTTTTTATGAGTTATAAAAATGTTAATCAATTACTATAGGTAATTATATATTTATATGTATATGGTGGTAGTGCTTATAAAGTTCCTTTATATCTGCTATAGTGCTATCTGATTAACTATAAACGACACTCGTTAAAAAGGATTTAAGGACTATTTATTCAGCGATAAAATGTGTTTATTTTTTGTGTCTAAAGATACTTTTAATAGTAAAAAAAGCTTCTATCATCAACAGTTTAACTTCAACATTTTTTCTGACAGAAAAATGAATCTATTTAGTATTTTGTACTTTTTTCGTAGTTTGGGGGAGTATAAAGTACATTTTTTTCCAGTGTTGGTTTTGACTAATGCTAAAGTAAAAATTGACCAATTTTAATTGATTGAAAATCTATACATAGATGATATATTGCTAATAATTTATCATATAATTTATTTACGGAGAGATCAAACAACACTCATTATTTCAAAATCTATTTTTGAAAATAATTTTTACATAATTTCCAGTTGAAATAAAACAAAATTTTTTTTGAAAAAACCTTATATTTTTAATATTTTTCATCGTTAAAATTTTGTAAGTTTTTACTTTTATGAATGACAACATACATTTTTAATTTCATATTCTGCAGCAGAATATTTTGATTCATAAAAATTGAGAGTAGTTATTGAATTATTTTTAAGTATTTAAAGTTAAGGCGAGATTAGGCGTGGTGAGGTACGGGGATACCTCACAAAATACTAGTCTACTACTAGTACTGCTCCGGTTAAGGTCCCTGCAAAGCCCGTCAATTTTTCATTATAAAGACCTACGTAAAAATTAAGGTACTTCTAAATTCTAATTGTTCGATTTCAAAAATGTAAAGATGTTTGAATTGGTAAACAAGTTTACTTTCCATTGGTTGGAGCATATACCTATTTAATATTTAAAATAATTTTCAGTATATTTAATACTTAAAGTTAAAAAATGTATAAAATTTAACATGTATATTCTCGTCAGAAATTTTCTAAAATTGGAAAAGTACTCCAACTGATGCTTATAAAGTTATAACTTATAAAATATTCGTTCATATTTTAATTTTTATGTATCCAAATACTCCGAAAAATAATTCAAAATATGAAATTTAAAATGTATGCTTTCATTCAAAAAAGTAAAAATTTACAAAATTATAACGAAAGAAATATAATTTTTACTTTCTTGATTTTTAATCAGGTAAGTATGGTAATTGAAATGAACAAAGTCTGAATTTTTGTTAAATAGGAAAATTATAAAAATGTAACTCAGTTGTAATGAGTAGGTGGATAATTAAGCTAGCTTTAACATAAAATATTAATGATAGAGACCCGATATCACAACCAAGTGGTATAACGATTTGAATCCACAAAAACGTCGGCGTGAACAGTCCCAAAATTTCTATTTTTTAACTTTTCTAAAAAATTATTATAGCTAAATAGTTGGTTGATAGCTTATTAAAAAGTGATTATCAATTAGATACAAAATGTGAGATTAAAAATTAAAAAAATTAAATAATTTAATCTTTCACAGTTAAAAAAAAGTTATTTTTTGTTAGATTTTCATTTAGTGTGGTAATCTAGATTACCGAAACTGGAGAACGGATTTTGTTATTTGAGGTCTTGTTAGATTCATATTGGCTAGGAAAAGTGCTGTGAAGATTTTCAGAACTTATCTTCAATCGTTAACTCATTACAAAGCTATAAAGCTGAAAAATATAAAAAAACACCCAATAAAATGTGATTTAATTTTTTTTTTTGAAGCTCTGTAGTGAATTAACTATAAAAGATAAAGTTCTAAAAATCTTCACTGTTCTTCTCTTAGCCAATTTGACCCCAAACAACAAAATCCACTCTCCAGTTTCAGAAATCTATCTCACTAAATGAAAATGAAAATAAAATACATTATACATATATAATATTGCATACAGTTAATACATTTCTAAAAATTGAAAATCAAGAAAGTTTACATGCCGATCTCTGACTTAGCAAACGTTTTTTTTCAAAAACGTTAATAGATTTCAAAATATCAAATAATGGGTGCGTTGTTTTATAAAAAAATCATTTAGTATATTATATTATTTGCAGTATACAAATTAATTTAAAAAATATTTAGTATTTAAATTTTATAGAACATTGGTACTAGTTGGTACCATATTAAGTTATAACTTATAAAGTTACAAGTTACGAATAATTCATTTTCAAGCCGAAAAAACACTCATTTTGTTTCTGTAATGTAATGGTTCGTTTTGATTTCTTACCAGGAATATGGTGATTAATTTGATTAATTAATTAATTTATGTAATAATCAATAATATCAATTTTTATTCCAAAGTACAAATTATGACTTAATTTTCTCCAGTATTTACTATTGAATCTTCTTTTTTAACTTTGTAGTAAATAATTAGCTAAAGTGGGGTTGCTCAGTTCGCGTTAAGGATTTACAAATAATTGCTTATTGATTTTGTATTATATGCTTTTATTGTCATTAACCTAACCCGTAATATACGTAGTCACTTCGATATCGCTAATATCATAATGATTAAACATTTAAATTTGGTTTTTACACCAATAAATGTACAAAAGTTTTTAAAACAGATGAATTCAAGGTCACTTAGATCAAATAGTATGGGCGCATTTTACTACATAAAAATGTATACCTGAAAAATACCGGGTGCAATTTACTATACTATTTTTTCTACCTACTTACTATGGGCGCAATTTACAATCGCCCGGCTATTTATTGTGAATTACCTACCTATATTAAACGGTCTGACCAACGTTCTAAATGTTCTAATATAATATTTAAAAATTATGTGATATTGATATAATTAATAATTATACAGAATTAATTTTCAGACTTTCAGTCACTAGGATAGTATTGTTATATTCACGTGATTTGAAAATAAAATCATAATATTGGTATAAAAAATAAAACTATAAAAAAATATTAAAAATGTTAAAACTATAAAAAATAATTAAATAATTAAATACTATTTGAAAATTGAAATATACAAATATCAAATAATATACTCGTATATAAGTTATATAGTTATATAGTTATAAATAGTATATAAGTAGGTAAATCATAAATATCTAACTCGGTAAATTGAAATCATATCATGAATTCATGAATAATTATGAATAATAATTGCTTAACCCATTTTAAACGGTGACTATCGTAAATAAATTGAGTACCTTCACAAATTAAGTACAATAAAAATAGTAGGTAATTATGAATGGTATCAGTGGTATCTATTAAATACAATAATAACAATTAAAAATAATAAGTAATAAGTATGAGTATGTAATATGTAATGTGTACATTTTAAAGTAAGCGGAAAAAAATCGACTAAAAAAAAATAAATAAGTAAAATAAAACAGTGAAAATGCTGATTTCGATGACGAAATTGAGTCCGCGGTACCAGGACTGCATGGATTAGTTGCTACTCGTTCTTCAGTTTTGCGGCGTTGGCGACGGCAATACTTGTTCAGCGGCCACACGCTCATAGCATATGTTCCTGATACATATATTTCAATCTTTCGCGTCTTAAACGGTAAAAATAATTTCGTTTTATATAATTTCTATAACGTTCATACGTTCATAGTGTTCATACGTTGATACATCTAACCACTATTTACTACTTTTATTATTTACTACCACCTACCTTACTCATTACCTTATTATTTATCACCTACTCATTGCTTATATTAATCAGTCACTTATCAATAGGCACTGACAACTTACTGGCTGAATTCTTAATTTTTAAATTTAAATAAAAAACATTGATATTACTTAAGTTTTGTTGTTGTACAAAGAAAAGTTATAACTTATAATTTTATAAAAGTAATAACCATATTATTGCATTCCAAGGCAATCAGTTAGGTTGTGTTTCAGTTTCAATCTATTTCCACAAATATTACATTTAAATATACAGTGTGTGAACACTAATAATTGAGAACTGTAATGTAAATTCTGTTTTTTTAGTTGGTTGCTATGACATAAAAATACACACTTTTATGGCCTACCTAAGCATTTTTTTAACTTAATTAGATTTGTGTATGTGCAGTACAAATTTTTATTTCTTGAACGGTAAACGCACCTATTTTAATCACTTATTATTTTTTGCCTATTTTTTGTTAATGAATTTTAGTAGTTTAACCAACTTTCTAAGTCCGAAATTGATCGAGTTACAGCAATTCAATCAAAAATCTCAAAATGTTCGTGATTTTTATTTTTTTGACTGAAAATAATTATTCTAGAATTTGTTGAGCATTGTACTTAGCATTTGGTAAATTAAAGATTGACCTTTGATGGGTGTATAAATTGATCGAATCATACTTACGGGCTATGGTCTACGTTATCATTATATTTTTTGGTAGTTAAAATTGTATCTATTTTTTCTTAATAGATCTTGTCGAGGTACGCCATACGTTTTACACTCGATTACATATCGAGGTGTATAACAATGTTTACACATACAATGATGTTAAAAATTATTAAGTGTAATTACAACACTCCTGAACACTAGTGAACCTACTCGTATATGGCTATATATGACGAATGTACGATGTATTTACATTTTACAAGTAGTTATATAATATATAGTTTAGCTATGTCCGTAGCAACTATCAAGTGTAAAATAAAAACACTAAGCACGCTGTTGAAAGAATTATAATAATGTATCGTCCAAAATCATTATGTGTGTTATACATTATATTCAAAGAGATTCAAGCAATTGCAGTTCGAGCAAATTTCCCGGCAATAACTCGTGTTTTATTTGTCTTTCCCTGAAAAAATTAGGTATCCACTACAAGTAACATCACGTATAGGTACCTATAACCTATAACTTGAATCTTCGTTTTATGTAGGTATATCCGTAAAAGTATCAGACACATTTTAAACTTTTATCAATACATAACTATTAAGTTTACTACGGATTATTCTATCTGAAATCACGATTCGACCGAAATGTGTTTATTATTATTTTTTGTAAACTGCTACAGGTACGTAGGTAATAGGTACGTGCATTTTGCCGGTTTTCGGTGTTTTTACACTTCTAGCGATCACTGGTCCAGCTCCGTATATGTCGTATTCGTACGCAGCTGTACCTACTGCATTACTCAAATCGTACACTTAGCGATAGCTCACTCAACACGTGCGTGTACTCACTATACACTTGGTGTTATATAATAATATAATATTATCGTTTACCTTCGCTCTGTATATTACTATTATAGCTGTAACTGGGCCGAGTGTTTGAAAACGGTCATTTGTCAAAGCTATAGACAATATCTATATATTCTGTATATATATATATACACTGCACACGCTTATCTTCATTGGGGGTCTGGATGATTAAAATGTCCTATGCAGAATAACACGAGCACACACATACACATATCGCTGTGGAGTTGGTTATTAGTCAATTATCCTGCGGCGTATCAAGTACAAGTTTTCGCGAAACTTCTGCCGTCCCACGGTGTACGTAAAATACTACAATATTATAAGCACTATACATAATATTAATATAATATACGTTATACGCACTTTAGTACTTATGTTTAGTATGAAATATATTATATTATATTGTGTGTGTGTGTGTATGTAATACACCTATAGCCCGCATACGCACATCGTCTCGGCCGTTGCGTGAAGTTTGCGCATTGTTTTTACGATATCAAGTCAAAACTAGGAAACGCAGACTTTATGTGGGTTTGCGAGACATCGCAATATTGTTATCATTAATGTAATAGTTATTAATAACCACTTCTAAAGTCGCAGTTGTAATTAAGGACGCTCGACCGTCCATTAAGAGGACGCTACACCCGCATGTGTCGTCTCCGTCTTACAAGTGCGTAACATTGCAAAAACTGTTTCACGCGGGAAAGAACCGAGAAAGCTACAGTTATAACTAAGAAACGAAATTTCCACCATATAAAAAGAAGAATTTTGTCTGTGAAATATCGTTTTTATTTTTTCGACATCAGAACTACAAATAAAGTTATTCGTGCTTAAAAATATACAAAAATAATGTATTATGAAACAATAAGAACTTTTTTTGTATAAGTGATATCGAAAAAATAAGAACGATATTTCACAGACAAAATTCTTCTTTTTATATGGTGGAAATTTCGTTTCTTAGTTATAACTGTAGCTTTCTCGGTTCTTTCCCGCGTGAAACAGTTTTTGCAATGTTACGCACTTGTAAGACGGAGACAACACATGCGGGTGTGGCGTCCTCTTAAAGCGGCATTTTTTTTTTATACAAATATATTATATACATATATAATATTATTATAAATTGCGCTTAGGTACATAATAATGAATTTATTCACTGTATAAATGTACAATGTACGTAGTCGTTATAGCAATAATTAAATGGTCAATCGTTATAGTTTTTTGTCGTATGCATACATACATTTTCACGGTCATTCATGAAACCTTTACCACAGATAGAGAAGATAAAAAACCGAGGTTAGGTTAGGTAAACTTTTGCTATACTTAATAGTACTATAATAAACTAATAAAAACCTTAATATTAATAATTAATAGGTTTCAAGTATTTTTCTTCTCAGTGTCGTGTCAAGAAAACATTAATTTTGGAAGAGAGTGAGGAAACATTTTGTGAAAACCTTTGCAAAAAGATAAAAAAAACAATAACTATCCTTGAAACTTAATATTCAAGGATTAAAAAGTACTATACACTGTATATACATAATATACAATATATTAATATATTAGAGTATTAGACATACAAATTAAACGTTAATATTTTTTAAATAAAATATTATAGTAATATTAGTAATAGGTACCTATATAAAAATATATAATCAACGATGGTACAACTGCACATCGTACATGATAATATTAAAATAATAATTTAATAGCTTATAAAAAAATTAATTTTTAAATTTCATCAAGATGATTTACATAAATCAAATGAAATAACGAAGACAGTACAAGTCTTGACGTCATGTAATTTATGCCTGCAATACATTTTTCAATACTTTTAAATTTCTGTAAAAACCATTTACATGAGGTAACTGGTAAGTACATTGAATTCAATTTTCAATTTAGGTATAAAACTATACTATCATTCATTGCGCTATTGTAAATTGTAAGTAAACAAAATTGTTTATTGAGTTTTTGTACTTGCATAAATTTTTATGGATTTTATTGTATATTTTTTTTAAAATGCCTATAAAAAACTTCATGTTTTATAAATTTTGAACTATAAAATATTTAAAAATATTGAATATTTATTAAGTTACTAAATATATATATGTATATTATTGAAGCTCTTCAATGTTATTGTAAAATCAATACATTTAATATATTCACTAAGCATTTTTTATTCACCATCATAAAAAAAAAAGTAAAACAACCAAAATTAGAAAAGAAATCCATCGGGGAAAAACGGTAATATTATATATAGTATATTAGTATAATATATTATATTATAGATAAAGCAAATATTAATTGAAACACAACTTGCGTGTACCACAAAAAAAAAAACTGGTTGAAATTTGGATCAGACTTTTTTTGGTGGATATCTATGTGTTTGCTATGATGACAAAGTTATGAACTGCGGGACCTCGCTGTGTAATATTAACACTATAGACTTCATTGTACCTTATTTAAATAAAGTGCTAGAATATTGAATATTGATATATATATATATATTATAAATAAGTATATAGATATATCGTAAAATATAAGACAGATAATATATAATAATATGTAAAGAATATGATGATTATCGATCTGGGTATGGTATGCGGACGTACCGTGAGTATGGGTGTTCGCGGATGGCCGAGCTGAACGTCACGAAATCTTCTCCACTGTCGTAAGTACGTATCGGTGGTTATTTTATACCACGATGCGTACTAGAAAACCTTAAATTAGCAGTTGGCCCCACTCACCATTCCTCACACTCGACATATTAGCCGCGCTCTGCTAACTAAGTAGAAATGTATGATATAATATTATGTATTTAGACGGCAATTTGAAAATATGCTCATTGGGTATATTTAAAAATTCTAAAAATCAGATTTTAAATTTCTGTGTTATCGGAATAAAGGGGGTGAGTGAGCATGTGTTTGGTGAATCACTCTGTATAAAAATGAATTTACCATGACGTTTTCAGAGGTTGTTCTTAGAGATATTATAAAAGTTTAGAGATTAGTATGAACCATGTTCGAGAACATAGCAAATGCTATATCCAATTCGCCAAAGGAAGTTGCTTATCTGGGTTGAATTATAGTTGACAAATCGAAATACATCGACGGAGTTTTCCCGTGAATTGAGGTACAATAACAACGAGATACACTTATATAGCACCGTATTTTATATTTGTTCATTTTGTCCTAGGTTAGGCAGATAGTATTATATGTATAATATATTTTTATTTTTTTTCGTGATTTTCCCCGGAAATGTATTTAGATTTCAATTGTCAATGCTATAAAGACAATTTTTTTTATTATTTCTGTTATTATTATTTTGACCATTTGTTAGAGTGCTGCTTGCTGGAAATGAAACGAAACGTCGACAAAAGAAAAAAAAATTACGAAACGATTTCCGGGTCTGTAGTTTGGCTTCGGAAGAGTGCATATGCCATATAATATCGTACTGACAGTAGCATCGTATAATCCTATCAGCTTTTTTTCTTTCGGTTATTTTTAATTCCAACGTCAGCAAAACCATTAATTCTGCCAGCTCGACTTGTGTTCAAGAGCGATGCGATCGATTTAACAAGAAGCGATTTCACGCTTTTACTCGATTACCAATACACTTATGTATAGTCAATCAACTTATAAAGTTATACATGCTTATGGGTAACTCATTGTTGCGACATCGCCGTCGTACGTGTGTCAACAACAAAATCATTACGTCACAGCGTAATGTCAAGACGTGAAGCGCTGAAAGCGAATGACGATGTCCGATAGTTATTATTCGGTCTCCGTGTCGTACGATTAAAGAGAAGAAAAGACATAGAAAATGTACAAAAAGCAATCTATTTTTATAGCGTTTATCCAACGGAAGATATAATAATGTGTCGCATACACATGTTGTTTTTATGTCAAACATGAATGAGTAATAAAATAAAATGCTCAACTGAAGTAAATATGGGTAGAGTTAATATTAGAAGTTGATTCATAGGATTTAATTAAATTTATAAATTACACAGGGTGATCACCAATAATATGCTACTTTTTAATTTAATAATATATTTTTCAGATTTTGTAATTTTGCAATTTTGAAAGTATGTTTAAGATCTGAGAACTGCATTTTCAAATACTTAGATATTTATAGTGTTTTATGACTAATGCGTATTTCGTGGTGAAAAATCTTTATTTTTCAAACGAAACGCAAACTTTTTCATTATTGTTTGTCCGTTAAAGGATTTTTAGAAAATATTGATGCATCTAAATAAAATTTCGGACCAGTAGTTTCTGATTAATTAAAATGTATATACGTTTTTATAATGTATTACATATAATATTGTAAAGTACGTCCACTCTTCACCGGTTAATACGGTTTACTGTTTAGTGTGTTCGGTATAACAGCAAAGTTATGAACTGGACCTCGTTGTGTAATATTAACACTAGATATCATTATTGCCATCATCTTATTTAAGTAAAGTACTAGAATATTGATATATATATATATAGATACATATATCGTATATCGATAAAATAAAAGACAGATAATATATAATAATGTATAAAAAAATATGAGGGTCAGTGGCGTACACAGATATTTTCAGTGGGGGGGGGGGGGTTGTATTAAAAATTACACACACACATATAAATTTATCAAGCCATTATTTAATTTTTACAGTACAAGATCTAGTTTTCTTGGTCTTTTTGCCAACTCATCGATGACCTCTTCAGGAGTTAAATGTGTACCACGGTACACCGACAACATTGTTAAACCGTTTAATTCTGTAACCCGTCTATGTAATCAATAATCATAAACACAATTTTATCGGCTTCACTCGTACTTATCACACTTAGTCGTTCCCTACCTAAGGAGCCTATGTCGATAGACGACAATCTTTATACTATTACCAAGAATAATGTTCCTAAAAATGGTTTTACAAATATTTATATATAACTTGTTTATTTTATCTAGAAGTTATTATTACCTAATAGATAATTTTTTCAAATTATAAAACATTAATACATTATTATTAATTCCTGTAGGTAATTACTATGATTTTTAATCATCATAATTCATAGCGTCCATGTCTTTTAATTATATTAATATAGTTCCTTATAGTACACAAATATAAGATAACTCAATAACTATGTAGTTATTTGAATATTTTGATTTAAATATATCTATACAATTTAAAAATGTCATATATTTAAGACTTAAAAATGTATGGAAAAAAAGGGTAATTTTTATTTGAAAATAAGAGTAACAGCTATAAGAGACAGGATACTTCTTAAATAGTACTTATATATTATATACAATTTGAAATAAGTATTTTAAAATATTGTTCTTTAGTGTCGGTATACTTAACATTTTCAATATAATATACATTATTAAAGCATAACAGGCGAAAGACCATGTTTGACGAATCACCCTGTACATTATATATCTATAGACTTTATTGTAATTTGGTTCATAGTATATATAGGAAGTTATTTTAGGTACATTGGACATAATAGTATTATAGTATAATATGGACTTGATATATGCTAGTATATACATCTTACATTTATATCATACTCAATCGAATACAATTTATATTCATCTATTATTTACGTGTTCTAAAATAAAAAAATGTAAAATACACACTACTAATAGACGAGAAACAATATTTTCGTAACGATAATAATATAATATTCGCGTAGTGAGTACCTTATTAAATATTTTTAACTGCAACCATATATTTTTTTTATTAAATAACATTATTATTTATTAGAGTATACATTGCTATATCTTAAAAATGAAAATAATAATATATTTGAAAAAAATAAAAAAATAAAATAAGAATCGATTCTGCAGTTGTATTTTAGAATTTAAAAATAAAAAGGTGTGAAGATAATCGAAGAGATAGTACGTATGATAAATAATTACAATAGAGTACATATTTATTATTCAGATAGGTAAATATATAATGTATGCAATAATGAATAAAGATAATTTTTTTAGAAATGTTATTATTAAGAAATGTAAGATACATACAATTTAAAATTTTAGAATAATTGGTGCATTCAAGTTGCACCTCATCACAAAAAAATGTCAGAATTGTATTTAATTTTACATGTCATGTATTTAATAATAAATGTAAATAAAACAATAAAATGTAATATAATATATTGTAAATTATATTTTTACTTATCATAATATATTTTATTTATTTTTAGTATTATTAAACTTAAGACAAAAAGTTGTGTTTTTATTGTCCGTCTCAGATCTGCAAAATATGTGGTAAGTGGAATACTACTTTAGTTTATTCTTATTTAATTATTTATAATGTTGTATTATTTATTATACTAAATCTATTGATAACTCCTGGAAGTTAAATGTGTTTATTTTTGCTAAAAAAAATAATGCAATAAGTTGATTGAACTAAAGCAAATTTAAACTTTAATATTATGAAAAATATTGATTTATACTGTTTTTAATTTTTAGAAAAATGAATTTATAAATCGACTATGTATTTTAACTTTTTTAATTTAAGATTTTATATTAATACTTTAATACAATATTTAATTACTTTTTAGTATTAACTATAATAGGTATTTTTTTTTATCACAAGTAAATCTAAATTTAGCGTTGTTAAATAATGAATTTACTAACGAATTATTTTTATTTAGTTAACAATAGTTATATGCGTTGTTTGTTTCATTGGGTTTTATTTATTTAAAGTGATCAAATGTAGGGTCCTATTTACTTGAAATATTCTTTAACACAGTAATCATTTTTTTATTTACAAAACATCATTAATACCGGATATTTTGTGTATGGGTGTATGCATGTATATTGTATGTATATAGTTATATATAGTAATATTTTAATTTCGAAATGTAAAAAAATCATTAAGAAGTACGTATGATAAAACAACGATTTCCAAACACAGCAAATACAACTTATAATAATGCATAATAGTATGATACTGTATAGTGAGATACACAATGTTTTAAATAAATATTTGTTTGATTTGTTCAAATAGTAAAAATATTATAAAATTATTTTTCATTTCCCGGCTTGTATTTAAGAAAATTCTATATCATATTCATTAATCACGGGCACTAATATTTTTTTTGAATAAAGTCACTAAGAATTAACCAATTTCGATTTTATACTTTATTAGAGATGTTAGTTTTACGAACAAATTATACTATTCGCAGCTACAAAATAACGTGTTTTTTAAATCAGAGGTCATAAATTAACCGGTTAATTGAGAAGTGATAATGTTATATGTATGTATTTAATCTTTTAAGCTTTTGAATATAAAAGACCATATTATAATGCACACATTAACTTTTTTATAGTCTAACTATTACTATTCAATTTGTAGCTATATGAGTTATTATTAAATATAAAAAAGAGAGGAAATAAATAAGTAATAACATAGTAAAACTTTGTTAAATACGCGAATTATTCAATGAAATAACAATTAACAATTAATAATTTTATTAATAGGTAGCTACAAGAGATAGGTACTACAAACATTGGGACCGGATTTCCATAAAATTAGATATATAATTAATATTCTTATACTTACATGAAACTCAATTTAATTTAATCAAAAAATTTTATTTTTAATAATAATTTATAAAAATCAGTGAACACGCACTGTTGTATAAAAAGTGTATATCGTTATTGAGTAGGTAATTGTAATTTAATAGATTTGTTGAATTTAACAATAGTTCAATGATAAATCATTGCATATGAAAAATAATTTTGAGCGGAGATAGCCTGTTAGTCTACATTACTTTTAAGTGTATTTAAATATTTTATTATAAATTAATCTAACCTTGTTATTGGAAATTAATTTTATTATTATACTAATCGATAGTTTAAAGTATTTTTTGCCGAAAACATCATAATACTCGTATATTATTGTTATTAACTTTTTAGTAAATATACCAATTTTTCGTAAAATTTTGTTACAATAATAAAATAACTAAAAACATATTTTTTTGTTTAAATATTTAATTAAAAATGTCAATATCTTAATTTAAATTTTGTATAAAATAAAATTGTGTTTATGACGTATATTTGAATTTTTAGGAATCTGAAAGAACTAATTATGAACTAATAAGGATATTTTATTATATGTTCTTAACCGATTCAAATTAATATAATATCGTATATCGCTTAAACTGCTTAATTTATATTTATTTTTATTATAATATAATTATTATTTAAAGTAATTACATATAATATCGGATAGAATGAGCTATTGTATGGTTTTTTGTGGATATTTTATGATATTATTTAAATACAAGTTGATTTCATAATTATATAGCATATATTAACGGAGTGTGATAGCTATATGTTTCTAAATTTCTAATGTTATATTGATAATACTAATGTAGCTTCATTCTTCAAATATTATGTTAATTGAGATAGTTATACTTATAACAATCTTAAACAGTTTAAGCAATATACGATGTTGTTAAAAAATTCCGGGATTTGGGAGGTGTTCGAATATTTCACACAGATAAATACAATAATATAATAAAATCGCCTGTATTACTATTGGATTGAAGCCTATAAATTATAAATATCTCAGAAATCTACTTATCTACTATACACGACAAAATGTCAACCTTTATGTATAATATATACATAAAAAAAATATTACCTAATGATTTAAGATCATGTTTACATCGTCTAACAAGCTGTCGGTCGATGTTCTTATTGAACATAAATTGAGTTGTCAGAAATATGTTATACACAGGGTCACTGCTTAGTGGTGTAGTTATATTAAGGGAAGTATCTATATATTTATAGATTCTTAGCTATTATTAGCTTATTACCACGAGAAAGAAAAAATAAACTATTTATGATAATATATCTGACTTCTATTAATACTGTACTGTACTGTACTTCTATGAGTTTATAATGTATTATGTTAAGCAAATATAATACTAAAAAGTAAGAGGAAATTAATTAAGCTTATTTTGAAAGATAAATAATGCTATATAATATTTATGTTATAAACAGATTACAATGTTACATCATCTTAACTATTTTACTTTCCATTTTATTAGGATGATAAGATAATTAGATGAAATAAAATTAAAATTAAAACAAATTTAGTAATACTTTAATGAAATCATTAAAAAATTTTTTATCACCACGGCCGTCAAAACTCAAAAAGTTTAGCCAATGGAAAGTTGTGAATAATATTTTAATATTTCTTATGTCAAGCGTATGCAGAGCGAATAAATATGTCTTTTTCTACCAGTGTGATAATCTTCAAACATCTATTCATTCTATATTTAACTATCTATTAATCAGGTGTTTTTATTTATAATTTTCCCTATAGAACAATGAAATTGTTATCGTTTCCGTCGCTGGAAATGGTATTATAAATTTTTTATATTCAATAAAAATACGTTTTAGCAACATTGAACATTTACAACGACTGAAATTTACGGTTTTAGTAATACCTAAATAATAATAATAATAAACATTTATAAAATTTATATTTTATAAATAAGTAAAATATATTAAACAGTTGGTATTTTTATTTTTTTAAGTAAGTCAGTAAGTTTTTAGTATATAAATGTTAAATCAACAAATTGTTTATTGTCTATAATTTAAAAGAAAATAATTACAAAATCTATATGAAAAAACATTTTCAAAATCTTCAGGATAATTTAAAATGTTCATGAAAATGTACAGCTTTAGTATAACTATTATGTTATGAATTAAATATAATAATGTATTTATTTTACTTGTAGGTTTATATTTTGTGCCTATAAATACAATATGTAATTTGCTCTACTGCACCCATTGTGTTATTTACATCAAAATCAGTATTTAAATATTCCAATATTTTGTCAGTACCCTTTTTGACGTTAATACCCGACGGGATCGAATGACAATACAATTTTCCGGGATTTCTAATTACCCGTCGCTTCAATTTGCTAGTCATTAGAAACTTTGACGTCGGTCCGCCGTAATCGTATTATTATACAGTTTAAATTTTTGACGAAAATAATGCATTCATTACATTATTAATTATTACAATATAATTTATTATTGTTCTTTATTTATCTTTAGAGACAATACTGACGTGCCACAGAATGGTGAGAATTAGTTGATGAAATAACTGCCCAAAATCTAAAATAGAATATTTTGTGTTACTTTATAGTTTATTAGCTTCTCATATCTTAATTGTTAATATTTTAGACTTTACTATTAAAATGTGTACGTAATAGGGAGTGATCGATTTGAATTTTTGTGCAAACTACAATCCTTATTTTTTTACAATCCAAATTACTCATATTACGTCGTAGGTATATGTATTTTGGGTACATGTTGGCTAAAATTGACTGTAGAAATTTAATTTACAAATGGTGAATTCTTGAATTTAATCGAAATATTTTTCACCCTCTATAGTCCATGAAAGTCTAGGTCAGGGGTGCCAAACTTTTTTTGGCCGCGATTTACTAACATTATACTTGACCTTTGAGGATCGACTTCCATAAAAAATCTAACCACCATGATTAATTTTCGTGTGCGTAGCCTAAAAATAAATTCTAATACGATCGACTTTAAAATCGTTTGAGATCGACCGTTTGGCCGCCCCTGGTCTAGGTACTACACCTTTGATGGTGGTTACGGATGGACGGACAGAGAAGTAATAGCTGTTAAGTCAACCATTATATAGTTATAAAAGAGTGGGCCGACGAATGAAGCAACAAGATAAGATAACTTTATTTTTTTTGTTAGTTCATTTATTTATACACATATACAGCATATAAATCAATATAAATTATATATTTAATAATAATAATAATATATGATAAACGGATACGAAGAAGGGAAAAAAAATCGACATTCGGATCTATATCGTACACGCGCAAATGTATTATCTAATAAATAATCATATCAGACATCATAATATTATTATTATCTAGTGCTTAAGTAAGTACGGAATATAGAAATTAATTTCAGCGTTTAATGTAATATAATATATTAGTATTATATATTATGATATTAAGTATTGTAATGCTTATTTGTAATATAATAATTATAAATATAATGTTATTAAATTAATAATATTACACACAGTAAAATTTATATTGTTCGTGTATGTGTACACAGCACACGGTAATTACAACTTATGATATTTAATTTTATTATAATAATATTATATTAATTAAAATTTAATACGCGACAATGTCAATTTTGGTCGTAACATCGAAAAATTAAAACGCATTAAATTAATATGAACGAGAGAAATGTTGAACCAGACGTGTTTTGTTAAATTATATTATAATAATAATTTATCATTTAATCAATACAACAAACTTCTTTTCTTTGTGTGTTTTTTATGTATATGTGTGTATGTGTGTGTATGTGTGTGTATGTGTGTGTATGTGTGTGTATTACTATACGGAAAATATTATTCTTTCGGGCGGTTTTTAGCTGCCGTTTGCAAGTCATCATCCACTGTCTTTTGTTGAAATTATTTGTCGGTTCTTGGTTTTTTCTGCCTCACCTGTAATCAAACGTCGAAATATTTTGATCAGTAAAATTCATATTATCCTTTTCATCTTTTATCAATTTAATACGAATACCAGTCAAAATTCAAATATGCGTGTATTTAGTATAGTTACAAAATATGTGAAATACTTTAAATAGTATTGTGCGCTTGACGAAAATAAATAATATACTACAGGACTGGCGCGAAGTAATCAGTTATAGGTTATTTTAGCTTAGATACTAAGCTTCATATTTTGTAACTCTAAATCAGTTATTTAATATATTTTTCATTGACTTTAAATATAACTGGTCAGTGGTGCAAAGAGGATTTTTAAGAGCACACGCATAGTTACTAAAAGTATTATCGCAACTATCCTTTTTTTTTTTTATATATAAAATAATATTCTTGTTACTCTTGACAACATTTATACATAGGTAGGTAGTTTATACAAATTAATTACCTATTACAATATAATATAAACACATATTACATATATTGAGCTTTCATTAGTTATTCAATTAACCTTCACCGACTTCCCTCTTCAGGAGCACGTACAATTATATTACTTGATAACCCATCTGGGTGCCATCACTGTTATTGGTTACTAGTTACTAAACCTATTTTTTACTGTGAATTTTAATAAAAGACGTAGGTATCTTATGTCTATAAATATATTTTATTAGGTAATAATTATATGAATTTTTTCGTTGTAATTTTAAAATAGTGAGGAATTAGCATAATACGCAATTAGTATCGACATGAAAATTAGTTTTTTTTTCAAAAATATCCAAATAATTATTTTGCTTGTTGATACAGGTAATATTAAGTTTAAATAGAACTAAAATTTTAATAGAATTAAAATCGTACACGTGTTATTTCATAAACTGAACTTCGTACTTATTTTCAGTTATTTTCAATCTACACCTTTCATATTATAAATATTACAAATTTACAAAGATAAGTTTTATAATCTATTTTATTTTTTAAATAATATAAAGGATTTTCAATTTTAGTGCATAAGTGTACTGTCCGTATGTATAAAGTACTAAGTATTGACTGTTAGCATATCATGATGTTTCACTGTTTCAGTATGTATCTTATTTATGTAGGTACCTCATGTCTAGATACATTTTAATGTTAATAATTTAACATTTTAGTTATGGGTAACATCCGTATTATATTTTTTCTCTCGAATCCTTCATACAAATAAATACTTACCTATTAGAGTCATTATTTTATTGAAGAATAAATAAACATACCTAAATAATTATGTAACTTGTAAATTTAGATGTAATTATAAGTTACTGAAACTGTAACTTGTGACTAGTTATACATTTTCAATGTATCTTATAACTATAGATACACAATTTTAGTGTAACTTTTCAGTTACAGATAATTAAGTAACTCGCATATTCCTGACAATTAATATATAGTACCGTTGGCGTCCTGCACATGGTGTAAGTGTGACTTCGAAAATTGATGAAGTCAATCGGGACTCGGGAATATCACTAGAGCGAGCTGTAACTGTGTATAGTTTGCACTCATAGTAGGTACTTACCAGTAAAAATCAGAAACTAATAAGAATAAATAAACAAAGAATATAGCCAAGAGAAAACATCTGTAATATAACTGAATATTGACTCGGAGACATAAAACACCGCATACGATACTATATAGGTGACGGCGGAGTGCGGTTATACTGTGTATGCATACGTGTATAATATATAATATAAATATTATATAAATATATACATATTATATACGCGTGCATTTGTATATTGCGTTTATATAGTAGAAATGTGCCTACAGTTATTGGTTTTTGACATAAGTCGGTCGCCAGGCCAATGTTTTTGAACGGCTTATCGTTTCTTCAGATGGCTGTACAAATAAATACTTTGAGTACGCTCGAACAAACACAAGCAAAAGTCTAAACACACATATACATATCAATATAAATATATATATATTTATATATGGTGTCGGTAAATAACCATCATCTTGAAAAGTATTAACGTTTGGAAAATATTATTCACATAATTTGAAGTTATTACAAAACAACAGTTTTAAAAAGAATTATATTTTTTTAAATATTTTTAAAGTATTTTACTTTTTTTGAATGACAAGTAATAACACACATAATGTTATTGATTTCATATTCTTAAACAGAATATTTTTGTCGAGAATCTTAATGTATAACAATCGAATTTTGAATGTGTAGTTAATCAGTAATAACTTATAACTTATAATGTATAAGTAAATACTATTAAAGTTATGACAAGTGGAGCAGTGGGCATACGTGGCTAAATCTCATAGGGTACTTCTTTACTTCTGTGCCAATTCTATACCACTAATATAAACTTTAATAACGTATAACTAATTATTTGTAGTAATATTAATAAATATATTAATTAATCACTATTCACTATACCTACTTGTTAAAAATTTAATTTTTGTAAAACTTCTCGGAAATATATTCTGCTTAGAAGTATGTAATTTAAAATGTATGTCGTCATTCGTATTCAAGCAAATATGTTTAAAAAAAGCAATAATAATAAATAGTAAAAATGTATTTATTTATTTCTTAAAACGGTAACGATTTTTGAGATACACATTAATTAGTATTAATTAGTATTTACTTAGAAGAATCATCTTATAATAGGTTTATGTATAGTGAACGCGTATATTTGTGCGAATATCTTGATATATAAAGTGTCCTCGTGAACGAATGGAGGCGATTTACATGGATTGTGGCGCGGAGGCGAGTATATTATAATATTTGTTAGCGTTTAGTCGAAACTTTTCACGGAATTATTGTGAAGCTGCTTGGTACAAGGCCGTCGCGTTAGTTTTATTTAGTTTTTAATCATTTCTTAATCGTATCAAAAGTTTTAAGCTCACTAATGACAAAATCGCTATAAGAAGGCTACGATATACCACTGGTCGAATAATTGTTCATTATCCCTTTTTCTCAGGATTTCTTGTAAACACGGGGTAAAGTTGTTGTTAACAATTTTACTTTTCGTGGACCGAATGGGACCGAGCAAGTGGAATATAGTTTGACGTAGACAAAGTGCGTTTATACTTTACGCCCGCCAACTGGAACGAAACTTATTTCGAACAAAAATATAATTCAAAACACAAGCAAATACTTTTGACAGACGCTTTTTAAGTATACAGCGAGAAATATCCTTCTGGTTTCAAAGGTTTTTTTCAAAGATTTAAAAAATGGAATTCAATTTTATTTTATAGCTCTGTATTAATATGAAAATATCATATTGTCAATCGTCCGTAAGTATATAATATTACGAGCTACAATATCGATTAGAAAAAAGTAGAATACGCAATAACCTTTTACTGAGTATAAACACCTAGAACAACAATAATAAATTAATAAGTTAGCACTATTGCTTATAAATACAGTATTTATAATAAATGTTAGTATACCCAGTTAAACTTGTAAAAACTATCTTGTAGGTAGAAATGTTAAAATTAGTATTGCTGTAAATATGAAACAAACAAATGCTCGATTTTGAGCAGATAATAATTAACTAGATAATGTACAAGAATCTTAATATTAACATTCTTCAATTATTCATTTTCTATTTATCTTTTAGAATTGAGCGAGCTCAACTTGAACATATAACTTTATTTATAAACAGACAAAAAATACACAATTCTTAATATACTTATGTTATAAATATGGTATAATGTATATGTTACGTATTTTGTTATTGTAATGTATTGCTATCAGAGCTTCAAAAAGTTTTTTTATAATGTTATAAGTACATGTTTATAGGTAATGGAAAAATATTAAACAAATTTTATGAAATCAAATTCAATTACCAATAAACATAATTTAAAATTAATAATAAAAGGATAAACGTATCCTACATAGTATGTAAATTAAAACAAATTGTTTTGAATAACTTAATTAAAAATCATGTTTTTTTACGTTATACCTATATAACATATTTCATCTTTCCAATAAAATGTATATCATACTTGAATATACGTTCAGCAGTTTCAATTTTGTGTGTTTAGCTTAAATAATATTAGTGTGAAATAACCTATTATCAAACTTAAAAGAAGAACATTATCTGAGTTCTATTTCGGTTTTTATGATACTTTAGTTTTTAAGTGAATTAAAAGTGTTTTTAAATATTATAATATTTTACATATTCATAATGATAATAATATGTCTTACTTCCCAACCCAAATAATTTTGTAATATTTATTTTGGAATACGCGCATTACATTACCTACGCGTTATGCGTGTACAGAATTGCCTGAATGGTGTATTAAAAGAAAATTATTATGTAAAATAATTTATGACGTGTCGTGCGACAGTATAATAATAAAAATACCTATGTAAATAAATAATTTATTTTCCGGCTGCTGTTGAAGAATAAACAACAGTGTTTTGGCATACATTTTTTAACGTCTCGAGAATCGAATGACTTGGATAAAAGCTTGTTGAAATCATCCAGTTTTTGATAAATCGATAGCGAGTCGAAATCGCATAACAGCTGATACGTTCAATAAGTAATACAAATTACTATAATATAATATATAGTCAACCAGAGTTTTCCTTGTGACTTGTGGTAGTATAAGCCTTTAATTATTAGGAGAAGTGGTATGCATATTTTTAGTGTCGTCGACCAGAGTAATAATATATATAATTAACTTATATCAGCTAATAAATGAATATTTAATCGTCTCCCTTTCGTCGGAACTCGGAAAAGCAGCTTAAATAATCAAATAGGTTATCGCCGTAGTAAATACTTTACAAAACGAAAAAAAATCTATACCTATACCTACTCAAAAACCTATGATTTTATCGACATATCGACATAGACTGTAGAGTTGTTAATTCTTTGATAATGTTAATAACATAGTGGTAATAATTAAAAAAAAATATCAAATAGTTATTTTGAACCATATTTACTTATTTCCATAAACATAATTTCTATTTTAAAATATCTAGACATATTATCATAATTATATTTTTAAAAATAATTTTTCCAAGATATATTATATTTTAAGTACTTACAAATATCCATATCATTAAAATATTTATCTAAATATTATATCATTTTTAGGACTTCAATATGTACTATAATACATAATGTAAAATTAATAGTGTATTTTATTTTCAACCAATCATTGATATTTTTATTTAAAAATGAGTGTGTAATATTATGGAAAAATAGTTTACTCACTGTAGTTGTAATTGAACTAATTTAAGTAAAATATGAGTAATTTTATATAGTTAATTGGTAGTTATGGTGGTTCTATATATCTTTAGATTTATAAAATTAAAAGTTTTTTTTTCTGTCTATATATTATTGTAAAGTGTATTGGTTCCATGCTATTAACGACAGTATAGTATTTATTTAAAGTAATTATATTATTTTATTGTTTTATTTGTTAAAATAGTGGGTATTTATATTTAATACTTGCAAAGATTTGAAAAATTCATAAATCAATGAGAAATCCAAACATGTAATAACCTATTGCCTTGCATATAATATGTGTAGATTTCTTGACAAAGCTATATTTTCCAAAACCAATTTGTATAATTTGATTTAAATTTTCTAATCATAAATTATAAAATTTGAAAATTAAATTTATAAATCTGTTAGATTTTAAATATTTGTTCAATTTTATTACCTAAAGTAACTTTACGAAGTTGTATTACTCATACTTATAGACTATACTACAAAAAACTTTTAAAATTACCTAAAATTATATTTAGTTAAAAAAAAAATACCTAGAAAATTGAGATTAGTATAATATTTAAAACATTATGGCGTTTGTATCGAGGAGGTGACTGAATAGTCACCTCCTATAAAGTCTTTAACTCCCTTGACATTTTTAAGAACATAAAATGTGTTTTATTACCTTATTAACCTAATTATTTTTAAAATTACATATATATATATATTTTTGTTTATGTTTTAACCATAAATTTACTGTAGGTATAAAATAGATATATTATATATCTATAAGTATAAGTCACTAGTTTATATGTACTACTTAGGAACCTGTTAAAATTATCAAATTAATAAACTGTGTATAGCTGTCGACACTTTTTAAATAAAAGAAAATAATACGAACAAACATAATAATTATGTTTAATGTTTATATAGCTGCTTAAAATGTCCATTGTGCACTGATCACATAACTATTAAGATAAATTAGTAATAGATTGGTTTTAACAGTTTAGTAATCAATTTTTTTTTTACATACCTATTGCTACCCTTTAATCGGAGATTAATATATTATTCAAATCGAAACTTTGAAAGAGTAATTTAGAATGATTAAAATGTATATATCTAAGTATTGAGGATAATAACCATTTTTAATCATATTTTTTAAAACAAAAATCAACCAAATAGCGTAGATAATAGGTAGCGTATAATTTGGCAGCGCAGTATTATGTTATTTCATCGATTTTTTTAATTTTATTATAAACTCAAGTCTTATTCTTATGTAATGCAATTGAGAAAAATAGGCCAGGCAGATTACAATAAAATATTAAAATCTGACCACTACGTTTTTTAGAAGTGTAGATGTATCTTTAAAATTATTTGTATTACCGTTATTGAGGAGTGTATGCTGGAGTAAGCAAATCTAATAAGTTCCTAGAACGTTAAAAATAAAATGAAATTAAGCTGTAGAATCCAAAATTGCTCAACAGATGATGAAGAAAGGGGTTTTAAAAGTTTGTGATTGGGCACTATATCGAACAGTTTAGGATTCAATACTTGGAGTTCAATTAACAACTTTTACCGACTAATATACTCAGAAAACAAATATACGAGCTAATTGCAAGATTGATTAAACTATACGATACGATTCGTTTTTTGTTAAAATGGTAGCTATTATTCTTACGAAATCAAAAATTTAATTTGCCTTAACTAGATCGATGTTCACTCAATTTTAATATATTTTTTTTTGATCTGTTTTGAAAAATGATGTGATCAAAATAATAATTTTGAAAATTGAAATAACTAAATCACATGATTATTTTTGTTGAAAATTTGAAACTTATGCCATTCAATAAGTAGGTATTTTCTCACTCATTTATTATTGTGAAAACTGCATTTAAATATACTGTAGAGCCTCAATAATCCGAACAAACTCAGACCGAATGTCGTCCGGATTAGTGATTCGCTCGGGGATTAATGGAAGTATTTTAATAGTATCTATACTCAAATGACTAAGCAATTTTGTCTTACGACATTAATTATTTATCAAATTTAACGTATTACGAAAAAAAAAAAATAAACTTACGTTGTTAGCTATATATATTATCACTATACGTTGTTAGGGGGGGGGGGGGGATCCGGGTATTACGAAAAAAAAATACCTATTATGGATGTGCGATGTGCCGTCGGGTTTACCGGCCTAAAGAGGCTCTACTGTATGTTAATTTGCAGCAGAGACACTTAGGGTGACGCGGAACCTTTGGGACATACTGTATTATGTAGCTATTTAGGTACCTATTAATTATATACATTTCCACCGTCAGTGGCGTATATAGGTTTTGATTTTGGAGGGGGTCGATTATATACTTTGATTTTTTTGGGGGGAAAGGAGGGAGGAGACACAGTATTTTAAACAGTTGTGTTTTTCATTTCGGAGGGGGGGGGGCTATCGACTCCCCCCATAAATACGCCTGCACTGTATACCGCACACAAAGAAGTAGAACGTACGTCGTACGATATTACAATATTACAAATATTTGTTTACCGGGTCGTAGATGACGACGCGCGGCGGACGATCGCTCTCGATGACGGCCACGTACGTGCCGTTTACCCGACCGTCGTCCGGCCTGCCGTCCAACCGCTTGAACTCGTACCGCGACATGTGACCGGCCACCGTTCTGAGCAGCGGTTGCCGTGATGGCCGTGCAGGCGGGGGCGGCGGCGGCGGCGCGGCAGTAGGTTCTTCGATCTGTTCGATCTCGTCGTTGTCGTAATCGTAATCGTTGCCGTCGTCGTCGCCGTCGTAGTCCTCGCCCCCGGCCCCGATCCCTCGAGCCCTGGCCGCCGCTTTGATGTCCTGCACCGCTTTCATGATCCAGTCGCTCGACGGCCACGACGGTGACGACGTGGTCGGCGGCGGCGGTGGCGGTTGGTGTTTCAGACCGCGTCCGTAGCCTATTACGTCCGCGACCGTGGCCGCGATCTTCGCGGGCGCCGGTGTCGGAGTGGTGGCCGGCGGCGGCGCCGGCGTCGAAGTGGACGACGCGGTCTGGATGGCGGCCGCGCCGACGTGGTTACTGTTGTCGGCCGCCACCGCAGCCGCAGTCGACATGGCCGTCTCGTCCCGGCCCAGCATACCTGCGGAAGACGTATTATTAATAATTGCAGTGACGTAGTTATATTGTTTTGAAGGATCGCAAAACGCCAAAAAATAATATGTATATTTTTGATCCTGCACATCGGATGTATTGTTTTTACAACGGTGTATGTTTTTTTGTGTGGTCTGTCATCAATTTTTGGTACAGATAAAAATTCTTTGAATTTTAACTCTGAGGATGGGTTTCGGCATTGAAAAATCGGATCTAGTCGATGACCTTCCGGGAGGTCAAAATTATCAATAGGTATTTTTCAAAATAAAGGAAAAACGAGATTTTTTATACAAATCAGCACCTACTCGTCAAAATCGGTTTTATTTTTCTGGTGTAACTCAAAAACGAATAACCTGAGTTATTTGAAAATTTCCCCACGTTCCTATATTATTGATATATGTTAGTTTTTTTTTTAATTTTTTGAATATTTATACACATAATATGGATATGATATTTTCGATTTTTATAGTATAGAACTACCTTTTTTTATTTTTTTCTCTTTTAAAACCGGAACGGGTGGGAACTGTTTAGCACAATACTGCCACCCAGTATAGAACTAACTATAGTACAAGGTTCTTCATAAGTTAATCATAAGTTTTAGATTCTGAACGAAGTGATGAATGTATTGCTTTTACTATGATGTGTGTTTTTTTTTTTTTTTTTTTTTTTTTTTTTTTTTTTGTGTCTGACTCCAACATTTGGAGCAGTAATAATGCTCCGATTTTTGACTTCAGCCCCTCTTTGAATAGGGAATTGAATCTAGTTGGTACTTTAGGGGGGTCAAAATTAAAATTTTCTAATAGTTTTCAGAAAAATCGAGAAAAACAAAAAAAAAATGACAGAAAAATGGAAATTTTACGGAAAAACCACTTTTCGACAAAATCGATTTTTTGATTTTGCTGTAACTCAAAAACGAATTATTGTAAATACTTGAAATTTTCACCAAATGTTTATATTATGGTTATCTCTTTACAGTTAAATTTTCAAAATATTTTGACCATTTTTAAGCTACTAATAGACAATTGAAATTTTCGACTTTTCTAAGTTTTTTTTTCTTCAAATGCCGATAAAAATTTTTTGGATGACCAGAAAATCTTGAAAATTTAATACAAGGTTTCTTATAAGTTGTTCTTAAAGTGATAAAAAAAAATCCGAAATCGTTAGTCACAATTTTTTTTTATAAGTGTTTAAAGTTCGAATTTATACGAAATATGTCAAAATTTAAATTAAATTTCATACGCTCATAATGCGAATGTTGGCCATAGTAACCATAGTAACATAATATAAAAACTATACTATTTGTTTCAAAATAGAATATTTGACAATATTTAAATATAATATATCCTAAACTGACAAATCATCTTCGTTCAGAATCGTTTTTCGTATACAATGATACCTATCATTGCATTCAAATTATACCCACTTACCCGCTTTTTTCTTCATACACTGGTAAGATTTTTTTACAGTCATTTTAAGTTCCTATTTTGATAAAGTTCTTCAAAATTGAGAAAATGTACAAGTATGATTTTGTAGTTAAAAGTCTATAATTTGTTCAATTTATTGAAAGGATTTACATTTTTATACAAAGTTTTCTCATAATAATATAAAACAGTTCTTTTTATAGATATTTTAAATAGAAATTTGAAATTTTGAACTAAATAAGATATTTAAATTAATAATAACGATTACACATACTTATTTTGTTATAATTTAATGTTTTATAATATAGTAATTCTAAATTTTTGAATTTAACATTATCTATACAGTATACAAAATAATATAAATTTAAATTTAAACTTTACTAAATTATCATAATTAGTTTAGTAACTGTTGAGTAAGTAATAATTAAGGTATAACACGAGGTACCTATAACCTATTAACTTACAAATGTTATATATTATATTAAAAATTCAAAAGCAATTCATAATATATTCTATAGTTTAAAAGTTATATATTTCTTTATTCCATATTTAAACACATTTAACATCAAGTTTTTAAGTTATATCCTTTAAGAATAAATATTATTAATAATAGTTTTATTATTTAACTTATTTGTCAAAATGTGCCAGTAAAATTTAAAAAATTTAAATAAAGTGTCAACGATAAACGTCGTAACTCAAGGTTGTCGAGAAATGTTTAATGATTTCAAATAAACTTTTTACTGGTAGGTGTTGGCTACGAAGGTTTGACGTTAAAATCATTGTGTTGTAATAATATATAATTGATATATCTGATGTTTGTCAACAGTTTTAAAATCTCATTGTTGGATTTTAAAACACTAAATAATACTATAACATTATAATTTTGTCAATAGTAAAAATATCAATGTTAAATGAAATCTATTTTTTTTTAATCCTTAATTTGTTGGTTTTGATAATGATTTTGAGAATTTTTCAATTTATCTAAAAATGTTCACGATTAAGTTTCTTAATGTTCTTATTTAAAATTGGGTTTTTTGGAATTATTTTTTGTTATAACTAAATGTATATTTTTGTATTAATAAAATTAATTTTTACGAGTTATATTCAATATTTATCAAATCAATGGTTACTTAATTGGGATTATCTAGATATCGATTCATTGAACTGTGACGACAGCCAGTGTAAAAGACTGATTAGGACATTAAAATCATTTTTAGACATTTTTTTTTTTTGAGTTTGAAGTGTTATGTTGTCTATGATATTTATTTATAGAATTTTAGTTGTTTCAAAATGTTTTAAAAAATTGTGGAATTTAAAATTTTTTGGAAGCGTATCCTTAATATTATAATATAGATTTATTTATATTTTTAAATAGCATATTTTTAGTAACATAAACTATAACATGTACATTTGACTATATAGGTACCTAAAAAACATTGAAAATATAAAATCAATTTGTACACAGTGAAAGTTAATGATAAATAGGTAGTTTATTACGAGCATAACATAATTTTATTGTAATATTATGATGTACGAATTATAACATTTTCCGTTGACGAGACAAAAAATAAGAAATCAAACGACGAACACGGCTTAGATGTTACTTTTAATCTATACGTCCGATTATAATTATTTCTACTGTAGATAAAATGCTATTTTACCATCATTATAACTATGGTCTGTGCTAACTGCTAATTATTAGTTTACTCACACATATACGAAAATATATATTATATGTACAAACAATGTTGACATTTCTAACGAACGTATGGTAATATAATATATATTCTGACATAATAATCGTAATAAGCGCGTTATCGCCACAATACGAGTATAATATAATATTATTAACATTAGCATAATATCATCGTCGCCTCCGACGGGGACAATGTTGTTTTTCGAACAATTATCATTTTGCTTAAAGATCGACGACCAATATAGTAATAATAAAACACTATCAATATTCATCGAAATCACATACTCGCGCGCGTTGTTGACTATAATATCATAATATAACACCAGCGGTTCTCAAACTGTATTTTTTCGCGTAGTCATCGAGTCGCCAAAAAAAACTTACAGAGCTTCGATTTCCAAATATCAGAAATATTGATTTTGAACCAAAAATCGTTTGATTTTTGATTTCTCGTCTTTGAGAAATATCGCGTATAAGAACAAATTATTCAATCTGATTCGTACGGTTTAGAGAAAAATTTACTATGTGTACTGTGCGACGTAATTTGGCAAGCACCGTAAATTAAATCATTAGATTTATTAGGAAAAACTTTGTTACATAAAAGCGATTGTGGATAATCATTAGCCAACAGTACACACATCTGTATGAATCAAAAGTGATGAAAATTTCGTCGTACCTAATTAACATATATAATAAAATATATGTAATATATTATTGCGTTTACGACTCAATTGCGTTGGAGCGATCGTAGTAAGTAGTTCGTCCGATTTCGGTTAGCTACGATTTCAACTGGACTGTATATAATCTAATATACTTAGATTATAACCCTGTTGTTTATCCATCGTCATGCTGTGCAGTTTGCGAACAGTCATCGTTCGTGTAAATTTCAAGTACAACAATCAGATCTGCGCCACCGTGTACATAACAATATTTGTGTACAGGTTTTCGTTTTGAATTATACATTTATACGTACAAAGTACACCAGATGAATATTTTAGACGTCGTTTAATGTATCTACCACTACTCCGGTAAGAAATCAACGATTATTTAGAATTAAAAAAGGAAAATGTCATCATTGCGATGTCAATTTTTCGCAATATAATTCTATTAATAATAATAAATTAATATTATATATATATTATTTATGCATATGTACAATAAATATATTTTAGAACAATGTAAAATAATATAATATTTTATAAACAAATTTTATCGCATTAAACGAAGTCATCTCGTCGTATTTATTGTGCGAGATCAATACATTATATTTTTAGTTCGTTCGTAAATCATTTTTTTTTATATCTTAATAGGAAAAAGTTGAAAATCACCTGCGTCATTTTTTATTTCAATATTAACAATAATTAATAATTTATACCTATTACATAGCTCAATAATTAATATGGTAATTAAATAATTTATACATTTCTTTTTAATTCGCCAGTTTTTTATTGTGTACCAAATATACATTACAAAAAAAAATGTCAATCGTAAATTATATAATATATATAGATTAAACCTATTCTAAATTATATTTTTGCAAATTAAAAATTAATGAAATTAAAACTTATATGATATAATTGGTAATTAATAATTACACACTAATATTGTAGTGGAATGTTGTAATCCTTTTTTGGTATTCTTAAAAACAATATAAATAAGTGTTAAGCTTTTAAAAAGCACACAAGTTATATATATATATATATATATATGATATATGAATAATTGTAGAAGTATTTTTTATTTTGGACCAACTAAAATAGTAAAACATATTTGTACTAATATTGTTCCAGATATATAGTGTTTATCATTTATAAGTGTTTTTTTTTTAATCAGTCTTATTCAATTGGTTAAAAGTCAGTATAAATTATTTTATTTAATAGGATTGCAAAATACAAATGATAATAGCACAATAAAAAAATAAATTAGTCACTGAAAACAAGATGACGTCTATATCGTTAGACGGACAAACGGAACGACGGACGACGAGTGCAATCGGTGGCATAAAGAAACCGCACGAGAGAATAATCTTAATCATGTAAGACGGATTGATAAGTGTTTAATATGATGAAATCGTTTATAATATACAAAATGTCAATGAATTATCAATAATAACAATAATTATAAATTATGCGTGTGCGTGTTTTTTTTCTCCCACCAACCTCAAAAATCTGTTACAGAGAAACAGAAACGTTTAAGTATAGATAACGACGACGACAACGAAATTAATGCCGCCTGACGCATCCGGACTTCTGATTATTACGTTCAGAAAAAAAAAACTGAGACTTGATGCAAATTATCAATATATTTATAAATATATTCATTTTTTTATTATTGGTATTGAATTGGCTATAATTTACCTCCGCATCTGATCTGATTAATTATACGTTTATTATATAATAGCAAGCGGCTGAGAATAAAACATCAATTATTTTATTTTATATTTATTTTTAAATCAATTTTCCGTATAATTTTTAACATGTGTAATAATATCAAAGCGCAATCATCTTGAGACAACATCTCGTAAGTCATAGATAAGAAAACGGTAGCAAGTAGCAGCGGTACGTACGCACGGAATAGTTACTACAACTTAAAAATATAACCGATAAAAAAGTATATTTGTTTGATTTTCATTCATATTTTTCATCTCATTAATCAAAAACTAAAATTTTACAACTTTATACTTTTAACTTAATTTGATATTTAAAATAAAAATATATTATTATGTAGTTATAATAAGTAATATACTTTAAAAAAAATTAGTCACTTAATGATAACACTTTAAATTGATATGTTTAGATTTAATTTTTTTTTTAAATTAAAATTAAAATTGTTTTAAAAGCATTTCATAAACTTTACATATTAACTGAAATGACAACAAGTATTTAAAAGGGACTTATAAAATGAAACAGGTTTTCATTTGAACAAAATAATCTGTTGATTTGGCCACTTGGCCGTTAATAATATTTCTCCTTTCTTGTATTACTTTTAATTTTTATAAAAATCTTTTTACAGATTACTGGACCTTACTGAGATAACTCTCGTGAAGGCTCAGAATGTATTATCAAGCAATATATATTTTTAGGATCGTTGGGGTAAACTAAGGTTAATACGAGGAAAACGTGTAAGAATGTAAATGATGTCTACCAGTATTAGACTAAAGTTGTTGAGTTTTTTTAATTTAAAATAAATAATATTTTTTATACTTTTTTGGTTTAAATCAACTATAAAATTCAAAATAAAATTAATACTTAGTGTACAACAATATTTTTTATCTATAACTATAACAATATTACATTAGTGACTAATAAATGATGAGAAAATTCACAACATACACATTATTCCAAATTTAATCAAACAATTATATTGTGTATACATTTTTAAATTTAAAGTTTTGTTTCAAAATTTTTATTTGTATTCTAAAACTAATACTGCACTATTCTATATTCGTTGTACTTATATAATAATTTATTATCTTTACTTTTCTGTATATTTATTCTCTCTTTATGTTATTTATCATTTTAAACGTTTAGAAAATCGAATGGTTTAAAAAAAAGTCGCTAAGATTTAATGTTATAAGTCGGAAATGCAACAACCCTGTGAAGACGCGTTCCACACGCAAGCAGTTCGCAAGAAAACGCCACTTGGTTGTGCAAAATTTGACGAACGTAAAAAGATAACACTGGTGATGGAAGCTTGACTTGTTTAACAAATTTATAACTGATGACGTTTCGACATCATATTAAAACTATGTCGAAACAAATTGAAATATGTTTACTGTGAATTATATTGACATCTCCAGTTGTTGGAACACAAGCAATAACTGCGAAATATACTGTAAAAATAAGCGATATAAATATATATTATTATATAACTTAACCAATAGAGCGGAATAATACAATTTTTGTTTACGTTCAGGCGTGGATTTATGGGAGCTTTTTATGAGTACTCGAACACCAGTTATCACTTTAGCCACAATGTAAAAAAATACAAAACTATTAGTTTATACAAAAATAATTGGAATTTTTTATGTCGTCTACAGTCAGTTGTCATACTTGCGATTAATGTTCTTATTATTTATTCACAAATTATATTTTATTGAAAGTAAAGGTATTTTTGTTTTATGTACGATAATTTTTAAAATCTTTGTTAAAACTAATTATGTTTCATGATTAAATAATTGTGTAAGTAATATTATCGTAAAAAAACAAAGTATAAGTTCATTTTAATAAACATATTTTGTTGAAAATTTCTTCTTATTACTATTATTTATATTTTATTAAATAATTATTCGTTTATAATAGAATAGATAGATATTGTCTCGATAAATAAACATATAATTTTTATTTAATAGAAAATATTTTAGAAAATAATATTCACAGTAAATATAATATATTATATTATATGTAAATATTTATAATTTTTTATATTATAATATTATTTAAGATTGGTATCTAAGAAATTATAGTTAAATGTAGATAATTTAAAGTAGGCTATAGATAAGCATGTCAAAAAAATGTGTCAGCTCTTATTTGTTCGGTATAAAAGAGATTTAAATACAATATCTCAAGGCATTCAAATTCAATACTCCTCTTGATTGGCATCCCTTATTTATAATTTTTAGATTTATGCCTGCTTACATTCAAATAAATATAATATTCGTACAACGTTGTATTAAAATATCGTAAAGCAGCGGATGTGATATCATTTTTATACAATGGCCATATTAACTCTCCGTATTTATAATTAGATCTTATCCAGTTTAAGTCCTTCTTCATCATCTCAGATCTCTCGCTTTTTTACATCTCATCTCATAACTTTAATTTCGCAAAAAAAAAACTCACCCCTATCTATAGCCAACAGCCATGTCCCTATGCAATAATTATTATACTGACTTTGATTTTTTTCTAATCCATTAAATATGATAAACGAAGCATCACTTGAAGTTCTGAACAACTTTATGGTTTTTTCTTTATTATAATCTTACCATTAATTGTCTGTTATCACTTTAATTATTAGTAAATTATTTAATGTTGTTGCCCTTTGTCTTTTTAATATACGTACTATTATGTGCATATTTGGTTTATTTTATTATTTTTATTATGTTATTTACGAGCGATTCTCGTTGTCAAATTAAGTTTTAAGTTAACATTTAATTTTCTTTTTTAAACATGTAAATTTACAAGTTAATTAAAAAGATAAAAGTAATATAACTTGATTAAAAATCAGTTACTTTTTTTAAAAATGAAATTTAAAATTATACCTTTTTAAAGCAATATAACAAAAAAAAATGTGTTTACATTTAAATACATCGCTATAAGTACTCTTTTACAATTCAATACTTTAATCGATGATGAAATTAAACAAAATAACTAAATTATATGAATGTTTTTTTTTCACCTAATAGTCTGTCAATGTCCTCGTGTAACTGTTTCCGAAGTAATGATAAAATTTTTAATTTAATTTTTTTATTTTTAATAATTAAACTCATTATTAGAAATTACAATATAATTAATCACACACAAAATATTATGTATTTAATAATAAGCATTAAACATTTATGTAATTATTTTATTTTACCATTAATAGAAAGTAGTGTAGTATCTATTATATCAATATTAGAAGTAAAATAATATGACTATTCACTGAACTTTAAGATATGAAAATAATTTTTACAAGACAAAATAAATTTTAAGCATATGTACATTTACTAGTACATAATTATTTATAACAACCGATAACAGACAAAAATCGAACAACGACATTCCGAAGCTAAAATCGTCATTAATCATTTATTTTAAGTTTGGATATTTTTAATTTTTTTGTTTTTATTTATTTGCAATGTTAATAATAATTTTACAATGAAATAATATCTATCACCTTTAAGCACGCTTGTAACGATAAAAGGGAGTTTATAGATATATTATACCTAAATCAATTATATATTTGTTGTTTGTGTGTGTATTATGTAAATCGTGTTACATTATAAATCTTGTTAAATTATGCTGAATACCCGATTACAAAAACCAAATTTTGTACAAATTTTCATTTTATTCAAATTTAAAAATTCTAATCGGATAAATAATAATGTACTGCAAAAACGAACATATTTCATACTTATAAATTATAAGGTTACATTATTTTTTTGATTTGTATAAATGACAGAAGATACTCACAGACTCATACATATTTTATGTTATTTTAGGCACACACCTTTTTTAGTGTATAGGTATATGTAGGTATTATTCTAAATTATTAAAATATATACACATAAGTCATCATTAAAACACAAATGCACGGTAAGAAAAATTACAAGCTTGTCAAAAAGTTATTTGAATACAAAAATTCCATTTTTATTGATTAACATATTAATATTACGGAATATTTTTCATATCAAAGTTTAGTAATCTATTTTAAGTCTTAAATCTATTCTCAAAACTTTTACGTATACTTGATGTAGTATGAAAATAAAAATATAAATATCGTGGAAATTATAGGTATTAGATTAAAAATAAGAAAATATTCATTTTTATTAAAAGTCATTTTGAAGAAGATTTTTTTGAATTAGATTTATGTTGATAGAAAATGATTTTTTTACTTTGAATACACATACGTATTATATTATGTTACAACTTTAAAAAAAATACATAATTTTACAGTCATGACATTGAACTCCAAAGTCTAAAATTATTGAATATATAAATATCATAATTAATATCCATAATATCTATTATTGAGGTTGAATTTATAGTTAAAATTTAACATCAATACTTTAATTGTATTTAATTTTTTATAAGTACCTACCTATTGATAAATTTATTTTTAATTATTGCGCTTATTTTATTTATTTGTATTTTTTCTAATAGGGTCCTTATACCTTTCTATACAGTTATAAGTTAAATTTACCCGAATATTTGTATTTTATATTTTTTGGTGGTTTTTATATACCTAATAATAATAATGAATATTTATCATAGCAGTTAGAAATTATTTACATAATATTAATATTTCAAGGTTACACAGAAACGTTTATCATTAAGGATGTTTCCTTATTTTGATAGACGTGTCTCGAAAAAAAAATAAGTAAGTAAATAAATAAATAATAATAATAGAGGTACATATTGTATTGTTATGATAATAAATAAAAATAATAACTATTATATTAATAGTTGTTAAGATTGAAATAATGCAACTCCATCGTCATAGACGTTTATGAAATTCTGTTAACACAAATAGACGACAAATAGAAAATTATTTTATATAATTGTGTACTAGTTACCCGATTGCATATTTATGTTTGCCCTGTTTTATTAAATCCTCTATAAATCTTCTATCACGTATTTTAAAATCCATTTCTATGTAAAAAGTAGTGTTATTAAAATATACATTTCGAGTATTGCTGTTGTAATTTGGCAACTACAAACATATATATATTTGTTATATAAATTTATGAAAAACTGAAGGTTGAAAATATAATATACAATATACATATAATGTACTATAAAGTATTTAATATATCTCAAAGAAGATACTTAATAATCAAAAACTATACTTTGTAATATTTTCTGTGTAATGATATTTAAATCGAATGTTGCAAGATATTGGACGAATACTAATAACAAATAAGTATTGATATATCTGCGTAAAACTAAACATTAATGACTAGTATTACTTTAAAAAAAACAAGATTCGTCTTACAAAGAAAGTGCACAAGATTTTTTTCAATCACTTCCTTTTTAGATTTTTTTTAAATTTTAATGGGAATCGACGTTTTCAATGAATTTGATTCAAATTCGTTAATTTTTAATTATTATTTGAAAGTTTTTATTGTTAAAATTGTACAAAAGAACGGTCATTACACAAACATTAATACAATCATATAAACTATTAAATAAATTAAATTCCATTAAATTTGTTGTTTATAAAAACTTAAATCAAAATATTGTAAATGACGAAATTTTTAATTAAAATATTTTGTCAATTTCGAGTCAAGTTAGTGGTACCGTCTATGTATAACACTTTATAACAGACTGTGTGTGCATAATCGGTAAAACGCTAACCAGTTCAATAAAATAGCGATAATCAAACAAACATAACGGTTTAATTTAAAATTCTTTTCATATTTGGATCGATATATATATAAAAAAAAAAAAATCCAATTTACACTCGTGTTCAGTCAACAATGTCCACAGACGTAAAAATAAATAAATATTAACTAGAATTCAATCATATATTTAAAACGAAGACCGTTGCAATAAAAAAGTCAAAACAATAAATAATAGTATATAACGATCTTGTTTCAATAAAACGTTATTGAATTTTGTATATATCTATTGATGGCGAGGTTATACTTACGCAGCGTAAGTTACGCTCTACATTTCTATTGCGTTATCTCGTGTCAGATGCAAATGTTGTGAAATTGTGTACGAAAGGGACTGAACTAGATATCAATATTATTGTAAATCATAATTGTATTTACCTGTGTATATGATGTACATTGTACTCGTTAGCATGTTTATCTTAAACAGCGATTCGGACGTATTCAAGATTTGTATTTTAAGAGCCTAACCTAACGGAAGGGTTGATGTTTTCTCATCTCCGCCTCCTCGAAATTGACAAATTCCACTTTCAAAATTAACTATTAAATAAACCGTTGAATCATGTATACGCTGAACTAAATTTAACAATAGCGACCGGAAACGATGATAATAATATTGTCAGCATGCATGTAAAATAATAATAATTAGGTACGTGTATAACACTTACTTAGAATTTGTTAGATAAATTATGAATAGGTAACTCCCATTTTAGTAAAAAACTTGAATAATTTAAAATTTACAAGATTTTCTTTGGACAACCGATAATCAAAAATCACCCTCAAGATGGTTTAAACTATAGTTTGACACAAACTAGTGAATGCTAAACCAGTTTCTGAATAAATTGATTTCTTTATTTTGTTGGGTGTCACCGGTTTCCACTAAAAATGATCTTTCCGTTTTCCGTCAAATTAAATAAAACGTCATTTCTTTTTCCGCCAATTATAAATTACATAGGATTTTAAAGTTTTGAACCCTTAAAGTTAATATTAAATCATTTAGGGGCACTAGGAATAAAATTTAGAAATTTACTCTAGAATATGAAGAAAACATGTCATAAATTATTTGACTAAACACTACCTTAGAAGCAAATATTAAATTTACAATAATTTAATAAAATTATTTTTATTTTTGCAGCATTAAAATAATAATAATATAAATAACAATATTATTAAGTATTAATAATAATACGTATTTGATATCAATGTTATAAAATATTATAAAACATTGTTTTTTTCTTAATGAATATATCTATTATTTGATTGGCATTTATTTCTTGTAATAATTCATGTTCTATTGACAGCAATGATAAGGACGATGATTTGTTTTGTATAAGAGTTGACTTTTGCCAATTTTTTACGCGCTTCAATATTGAAAAATGAAAATGATCTTTCATCCACGCACGCTGTTCCAAAGTCTCATGTAGTAATAGTTGATTTGTTTTTATTTAAAATGTCAAGATTGTCAATTTTATTTGTAGAAGTTAAATTTCTTACACTTGAAAAAAATCACGATTAAAGGTTTTATAAATGTATACATTGTTACAGATTGTTTTCTAAGAAATAGATTTTTTTTTCTATTTTTGTATTTTTTCGTACTCACTCTCTACGTTAATTTGTATCAATCTATCATCTTAGTTTAACGTTTTTAATAATAATAATAATATGAACATAGAAAATTTTTACATTAAATATGAAAGTTTTATTGTTAAGTTAAGAATTGAATTAATTAATAGATAGTGATGTATATAGGGGGGTTTTAGGACACCGCCGAAATGTATGGTTGGTACGGGCATTGATTTTGATTGTAAAATTAATTGGAATTTTAGAATGGAAATTTTTTTTAAACCTCCCTGAAATTAATTTCTATATACGTCACTGTCAATTGGTAACCAATTATATTAATATTTATCCGAGAATTTAAATTCTCTAATTATTACTTAAGTTATTAATGTCTTTGTAAATTATTTATAATATAATATTCAAGAAAATAATGTTTAATAATATATGTGTTTTACGAAGCTAATGTAATATGTAAACGTCCGAGTTTACCGACAGTGCAATGATTGCACAAAAAGTGAAAAGATATCGGTAGAAAGATAATTATTATTATATTAAATATTATTTAGATTTAGAATAATTATGATATTAATAACTAGGGCTAGGATTTATATGTAAATACATATTTTTATTGACTTGATAAATTAATTTAGGTAAGTGATAAATTCGTTTCAAGTGATTTCCAATGAAATTAATTATTAATAATAATACTATTTATACTAATACTACCTAACCTAATTTAGTATGCCAGACATTACGTACTCAGGATTTATTATATAATTATTTACTAATACTCGAGCGACGAGCATCTCAAACTAAATTCACTGGTAGGTGCTAGGCGTGCTGCTAACCTTAAATTTATTTCTTAATTATTAAATGAGCAGATTCTTGCCACATCTACTCTCTCTTATTTCTTTAAATGTCCATCCTCGAATCATTCGTCAACATTAATTCACCTATATCTTCCACTAATTATGGTTTAAATGAACCACTTTAGTGCTTAATGTTTATTACCAATTATGACACTTATTATTTTTATTCTATTAATATAATATATATAACATATAAATATAAATTTTTAAATTAATAAAATAATTTTTTTAATTAAATTAAATTATTAATGAACATTTTGTGGGCTTTAGGCACAGTGCATATTTGGTAATACGGTCGTGCCTGTGAGTTAGATATGAACTGTAATAAAAATAAATACTGGTTTGATTTGTTATCAATGTTTTGAAGATTGTTTAAAAATAAAAATGTAAAAATGTTAACTGCGTAATATAATAAATTTCTTTTGGTCATTTGAAAATTCTAAATGTTAATAAAAGATCACATTACCTACGTATTATATTATTTTATCATACCGATAAGTTCGTTTTAACGTTTTAAAAAATTAAGGAAAGTTTTTGATTTATGTACAAATTATTGGGGACGACCGCGACGACTCTTATAACATATTTATAAGCTAATGCAAAATTAATTATTTTTATCGTGTTTTGATGTTTTAGTTTTATAGAATAAAAACATGATAAAGTATACCATGTTGATTTAAATATCTGACATTTGACAGGTATGCGATGTTGACTCAAAGTTACATTGTTGACATTTACAACGTTTTGTATAATATAACATTGAAATTATAGGTTGGAACGTCAAAATAAATATATATTATATACTATACAATATACATATTATTATGATTTGTTCCGAATCGATAAGAGTAAACATATGCTATAGTTGGTGGTCATTATATTATTATAGTTTAATATTAGATATATAGGGAAATATAGTCATAACTATATTAAACCGATTTTAGTTTTGCATGATATACAAATCACACGTAAAAGTACAAAATATACAAAAGTGTGCATGTTTTGGCACTCCACTCGACTATTTTTATAGCCATTACTGTAATTGTAGCAATGTTGATAACACACGCCAAAATATAGTTACATTTATTGCAATTAAAAAAAAAAAATTATTTTTCATTTGAATTATAAGTTTTCTGTTTTATCCTTATTAATAGTTATTATATCAATCTAGCTTTAAAATTCGTCTTTTTGGACGTCGTTAGGTTCATGACCACCATTATGTGTTCAAGAATATCTAATCCTACCAAATACTATTTATCGTATATCAAAATTATGTTTTAAAATATTGAAGTCAAGTGGTTATGTATTTTCAAGTAAAGCAATTTTGAAATTGCCCGTGTATTTTATAGACTGAAAGTAATAATATAATTTAATTGATTAGTATACCATTATTATTTTTCATTTAAATACATATAATTCATCAGAATTAATATAATAAAAATCTTACATCAATAGAATTATATTATGAAGATTTAAGGGAATTTAAATAAAAAACATTTCAAAATCATGACAAAAAATAAGATATAAAAATGAAAATAAATTACTGCCAAAAATAACAAAATAATGCAGTTGACAAAATATCTGTAAACAACAGTTAAATAATACTTGTATTAACACTGACAAAGTATTTTATTTTTCAGTTATGTACACTATTTGCAAAATGGATGAAAAATAAACACAATAATTAATTATGTCACCGCATTACAGAAATAATACAATTTTAGAAAGAAAATTATAAGATTTTTCTAGTAATTATATTTATTTTAAAGTTTAATGAGTTTTTCGCTTTCTGTTCTGAATGTACTCTGGTTATAAAGATTAATTTAAATTAAAATATTTAGTAAAAAACACGTATAATATGATAAGAAATTATTATTAAATTAAATTTTTGTACTCAGTATCTAAGAAACTGAAAGGCCATTCATGATTTTCAAACAAAGTTATTTATAATATTTACACTAAAATAAATAAATGTGACTGATTTCTCGTATTTTCTTTTATTTACGTCAAATGGCAATTTACAAAATATAATATGTGAAATACATAAATGATTAATATTTAAGATCTTAAATTGTTATTGAACTTTTACTTAAATGTTGGATTAATGACAAATTTTAGTTAGCTGTACTTGAACTGTTGAAAGATATAATAAACATATTAGACATTAAAATATAAACAGAACATTTTACATACATTGATAATATCATAAAGAATAAATCTTTAGTAATTTTGTCAATAGGCAGTCAACAATTCTTGATATTTGCAATTGGAATATGAATCCGAATACTTAAGCATAAGCACAATTTTTTTTATGTATTGGTATTACATAATCAAGTATTTTTTCATTATATATTAAAATATGATTAATAAAAAATATACTGTTAATTTGTTTTTTTTTATGCAAAAAAAAAATATTAAACGTTAAGTGACAAAGAAAAAGAGCCAAAAGATATACTCAAAGCGCTGTAACACGATTACGCTCTATAAATTAGGATGATTGCGCCCCTTTTACCTTTTTACTTGCAAAAACGAAACACGATTGCGCCCCATTAAATATAGCTGTTGGTCCTTTAAACTATTTTATTTTCTAACTCTTACAGACTTAGAACTGACAACAAAAGTAAATTGTTGAAAATTATTTTATATTATGACATTAATACGTCTGTTTACTTGATTTATTAAATACCGGGTTATTATATTATATTTTATAGGATATCGGTTTTGAAAGTTTTATGTCTCTATTTTATATATATTGGGAAAACACAAATGTTTAAATGTTTATATAATGCCATGTATTAATATTTATAAGTGGTATATGGGAAAATTGTTGAAAAAATAACACTTATGGAGTACAATCATATTGCGTTTTTTACAGGTAATAGTATAAAAGGGATACTATTTTGTAGAGCGCAATCGTATTACAGTCACTCAAAGCACCCAATGTTCACACAAGGTATATCTGTACAATTTATAACTTACTATAGATTTTTTTTTTAATATCTTTAATTCTTATAAAGTTATAAAAGTATTGATCTTATTTGGATATGTTTGTTTAAGAAATTTTGAAATGTAACAATCAATTAATCACTATTTGTATCGTTTGCGGTCTATAAATACAATTGTTGCGTATCTCGTATAAGTTAATATGTAATGTCCTAATAAATTCTTAAATATGTTTTTTTTGTACTTGTAGGAATCTTTTCAATTCAAAACAGTTGAATTACAGTAATTTCGTAACTATCCGATAATCAATGATAGTACTATTACGGAATTACGCCATATAAATAACTTCGGATATAATATATTATCAAACTATTTTTAAATTTATAATTAATAATTAATTATTGTTTATTTTAGTATATTTATTAAATTTGCCTATATAGGCTATATACAACCTCCTTACCAAACTGGTATAATAATGCTTATTATAAATTATAATTGCCATCAATGTTACTCCTTAAATATAAATATTTATTTTAGTTTATATTTTTAAGTGTTTGTTATTCATTGGTATTAAATACCTTAATAATTGTTTATAATAATAGTTAATAATAATTATTATTAATAGTATTCCACTGGCATAAAAAAAAAAAATTAGTAATATTTGCAGTGTGATGTACATTATATTATTATTGTTACGTGTTACTATTAAAATATATTATATGTACCTCAATATCGAGTTGAGAATTGTTCAATATGATTATACTATATTATAACTGTTTGCATATTATTAAAATGAAATAAAAAATGTATATAATGCTTAAACAAAATTCTTTTATACCTTTTACGGACTGCAATTTTAAAAATCTAATGCAATTATAATTAGCATAATATACAAGACAATTAAAATTAACAAAAAAAGATCGAATTATATATTTAAATAAAATGCGAATTTACGTAATACATTTATAAACTCAATAGACATAATTATAGGATACATTAAATACAGCTTTGAAATCGTATTAATGGACAACACCACACAAAACTACAAAGTATATAAATGAACTAAAATAACATATTATATAAATGATTAAAAATGGATTATAAGTTTCATATATTAAAGAAACTACATTATGGTTCATTGTTTATGCGATAAAATGGAACTTTATTAAATATGTTTATGTATTTAATAATACCATTATTATATTATCAATGTTGATATTGACAAATATTGTTTAAACATACACAATATTTAGGTATATATTTTAAAATGCTCGAACTGTAAATAGTAATGCATTTACTATATTATATAGTATATGCCGCATCTGTTTGCGTATTTGAATGAGGCAATAATAATATCGCTGTGTAATATTATAAATTATAATATAATTGTTATCAAATTTTATGATATTTCTTGATTTATCTGGGAATATACTCGATCCTTATAATATCATATTAATTAGTAAAATCCTGTAATGGAAATTTCTCAGTTGAGATACACAAATGTATGATATTTTAAAATAAAGTCACATTATTAATGGATTATATTTTCGATGTTCTGTATTAAAATAATTCTACAAATGGTACGTAATACGTACATTTTTGCATTATTGCGAAATCTATTAAAAATAATATGCTTTTGGTTTATTTTCGTAATCTTAGTTTGAATACATAAACGGTTATAAAAGTTGTGATGTTATTTGTTTGTATACTTGTGACTTATAAGAATTGAATGGGTTTTGTTAAGTAGTGAGACTTTTTCTACACAGACTTTTCTCGCGATATATTTTAATCTTCCTTAAGGTTTTATAAAACTATAGATAATTCTTTTCGTAGAAATATATAAGCACTTCGCAGGAAAACGCGCCCAATGCTAAATAACTGTCACAATTCGTACTTACATGTAAGATTTAACAACTTAATAAATACAGTTTTACCAAATGGATCTTATATACGTCTACGTTTTTTTTCTTTAAACAAAAATGAAGTATAAAAATATACATTGATGTGTAGATAAAAGTCGTGATTATGACGTTAACCCGTGATAAACAGTGTTGTTTTGTTAATTTATATCCATATCAAGGGAGATCATTTTGTATGATGGCGGTGTTAACGACATTTTTGCACTTGTATATTATATAAAATGTATAATATCATACCGTTGATAGGGTTTTATTGTTATTATTATTATTCCTAGATTTTTGGAATTTTGTTGATAAATCGAAAATACGAAATAATTCTGAATAAATAGAATAACTTTGGTAGTTCACCTCGATCTTGTGCTGTCCAATGCAAAGTATATATTAGTATAGGTACCAATATGATATAATAATACATCTAGGGCTGTTAGGCGTAGACGTTTCATCAAAATTACATTTGAAAAATAAAATTATCTTTTTAAAAAAGTACTTAATACATATAAATACTAGTTGTATAATCCGACTTGGGTAAAAAATTAACAATTTTCTTTAAATACGGCGCTATATATGGTTTTTAGTATAATACCTCAGTTCAAGGAAAAATGGGTATTCCGATCATTACGAATTGGATGTATATATATATATAGCGCTTGGTACCTATATTCTAGAACGTGATTCAAACTATTCTTTAAACTTTCCAGTTATCTTTAAAAATAATTAATGTGGCTTTAATCAAAATCTGTCGAGTATTTGTAGACTCACTATAAACTACAGACATAATATGGTCACATTACATTTGGTTGTACATAATATGGAATAAGCAACAATTTCAATTCAATATTATTTTTTTTTCTGTTAAACGGCAAAACGGGCATTGTCGAACAGACATCATATTGCTGAGACATATGCGTTAATTCGTTCTCGTAGAAACGTCTCATCCCCTAATATGATAATATACCTACCTGTAATAATAATATAATTATTATAATATTTTCACGGACCAGCCGTTATGACTAAAATATTAATTATTAAACGCCATCGGATTCGTGAATTTGTTGTGTCCGAGTGCGATTATAACGTTAAATGATGTGTCGAGTGGTATTTATTTCCATCCCTTCTTCTATCGTGCCTTCTGACCACCGTTCTGTTCGTCTAACGCGCACATTATAGTCCTCACGCAATTTACTACTCTTCGAGGTTATAAACTGGTGTGTATTTTTTGTTATTGGTCACCCTTTAATATATAATAGTGGCAGAGGTCGATAAGCTCTGAAAATCCCCACTCGATGTTTATATATACAGGGTGATTCACCAGACTTGCTAATTTTTTCTATAAAATAATACATTTATTCAAATTATAGTTTTGGGAATTTTAAAATACACTACCTACTTGAAAATTTTTTTTTTACTGTTGAAAGTGCGGTCTGCGGTGTTATAAACTTATGTTTTTTAAATGAAAACGAAAGTTTCTCAATAAGAGGATTGTTTACAATAAATTATCAGCGAATAATTTTTCTGAAATGTTAATGCATCAGAATCAAATTTTATTCAATTTTTGAATTATTTAATTTTGTGTATTAACAATAATACGTCCATGATAACGGGTTAGGGTTTGAAAAATGTTGAGGTTAGTAATAGTAATTTGAAAATTGCAATAATTTATTTTTATTATTCATAAAAATGGCTCAAATTAAAAACTTAATCTATTATTACACATATTTTTATGTTTATAAAATCATTTTTAAGGACAATAATATTATCCTTAATATTAAAATTTTAATAACTGAAAAACTACTAATTCTAATTTCAAATTGAATTGAATTAAATTACATTTTTAAACACGAAGTTAAAAAAAAAACAGTCTACTAAATAATTTACAATAAAGTAAAAGTATTCTTATTATAAAACTGGTTGTTTGATCCTCTACATGACACTTCTTAAATAGAAAAAGAAATCTCAAGAATTTGAGAACATGGTGTTTAAGTATATTTAAAATGACAACCAGAATTTTAATAAATTCATTATTAAATGACGGGATGTGAGAAGCATACTTTGTGAATCACCCTGTATATAATATACGTGCCTTGGTTTATGACCACCGTGCTACTTTACTGCACACATATGTCGACATGTACTATATAATTGCTCGGTCGGTTACTCCACGTATGTGTATTTTGACAGTGGTTTTACGAGCAGGACTTCTCGCCAACATGCACGTGGTGGTCACAGAACGGTCGAACGCGATAACGACCGCAATAAAAGTCGTTTCGGCCGTTCGACGCAACGACGAGGAGTCTGGACGAAACCGCCGATTCGTGTTTTACAGCCTTTTAAGCTTTTTTCCCCTATGACTTTTTACCACCATATACCATGCAATGTACATGTTATTTACTTGAACGATATAATAAAGAAACGTGATATCCAACGGTCTGATTATTGTAGTTGAAATACACGATGTTCGATTGTGACCGTTAGGAGTGATGCGCGATCTCATATGACAGAAAATTGATAGCTCAGCAAGGGACAACATCATAATGGCGCAATTATCTACGCAGTTTTAACTGTCACCATTTATTTGCATCCGGTGGATTGTTAAATTCTTAAAAATATTCAAAACTACCGTCACTGATAATCTTTCCAAACAAATAAAACTATACAAGACAATTCGGCAATAATAACAATATTTTAATCGTAATAAGTAATAATAACAATTGTAACAACCCATATCTGCCAGACTGTCAGTCCTAACATTAAATACATTTAGTAGGTGTAATGTAAAATTATCATGTATTCCTGATAAAACTTGTGTAGTAATTACGGGATAAATAATCCAGAAATATAATAAAACATGAGGTGAGTAGGGGGTTTGCCGTCCACTTACAGATTTCCTAGGGTGCCATAGTTTGCTCGTTTGGTTGCGAGTCAGTCTGAAATATTTTTGAAGCAATTCACAATCATCGCCGACGTTTAAATGTAAAACAACAGTAAAAGATGCTGTTAGCTCGAAATCGTATGAGGGGGGTAGTATAAATAGTTTAGACGTATATTTATTGTTGTATTTCCCTAGGTGATATTTCGACTATGCCATAATATAATTATTTGTCATATTTGTCATACATCAGAGAATGGATTTTAATGTAATAAAAAAACCAAAATGTTTTAAATAAAATCAATCTAAGTAATAATTTATTTGTTATTAAATAATTAAGAAAAATTTAAAAAAATAAATACCTATATAAATATAACTTAGTAAAAAAAGTATGCATTTATCGCTTATCTAATTATTGAAACAACGTAAAGTTGCATATCGTCCGTTATTTAAAAATGTTGAGTGACGTCTATACAACATAATATTTTAATACTGTTAAAAAAAAAATTTCCATATCTATTGATGTATGCCCCCATACTTCATATTAGCTAGGTACATCATCAACGTTCAATAATTCTTTAGAATTTAGTTTTTGGAGTATCTTTAATTATTTTGTATTCTTAGTCCAAGTTTTTTTCGGACACATATGCAAATTTTTCTTAAGTAGGTAAATTTCCTGTGTAATCTTGTGCTTCTTACAATGCAAAGTATCATTTGAAAAGGACATACTTCAGGTTTCTAGATGTCTTATCGTATGAACAAAAAAATAATATTTGCAGCAATGAAAGTTAAATAATTTTTGAAATTAACATTTTCCATCAAATTATTAGCTATTTAGATAATGTAGAATATTTTTGTCATCATAAAAAATTAACCAAAAAGTCGGAATAATCGAAAATTACTACCATATTTACTTAATTTACCAAATATGTAAATAAAAATTGATCTTATTTCAATTAAACGATTTAAAACTATACATATTTTTAATCAGATAAAAAATTTGTTCATTATATAATAAATACATATTCACAATGAAATCCGTTCTCTAGTCATAATTGTATTATTTCGCTAAACTATAGGAAATTGTTAAATCCGGCGACGATATTATAATGTACCAAAGTTGGTGTCTATAATATATGAAAATATGTGGTTTTGTATTTTTTGGTAACCAACAGTGAAACGGAAAATAATTGTTATTGACTGTTTTGCGGTGTGCAGTGAATTTGTATCCATTTGTTTTTTTCTATTATTTGTACATTGAAGGCTATGACGTGCTCTTCCTGATTACGATTTGTTCGAACGAAACGAATGGATATTGAAGAAATCTGTTTTAAGGTTTAGTTATACAAAATGTATTTGGACCTATATAATCTATATACTATAATAAGAAAATTCACCGTCTATCCAATAACTATTATAATACACACATATAAGCGTATAAAAATATTTTATTTCCGAAAAAAAAAATGATTTTAAATATTTCGTTTTTTTTTCACAATTCATGGACTAATTTTATTTACATTTTTTTAAAATTATATGAGTACTGTTATGAAAATTACTTATTGATTGTTTCCATTAGTTTATTCACCAACGACGGATTAAAAATTAAAGACGCCGGAGGCAAAATAAATTTTCCAAATAATATAATATTGGTATTTGGTACTAAAAATATTTGATGCCGTTCTCAACATATGAAAATTATGACGCTAGGGGAAATTGTTCCCTTTGCCCCCCGTTAGACACGGCATTGGTATATTGTGTGTTTATTTTTTTAAGGAAATATTAGTAAATAATTATTTATTATTCGAGGTAAGCGCATAATATGTAATTTATATACATACTGGGCGTCAATATATTATTTAACCTTAATAATATAATTAAGTATATTATTATTTTAAATGTTTATGAATTGTCAGTATCTCTTAAAAAATTTTGTTTTGAATTCCTTAGCTGTAATTATTATATATTGGAATTTAATGTATATTGTATATAATAATATATTACTAAAATATTAAAATAAATTGGAAAAGCCATTGGTTAAAGTTAAACTTAGCTTTAATCTTAAACTTTGAGGGTGATTTATAGTAGAAAATTTTAGATATAATAACTAGGTCAAAAGAAAAATTTCCTGATCTTTCCAAATAATCGGAGAAAAAAAATTGAAAAATCACTATGCCTATGGCATCAAGTGTACCTCGTCAATGAAAGGTAAAATACATATATTTTACTTATTATTATGTCTAAGACTTTTGACCAGTGGTTTTCAAACTGGGTGCCGCGGTACACTAGTGTGCTGCGAGTATCCACTAAGTGTGCCGCAGTTTTTCCATAAATTACCGATTGCATTGAATTGTGATAAAAGAAAATGCGGGCATGTGTCAACTATTCGTCCAAGAATTAAAAATATTTGTCAGCCCATCAATCTAACGTTTCTTATTAAATGTATATATAATAATAATTAATTCAAAACAATTTTGTTCATCTAAAAAAAAGGTCAGTGTGCCGTGAACATTTTTTTGAAGTGTACGGTGTGTCATGTAAAATAAAAGTTTGAAAACCACTGCTTTAGACTATAGTGTAAAATTGTAGCCTCTCTCTTTATACAATTCAGGGTAAAACTGTCTTATCCCTTGAAATTTCTTTGATCACATATATTATGATTAAGTGTTATAGTAAAATGTATGATTTCAAATAACACGGATTACACGACATCTATTTTATGGGGTATTTGAAAAAAAAAAATCATCACACGATATAGTTGTGTACCTAAATTGTCTATCCAAAACGCCGCGTGTTTTTTATTTTATGAGACAACACAAAAATTAAAATAAATATTAGTTAATATTCTGGAACGAAAAAAGATAGATATGACAAAAACGTATGTATTATTCATTTAGTAAGTAGGTAGTGTATATGCTTAAGTAGTTATATACATAAATTATGAAATACCTTTTAAAAATAGAGACTGACATACCATCTTCGCTAAGAACCGTTTTCGTATACTTAATTTACGAGTTTTTTTAAAAATATTATAAATACATAAGTAGGTATAATGATTAATATAATATATCTCATTTATCCATTGAACCCACAATGAAAGAGTATAAGTACCTATATTATACCTACGTAAAATTGTTTTAAGCTCTTAACAATGGACTTAAACATATTAACGTAATGACGATAGTCATTTACGACGGTAAGCAACTTTATGAATGTCTCGAACTAAATTATTGGCTTAGAACTCTTAAGTTGAACTATTTGTTTGTCGAGTGTTTATTAGGAAGTTATTCTTTTGTTTAACTTTATCTTATAATTAATATGGAACAAATAAGATGCGCTTCGTTTTATACCACGCCCTAAGCATTTTAGGCTAAAATAAATATTAACAAGATATTATCATTAAATATGCAATTCCCATATTAAGTTTCAACGGATTTTAAATGTAGTCATCATGATGCATATCAGTTAGTACAAGTTAGATAAGAGTTAGTATCATTTTATTATGTTTTATTTTTTAATTAACCGAGTAATGTTTGTGCCAACACGATGCGCATAAAAGTTCAAATTGACCTAGCTGATTATTTTTTCATTAAAACAGTTTACGACTTAAAGGCTATGATGTAATTTTTTACATAATAAGCTATTTATAAAATATTTACTAAATAATACATTATATTTTTCTTTAAAAGTTTATATATTATTATACAATGTACCTATTGTTTATATTATATAATATATAATAGGCTGTATATACTGCTATATTATTGCTTTAACATAGGGAGTATTGCAAAAAGTATTTTCAAATACGTCGAACAACTAATTAGAATATTTTTCAAATAAATGTTACTATTAATTTGTTAAGTTTGTTAATCAACGAAGTATAGAAATATAATATTATTATGATAATAATTCGTATTTATTGCATTTTAGAAAACATAAATTATTTTCAAAGATATTTTCTATAATGTTGTTATTTTTTCGTTTCATCCACGATGAATAAAACTATTATTGGAGTAGTAAATAATGTTTTTCTAACGGCATTTTTCGAAAAAAAGAAACTAAAAGTATTTAAAATACTGTAAAAAATATTTCATGGTGAAATAATATTCAATACTTTTACTTAAACACATCACAACACTGGACGTGGGCACGCTTATTTGACACTTGATTTGTGGAAGGTTATACCATTCAAAAAGACCCCTACACCTGACACCATGTTATATAATGAAAAGTCAAAAGTTTATGACTGAAAAAACTTTATTTATGAAAAGACATAAAGAAAACCACACGTGAAAAAGCATAATATCTACAGGCCATGAGACCGAAGATAGATTAGACATATCAAGTAACAACGTTAATATTTAAAATTATTTATCTTAATAATACAACAAAAGAAATTACCTATGTATGTTTTTATATTTTAAAATACTGTGTATTTTATGCTTACAGTAGGTATATACAAATATTTCGAATAATTTATTTCTATAATTGTTGTCGATGTATATATAAATTAGTTTTAAAAATCTGACAATAGTTAGAAACTTTCACAACTTGTACCTATGTTATTGTAACTCCCTGAGATTTTGAGTGGCAGAAACTGAAAGATTTGTTATGTACATTATATTTATTAAAACCTAAAAGGTAGGTATATATTATATATTGGATAGTGAAAATTTTGTTTTAATATTTAAATAACGGTCATACCATATCATGAACGGCCATCTCTTTTAGATTCCATTTTAGACCTTCTTTACAATTATTATAACATTTACAAATTAATTTATTAAATATATAGTGATTATTGAATGTACTTATATTATTTTTGTATTTTAATGGACTTAAAGCCACCAAACTGAATTCTCATCACATAAAGCATATAAATAATAGAAAAAACAATACGATTGTTACTATATTGAGAGACGTTTAGAATAATTCACATATTAATCATATTATTCATATACGCGTACCTTACTTGGTATTAAACGTTATGTGTTTAACTAATAATATAATAGTACACCATAATAGTATACTATAATATTGTTATACAGTTTGGCTATTAGCTTATTTTAGGTAAAATAATATAACGATATTATAGTATATAATTGATGCTTTTAAAGTTTAAAAAATAAAATATTTTTTTCTAAATTACTTTATAATGATTTAATGTATGCAAATGTTATGTAATTGAACAAAATCTGAATTAAATACAATCGTACAATTAATTATTTTGTCGTTTTAAGTTTTTTTTAATGTTTATGATTTATTTATTTTTGCCCATAATCAATAATAATAATAATAATAATAATAATAATACAAATTTAAATACAGTAGAGCCTCGATATTCCGGACACCCGATAATCCGGTGAACGCGGTAATCCGGACGGCAAAATTCCATTTGTTCGTAAATAGATTTTACGAGAATTCCCGCAACCCAATTAATCTATAAGATATTGTTATCGACAAATATTATTACATATAAACATTTTTTTTTTTGTAATTCTTTAGTTTAGTTTTATTTTAATTTAATTATTATTCTTGTAATTTAAAAAGCAATAAATATAAAGATGGTGAAATTAAAAATAAAATCTTAGTAATTTGAGTAGGTAATTTTGAAAAACCTTCGGTAATCCGGAAAATCGATAATCCGGACGATACTCGGTCTGAATTCGTCCGGACTATCGAGGCTCTACTGTAATGATAAATGGCATACAATTCCATAAGCGTCAGACACATAAAGGTAAAAACATTGTTAGAATATATTTTCTCTTTGATTGTACATGGTTTATATCTATTAAATACTTTGTTTCTATTTTATGAGTAAGTATATGTTTACTGACTACATTGTGTAATAATAATTATTATAATTATTTATAGTATAAAGTATAGGTAACAGTAAAAAAAGTTAAAACTATTGATAAGTATCATAATATGATATGAACTGTACATTATTTTAATTTTAAATATACACAATGGGTTGAGCGTAGCAATATTATGTTACAAACTTAGGCATATGATTAATAGTAGTAGGCGGAGATACTAAAATATATTATATTTAAATGTATAAAATATGCACGTGTTGTGAAATTTTCTTATAAAATTTATATGTCATAGATAATAGTAATAACGTGAGGTACCTAAGCCTAGGTATGAGTAAGGGGTTTTTAATTTAAATTAAGTTTTCGCATCAAAACAAATTAAGTTGTCAATAATTCTGATCTATTCTGAAAGCGCTTTAAAACTTTGAATTTCTGACTTCAAAAACCTATTTCGATTAATTGACTAGTATTATATTGTAAATTTATTATATTATTAAAATAGCCAATAGGAATAGGGGTATATAATAATATGATTTCTTACACAAATTAAATATATTTTTAAATTAACATAATTAGTAAGTATTATCATAGGCACGAAAATATTCTTTAAATTTATACGTATTGGTTACTACGTGTTTATGTTTAAATAATTATTTAAATTACTAATATAATTAATATGTACCTACGGCAATCGAGAATCTTATGAAATAGTAGTTTTGAATTCAATACAACGAAAAAGCGTCTTTTGCATGCATGTAAATAATATTATGTAACACCCGTATGTCAAAAACAGTCTTTTCATTGTTCGAAATATAAGATAATAATATGATATTATGTTACTTTGCGATTAATAGTATAATAACGGTTAGTATGTAGTTTATAGTTTGAACCAATATGTTTTGTTTAAATAATATTATGTTTATTAATTAACGAGTAAATACGATATGAATATTGTGCTGTTAAAATTAAATCAAGTCTGAACGAATAATAAAATTGTAATATGTAGTTTAGTAATTATATTATGTTTATATGGTTATTATATTGTACTTAATAATAGGTATATTCTCGTATAAATATAATATATCGTAGTCTTCATATTAAATTGTCGATACTTCGAATTAATAGTAAAGTGACAGAGTTGCGTATGTGGGGCTTTAACTTATTTTAAATATAATATTTCGGTGTCATCCACCTTTTGATTTTCCTGTTTTCAGTTCCCAGAACGTTGAGATAATTTATTTATTTTTTTCAAAAAGTCATGTTCCCTACTAAGATTAACTCTTACCATCATTTTCACCTTTTACAATATTAAGTTTCATTACTTTTATTATTTATTTTATTCTTATACATGTATAGTTAATTAACTATTTTATCCTTAATATACTATGAAAATGTGTTAATTTATGAGTAACATTAACTTATTTTCAAGCAAATAATGACTGGAAAATTTGTATTTAAGTAAAATCATATATAATTCTGAAAATATATAATACATTTAAATCATTTAATATTAAATTTCTATGATTAAATTCCAAAACTATACTAATAAATTCTCTCCGCATCAAAATGTTTAAGAATTTTCTTTCTAAAAAGAATCTGAGACAAAAATACATCATTGAAAAACCTGGAAATGTGGTAGGTAACACTATTTTTTTTAACGATTGTATTTATGGAACATTATGAAACTGTTGAACAAGTCACGTGTTGTGTATTGAATACTCTCCATTGCAATTCTCCTAAGTGCTTTTATGTGAACAGAAGTCGGAAGAACGACGCTGCTGATGAAATAGGGGAGAAATCTGTGTTCTGAAATTATTCAAAAGCCAGTATATTATAATGAAGGGTTAGGGGTTGTTCTCATTTTTATTCGTGAAATGCACGTTAATTGATGTGGTATAAAATATAAAAGAAAACACATTTGTTAAATTTTAGTCATCGTTTTGAAATACGAATTCATATATTTGAATTGCGTTGCATTAAATTAAAGTATGTCACAATTCATACACAGTATACTCTTTTATGCGCATTCGCCATTTGTCTTTGATAATTAATCACCGTTTTTGTAAGATAGTAATAAAACATGCTGTATATTTTTTTATAGCAACAGTATTTCGTTACTATTTTTGTCAAATAATTTTGGATTTACGTATTATTACTATTATTATTATTACAGTGAAACTTCCAATTAACGGTCACCAAAGGGACCATAAATAATGACCGCTATTTAGAGGTAGCCGTTGTATAGAGGTGACAATACATGACATAACACTTGATGGGACCAAAAAACCTAACCGTTACATAGAGGTGACCGTTAACGGAAGTTTTACTGTATTTTTATTGAACATTCAGAATTACAATAAAATATTGTCTTAAGTAGGTACCTAATAATACATTACATACAACTGTAAACAAAACCTATTTAAGAAAATGTGTCATAATACTATAATAGACATAATATGTTCTATAGTATTAACTATACTTACAAAATTGTATTCATTCATTAAAAATAACTAATTTAATTAAGTACTGTAATTTAATAGTATATAAATAACCAAAAAAGTTAATAAATAACTAAGTAGGTAAGTTAAGTGCCTGTCTATAATATAATATGAGTAATATTTTTTATTATACAATAACGTTGCAATATTAAATATTCCTTTATAATTATATAGATTATATTATAGAATATAATAATTACTTAAAACACGACGAATTTTATTCCATTCTGCTGGATTGTCCGCCACACGAACCAAAAATTCCAAAAGATCATCATCCACCATTGGTGCGGGTAACTGTGAACAAAATAAAATAATATATTATATTTTGTTATAGTAAAATTTATTGTTAAAAATGATTAAACCTATGATTAATTATTTTGAAATGATTTGATTTTATATCAGTATTACACATACTTAAATCGGGATAAAACATAATAATAATAAAAGAAAATACTATAGAGCCATTGTGAAAAAGAATTTAAAGATTATTTTTTACGTTTATTACTTAAATTGCGAGATCTTTTTTAAGTAAGCTTACGAATAGTATTTTTGTACGATAAATCTAAATCTATTAGTTTATATTATAAAAACTGTCGTCTAGTCCATTGGTCCTACTTGTACTGCCGTATTGGTATTCTTAATTTAACGAACTTTGAAGTATTTTGATAATGACGTTTGACGAAAAGTAAAAGTTTCATAAAATTATAAACGATTTCCGACACTTGTAGGTGATTTAATATTTATAAATTAAAAAACTTCGTAGTTTATTAATACATTTTTATCATAATTTCATAAAATTATAAATCAAATGCTTAAAACGACATTTTTCAACTATAAGTAGATAAAATTACATAACTTTTTATTGTATTATGTTAATATGCTTGATCATTATTTATATTTTTTTTATTAAAATTTTATTTTATTGTGTTAATTTGATAACATTACTTAAACTTCAATGAAAAACATCAAAGTATATTCACTTTCAACAAAAAAGAGTTTTTGCTATTTTCGGCGAAACAATAATATTATATTTTGGTTATTGATCCAGAATTTAAATTAAATTTAGTTTTTTAAATGAATTATATAACTAAAAAATAAAAAAGCGGGTAAGTGGGTATCGCTCTGCTGTATATTAGGGGGTGGGGTGGACCTCAGACTATGGAAGGTTAAATTTGAATGCAATGATAGGTATCATTGTATACGAAAAACGATTCTGAACGAAGATGATTTGTCAGTTTAGGATATATTATATTTAAATATTGTCAAATATTCTATTTTGAAACAAATAGTATAGTTTTTATATGTTACTATGGTTACGGCCAACATTCGCATTATGAGCGTATGGAATTTAATTTAAATTTTGACATATTTCGTATAAATTCGAACTTTAAACACTTATAAAAAAAAATTGTGACTAACGATTTCGGATTTTTTTTTATCACTTTAAGAACAACTTATAAGAAACCTTGTATTAAATTTTCAAGATTTTCTGGCAACCCAAAAATTTTTTATCGGCATTTGAAGAAAAAAAAACTTAGAAAAGTCGAAAATTTCAATTGTCTATTAGTAGCTTAAAAATGGTCAAAATATTTTGAAAATTTAACTGTAAAGAGATAACCATAATATAAACATTTTGTGAAAATTTCAAGTATATACAATAATTCGTTTTTGAGTTACAGCAAAATCAAAAAATCGATTTTGTCGAAAAGTGGTTTTTCCGTAAAATTTCCATTTTTCTGTCATTTTTTTTTTTGTTTTTCTCGATTTTTTTGAAAACTATTAGAAAATTTTAATTTTGACCCCCCTAAAGTACCAACTAGATTCAATTCCCTATTCAAAGAGGGGCTGAAGTCAAAAATCGGAGCATTACTACTGCTCCAAATGTTGTCGTCAGACACAAAAAAAAAAAAAAAAAACACACATCATAGTAAAAGCAATACATTCATCACTTCGTTCAGAATCTAAAAGGGATGTAGTAACTGAATTTTGTATTTTAAATAATTAAAATTGTATGTGGAACAAAAAAAAGTAAATGTGTGTTGTCATAAATTATTGTATAATATATTTTATTAATCATATTTTACTTTAATTGTGGAACCTGAGAAAAATTAATACGAAAATATTTATTTTTATTTCATATTATTTTTTATGATTAATAACCGTATAATACTGTATATTCTATAATTAAATAAATGTTATCATGCAACTCGGAGAATTATAAACAAAATTTAAAATATTAAATCAATTTATTAAGTTATGAGCTTAGTATCAATAAAATATTATTATATACACATGCGTATCTATAGTAAAGCTAGAAGATAATATTTATTATATGTAATCTCAGTGAGATGAATTCTGATTACAATTTTTTAAAAGGATCTCGAAAGTCGTAAAAAAACATAAATAATAATAAAAATAATAGTAAAAAATAAATAAATAACCGCTTAAAATAAACAGTCGTTTTATATCACGTATCATAAATTTGTCGACCAGGTGAAATAGTTCCGAGAGCCCAAAAAAATATGAAGAGGGTATTATTTATACATCCTCCCATCATCTCAACCGAAGAGTTATCGTGTAGCGTGAAGGTTTAGCTATATTATTTGCACAGATGTCTAAATAAATAGTTTCGGGGTACTTAAAAAAAATCAGTTTTGGCTGAAAGTTTACCAACAGCATATTATACCATTTTTTGGTTATGAAAAGAAAATGGTAATTCTTACAACGGGATGTATATAACATAGTATTATGTTTGCCCAAAAACATTATATGAAATCGAGACAATCATAACAATAGAAATTGTTTATTTAATATTTTAATCTTATTTTTTCTTTTCATAATATTTTATCGAAACTATAGGACAGCTAGTGGAGAGTTATTTATACACGAGTTATCTGGTAGGATGCCCGATCACAATTTAATTTATAATTATTGATTATCATCAATAGAATATTATACAGGACAGTGAACATAATAATTTTTTATTATTATTGAATCATCTCTTGACAAAACGTAATGGTAATTGATGAATTTCCCTAAAAAATTTTTTCCAACATTTTTGTAAAGATAAAAATTTTAAATATATACTGCTGATAATCATTTAAAATATAAAATATTGACATGTCTAAAATATAATATTATAACTCACCTTTTTATAAGACTTTGTGGATTGTTGTAGCTTGGAGTTTAATTCATTAGAATCTGAAACAAAAACGGTCACGGCTCAGTATAGACATTAAACATAAAGGTAATTAAGTATTAAGTACATACATATTACATATATATAATAATATACATTTTACTTATTAATAAAAAACTCTTACAAAGTAATAATATTACTTAAAAAAAAAAAATTAATTTTGGATTTTGTTACATCCAATACGTTAAAATAAAAATGTGAAAATATCACATGAATACTTAAATATATGAACATGAAAACGTGAAATATATATATATGAGTATATATAATAAGAACTAAAAATGTACAAAACCTTTATAGATACAATTTTTAAAATTACTAACCATTCATGATGTTTATAATAAAATATTTTCATTAAAATTAAACAGTTTCCATTAGCCATACTCCAGAAAGTACATAATGTAATAAATTTAAAGTTTTCCCGTGCGTCAAAAATTTAGAAACATTTAATAACGAAATTTTATTGACAATAGCGATTTTAATTCCGGAAAACATAATATTATTGATTAAAATAATATTTCAGGAGCAATGACTGTTTGGTTTTTATATTTTTTACAGAATGGAACATGGCGAAACTTTTAATGTTCGTTAAACAGTACAGTGGTGTCTGCTACCTACGTGCAAAAAAAAAAAAACTGTAGGATTTTAAAATTTTGAAAAGTCAAAATATCGATCGAATTAACTTTTTGTTGTATTTAAAAGATTCTGTAACAAATCCAGTTTATGTATGGAACATAATATCACCCATATGGTGCTCATCTATAAAAATACACTTGGTCAGGAATTTTCGTAAATGTTCGTGTAGTCATCTCGTGTAAAATGTCACAATGACTGATTGCTAGTTTAAAAAAAAAAATATTTTTTTACTGTGAACACGTACAGTGTATATTGAACCAAGACATAATGACAACTGAAACTGAATGAATTGGTCAACCGATACAACGGAAACGGTGCTAGACCTGAGCACCTGACTTTCTACCTTTCCATTCATCGACGAGTAACACCTGATCGAAATCTATTTGTTTAATATGACATACCCTGGGGTTATATAAATATATATTAAACTTAGAGACTAAGTAGGGCGGGTTGGTATGTAAATAGGTGCCTAGAAATGTGAAATTATGTAGGAAAATATCTATTAATTATTCATTAATCAACCTGCTATGTACATATTATTACTCATCGTTAGTATGTTTTACTTTTTTTTTAATCTGGTCTAGAGTCGGGAATCAAAAATAAATACTGTGCCTCAAAATATTCAATAATTGACATCCTCACTGTTAAGTAGTGTTAACTATCACTGACGTCTTCAGGTAATCTTATTCGGTACCTTTATTCAACACGGAATTCGATATGACTTCTAAAGGAAAGCTCAGATTACATACATACATTTAGCTAACATATTTTCATATTTTCACCCTCCTTTTAGTGAATCTCTGCTCAAGTGGATCACCGATGAGCAATATATCGAATGGTCAAAAGTAAAAAGAGCTAAGCTGTCATGTATAATATATATTTCTGTTTGGATTATTATATGTATTATAATCCAAGCAGAAAGGGCCATTGCGGTTTACGCGGTTTTTGGCGAGACTGTAATATGTGCTCGTATAATATAACGATGAGTTGATGTATTCGATTTAAGATTTTTATCAAAAATCAGACACCACTGTTCTCGTGGTTCTGTTTTTTTTATACTGGTTAACGAGTGGCCACATAATATTACTGTCGAAACTACTCCCCCGGCGATCCGAATCGGTACACTTTATTTGAAACACTTTTTTTAAACTTTTCTTAAAAACCACAAAGCACAGTAGTAAGAATCGACTCGTTGACTTTATCATGGTTTTCATCATCATAATAATAAAAATTATAATGGCAGTTAGAAATTTAGTTTATTTTATCACCATCGTGTGTACTGTGTAGTGTTAAATTCAAATGACGACAATTTAAATGCTTATAAAAATAGTCACGGAATTCGGATGTTTTCAAATGACGCCGTTAACATCGACGAGAATATGAAACACGATAATAAAGCCGTTATAAAATAAACATTTTCCCTGTAGAGTATAATAACTGACTTTTTTAATTTCGAGTTTTACAGTGACGTAATTTGGCCATATCTGAGAGGAATGAGGGTTGACTGTGGTACATTTTATCTATTGGTTATTATTTATTATATTTAAAAAAAATGTTTTATAATTACATCTTTATATTTGAGATTTATAACAAAACAACTATTATGATAACTCAATTACTGAAAGTCATTTGTAATATAAATAAATATTTAAATGTATGCACACAAGGAAAAAAAAATTAAAAAAAAAATTTGAATATATATAACTGAAATACTTATACATTATACGACGTAATGTGAATTCGGTTTTTTAAATTGTTTCTGTAAAATGTAGGAACTATAATGGCAATACACAAGTTTAAGTAGGTATCTACATATGTGTATTAAAAAAAAAAACAGTAACGGAAAGGATACGACATTACATAGCTAATACATTTTTCTCGTTAAAAATGTTAAATAAAACTATTAGAAAAATATGAAATCTGTCGCCTTATGAGAATAATATATTATGATTATTGCCTTTAGCGACCGGCAGTCGATTACGTTTGACGTATTTGACGACTGCGCGAATTTCGTTGCAGTGTATATCTTATCAAACATCGTTATAGACGGACGTCAATATATTTTATACATAATATTATTACCGATGCGCGTCTGTATAATAATGTATTATAATTGATTGAAAATCGTTTTACTCGAGGTAATAATATATTATAATCGCGTGTCTTGCGTACGTACGAAAATCATCATGTATATAGACAATTTACAATACCATAGCAACATATAATTTAGTATATTACACATAATATGATATGAATTTCCGTGTACTGTATCATTATTATATGCATATTCGACTTTATCGTTTATATTGTTTTCCGTCACCGACGACGCATTATGATAATATAAAATACATACGAGTGGGTCGCGTGCGTATTGCGTTTGGCGGACGGTGGCGGCGGGGCATATAATAATATATATATATGGAAAGGGTTTTCGTTCGATGTCTTTTTCGAATATACGATGAGCCTGCAGTATAGAATATTATATGCGGAGAGCTATAAATCTATCGCATATTCGCAGATACCGATGCCGTATTATATATAAATGGGGTATTCACCCCTCAATTCTAGAGTTATTTAGTGACGTTCTGAGTATATGCATGTACTATATAGAATTTTTATTTTTTACCCCGACCAGAATTTCCGTCTCGTCGGTTCTATCAAAATACTATCTATACCTGTATGTACTATACTATATTAAGTTTTGTATACACACAGAGTCATAAAAATAATATTATGACTGTAGCTGCAGCGTATATATATATATTATATATATATATAGATAATATATTATAATATACTATATAGTGCTCTAGCCTCTAGTATTTCCCGTTATAGCACCGTACTTTCAAAGATAAACCCACTAATTTTTTAGAAAAGTTTTAATGTTTTTAGAAATATATTTTTTTATATAATTTCTTAATTAAAAAAAAATAAATAAATAACATTTGGACTAAAACGTATTAAAGTTGTTTATTAAGGTTTGTTTTAGATTAAATTTAATAACATTAAAAAATAAAATAAAGTGCAGTATTTTTTTGATGCGTGTATTATTCAAGTAGGTACCTTTACATTTTCCATGTATAATATACATTGTATAATAATATGATATATCAACATGAATACTTATTGGTTATTCCATTTATTATAAATTCATAATATCATAATTGATCTTCGCATTTACATTTTTTTAGCCTTAATACCGTTCAAATGAAGTAAACATAAAGCTATGTGAAAAGTCACTAAGCAAGTGTCTATATTTTAGTAAATTAATTGAAGGTTTGCTCAATACTTAAAATATCTATTATTAAAAAATCTATATTATACTACGTGTAACGAACACGACACTATCGCCAATAGTGTACCACTCATAGCATTACGATCAGTTTATTAATTATTATAACAATAGAGCGCGCGCAAGGGCAATCGGTTTTTAAATACGTTTCACACAAACAATAATCTCAATTAAGTACATATGTTTAACCGCCCCGAATTATTCAAAAAGATATTAGATTATCTATATTTTGTTAGGAACATCATTTCCCGTCCAGATAATACAATTGTACGTTAAAAAAAACTGAGAAAAACAAGCAATGCGCCCTTATGCACCTATTACAGACGACCGGAGTCAAACTCTTATATAGGACCCCCAGTTGGCCCATACAAAACGTCTTTCAATACGCTTCGATCGTGTAAGTACCTGGCTACTGCAGTTCGGTCTCCAATCGGCCTCATCCGACGGCTATTGGACGGCTAACGGCAGTCGGCCGACTCGACGCAATTCGAAGCGTGTTTCACCGCCGTAATAGTGATCTTATAGGATAACCGCGTTATATTGTCGTCGCGAGTAAAACAGTGCATGTGTGTGTGTGTAATTTAATATCGTCGCCGCGTTCGATAACACGGATATATACCGCCGCCGCGAATTAATAATTATTATATTTACGAATATCGTCGCCGCGAAACATTTATAGATATACATATACGTGAGTACCGCCGCCACTACCGGACCCGTATCAATATTATTATTATTATCTTAATAGGATCATAGTCCCCGCCGTAATATAGTATCAACATATTTTTACGTGTTATTATAAAATTGAACATTTTACGATTAAGTATTATTCTGCAGCAAAAGTGATCGCTGTTATTATAATAAATTCATAATACGTTTTTATAGAAAACTGTAAGTAAATATAATATTCATTTTCATATATATATGTATGTACTCATTATATGTCTGTGAATATATGTGTTCATATTTCATATTATATAACATTGCGGTATAACAAATCAATGTAATTATGTATTTTGTATTTTTATATGAGATGGATATTTATGTTTATATAATTGTTTTTCGATTAACATTATATTGAATTCTTATTCTAAAATATATTACATTATATATATATATATTGTGATTATATTAGTACATCTATGTACCATTATGTTATACTTGTTATAACATTAAATAAAACATTTAAAAAAGCTGAATTATTAGCATTAAAATAAACAATATTCGTTACATATTATGTTATTCACTCACATGTGGTTGTAATTTAACTAAATAAAATTTTGTTAATGAATAAAAAACTGAATTCTCAGTATAACAAAATAAATTCATTACATACGTGATATTAAATTACTGCCACTTTTATGATAAAAACATTGGAAACATTTTAAAGTTATACAATATCATAATACATATTGAAAAAGCGTTTAATTAATACATTTGATTAGTAATAATGTACGTAGTAGATTATGGTTAATGTTATTTGAATGGTGGTTTTGCTAGATAACGAGAAAAGTGAAAAGTTATTTCCCCATAATTTATACACGTGTTATAAACAGATTTTATACGTACTGATATCTTCTTAATGTTCATAATATTATAAATAATATTGTATACGAGTACTCGTCGATATATTAGGTTATCCCGATATGATCGCGCGGGACTCGATATGTGTACGACGGTCATAGACGTTTTTCTATTCGCATTATTCGCATATTTAGTTGGGTTTTTTTCCCTGAAATTTTTCAAAACACCGAAACAACTTACACTCATACCTTTAAAAAACATCCACTATTTTTCAGTAAGTATCATTGGACCTTCCCCGTTTTCGATAATTTATCGAATATTGCGGTGTTCGTGTTTTTATATGTATGAACCGATGTTTTCCGTTGGTTGTGTGTATAAAAAAAAATAGCATTGGTGATGTATGTACTTCCATTAGCATTGACTTATATTCGTACGTAGTATGTGCATTGTACACCTTTATACCGCCCGCAATAGGTGTTCCATATAATATGCATAAATAATAATCATTCAAATAACAACTGTAAAAAACCGTATATATAAACGCACACAGTACAATATATACCTATAGAACAGAAATTCAACTTAACGATAAACCATTTATCAGTCTTTGTTGTTGCTATTATTTTCAAAATGTATGCATATTTTTTAACGCACCTTTACATTTAGACGATTATCATTATTATATTATCCTCGATTTATTAAATTTACATTCAAGACAATATTAATTCGAATAACTGTAATGAAAAACTACGAGCGTGTGTGTGGGTAATTATTTTAATGGTTCATGAGTAATAGGTACTCGTTCAATAAAAAATTATTAAATTTATGGTAAATGTTTTTATTACAATATTCTGTTACACTGACTTTGCAAATTTAAATTAAAGCTGAATTTCGATTTCAAATAAGTGATGCGAGTAACTATAAGTATAACATTAAATTCTATTAAATAGATTCAAATTCAAGTCAACAATCGTAGATAAATATTAAAATATTAATTGTCTGTAGAAAGTAAACAATTATATCGTTTATATCATTTATACAGATTTCAACGTCAACTCACGTGTATTAAACATATAAAATAAGTTAAATAAGTAATTATTGGTGCTAGAAGTTTGTTGTTTTATAAATACAGTGTACTTATAAAACTCACGGAAAAGGTTCAGTCATTTATTAGATTCATTTGGAACGGTCCGGCCATATCCAAACATATTATAAAAAATTTGGTTATAAAACTCAAATTTCATAAAAAAATATGGTAGAAAATAAATATTTTTGGTTTTAATTTTAATGTATAGTATGAGTACGAAAAGTAAAGATGTTAGAAAAAATAATGTTTAAAATATTAAGTTTTGATGAGAGATCAAAAAGCTTGACGTTGACCATTTATACTCAATTTAGTAAAAAGAAAAGTGGGGTGAACTGAAACATTCAATTGTTGTTATGTATAATATTTTTATCTCATTTTTAAATTCTATTTTATTTTCAGTTTTCTGAGAATTTCAATGAAAAAAAAATCAAATTTCAAACGATGTAGTTAATCGGTATTTATAACTTATAAGTATTAAAGTTTTATGAGCGGAGTGGTTTGGCACCCCAATTTTTATTTTATATTCTACTTATTTTAAGTTTAAGTACTTATAAAAAATTAAATATTCATTTGGAATTCAATTTTATATATTTAAATTCTCAGAAAGATAGTTAGTTTCAGAATATAAAATTAATATGTTTAGGTGTAGTTAAATCATAAAAATTAAAAATATGATTTAGATAAAATATTGTAAGAACAGTTATTTTTTTTATATTATTTTGTTTTGTTATTTTATTATGTTGCTTTGTCGTGAAAAAGTTATGTAAAATCAATATTTTTAAAATCATTTATACTTTCTAAGACTCTGATCCAAGACAATGAGTGTTGATAATGAGCAACAAAATAATTATCCAGCTATTTATAATGTATATTAAAGTTTCACTTTGTGAATTTTTATCGTCAACTCGAAATTGTGCACATCCACTGGTTATAACTATTATTCATAAAGCGTAAAAAATGATCATAATATATAGGTAGTAGATACAATATTCTAGTATATAACAGCGTATCTGTAACGCGCGGTATTCAGTATTTTTGTAAATATTTTTTATTTACCGCCATTAAAATTAAATTTTGCGTTTGATCATGAGAGCATGCAAAGTTTATTATTATATGTTTTAATTCGTTCATATAGTAAAAATATAATTAATACGAACCTAAGTTTTTTTTTAACTTGAATTCGATTTATAATCTGTTGTATTACTAATATTATGTTATTTAAATCAAGTGACTACGAATTTAAATGCTTCGTTTTATATGATCGATAGGCGATGAATTCAAATTACACGATAAAAAAAAAAATGCAATTTGGATTGGCACTCGAATTGCGTACTTGGATTTTTTACGACAGAGTTGAGTTGCCGAGTTGCATATTTTTAGTGACAGGTTCGAATTCTACGCGTTAAAGTTTGAGCAAACGACCGGTTTTTTCCGACCTGTACATGTGCGAGACCCTTTTAGAACAAAACCACATCCTCGCCTTTTTGGTCAAATCATAAAGTTTAATATTTAAACTCATTTTTGTATATTTATAACATAAAAAAAAATATTAAAGTTTTTGGTTTGACCAAAAAAATGAATCAGACAAAAAAAAGGGTATAATTTTGGTCGAAAACGATTATGCCACTGCACTTAATATTATATTTTAGTTATTAAAAATAAAGTTATTTAGTAAATTTTATGATAGGTTTTCTCAATGGTAATAAATGTTAAATTAATATGATTACAAGTATGTATAACTGATGATATGTAAAAGTTGGCATCTCCACAGTTATTTAAATAATTTTTGCAAACTTTGAAACGCAATTTCTTGTTAAATGTATTGTAATGTTTTTAACATACTATTATTTGTATATTATCTACTTGTATTTGATTTAATTTTAAATTGTTTCATGTTTAGTACTTTCATATCAGATAATTTTGACTTTGTTTTTATTTCACTCACGATAATTCTGAAAAACTTTATCAATAAAGACCATAAACTAATTTTTGACTTGAAAGTAAAAATAAACGCGTCTAAAAAATGTTTGAATAAAATACAATCGAGAATACATTCTAATTATTGTAGTAGAATTGTTTAATCCTCAAATATAGGTAGATACCAGATTTAATCGTTGGTGTTTTTAAAATTTATTTTAACAATTTAACTACTCGTTTGAAATTAGATTTATGTATATTTAAATTCCGGGAAAAATAATTTATTATGGAATAAACTAAAAATGTTGTTCAAAAAAATAAAATATTTAAGAAATTTAATAAAGATAAAAAAGTAAGAATAATATATATTTTTAAAGATTTGAAATAATGTATAAAAACTTTCTAAAACATTACTACTGTTTGAAAAAGTAAGCGTTTACATTTAATAGATTTACCCATTATTTATGTATATAAAAGTTCCACTTTCCAAAGTTTCGTCATCAATTTGAAATTACGTGCATCTATTGATTGTAATTAGTATTTATGATCAATATTATACAAACGTTGTAGCGTATAAAAAATTATCATAATATTATAGAAGATAAAACATACATTGTAGTGCACCCCTCTGCAACACATCACTGCAATAGTAAACTACGTGTTGTGAGTTTAAAATTATGTTTCTTATATGCGACAAAAATTTTTCCTGACATTCATTTTATAATATTTTCGTTTGAGTATTAAGGTGTTTGAATTATAATAAATGAATATTTTAAAGTCTATAGGAATAGTGTAACGAACGACTTGATTTTTTTTTTTTAATCGTTAATAACAAATTACATATTTTTCATCAACTGTATAAAAATAATAGTACTTCAACACTACACATTTAATTGCTATCTATTTAGTTTTAATTTTTATAGGTTTTGAATGTTCTGATCGTGAGTAAATCTTAATTAAACGTTATTAAATAATTAATCTAAACCGACTACTTATATTTATATTTTACATTTTGACAAAATTGTTCATGCGTTATATACATGACACGGTGGTATAATTCAAAAGTTTTTAATACATTTTTTTAATTTGTTCAAATAGCAAATATGATTATATTGTTCAACGTTTTTTGAATTGAAATATAATGTAATTAAAACTGGATTTTTATTTTTATTATTTACATAAAATAATTTAGTTTTAAATCACTGTTTATTGGAAATATCTTAAATTAATATGAACGTTGTAATTGCAAAAAACTAAAGATATTAGTTGAATATTAGCTATTAAATACCTAATAATCATTTAATAAATTAAAAAAAAATCTTAAATAATTTAATATTATACAGAAAGTTCATAATGGAGTATTTATATTTTTGATATTGTATAATATTATGGTTTTATTTTTTACGTTGTAAATACCGTAATTATAGATGAAAATTATCACCCTAAGAGACTTTGTATAGTTAGTTTTTTAATTTAATTTAGTAAATATTGCATGTGTATGAACTACTGAAGATATAATCACTAAAGAAAATTGATTTAAAACATTTTATAACAGTGTATATTTTTTTGCCATCTATTTTTCGAAAAAGTAATCAGTTCTTAGTATAAAATTGGTTACATTTCATATAATTTAATAATTATTATTTTTTTCGTTTAATTTTAGTTCGATGTTATGAGGATAATACCAAACAAAAAGGGTTTTACATTTTCTTTCTTCTTTTCTTGTTATTTTTGTTATTCAAGCTTGTTAAGCCAAAGAACAAGATTTTTTATTTCATTAGTTTTACCTTTATATTTTTTGGTCATATATAACTATACCAATTTAAATGTATAAAATTGGAATTTTATCGGATGAGATCCATGAGCGCCTACAAAAGCTTGTTCGCATAATATTATATCCATTATTCATTATCTATTATCTAAGTTTAGTTTAATTAAAAAATAAATACAAAAATGCAGTTAAATGTTAATATAAATTATAATTTCGGGATTAGGTATATTAGTTTATTACGAATTTTTAGAGATTTAATTGTTTTAGTTAGCTGTGAATTGTAAAAGCCACGATGTTTGTACATTCAAATATTTTTTTAGAGTTTGAGTGAAGCGATAACTAACGTATTGATTTTAAACTCTTCAATATATTTTTTGATGTTGAATCAATTTTTTTTTTTTTTTTGGTGAGTCAAACGTAAAAATATTTCAATACTTTTCTGTATAGTTGAGGGAAAAAACAAACATTTTTTTTATTTAAAAACAAATACCTATAATAGATCTATGAAAAGTATACTAAGTGTTTATAAAACCATTCACTATACAATATACATATTAAAATTTTCAAAAGGTATATTTTGGTTTTTTTAAGTAAATTATGCAGTTTTGTGAAATTGTTTACACGATTTTTTCAATGATTATTAATTAAAATTGTTTTACTTAGTGAAACTTAAAAATTTAATACAATATTCTTCATGTTCTGTTATTTTTGGAATAAATATAAACGAAAGTAAATCCACAATGTTTTTTTATGAAGTTAGAGTTTAACAAAATTTGATACTTTCGAGTATACAATTACAATTTTTTATCAAAATTCTTATTTTGTTGTGTTGTGATTCAAAACGAACAACCATAAATATTTGAAATGTTTACTACATTTTTATTTTATAGTTTTTACATACATATAGTATGATTTTAAAAGTATTCAACATTTTTTTAGATATTTATAGATATTTTTAATTAAGTATATTTTCTGTTAATGTTTATAAAAAAATGTTTACTTTGTCAAAAAGTTGGTAAATTCAATATAAAGTTCTTCATATGAATTTTTTTTCTTAAAATAATTTCTATAAAATATAAATGCGTATTTTTTTGTATAGACATTTTCCTAAAATCTAATTAAACTAGATATTAAATAAAGAAAAATAATTTCAATAATTTTGTTGTAGTTACAAAATATTATTGTAATTCATTAATATATACACAATGATATAAACATTTAAATTAATTTTAAACTATCGTCTACTACACTACGAACCTATTCATACTGTTTTATGGTAAGTTAACATTGACTCAAAAGTTATTAATAATAATATATGATATAAATATAATATACTATTAGCAGTACTAGCTGTTTCTGATTGGATTCAAATTAATCTATCCTTTTAATGTTTTCAATTTAACTTCAGTTTAAAGGTATAATAATTCAATACAACAATATTGTAATGATTAATCTTATTCTTCTTAAATTCTTAGTTCTAAACATATTTTTCATGTACATACAAAAAACTGGAAGTAAATTCAACGAATGCTTAAAAGCCGACGTAATTTAATATCGTTTAAAATGGTATTTGATATTACATAATCTGTGCGTTTATTAAAACTATGCACCGAATAATAAAGAAAATTGTTTTTGCAAATCATAAAAAGTATAATAATTATTGTAACCGTGTTCATAAGTTGGTATTTGATTTTGTTATTGTTTTTTTTTCTTATTTTATATGTGTGTATGTGTAAACAAACATAAATTACATATTCATAGTAACTATTATTACAGTAATATAATTATGTAGCCGAGGGCAACCATTTAAATTAACAAAAAAATATTTAATATTCGGGAGCTAAAACTAATCTTACGAGTGAGATCCTATATATAGTAATCTATAGTGTATATAGTAATTAAATAGGTAAACAATAAACATCCTCCAAGTCTCAATGATTAAGGAATATATTGATATAAATGTCATAGAAAGCTGTCTAGAACTTTTTTTTTTAGTAATGAAACATTAATTTTTATATATTATCAAGTGTAGATTATAATAATTAAATATTAATATATGAAATATTTTGGTAAAAAGTTAATTAAATCTACCGTATTACGAATAGTAAAATAAATTACTAGGTATATTATAGCCATATAAATATTTCATAAAATTTACTTAGTAATACACGCTGACAGACCGTGTTGGCTAAGAATCGTTCTTCGTATAGTATGATTTATAATTGCGGAAATCAAATTTACACATTCATTACGGTGACTTATTCAATTACGAGATACACTCGACATCTATAACTGTACAGCAGATCGATAACCTATTTTCCCTTTTTTTATTTGAATATAATATTATAAGGACATTATAAATAGTACTTGCGTATAAAATATTGCAAGGTTACAGTAAATAGGACGTACGACTTTCAAAATTACCTTTTGACTGCAGTATATTGTATTCGTGTCGAATAACATTGTAAGTATTTTCTTATTTCAAGCAGGCGAACGTTTCTACGATGTAGCTGATATCAAGTGTATATAATAGTATAATACCGTGTCAAATACCGTCGGAAAAAAAGCCCGTAGGTACTGATAATGGAATAGAATTGGATTAGTGGTTCACCGCAGTTCAAAGGCTAAGCTCGCTGCTGTAATGCTGTATTATACCAGCATAAACTATATACGCGAGATCTTCCTCAGCTGGCTTTTCCCGTGCGATTTTCATATTGCTGTTTGCCAGTGGGCTATATATATATATATATATATATATATACTAATGGAACACCATTAAAACAACCGGGTGAAGTATTATATGAAATATATGTTCTGGGCTCGGGATTATGACCCACGCGAACAAAAGAAAACCGTTGAAAACATCTCTGAAAAACCAACTATATATGCCAACCGTATACCGATCTGTTTATCGTCTGCTCCGCCAATGCTGATAACGATAAACGCGGTTCGTATAATAAAAATATAAAAATAAATAAAAAAATATTCTTTTTTTCCGAGTTTCCCGTTAATATAAATACGTACGTTCGATGCGCAAAGTTCGTCGAATACGACGCGTCTCTCCAAATATATTGTAATTTATATCCTGAGTTTAGGACTTGGGTGCCTGTATCAATTTTCATGTTTTATAATGTGCTTATATATTATAGGTATTTATATTCAAAATGCATAAACGAGAACATAGAAATAACTGAAACATTTTTTATTATTTGTTTTAATAAAAGCATTCCACGAGAGTAAAAAATAAATCATTATAGTTTAAACTTTATTTTTAAACATGTCAAAGAAAAAAATAAAGTATTAGTATTTGGATACGATTTATGTAGAATACATTTTTTTCTTTAGAGTTTGTCCACTATGCAACATGATTGTAAACAAAATAAAAAACATTAAGGCAAAAAATGTATTTAAAACGGTAGAAAAAATGTAGGTAAGTGGGTATCGCTCTGCTGTACATTAGATGTCTAGAGGGTAACTTCTATAGTTCTATGATGTTGTATAATTGTATACGAAAATCGATTCTAAGCGGAAACGGTTTATCAGCCTAATTACCAAGTGATATGTTTTTCTTTGATTTAGTTATTTAAAGTAATTTATTTTACTTTAAATATTATTGTATTAAATTGATATATTTCTCATTCAAAAATATTAAATTTATTATATTATTATAATAATATACATTTATACATATTATATCAACTTATATAACAAAAAAAATGTAATATTATCTTTCTGTAAATACCGTAAAACAGTAAAAATATTTTGCGTATAATACAATTTATAATAATACTAGCTGGTGTTACCCCGGCTTCGCCCGGGTTGCGACCATACGAATATTTCACTTTGATTTTTTTTTTTTAATTTTTTTTTTCGATTGATATGAAATCCAACATTTTTCAATTTTTCAATTTTTTTTGAAAAATTACTTCTTTCATTATTTTTCTTTTTTTGAACCATTTTAGCTGACACCGTGATTTTTCACTTTTCGCTATATTCTTTTTAAAATATGGAATAGATTGAACGTACCATTAAAAATGCAATTTAACGATTTTGACGGTTCAACTTTAAAATTTTGAATTCATAAATATTGCTATAAAGTTCAGTTGTGTATAATTAAAATGATTATGCCATCAAATCATGCGTAAAAATAAAATATGCTACAATATTAACCGGATGTGGAAAAGATGAAGTCGTATATATACCTACTAAGAATACCTATTAAACCCAGTGATGTGCCGTTTGGATTTGAGCGATTACAGTTCCCGGTAAAACTTGCATTCACCTTCACTATAAATAAATCTCAATGTCAATCATTGAAATGTATAGGACTTATACTTGATCCTATGTGCTTCTCTCGTGGTCAATTATATGTAGCATGTTCAAGAAGTGGTGACCCGAAAAATCTCTACATTTATTGTCCGAATGGAAAAACAAAGAACATCATCGTATATCCCCAAGCATTAAAATGATACAGAAATGATACACTATTGGAAAACTTAATTCAAGCCTTTTCTGATGGTATACCTCATACCCGTTTAAATAAAATATTATATTATATTATAAAATATACATTAAAATATATACATGAAGTCGACTCGACCTGGTGACCGAGAAAGACGTCGAGTGGGGTTTTCATGTCGGTTCTGACCTTCCTCAGATGTAGCTGAATATCTATGTTGAATTTCAAGTCAATCAGTCGGGTAGTTTTCGAGATCATAAGGACATTAGAAACCGCCACTTACTTTTATATATATAGATAAAATACATAACAATTTAAGTTTCCACGAACCAGTCAACTATAGATCAACGCTACAACTTAAGTCATCATTCCTCCTATATACCTCAATAATCAGACCGCTTATAACGTATGCCTGCCCTGTCTGGGCAGCAGCCTCAAACACTAAAATTAAAAAAATCCAAACTCTCCAAAACAAATTCCTTAGAATTTGTCTTAAAGCACCTTGTTATATGAGAAATCATCAAATACACAATGATACTGGAATATCCCCAATAAATATCTGGATTAAAACCCAACTTAAAAACTTTCACACCAAACTGAAAGACTCGGACGGAGCCCGCCATTACCAACAGTTGGTAAGTTCCTAGTTACTAGTTACTAGGAAAGAAAACCCAAAATAGGCGACTGCGACCCCGACTACCTCAAGACATTCTTATAATATCAGACACCGAAGAGCTCTCATCAGAAGACGAAGAATAACCAACAAATAATGTCAAGCTTAACTATGAACTATTACCATTATAACTATATACCACCTATATACCATTGTAATCACTAACATAAATGTAAAATATTAAATTTTAATTGTTAATGTAATGTAATGTACCGTACTTGTAATAGCACTTAAAGTGCTGAAACATTTTAAAATAATAAGTAAAAAAAAAAAAAAAGTTTCCACGAATAATGTTTATAATTATAATAAAATAATTGTTATTTATCGTTGAAATAAGTATGTATATTATTATAATATATTATTTACTTAATTTAATAAAAATCATAAATAATTTTTTTTCTTTTTTTTTCGTTGGAAAATCATGGTAATTTTATGTTATATTGTGATATTCATATTTATTTCTTCGATATATCGGTAGCATTATAATAATATGTTATCATATGTATTAGTATTATACTATTATATTAGTTGATTACTGGCATTGTTGGTGAAAAATTAAGTAACGACTGTGGATTTCATTACCCCGTATTAAACTCCGTGAAATATGTTATATGAAGCTAGTTTCAGTATACTTCAGTAATGTTAAGAATATTTTTTTGCCAAATATAAGGTATTTTTTAAATCGGAGACTACGAATTAACCGTTTTCGTTTTGCTATAACTGAAGGGAGATTATACTACATTTGAGGCTTATTACGTTTAAACATTTAAATGTCAAAAACCATAAACTAATTTGTTTCAAAGCAAAAATGATATTGTCTAAAAAAGAGTTGTTTACAATTGGAAACATTTTTGAGTCTTATTAGAAACAAACAAAATGTTTTAAATTTTAATATAATTGTACCTGTTAAAAACCGCGCAGCAAATTCACAATATAGTAGTTATACGTATATATTATACAGACTTAACACTTGTGCCGTTACCGCACTGCTGTACCGCAAGTTGCAACTATCGAGTAATAAAATTCAAGACATGTGCCAAAACGATTTCAATTGTACGTCGTTATAAACAGGCGTTTTCAAGGAAACCGATTTTCGTTTCTTGTCACTCGTAAAGCTTATGACAATAATAATAAAAAAAAAATCTACATCATACATACACATAATAATGTATTATGTATATTGTATAATATATACACAATAGATGGCACATTTTTGACCTCTACCAAATGTCTTATTTTGATTTTTTTTTTTTTAAACAAAACTTTAAACTACATACCACTCGTGATTGTATCACGTAGGCCGAAGTGTGACATGGTGATGTTAGGTGTTGGTTGATACAAGCGGCGAATTCCCGATGATTTAATATATTATTATATTTACATAAACGATTATGGAATGTGAAACAATCGAGATACAAGCAACAAGAATAAAAATAAAACACGCTTACTGGATTTCTGTTAAATAAGTTAAAAAAATAAAAATATATACTCTATACTGTTGTATAGATGTATTATGCATACTTACTTGTAAAATAAATATATTATTCTTAATCAAAATATTATTGGGTTATTGAATCCTTATTAACCAATCGCTATGGCACCTTTTTGTGAGCTAAAATACACATATTAACTGTATTGTTAATTATCGCTAATAATAAAAATGATACTTGGTACCTATACAACTTTATTTTTGTTTTTTCTTTTTAAACAGAACAATTATTAATGGTTCTAATTGTTTTAGATTCTGAGTCGAGTGATGAATGTATTGATTTACGACGATGTAATCTTTTAGATTCTACAATTTAGACTAGTTAGCAGTAAAAAATCTATGATTTGCACTCGATGAGAAGGTAAAAAATAAGAAGTTCCCAGTACTTATCTTAATAATCGAGAAGAAGCAAAATAATAACTTCTAGTTTTGTTTTATAAACATAATTTATTATAATAATTACTTCTCTTATTTCAAAATCATGAATCGCGCGTTTGACAATGGGTTGGAAAATTTTGTTTGAAATATTTCCAACAAAAAACTTGCAAAAAGTATCTTTCTTCTTCGATGTACGATGTTATTAAATCTAAGATTAAATAAAATAATTCAGTAGATCGTTAGGTCTTAGACAATATAGGCAATGTAAGTTGGATAACTAATCTAAAAAATAAAATAAATTGAACAGTAAGTACAACATAAGCTACACAATTTTTAACAAAAGTTGAAAACTACTTAAAAAATTGTGTTTCCGCAGAAATAAGAAATATATTGGGTGGTTACTCAACTTCAGTGTGGATTCATCGGTACTTTATGTAAACAGTATAATATTTTACGTAACTTAAAAAACTAAAATCTCTACAGAAATGTAATTATTTCTTAAAATTATCTCCTATGATACGTTCTTCGAGCTTTTTGACATTTCACTATGGCATATCTATTTAAGAAAAACGGCTTGACAAAATATCAATACTTACTTTTATTACATAGTTCCTTCTGAGTATACAAAAATTACAGAGAAATTTCAAAGTAATGGATGAGTAGATTTGGGTAAATGAGCTGAAGTTAAATTACCTTTACTTATGTCTTATAATTGATGTTTATCGAATTGCACTCTGGGCATAATCTGGATAGAAAAGGATAATCGAATTTAAATCGTTTCAATAATTACCTATTTAAAATCTATATAATACCAAATAATGCAATGACGTCATTGGCATTCCAAATTGATTGAAATATGCTTTTCCAACTAAAATAAATATTTATAATTACTATGGAATTGAATAAAATTATAATAATACTTGTTTTTAACCAGAGTGAAATTCGAACATCTCAGTTCAGGTAAGGAATACAATTCTACAATATCATTTGCATAATATTATATAACCACGCAGTTAAAATACTTGTTGAAACTCGGTGAAATCTGATGTTATACAGGTAATAATATTAAGTATTGAGATTACGTTGAGATAGTAGAAGACGGGCGAGGGAATAATAAGTCTTTCAAGTGTCGATTGAATTTCATTTGTAATAGTTGATTTAATATTGTTTTAATTTGTAAATATAATAACACAGGATAATTCATCAAGAATGCTCACCAACCACTATCTTTTTTTTTAATAATGAATTTATCCCAATGTTGGTTTTTGTAATTTAAGAAAATATACTAAAAGACCATATTTTTAAATATTTGCATTATTTAAATAGTGTTTTATAGTAATACAAACGTTTTTCTCGATCAAAACCAACCTTTTTTTTCTGTAAACTATGAATCAGATGATATGTATCTAAATACAAATTCTAACGAGTAATTTCTGAGTAATTAAAATGTGCATGATAAGGATATTACTAGATTAATCCTTAAAAACGGTTTCACAAAACTATACAACAGATTAATATATAGTTTGGTAAGTGCTAATAATTATGAATGTACAAATTTCATAAAATATACAATTTTGATAGATTAATATTGATTATTCTAATATTCAAATCATCATAGCCTCCATATTTTACAAACCTTTTATCCATAATACACAAAGTTAAATTACTCAAAAACTACTTGTCCAAATTTTACGATTTGTATTCATAGGACAGGATAAAAACAGCCTTTTATGAAATACGAGTATAATATTATTATAAAGGTAGATACTGTTTTTTTACACTAGTTTAGTTTGTACTACGACCACTCTATCATCCATTATCCGCAAGTCTGCAAAATACTCCACCGGTATCTCTTTAGAGTTTACACGAATATTAACTGTTTTCCAAATAAGTTATAATAGTTTATCTACCTAGTAATTTAACAACATGAATAGTTAAAACTATTTTGTTCATAAAATATTCCGTTATTATGTTTATAATTATATTCAAGTTTGATATATACCTTTTCAACAGCATTTACCCATATTTTATGGGAATTATAAAGATGATTTACACATTATAACTTTAAAGTCACTTAAATTTACAAGCACTTTTCGTGTTGATTATTAAGTATTAATAAATCATATCAAAAAATATAGATTTTCAATGTTTCCACGTTCTTTTGTAAAATATTTGGTGGCATTCAGATTAGTTTAAAATCAATATTTGATTTTGAAAATCCGAAATAAAAACATCGTCATCAGACTTATAGATTAAAAATATCAGCCACAAAATACAAAAATATTTTGAAATCGGTTACAGAATATGAACAATATGCTACGTTGATAAAATATAAATACACAGCATAAAAATGATAAAATGAAAATGCCTTTTAATAATGATAGAGACATGACGTAATGGTATACGAGTACAACTAAAAATGTAAATATAATATTATTCTCTGCTGTATTATAATACGAGAAATTTTGGCTTTAATTTTTCCGGACTTTTCGTGTTTTTGTGGATCGCATAATACGATACGCTAGACTGAAAATTAAACCAGTCGTAAATCTGTATATTATGCTCGCTCATGGTCAGAATATAATAAAATAAATTGACCAAATCCCAGTATTTATTTTTCTTTATTTATTATGGATTATTAGTAACTATATAATTTTATGTACAACATATGTTATTAACATGTTATTAAAATATCACACGCAAATTTTTTATTTTATTTTTGGAAACTCATTCTTCATTATTCTATAGATACACACACATACATGCACGTGTACAATTACAATAATATATTCCCGTCGCGTTCCGTTCCACATTAAATTAAATTATACAATATGTACGAAAACACTCACATATGTATTTGTACACAGTTTTGCATGGGTCGAATCATGTGATTTATTTCATAAGTATTGACGAATAAATATATGTTTATATGTATATATATGGACATTTATCATTGCTTTTTTATTGGGCAATGGACGCAAACCAAATGGATGAAAATTTCAATAATGTTTCGAATGATTTTTGAACGCGTACAGTCAATTTTTAGAGTGTTTAACTTTTATACACGTGGTGTACGAATCAATATTGGCCATTAACGAGTTAATAAGTTAAAGGTTAAGTAAAAGTAAATTTTAACTTACTTGCATAATTTGAAAATGTTTTAAACTTAACTTTTTACTACACGTGGAAAAACATATCACACAAAATACATTCATTTTCTTTTATTTATATTAAATTATTATCCAAGTTATCATAACACTTATTTTAATGATTAATAAAAAATATCTTAACTTATACCTACATTTAAGCTAAATTAAGTTAATGATATTTCTTCACATCATAATTAATGTATTTAAAATGTCTATTAGCTTAATTGAAAAAGAAAAATAGTTTATAAGACAACTGAATTAAAAAAGTATTTTTAACTTAATCTAGCCTTAGGGTATGTATGTCAAGTATAAAATATGATACGTTAGACTTTTACGCCAACGAAATGTGTTTAATATAAAGACTCTAATATATATATATTATATACATACCATTACAGTTATAATAATGGAAACGATTTTTTGGGTGATATACAAAGTGTATCATTATTTACGACTTGTTAATCATTAAAATAATTTTTGTTTTTGTTTTTATAGACACAAGCATTTTTTATATATTTTTTTACATATAACACAAATTATAAATATTTTCATTAAGCGATATTGTTATGGGCATTCCTCGACGTTCATTACTCAGAACGCCTTGTGTTTAACGCTGAATACTATAACTATTTAACAATGGACAAATTAAACTGCGTATACACAATAAATTCGACACGGCAAATGGAATTCAGGTTGTCACTAATTGTCTTCCCAATAATAAGCCAAGACATCGAAAACAAAAATCTACATGGCCACAAAGTGGTGCACCACCGCACTTTTGATTAAGTACTGTGATTAGCACAATACCTAAGGACATTACGTCAGTGAACAAAAGCGCAGGCCCTTGGGAGGGTAAAAAATAATGAGATAAAAAATAATACTACACGAAGAGATGTTGTCTGAAAATAACTGTAAAATATAATTAAAAAGTAAATAATGACGAGAATTAAGCAGAGCTTAAAATTCTGCTTGCACAAAATCACATCGGACAGTGTGATTAAAACGAAATTAACATTAAAAATATGCTAAACTGCGGCGCTTTATGCTAAACATCGTCACGATGAATTATTGCGATGGTTTTAAAATTAAACATAAATCAAGTATGTGACATTAGGCAAATAACTCGATACATAAAATTAAGGAGAGATAAAATAAAGACTTGAAAAAAAAAACTATCCAGTAATTAAGAACAGCACGCCGTATTTTTTTCTTTATTTAAAACTAAATGATATTTTAACATTTCTCCATTTTCGATGGTTTTACTAAATTTTTTTGCAAGGTTCGATATTTTAAAGAATAAAAAAAACCATACTGAATCTTACCTAACTTATCATAGCGCATAATATAATGCAGTTGTATTTCATTCCTCAGTTACATTCAGTTGGAATGTTATGTAGGTAATAAAATTTATCATCATATTTAAAAAAAATGATCTGAACGAAATTTGGATGCAGTATACATATTAGTAGTGAGTACTTTAAAACTATAATAAAAAAATTATGTTTAATGTATTCTGAATACAATTAATATATGGCTAAGTTTAATATATTATATATTAATAAAAAAGTCATAAATAAATCGATAAATCCCCAAAAATAAAATCGTTACATAATAATGTGAAAAATTGTCGATATTCAAACTTTTTCTGTTATATTTAAAAAAAAAAAAATGTTGATTTGACGATATCTAACTATGCATTTTATTGGATTATTTTATATACATTAGATATTATTATGTCCTAAAAATAATTCTTGTTAAAATTTTAAATTGCATTTAAGGAATAAAAATTATTATTCTTTTTGTAATATTTATAAAAAAAATCCTATTTATACTAGTTTCACTTTAATTGAAACAAAAATTTAAATGTACTGATAATTTTATTATTAAGGTAAATTATAGTCTAAGGTTTAATACGTATAGTGTATACTGTATACAATGTACTATTCAAAATTCATATCGAAAATAGAGATTTTTTAGAACAAAAATTACGATAATTCCACGTATATTAATATAATAAATCCTTTTTAAATGTTATTATAGAAAGATTAAGTATTAAATTGAGTTGTATAGAAAATAGCTTTTAATTTATTATAGTTGCTAGTTATTATTGTTAAATGTTAAGACAAATTAGATTAAGAGAAATAATAGGTACTTATCACTATGTATAACTTAAATTTTTTATCTATGCGCAATTCAATACAACTTTATAACTTTAATGAACCGATTCTTTGTTGTATAAGGAATGATTTTTTTTATTTATTATAACCTTAAGGAATAATTATACATAATTTGTTTTTTATTCGATATAAAAATGATTATATACTAATATGTACAGAAATTGTTTTAATACAAACGTACCTTCAACTGTTAAAGTTATCATTTGAAAACCTCTAATTTATTTATTTTTACTTGTTCATTAATCGTTGTATCTACCTATTTAAAACACGAACTAATGGATGACTTACTGATTTTAGTGAGTTAATTAATTTCTATGACTAAAATACTATTCAAATGATATAATTAATTATTATACTAATAATAATATTATGTCAAAAACGTCAATGGCCTTAAAGAACTTTCGAGCGGTAATTTGTTTATCGTTTTTCATTAACCTCCAGCGCAGTGACTAGTTATAAGTATAATAGCTATGTATGTGTGATACGTATCAAGATTTTCACTTCACCCGGATACGATGCTGTCAATTATAATATATTATGTACATTTGTATTTTTCCCGTGGGGCGGCTTTAATACGTCCAAACTTTATTCTATAGAGTTTATTGTACGGTGTTTGATAAATAAAAAATAGACATTCTTATTCCTGCAGTAAGACATGCATGCTTACCTATATAAAGTATGTTTTGGAACAGAAGGGTAAACAATGTTTAGGTAAGACGTATAATACGATTTACAATGAAGTTTATTGAAACATTCATTGTTTCGTTGCGATATCCGAAAGACATTATTTAGTCAACAAGCTCACCTATATGTCACTTTCAAAGCGATATAACTGCAGTTTGTCGCGAAATGCAGAAATAGTTTTAATATTATATGAAATGAGATCCACCGATACGTGCGTGTACCCAATATGTATAACGTGATTCCACCCATTTTTCAAAGAATAATTTTTTTTAAATTCTGATTGTTGTTATTTTCAAATAGCTACACTTTAAGACCATTCTATTAAAACAATTACAATTTCTGTTCTACTTAAAGAGTGTCCTAAAAGATACAACCTTATGTCTTAAACGAGAACCCTATTTCCCTATTTTATTACTATAAATTATTTGACTATTTTGATGTATCAAAACTTGAATTAATGGTTTTTAACTTTGTGTTAATAGGTCTACGATGTTGAGTTTTGAAAATAATATTATGTGGACTATGAAAATTTGAAAATTGTAGTAGCTTATCTATCAATATTTAAAATTTTTAAAACCCATAAAAAGCGATAAAATTTGAGTTGACGAAAATACTTAAGTTGGCCCATCTCTAATAATTAAAATAATCAAATGAACATATCTAATTATAATAATTGATTATGAATAGCTCTTATAAAATACAATTAAAGACAACTATTTAATTGACAATCGTCTATATTATACATTATACAATATAAACATCAGTTATATATTTTATAATAGCTAATTAAAATGAGTACCTATGTAGTTAATGTAATAGAAAATGTGTATTTATGCGTATTGCGTACCATATAGACTATCAAACCCGGCGATTTAAAATTGTTTTATGTATATTTTATGCATATTGTGATTTAACTAAAAAATATTACCACGTTTTCTGGGATAATGTGCGAAGTGACGTGATGTAAGAAGAGGGTGAGTGAGATATAGATAGTTATATGAATTTATAAAATAATATTTTCAGGTTTTATACATTTTTAAACGAAAAATTTAACTGAACAAATATTTTAATTTGGTATGGTACCAAGCAAGAATTGTATTATATTTAAAAAAAAAAAGTTATGAACATTAATCTCATAACAAAATCATAAAGGGTTTTATTTTAATCTCCAAATATCTAATAAAAGTACCTATCGACCTTAAAATGTATACAACGTAAACAATGTATAAAAATCTTAGAGATCAATTAAAATATAAATATATATTAAAAAGTATATTTATATATTACTTTTTTTAAAACAGTTATATCTTTTTTGCTTCTTTAGGTTCATCGGTTGAATTAACAAATAGGTTCCTAACATTAATTTGTTTACGTGATCAACTAATTGACTTAATTTCGTTATTATACTAATTATTATAATGCAATCATGAAAACTCACTTAAGTGTAGTTTAAACTTTGTCAACATATTAATTACTTTATGAATATAATAATACGTATATCAACCCGATGTTATAAGCTATAGTAACTTTTAAGTTTGACGAGGTTAAAGAAAAACATATTATCATTACATTAAACCTATACTATTTGAACATTTACTAACGATTAATTTCAAGGGTTTTTTTTATGTTATTTGTAATGTATAAATTATTACAGTCATTGATGTGTACGTTGTTATACCATATTATCTGTTGGCTAGATTTTAAAATCGTATTTTTACCAACTTAAATTTATAAAATATTAAGTATAATTCAGTTGAATGCACGTCAGCCATTTTTATATTAAAAGATCCGAGAAATAAACTTAATAAATAATTGACAAGGCAATGAAAACTTAACTTCTGACTATAAAGAAAACTTAATAGTTTGTTGCTGAGTATATCATATTGTGCTATGGAAAATAAACATGCTCGCTTGTTCAAAAGAGAGCACTGATAGTCAGATATTTCCCCAGTGATTGGGCATTTGAACTACATAATATTATGTTAGAAAGTACCATGTCTCTTTAACCATATAAGTATCGAACTATCGTAAAATAAAAATTATTGTTTTTAGCACAATAATCATACAAATTGCTTTGTTAAAAATAATCACTTACTGTAAAATATATAGTTATATTTTATTAATTTAAATAATTGAATATAATAAAAAAGTTAACATTAATATTAATAAAAATATTATTACATATGTATTATACATTTTTGATAGTCTATTATAATATTATATAAACATTAAGATAAACCATATATTTAATTTTCGTCCATGATGGTATTATGGCTTTTAGTAGTAATTTGTGAGCTTACTATAATTTATTCTCACTTACAATCACAAACTTCCGAGGTCATTATTATAAATTTGCATGCACGTTAAGTTAAACATTTTCAATATACCTTGTCAGGTAAAGCAAGTTTAATGAGTTTTGTAATTTCAATTAGATGCTTTGAAGAGTAAAGAAGTATCTAAGGATTAAGAAACCCCATTTTTTATGAGGCAAAATCAACAAACTCAGATAAAACACAGGAGGTTTTAAATTACTTAAAACTTCTTTTACATTTTTTTTACATAAAAATCCTATCAATGTTGATAAAAAATAAGCTTCTTTTATGCATTTGATAGAGAGCATATTTTAGTGGAGGAAAAAATAAAGCAATATATTTCAACCTTTTTTTTTAAATCTGCCTTCAGTAACTGAACATATTATAAACTTTTTTTAACTCGTATATTTTATTATTTTGTTGGTATTTAAACATTTTATACTTAATGACAAATATTATTAATTATTAGATAGTTTATAAGAGTACATCTAAATAAATAAGTATACATATATATTTATATATATTATTATTTACTTTTTACTAGTGTATTGTGTAAATATTATAATATTTGTGATTGTTCATATTTTAGATTCTGAACGGAGTGATGAATGTATTGATTTTATTTTACAATGATGTATGTTATTTTTTTTTTGTCTTAGTGTGTCTGTGTACAGCATAACTAGTCGAGATAATGCTTCAATTTCAAGCTTTGAGGATGGTTTCCGATGGCAAAGTAGATATCCTTGGTGCATTATGGAGGTGAAAACTGAAAAGTAAACATTTTCCAACAGTTTTCAAAAAAATCGAGAAAAACAAAAAAAAAAAAAAATGACAGAAAAACCGGAATTTTACGCAAACCCAGTTCACGACCAAATCGATTTTTTTATATGGTTGTAATTCAAAAACTAATTACTGTAAATATTTGAAATTTTCACCAAATGTTTATGTTAGTGTTCTCTATACACTGTTAAATTTTCAAAGTATTTTGACTTTTTTTGAAGTGTCGATAAATTTTTTTTGGCGGAGTCAAAATATTTGAAAAATGTATACAAAGTTCCTCATAAGTTATTCTTATGGCGATAGAAAATTTTTAAGAATACATAGACACAATTTTTTTTTATTAACATTTGAAGTTCAAATTTTGACAAAAATTCGTCAAAATCATAAATATTTTTAACTATTTGGTAATTAAAAATTTATAAATATTTTACTATCATAAGCTAAGAATTGAAAATTTAATACTATGCTGTCCATAAGTTAAGCTTAGAATAATTATAAAAAAGTTTGATGTTTATTCAATTTAAAAAATTTTACGAGTGTTTAAAGTTTTAATTTTAATTTGAAATCAAAAATACACGTATAAAATAACGTTTTACTAATAAATAATTTTCGATTTTTGTTATTTTTAAAAAATTACTAAACGTTGGACCTTGAAGCTTTTACTTAAATTTTTGAATTTGTTTCAAAATAGAATATATGACAATATTTAAATATAATATATCCCAGACTGACAAATCATCTCCGTTCAGAATCGTTTTTCGTATACAATGATATCTATCAATGCATTCAAATTTAACCTACACTCTAGTCTGAAGTCCATCCCACCCCCTAATGTACAGCAGAGCGATATTCACTTTTTTTTTTAATTGAACGCATACAAAAGTTGAATAAATAAAATATAATTTATTTTATTACATAAATATTTCATTTATGTAATTTATTCATATTATTTGTCATTCATTAAATATGAGTACAATGAAAAAAAACAATAACTAAATAGTTACAATTTACTGTGTATTATTCTTTTTCAAAATTATGTTTATGAATAATTGAAATAATGTTAAATTAAGTAAATAAATAAAAAAAAAAAACAACCTGGGATAGATTATTGATTTAAATAATAAAGATATTTTAAGAATATTTTTTGTATTAATACTTGCGTTTAAGTTGAATTATTCATTCTTTATATTTCTTTATAAATTATAATTCAATAGCTAAATTTATTAAAATAATATTATATATATATAATATGTTAATTAAGCTTCAACAACTAAGACTATATTAGCTGTAATATTTTAAGTTTGTTACTGGTAGGGCATGGTACGTTAGGTTTTTGTGGAACACATGTTTCCGAATGTAGGATACTATGATTTAGTTGCTAGGAACTCGGGTGATAACACATCTTAGAACTAGCAACGCCGGAAGATGCTTGACCGCATCACTAGAAATTATTGATATGGTTGTTTGAGTCAATAATAATTATAATTTTCATAACATCCATGCGATAATATTATTAATTTTAATCAAATAATATCGAAATAAACAAAGATTTATCAATAATAATCGGCAGTTTATCCGCACATTATGTATAATATATGTAGTATATAATTACATACAGTTATTAGCCATAAGCTATAAGGACAAGTCGGTATGAGGAGTCCTTCGTCTTCTCTTGTGACAAGATACTTTCAGTTATTGGCAAAAAATCCTTGTCGGAATAACGTATATAAAATCGTATATTGTAATCTAATTTCAACCCGCATTTTTCCTTTTCTCTAAAAAAAGGGAAATAAGAGTAATAATGACAATAGTTATAGGCGTAATAACAATAATGTAAAATATACACCACACACCGATAACGCAACGCCACTAAAATAAAAATAAATATTAATAATACTGTGTGACACAGATGACCTTTCGAACGTCGCCATTTTTTTTATTATTCGTCCGTTCGCCTTTATTTATCGCTATATTAACATTCATTATAACATCGACGATGGTATACTGTACGCGTGGATGTGCGTCAGACCTGGTCGCAGTCGGGGCCAGAACGCTAGAGCACTATATCATAAATGTATTACAATTGTATGATATGTGTTATTTTACCAATATTACAGTGGTAGGTACATAATAATATATTATACGAGGTGGAACGCGACGGCGACAATAATAATAAAATATTATAGGTACTGCGCAATATCTATATGTACATGTATTATATTTACCACACGGGTATGTGTATTTGGTAACGAGTGCTGTGTGAAGTGCATAAAAAAATATAACCTAACCAATCGCTTTATTATTACATAATATTATATAAGTATATAGGTATATGGTACGCTACCGACCATCGCCGCCGTGTAAATAGTGTAAATCGAAAAACGAACGAATTGTGTACTACATCCCGCGGCGGTCGTGCTATTCCGATAGCATTTTATTGTACAATTATATACACTGCCGTACATTTTCCACATAAACATACATGTTAATGTATAAAAATATAATAATAATATTAATAATGTCATGAACGTCGTCTGCATTTGGGTCAAATCTAAGAAAAATACGACACGAAATGTGTTTTTATGTATTATATAATTTTTTTAAGTGAATTAAAATGTTTAAACATTTTACAAACATCTTTTTCAAGTCAATTAGAATATTTACAAATCGCACAAATACAATACGAATCGTATAATATTCAAAAAGTGTTAAACGAAAAGACTCATAAAGACATTTTAATTCACTTAAAAAAATTATTCAAGTAAAAACGCATTCCATGTCGTTTTTTATACCCTTTTTTTACGTAATGTTGTTTTATTTGACGTTTTTTCTTAGTCTTTTCTTATCGATTGCGGTCTGGTTCAAAAACGAGTGATTAATTCAATTCTAACGATCACTAGAACGTGTCGATTGTATATTTTAATTATTATTATGATTTTAACATTCGTAGCTGCGTATAAGGAACATAATCTGTATGGAAAGACGTGCTAAGTGTTGTGAGCGTATGTGCAATTAACCCTTCGTTAGTGTGTTAACGGTTTTTTGCATCTTTAATGTGTTGGGGTTTATTACACCCCATAATTCAAAATAACAAAAAATCAAAATTATAGTTCAACTTAATAAAAAATGAATTTTATAATAACTTGTTAATATAATAATAATATTAAATAAAAAAATAACTATTTTTAGTATACTTTTTAGAACTTATAAGTAAATAAAATTTGTCAATACCTATTTTAAATGAAATACATTAGGCAAAATTATAAAATAAACACATTTATAGTATAAATGTACTAACTAAAAAAGAAAATCAAAATAATTAGTAGTATCACGTAAAATCTTATCACGTGGGGTTTAATAAACCCCAACACACTAACGAAGGGTTAATATAAAAGTTTAAATCAAACAAAATTATCTGTAGAAAAACATGAGAAAAGTAACGAATGCAACTTGTGAGGAAATGGATGTGGAGGATTTGCGCGTCATTGCCACCGTCGTTGTCATATTGTTTTTCCGGAATAACGACTAAAAGCATAAGTATAGAGTTGTTAGGTACATTTAAGTATAAAATATATAACATGACATAAAAAAACACGCACGTGTATGTGTGTTTCTGAAATCAGTAACGTGAGATCTTTCAACCATCCGCGGCACCTTTATCGATAATTAATAATTGGCTGTTCCGTCGTGCAGCGGAGCAAAGAGAAAACCGTGTTTACTGCCGACACAGACGTCCACGTTAACGCGATAACCACGCGCGGTAGTCGTATACTGGCGATAGGTGCAATCCAAATCAATCCTCCCCCTTGACTCCTCGAACAACACAAGATTGAGAACCGGTCAGAAGAACATCAAACCTAATCCGGGCAAAGGTACCGTGTGACAATAATGTCGTATCGGTCTTGATTTAAAATTTATTTTTAGCTATTTTATTTGACGATTAAACGAATAAACTATACTCCTATATATATATATTATTTATACAATACTAGCGGAGACTCGAGAATCTACCTTTCTTTTATTTTTTATCAAGGGATTATTTGTGTATTTTCGAGTGCCCTTTTAGAATAATAATAATATATGTTGACCCTAAAAAAACAAAATCCTGCAGGTACCGTCACGGTAAATCGCGATGTTTACAATTCCGCCTAGGAAAATCGCGTCCCCGATTACGCGGCTTGGGTATATTTATAACAATATACATGTATAATGCCTCTATACGGTCGAAGTGAAATATAAGTCTCTGAAAACAACGCGTCTTGTACAAATTTCAGTTGTTTGACAAATAGTACCTATACGATCAAAAGTGTACGTTACGCATACGAGCAACAGTATTCGTGGTCGAACATTGTGCGAAAACCGTTTCAATTTTTGTTGTAGCTGTGATACCGTTCACGATAAAAGTAATAAAGACGATCGGTGTCTATTAGACTTGTATCGTAGATATTAATTATCGCTGCGAAATTTTCACCCTCACACCGGTTACGCGTGTTTTGTTTTTCCGATTTTTCACGGACGACGAGCACGAACCGTTGTCAAAATCCCCGACGGCGCAATAACTATAATACGATATACGCTTCTGACCGCTCGCCAGTCCTTAGTCCCTTAGGCCGGCACGTGACTCCAATATTGGATGCCGACCGCAGTGTTAGCGTCTGGTAATGTACCTAAATAATATTTAGTGCGTTACCTATGGTTGGATCACACCGATACGGCGGTTTATACGTATGCGCAGATGCGCAGTTCTCAGTTATACTATTATATTATTATTTTTCGACGAGCACAAACGAGATTTTACCGAAGCATAAAGAAATTATTTTTACATTTCTCTATCGGGGTAGGTATAACAGTTTTAAGTATTCTACTGATGTGGTCCTGTTGTCGTACACCAATACGCAGATCGTATTAAATTGTGTGACTTGAGTAGAGTGATAAATATATAGTCATGGGTATTACAACGATGACTACTTTTTTCTTCTAAAGACGCTCTTTATATCACAAAAAAAACTCTAATAATTAATATTGAAAGTAGTTTTTCATAGAGAATTGAATTAAGTCTGAAATTTAGGATTAAAATTCAAAATGTCTATAATATTTTTAAATTATCTGGGTAAAAATTAAAACATTTACTAAAAACCAATTTTTGAAAAAATTCGATTTTATTGTTTATTATAATTTTAAATAAACAATTGTAAAGACTTAAATTTTTACTACATATTTGTATGTAATAGCATTTTTTAAGTATGATATAATTTTTAAACTGTTTTGGTTATTTTCGTGTTGTTAATAATGATTTGAAATCTTCTATTTTTTTTTAAAAAAATTTCAAAATACACTGTCAACAATGTAGTACATTAAAAATATTGAAAATAAATAGGTACCTATTTCTTATTTTTTCAAATTGATTTAAAATGTTGATCAAATTTGTAAAAATCCAAAAAATATAAAAATATTAAATTTATATATAGGTAAGTTTTTCAGCATTTTTAAAGAATGGGAGATACATATTATATGTACAATATTTTTTTTTATAAATATTTGAAGTTTGATTTTTAACAAAATTGGAAAAATAGAAAAATTATATGTTTTTATCTAAGATATACGTAGTAAGCATGTTGTTATCAAAAAAGTATACTAATCGTTTGAACTTAAAACTTTTAATTATTACGTAATTTTGTAATGTATTTTTTTTTACTTTTAAATAAGGACATTGTTTTACTTATTTTTAAGTTATTTGCACCATGGCCCGTGACCTATTCGCACGGTTCTATAATATAAATAAGCGTTGGTCTATCGAGGTGGATGATGGTAATCTTAGAAACTTATATAGCACGGTTCTGATCGAGAACTCTTCGTGCAAATAGTAACTCCCGTAGATATTATAGTCGTTCGCACTGTTACATGTCGCAAGATATTGTTCGGAACTTGGTATTTTTTTTTTTTCAAAGTATAGTTTGGTATTTACAAACGCGCAACATGTAGAATACTACAGATATAAGATACAAAATAAAAATAAAAAAGTTCCGTGGATTTCTCGATTACGCGTTGCCCATTGCTGAAAACGGGAAAACCAATCCTTCGGGACGGTTTAGAGTCTAAACTTTAGACGATAACGCAATCGCTTTTGTTCAGATAAGCAAGAGACGTTTAATCGTTCGCGCGGGACGCACGCGAAATCTTCTAAAATCTATAGCAGAAATAGCGAATGGAGTTATTATGTTGCTTTTAATGCACGTACGATATATAAGTGAACGAGTAACGATATAGGCGCAGACAGAATCAGAGATTCAAAATTACAAAACTTACGACGACGGAACACAGTAGACGGAATCTTAAATTAGTTCACCTAAATTATTATCATACACATTTAAGTCAATATTATAAAGAAACTTGAAGTTATTAAAGTTACTGAACACAAGTTTCATTACAAATTTTAATTTTGACCCGGAAAAGTGATTCTAGAAGAGCGACGGATAGCAAAAATTGTAAAGAATTCCCGGATCCTCAGACTCTTCCACTGTATATTTAAATTTCAAATGTTTTAATACGAATAAATTAGTTACAACTTTACAAAATTCAATTGTCAAAACTATATCAACATGATTTTTATGTCAAGTAAAATATATTTATTTGAATTACTGATATTTTAGGACGACGTGGTTTTCTTTCGAATCCAATCAATAATACAATTAAAATTATTTTTATATAATTGATAGCTCTTTAATTGGACTGATTTAAACTAGAAATATAACAAATTGAAAAAAATGGAAGACCTAGGTCGTCATTTTTTTGAAAAAAATTTTTATGTTATTTTAAAAATATTAATAGGTAACATATTATTTAGTAACTATATTATTGTATTTGTTATAGCATATAGCCCATAGAGGTAATATAATACATTAATATCGGGAGTAACTAATAATATAAATATTCAAATATTTAATTTTCAAAAATAAGCAAAACCATTTAAATAGTTTGTGACAAATTTATAACAACACAATTTAATAGTTCACTCGTGATAATATATTACCAATTATTAATAAAAATTATTATTCATAAAGAAGGAAAAAATGTGAAAGTCCATTACATTCCTAGGTAATTCTGTATGCTGCCATATATAAAATAAAATGTCGTTACTCTGTATTCAAAGTTATTTTGTCAATATATAATATTATTATGATTATTATGTGTTTCAAAAATAATTAGGTATTTTGTAATCAGTTTTATACATCATTAAAAAGCAAAAAAAATATTTCATGTTTTGTAAACATAATATAAAAATAATACGAAACATAATAGCGAGATAGGTAAAAATATCTATAATGATCCACAATCTATTTGTGCAGTAGTATAACATGTTTTTATTTGTTGATTATATTTACTTCAAAATAATCCACATAAAAAACAAAAGGGATTTTATTTTTTTTGGCGATTACATATTTTAAACTTGGATAAGTGCACAAATCCATTGTGCATACCTCTCCACCTAGTTGCGAAAGCGATGCACTATATTATGTAGGTGTCAAGAGACGAAACGTGTAATAAAACCATAGATTGTGAATTCGCATTCGTACGGAGAAATCGGCACTCAGTGATGTGTGTATATAATATTATTATCATGGTAATATGATTCATGGTGTGCCGCTGCTTTAGACTCTTGTCACGGTTTGCTCCTCTTGGGGCAGGGCCGTCGATTGGTTTTCAAATATCAAAACTATAGGATACAGGTTTTGGAGAGAGCTTTCTCTGGACCCTCCCCTCGGCCCTCACCCGGTATTTTTTTTTCGACGGCTGTGGGAATATGGCTATTATTACGGGTACGACTACAGTACCTATCTAATCGAAAAATAGTCTCTCGGGAAATTATTGAAGTATTCCAAACACCCGTGCTGCAGATATTGGCTTGGGAATTTCCACCTGTAATCCTACAAAACGGTGCATTTTACGAATGACCAAGTCCGTCGTCCGGTTTATACTAAACTCCGGTTCTAATAATATAATATTTATAATTACTATTATAGTCATTAAACGTGCATATACATTTAATATTATAATGCAGGGGTGGGGGCAACTGGCGGCCCGCGGGCCACATCCGGCCCGCGAGCCTTTTTTATCTGGCCCGCGCTACATTTTCAAATTGCTATTTCAAATAAATACTATTTAAAATGTATATTTTGAATGACCTTTTTTTTTTTTTTTGCTCTGGCCCGCTATATTTTAAATTTCTAAAAATTGGCCCTATAGTAACTTTGAGTTGCCCATTCCTAATATAATGTATTCAACCGGGAACTCATTTTAGTCATTTTAATCTTTAACCGATGATATACGTATAATTAATTTAAGTTATCACCATGTCAATAATTAGTAGGTAGTTAAATTTTAGAATTTTATTTGTTCTAAGCTATAAAATATTATTAAGCTATTGATTTAAAATAATTATAATTTATAAAGATACACAATCATGTAGATTAAATCATTTTTTTAGCGTAACTAACTAGTGGAGGACGAGAATTAGCATTTGTTATTAACCTCCATTGGGGGTATGATTATCCTATTACACCACCACAAAAAAATGTTGGTATATACTTATATTAATGCCATCTATCGAGTAATTTTATACTTGTTTAATATTTTTTTTTCTGTACCAATACTATACAATTTGTTTCAACATATTTAACTTAGCAAACTATTTGTAAAGTACATAAATAATTGTATTTGTACAATCCCTTAGAGGCTTAGAACGCTTGAAAATGTTTATAAAAAAATATGACACTTATACTAAATCATATATAAATATCGTGCTTTACTCGGAAACCGAGGGGTTTTTTTTTTTAAATTATTTGTCATTTTATTGAAAGCATATTTTGCGAAAGCTCATCCTTAAAGCGATGTTTGTAGGCAGTAGAATAACATTGCACCGACATGTTGTACAAATTTAATCATATAGGTACCTTCAATTAAATTGCCATCGCGATAAAAACGGCTATCGCTTAGCTAGTATAGTATATGATAGGTAGGTACTTGTTAGACCACGTGAAAACCTATAAAAAACGAACAATTCATTTTAAGTATGTCGACCGGTATACATAACGACGAGCAAAAACAGTTGTTTACCGCACCACTAATAACATACAAGCAAATTATACATTTAATAGAGTTTTGTTGAGTTCGTCCGAAATAATATGATTACTTATATATCATAATAGTACCCATGATGTCTGAGTACTCGAATAAAACGTTTTGTAAAACCTGTACAACACAACGACGGTAATCAAAACATCAATAAGTGTCTACACGGGGTATCGTGTAGATGACGTATTGATGTTCCAAAAAGGTATGACGCGTGAATAATACATCAATAATCGAATGAAAATCGTCAGTTACGTATTTTTGTATTTTTTACTTTGATTTTTTTTTTTTTGATATGTTCAGCGGATCCATTGCAGAATTCGAGAAATCTTGTCGAGCTCTGCTAGTTTTTCATAACGCGTTTATTTATAGTATGTCTAGTTAACATATTATTATGTATACGTATATAATATGAGTATACACCAGATTAAAACAAAACACAGGCACCAGGTGTATACCTACGGGTTTCCTTTTTTTGTTATTGTTATTGTTGTTGTTATTTTTGTACTTTTATAGATTAAAAAACAAGTAAGAAAAGTAAGTGTCAAATCGATCAAGTTGCAAAAAAAAAAAAAAATCAACGGGGTTACCTATGGAAATTACGTTATTATTCAAAGTACAAATACGTAGAATTTTACTTTTAAGTCAGTCTATAGTCTGCATGTATTTTACCTAAAAATTTAACAATATATTCTTGTAAATTTCAATTTTTAAATTTTTCTTACTAATATAAATATGTATGAAAGTATATCACATTCAATATATTATTTATTAATACTGAGAAATAAATGCATAATTAATTTGCAAAAAATATATTTTGTACATTTTACGAACAATTAACTGTCTCGAAAAAGAATAATAAAATATGGATGAAAATCATAAATAAATTTGTGATTTAAATGGGTAGATACTATATTTAACAGTCCATAAAATTAGTTCATATTTAATGTAAACTACACTCAATGTATTTTTTTTTCTTAGTCATAATTGGTGTTTGAATATCAAATATTTGAATTTCAAGCAATAAATATAATATTAAACTAAATTATGTATACATCATAAACGAGTAAAAGTAGGTAGGTAAACATTATACAATATTTAAGAGCTGTTTATTTTTCATCAATTTATTGACCATTTTTTCAGCTTTAAACGGAGTTTGATAACATCCATTTACACTACTAATGGGTCACAATGTAGAAATAAAAAGAACGGAACGATATCAAACGTTAATGATTTTAATAATAATATTCAGTGGACATATTATTAATTTGACGTACGGCGAGCGTAATAATAACACATAATTATTATAAAATATAATATCGTCATAACGTTTAGACGGGGCGTCAATATCATATTGCCATATACCTATTTAAAATTTATATTGTAATTACAAGTTACAACAGTATGTTATAGATACAAGTAATAATTATTCGTAAACTAATATTGGGTTTAATACCGTATAAATTCGTAATAAGTAATGGCGGAAAATACATTTTGCACGACATAGACATCGTAGAAACGTGTTATATTAATATTATTATTATTAATATTGTGAATCGTTAGAAGTGTTTCATCGTCGTCCGTAGCCGATGATATCATTACAACGCATTAAGAAATCGTAATAAAAAGTCGTTGCACGAAAGCGATCACGCGTGTTCTGTTGACGTAAATTAAATTCACGTAATCACGTATACGTATAATAATACATCATTATAGTAATATTATAAAATATAATAATATGATAAAGGAATTTTCACAATGATGGCTTGACTACCCAAGATAAAAACGAGTACCATCTTGATCTGTGGTTAAATTATACTTGTATATTACAACTGGTTTACAAGTGATCATAACCATAGAAAGATCTAAAACTAGGTCTGGGACAGAAGGAAAATTCATTTAATTGTATATGTATATTTTTTTAATGTATTAAATTACTATTATAATTTATTGAGTTATTAAATAAAATAACTTTTACTTAAAAGAGAAAAAAATGTGAAATTATATATGTGTGCGTGGTGCTAGTACTGGTAAGGGGATTTACCATTACCATCCCCCCGAACTTGTCTCTTGATATTATACAAACTGCAATATTCATCTATTATTATAGTATAATTGATGTTCGGAAGATAACTTTTGAAAAAACAGTCGGAAACGGTTGGACGACGAGCAAGGTGAAGGATGTATTATATATTATATATATACACTAATAAGTGAGTCACGGTCTGTTGGTGAAACAGTACTGATAGTGGAGTAGAATAAAAACGTGGGAAAAGGTGTGCGTGGTAAAAAAAAGAAATGGGGTGCGGAGGAGATCGAAAAAAGGCTTTTGGGAATTAAGAAGCTCCAACGGTCTTTTGAAACATTAAAGTTTTAATGGACTCACTTGCCGCGATCACCGTTTGTATACATATACAGGGTGTTTCAAAGAATCACCGCCTTTTTCATCTTCGTTAATGTAGTTTTAAAAAATCTGATTTTTGAAATGTTTAATATAACAGGCCTAAAATAATGAGTTTGGAAAATATTGCAGGAACTATTATTCATACTGATTAGAATATTTTAGTAATTTAATGAAACCCTCAATATAAATAATCTTTTAAAGATTCCTCACGTAATGAATACTAGATATAAATTTATGTGTATTTTAAAATTTTGTAAAACAATTTATAAGGATTATTATTTAAATAGTATCAACATGTTTATAACCAAAAATGATTGGTATGTGAGTACCGCTGTGCTGTACATTAGAGGTATCGAGTGGGTCACTATACAAGGACCCGGTCACTATTATAGACATGTTAAATTCAATGGTTTATCAGCCTATATCACCGAGTGATATTTTTTTTTAAATGTCTAACTATATTAAAGCCATTTATTATACTTTAGTATTATAGTAGGTTGATATAATTTTGGTTGAATATATTGAATTTTTTATAACATTTGTCATTAATTATTATAATAATACATATTTATACCATATTGTATCAACTTATATAACACAACATTTAATAACATCTTTCTGTAAATATCATATAGCAGTTAAAATAGAGTTATAGTAGATATCTAAAAATAAATAATATTTTAAAATAAATCAAAAATGTTCTTTGTATAGTAAAAGAAATAAAAGTTTAAGTTTTCACGAATAATATTTTTATATTATGAAAAAATATCGTTATTTATTATTTAAATAAGTAATTTTGTTCTAATTGGAACTTAATATAATGTCTATAAAAAATAATTTTCTTTAGACATATTTCAGATTTTTATGATTCATGTATGAACTATTTATGAAGAAACTTAAATACTATTTTCAAAACTAAGATACGAAAAAAAAAAAGATGTATACGTTTTTATCTACAAAATAGTTTGTATTTTTTTGTAATGAAAAATGTCGTTAAGATTTTAACTTTAAATGCATATTATACAAAAAATGTGTGTCTATATATATTTTTAATTTTTTTTTAAAGATATAAAAATGACTTTTGTAGAATTTTTAATTTAATTTTTAAGCATTCATATCCTGAAAATAATATTTAATTAAAATTTAAAATTTATAAAAAAAATAAAACTAAAAAAAAAAATTGAAAATTACTTATGTCTAAAATTAGAGTAAAGATTGTAAAAATATTTTCATAATTTTGTTGTAAATAAAAAGCCTTATAATAAACATTTGGTGAAAATATTAAGTATCTACGAGGCAGTATTTCGAATAAAAAACAAAATCAATTTTGTTAAAGATTGGATTTGCGTAAAAATTCCGTTTTTCCTTAATATTTTGTTTGTTTTTCTTAGTTATAAAATTAAATATTGGGAATATTCGAATCTTACTTCTTTAAAGTATAAAATAAAAACATTTTTTTTTGTAAATACAATTTTTGTAAATTAAAGTATTATCTTATCGACAATTACTCATCCACAAAAAAATAAAAAAATACACCATGATACATTTATCATTCTGTTCAGAATTTAAAATTACTCGTTTAAATATTGAATTTGATTAATCATAATTGTTTAGAAAGTTAGATATTAAATAGTTTAAAATAGAAAAAGGACGTTTTCTATCGAAAAACAAAAGTTTGTGTCGCTATAAGACACCCCTTAAGTATTTAAAAAAATTTCAAGAATTTGAATAAATTCATTATTAAATAAACAAATTATACCGAGTATGCTTGGTATATTTTATATTCATATAATAATATATTTATACAATATACATATTTATATAATATATTATATAAATATAAATACTTGTTGGAACTCGTATGTGTTTCATAATTTATTGGTATCATATGGAGTTATTGCCCGATTTATTAAATTTTAAATATCTCAAAATAATCAAAATGTTCTCCAAAATCATTGTGTCGGCAGAGGTGAAGGAACGCTCATGTGATGTGTTGAGTATTATTTACATATTATTATCTTTACTTATTGAATATTTCATATAATATGTTATATACATTTGTTAAAGGCAAACACACTATTTTGATTTGTTCAGACATTCAGATGGTATGTGTAATATCGTTAAAAGCTTTATTGTATAAATGTCGACTGTCGTGAGTCGACGATCGAACGACTTTCGGGTTGCGGTCTGTAGGGCCAATATCCGACACTCGTTATGGCCAAACCACCGTGTTTCGGCAAGCTCCAACTGCAAGAAAATCAGCCACTATTTCTATGTATATGTACATATTACAAAGTGTATATTATCTCCAGTGGATATTGGCTCGTGGAAAGACGAGATTTAAATTTAGTCGTTAAGCAATGACGATTACTCGACGGAATAGATAATTTCATTTGTTTGAACTAATAAAACGTTATTATAATTATTTGATTTATATTATTATTGTAACAGTATCAATACGTGTGTCAAATTGTTAGTTTTACAGTGTTTACTTAGTTAGATATATGATTATAATATACTAAATTGATTTTCGTTTTCGAGGACAGTATTTTCAATTGACTCAGTGTTTTATCATGGTTATAAATGGTACCTAATCAATATTTTTAACTCCATAACATCCGTAAACTAGTCAATTCACAACTATGAATTTTAAATTTAATGATTTTATTTAAAAAAATATTATTTTTATCCTGTTATATTAATATAATAATATACCAGTATATATAATTATTATATATGTACCTATACCTATTTTATATTATATTAATGTTCTTTTTACTTTTAGTTAATAATTATTAGAAATTTGCGTATTAGGTATGTAATATATTATAATTATACATTTAAACTACTTATATTTATATTACACATAACAAAAATCTTTTATATACTACTGTAGCATACAATTGGTACTATGGTAAAAGTGTAAAACAAGGATATCGTATATATATTCGCATATCAACCAAATTCATTGAAATAATTGATTTTAGGGACTACGAATATGGTCTAATTTATTTCTGACAGTGTAAAAAGTAAAAATAGTTATATTTTCGATGTTTTATCTATGATATATACACATATAGGTAAATAATGCATCGTTTAAAACGGAATACTTTAAGGTAATTTTAACACGTGTTTTGTTTTTACAAATGTTTGCAATTCTTTGATTATAATTTAATCTGTTAAATAATTTGGAGTGTGCGCGATCATTTATATTTTTAACAGTTACTGCACAAAATATTCAGGTCGCCTGGTAAGACACAGTGTATAAACTGAATTTAGAGTAGACAGGCGGTTTCGAAATGGAGGAAAATATATGGACGATAAATTACACTCGACGTAGACTTCAGCGGAAACATTATAGACTAATGTCTAACGGTTACGATTGGATTGAATGCGGCAAAAATCCGGCTTTAAAAGCATATACACGCTCGTTCCTTTTCCGAAAACAATTATGGAAATAAAACAAATGTATATATATATATTCAAAAACATCCCCCACCCGAGCAATAAAACCGTCTTTGGATATAATACTCATTTGCAGGAGAGTAGACGGCCGACGTGATATATTATGATATAAACAAACAAATATATATAATATATATTGTTATATATTATACCTATATACATGGAAAAAGTTTTAATTGTTTTGAAATTTTTCATTGGGGTGGAGTATTTAAGTATTAAAATCACAATATTATTTCATACTTCCGTTTCCTTAACAATTAATGTACAGTGCGTGACTACATAAAAGTGTTTTCTTGAACTTTGGCATTGCATTATCCTAACAACCGATAAATTGAGCTTTGCACTAGACATCATAACATATGTTTTCGAATGTTTTTTTGCTGCGACAAAAAATACTACTAATCAGAGTGATCTGGATTGATAAACATAATTATATAATAAGATATTTTGTATGGTCAAGTTCTGTCGTCTAACTAATAACTATAATAGGTATATACCATTTTCGGGTGATGAATGACGATTCTCGTTAATTGCAAGTAGGATCATTGAATGTAAAAAATTGTATAAACCTCACGCAAAACAATAAAATCGAACTCCCGATTATGACTCGTATAGGTTATTCTATAGCTGTAATATATTACGACGAGTTTATAAATGACGAGTGCACATCTGAAACGCGCATACACGATGATATTATATTAAACAGCTTACTATTTGAAAATTTCGTCGGAATTCAAATGGAAACGTGTGTTGATGCATGGATATTGGATAATATCATTTGGATACTTATTATTCTGCTTTGAAAATATTAAATGTTCCGAATTATACGCGTCTCCTGATCCGTCTGTATAGTGCAGTATATATTATTATTATTATTGTGTAAGGTAAGTATATGCTTACCACGTTTTTTTCTCGCAGGAGCGTAACAGTGGTTGACAACAAAAGTCCTTACGTATAAGTATAACGATATAATTTTATATCATAAAAAAAAAATAAGAATTTTTTTATCGTACCTGTACGTAAAAGATAAACACATTATGTGCGTCGTAAACTTGACGATGTAGATATTATTTAAAACAACTAGAGACGAAAAAATAAAATACCGGAACGTCATACTCGTTTATATTGTACTCGATATCCCTCGATCGTCCCGCCACTGACTTATCTGCATGTTACTTACGTAAGCTGTTTTCGCAGTTCGCGAGACATGCTTGAAATACTATTCTATTTCCATATTCTTGTTCATGAATTGAAATATGGTTGTATTATTATATTATACTATATTATTGCAACACGAGCGGATCGAAGAAATGATGAGAAAAACTTCCCATGATATTATTATCATCTACTTTGCGCACACGAAATTTCGTCGAATCCGATGTATCACGATTTGCGAACTTATTATTTTGTCAATTGATACAGTCGCATCCCGTTCTCCGCGACGAACCGTTGTCCCTCTTCGCTATAGGTACATAATGATTTCAAAACTTCGAATTTTACCGACGCAAACATCGCCGACCCTTTACTGAATAAAATATTATAATACTATACTTATGCACACGTCGTGCCCGTACTATTTACACATAGTGCTATTAATGTTGTATCAAAGAGCGCCGTTTGATCCGTCATACTTGTTGTTATTCGATACAATATGAAAATGAATTGTTTAAAGGCCAATAAAAGGTGCGCCCGTTCCACCGAACAATATTAAACGTTTATGTTAAACCCGTTTAAGCGACGTTATAGTGTATATTATTTATGGTGTTCTACGCAGCTGGTTTGTATTATATCATGTATTTTTTTTTGTGATTTAACTTACAATATTCCATTATCAAATATCAATATCAAAATATTTTATACCTTTAAACGTTCATATCATTAATCATTAATTTCTCTATTCAACTTATTTTTTTGCATGTTTTTTTTTTTGTGGAACTTTATCATAATAAATCAAATGCCTAAATAAAGATGTTTATTTTTAAAGCTTTTATTTCATTATATTATAAGGTGCCATTAACTTATTGTTTTTTCATCATGCAAACATAATCTATTAGTTTAGAAATATATTTGGTATAATTAAGTCAATAGGTAATTTTAAGTGTTCAAAGAAATATGAAAGGAAATCTAAGTGAAATAATTTTATGAAAATTATAAAATTACACATCATTTTTACGTTTATGTATATTTGATATTTTTTTCATTTATTTACTTGAAAATTGTATACAATATTATATTTTAAGTAGGTAATATTATTGTGTTTTTATAATAACTATTAATTATTGAAGTATTTTATTGTTTCTTTTTATAAGTAAATATTTATAAGAATATAATTATATGGTTATACAATTTTAAAAATATAGCAGTATTATCAGTAATAAAATTCGCTTGATTTTTACGTTTTTACGTTCAATATTTATGATAGATTTGTTTATGCTATAAATATTATAATATTATAGTCTATAATAAATGTTATACAAAGCAATACTACTGCTGTCGTCCTCTTTAATGTTAGATAACATAGCTATATAAAATATAATATACAATTAATGAATCTAATACTGACAATCAAATGGCGTGACTTCTTCGCGAGTACTCGACATAAAGGGCTTAAGTGATTACGTATTTAATATTAAACCTACCTCTGTCCATGGTTTGTCGTAGAGATACTTTTATTAAAAAAGTATCTACAGAAAATATAGTATGAAAAATTAATTTCGTCCTCAATTATGTCGCAAATATGTTGATACGATATGGTATACGATAATATTTGAAATCAAAATATTAATTTTTAGATTAACAAGATCGGGTTTATTACTAAATTTAAATCGCGCATATCAATAATTAATGCAAATTTAGTATTTTTGTAGAGAGAGTATATATTGGTTCTGTCAGTTTTCATATTGATTTCAACGGTAATTGTTTATACTAACTATGTCTAATTTAACGAGCCATAAATTAAATACATTATTATTTAATTTTACAGTTAATAAAATGTGGTAAAATTAGCCTATCTAATCTAAATCATTATTTTGAATTATTGACATTGTTGTCTTATTCAAAATATAAATAAATAATTATAATAGTTATACATTTTTAATTTCATCTTTATTATAGGTAATGAGTTATTTGTTGAAATGTAAGAAATATATAGATTAAATCAAAATGATAAACAATATAGAAATATTATACAATTGTAAAAAAGAACAATCGAAACACATTCAAATCAAATCAAATATTATGCGATAATATAAAAATCATAAAATAAGAAATGAAAATTGTTATTTGATTTCACACTATTAATTTGATTAATTTAATATAAAATTATATGGGACATTTAAAATTTGAAATAACTATGCAACTGTAAGATAATGTAATAACTGTTTTATTTTTGGCATTCAAATGTGAATTTTGAATTGTTAAATTTTTAGATATTTTATAGATAGCTGATGTTTATACCATTAAGTATAATAAAACAAGAAAGCGATAAAATAAATAAAATTTAATTGTATCAGAGTTCATACCCTGTTGATATTTTATTAAATATAACGGTCTACTATATGGCGTGTGTTTAAATCCATTTTGTTATAATTAAAAAAAAGTTATGTAATTAATTATAATAGATTCCTTAAAGTACTACCAAAATCATAAATAAATATTAGGCTTGTTTGAATTAATTTAATGTTACAATTAATTTATTATGAATACCCGTATAAATTACACTTAAATAATAATATTAAATTATATATCTAAATGTATATTATAAATATTTTCTAACGATATACAAATGCAAGTGTCTGAATTATAATATTATCTCCGTTTAAAGTTAATTTTTACGTTTTCAAATGTTCATACTCATTTTATCATGAAGTATATTCCATTATACTCATACTCACCAGTCACCATATTTGTATTCAAGGATTGAATGTAATTAATTTTAATTGAATAATAGCTATTGTTTATTTTTTGTTTTTCTTAACAGCAAATGTTACAAAATAAGTGATAATAAAGCGAGTATAAAAATAATTACAATGAATTATTATACCTTTTTCTCTTATATACACATAATTTATTTACTGCATACATTGATATTAATATAATATATTATTATATTTAAACATTTTAAATCTTTAACTGTTATAACTGTTGTATTTTATTATAATAATATAGCTTAATATTTAAAATATTCGCTCATACTGATGCATGTTTTTAAAATGTGAATCGTTCAATTTTAAATTTAAACTTAATCCAAGATTTTAGAAAATAATTGTTTTCACTTTTCTCCAACTTAGACTCATATCAAATTAAAATCTTTTTTTACATTAAGACAAATTTAATAATATTTATTATTATAGAATATATATTATATATAAATAATGAATGAGTTTTATGAAAATCAATTAAAGTATTCTATTCTAAGTAGTTATCTAGTAAGCAACCTTTTTAGTTGTATTTTATTATAATTCTAAAAATGTATTGTATTAATTTGCCATTATATAAATTATTATTTTATTTACACAATGCAATTTAAAAAATGTTTAGACTCATTTTAAGCGATTTATACCATCTGTGATCTTTTTAAATCTGATTCGAGATGTTTTAGTAGGGATATTTAATAGAAAATTAAATTTAGGATGTACAGAAAGAATTTTTCAAGTTGATGAATCTTTATTAAAGTATTATACCGATTTAATTTCATTTTTTGATGTATAATATAGAAGTAAGCTGTATAAGTTTAAATAAATATGCTATTTTTCAATCATTGTTTTATGCAATACATAGAAAGTTTAGTGAATGTATTTATTTATATTTAAGTTGAATTATTATTAATATTATTTTATAATTTAATGACTAAATTTAAATATAATAAATCTATATTTTTTATTTATGTTATAACAAACTATAGGGTTATTGTTAATAAAATATGTTTTAGACATTTTTAATTAATATTTTATAATAGTATCATATTTTTAGTAAATGCATATAATAAATGATCGTTCGAGCAAATGTATATATTTTTTTTTTTAGCAGAAGAACTAAAAAAAACAAATACAATCTAGAAAAAAAAAACCAGTAGTTCTATGACTAGGAGACGAGACGTAGAAGATTAATATTCAATTTAATTTGGTTAGATTTTTTATAAAATGTACATTTTTAAATGTTATTACTTATTAATACGTACGTTTTTAACCATTATAGGAAATTAATAATTCATTGGTGTTTGTGATTAGAGTATAAACTAATGAGTTGATTGAGGGGTTTCAATTCATCAATAAAAGAACGAGTTTTTTAGAGAAAGTGATTACATCAATAGAAAATGTAGTGTTGGTGTAATTAGCGTTTGTATCGTTTGCTTGTACATGATTTTGAGGGGGAGGATTTTATGAAGTATTGTATATATTTATGGGAATATCAATAGTATTTTGGTGATCATAGTCTTTAAAATCTTTAAACATTTTAGATTCTGAACGAAGTGATGAATGTATTGCTTTTACTATGATGTGTGTTTTTTTTTTTTTTTTTTGTGTCTGACGACAACATTTGGAGCAGTAGTAATGCTCCGATTTTTGACTTCAGCCCCTCTTTGAATAAGGAATTGAATCTAGTTGGTACTTTAGGGGGGTCAAAATTAAAATTTTCTAATAGTTTTCAAAAAAATCGAGAAAAACAAAAAAAAAATGACAGAAAAATGGAAATTTTACGGAAAAACCACTTTTCGACAAAATCGATTTTTTGATTTTGCTGTAACTCAAAAACGAATTATTGTAAATACTTGAAATGTTCACCAAATGTTTATATTATGGTTATCTCTTTACAGTTAAATTTTCAAAATATTTTGACCATTTTTAAGCTACTAATAGACAATTGAAATTTTCGACTTTTCTAAGTTTTTTTTTCTTCAAATGCCGATAAAAATTTTTTGGGTGGCCAGAAAATCTTGAAAATTTAATACAAGGTTTCTTATAAGTTGTTCTTAAAGTGATAAAAAAAAATCCGAAATCGTTAGTCACAATTTTTTTTTATAAGTGTTTAAAGTTCGAATTTATACGAAATATGTCAAAATTTAAATTAAATTTCATACGCTCATAATGCGAATGTTGGCCATAGTAACCATAGTAACATAATATAAAAACTATACTATTTGTTTCAAAATAGAATATTTGACAATATTTAAATATAATATATCCTAAACTGACAAATCATCTTCGTTCAGAATCGTTTTTCGTATACAATGATACCTATCATTGCATTCAAATTTAACCTACCATAGTCTGAGGTCCACCCCACCCCCTAATATACAGCAGAGCGATACCTACTTACCCGCTTTTTTTTTTTTTTTTTTGGATGATTTTAACATTATATTAGTTTACATGATGGCTATATCCACAAATTCTTGCTAACTTTTACATTTATAGAAAGAAATAGATGGATGATTTTCTCCTCAACATTAGTTATTTTCTAGGAGATAAATTACTAAAGGAGTTAGTCTAAGGGATTAAGGAACTTAGTTATATATTTTTTTTATTTGTTATAATGGAGTTGAGCTGTGAAGATTTCTCATTAGTACGCTAAACGATTTTTCATGTCGTAGTTGGTATATATGGAAGTCTGATTTATTAATTTAAATTGTGCAGAATTCTTCACTTTTAGTAATTTATTTGATACTCGAACTAGAAATATTGAAGTTAGTGATCCAATGGACACAAATTAGAAGCAAAGGTTTATTTTTTGCCACAGATGCTGGTTGTTTGGTAATATATTTTAGATTCTGAACGGAGTGATGAATGTATTGATTTTACAATGATGTGTGATTTTTTTTTTTTTTTTTTTATTATTTTTTTTTTTTTTTTTGTGTCTGACGACAACATTTGGAGCAGTAAAAATGCTTCGATTTTGGACTTCAGCCCCTCTTTGAAAAGGAAATCGGATCTAGTTGGTACTTTGGGGGGTCAAAAGTTAAAATTTTTCAATATTTTTTAAATGAGTCGGGAAAAACATAAAAAAAATGACGGAAAAACGGGATTTTTTACGCACAACCAGTTTTCGACAAAATCGAATTTTTTATTTTGCTATAACTCAAAAACTAATAGATGAAAATACTTGAAACTTTCACCAAATGTTTATATTAGCGTTCTCCATACATAGGTAAATTTTCAAAGAATTTTGACTTTTTTCGAGCTATTTATAGATAATTGAAATTTTTAATTTTTTTTAGTATTTTTTTTTTAAATAACGATAAAAATTTTTTGGCCGGCCAGAAAATTTTGAAAATTTAATACAAGGTTTCTTATAAGTTGTTCTTAAAGTGATAAAAAAAAATCCGAAATCGTTAGTCACAATTTTTTTTTATAAGTGCTTAAAGTTCGAATTTATACGAAATATGTCAAAATTGCGAAAATTGGCAAGTAATTTTGTGGTTGAAAATTCGTAAAATTTTTTTCTTTTATAACTAAGTTTTGAAAATTTGATACAAGGTTCTCCATACATTTTTCTTCAATTATCTGTAAAAAAAACTCTACCAGACTAAGACAAAAAATTTTTATGAGTGTTTGAAATTTAAATTTTTACAAAACCGCGTTAAATAACGGTTTAGCCTCAAACGATTTTTGATATTTGTTGTTATTCAAACAGTATAAGTCGTAAATACTTGAAAATTTTACCAGTTATTTAGATTGCCATTTTCTTTACGTGATTTGATTTTCAAAACATTTTGACTTTTTTTGAGCTATTTATAGACAATTGAAATTTTCAAATTTTTTTTATTTTTTTTTTATAAATGTTGATAAAAAAAATTTAGGTGGGACAAATTACTTGAAAATTTAATTGAAGGGTCCACATAACTTGTTCTAACTCTCATTCAAAAATTATAAAAATACATAGGCACAATTTTTTTTTATTAGCATTTGAAGTTCAAATATTGACAAAAATTCGTCAAAATCATGAATATTTTTCACTATTTGGTAGTTAAAAATTTATAAATATTTTTCTATCAAAAGCTAAGAATTGAAAATTTAATACTATGCTGTCCATAAGTTAAGCTTAGAATAATTATAAAAAAGTTTGAGGATTGTTCAATTTAAAAAATTTTACGAGTGTTTAAAGTTTTAATTTTAATTTGAAATTAAAAATACACGTGAAAAATAATTTTTTACTAATAAATAATTTTCGATTTTTGTTATTTTTAAAAAATTACTAAACGTAAGATCTTGAAACTTTTACTTAAATGTTTGAATTAGTTTCAAAGTAGAATATATTACAATATTTAAGTATTATATATCCTAGACTGACAAATCATCTCCGTTCAGAATCGTTTTTCGTATACAATGATACCTATCATTGCATTCAAATTTAACCTTCCCTAGTCCGAGGTCCATCCCACCCCCTAATGTACAGCAGAGCGATACTCACTTACCCGCTTTTTTATAAACAATTTTAAAAAATAATACAAAACGTGAGTTGATTATTTTTATCCTAAGTAGTACTAGCTGTTTGAGAAATGGAAGTAGTTTATAATCATTAATAGTGAATACAAATTTGTTGTTTGTGTCGAGATCATTGGATAATTAATAAGTTTATTTGGATCATGAATTAGGTATTATCAGTAGTAGAAACATTTTAAACTGTTGAGGTTTTCATGGTGGATGACTTTATGTGGGAAGTTTATTGCAAGCGATAAAGATAATTAGCAAGTTCGAGATGCGGGTCCGTGCAGTGAAATAGTTGACTGCTTATTAATTCAGTTACAAAAATGGAAATGGCGTAGCACAAGATCCCTGAAAAGATAAGTTGAATGACTTACTGTACAACTGGTACTTTTTGATACAATGACGTTTTTTGAATGGAAATGGCACACATTTTAAGATAACGGTTTATCATTGTTTCATATAATAAAATATGTCAGTTTGTTTTAATTAGGTATACATTTAGATATACAATTTAATTTTTATTTATTTATTCAAGATTTATTTGTTGTTTGAATGTTGTTATATTTAACTAAATTGTGTAATTTAAGAAATTTTACAGATTTAATATGATCAGGAATAATTGATATAAACGTGCAGTAAATCGAAAATTTTCCAGGAAAAAGTCCAAAATATTTGACAGCTTTCATCAACTTGCCATTCCTCAAAATTAGTCGAATTATGAAAATATCAACTGCATTGTTAATTTTGATGCAAAGTTTCTGAAATGTTTGGCCCACAGTTTTCTTCTTTGTACAATTTAAATCTTTTCTTTTGTTTCGATATTTTACACGTGTTTGGCACTCTCCGCGTGATAAGATAATGTACAAGTGCGTGTACAATTTAATTAAAGATTAATGCCTGAATTAAACTTGCAGCTTTATCCAAGGTAAAAGTTTTCATTTTAGAAGTTTACGTTGCACAATCAACTTAATCTAATATCTAGTTAAGACCAATACTGCCAACAATTTCCTCATTTTCGCGTTTTCTTATTGTGAATGCAATGTATAGTGCTGATTCAAGGTAGGTACCATAAAGAAGCATGAAATTATGCATAGATTATTCGGCAGGCGGCAACAAGGTGTCAAGATCGAAAATGGCTAAAACACCTCTGACCCATTGGACCCCGGTCTCGTTGTATTTTATGTCAGACGTTTTCCGAAACATTAACTTATATAAAGCAAACACAACAAGTAGTACTCGTATTCACATCCATAAAATTAATGTTTGATACTTTGGTGTAACATAATACAGTTATTCACGTTTTTATTTTCTAATTATTATTATTATTATATTGAAAATACTTAGCTGGAGCTACGATCATGGTGCTGGATATATCATTAATAATACTTAATAATATTATATTTTATAAATAGTATAAAATATACAAGTATTGTTGCCCAAAAGGTTTCCCACCTACCCACAACCACATTATACGTCGTTTGAATCTCATTTTTATTGTGTCCTTATTGCGATATTAACGTATATGAAGCCACTACAGGTCAAGTTACAAAATGTATTTATATTAATATTCATTTATTGCGTTAGTAATTTATTATAATTTATATACAATATACATATTTTGTACTACTTTGTATATATTTGTTACTATTTACTATATATACTTTTACTGTTTTACTATATTCATTATCGATAAAAAAAATGTCATATCCTTGAACGTACATTTCACTAATCGTCAATCTAAAATTGTATTATAATAAATCAAATAAAATATAAATGCTGGTTTTTATGGTTATTTAATTGCAAAATGATGGCTTAAGTGATTACTAAATTGTATAACTACCTCCACTCGTGGCCTTAAGTATCATAAAGGTAATTTTTTCTAAAGTTTTGTAATTATAAAAAGTATGTCCGAGAAATATATGGAAAATTCGTTTTGTCCTTAATTACGTCGTGTAATCGCATCCTGTATATTAATGGTTGATCCTTCTTACTCACATAACATTTAAGACCAAAAATTTAATTTTTAGATTAACAAAAACGTCGGTTCACATGTCGAATTTAGGTTGTATATTCGATGTACAGTAATAATTAATGCAAATTTAGTACTTTGTTAGGAAATATTATATAAATTATACCAATTCTATATGATTGTCCCTACTAGTTTCCTACTGTATATAATTATTAAAAACGTTCATCATAATTTAATATTATGTATTTCGTTATAAATTTATTGTTTAAAATAATAATTTCGATAAATATTATTTATGTCTAAAACGTATAGATGTTTTCTTCTATTATTATAAATTTGAGACTGTGCGCAATCAATGAAAAGATCTTTCTAACAGAAACTGGCTAAATTGATAACCAACAAAGTCTATATTATATTAGGAATAGCTGGTGGAAAAATATCTTTTTGATGTAGAAAGTATTAGATTCTAGACGTCGCGTGATGTTAAGCATTAATATATATATCATTAGAATCCGATTAATCAATTAGAATTACATTTACAATTTTAGTATTTATAGTAAAATTAAATTATCAAAATATCTGTTAAGTTTAAAATAATATTACATAAACCAAATATTTTAAAATGGGTTCATTATATCTACTTAAGTTTTATTTTGTATAAATTAAATAAAAAATATGTACAAATTTCAAATAACCATCATATGTTTATTACGAAAAATATGGTTACAAAACTCAATGTGTTGGTATATATCAACCGTAACTTTTGAATTGGTAAATTATCATTAGATCTCTAATGAATAAACCATAGAAAAAAAAAAGACACTGAAAAAGGGGCAACAACTTGTTTGCGCACAATTTATAATTTTTACCCGAAAAATCAGAACTCGTTTGCGCACACGGTTATATTAAATGTACAACTGGTAGGTACATGAAAATAATTATATTTTATCTCGATGACAGATGGGCACTGATAATCATCGATAAAGAGCACGGAAATACTATTAAATTCCTTACAAACAGTACGTCTTGAGAACTTATAGTGTGCGTACATAGAATTTGTGACTCTGACCTATATTTACTGAATATGGATTTAGAAATAAGTGATGTTTTTGAATCGCTTAGTCAATAGAATCAGTTAAAAGCACATTAAACTTATAGACAAAATATGCATCTGACGAAATTGACCAAATTAAATACATACAAATAATGGGAAACTGATGTCTGATATTATTATTATGGAAAATAATAGACACGTATGTATTATCCTACACGTATATTTACCAATCATATTATATAAACATTAAAATTAACATGCATGTATTTTTATTTTAAACAAGTATTGAATATTATTTATTATAACAATTATTAATAAGTAACTGTTAACATGCATTTTTTACCACACCTATGTCCTATGAATACATTCATAGACAGTCTTAAGTATCTTAAGGGGGACGGAAAATGTATATGTAATAATTTGCTTATCAATATTCAATTAACAAATTATTAAAATCTAAAAGGTAACAAACTACGTGTATGGTTACGGCTCAACTGTTCCCAAACGAGTGGCAGTTTTGTACCCAAACAAGTTGTCTTTTTGGTATTTGTGCGCAAACCAGTACCGCCCGAAAAAGGTACACTGCAAGCTAAAATGCGGCGGTAAACCATCTCTGGCAGGTCAAGATAAAATCTAATTATATAGTCAATATCTCTGAATTTTGATTGTTCATTAAATGTAGCTGTCAATTGCCATGAGTATACGAATTACATTTTGTTATAAAAAAAAAATCTACTAAATGTCGATATGATACAGCCAGAATTATGTTTTTTAGAAACCATACGAAACAAATAATGTTATGTATTTAATTATAAATTAAGCACTAATAAATACCAAAATAATGTCATAAATTCATAACTTATAACTATTATTCTTTAATTATTTTAAAATAAAAAAGGTTAGACTTGTCTGTTAAATTTGTTTAATGTTAACTAAAATGGTAACAATAATATTTGATTTATTATAATATATTATACTTCTTATCTTTTTAACACCTCCAATATATATTATTATTCATGATTTAAATTATTTTTTTTATCCAATCCATAATATAATATGGTAATTATTATTTAAAATAATCCATAGACTTAAATTTTAATTTCTTTAAAATTATTTCTGTTTATGTATTTATTAAAAAATGTACTATTTTATTTGTGTGTAATTTTATGTTTAAGTTTTCAGTTTTGTTTTAAAATTCTTAAAAATGAATAACATAATAATAACATTTAGTTTTTTTTTTGAACAAAAAAAGGTACAGAAAACCTAATGCTACATTTTTTAGTCGTCCGATGTAACAAGTTGAGCACCTAGGACTGATGGGTACTATATTATAATTATCTCTTCTTATTAATGTATAAATGTATATAAATTAATAGTCAGCGTAGTCAGCGACTAGTGACAACTGTAAAAAATCAATATAATATTGTATAATATACTGTTTAGGAATGTTGAAATAATTATTTTTAGAATTTCTGATGCTTTCACAAAATTTGTAATGTTATACGTTTGGTTCTTCTAAATAAATCTAGAGGATTTGAATTATTTTCATTCCCAGTGGCCAATTTGTTTTCGTTAGCCTTAAAAACGTCCGTTATACTTGTGATAGCAGTTTTCATTAAAATATATGCAGTTTACAGTACCTACGTATTTTTGATCAATTATACATAGTGCAGGGAATACACCATAGTATTTTTAAATAAATAAAATCGTCTAAGGATAAAATCGTTAGTGTTTTAATTATGATTTCATCGATGTTAATAATCGATCGAATCTTTAGAATTTTATCTTGATGAAATCTAATTTAACTGTTCTAGAAAAATGCAACTTTTCATAGCACAAGTATAATGGTAAATGCTAATAAATTAATATTAAATCACTATTTTGAGTATTATTTCATACATTATATTGTTGGGTTTATAATATATAGCTATATAAATTTATATAATTAAGTTTAAATTGTATTAGTTAAACTTACAAATCACAACATTAGTGAATGAAGATTAATAATGTAGTAAATATAATCACTTCAATGTGACTTGTCTGGTAGTATGATTCCGTCATAAATCAATCTAGTAAATAATAAGTATTATAGTGTCTAATTAAACCAATGAAAATTATGTAAAAATTAAAAAAGAAGATTTTGTGTCGATTGTACGCGATATAATATTATACTATTACGGTATACGTTATATGTTACGGTTCAAATGGAAATATCAGTTATTATATACAATATGCACGGAACATTTGGGCAATGCTAAATATAAAATATTTATTTCCAATGTAGTTTAACATTAATAATTATGTAATTTTTAAAGTGTAATGTGGAAAGACGTGATATATATCAATAAATGAGAGTAATCAAATTAAATATTATGTGCACACCTAACAAAATACTAATTCATATTTTACACGAAACTCAATTATCAATCGGGTGAATTAAATATAAGAATATAGAAAGGGATACAACGATGTTATATTTTAACTTAAGTTGGACACAACTCAACCAAAGGAAAACTATAACATTATTATAGTAGCATTCAGTTCAACTTTTGTCAATGAACAGTTTGTTAGTTGTTAGTTTAATAATGACCCGAAATTAGTTGCCCTTCAGAGAAGTAGATGGGCTGTATCACAATCTAGGAGGCCACGGGAATGACCACTGCAATAGTGTCAACAAATAAGACACAAGGAGATACAATTGAATAGAATTTAGTTAGAAGCTAGAATTTCACGTAACTCCAAATGCAATAATGGAAACACACGTCAACATAAATTAGTACCTATCTACTTGTCTTATTATATTATATATAAATTATATTTGAATCTCAACTTTAATGTTTTATATAATTTCAATTGCAATACTAATCAAATGTCATAATCACATTAAATTTCAAAATAATTAAATTAAATTTACATAATATTATAAATATAGTAATTTTATTGTTATTAAGTTAAGTATTAAGTATAATTTCATACATTTTTTCACATGATACCGTCAGTACTAGTCATTGTATATTTGTGTACAATTCTCAACGTAGCTTGAAAAACTCGAGTATTGTATACAACTCTCGGTCAGGTGACCATTTCTTCACTTGGACCGGAACATATATATTTCGTGGTATTGACTCACACGGGATGATATGAGGGTACAACTTAATCGAAAATTTATCATCCCATTTCCCATAAGCTCTTTTTTTTTGTTTCACGAATACCATCAATGTAAAAACGCGAGTTTGATACTTTGATGTCAACAATATATTAATCGAATATCAAGCATCAATAAATAAAATTTAATAAAAGCTTACTGCCCTTTATATCATAGTTTATAAAGAAAAATGCCTTCTGTTTTCTTTATCGAATGGTATTTTAATATCTTCATTTTTAGCCAAAATAAGCGTAGGTACATATTGACATTTCTCAAGAATATCGAAATAGAGAAATATATTAAATACAATAAAAATAGTTATACATTTATTTATTATTATTATAAAGTTGTCTAATAATTTATTTTAATATTGGAGTTTATTATTTATGAATATATTTACATATAAAATAGACAATTCAAAATTCCAAATTTGTTCAATATTTGTTTCATCAGACAATTCATTTAACAAATCTTGTCGTTTAATTTAATTTGTTGATACACTTTAAAGTCTATCTTGATTCATAAAAGTTCATAGCCCATTCTTAAACTTCACAATTGTAGAGAATAACCTTTTGACTGCAACATTCATCAGAGCGCTGATCGGAATTTTTAATAAATAATCATAATGACAATTGTTTGTATAGATAAAGACAAAGCGCATCATCCATGATTAACTCCGAAATGTTTAAAGTGAAAGTGAGATTTATATTTTCCTAACAATTTTTACTACAAGAATTTCTAAATCAGTAATTTTCTTTTTTTAATAGTTAGAAAAAAAAAACTAAAACCAATTTTTTTGAAAATACTAAATAATCAGTTGAAAACTAAAACCATGTTTACAGTAAATTAGAGAGGAGATTAATTTATTTATAGAAAATGTATTAGTTTAAATTATAATATATATTTTATGAAGGGATTAATTTAAATATTTGAGGGGTAAAAAATTTACAAGACATCTTAAAATTATGCCCAACGGCTTATAAAAAACACTTAAAAATAAAGTTTTTCCAAAAGTAATTAAAAAAAATCCTAAATAAATATGCACAATTTATTAAGTCATGTTAAGTTAAAATAAGCTAGATTTAAGTTAGAAAGGTATTTTTTAAAAAAAAAGTAAAAGTTTAAATTTTTTTAAATCAATTTTTAACATAATATTATCACTATTTTCAAACTATACCATGACCAAATTGACATCGTTAGATCGCAAATCTAGTAAACGGTACATCCTTATATACATTAACGTCTATGTTAATACAAATAATACTATAATACGATAAAATAATTTTCATAACAATTATTTCAATATACCGTCTTCCTAATAAAAATAAATAAAATACCTATTGCAGTATAAATAAATTGTAAAATATCCATAGGTACAACAGATGCTTACACATGGAATTTGCTCAGAATCATATTTTGTCTGAGTTATGTCATAATTTATCATTGAATTCAAACGTCACTCATAAATTACAGTGACCTACTTAAAGATGATGTAGATTCAAAATCTACTGCAGTATAAGAGAGCAACTTCCACAGTTTTTATTATATTTTCATAGAAATAATAAATAAAATATGTATAATTTTTTTCCAACACCCAAATGGTACATATTGTTGTTTTTCTTTTGAAATTATTTGATTTTTTTTGTGTGTTACAGCGAATTTATGTTAAACTTGATAGTATTTAGTCGTACATATATCGTGCAAGTGATAATTTAAGATAATAATATAATAACGTATAGTATTTATTGAATAAAATCTGTCGACTATGATAAACTATTAATTTTATTTTGAATATTTAAATGAATATAATTCCTATTGTGATATAATTTATTGACTATAAATAAAAAGGGACCTGTGGAACAATACATAAAAAGTCTATACACACGCATGCATAATATATATTATATTTATATTTATTTTTCGTGAAGTCGAGTTAGGTCAGTGATTTAAATGAATAAACGGTATATTGTCACAAAACCCGTTGGTGAAAAAAAAAAACAACATTTAAATCCCTCGGGGTTCACCAACACATGCTATCAGCTTTTGTTACTTTTCTTTTTTCTGCACGTGCATTTGTTTGTACTGCTGCTTTTTTCCCGTCCGAAATAACCTTTGGTGGAAAAAAAACCCTTTTTCCTACACCGTCACACTGACTCGGTGTTTTATTATGCCGGGTGTTTCTTTTGATAAATATTTTTAAATATTATATAATATCGTGCAACTACAGTGGCGTTGAGCATCTATAATATTATATTTATAGCAAACTATATTGTGTTTTCATGCGTTTCTGCTTACTGTAGTAGGTAAAACTAGATAATATTATATATTATGCATTTATATGCGTGTATAGGATGTATTTCAGTGTTTGTTCGCGTCAGCCGCCAGTAACTCTTTTACTAACTGTTATTTATGAAAATCTAATTTTGTTGAACTATTAACTTGCATAGAGAGAGACGCAAACATACACAGAAACAATATTAAATCATGCGTTTTTGTTTTTTTTTCGTATAGATCTTATAGGGATATTTAATTTTAAACTCAATGTCAAATGTATGTGTTGTTGAATTATTGTTATTGGTTTTCACGAATTGAACAAACTGTAGTGAGGTAGGTTTAGGCATGAGGTGAGCAAATATTATATTTGGTTCACTTTCAAAATATCCTCAGTAAAGAATATTATCACCTGTTTAATATTTGTATATTTTTTTATTATTATTATTTTATTGAAAATATTACATAATATAAATATATAATTTTTATTAATTAGTAATAAAAATAATTCTATGTTTTTGGCAATATATATTTCAACTTACTGTATTATCTTAAAATAAACATTATTATTTTTTTTTTTGAATGAAAAATCACAAGCTATACCTTTTAATATCTGATTAAGTATAGTAGAATGTTTATAGTTAAAAACCACTTCTTTCAACTGGCTGTCTAACATCGAATTATTTATATTATTAATAAATAAAAATTATTTATTTATATGATGTAATATTTTTAATAGAATAAATAAATATTAATAAAAATATATAAATATGAAATAAGAAATAATATTATAGGGGGTATTTTGTATACATGATATTTTTAACGGAGGGTGCACCAATATATTTGTGGTAATAAGCGCATTATCATTTATCATATAGTATCAGGGCCGTCCCAAGTTTTGGGAAAATTAATGTAGGGGCGCTTCGACCATCACACGATATGACAAACAAAATACTTTTTATATTAATATATTAATTTCCATTTTAAATATTTTATTTTTATTTTTAATTTTCCATTATTTTCCTATTTAACAAACTGGGTACTGGTAATAAATAATATTTTTTTATTCATAAAATAACATATATATTAAATACAATACATTTATAAATAAATTTATTTCTGTTGGTTTTAATAAATTGTAATATACTATATACTATATAAACTACAGTTTATTTCGGCAATAATTACAATCAATATAATTATTACCTATTTGTAATAAACCACAGAAATGTTGAAAATATGTTAATAAATAATATTATTAAACTTGAACTATAGAAAATAAAATATAGTTTTTTAATTTACATAGATATTACTTTATAAGACATAGTTCAAACTTTAATTGATTTAGAGATATTAGTTTTATTCTGTAATTATAGGTATCTATAGTATATTACTCAGATATACTACTTAAAAAAAACTAATATACATATCAAAAATGAATTATTTTATTTATAAGAAAAGAATGTACACATATTTTAATAAATTATTATATACCTACTGATATTGGGGTTAGTAAGTATTCACTCTTTAGTATACTAAGTAAGATTAGTCTCAATTTTTAACTTTATTAGAGAAACTAACGGCCCATGTCCGCCATGCCCTCATGGGTATTAAGTGAATATTATAAACTATGAATCAACTATAAATAGCTTGTACTCACTGTCTGTCTGGAGTGCCACATGATACATTTGATTGAGAATACCTATTTGTTATGCACAATTTTTATACTTTTATCATTATTCTATTTTTTTGCACTCGCTACTCTGGCAACACCACACAAATAGTTAAAAATATTTTATTATAATAAAATAAATAATAATTGAAAACGTTCTGCGTCGCCTATTTATATATAATTATAACAGACTAGTTTAAAAAGACGAAATAAAGTTTTATTATCGATATGTATTTCATAAAGAAAAATACTATTTAAAGATAAGTTCGAATTTTGAATGAGTAATGATGAATAATCCTAAATCTTAAAATATGTATTATATTATTAATTACCATACATCGAAACTTTGAGATGCCCCCTAAAAATATCCCGAAAATGGGGTCTGAGGCTAGATGGTTTTATTGTCCCTTATCTCTGAACGTTCCTCTATATTATGAATTGTATACATACATTTTATTTTAGCAAATTGTATTACCTATTTACAATGACGATTCACACAATATTATATTGTATCCATTCATTAACTAAAAACCGAATTGTCGGAATGATTTGTACGGAATGGTTCGCGATGTCTACTGCGTAAATACATTATAATGTTTGTCGCTTGTTTGACAACTCATTTACTATATTGATTTACTCTAAAATTGTTGGCAAATATTTGTGTAAACTGACGTTGGTACATGATGAAGCAGGAGACATCCAATTCTCGGGACATTTTAAATGTTTGAAAACGTATATTATGTTATACACCTTATACAATAATATAGTGATGTATCATAAATAGCTATATTATATTATATTATATAATAATCGTATCTACGATATCAAATACTAATGTGTATTACCTCTTGTTTTTATTTTCTATACTATCTTCTTTAGGTAGGTACAATTACCTTAACATAATGATGAGATAATTTTTTTTTTTTTATAATATTAACGGGAATAGTATTATATTTAATATTGTATTAAAAATGCATTATGATATCAAACAGAAATTTCACTCACACACACTTAGTTTTGAGTATATTATAAATTATAATTTAATATTAATCATAATTTATAATATTGTATTACATATTTTGTTTTGTTTTGTATTATCGTACAGACAAAGCTATAACAGAATCATAACTCGGTGGAAAATGAAATTCAAATGTAAAAAAATAAATAACTAAGTGTTTTCTAGTATTGTTTCAAATCTATTGAATCGATTACCTGTAACGGATAAACGATCGTTTACCACAGTTTCGTGACTGTTCGATTTCGTTGTCCCATAAACTACTCAACCCAAATGCGCGTTGTGGTTACACATTAAACTATCGAATTTCCTACGTCCAAAAGTGAAAATTTTAAAAATAGACAACAAAATTAATTCAACCATCGCCATCGGTCGATTACACCATAATTCCTTTCAACCTTCCATCGTACCCGCGTATACATCATCAATTATTCTATTGGTAATAGTGGTATTCCAGAGTCGAAAACTGTCGATCTGGTACATCGAAAACTGTCCAGGATACGCGCTGACACGGTCGATGTGTCCAGATTATAATCTACCAATGTCCATTATAATTGCCATTAACACTATATCAGATTATTATATATAAACATATTAAACACGTACACGTCTGTAACCCAACGTACAATACGGTCGGGTAGAAACCGTAAAAACCTATAAAACATTACTTTTAACGTCGTATGAGTCAACAAGATAAGTGTGTTTTATGGTAGTCGTGAACACATACACACACACACACACACACACACACACACACACACACACACACACACACACATATATATATATACACACCTTGTATATAACTGTTGCTCGCGTGCCTCGGGCAGCCACTCGGATGTGTACTTATATATATATAAGCTATGTATTAGTGTACATATCAAGTATCAAAAACAGTAATTTCTCGTAATTCAGCTACCATTGAACAATCGGTAGTAAATCAAGTCCATAGCTATAATATATCTAAACGCTAACTGTATAATGTATTTATATATATATGTGTGTGTTTTAGTTTTGGCTTTAACTAAAGAGATAATAATAATAATAATAGCAATAATATTGTTTAAATCCCCGGTAATTAATCGTATTAAATCATGCTATGGTATTCGTAAAGTAAGTACTACACAAGGTACTACAATAAAGATAATTATAGTAATAACACAGAGAACTAGCTATATGCATTGATGTTTGAGTATAAAAATTAATTAAAAAAAAATATATATATATATTATTGGTTGAGCAAAAATATTTTTTTTTCTATATTGTTTATTATTTATACCTTTTATATGAGTGGAGAGATTAATGTATTGGTTTTTAATGATATATGTATGTGTGTGAGTATGTATATATGTGTAGCGTATGCTCGTGTGTGTTTTTTTAGTTTGATTGAAACTGTTATTTTAGAAAAAAATGCTTTGAAGTTCAAATTTTAGGAAGGCTTCTGGTAGGTAGAAAAATGGATCTATTTTATTACCGTTCATGTTCATATGGAAGAAAAAGGAAAAAAATTTCAATACTTTTAAAAGTAAAAGTTAAGGAAAAAATAAAATTGCTATGCAACACCAGTTATTGAAAAAAATATAAATAGTTTGGTTTTGTAACTCAAACATTTTAAAGGCTCACAAAATCTTTATAATACCTAGTATTTATTAAACATGATATAACTTTTAAAATATTTTGGTACTTTTTGTGCTATTTATTGGTATCTAAAAAGTTCTACTTTTGTAGATTATTTTTGATTAATGTATGATAAAAGTTTTGTTGGTAAGTAAAACAGTTTGATCATATTATAAAAAGGTACTAGGTTTCTCATAAATAACCATATCATTATAATCCCTTTTTATTAATAACTATGACTACTCGTACTAGTCGTACTTGACATGTTCTTAGACAAAAAACAATTAACATTTATATAATTATATATTTAAAACTTAAGTACGTATGCATATTTTTAAATAAAACACTACTGATATTAATTTCATGGTTTCGCTTTTCGTATCAGGTCCTATATAGAACACAGATAGTAATAATATGTGAAAACTATTTTTCTAAATCAAATCTTCCTTACATTTTAAATCTCTTAATCTCTTAAGAAGATCATTTATCTTCTCGATTGTTTTGTTTTTTATTAATTATTTCCAAATGTTATTTCTTACTCCAATATTTTATTGTTTGCAGATGAATAATGTACAAAAACATAAAATGCTCAGATTATGCGATTAATCTACAGCTTGAATTGAACAATTATTTTTTTATATGTTTAGTAATTATTTGAATTCAAATTTAAATAGTTTCTTAAGACATAATGTTTATTCAATCTAATTGTTATTTTGATAATATTAAATTATTAAGAGTATACTCTCTATCTTACCACAGCTGAGGTGTTATAAGTTAAGGTCAACTTAAAAAATTAATGGTTCTCATGAGAAGAAGAAGAATTCAAATTTATCAAGTATAATTTTGAACTCAAAAGGCGAATAAAATATGGTTCCTAATTGGTTATTCTTATACAAAATATATTTTTTATTTTTTGAATTTTACATTTCAATTTATTGGTAAGAGAGTATACGATTTTTTTTTTAATGTTTAAAAAATATCGTTTAGTAGGAAATTAAATTTTGAAAATAAAATATCCGATGAAAAACAGTCATAGTATAAAACATAGTTAATATTATAAAATATAGTTCACCAAATATTTCAAACTCAAGGTAACAGTATTTCATATTTATAAATATAAATACATTTTTTATAACCTACATTTTACAAATATTAAATTCTCAAGAAAATTAATATGTTGTAGTTGAATTTTATTTTCCTCAAAAATATTGTTCTTCTCGGAATGATAGTTTTTAAAATATAGTTTGTTACATACTCACATATTTATAAAACACTCAACAGTAACATGAAACCCTCAATTTGTAAATAATGTCAATTTTTTATTTCTCGAAAGAACAAATGATAGGTAATTATCTTACAATGATGAGTTTTTTTCAATTAAAAGACATTTATTGAGTCCATAAAGTAATTCAAAAGTTTTATGTTACCTATCTATAGACTGAAAATGTAATGAGTTGTACTTGAAAGCTCTATATCATATTATATACAATATATTAAATATATTTTGGTTTATAGATAGTTTTTGAGTTTTATTTCTTTGTTTTTTTTTTCAAACAGCGGATAATGAACTTTTTGTACACATTTTTATTTTAATTACATCTAGCACACATTTAAAAAAAACAATGAAGGTTATTTTATCTATACTAGCTATACTAAATGATTCTGGTACTGTATAAACATTTGGTGTTCCTCCATACTTATAAACAATATAATTATTAAAAAAGACAAAAAAAATATATATTGAGTGATGCTTATACTGTTAATTTCTGTTCGTTATGGTGTATCCTTTACTATATCGATTAATTTAACTCGTGACATTTTTAAATACTATCTACATAAATTCAGCTATTACTTAACAGTTTTTCTTATGCGCAGTATGATACACGTGTAAAAACAGTTTATACCTTGCACCGTTTTTGACATGTTTTTAATATAGTATATATTATTACATGAATATTATAATACAAAACTCTTCATGATGTTAAATTGGAGATTGTTAAAAATATAATTATAATAGTGTACATTTCTTGATGAGCATAATATTTCTTTTATTTGGCTAGAAATTCAAATGCAGATCGTTCAAAATTGCATATATTTTTTTATCATAAACGAGCTGTATAATTGAACTTCACTAGATAAAAAATAAACGATAAAAAAAAAACGCATACAACACTATATCGGTGTACTTTAAGGTACCTTATTATTTTGTGAATTGATGTGACTAAGATGGGCAACAGCAGAAGTTGGATTGAATATAGTACTTACTCAATATAAATATTAAAAATTTCAGGAAGTTTCGTCAAATGGGTTGAATAGTTTTTGAGTCAATGAACTACAAATATACGGGCAGTGACTAATGATAATCTTACAAACAAAAATATATTCGATTTTCGTATGTAAAAACAAAATACATGCGTGTGCTCTCCTATAGCAATCTATAGGGACTGAACTACGTAACTATAAACACTCCCTCGAGTCCCAAGTAATGTGTGAATACGATTTGATGACAATCGGTCTAGTAGTTCATCCAAGTCTGCAAGACTTTATCCAAAAGCACCATAGTTTTATATTATGTATATAGATTATTATTGGTATTGAATTGATTATTCTGTTAGACATTGTTGCAAAATTCATTTAAAAATATTATAATTAATTCTCATGAAGCCGATATTTATTTCTTCATAAATTATACATAATTTTTCGTAATAATTTGTACAGAACAATAAGTAAATTATATAATATATATATTGGAAGAATCTGTGAGGAAATGTGTTTAATTTACCATGGCTGGTGTCAATGATAGATGTGTAACTATAATCTCGACGGTATTTATGTTCAGATATTATAGCTGATAAGTAGGTAGTTATATGCAATTGAATTCTTCCATTATTATTCGGTATTGTGATCGACTGTTACTTGTCGTGTATATATAGTGCGTTATTAATAATGTAGACGCGAATAGTAAATTATTATTTACTCAATAACTGTTTCGTGAAACAAAACACAGTTGCTATCCGCTGTACAATGGTAATCTCGGTAATCGAAAATGAATAATAATTTTGCAATTATTTTTATAATAATATGGTAAAAACTAAATTATAAGGTACCTACTTGTTAATGGCACTCGTTCGCACAAAGTAGTTTTGTATAATTTTTAATGTTATAATTGTTCAAACACAAAAAATGTAGAAAACTTATTTACAATAAATACTGCAGTCTATTATATCATATTATTAATTGTATAATAACAGTAATGCGTTGTAACAATATTATTATGTCATTTATATTGATTATAAATTATAATCCTATTAATGACTTTTTAATTTAATCAACAGTAATTGTTACAGTTTCAAATTGCTGAAAAAAAAAATGAAATGAAAAACAGACAAAAAACGATTAAGTTTAGTTAGATTTAAAACGCGTTAAATTCGTTAATGTTCCCGTTCTTATAGCGATTACAAAACTCTTTTTGTTGATAATTACCGAAGAAGAAACACGCTTTTCTTCCAAACGTATAGTAATAAATACTACTAATAATGGTAATAATTTGTTGGGGGCGTATAATGTTATTATTGTAAACGACGACTAATTGATTTCCGCAAACGGATAATTAACGAGATAATCATCACTAGTATAGTAAACGTCGGTCGTTAAGTGATTAAATGAATTAGACCTAACCTAACCTAACTGTAGTTTTATTTATATTAAAGCCGACCACTTATATCCGAGCTACTTGAATAATAAATCCTAAATCTTATTTCGTTTCGAAAACATTCTCTCGTTAGTAATTCGCGTACCATATTAACGAAATAAAACCTTTGTAATTGCTAACCTAGCGGACGACGAAAACGCATTACAGTGTTCTTTATTTGGCCCACGTTAAAGGTGTCCATTTGATCACTAGCAATATCTAGCACATAACACATGCACATAGATTTAGTGTTAGTATAATTATAATGATTATAATTTCGTGCAGTGTATCTAAACGCAAGAGAAATGTATTTTAATTTTTTACATGAAATGCATACAAAAATATTATCATATTATAAGGTAAGAAGTATTTGAAATGAATATTTTAAGTCCTGCAGTTTATGTCACGAATGGTTTTATCGTTTTAACGTGCGTGACTAATGACCACTTCATAATAATAAATAAGTATAACGTACATACTAATACACTATACAGACATAATATTATTATACTATAGTATAGCTATATCGGTGTAAAAAAATACTGTTAAACGTGTTTCTATATAATAGACATATGATATACAGAGTGAACCAATAGTAATATGCATTGGAAATTATAAGTGATTTTGTATGCTCAGAACAAATAAAAAAGCCTTAAAAGTAATGTTTTTGGTCGGCAAACACTTAAAAAACCATAGCTGGCATATTTTATAGTAATTTTTTTCAGATTTAAAAAAAAATATATTATTTTCTGTTTCAATTTTCAAATTCATGATAATTTTAATTTGTAAATACTTATAAACATAAATATTGTATTTCTAAATTTCTTTTTAGAAATTTACGAAGAACCTCGTAACAGATCTTAAAGTTTTTTGACCAAAAAAAAAAAACAAAGGATTTGCAATCATAACATTCCATCTAGGTATTAATAATTTGAGAAAATAATATAATCTAGTTTTATAACAAAATTATATTCAAAACATTGTCTTGTAATAAAAAATTGTATGATGCAACTTATTACTTTTTTTCAAAATCTAAAAAGATTTTTTGTATTTAAAAAATGAACTTTATTCGATTGGTTTGTTCAATTATATGCTTACCTGATTTAAAATAATATGATTATATAAAGAACCATACTATCAAAATTTTGTTTTAAATAAGTAATAGTTAAATCGATATTTTCTTAAAAAAAAAAACTAACTTTCATATCGATGTTCAAAATAAAATATTTCAATTTTGTTTAACTACGTAACATTGATACGTTATAGTAATATATTTTAGTGATCAAACTTAAGGCTCACAAAACCTCTCCCACTCGAAAAGACAATAAAAGTATTAAAACAATGTTTCTGAAAAGCAATGACAATCATCTTATTAGTTATCTAAATTCTAAATATATCTAAGTAACCTAGCTAATCATCATAATTATAATATATTTATTTTAATTTGTAATAATATGATACCACTGATGTTTTGTGCATTAGTAAGGTATACTGTATACTTAATAAAGTTATTTATATAAACGTGTAAATTGGCCCATCCTTCTAGAAAACGTTGGTCTACCCCAATGTAACTGTTAATAATTGCCCAATCGGTTTGGTACATCCTGTGTACTGCGCATGGGAAATTTATGTATGTGATTGTGTTACGCATTATATTATTGTATTCGATCAGGAAGGAAAAACGACTGGTGAATATTATAATAAATGTGCAATTAGTTCGTACACGTCGTCGGGGTGTTTTATAATATTATTATATTATTACGTGAAATGATATCGCTGTTCGCGTGTCTACCGGTCATCGTCGTCTGCACCTAGTGGGTACTATAATTATAATAATATACGCTGCTTGTCGGCTGTAACTTTTAATTAACGGATTTACGCGGGAGGTGTCACGTATAATACGCGAATTGCGCCGGAAAACGTACATTTTTATTTTTTTTTTGCTATTACTATCATTAGAATACGCATACACGGTGCTTTATAACACTACAGTATTTTAAAAGTGGTAAACTACTTTCATTGCGTGAGTACGTACCTACCTATAGTAGGTGGCGTACGTAATCATGATTTGTTTTGGGGTGAGATATAGTTTGACATAATATTAAAATTTTAGTGGGTTTCATATTAATTGTAAATCATAATTATATCATAATACAATACCCAACTGTCTAAGATTTTATGAAAAAAATATTGATTATGGCTTCAATCGCGTTTAACATATACGTTAAATTCTACAGAACTATGATGCGATAAAAATATTGTCAAGAGTTAACCCTTTCAAGCGTACATAGTACTTAAAACAGTTTAACGTAGCAAACATAGTAATAGATAGTTGAAATAGTCGAGGTAATATCAGTGACGTACTAAAGCCCCCCCCCCATTTGACGTATATTTTTATATTGTTTTGAAATACCTATTTAAATTTAAATATGAAAATAATCTTACACATTTTAATTATTTAAAATAGTAATATATTAACAGTAAAATCTATGTTAATATGTTATCAGTATTTTTGTTTTGTTGTTGTTTTTGTTTTTCAACAACTCAAGTTAAAATTATTTAGCCTTCCCGCCCCCATAGAAAAATCCTAGTTACGCCTCTGGTTGATATGATATATGTTGTATTGATTATTTTGATTATATATGTAAAATGTATATTATGCTAATCACATTTAATACACAAGCGAATAGGTACTTGAAGATCAGATTTCGGAGCATCATCAAAATTGTAAGATTTAAGCTACCAAACTTAATTTCAAATATCCAAACTCTCTTTTTTAGTAGTATGATATTCCAGATTTTTAAAGGACAATCCGTTATTGACGATTTAATATGGATTTATTATAATATATTAGTTCATTAAATACAGCGTAATATTTATAATATTTTTGTCAGTAACCTCAAATTGAAATAGAGTTTTTAAATATTGAGAGAGAAGCGTTAAGGAATATACATTTTTAAAATTGTTTAGATTGTTAGTACTTTAATTGTGATAGTGTGAAATATGACTTGCATTTTTTTTTAAATGGCAACACATATTTCCAATACACAATTTGTATAGATTATATTTTCGTTTAAAGATGTTTAGATTAAAATTATTTAAGCAATTTGATTTAAACTTAAAATCGAGTAATAATTAAAAAAATGCAAATTATAGTTAACTGTAATCTGCAGATACTCATAATAAAATAGCTAAAAGTTGAAAATCATCAAAAAATTAATGTGTATTTCTGTTTTTTTCTATTAAACCCTATTTCAATCAGAGATCACGGAACAAAAATATTTCATGTTACCTCTAAAAATGATATAGATTATATCTATGTAAATTTATACGTTTAAATTATATAGTTATTTTCAAATAATATTTGTGTAGATATTCGTAATAGTAATTATATAAATATACTATTAATTAGGTATTTAATTATTTTTGTGAGTCTATTTTGTTAAAAAAAAAAAAAAAAACAAAGAAAATATATCCCTACCCCCTCTCAATTTAATAATCAAACTATCACCACTGTAAATAGTATCAATCTAATGTACATTATATAAAGAGCTCTAAGCTTCGTTGTATTCAAATGTACTTGATAATAATAATATTATTATAATAAAATACCACCCTCGGCGATTCGCGGTTCAAACCGAGTTTAAAACGATTGTATTATACTATCATGCAAATCGTGATGCGAGAGCGTATGACGTTAAAAGTTTTAAATCACTATAACTACATAATATAGGCCATAGGGGCACATATATTTTCATGTACGTTATATATAGACGCACACAAGGCGATGTAATTTTCCGGTTCGGATATTATTCTATTATAGCGCGACTGTCGTCGACGTAGTGTTATTATAACATTAATATTTAATAACGCCCATGATGACAATAATATAATAATAATAATAATAATAATAGTAACAATAATAATAATGATCGTCGTAATCATTAATAATAGGTGTTACGTGTTGAATTTGTTTTCGGTAAATCCTTATATATACGCAGAAGCGATGTAATCCGGTTAAACGCGTATGTATACGCAACTATCACAATATGCGTTGTAACTTATAATAATATTATAGTTTGCGCGACGTCCTAAATTGGCTTACATGATGGAAGATTTGCTGTACAAAAAGAACAGGAGAAACATATATTTACTCTCCGAGGGAACGCTGCCTGGCGCAGTTTACCATAAAGCATCGTCGCGAACCGCACTTTCGGCGACCGCGAAATATTCAACAGACGAAATTTATGTGTCTTACGGACTTTCATTTACTCCCGTGCTCAGAGAGCTTATACTGGGATTATGGGCTGTATCGCACAAACGTTTTAATCATATACGTAGGCCGAAAATGGCTTTTAATGGTAAAAAGTGAGCACACATTAATCAACAAAATTTAATACTATGGGGGGATTTGTTTTGAAATCATTAGTTTATGCATATATTTTATATATATATATATATATATATTATTATTATACATTGTGCAGTGTATTTTTGTGTATTTTTGCATACTCTGCGTTAGCCTCGTCGAATGCTGCGGGTTTTGATTAAAACAAACAATTTATGTTGCTAAAAACAAAATAGGTACCACGTTAAGTTTTTGAAATTAAGTAGTGAAATGCCGTAATATCGATAGAATATTATGAATTAACAAAATCAACAACTAAAAAGTAGGCAACCACTTTTATATCTGCCTCGTAGCGTAATTACTATTTTTTTTTAAATCGAATTAATCGTTATTGCATAATTAATCCACTTTATCATGATTTTAATTTCATCAAAACATTTTTCCTAATAATTTTAACATTACAGTTTACGAATAAAACCATTAAAATTGTTTTAAACCGACTAAAACGAACAAACGAATCGGTATTTACGAACCTAATTGCACGTATTAATTCCAAAACAACAGTATTGAAAAACTGACAAAAAAACACAAAATTACTCCATATGTATAAATACACAGTTGCAACACCTATATTTTATTATAATTATTACGTAGGAATCACATTACTCGACAGAATTTACCTCATTTCCGAGTACCTATTAAATATCGTTACAACATATAATTTGTAAAAAATTTAATAGTATCCTGTGGCGGCAAACTTATATTTTATAAATGAGAATTCCTTTTTTAATTTAAATAATTTTTTTTTTAATTTGATATACCAGAATCAAAATTTAAATAACACTTTTTTAGTTATCTGTTTACACTGAGGATAAAGTCCTTAACGATGGTTTTACAAAAATATAAAATAGTTAATAAGATAATATTAGATTAAATGTTTCTTATTTGAATCATTTTCATAAATTACAATGGGTTAATGGGTTTATATTAACTACTAAAATGTGTAATTCATTATTGCATTTGTATCTTTTAAACCCATTATTTTTAGAACAGAAATTAAATAACTTAAAAATACTCGTTAACAATTAAACTTTGATATAATATGTTAACATTTTAAATAAAGTTATCCACTAAATAATTTATACATTAAATGGGAGGGAAGGTTTTCATTTGAAAAACAGAATTTTTATTCAGTACATAATATGTTACTTCTTAAAATATATTACAAGAATATCTCAATAATTAGAAAATAATGAAAATATGATCAAATTTCTTAAATGTACAGAAAAAAATGGGGTGAGCATGAATTTCCCTGTGTATATAATATAATATATGTGGATTTGCTTATAACAGCTATTATCGTTGCATAAATCATCTGTAAGTAATAATATAATCAAAATATGCTTGTAGGGATGCCATTTATTATACTCTTGGGGATGTTCACATTATTGGTATAAACACGCGTAGAAACGCACAGACACCGACATTTGTTTCTTGTAATTCGATTACCTATATAGTACTACACACTCGAGTATTCTCTTTAAGATCACACAAACAATTAGGGAAGGGGGAGGAGAAAGAGAGAAGTACTCACAAAGACTATTACGTCACCATCATGATATGAGCACGTTAAAATAATTAAAATATTAAAATATAATTTAAACTACGTTCGTACAGCCGGTATAACGTTACTTGTACTAGGTACTCATATCGCTGATAAAAGCTAAATGTAATGAATAATTATATTATGTACGCATACACGTTTTCGGCGTTATTAGATTTCGGTTTCAAACCTTAAGGCAACAAGCGATTAGAACATTTTTCAATATAACCATTATTATACATATTATGATAAAACGTTGCGCGTCGGAAACGGTCGTAATGTGTATTATATTTTACGACTGTAGTCTGTAATATAGTTAATTAACTGAATTTTAACGGTCCAACGCTCGTCGTTCTCGCATTATATTATATACGTATAACACTGCTGTGGTAAAGCTCTGGATCACACCACGACAAATGATTGACAAGTGGCGTGTGGTCTTTCCCGTGAGTGGGTCATGAGCTTTTAAATAATTGTTTTCCACTGGGACGTACGTCGTACAATAGGCAAATATATTATAGGCAGTACATATGCGAAATTTCAATATTTCTTTGGGAACTGTATACTAATGTATGCAAAACACTGACATTGCGATTCCTTCCCTTTCTAGGAATTTTAATTGACAAGTATGTGTCAATTGGCTGGGGCTTATTCTCATTTTTGTGTGACATGGATAGCGTTACTATGACGTCATAGACGAAACCGGCTCTACTTTCAATCATGATAGATCGGCACAGAATTTATATATATATATATATATATATATATAAATAATAATAACAATATTGCTTGGTAGTAAGTTGCGTGACGGTTTCGGTGGGCGGAAATTATCGGTATATGTAATTTTAGCACATAACTTCTCATAATTTATTATATTAATGACTTACTATTGTAGTAAATCAGTCAATGACCATAAGATATACACTAGTGTCAAGTACTTATGTATCTGCGTGAAGAGCGAATTTTTTTTACATTAAACAGTATTTTTACATCTTAAAGACTTTTATGACAATTTTGATCAATACATTATAATTGATTATTAAAAAGAGTCATCTCAAAACGGGGCACAAGGGTTGTCAAAACACACATAGTCATCTAAAACAAAATGAGTTACCAAATAAGAATCGACGAAGAGAACATAAGAATAAAGTGATCCATGTAAGTACAATGAAATGGAAGATACCACGAATTAAAATAATATTATGATAATAAAAGCGAATGTCACAGAGCACAACGTTTTGTTTTATGTCGCTGTCCCACAAACAGATGTTATGTTTTTACTTTTTACTTTTGATATTCAAGTGAATCGACATCAAACTTAAAGACAAGAACAGTGTCTATGTTTACACGTTACTTCAGTTTAAGTTCACGCATCACCCAGTGGTTAAGAACCTCTACTATAAATATGTATCGAAAATTGGGTATAAATATGGGTAAATATAATATATAGATACTATTATTGAAAACAATAACGTTTAAATATAAAATAAAATAATTTTATCCAATTTAGCCTGTCAACAACCACTCCCGCTACTGGATTTCCACCAACGCATTACTATGTAACGTAAGATATTACCGTAGCGTTTTGCGCAGTACCACTACATTTATTATAAATCGTATTATTATTATTATTACTATCATAACGTTTCGCATTCTGCGCATTTATAAAGTGCATATTGCATTTATATATATATATATATATATAAAACACTATCTGTGTGCACACATAATATTATTATATACGTTGTTATTATTATATTATTATTAGTAGTATATCGAGCAAACGTGTACCATCATACGCTGCACTCGTAAAACGGTCGGGTACGAGTGTTGTACTAGCTACAACACGTCCCGTGAAAACTCGTGCACGGATTTCTAAAATGTGTATAATAATATTCGAGTTGCATACAATATGTGCGCTTGTACGTATATAATACTATGTGTACCGAGCTCGTATTGTGTAGTGTACAATCCCGAAACCGTCTGTCCTCGGATCTACACGTGACGTGTTATTATTGTCATCGGAATAATACCTATATTTATTTACATATATTTTTGTATACATTATATTTTTTTTATCCATGATAATTTAAACATCGACGGTTATATGTTACTTGTTTTATTTTTATTTTCCAAGTATTCGCAAATGTTTACATGACGTATTAATGTACCTATTATAAAACTTTAAAACGTATACATGCACATTGTACACGATTTGAATGTATATTTGAGGCTTGGATAAATAATTGGTAGTTTTAGGGTTTCTGTACTATATAAGTACCTATACTCTTACCAAGAATAGAAACCTTTGTACGCTAATCGATTCTGTCCGACAATCCGTCCGTCTACCCTTAAAGCTTATCGATGTGGCGGTGATTTAGGTATTGTTAATATATTATTTATGTATTATTTTACGTATGGAATATGACAATTAATGCATTTGTCAAAAAACGAATTTAAGGAAGTAAAATTTTAAAATTTCAGAAATGTAAAATTCATTGATCGTCATTTTTGATGTTCTGACAACGCAATAAATGTAAGATAATTTATTTAAATATTAGATTTTGCCAGATTCAGTTATACTATTAAAAAAAATAAACAGATAAAATCAAGAGGATTATATTATTTTAGTAGTATAATACAGTATGCATAATGTGTATACAGTAGAATCCGCTTAATTGAGGCACATTGGGCGGTGACCTATTGTCTCCATTATCCGACTGTCCCGATTAACCGTATAACTAATACACTGATACATTCATTCGAGACTATGTAATCTGTCCCTATTAAGTGGTTGTCCCCTTTATGTGGTGTCCCAAATAAGCGGATTCTTCTGTGTGTGTACTACAATCATTGTTGCAAGAATATTATAAAAATGTCGTTAGCAAACAATTTTTTTGCTTCTATTCTTATTTAAATGTGTATTTTTAGGTCTGTGATATTACGCTAGTTTATGCGGCCAGAAGCCCGGATAATATGGAATTCGTGTTTAGTATAAATTTTATTAGATTTTGTTTGGTTTTGCCATTTTATATTTTATACTTCATTTACTTTGTTTTTAAATCAACGTAAGTCGTTTGCTTCAGAATGACATGTTTGACAAATCCAGTAAGTCGTATAGGTATAAGTGATTATGCAATGTTATATAATATTGTTTACAAATTTCAATTATACGATCGCATCACTCGTACAGTCGTACATAAACACGAAATCATCTATCTAAGGATTTGTCTGTAAACTATAGTTAATACCATTATGATATTATTCAGGTAAAGCCGACTTCGTGTTTCATTTGAAATGTTTACAAATGCTGACATAGTATATAGTATTATATGACCAGCAGAACAAACGTATAAATAATAATATATTATAATATATTCACTTCTCCCGAAATATTCAAAACAAACCGTGCTTGCCGCATGTGGTTATCGATAAATTATTATTAAAATAATTTTATGCAGTCACTCTTGATGAGTTAAGTTAGCTAGATATTTGAGTGTGTTATATATCAATTTTCTATTACCTTATTATTTTTTATTTGTGTATTTTTTTAAGCTTTTTAACTAAATGATTACTTATTTACCTACATAAAGTAAAAAAAAAATTATCATTTAGTTTTCAACCTTTAATTAAGCAACTAATTGAGCCGTCCGATGATTAAATATTTAAATGTTTACAGTACATACCTAATAATAAGAAATAATAATATGCACAATGCACATGACTTTATTATTCATGAAACAATTAAAAATATTTTAATTGTATTTCGTATTAGCAATTAAAATAAATAATTTGAAATATTTATAAGTATACAAATTTGTCGGAAAATCAGTATATTATTATCTTCTATACAAATAAAACTACATAATTTTCAAAAATATAAACTTATTTTCTAACTTACAAGTTTAATATTAATCATCCTGTGTTTAGAGATTATTATATGAAATAATCAATTAAAATTTAAAATACTTTACTCTTTAACTTAATATATTTTTTAATAAATAAGTACATGTTTTTAAATTCAACAAATATTTGTATTTAACGTACGGTTGTATGTTTTATGTTACTTGTATGTTTTAGAAATTTAATGACTATAAATAACATGTTTTAATATTGGAAATATGACTGGTATATTATTATGGTATACAGTTGTTTAACATGATATTACGGAGTCCAAAAGTTTTACTACGTTACTTAAAAGATGAAACATGGAGTTTTTTTCGAAAGTTATGTTCAAGTAGCTTGTATATTATTATGATGGATTAAAATATAATTTATTATAATCGCATTAATTTGTTTATGATTAAAATAATAAATACAATTTTTCAGCTAAAGGACTACCTATTAAATTGGATATTAGCCGATTTTATACTTGTCACTTATCTGTCGAGCTTTGTATTAAAGAAAATAGAAAATTAAATTTTTTATTGAATAATAATGATTTTTAATATTATATACGTCATATACATATATATTGTGTCATATATGTATATATATATAAAATATATATAATAGATTCTATTTTAAATTTTATTATGTTTTAATGCAATTTTTCTGGGTCAAATACATTTTAAATTCACTAAGTTTTAGCAGTAAAGTTTAATAAGTTAATTAACAAAATCCAACTTCAAAGTCATTTAATGACATTGTTCAAATTGTTGAACCGATTTAAAAATAAACCCTCTTTTCGAAGAGAAATTATGACCATTTTATTTTTAATACTGCTCCCTCATTGGTGAATTTGCGATTTTTTCCAACGGTAATAGGTTTGAGGGTAAGGGTTCTAATTATAAGAAATACTTTTATGGCCCCTTTTAAATCGATCAAAATTAAATTAATGATTACCACAACTGATCACACAACCAGGTCAACTCACCAGTATGTACCAATGACATTGATAATACTGTCGAAAATAATTAGTACGTTTATCATAATTTTTAATTTCAATAATATCATGATATTAAACAACTAAACATAATCATTCTTTAAAAGAAAAAAATTTCATGATTATTTTTTTAATATTTGTTTTCCTATAAGAGGTTTATGTTCGAGAAAATATATAGGATTCAATACGTTATTTTGTGATAGTTGTATATGGTGGTGATGGGAGAAGGACGAGGGTAGAAACCCTTTACCTTACCATGAATACACCATTGTAGCTTACTACAAATTAAAACGTGAATATGTTTTTTTTTTGTATATATTTAACGTTAATTTTCGAAATCCAATCGCCACTCTGAGATGATATTGTTGTTGATATAACTATCGGATGTGTCGTTGTCATTTGTTTTACTGTTTACATACAAGCCAATATAATGTCACATGACTGAACGACCGCCGGCATAATATGCATTGTTCCACACTAAATACAGCGGATACTATAATGACCAATAATATAGATATACAACCTATATCATAATATATTGTGTATTAAATAACCTGTTAATTTACGCTACTGTTATAATAGTGATTCTGCCATCCCGGTAATGAAGTAGGTAACGATACGCATTACCCATGCGTTTCATTTTACATTTCTCTTATATTGTGGTTTGGATTAATTCTACATAGAATCGTCGGTATTTAAAAGCCAAAGACCTACTTTAAATTGTTTTTCATCGTTACTTGTTTGATTAAATTGAATATCATTATGAAATGTAGTAAGTTATTATTTTTAATTGGTAGTTTAAAAGTTTTGTCCTCAAAGGCATAAACGCAATACAAAATATATGATCGTGTATTCCAATAAAAAGTTATAGATAAAATTGTGTTGAAGTTTTTTTTATTCTTTAATGTATTGAGTTACCATAGGTTTGGATATTTTCATGTCAGGCTATTTGATTCAACATATTACGTATTTAATTCTTTTTATCAGTAAAAACTTTTTGAAACAGTGAAAATTCTTAAACTTTCCATGTATCATTTCTTCAGATTGAATAAAACGGGCACACTGACTCGTACGTATATTACCTATCATAGAATTATCTTAATTTATTTTAATTTTCCTATAGGTATTATATATATATGCATATGATAAATTTGAATAAGATGTGAAGAAATAATGTAAATATGTACATATTTTGAATAACAAAACATTTGCTTATTTGATAACAAATGTATTTTTTTTTTTTTTTAGTAACGATGCACCTTACACGCAAAGCTTTAACACATTATTTTAGTACAATACGATTTAATTATTTAAAACAAATATAGATAACTCATTTTGCAATTAATAGTTTAGTTGATCGTTATTAACTCGTAGGTGTGTAAAAATAAATTGAAAAAATGAACAACTGAAATTAAAATATAATTCAAGATACTCAATTATCAACTCAAAATTAACATCAATAGACTGCAGATAACTAATAAGCACTTCCCCTTTAGGTATAACGAAACATAGATAATATAAATTAATATTATTATACATTAAATTGTATACCAATAATACCCGTATTTTTATTTATATTACATGCATATAAATAATAAAACTATAATACTACCTAATTGAGTTAGTAACATAATAGAGTAATATTATATAGAGGCCGTTCCATCTGTATATTGAAGCAAAAGTACAGGTTAAATACTTCACAAAAAAAATATATTGTAATATATTTGGTACGATTGTCATAGTAACCAGTATACTGAGATAATAAAATGTTCTCAATGATAAAATTATGAATTCATTATATTTTTTAGATTCTGAACACAGTGATGAATGTATTGCTTTTACAATGATGTGTTTTTTTTTTTTTGTGTCTGACGACAACATCTGGGGCAGTAATAATGCTCCGATTTTTCACTTCAGCCCCTCTTTGAATAGGAAAATATATCTAATTGGTACTTTGGGGGGTCAAAAGTAAACTTTTCAAATAGTTTTCAAACAAATCGAGAAAAACAAAAAAAAAAAATGACAGAAAAATGGCAATTTTACGAAAAACCACTTTTCGACAAAATCTATTTTTTGATTTTGCTGTAACTCAAAAACGAATTATTGTAAATACTTGAAATTTTCACCAAATGTTTATATTATGGTTATCTCTTTACAGTTAAATTTTCAAAATATTTTGACCATTTTTAAGCTACTTATAGACAATTGAAATTTTCGACTTTTCTAAGTTTTTTTTCTTCAAATGCCGATAAAAATTTTTTGGGTGGCCAGAAAATCTTGAAAATTTAATACAAGGTTTCTTATAAGTTGTTCTTAAAGTGATAAAAAAAAACCCGAAATCGTTGGTCATAATTTTTTTTTATAAGTGCTTAAAGTTCGAATTTATACGAAATATTTCAAAATTTAAATTAAATTTCATACTCTCATTATGCGTATGTTGCCTAATACTTTTTTTATTAATAAACAGATACTATAAAGTAACCATAGTAACATATAAAAACTATACTATTTGTGTCAAAATAGAATATATGACAATATTTAAATATAATATATCCTAAACTGACAAATCATCTTCGTTCAGAATCGTTTTTCGTATACAATGATACCTATCATTGGATTCAAATTTAACCTACCATAGTCTGAGGTCCACCCCACCCCCTAATATACAGCAGAGCGATACCCAATTACCCGCTTTTTTTGATTTGAATTTTTATTTGAAGTATTGAATACTTCCTACAAATTTAACGTTGTTTTATGTTTGCAGTTTTAAGTTTAGTACAGTTCTTGTGAATTTGTAAGAGTTTTTTTTTCTATTATATTATTATAATATACTAAACATGCCAAGCTGTATAACTTGTGGAAGATCAGTTAGTAAAAGTTCAAAATCAGCGAATATAACTTTTCATAAGTACGATTAAGAAAATTAATCTTGAATTTAAAAATGTATTTTTAAAGTGATACTATGTAAATATACATTTGTTTAATTAGAGGTTTCCATCTAAAGAAAGTGTTCGAGAAAAATGGAATAACTTCTTATTAGAAAATGCTGTGAGTCCTGAAAACGTGTTAAAGACTAGTGTAATTTGTTCCCTCCATTTTGAACAGTCGTGTTTTGTGTTGGACAAAAGCAGAAAACTGTTAAATAAGCATAGTTATCCATCAATAATAACATTTGTAAATCGAATAAAAGGCGTAAGTATAAATCGTTTGGAGTACTATATACTTAATTGACTAAAATTATTAAATTTTCAATAACGTGAGTATTTTATTGCAATTATTGAATTATCATTATATTGTTATAGACCAAAAAAATGTGTGATGAAACTTTAACAAAATGTCCTATGACTTATGAAGCGAAACCAAATAGTTCTTCTAACATTTTAAAATGTGATCGAAAATTAGTTAAAGTTAGTACCTATGTATTCATACATTAAGGATAAATCTAAAATACTATAGATTAATAATAGTATTTAAAATTATCATTTATTGTAGCTTCAGCATAAATTGTATGTTACTCAGACCGATATAGGGAACGGCCTCTCTATATTACTCTATGGTTGTAATGGAAAAAGATAAAATTTTCCTGTACAAATTTTAAATAACGCGTAAAAATCAAAAAAATCAAAAATTTAGCATTCTGTGTGTCAAAAAAAATATATTTTGAATGTTAAAAATAAATACTTCATACTTCATACTGTAAAACCATTACTTTTCTTGTTTCTCAGTTAAAAAAAGTCAATTTTAATTTTACATACCATTCGCATTTCAAATTTTAATTTATATCTACTATCTATCGTATATTGTTTTGTCGTTACACGCTTGCGCGATGGAAATGTGTCATAATAACAATTATATTTAACATAAACGTCCTCGTACATGGCCACTAGCTAACTAAAAATCATAATATCATTTCTCCAACCAACTACTGCCTAAACTTTAAGCCTTGCATTGCTTTTAGAATACTTAATGGAAACGAGAAGTTAGGCATTCACAATATGCTTGTATATATAGATATACGTATATAAATCCGATAAATCTCAATAACTTATTACTATATTAAGGGACACGATGAGAATCGCAATAACGAAATTAAATTTATTCCTGGTGTAGAGAAGAAACGAAAACCGTTATGGGTTGTCATAATTGCTGATATTATCTAATAAAGTGACGGTTTCAATGCCTAGCAATAACGTTACTTACGTTGGCGACTGCAAACACGCGGTCATGAGATAACCCACGTGCGTGTATACACCTATTATACACGTAGGTATTCGTAAATACATATGTACACGTGTGTAAGTTTCACTTTCACGTGTACGTAAATGTATATTATTTTAAAATTGACGTTTCGTTTTGAAGTATGAAACCATGCATTAACCATGTACATTGCGTTGTCGATCTCAAGGGGTGGTGGTCCAGAGGTAAGAGCGGTGAAAATGGAACTATAGCTTATATTTTCTCGATGCATGCAAATGCGGCTCACCGTGTACACTCACGCGCACACATAACTTTCCCCTGTGTATACCTTCGAACACTGCTCGTCAACCCTCTGTCTACCTCTCTCTCAGTATGTACGTGTATATATATTATATGCATGTGTGTGCGTGCCGCCGCCGCATTAACCGCTCTCCCGATTCGTATTCTACTCGTGTTACGGATTAATTTATTATCGTGTCGGGTCTCGTTCGTAGTTCACCGTATATTACCGGCACCGGTACGTTCGCTATACCGCAAAGAGATATTTGCGCACACTAAAATACGAGTGTTCGGTCCGTCGAACCCAACCGTTTTTTTCGTATAGGATTTTATAAGCCATAGTGGTCAACCGCCACTGACGCGTTTGGCCGGTCGCCCGCGAGTAGTGGCCGATTAATGTATTATGCTAGATCGCCAGCTCCCCGGTCACGCCAATTTGAACACCGTTAGTTATAAGTTCTTACGTCTGCGTTTTTTTCATTGAAAAAAATTATAGTCTACTTCTTGCTCGCTCGTACCATTCTGTACAAATAGTTTAAAATTATCACTAATGCCGGAGACAGTAAATCGTTTTATATTTTTTCTTTCTTATAATTATTATTATTGTTGTTCGACAACAAAATTAATCGTTAAAGCGATGAATAAGTATTTCGACGGTTTTAATTATTCATACGATTTCGTATAAAAACAATAACAACGATTAAAATACTTGAATTATAGAGGAAATGCGATTAAATTAACGTGGGAAGCAGTCGCATGAGAAGCACAAACGCTGATGTAAAACGAAAATGTACAAGTTTGTTTTAACTTTTTTTCAACAAAAGCGTGTTCAACAAAAGACGTTGATATTATTAACTCGATAAGACAAGACCACGGAAACTAACCGCAATAGTAGCAGAAACAAATTCAACAGGGAATTACTCAGTTTTGATTATTAAAAATAATAATAAAGAAAATTCAATAGTTTTGTGTAGTTTCAATAAATTTACATAAGTAGTTCCATATATTTTGAGTTTTAATTAATTTTAACCTTATAAAAAGGAAGTATAAGCACAATTATAACTGATTCGCCTTGATTTAAATATTAATATTTAATATGCATGAGTGATCAGTCTGTTATTTGAATTGAAATTAGAATAGTTATGAAACAACTTTCGAGACACATGATATAGTTATTGATGTTATAAATTACAACGAAATAACTGTGCACAAATTTCTAAAAAAAAAACAACAACATTATTAGTCTAGGATGAAAGCACTGGGGATATAAATGCAATATACTTACTAAACATTAATTATATTGGTTACATATAAACTGGTAAAATGTATTGAATTATACTAATTGTTAATTTGTCCATTATTTGAATTAAAGCTTTTATTAAAATTTTAACAAATTTTTTTTAACTTCAAACCAATTGAAATTAGGTTATACGCGCATTTTAAAATATATTATATTCAGTGTTTATAAATATTACAGATTTAATAGATTAAAAACTGATAAAAGAAAAAATAATTGCAACGTATAAATAAATAAAACTAAATTACATGCGTGTTTTGTTAAAACTTATTGCGTTTCTAAGTAAGTAGATGGATTTTTTTTTTTTTAATGTGATCTATATAGAATGAAAAAAAATATCTTATTTGGTTTTTTTGTAGTAAATTAAAAATAATTTAAACTTATTTATTCAAAAGGAATATTAATTGTTTGTATTGTTAAGCATTATTTTTTCGTAAATTTAAAGCACTAAATTAAATATTATAATACTGTAAAAATATTTTGAACATTTAAGTACTCGTTTTATCCCAATAACCTGTATTTTAACCTATTTTACGTACATATAATATCTTTAAAAATATTGAAAATATTATATATACATATATATAAGATTAAATTTATTGTCTTCAATTATAAATCATAATAAGTATATAATAAATATAAACAACTATCGATTCACTGCAGATCACGATTTTGTATAATATGAGCAGAAACGGTCAGTAATTTTCTGAATCATTTTATTGTGTTAGTTTAATGAAAAATAACGGGAAACATGAAGTTCCACATCGCGTTGTTTGGCAGTATTCCGGAACAGCGGAAGTACAAGTTATTTTTCACACTTTATACGACAGTTTGAAATAATATAATATCCTTATTCTCACAGTACGAATATCACACACACGCACATACAATGACTATATATACATATTACATATACATATTATACGTGGAATTAATATTAACGACTAAAATTGTACTACGATTATATGTCGTTCGTAGGTATAGGTATATCATTATTTCCTTTATAAAGAAAAAATTTCAAACCATTAGGTTAATAAATGCCTTTATGGCTTTTTAGACTGTTTTGTATAGCATAAACATTATATTACACACACACACACACACACACACACACACACACACACACACACACACACACACACACACACACACACACATATTATGTATACTGAGTGATTCACTAAGTATACTCAATACTTATATATTTTATTTCTTCAATAATGCAGTTATTCATAGTTGATTTTTGAAATTTTTAAATATATCTTTGAGATCATATTTTCATGTTCTTTAGTTTTTTTGTACTACTTAAGAATGTCCCAGGAAGATACAAATCTTAGTTTTTTTTTTTAAATAAGAACCCACTTTCTGCTTTAAATCAAATAATTATAAACTTAAAAAGAAAATTGTAACAAACGATTTTTGATTTTTTTTTTTTTTTATTACAATCAGTACAACGTATAATAAAATCTTGTATTAAATTTTAAAATTTTTTTGGAATGCCAATTTTTTTTATCTGTATTTCAAAAAAAAAAAAAATTAAGAAAAGTCGAAAATTTCAATTGCCTATATCTAACTTAAAAAAGTCATAATATTTTGAAAATGTAATACTTAATAGATAACGTTAATATAAACATTTGGTGAAAATTTCAAGTATTTACAATGATTTGTTTTTGAGTTACAGCAAAATAAAAAATTGAATTTTTTCAAAAACTGGTTATGCGTGAAAATCCGTTTTTTATTAACCAGGGTTTTTCAGACGCGTTTGAAAACTATTTGAAATTCTTTACTTTTGACCCCCCAAATTACCAGTTAGATTTTCCTTATATTATAGACTTTCCTTTTAGAAACGGGGCCGAAGTTAAAAATAAAAATAACTACTCCAAAATGTGATGACAGACCAATACAAAAAAAAAAAAAAAAAACAATAAATAATAAAAACATACATCATTATAAAATCAATACATTCATCACTCCGTTAAGAATCTAAAAAAATGAATGCAACAAAAAAATATATCGTAAAAAGTGGTATTTGTATCTCTATACAAGGTTCAGTAAGTAGTAAAGAAAATCTCAAGAATTTTAAAATACAGTCCTTAAGTTTATTTAAAATGTCAAGATCAGAATTTGAACAAATTCATTATTAAAATAAAACTAGGGGATAGGGATAGGTTTGCATTGTTGAATCACATAAGATGTTATATTATGCATTTTTTATACTTGTATAAATGTATAATATTTTACCCTATGTTAGGTAGTCATAAGATAATATTTGTGGGATTCGCCTGTAATATATTAGTGACGCAACATAAACATGATATCCCGTAAAAGTGCAGTAAATTGCCAAGCCAACGGAATATCACATTCATAATATTGTATTTGTGTGTATGAATACATGTATGTCGTGTGATGCACGTGTTTGTAGGTAAGCGTATGAAGTGCGGTTAAAGTGAGCCAAATGCGCGGCCAGAAATGTTATAATAAACTTCACCCGTCTATTCCGCGGCAAAACTCGTACAATATGTAAATACACGTGTATTATTATTACTGCATTTGCATTTTTGTAACGTATAAATGAGTATGGACACCCAGGACGGGGATTTCTGCAATGGGTGAAAGAGTTAATCCCCTAGCAAGATTACTTTCAATAGATATATCGTATACGCGAATAAGTGTGTCCTTTGATGTTTTGTAAGGACGATGGGGGAGTTGTTTTGTTTTGGATTTTTGTCAGATTTTTGTCTAGACATCTTTTGTAGTTTTTAACGATAATAATTATAAAGTAATATTATTATCTTAACAAGTATATTATACTATATAGAATAGCACTAAGCTTATTATTTAAATAATAACAATACAATAATTTAATAGATTTTTAATGTTTATCAATCTTTTCATATCATATACCTAAATTTCCTCACGATGATATCGCATGGATATATTATGATAAAAATAATACTGAACCTCAATACATCTTAATATCTATTTGAATATTAAAGTGCAAATGACAATGAAGTAAACATATATTTTCGACTAGTATTCAAATCTCATTAAGGCCAGAGTAGGTATCAGAGAATCAAATTCTAGATGCCACAAAATATATTTTAATAAATCATAACAATTTCTGGTTTTAATTAATGTATTGATTTCATATTTAAAATAAATGTACAAATTAACCTCAAATAAATACAACACTAATATTATAATATTATAATATGATAATATTAGTAGTTGATGTTCAGAAAATAATAATAATAATATATAAATATGATACAAATAAATCAATATGATTAATAATCATTGTATATGTATCTATATACTCGTAGTATTCTTATGCATGGGGATCTTTTCATCATTAAACATTCCCTATAATTTTAAATTTATTTTACAGAGGTTTAAATGATTCTTCGAAAAGTTCATATTTCTTTTTCTTTGACATTTTGATGCAGAAATAGATAGTACGGAAAAACGCTAATATTTTTTTAATAAAATGACTGTTTGATGTAAAAAAAAAAGAAGAACTCTGGTATATAAGTGTAATATTATAAAAATATGCATATTCAAAATAATCAAAAACTCAGAAATACTAAATTTTAACTAAATTATTCATTGTGTGATTTGTTTTGATATCAAATAGATATTACTGTGACAGGTATTGATGTGATATTTTAAAATATGTTTGTAGTTTTTCGATATTTATGTATTCATAAATAAGTCAATAATCAAATTATGTTAAAATTAAAATTCAAGATAAAAGATTTTTAATTTTCAAAATTGTTAATAACTACATAGAATACCTACCGATCGTTAATAGAACTTCAAAATGCATTCACGTATATGCTTTTTAGATAATCATTTTGTCAAAAAATTCAAATTTTTAAATTTTTAATAAAAATATAAACATTAATTTAGAAATAGGCAGACTTATTATAGACGATAAGTAACATGCATATCAATGGTGATTTATTATGTTATTGTTATATCTTGATTTGTAATCGGATAACGAAGATCAACATCGGATTAAATAAACTTAAATGTATGTATAACGACATATTTTTTCTAACCTGTTGAATTTTAAACAAATTTCCAAACCTAAACTAACTATCGTAATCATATATTATTTCTGTTTTACTTTAATACATTTAATAGAATATAGTTGTTTTTGTGAGGCATAATAATTGAATAATGAATATATAGAAGATATACAATAGCAAAGAATAAGACAACAGCCGATTATTCAATTTTTGTAATTTTACAACCAACATAAATATATGATTTGTATCTTTTTTTAATAATATTTTTAAAAATATCAAAAATATTTTAAAAGCAACAATAAGTTTTAATTTAGTGTTTTGTATAAGACATCTGAACTAAAATGTTTAATATTGTTATGCCAAACGGATCATTATCATCAAAAATACAATCGCTGTCATTATAGAACATATTAGAACTAAACAAAAATACAACAGTATAAGAATTACTACGTAGAAATTAGTATTTTGAATGCCATAATTTTATATTTAAAAAGAGCTGAGGTCAAACAATTGAGTATATTTTTAGAGTCGTAAATGGTGTAAACAAGTATTTTAATTAATAATAAGTACACATTATTTATACTGTTCAAATCTACTATAATTAGAATAACTGTGTTGATATATCCAATGATGCCATAAAAAATAATTTAATTATCAACACTTAATGATAATATACCTACGAGTATTATAATGGAGAAAAAAAACATAATCGAAGTAAGTTTAATATAGTAACGGTAGGATATGAAAAAAAAACTAATTAGAAAGTGTGATTGTGATTCTTAATTTATAAGCTTTATTATATTAAGTCATGTTATCATATAGATGTGTTATAAATTAAAACACAAAAATAAAATGATACGTGTGCGTTGAAACAAAATACAAATATTATGCGTTTATACAAGAAGAAAATGATAAACAGTTTTATGTTATATTATAATTTAGATAAATAATGGTACTACATAGTATACAGTTCACTTACTATCATTTATACTTATAATACTAAATAGGTAATAACTAATAAGTAATAACTATAATATAATATTATTTTAAGAATATAATTCGTAACACGGCACAACATATAGGCAAAATAGGTACATTTCTGTATAGAAAAGTGTTGTAAAGTATTATAGAATACGTAGGTATAATATAAATAAGTCCCAAACCATATAATCTTTAACAGTTTATTTTAAACGTTAAGAACACTATTCGAGTGTAGTCAAATTAAACAGATAACTAATAATTCAACAACTTGCCCATGGATCTTGGATGATTGTTCAGTTCAGTATTTCCCGACATTTACTATGCGGCCACCCATCATTAAAGTCATTAGACCTATGTTCCTACAGGTGAACCATACAATTCTAAAATTCAAGTTGTATACTTGCGTTCAAGTATAATTATATTAATATTTAATGGTTTCAATTATAACTTACTATGAACAAAAAAAAAAAATGTTTTTATATTTTATTTTTCATGTACCTACCTACAGGTTATTCTTATACTCACACACTTATAAGCGAATAATAATATAAAAAAAACGGGGAATGCTACTAAAAATATCGGAGAAAATCACATCTTGTTCGAAATTTTTTCAATATATATCGTTTATGAGGTTCAAAACAACTAAGCAAAATTGAAAAAATATAGTTAACACGGAGAATAAATTGTAAAAGTTTATCATATTTTTTCAATTAAATCATTTAATTTCGATTTCACTGATTGAAGTATCAAGTATTGATATAATATAAACCATTATAAAATAAATATATGCACATATTGCTCTGTTCAGAATCTAAAAAAAATATTTTATTTCGAATAACACAGCTTCCATATAAAATTAATTAATTAAATACTTTTTAAATAGTAATTTTTATCAGGATCAAACAGGTATTATATTATTAAGAAATGCACATTTAATTAGTACATTTAATATGTGTTTCTATGTGAATTTACTGATTTAGTTGGCATAAGATTTATTAGTGCTGCAGATTTTATGACTTATAATATAATTTATTTTTATTCATATGTGTCTATTATGTATATTGTATATATATATTTAAAGTTGGATGAGAAGTTTCGTTGTATACGTGACTGAAAATATAAGTGTTATTATAAGACAAGTAATTTTATGTTAAGGTCACAAATCCTTTGTTTATTTTTTTTATTTTGTGGAACTCTTATCATTTTTAAATTTTCAGAGACAGTCCGGCAGAAAAATAAACAATCAAAAGATCAGTGAAATGGCTAGATTTTCTTTGTTTTCTTTTAGATGTGCACGTTTTCGAAAATTGAAAAGTCCAATCGAATAAAAGACACTCCGAGAGTAAATCGTTATTGACTCGGATAACGTGCAGTTCTCTGCCAAAGTCCGATAAGTAGTATTTGCAATTTCAAAAAGTCTAACTGTCGTTAAACCGTTTTTTTCAACCGATAAACTAGACGTGTATACAATAACGTAGTTTTTTATATCATAATATAATATATATAAACGCAAATTGTATTTACGATGTTCAAATAGTAACAGTTTTACTGGGTATGAACGTATTCGTATGAACTGCGTTTATCCTGTCCACTTGTTTAACATGATATATGTTCCTGTAAAATATGTTTTTTTTAAAGAATTCACGTACATATACTTATATTAAAGAGTATTTGAATAGTCACTAAAAAGAGTATTCGAATACTAACTCGCATATATTCTACAATATAAATGTATTTATTTATCCTATGAAATAGTTACATTTTTTTTTATATCAATAACATTCTGAGTTTAAAATCAATTTAACAGATTATTTTAAATTATTTTATTATACGTATATTTTATTGAGAATTATACACTTCATTAATTTGTGAATAAAAAATAAACAAATAAATCACCATTATTTATTTTTTGACTATTCATCTGAAATTGTATACTACATATGGGTAATAGTTTAGTATGTTGCAACTGTCTCTGAGAATAATTATCATAAATATGTAAATTTAAATTTTATTTATACTTACATAGTTTATAAATATCGTTATGGATTCATTAAGAAAGAATTATTAATGTTTTAGAAGTAATGATATGAATACATTTTATTTTTTTTTCAATTTTGTGAAAAAAAAAGTATTAATTGATTAATATCAAACGAATAACCATAATTATCGGGTATAAAATTAGTAAAAATAGAATGGAGGGATATAATTGTATTAACTATATTTCAACAAAATGTGTAATGTCAAACAATTTTTTTTTTAGAATAACCATTTGTTATTAATAATTCATAGATCAAATTTAATCCTACAGAATATTATTCTGCAAAAAATATCATAACAATCGCTTTAATGGACGTAGACCATTCACAGCCATTCATTTATTAATAAATCAATGCTTAGATCGTGTCACTGTTATTTTAAATTAGAAAATTTCATATTATGCATGATTAAATTATTTTGTCATTTCCTGAACAAAAATGTACAAATGAATATGAATAAAAAAAGTTAATTATTATCTATTGTAATATATTTATTTTATAATTCATTTTTTAAATATTAAATCATAGTTTATATATTTTCGATAATAATTATTAACTATCAAGTCGTTTTTTATTTATTTTATTGATTTCTAATTTTAATATTTTAAGATTATACAATGATTTTATATGTATTATGTAATTAAAAAGTAATTAATAGATATTGTAATGTATTTAGATATATTTGCTATTATATTAAATCAAAATCTGTTCTGTTCTACTAATCGTCTACTAATTTTGTCATACCAGTGAGGTAAAATAACAATCAAACAAATACGTCGTCGACGTCATAGTATTAAATTTCATCCGTAAATAGTTCAAAACACAGTAAGACTTTTGGTTTAGACTCGCTGTATTATTATTGTATCTTTTACAATAGTCTATTATATATCTATGTGTAAATATTATAACCACTACCACGTTTTCGAGTCCGCAAACAATACCACTCACCGTGCATAATATGACGTATACTATAATATAGTCTCTCTCTCTATCGGGCGAATAGTAATTAACAGTTGGGTGATTTTGAAACCCACGATAGCGCGTGTTGCTGGCAGACGCAGGATATGACGTACCACGGAGAGAGTTTCGTGCTGTAATACGCTCGAGCGCGGACAAGGACGAGTGTGAAAATCATAACACCACAGCTGTTGCTGTTACTGCAGTATATTAATAAAATACCTATTTATGATAACCATAAGTATTGTATAAGCGCATCGGATAATAAATTATTGTCAATATTATTTAACAATTTGATCAGATGATTTTGTTAGGACTGCGGATACTGTTTCTTTGGAAATTCTATGGAAATTTAGACATCAATATTAATTACTGAGGTTGCAGATAAAGTTAACGAAATTGTATAGAAGTTTTTGGGTTAAGTTAATATAGGAAAAGTAACTTAAGTCAGGTCAAAGTTAACTTATATATTATTTTGATATAACTTAATTGAGTTAAAAATTAATTTAATTGTAAATTAACTTAATTAAAATATACTCGTATGTTTTTAATTTCTAGTTTGTAATAAAAATGACAAGTCTAAAAGTGTACATAATAAATATATAATATTATCCACACAAGTCTAGTACTATCAAAATTCAAACTACCAACTTCAGAGTGATCCACTATATACATTTTAAAGCAGCTATATAAACGTGTATACTACCTCTCTCTCTCTCTATATATATATATATATATATATATATATATAAACAATATAAACTATACAGCGTTAAAAATATTTTTAGAAATAACTACATAACCACTTTAAAAATGTATACATTTTATTGTTACTATCAATTTGGTTAACCTATTTTAATAAAAAAAGTATCTCATTTAAAAAAAACATCGAGTTCTAAAGTTCAAATTAAATTGTTAAATTCTTGCGAACCAAAATATTAATAAGGTACTATCGATACCAATAATCATTACCTGATTTAATTTTGAAAAACTGAATTCATTGTTTCTGGTGCTATTTTCTGTTAAACTAATTATTTTTGTTGAAAAAGTAGCTCATTCAATTAAAAGTTAATTCCGAATATCAGCTTATAAAATAGTTATTCTGTAAAATCGACCTCAAAAAATGTTTCACATCAGTATAATAAATATTATAATAAACCAAAGTTAAGTCCTTTCAGTAAAAAATAGGTGATATGATTACAAAAATATGATTTGAAAGTGACAAAATAAAGACCGCTTCTATTGATATTTAAAAGTCGTGTTATGGCTCAGAACTTTAGCACAATAAGGCTTACAATTTAATTTAATCTATATTTTTAAACTTACTTTTAAGATTTAATTTAAGTATAAAAAAATATATTAGTGAATAATGATAAACAAAAACATCAATTATTAGTATACGTCATATTCTATATTTGATAAAATGAACAGGTACGTGTAAAGTTTCATTTCATATTTAAATCAATAAATATATATATATACACATTACTTTCATATGATTTGATTGAATTTAATTAATCTTACTATAATATGAGTAAATTATATTTTATTATATGAAATTCAATAGTATGCTAATTATGACACTGAATAAACTTATGCGAAAACCTAAAACATACTTTTAGCGAACAGTGTAAGCATTACGCGTTTACAATTTGCATACAAATTTATACACTATGCATTATGTTGACAAAAAATATCAATAACAACCATGGTTATATAAAAAAATATAGAAACATTAGTAAAAATCGTGATACAAAATTATTGGTTTTATAACTTAAAATTTAATAAGAAAACAAGTACGATAAATAAAAATAAAGTATCAGTTTGTGTTAAAGATAGGTTAAGTCATGAAGAACACATAATATTTCATATATTTATAAATATGACGAAAATATGCAATAAAAACTCTAAAACACTTTAATCTATTTCTTGAAATACATTTTTAGGAAGAATTGTAGTTATTACCATACAGCAAAACTAATAAATTACGATCTTTTTTCATTCATAAATTCATTTTTTAACGATCGTGCATAATATGCACACAATATACATATAATATATACACAAAATATATTATAGTTCATAATACAAAAATATCGTTTGAAATAGTTTTTTGGTTTTAAATTTACTTAATATTAAAACATCAGTGAATTTGATTATTCCTTAAATGCAGTGGGGTCATGTTCATGAAACTGAGTACAGCTACACTATTTTTATATTGTTTTAAATTCTAATTTAAAATATTAACTTAAAAAATAATATACATACATAAAAAAAAGGATAAAAAATATTATTGTTGTTCTCAAATGAGAATCTAAAACGATTGTATTTTTTTTATTGTATTAATTTGGCTTTCAATGATTGCTTTTAATCAAATATAATTTATATATTGTAGGAATATTATGCATTTATAATATTAAATAATTACAATATTTAAATTTAGAACAATTAATACACAATAACATATATACTTATTTAACTATTTTACTTGAAATATTTATGTTATTTTAGTATTTATGTTGTCATGGGCCAATACAAAAATCCATGTTTTTTTTTTTATAAAATTGAACAAATATCTAGTTTATAACGTCTACATGGATTTAAAATGTTGATAGAATTTTAGCGCACTGCCCGAAAATTCTGATTGTTTTTATGAGTAAAACAGTAATACAAAGTATAATATCATTATACAATTTGATAATTAAACAATTATTATAATTGATATTTTAATTATTAAAATGATAATATTTTAGTATTATAATAATATTATATAAAATGTATTTTTTTCTTATTTATAATTATGTTTATATTGTGAAGTAAGATTACCTGTATGAAAAATCACTGAATTATATTTTATTAACTTAACTAACTTGTGATTTTCATGTTCGTACTCATACAGTTATTTAAAAATGAAAACAGTCGTAATCATACAGCTTTACGTAAAGTATTGATTGGCAAGAACATTTATTTTTACTTATCATATTCCAAGCCAAAACATTCAATTTTCACAAAGACCATTAAATTTACGAAATTATTGCATAGACATTAATATTTAGAAATCCATTTATTGTACTAAAGCTAATGACTATCATCATAATTCGAGCTTATAAACCCATTTAGAATATCATTTAATTAGTAATCATATCAGCTGTCGTAAAAAATAATAGCTTCCATTGAAAATTATAGGTAATAAATCACTTACTGGCTTAAGTAATTCCATCATTCGTAAGTTTTTTTGAAGTGAATAAATAAATATAAAGGTGAAAAATTAAAAAAATAGTATCGTATTTGATATATTATTACAATAATCTATATCAATAATGAATGTTGTAGATTTTAATGATGTTTTTACCTATCATTAGAGTAAATTAAAGCATAATTTAAGTTTTTAAAATTTTTTTTATTTAAATATTTAGGATATTATATTCCTCAACTTAGATAACAGTATTATTATAATTTACATACTAATCTATTAATTCATATTTATTTATAGTATTTATAAGAAAGCAATAAAACTACCTAAAATAAATACAAAACAAAAATGTCAATATGTTATTAAATTTATGTCGGTACTTAATATTTTGTATTTATTGGTGAATTTCTTAATATACATGTTATCTATTAATGTATAATTATTGTGTATTTAAGAGCTATAATTTCCAAAGACACTGTGTAATAAACAATTACTTATAAGTAATCAGTGATTAAATTCAAATTTTTATTTCTATTCTGATAGACGTATAAATTAATGTCACTATGAGAGTATTGGTCTTGTCTGATTATTTGCTATAAAAAATGGTTTAGTAAATGTTTAATGTTATAAAATTACTTTGAAGGTACTTTTAAAGATAAATTTAAATATTGTACATATTTTTTGATGTTTCAGAGTTTATTGTTTACTTATATTGTAATTGTTTTGTATTACTTTATACTAAACATGAAAGTAGAGATTTTTTTATTATTTCTTTCTTGGGATTCTCACAAAACAACTCATTCAAATGCGCTATTAAAATTACAAAACAAAACTATTTAGTAGTATTTAAATTAACAACATTTTGTTCTACACATCGCTTGAGTATAGCATAGCATTGTGGTTGAATTTGGTATACAACTCTTTGTGTATTATGTATTTATGAGTGACAGTATCTACATTGTCCAACCATTTTTGGTATTCAAGAAATTTCCTATTTTCTACATTCTCCATAACATACATAGATGTATATAAAATTTAATTAAAATTTTGAAGAACCTAATATGTAGTAAGAAAAGTTTAAGTTTTCATGTTTTTGAATAATATATTCATATTAACGTTTCAAACGAATATAAATCACTGTCAAACTTTTGGTCTATTTTATGACTTATATGCTTTTATGTAATAATAGTTTATATTAAATATTTTGTGAAATGAATAATTTGTTTATGATTATATACACAATTATAGTATACATATCAGCATAATATGTGTATATGAGTGAATAATATTTATATGACATAAGTATTTTGATGCTTGGCTATTGGTAATCAATTGCTTATTATTATATGCAAATCTATTAATACTTTATATTATTATGAAATATAGTAAATTAGTAAAGTTATTATAAAATATATTATGTTAATAATATTTTTCGTGGTTTTGTTAAAAATTAATAAAAGTATAATATTAGAAGATTAGTAGAAATATTAACCTATTGACTTATACAATTTTTAGAAATTATTTATTATTTATAATATACAAATATAGAAAGTTGTATTATTTATAAATTTGAAAACGATAAAATAAATGAATTATTGTATTTTTCTTTCTCAAGCATTATATTGTAATATAATAAATATGAAAATGTACAATTACTAAAACGAATCATTAAACATTAAACTTTAAAGAATAAACAGACGTTTAAACATTAGTAAATAATAAATATTTTTAAACGTCTAGACTTTTTATTAAATTATCGTCAGGTTCATACAAATTGCTCACACACAAATAACCGTCTACAAGTTAGATATTATTATTATAGGTACCGAAGAAAATAAAGATATCTTATTGAATATTCTAAAATATACAATACATCAACAAATTACAATTCAGTTATTAAAATAAATGAATATATAAATTAAAATTAAAGTTAAACAATGAAATAAATGTTTGTAAAAATAATATATTGAAGTAAGTACATAGTTATACGTTTTAACGAACATGATAGATTTATTGTTCAAATATTAAATTATTCTCATTCTAGCGAATGGAATAATACATTTGGACGATGTCGTGTACTATTGTTACTAATGGATATTTGTATTATTGTCATTATATACTTGTACAGAATCAATATTATTGCTAACAAAATACCATGCTAGACTAGCACAATGAAATTCAAACTAATAGATCCTTAATTATAATCTGTATCCATATGAAGACAATTATTGGCAATAAACCATGACAATCAGTATTGTAATACAAATATTTTATAATTTAATATCGTACATATTTTATGACAACAATAAAGCATAATATTTAAATTATCCAGATGTGGGGAAACTTAGATGTAATTCAACAAAATTGTAATGATAAAGGTTCTCGTTCTCAGTATCACATACTAGATTTTTTTTCGAAAGGGTTTTGTTACCTTAAAATAATTTTAAATACTAATTATAATATATAGACGAAAGAACCGCTTTGGAAACGTACATATTATGCACAAAGGTAGACATTTTTTTTTTTTTTTTTTTTTTTTTTATAGAAGACTAGGAATTTGATCTCTTAACACTCCCTTCTCTTTGTAAGTCCTAGAATTTTTTGTGAAATACTAATATTCGAATTAGAAAACATAATATCGTACAAAATACTTGCGTTACGGCTTGTAATACATAAAAATCGATAATGACACGTTTAATATATACGTTTATGTAATTTTATTATGCATTTGTAATACAAATTTTTTACGGGTTAACCACGCTAAAAACAATCAGTTTTTTTCCAATCACAGTATACTATTAGTGTATAATTGTGTTATATAACAGACAAAAGTGTATTACTCATGGTATTCAATAAAATAATAAAAGAAAGATTGAAGTAAAATATGATATTGATATTGATTTATAGTTTTCGTTGCGTGGTCTGTACCATTCCGCATTTGAACTGGTCTATACATCATTATATAGTGGGATCGTTCCAAAAAAAAAAGAGAAAAAAAGAAGAAGACTAAGATAACGCGGCAAACTATGTCATAACTGCATTGTATACACGCGAAACGAATTAAGCTGAGTATGATGTTTGCATTTTTTTTCCACGCGAATTTATAGCAAATGACATATTTTATGTTTGAAAGCGACGTTGTGTTCGTTCATGATGAAGGTATTATAGGTATACCCTTTCCGAAACCATCTTTAACAACAGTTAATTCGCTTAACCCACTTGGACGGCGGCGGCATGGAGCGTCTGTCTTATCAGCCGCTTTCGACTTGATTGCTCTGATGTAGATTGTACCACGTCCAAATCGTTGTCTCGTATTGCCAACGGCTTAATGGCATGTTAAAACGAAGGGCGTCCCCCTTTTCCACGCCGACCATAATAAAACAAAGCACCCCACTACTTAAACACAACCCGAGTTCTAGTGTTTAAAATCACTTCTTTTGACTTCTTCCCGTTCTCTCACATTAACACGTAGGCTGTTGATTACGTAATTTTCACGACTGTCCGATAAAGTAGTTGACCTATGAGTATTTTTATTATTTTACTATCATAATATAATTTGGGATATTGAGGGAAAAAAATGATAAAACGCAAATTTTAGCAATGCAACGTGTATAGGTATGGTGGATTCTAATGGGTTAATGAGTTTCATATAGTTTGTGGCGAGATGTCTATTATTTGTCTACCTAGACAAACGACCGTTCGAAAGTTTTAACGTTGACCATCTATCAAGTATCCAGATACGATGGATCTAAATTAAAACGTAATTACCGTTATTGGTAAATACCGGATTCCACACAATAATATGATATCAATTCTCATCGCAAAATTACGATAAATTAAAATAGTTTTCTCTTAATTATAGGTACCTATAATTAAACGTCTATAATTAATTGAAGAAATAATATGTGCATGCTATTAAGTATAATGAACGTATCGTTATTATGAAACTTACTTTCTTTCACAAGATTTGCATTAGTCCGATTTCCGCGTATAGACTGGTCAGTATGCAACTCGTTCTGAAAATAAAAAAAAATAAATTAAAGAACTGTTTAAAACCTTATAAAATGTATAGTAAAAAAATGAAATCGACTTAATTATAATTTAAAACAATTGATGGTATTGGGTGAAGTAATTAAAGTATATAGATTTTATATAGATTTTACAATAATTCGTGTTTTGAATTTTTCTGCCTAGGTACCTATAACCATATTTTGGAGCAGTAATGATTTTTATCTTCGAAGGTGGCTTGTATTAGCAAACTGATTCTAGTTATTTCATGTACACGATGGATCAAAAGTAAAAGTTTCCATTACCTTTCAAAATATTCAGGAGAATAAAATAATAATTAAGGGGAAATGGGAATTTGTATATAGAATTAATTTTTGATAAAATTGATTTTGTTTTAATACTATTTTTAATACTACGGCGCTCTCACATATGAAAAAATGTAGAGATTTAAATTTTTATCAAATATTTCTGATTGAATTCATTGGATAAGAACATTTTTTACATTTAATATTTTGAATACTTTTTGGTACTTTATTAATAATTTAAATTATTGACTTTTTATTTTATAATAGTATTATTTACGTTTAATGTTCTTATTTTAAGATATTTATAATATAATTTTATTTTATTTATAATTTTCATAAAAATATTATTTAAACAATCAAAGTATAAATATTTCAATATCTCACATAAATTGTTCTTATCACAATATAAAAATGTTAAAAATATATTATAGGTAGCTATGTTATATTTCATAAGAATTTAATTTAATTTAATTTTTAATTGTGATAAAAAGATTGAAGCTATGTAAAAATGTTCGACAATTTAACCCAAGATCCCATATAATTTGTGGTACCTATTTTTATGAAAATATAACAATATAAATAACATTATTTTGTTTCAGCGTTAAAAAATACACTTTTGAAACGATTTGTCAAAATCATTTTAATTTATTGTAATAAATTAAAAATATATACAATGTTAAAATTTCAAAAGTTCCTCAAATAGTTTTTATTGAAACTTAAAAATCTAAAAAAAACATTTTAACACATTATTATGTTATTATCAATTCATTTGAAGTTTAAATTCGGACGAAACTAAGAATAATATTAATAATTATTAAAATATTAATATTATATTATAGTTAGTATTTCAGTATTAACTTTAAAGCTAATGAAAATACAATTTTATTAAATATTATAACAAATCAAAACTTTGTTTCAAACCTACTGCTATAATACAAAATAGTTTAGCAAAAAAAATTTTTAATTAAAACGTTTCAAGATTTTGAGTTGACATCAGGTAAAATATTATTATATATTATATAAAATATTATATCTATCTAAAACGTATTTTTTCTTCTTGGAACAGATTTGCAAAAGTATATCCATACGTTATTGTTGATTTTTTGGGGGATATGTTGTATTAAAAAAATAGTATGAGTTATTGACGGTTCAAAGTGATCACACAGTTGGATTTAAAGCTATATTTTAGAATCTCATCAACTCAGCCAGATTTTATCGAAACTTTTCGTCTCACTGGGATTCAATGATAAATTATTTTTATAACATTTATTTATTTATTTTTTGGTTTACAGACAAACAGGAATAAAATATTTGTTACTCTTTGCTCAACGTTTAGGAAGAAAAAAATAATATGAAAAAGTAGTCATAGACAAATTTCCAATCGATTTACTTTGAAGTTTTCTTGAGACATCTTTTTCAGTTGAGTAAATATGTTTGCACATGGTTGATATCAGTGAATTCCATAGAAGTTCATTGACATACTATTATGATGCTATATACTCTTCAATAGTTGAAATTAAATGTCCACATATTATACAAATTTCTTTCATTTTTTGGTATTTAATTAAATCGTTATAGAAAAAAAAATGTTGATAATCTATACATTTACAAAAAAAAAAAAGTTATCTAAAGAATTACTAATATTTAGCAGATGTATGCCATTGATGACAAAATTATTCAAAAAATTTGATTGAATAAAAAAAATGTATTTTGACATAATTAGGTACTATGTTCATAAAACTAAAATTGTTTTACCAAATTCATAAAGTAGTTTTACGGAGTCATCAAAACGTAAAATTAATATTAATTTTTCATCTTTCTAAAAATACAAAAATATAAATGAGCAATTTATTATTTCCAGAATGAATGCATTATAAAACTAATATTGAGAATCCGAACAACTTCGTTTTAATTATTTTTGTTGTTGTTGAGGTTTTATCGATATTTTATTGTGAATATTATACATAATAATCAAATAATAATTTAATATAATATAATATATATTAATAGGACAAATATATATTTACATAAAGTAGTTATTCCTGAAAATGTTCTATGAATTTAGTCGGGAAAAATTAATAAATAATTTATACTACCTATAATTAGTGTTCCATAAATAAAGCTTTTCTGCTCACAATTCATTGTTTAAATATTTGTTGTATAAATACAAATATAAATATTTTAAATAATAATGCGATTTTAACACATGTAATATATATTTAACTATAGGTCTTGTCGAATAAATGAAAAAACTTTAGCTATAAATACCTGAGCATAGATGCATTTAAATTTAAATATAGAGAATTAGCATTAAAATGTAAAACACATTAACTGCATTTAAACTTTTGTGCATTTCTGTATGTAATTTGAATATAATGATATGCTTTATACCAGGGATGGGCAATTCAAAGTAACTAGCGGGCCACTTTTAAGTACTTTAAAATCTAGCAGGCCGCAGTGCATAGGAGAAAGCAAAAAAAAAAAATAAGTCCTTCAAATTTACTAACATTTATTTTTTATCTTTATTTATTTATAAATTTTTAGCAAAAATTAAACATTTTTAAAATAATTACTACAAAACACGAAATAATAATAGTACTAACGGCGTGGCACGTTGTGACACTACGGCCACGGCAGTACGGATATGACTAAACCGATAAAATGAAATAAATACCTAGTATGTTAGTTACGCCATTATAAACATATATTTAGACATGTAGACAAAAAGAATTTATATCCACATTTTATTGAAAAATGTAATAAAATAAAATAAAATACAGATAGGTAAGCGTTAAAATTATATGAATTAATTTGAAAATGAAGCGCGGGCCAGATAAAAAAGGTACGTGGGCCGCCAGTTGCCCATCCCTGCTTTCTACAATAGTAACCAATACTTACTTTAAATGTTCAAATGAAATTGATTACTATACTAGTGATTTTTAGTGTGCAACAATTAAATGATAAAATGTATTAACCGAATATTGTTATCTAAATGATGTTCAAACAATAAAAATAATATAGATGTATTCGTTTATGACGTAATTAAGTTGTAAGCACAACGGTATGTGTACACCTGAAACGTGCGAAGAATAAATTATGAAACTCTCAAAAACAAACAAAATAATTAGTGACATGTTTTCGGAACCATGGATATAATAACCACTTAAAATATGGTTAATCCATTTATAATAAGCGTACTAATTTTAGTAGAAACCAACAATCAATATACAATATACTCAAACATTAAACTTGTTACCTACGGAATTTATTCTACCTTATTCTATTCAACGCAATATATAAACCATGATGGTCATATTAAATAATCGAAATATTATATGAAACTTGTTGATGACAGTACAGCGATATTCCATCAATCTCAAAAATCCATAAAGTATAATTATCCTTTTGAAATATAAAATATGAATCTAAATAATAAATCACAATGCACAAGGACAAAGTGAACTTTGTTAACTACTTAACGCTATTGTAGCGTTTATATTTGTAAGCTCACTGAAATTCCACAACAGTTGTATCGTATGGTATGAAACATTAGTGAGTAAATTTATTAAGGTTTTTACATTCAAGTTTAACTTAAAAAATCTATATTTTGTACAACATATTAAGATTTCAAATATTAAAACTAGTACATAATATGTTGTTCTAAAATTGTTCAATACAATTATTTGAATATTTCATAATTAAAAAAGTCATAAATAAAAATAAATAATACATAGGAAAATGTTTATAAAATTAGAAAAGATTTTCAGTCGGTGTTTAAAAAATAATTAAAGTTTTAACATTAAAACTTCTTAAAATAACCATTAATTTTATTTATTTATTTATACTAATAAAAATAATATATTATTGTAGTATTTGTTCAAATCTATAAAATGGATCTTATTAAATATTTAAAATTAAATGCATATTATATTCAATATTCATGTAGTCATATTTAAATGAAAAAGTAGAAAGCCGATACTATTTTATGAAGATTGGCCAAATAAAAGTTAGAAAAAATATATTCTTATAATTAAACATTGAAAAATATACTCAAATCTTTACGATAAAAAATAATTTTTTAGTATGATTTATATAAAAAGATAATAATATTTGTGATTATAATGAATAATATATTGTATCCATTTTAATAGGTTGTATTTCTAAACGGACGTTTATATTATAAAATTTTACGTTAGAGAGATGATAATTCGTAGGCATATAAAATTATTTTACTTCAATCTGTTTGTAATTCTCTATAAGCATTGTTTTTTTGGTTTATTTTAATATACTGATTTTATATAGTTCTTGCATTATATTTTTAACAATATATTTTTGAATTATAAATGAACCAACAAAGCCCTTTTGTTGATAGTACAACAATATATTAATTTGTTAATGCACACAATAAAATTTAAAATATATTATTTAACACAAGTAGAGAAGACTAAATTTGATACAACCCCGTGAATTGATTTAGAATAAATTCATGTTTTGTATATTTTCATGTTTTTGTAGAGTTTTTGTAAGTAAGTACGATTTTCTTTTCAACTTTTAAATAAAAAATTTCAACAAATTATTTTATAGTTAAAAATGTACAAAATGTGTTTTAAAAATAGGCTTTAAAATATAATATATGGTTATTTACAACTCTGGAATACTACTAATCACGAGTATATTCAATCAATAAGTAATATGTATTTATTTACAGTTGTTTAAAAATGCATCAAACTCTTCATGTCCAGGTACTCAAAAAATTAGTATACTACATAAAATACAAAATATAAAAAAATATTCTATTTTTAATTTTTTTAAATATTTAGTTAGTTATAGTCATTATCAATATTTAAAAAAATTGTATATATTTATAGATAAATTATTTGAGTAACGGAAGTAACATAATTAAAGTTGTAACGTAACTACAAATAGAATTATAATTATTATTTAGTTTTCGTAATTCATTATTTATTGAGAAAAACCGTTATAACACGCAACATTATTATTTTGTAAATTTAATAATATAGTGACCTTTTTGATAAATAATTTATCAAATCTTAAACATAACATACTGGTGAACTTGGCATTGTATTATATTTTGTTATCTCGTGTAACACAATTTATCTTACTTTTAAACTTCTATTAACTAAAGAAACCCAAAGGAGGATATAATATACTATATATTTCACATAAATCTATATAATATATATGAAACTAAAGCTTCGTTAGGAACGTCACTTACGTTAATCAGTAAAGCCTCCCCATGAAAAAGTAAAAAGTATTTCAGACACATTATCGCTTTTGTAACTATAATACTATTTCAATTATTATTTCAAAATTACTGTTGTGGTGTTGCATGAAGCTATGACGTATGACCTAGATTATTTTGTACACAGATCCCTCAGACGATAAACAGTGCAATACCGTTATTACTGTTTATCACTCAATAATTTCTGAAATCAAGGAAAATAATTATAATTCTTACAATTATTTTAAGAATATCAATTCAGCAATAAAATAGATACTAAGTATAATATAATAAAACGTATAAAATTCCAAGACAAAAAAAAAACCTAAAAGAAAATAAAGAAATACAACTGCTTTTAATTTTCAGGGAATGATCAAAAGCATGCAGAGCTGCACAAAAATAACATTATTAATCGGCCTTTCTTTTACTCCACAAAAACATCCAATTGATACTCATAAATCTTCCTGTTTGCAAATCCATCGACAATATTAAATGTAATGTAGCCGTTTTGAATTTAATGTATTCAGCCTAGTGTCAAAATAAATCATTATATCCATCTTTAAAACACTGGCATGAGATTTATCCACGAAAAGGTATATTCTTCAGATTTTAGTCCAACGTTTAGACAATTTATAGGAACTTAAAGATATCTTATGTCATAATATTATTTAAAATAATTATTTATCTAAAAGAGTTTTGAATACGTAAAAATTATAATTCACCGAAAGTACGTCTTTATAAAGTAGTATAATAAAACTTTACTCAACTGTTTTATATTTTAATTTAGTTGCAATTGGTTACCATTGATATTCTTTTGCTAATTCATAGGTATTTATTTTATTATATATAATATCATCAAAATATTATTTACACAATCCAATTAAGTTTACAATAAGTGCAAATGAAATGAAGCGAGGAAACATGAGTGATGACTTGTTCAAGAGACTAACCATAGATAGTAAGACTAATAAGTCATGGTACTAAATTTGTTTTAGACAACTTCACATGGGAAAGTATTTAAAATTTTCAACAAACAATATTAAGGGGATGCTATAAAGTCTGTATAAATAATAAATTATATGCTGTGTTCATCTTATACAAGAGTATAACATAGCGAATTGTCCAAATAAATTTTGTGTTGTTATATCGTTGTTCGTTTTCGTAGTATTGTTACGGGCATTACGATATTTTAATTTTTAAGCTTGTTATGATATATTTTAATAATAGTTATTTTAAATATTTAGAGAGTAGTACTACGTGTAACAGACATTAAAAAATATTCATGGCTCAGAAAACAAATTCATAAAATATTAGGTATAAGCCTCAAAAGTAAATAAAATAATAACTATTACTAAAATCAATTTATTATTAGGGATTCCACATTAGAATTAATAGACTTAGGAATAAATACGTGCTAATGTGGATTGTAGATAAAATACAATTTTAATAATAATAATTATTATTATTATTATTTTAGGTTTTGATTAAGAAATAACAAATATTGTCTTAGTGCTTCGATTGGCAACCAGAAAAAGATGATATTTGTTCTCACAACATTTTAATTTTTAAAACTACTCAAATTTAACTAATTAGGTACTGTTTCAATATAATAATGTAGAAGAAATAGAAGACTTAAAACGGAACACCAGTTTCCAACACGGATGTAGCGAAAAATGTATTAATACCAGAAACACCTAAATAGTAACTATGATTATAGATTTTCGTTATATTTTTTAAAATTAGCAACAAGGACCAATAACAAACTTATGCTTTCTGTTACAATAATGGATGTGATACCAATAATAGCACATATCTAAACTAACTAACAGACGTTTGAATTAGTGCATAATATTGTTTATTATTATTAGCGATAAGATGCTTATGGATTTTACATGCCTATTTGATCTTTTTTTAAATTGTACATATTACAGATAATATTATTAAAAATCAATTTGGTATGATGTCGACATTGTAGAGCCACAGCAAAATAACCATAAATTGGTTATTTTTTAAATTTTTTAGTATTTATTATCATACATAATACTTTCAAAAATTAAATTAGAAACTTATTAAATACTATTTATTAATAAAAATGTTTGAAACAAATAATTTTGAACGAATTATACAAATTTTTGTATAGATATTTAATATTATTGATTCGAGTGTAAACTTTGATATGTACTAGATATTTTTTCATTTTTTTTTTTTTGTAGAGTTTTCAATAAAATCAACATTCTATAAATAATTGTATTATCATGTAAAACACACATTGTAGGGCTTACTTGGAAATTCACTCACTATACAGAAATATTTGAACGTTCAACTCAAAATTATTTTTGTAATCCAAAAAGCAGGTAAATGAGTATCGATCTGCTGTACATTAGGGGGTGGGGTGGACCTCAGACTAGGGTAGGTTAAATTTGAATGCAATGATAGGTATCATTGTACACCAAAAACGATTCTGAACGGAGATGATTTGTCAGTCCATGATATATTATATTTAAATATTGTTATATATTCTATTTTGAAACAAATTTATATATTTAAGTAAAAGTTTCAAGATCCTACATTTGGTAATTTTTTAAAAAATACAAAAATCGAAAATTATTTAGTAGTAAAACGTTATTTTACACGTGTATTTTTGATTTAAAATTAAAATTAAAACTTTAAACACTCGTAAAATTGTTTAAATTGAATAATTCTCAAACTTTTTTATAATTATTCTAAGCTTAACTTATGGACAGCATAGTATTAAATTTTCATTTCTTAGCTTTTGATAGTAAAATATTTATAAATTTTTAACTACCAAATAGTTAAAAATATTCATGATTTTAACGAATTTTTGTCAATTTATGAATTTCAAATGGTAATAAAAAAAAAATTGTGCCTATGTATTTTTATAATTTTTGAATGAGAGTTAGAACAAGTTATGTGGACTTAACAAATAATTTTTCAAATATTTCGACTCAGCCAAAAAAATTTTATCGTCAATTCAAAAAAAAATTCTTAGGAAAATTGAAAATTGCAATTGTCTATAAATAGCTCAAAAAAAGTCAAAATATTTTGAATATCAAATCACGTAAAGAAATTGGTGATCTAAATAACTGGTAAAATGTTCAAGTATTTACGACTTTACTATTTGAAAAACAACAAATATCAAAAATCGTTTGATGCTAAATCATTGTTTAACGCGGTTTTGTACAAATTTAAATTTCAAACACTCATAAAATTGTTTTGTCTGAATCCAGTAGAGTTTTTTTTTACAGATATTTTAAGAAAAATATATAGAGAACCTTGTACCAAATTTTTAAAACTTAGTTTAACAAAAAAAAAAATTTACAATTTTTCAACCACAAAATTATTTGCAAATTTTCGTAATTTTGACATATTTTGTATAAATTCGAACTGTTATAAGCACTTATAAAAAAAATTTGTGGCTAACGATTTCGGATTTTTTTTTATCACTTTAAGAACAACTTATAAGAAACCTTGTATTAAATTTTCAAAATTTTCTGTCCGGCCAAAAAATTTTTATTGTTATTTAAAATAATATACTTAGAAAAATTGAAAATTTCAATTTTCTATAAATAGCTCAAAAAAAGTTAAAATTTTTTGATAATTTAACTGTGTATAGAAAATGTTAATATAAACATTTGGTCAACATTTCAAATATTTACATTGATTAGTTTTTGAGTTATAGAAAAATAAAAAATTCAATTTTGTCGAAAACTGATTTGCGTTAAAAATCCCGTTTTTTCCTCATTTTTTTTAGGGTTTTTCTCGACTCATTTTTAACTTTTGACTCCCAAAGTACCAACTATATTCAATTTCCTTTTCAAAGAGGGCCTAAAGTCAAAAATCGAAGCATTTTTACTGCTCCAAAAGTTATAGTCAGACATAAAAAAAAAAAATAATAAAAATACACATCATTGTAAAATCAATACATTCATCACTCCGTTCAGAATCTAAAACAAATTGTAGTATTAAAAATACACGAATATTATACCAGTAGTTATTTCAAAACAACTATAAATTCCTATAAATAAGTTTATAATTTTAATTTATTACAAAATATATCATTGTATACTTATTTTGAAAATTTGTATAGATCCTCATGAAATGTGTTACTATCAATAATTTTAATGATTTAAAGACGACAAAAATTAATTTTCCTACTGTTTTTGAGAGTATAAACGGATTTGATACAATATGTAGCATAATATTACATATATGAAATTAACGACATAAAAATCGTTAGTTTATTTTTTTCAATATTTAATTTTTTAATTTAAATGACCATATTATTATTGGTTTCCTTCACATTGTTTTGTCTATTATCAAGTTTTTGCTATTCCCGTACAATATAAATAACACAAACCAACACCGCAATGTGGTTGTTCTAGACTAGATAGACTATTCGTCGAATACCATTGGTGCATTAGATAATGATCCATACGATTTTCGTTGAAAATTATCGTCCATATATTATAAATTATTATTTATACACGAGACATTACAAATTTTCGGAATATGTTAGAACCATGCGAAAAAAGTATTTTAGTCTGTAGTCAAAATGTTCAAAAAAAAAAAAAAAAAAATAATATAAAATATATTTACTTATTTCTTCTCATGTTTGTATCGTTATTTAGATAGAGTTGTCAAAATGTATATTGTGTTGCAACATATATTCTTGCCAACACAACATTTTATGTCCAAATTGTATGGCACTACTGTTAAAATTCTCCAATTAACCCCTTAAAGTATTAATAGTTAAGTTGGTTATAAAGCATATGGATTATCAGTTGATAATGTTACTGTAACATTAATTTACTGTCTATTCGTATAAGATTTAAATTCATACAGTGATCATTCAGATTTGTATGGTTAAACAATTATCAATTAGTAAAATTTTAAATAGGATGTTTTACGTTCAAAATTTCATAGTAAAAATAAACTAAGGATGTATACATATTCTGAAAACATTTATTTATTTAAAGTCTATGCAAATAAGTATTACAATCAATTAAGCTTCAACTTAAGAAGTGCAGGATGTGATTTATCACTGTGATTTTATTTGTTTACCTAAGCAAATCAAAAATAGTATGGCAAAGAAGCGACGTAGTGAAATATGCTATACCTACATGAATGGTTTTCACAGAAATATAAAAATTAAACAATTCATATTTGGTGATTAAATATAATAATAGAATGTTATGTTTAATTTGAATCGAAAACAATTTTATTTGAGAAACCATAATGAACTCTTTGACTTTTGACCAATTTGAAATTTTAGATTCTGAACGGAGTGATGAATGTATTGCTTTTACAATGATGTGTATTTTTTTTTTTTTTTTTTGTGTCTGACGACTACTTTTGGAGCAGTAATAATGCTCCGATTTTTAACTTCAGCCCTTCTTTGAATAGGAAATTGAATCTAGTTGGTACTTTGGGGGGTCAAAATTAAAATTTTCAAATAGTTTTCAAAAAAATCGAGAAAAAAAAAATGACAGAAAAATGGCAATTTTACGAAAAATCACTTTTCGACAAAATCGTTTTTTTGATTTAGCTGTAACTCAAAAACGAATCATTGTAAATACTTGAAATTTTCACCAAATGTTTATATTATGGTTATCTCTTTACAGTTAAATTTTCAAAATATTTTGACCATTTTTAAGCTACTTATAGACAATTGAAATTTTCGACTTTTCTAAGTTTTTTTTCTTCAAATGCCGATAAAAATTTTTTGGGTGGCCAGAAAATCTTGAAAATTTAATACAAGGTTTCTTATAAGTTTTTCTTAAAGTGATAAAAAAAAAATCCGAAATCGTTAGTCACAATTTTTTTTTATAAGTGCTTAAAGTTCGAATTTATACGAAATATGTCAAAATTTAAATTAAATTTCATACTCTCATTATGTGTATGTTGCCAAATATTGTTTTTATTAATAAACAGATATTATAAAGTAACTATAGTAACATAATATAGTAACTATACTATTTGTTTCAAAATAGAATATATGACAATATTTAAATATAATATATCCTAGACTGACAAATCATCTCCGTTCAGAATCGTTTTTCGTATACAATGATACCTATCATTGCATTCAAATTTAACCTACCCTAGTCCGAGGTCCACCCCACCCCCTAATGTACAGCAGAGCGATACTCACTTACCAACTTTTTTATTTCTGATTGCACATCGTATAGAATCAATATTTAAAATTTGATAACAATATTATAATTAATATTATTATATTGTAAGTATTGATTGTATCAAACATTTGCTCAATCTATGAATTACTTATAGAAAAATAAAATGTTTTTATAACAATATAAGTACATTTTAAAATAAACTTAAAAATAATAGTGAACGGCATATCATTTACACTCATAATTTTGTTGTTTTTCTTATGCTATTATTTATCATATTGAATTCAAATTTGATCCACAATTAGATCCATAACTGTATTTTATTTTATAAATAGTTACATATAAAGTCAATTAGAACAAAACGAGTTTTCCAATTTTCATGATTTAATTTTTGCAAAAAAAAATGTTAACATAATAGTATATACCTATGTATTTTTTTGTTTGGAGAGAACGTAAATTATGTGTTTGTATATACTAAAATCGATGTTTTTCATAATGTATATAAATACTTTATTTTGACAAAATGCTATTATTGTCATCACGTAAATTTGATATTGAACGGATAATGAAATATTTCGAACGATCATGAAATACATAATGAAATTTTAATGTTATTCAATTATTTTAAATAGGTACAAGAAAAATGAGAAAAGTGTTCTATACAGTATTCGTAAAATTGGAATAATCAGATAAAGTATGTTAAATATTGCAATATGCTGGTTTTATGTGGATTATTTTTCTTTTTTTAAATTCAATTTATTGTTTATACTTCAGTTTAGTACATTTATTCAGCTTATAACAACATGTCAATGTTAAAACATTATACTTGGTGTATTTAATATAAGCTTCTTTCTGATGCTCTGGTTGTCAGCTAATAGTTTTCATAAACGTCAAAGTATAAGTAGAAAAGCGTGCACTGTATAGGTACGTTTAAAATTATAAGAAATACAAGCCACAGAACTTTCAAAGTTCAAAGTTCAGATGTATTGATTTGATCTCGATCGTATAATTACAAATAACTGCAATAATACAGTGTTTGTTTATGTTTACAAATGTGACGTAATAATGTAATACCTTCTTCGTTAAAATTACTCGTATTTTAAAGCACTAAAAACTTATAAAGTACGATTAAAAAATATATACGATTTATTTTTATATAATATTTATTATCACAACTAAATTATTAACACACACAAAACCAATCAAGTTTAAAACGAAACATGGTACCAAAACTAGGAAAATAGTATTAAAAATCTTAAGTTATTAAAATAACTGCTAATTTTATCTGTATTCTATAGGAATTAGCAATTAATATTAAATCGTGTTGATGGCTAATTTTTGAGAATGAATTATTATGTTAATATGAGTATACGCGTTTTTATGTATTCACGATATAATTTGTCTTCTGTACTCTCAACAAGCTCATGAAAAAAAAAAGTATCCACAAATTTATATTTATGACTTACATATTTTAATCAAGGATATATTCAATATTGACAATTAAATTGTCTAATCCAAAGTGAATATTGGGAAAATATCGTATATATATATATATATATATTATATACGTTTATATTTTTTTTCTTGGAACTCATTTTAAGTTTTTATTAGTATTTACATTAAATAATGTGCTCTTATTTATCTTTGAACAATTAACGAATTTAATGTTTAGCCGGAAGCTATAATAATAATGAGAAAAATAAAACACAAAAAACAAAATTTACTAAAAACATAAAGCTTTGATTTTTGCATGATTTTTCATTACAGATACTTATTTGTAAAACAATATATAATTACTAATAATTATATTATTATTTATTACCCTGCATTATATTACCTATAGTATATTATTTTTATAAAGTTGTGCATATAACCGTTACATAACTGCAATAATAGTTATTTATTTGTTTTAAAGAATGTTTTGAACGAAAACGCAAATAACATGATTTATAATATACAAAATAACAAAGATACATATTTTTCTATGTCAACAGAGATAGATACATTTTTTAAAAATGTACTCGTTATTTTGTGTATACTATAATAGTCATCTAATATTAAAATTCGTGCACTTTGTACCTCTTTCTTCTTCCAAATAGTTAAAAAGATATACTTTTCTAGCATGATAAGTAGGTATTATTATAATATTCTTATTGTTTGTAAATATTAAAGTTTTTTAAAACGAGAAATGAGCTTAAATTTTTATAGTATTATATATTTTTGTTAATTTATTGTTATTTTTCGTAAAACATAAAAAGCTTAGCACGAGTTATTAATTTTTTTATTGTTCGTTTATTCAACATGTAACACACAAACATATTTTTAAACGTATTAAATTAACAATAATCACAATTTAAACACTGTATAATATTACTACCGTTGGAGTTTATTTTTATCTTGTTCCCACTTATTTGATCATACACAAATAGCTTCTGCAATATTCATTGAATTAACGTATAGTACCAAGTATAATACGAGTACATATAATGAAAATATAATATAAATTATACATTTGTAGAGTAATTTACCAAGTATGACTTTTTTTCTAATTTTTGTAAGAATATCTTATATAGAATCATGTTTACACCATATAGTGATATGAATAATATGTAATATTTATGAACTCTTTTCTAAAAAAAAATGCCAAAAATCATCAAATCTACTCTGTAGTTAAAAATTTATAAAATATTCAATAAACGTAATATACAATATTTATATAGAAAAAAGATCATATCTCACTACTTCAGATTAATTTTTTATACACAATAATTTATTATTGAATTTAAATTTAATACGTCCATTATAGTTGTCGCTTACTTAATGAAAAAGTACAAGTTATTTGCTCGCTTTTTTATATGTTTTTCTAATTGATTAAGAAAATTACTAGAAATTGTTTGTTTTTGACCTCATTCTAAAGTACCAATTAGATTCATATTTCCATTAGAATAAAAGGTATTGAATTTAATGACTCAAACAACTTTAGTTCTCCGAAAATTAATAAGAGACAGAAAAATATAAAAATTCCTTCGCTTAGAATATAAAATATTAATTGAAAATCTCTACTACCATTACGTTTATAATAATTATACATGAATGGAGATATTTTGGAAATATTTTAAAGCATTTAAAACATAAATATAATCTACTGTACGACAGTTTGATTACTCAATTACAGTGATATATTAGTGAATTATTTTTTGATTTGTTTTTGGTATCAGTTACCTCAACTTACTACGGTATTGGGTACATAACTAATCAGTAATCAGATTATCATTTATTTATATGAATATAATTACATTTAAAAATATAATTTGATATAATGTAAAATAGATATTATATATAGTATCATTTTTTGTATAAATTATTTATCATTTAATTTAAATTTAACACTTACACAGGGTTATCAACCTCACATGATTTTTATCTGACGATGTGTACAAATTTTCAGTATAATCTTTATTTACGGAGGTTTTCTTACAGATTTGGTTTTTATGTATGTACGAGATAATAATATTATAATTGTTATAAAACTTTAAAGTTATCGAAAAATGTAGTTTTTTTTTTATATATTTCAAATAACATTATATTATATAAGTTAATATATTATAATAATCATGATCAAAGTTGAAAAGAAAAAATATATATGTGTAAATATATTAAAGATTTATAATATAATTAAATTCTGTATAAAGATATTATTTCATTATTAACCTTTCAATATTTCAAAAACTATCAATATGTAAAACTATGATTTAAATAATATGTATAGACATTTTGTTTAATCCACTGAAAAATAAATTATGATGAGTCAAAATTAAACAGATGTACAATAATCTATACCTACCTATTCCTTTTCTGGGTAAACCACCAAACTCAACATAAAAACCAATTATTCTACTTTACAAAACATTACAATCTGGACCTATGAAATACAAATCTGAAAAACCACAAAAGCCATATAATCTCAAAAACATTCAAGCTGTTTAATCACTAAGTTAATAGTCTATAACTCTTGAACAAAAAATTTAATATATACCTACTCAAATATGTCTCCAAAAAGATAGTCTACGCAGACCTGTCATTAAAATTAAAACTGAAAAACTCCTTAACTCTTCTAAAGGCTTCATTCAAAACATCCATCTCATCAATTCATTAAACATCTATATTTAAATACTGATATCTTGTCATCTAGGAGACTTAAACGCAGAGAATATAGAAATATCTTATAATTTGAAAAAAAAAAAAAGAAATTGAAAATAATTTCATTAATAGATTGTTTCCATCATTGGGTAGCAACTCAATTGCAATATTCTTATTTTCGTATTATTTTCTTATAATAAATTCATAGAACAATATTTCTAGATTACATATAAAGAAATATGAAAAAAAAATATAAGACAAATATATACATATTATGATGTATATTTTAAATCAAATATCCGTGTTATAGACATTTATAAAATAATAATATATATATTTTTATATTATTATTATTTAATTTGCAATACTCAAAACAAGTAAAAACTTTAACGTTGAGAATCACATGTTACAAATAAAATATTGTTACAGCAACTCGATACTTCTATTACGTTACTAAATATTCTATTGTAAAGCTGGTATACCATATTATAAGTTATATTATTGCGGGCAAAGATCAATGAACAGAGCCAATCAGTACGGTAGACAGTAAATCATTATAATATAAATGGCTACTGCGATTTGATTGCGGACGTATGACAGTAGTTTAACACGTGTTAGTACGGCGTGACGTCCAAGCTGCGTGTCATAATTCATAATAATAAACTATTTTAACTATTTACTCGGATGATGCATAATAAATTATATCTAATAGTGTTATATTTTACATTACTGCAGAGTCGCGGATTATGTTATTTAATAATATTATATCGTTGTGTTTATGGCAAAGCGAACCACCACCACTCGATTTTGATATTGCTAACCGTGGCCAAACGAGGAAAATAATTACGATCCTGACACTGAAATTGCGTAACATATAAAATACGCAACGAATATTATCAAAGTTTACTCCACTGCTTTGATGAGAGATACCATAAATTTCCACCACATAATTTTGAGAAAAAATTGTAATTAGTTTTTAATTGCTATGTTAAAGATAATAATTATAAAATAATATTTCCCAATGTAAAATATTTGTTTTTTGAAGAATAATTAAATCAAATATATCATACGGTAGTATTTTTATACTTAATTTTTATTTTTACACCAGGTCGAACCCAGAAAATACAAAAAAAAAATAATTGATTATTTCTTAGTTAGTAGCAAGCTGTAAGAAATTATGATAATTATTTTCAATCCAAATTTGATTTAAAGCGGTTTTTTAACGAATTTTTTAGGTAAATTCTTATCTTATTGTCACCCTAAGGTATACATTTAGATCCTTTTTTTGCTTCATATTTTTTAATAATAACATACATTCATCACTCTCACTGTGTGAATTTCTACTTTTTGCGGATGATGCAAAGATTTTTTTTTAGGTATACTTTATATCGATACGATAATAATTATTTAATTTTTTAAAGCGTTTTATTTAATAACTTGGTAGAATAATGTAGAGTTATCTCTCAACACTGATACATTTAATTTTACATTACACCAAATAAAATTAATTTTGTATTTTGATTATTACCTATATAAATGAATTACCCCCTGACGTGTATATCAAATGACTTAGAAGTCTTTTACTCTCCCTCATTAGATTTTCGATTCCAAACTAACCAAGTTTTTAGAACAGCATTACGAGTTTTAGGGTTTATTAAACATCACTCATTCAACCTTGATTTTATAAAATGCTTTCTATTATAATGTTTTATACTGCCCTAATCCGGTTTGTATTGAGTATTTATAATGATCATTCGGACCAAAAATAGACGAAGATATGTTTATTTTATACAGTTATTAAAGTCATTTATTTAACTTTTAGTATCACAACAGTTTGAAAAAAGTTTTTCTGAAAAATTTACATTAATTTATATAATTACTTTATTAGTATTTAATTATTAATTATTATAATAATGTATATTTACATTGTATTATATTAACTCCTTTATATTACTCAAAATGTAATTACATTTTTTTGTGACTATCATAAATAAGTGTAAATAAATTCATGGTACTAGACAGATAATATCTTAAAATAAATTAATAATGTTACTGTGTAAATACAATTTATAAGCAATATAATATACGTAAAGGTATTAAGTTCCCACAAATCATACTTTTAAATTATAGTGAAATAATTAACATCGTTATAATAAATAATTTTGTTTAAATTATAACTTAAATTGTCTATAAAAATAATGGTCTTTATAAACATTTTTTAGATTTTATAGTTCAAATATGAATTACTTATAAAGAATATTTTATGTATTAAATTTTAATAAAAGTTTTACAAATTTTTAACTACACAATAATTTGCAATTTTTCTTTCAATTTTGACTATTTTCATCAAAATTCTAACTTCAAATAACAATTTTAATTTTTAATTTTTCTGGATTATAAAAAATTACTGGTAATATTTTTCTTTTAACCACTTAAGGACCAACTAGATACATATTTATACTAGAAATCATCCTCATTTTTGAAAATGAATAATTATATCAATTTATTACTTATCGTGTACACATATTTATATAAAACAAAAAACATGTAATTTTAAAATCTATACATTCATCACTCATCGCATAATGTATTACTATAACATAGAATTTGAAATATTTAAAAATATATTTATTTAGAACCTATTATTCTACAACATCCTGAACATGGATTCATGTAAACTATAAGCCATTGGTAAGCTGATTTTGTATTTCTTACTAATATTGGTCAGTTTGAATATTATTTAAGATTCAATTGAAAATATTGACATTATAATATGATTAGGTACTAATATCTTGGTTTGTTGGAATATAACATACATACCAACGTAGTACGTGTATTCAAAAGAAAAATATTATATTTTTATTAAAATATAGCACGGCATTCTAGATAGGCAATTTGGGTACATCGAAGTCATGAATTATTTTTTTTCTGTAGGTTCACACAATATTATTATATATTAATTGTATGACATTTAATTCGTTCTGTTCAATACTATTTTAATAAAAATCAAGATTGTCATTAATGTTGTCAATGAGATATTTATATATACATCTGGTGGCAAATACATTTTCTTAGTATGTTATTACTTTGAAGCATAGTGCCATAGTTCATAAAAATACATTATATCAGAATCTGTACGATATTTAAGTACGCGAGGTGTAAAACCTTTGCTCAACCCCGACCCATCTCACACTGCATCACCGTATTACATGTTAGAATATATCATACATAGATTTGTCTATTATGCGATTGGTATGTTTATAGGATAATATTATACAAATATATAATTGTATACGTTGAAAAACGTATATTGCAGCACATTCGGCGGACGTAGGTAAATGCTGAGTATGTGTGTTCTAGAATAACTTTAGAAATTTAATTCAGACTTGTTGGAAAATAATATTATGTAGATTCCCTTCAATAACGCTAGACGATGGCAACGATACTCCGGTAATTTACTTTAATCGTATCGTAGAAAACGCAACGCGAATTTCATAGGATTATGGGTGTGTACTAAAATAAGTAAAATGAATAAATTTCACGATATCACTTGCATTATTACTATAGTAAATTGCGCATTAGAGACTAGATATTTTTATATTATTGTATCTTCTAAATATATTTTCTACATACTGATACACTGATACACATACAACGTGCGTTTATTAATTTAACATATATGTTAAGGTACACGGTGCTGTAACATTAGTTGATTTTTAGATACGCTTTGATCTCATATGATATACACAATACACAAGTATTTTTCGATGGATAGCAAACTATTCAATTAATCATTGCATATTTTAACGGAAAGGGGTCTTACTCAGACATCGTGGAAAAAATTCCATCTGTGTCAACTTAACAGTGTCGCCATATACACAGGCTGAATAATATGTTTTATATTGAATTAAAACTAGTAAATTATTATTATTATTAAAGTTTTATATGTTTTTCGTCACTATTTTAAAATTTGCTTATTGGATACATTGCGTGGGCAAACACTTAGGTATAGACGCATAATGTATAATATGCTCAGTTTATTTTTATAGTGAAATCACGTGGATATTTTATTGTTTATGTATTAATAAAATTACTGTTTGTAACATAATATTAGTATTTTAGGAGATCAACGAAAGTTCTTGGAATATATTATTATTTAATGTTATAATAATTTGGATGACTACTAAAACGTATAGAGTTCAAAGGGATTCTGTTAAATAATAATTTATTCAATCTAGTCATTCGCTTTCTTACGTATTGGAAGTTAGATGTTTATCAATAAATTAAAATTGTGAAATAAAACTATTGAATGAAAATATAACAAAATAAATGTAGGTAGCTGAAATATTGAATGATCGGGGAATTTATTTATCTATTAGCAACTCACAAGACTTCAAAATGATCTCCAAACTTATAAATTATTATTTATAAAAGAAAGTGTTATTTAAATAATATTTTGTAGTTTTTATTAAAAGTATAAAACTTATAGATTAATTTTGAATTTAAAATACTCTTTTTAGTATATTAATTATATAATATATAATATAATATTATTATCTGTTAATATTATGTATGTGATAGTGTATTATTATTATTATTAATATTATTAATTATTAATGTTATATAAATGTCGAGGGCCTGTCCCGTTTATTATTATAAAAATTAAATAAATAAATATTACGAATTTATAGGATTATTGTTGTATATTTTAAAATTATCTAAAGCATACTATAGTAGTATAGTTATTTTATTTTATTACAAGAAGAAGAATAAATAGAGCTATACGGTTCTATTTTAAATTACATTTTATGATTAAATAGGTATTTCTAACCAACAACTAAATACATTTTGTTTTAAACCCAACCAATTTATCTTGTTTGCAGTATAGTTTCAAACAAAAACTAGTACTATTTAGTATATTTATTTTTTCCCTAAACGAAAAAAGTACTGTAATCACTTTGACTAACCTAGAAATATATATTACACATATGTTGAGTTTGTGAAATTATACAAATATTAACTAAAAGCCTCAAGTTTAATAAAATAGGTAATTACTAAGGAATTAATATTCAGATTATTATGTAAGTTATTAAGTAATGGGAAAAGGTGAGCATAAAGATACTGTGTGTTTAGTTATACATAAATGATAAAACTATTTATTCAATAATTATTTTATCCAGAACATGAAACAATCAATTATAGTAATATACTTTTATTTTTGCTTACTAATTAAATTGGATTAACTAATATAGGTACTTAAATGTAAATTAATAATAGAAAAAAAAATGCATTCGGCTAAAACTTATAAATTATAATATATTCTTTGGAATAATGGAATAAAATATATTTACAATTATTGAAGATTTCACTTACTGCTAAGTGATTCATTTTAAACGATCATTTATATCATTAAATTAATTTTTTGTTCGTGCAATATCCTTAAATAAAATTAATGTATAGATTGAATATTTCAAATAAAATTTTAATAAGAAAAAAATAAACTGTGATACAATATAAAAAATGTATGTGGTACATAAAAAAAAAGTTTATTGTATTTTTTTTTTTTTTTTTTTTTTTTTTAATATACTTACAATTTAATCAATCATTTTTTCTATGTTTGACAATCATATTATTTATAATCATTTAATAATGTTAAAATAAAATAATATTTTTCATTGAATAACACTAACTTAAAATATAATATATAATCATCGCATGTAATACGTTTTACTTTCTATATAATATATATATTCATATATTAATTTAAATATCATAAATATACACAGCTATTACCTGTTTAAATAATCCTGATATACAATTAGAACAAAAACTTTCACAAGCTTTATATAATCCTCCCTTTCAAACATTAAACATTCACAAAAATCTATTCATTCGTATTGCCATGCTGAATAGTTTTATTGAATAATTATGTTGAAAAGGTTTTTGTTATTAAATTTGTCAAGACAACTAGTTATATTAAGTTAAATTTAACGTAATTTAAAATAAAATGTAGATGTCATGGTTTTTTTTTTATTTTATCAGGTACTTGGTAACAATACACCAAGTTAATGATAAAACGAGATTAAAATTTGATGACGAATTTGTAATATAACAAAAATTGCTGGCAAAAAATTAATTTTTTATATATTAAGTTAAATAATAAAAAAAATAGATGAGTTAGGATTCTGAAATAATTTTAAAGAAGATATGTTAGGTACACGCTTTTATAAGTGTACATAAAATGTCAAATTTTACGTAATTATTAAAGTAATTCAAAATCTGTGTACTAGAATTTTTAATGAACTTATTTTATAAATACTTGGGAATTTTACTTTGAATTATTCATAAGGTATTTTTTTTTTAATTTTTATGTAGATATCTAAATCAAAATTAAAATGAATATAGTAGGTATCTGAACTTATAAATTGTATGTATTAACGATAATAGTCTATACACCTTGATAATCAGATAATGAACTAGGTATTAATAGATCAATATAGCTTAACCTAAAATAGCTTTTTAATGAAACAAACAACACCCAATCTTCTTATTTTATTGAATCTCTTATCTAACTTTTTTGCAAATATAAACAAATATATAATATTATATTTTATATTCTATGTGATGTATATAGACATATATTATAAATATATATTTAGTAAATAATAATTTGAATTTTGATTTAAATTCTTCCATAAATATGGTTAAAAAATGATCTGTTAAATAATTAAAAGTGTAAAAGATTGGTTATTAATTAAAAATAGAAGTTTGTATCACCAAAAGGTACTCCTTAAACTGTATACAAAATGTCCATGGTCTTGAGATAATTATAAAAAATTTAAAAACAATTTTAAATAATTGCACTATTGATAAGAAATATAGTAGAGTAGGCGTATTTATTGAATCATCCTGTACGATATATATAATATATAAATTATAAGATAATATATTATACAATAGTAAAGTATTATTATAAATTATACTTATATCTCATTATGCCAAAAATCTAATATTTTAGGTAAAATCTATGCGTAGAAATAATTATTTAACTACATAAATATAGTGTACTTAATTTTGATCAAATAATAATACAAATTTAGACTGTATATAGTGTATGCTATTAATATACATTAATTAATAATTATGGTAAAATATGAAAAGGACATTTTATGATAAAATATAAAAAATAATTTCATTATACGCAGATTTTTCAAATGTACATAATGTAAATGACATCGTCATATACGATTAAAACATGTAACCGAGTTCATATATGGCTGGTATGGAAATAAAAAAATAAAAAATGTCAAAAAAATTCTCTTATTAATAATGACCAAACAAAAAAAAAACATCATAACAATAGTATAATGAAAAAATATGATTTTATGAATTTATAATTAATTATATCTTGGTGTAGTTCTACACGACGTATTATTTTTTTTCACACCCAGTGTTGCACATAAATATTATAGTTACATGAATCTATTATGCTAGTGGCTGACATTATTTTTATTATATGTTATTTAGAATGATTTATTTATTTGTATTGGTTTATATAACCTACTATGCGATTTTAATTAATACAAGCATTGGTCAAAGGTGTATTTATAAAATAAATTATTATTAATAAATAATAATGAATTTCTATATTAGTAGTTTGAAAATTATTTATATAATGTTAATATTTAATCTTGTTCTTTTAAGTCTATCACTAAGAATGTTTTCTTGTTTTAATTGACATGAGGCTTGAAAAAAAAAATAAGTTAATAAATAAATAGTAATAATTAAGGTACATATTGTATAGCTATGATGACAAAAATAATAATATTAATGTGTTAATAGTCCGTACAGTATAATATAATATAAATTATGAATGCGAGAAAAAAAAATAATTAAACATAATAATTAGTAATTATTTTATAGTTAACCTAAGGATTTTCTTAATTTGTTCATAGCCATTTCTTATTTAATAATTTAAAAATATCAAATAACTGTCGATTGTTTACAGTAATGAGAATCTTATCACGTAGTTTCAATTAAATTCTTTAATAGCTGTCATATTATTTAGTTGTGTATATTTTTGGATATATTATCTTTACAGTCCTTGTGTTATTTCTATAAACGACATAATACATGTATTAAATAAAATGATCACAAAAAAAATGTTGTCAAATATGTGAAGTAGATTCTGAAAATTTGGAATTTGAATTAATCACTCATTTTTTAGGTTTATAAACCTTTAGTAATTTTACTAGCCATATAAAATGTATATACTGGTTATCTAACCAGTAATTTCACATATAATAATACGCAGGTAGAATACAAATTATATTAATTATTATTACACATTGTCTCTGTGCTATGTAAGTGTAGACCAGCCAAAAAATATTAAATTTACTATCATTAACTATATGGTTATTTCTATATAAAAGGTAGTTTTAAATAAAATAATAATATATTAAAATTATATGAGGCATAAGTATAGTAAGTGTAACAATACAGTATAACATATTTATAATTTTTATTCTATCATTGTATTTATTATACTAAGAAGATGTTATGTAGAAAATATGTGTATTCACATTATTATACAGATCGTATCAATATAGTTGTCAATTCAACGACTTGTTATAAAAAATCAAAAAACCATGTATTGAAAATATAGAGAAATATATTAAAAACTTTTTTTTTTACAAAATGAAAAAAATGAAAACCGTAAGATTCATCTTTTCTAGAAACCTGACAATAAATTCACATCGAGTTGTAAACTAACTGATGCATTATAATATTATTTATAGATTATAGTATTATACACATATAATATATTTAGTAGCAAATAATAATACAGTTCCAGAAAAATAACTTGAATGTTGAAAATATTTATTTCTACAGTCGATTTTTATTACTTCATATAACATTGATGTGACAATCTAAATTGCATTAGCAAAATTGTTTAGTCAAGTTAATTTTTCATCTGTATGTAAAATAACCAATCTATTATTATTTTTAAATAATTATCATGCATTGATATAGTTTATAATTCAAATTTAAAATAGCGTTTTATAGGTATTTTAAGCACATTTTCCATGTACATTAGACTTAAAATAATTACACTAGTCTTTTACGAATGAATAGGTATATTATTGATATGTAGTTAATATACCTATAACAAAACTATACTTAACAAAATATTTTTTCTTTAAAAAAAAAAAAAATGTTTATAATACTTATACATTTTCTAAATTTACCAACTTATTTGTTTTAAAAGTGAAAACAAATATACTTCACAGTAAATTATTATTACGCTGAATAATTTCACTAGAGCAACTTCTCCAATAAATTAATTATTGATATGAAATTACGTAGGCAGATATGATATTATTATCATTTAAATATAATGTTTTTTCTATTGACTAATTTTATTATTTCTTAAGTTTAATAATGAATGGTGATTATATTACTAAGACACTATGTTTCATATTAACACATATTTAATACATAAGGTTAATTAGAAATTATTAGTTAATACATAATATTATAGGCAACAAAAAAATCTAATCCACTAGCATAAAATATGTTACCTATTATATACTATCATTCTAAAATAAGTTATTAAAACGTTAAACGCCAGTGCCAAAAAATCATGTTGATAATTTTATTTTATGTTTTGTCAAATTTGACTTAGAAATATTATATGATTCTAAAAAAAATAATATGATAAAATATAATCAAACTTTCATGGATTAAGTTGTTTTAGTGTCATTTTGTTAATAAAGTTTTCAAATCGACACGTATTTTATACAATGATAGTATGCTGTATATATATATATGATAAAATCGTAGCTTTAAGATCATATTCAAGGCTTATAAGTGAAATGATTGAAAGTGAGTGGTTGAATGTGCATAATTGATTTTTCTTTTTAATAAATTTATTTTAAAACACGTTCCTTGAATTAAGTTTAAATTGTTCGTACTATAATGATTTGAGAAATAAAAATAATAATAGGTAATAAAAATATATTATATATTTTAAATATACGAGTATTTAGATGATTATATAACATTAGAATAAATCAATCAGGCCATTTTCAGTTGTCAATTAAATATAAATTACATTAAAAAATAAATAAAAAAAGTGGGCAAGTGGGTATGGCTCTTCTGTATAGTAGAGATAGAGAGTACGTCACTATAATCGATGTGTTAAATTTGAATGCAACGACTGGTATCATTGTTTACGAAAAACGATTCTGAACAAAGATGATTTGTAAGTCAATGATAATTAGTAGGATATATTATATTATTTATATTATTTATTTACCTATACTTAAATTGTAATATACCGTTATTTTACGCGATTTCGTAAAAACTAAAATGTCATACGCTCATAATTTTTTTTTTACAGTTACTTGAAGGAAAAGTTATGGATAATTTTGTATTGAGTTTTTTAACCTCAGGTATAAATCACAACAATTTTATGAATTTTAAACTTCAAAATTCTTTGCAAATTTTCGCGATTTTGATAAATTTCGTAAATATTTGAACTTCAAATGCTTATAAACAAAAATTGTGACTAACGATTTATGATTTTTTTTTACTACGATAAGTACAACTTATAATAAACCATATATTAAATTTTAAAGAATTTTTGGAAAGCCAATTTTTTTTTATCGACGTTTCAAGAAAAAAATTTAGAACAATCAAAAATTTTAATGGTTTATAAATAGTTTAAAAAAATTCTAAATATTATGAAAATTTAATCGTAAATAGATAATGCTAATATAAAATTTGGTGAAAAGTTCAAGTATTTACAATGATTTAGTTTTGAATTACAACAAAATCAAAAAATCGATTTTTTTAAAAAGTGATTATGCGTAAAATTTCCCATTTTTCTGTTATTTTTTTTAGGGTTTTTCCCGATGCTTTTAAAAACACTCGACATTTTTTACTTTTGACCCCTCCCCCAAGTACTAATTAGATGGATTTCCCTTTTCAAAGAGGGGCTGAGTTAATTTTGATGTGTTACGACCAAATAGTTACCTAATATAATTTAAATTTGAATACATTTTTGTTTTAATATTTATATAGTACAATTTAAGCTATGTAATGTAAAATATATATTTAATACCTACTATATTATATTAACTTATATAACTTGAACTTTAATATTATATTTTTTTTAATATTGTACATCAGTAAAAATAGATTCATAGTACTCGTATAAATAAGTAATTTCGTCCAAATTTGAACTTTTAATGTGTTTACAAAAAAAATTGTTTTTTTTTAAATATTTATGAAATTTTATAGTTTCAGTATTAACTACTATGATTAATATTGTATAATATTTTCATAACATAAATTATTAGAAATAGTACTACTATTAAGTAATAATAATTTTTCTGTAAACCTGTGATAACATTGATTTCTAATTTTTATTATAAAATTAAACTATTTTAATGTACGTATTAGGTATACAATATTTATATTTATAAACTGATATGAAGCTAATAACTACGTAGTAAAATGTTGTTTTACTTTAATCTAAAGCTGATTATTAATAATAACCTAAATTTTTATAAAACACATTTAGGAATGCTATATATAAAAAAAAATTGTTTTATAAAACAAAAACAAATAATGGGATAATAATTTTTTATACATTTTATAAAACTTTTTAATGGATTTTAAAAATAATTTGTTATGAAAAATAATCTACAATAAACGTATATCAAACAAAGAAGGAAGGAAAAAACATAACATTCCAACGAACTTATACGAGATATCGGACCCTACTGCCAACCAGAAAGCAACATATCATTCCTCAAAACCAAACAAATAGAGAAAAACATTTAAAAATCAAATATTAATAAGTCACAATTAGTGTAATCAATTATATCAAATGATTCAAATGTAAATATATAATGTATAAATCTACAAAGCTAAAAGCCTATGCTACTGAAGATATAACGAAGAATAATAAAAATGAACGTCACTTAGTATTATTATTATTATTACTATTTATTATTTAATCATAAATAAAAAATAAAAGTAAATCTACACAATTTTTATCATTTTACTCAATTAATAGTAACAAAAACCTTAGTTATCAATGTGTTATGCTGTATATATAAATCATTTTTAAACAAAATTATATTTTTTAAATATCAGACAGCTAGATAATATAGTTGAAGATATACGTTAAAATGTTATAACGACTAGATTATACTAATTGTATGATTCTACTAGTTACTAATTATCAGTTTATTAACAGTAGAACTAATACAACTCAATAGCTGAAACTGTATTTTAAATATTTTAAAATTTTAATCATAACATTAATATCGGCAATAATATACATTTATTCCATTAAGGAATAATATTGTAAATCATAAATTAATATTATAATACACAATAGTGTAGATTAAATAATTAAATTCTTAATACCTATTATGGGAGATTAGTGTAGCATAATTATATAAAATACACTATTTTTTTTTAACTTGATAAAGTTGAATTTTATTTGAATATTTTTGTCATCAATGAGAACACCATTACAGACCTTAATATTTATTAATACATTTAAATAATTATATCAATATTATTCTTTGTCATAAGATATTCACTTTCAAGTCCGTATAAAATGAACAAAAATGAACAAAAATGAACAAGATATGTAGTAAAATAATTAAATTTTTTTCTTATAATTATCAATCATACATTTTCAATTTACAAAAATCAGATTACCTTTAGACAGAATAAACGTCTTTTAACATTTTTGTATTTCTTATTTTCACACAAAAGTTGTATTTTAAGTGTATAATTTTATCAAGCCCGATAGGCTATAGATTATAGTAATATAGTGTAATTAGAGCATGTTATAAATAAAAAAAATTACAGTTTAAGTTAAAATAATATTAAGCTAAGTATATCAAGATACGTGTTAACCAGAAATGTATATTTATATATAGGTAGTCTATAACTACGTTGCACGTTGGTTATCAATATAAGAATTTTCTTAAGGATATTATTATACAAGCACAAAATATGTTGATGATTATAAACGACAACATATTTTTTATCCTGGATGTAAAGTATACAAATTTTACGGAACTTCAATGGTTACATAATTATTTTACAGTGAATATTGAGTCATATGGATATAATTTAAGTCGGATTTAAACACCCATCTGTTACATATTTATATGTATATATGTATACACATAAATAAAATAAATAAAAATACCAAGAGTAGACGAATAATAATTTATTCTTAAAAAAGATCTTTAACATTTTTTTTTCACTTGAAAGATGCTCGTCTCATTCATTATCCTTACTAATTAAGTAACACTATGGCTCTATAAGTATACACTATTTAGGTATACATCTTATTTTTTTTCCTAAATAGGACCTAGGACTTTATATTGGATAATGAAATACTAAGCAAAGAATTCTAACAAATATACTAATATAACGTTTTATAATACATAAAACATTTTAGACATAATTTATTATAATAATGTATTCGAATAATACATTTTGATGACTATCTTTATGAAAATTAAATTATATTGTTTCAATATTTATTTTCTTTGAGGCTCTTATTCTTATTATAGATATCTAATATAAAACTAGGTATGGAGAGTTTATTTATTCTTGATTTAAATCTTACATGTCCTATAGAGTACATTTTATGGAGTAATTCGATTTATATAAGTGACTGTTAAGTGTCCCGTCAGGTTTTCCACGGCTAGATCACTTATCATCCATTGACCTTGCTCTTATTGAAGTTCGTAAATAGAATTAATAATGCAATCCCTAATTGTAAATTGTTCATGGATGTGGAAGAATTAAAACGTTTCTGTAAAATTGAGTCTAAATTGGACTGTGTAGCAATACTGCAGGATGAGCTAGATACTCTTGAAATTAAATTTAAGTTTACTCGAGATACAATTTAATGTTAATAAATGCTATTGTATTTTTTCCAAACGGCATTCAACCATCGATATTATACATAATGAACTTAATTAATTAATAAAATATCTATAGTATTTATAGTGAAACATATCTAGGTGATATTATTTGCAGTCATAATCAAAATGTCCATTAGCTTTAACAATTTTTCGACACTACTTTTTGTTACAAACATTTTTTTCTCATTTACGATGTGTATTAAAGTATGCTTTTATGTTATGGCATTTTTTTGTAGTAGCAGGCTCATTTCATTTGGAGCCACTCCAAATACTTTTTATAGTTAACTTTATTCAGTTTGGCAAGCACTGAGTCTTAACTTTCTAGCTAACAAGCGGTTTAAGCTAACCTACTATTTCTGCTAAAGTCTGATTTATAAATTTATCACAATTTAACTGTAATTGATATAAAATTGTATTATTAATATTGAAAATTCTTGAATTTTGTCAGTTATAATTTGTAAAATATATAATAATGATTATTTTAATTTAATTTTTTTTCACTTCCTCGATGATAATAATTTGCTTATTTATGCTATACAAATATGAGTAATGAATTTCATTAATAAATATTGTAATATGCAATTTAAATATTAAAAAAATAAAATAAAAATAAAAAAAGGTACCTAGGCAAATGAGTACCACTCTGTTGTATATTAGGTATCGAGCGGGTCACTATATAGTATGGGTATGTTCAATTTGAATTCAATGATATATCATTACATAAGAAAAATGATTCTGAGCAAAGAAAGACTGTCAACCTATATATATATATATTATATATATATATTATATATATATATATATATATTATCATGATATGTTTTTTTGATGAATAGCTATTAAAATAATTTATTTCTCTTTTAGTAATATGGTAAGACCTACCGGATTGGTTGACATAATTTTTCCCGGAAATATTGCATTTATTATATTAATAGTATTTAATTATTAAAATTATATATATTTGTATCATATATTATATCAATTTATATAACACACAATGTAATAACATTTTTATAAAAAAAAACATAAAACAGTATAAATAGACACATAGTATAAAGTGGATAATATATTAAAATAAATTAATAATGTCATTAGAACATGATAACAAAATTCATAATAATATGATAATATACATGTTGAAAAGTTTTAAGTTCCTATGAATAATGTTTGAATAAATTAAAACAAAATAATTAAAATCGTCATTTATCTTAAAATAAGTAATTTTGTTCAAATTTTAACTGAAAATCTCTAAAAATATAATTGCCTTTATATAATATTTATTAGATTCGTATGGTTTCAGTATAAAATACTTATAAGAATACGTGTATTAAATTTTCAAAATTTAGATGTCATAAGAAAAGTTTTTATGGTGTTTTATGAACTTCTAACTGCAAAATAATTTGTACATTTTTTACAATTTGTATGAATTTTTTAAAAATTCTAACTTTAAACGCTTTCAAAATAAATGTGTGACTAAAAATTTTTAGTAGTTAAGTAATTGAGAAAATACCAGCTTATGAGGAGTCTTATCTAAAATTGTCCAGTATTTATACTTATGAATAATTTTTAATCAGTATTTCTAAAAAATAGTTAAAAACTTTTCAGTCCTATAATTAGGTCAACAAAATTTGAAATATTTTGAACAATTTGTCATAAATATAAAATAATATTATTAAAATTTTGTGAAATTGCATGTTCCAATGAGAGCTTATAGAAAAACTAAGAAAAACAACACACATCACTTTAAAACCAATACATTAATCGTTTCGCTCAGTAATTAAAATATAATGTACATAACTGATGTGGTACTAGTAAAAATTTAATTTCAACGCAAGTCTCTAGAATTTTGTGAAATCGTTAGAAAAGACGTGACGTATTATGTTTGTTTTAATAGGTTTAATGGCTAGTATTATTGTTCTAACCCTGTGTCAGTATGTTTAAATACGTCGATCTTTTTTAAATGAAAACAGACGTGTGCACTGTGTGTATTGACATCATTATCTTTTAAAATCTTTGCGTAAATTGTAAATGAGCGATTAAATGTCTACCATTTTCAACATGTACTTTCATATAGTGACATATGACCAACTTTTCAAACACAAATTTCAACTGTTATTTTATATAACAGAGATCTATGGATTAATTTTGTTTTTAAATAGGTAATACTAGTCAGTATAATAATTGTTGTTGTATAATTAAACACATTTATACAGAACTCACGTGTTATACTATACGTGTACTTTATTGTTATGCTTTTACTATTTTCCGGCAAACAGATAACTATCATAATGCATTAAATGTATCAACGCCACGCATCCTAAAAACTCGATATGACTTGATATACACATACTATCAAAAGGTATACAAAATAATTAATTAACATTGTACAAGTAACTGTATCAATAAATATTTCTATATAAAAGCAGGCTTGTCATAATAAAATAATATTTTATACATTGGAAAAATACAGTTTTATACTGTACCAGTTTTCTGAGAACTTATTTTCTTAATTTATAATAGTTAAACTGAATTGAGCATTTTTCGATATATATATATATATTATCTACAAAACAGAATACGTAATGATTAGCTTTATAAAACTTTTTATCTGGAAATTGTTTTATACGGAAAAGCGATTCTATGGAATGAAAATACTTGGAATACATACAAAATATATATACATCACATTAATATGAAAAAGTAATATTCGTCATGTATAAAATATAAAATATACCGTGTAAAAATATTTCAGTTTCAAAGTTAGTTTTTTCTATAATTTGATTTACATTATTATTGATAACTAATAATGTTGTTCGACATTGCATCAATAATGATTGTCAACCACGCGTTAGTATAAAATACTGTGTGTGGAACTACGGAAGTATTAAATGTAAAACATATATACACTAAACATATCAGTAAATCGATCTATGATTTACGTTTGGCTATTAGTTACGAGTAAGCAGGGTTCCGATTTCATTAAATATATTAGATATGGTCGTCTGAATGCGTACGACGGTAATATTTAAAAAAAAACGTTTATGTGTATTGTGTACATATATAATGTGTAGTCGGCGAATTCATAAAATACACGCTGTATTTACTAAGCTGGTCGGAATGCAAGTTTGTCGGAGCTGCATGAATATAACACATCATTCGTTCAGTAAACACGTGCATAATTTTGTAAAGGCTCGATTGAAATATTTATGCAATATTTCGCATACTTACCGTTTTAGCGGCCGACCCGAATATTTTTCACATAGCTACTATTTAATATAACCCAAACCACGGTCACCGGTCATTGGTCTTCGAGACTGAATTATATAGGTATTTTGACTTTATTATGGTGTATAGGCGCATAATATTATAAGCACACATCTGGCCGATAGCACACTACGGTATTGTTATAAGCAGCATGGGCTGAACCGAGAAAACGTCTACTCTGTCTCTGTCTCTCGGTTTATTCGCACGCGGTACATGTATCGGCCGAGTATTGTGTATTATCATTCGGCCTAGGTGCTGGCGGTATGACCTTTTAATCTACAAAAGGTATACAATTTTGGGATGCGATTTTATCGTATGGGTATTACGACGGTTTAATTCCGTAATGGTCTCATTTTGCAGCGGTATGCCCATATACATGCTTGTATGCATGTATAGTAAATATACTATAAAAGCACTGACTGTCAGACTGTCTATTATGCAGGGTACATTATAATAATATTATCGCGGAAGCATTCAAAATATTTTCCGTCAACTGGCGTGAAACTATTATAATACGTTAAAATCGATTGACAGTAACTGTTAATAATATTATGAACTCGAATCATTTTCCGTATCATTTGTTTTGGTTTTTTTAACATGCATCATATCGGACAAATGGACCTACGCGTAGCTACGTGCTCGTTATCGCACAATCAGATATTGTGATCAACGATTTTTTAATTGTGTATATTTTAAAATTGTAATAAGTTTGATTTTTTGTTTTTATTTTATAATTGATTCAAATTTAATATAATATTGGCGATTTCGCATTATGAGCAACGAGGTAACCGCCTGCGGTCGGCGAGAGTAATCAGCCCGTTCGACTACTCTCGCCGACCGCGAACGGTTACCTCGTTGCTCATAATGCGAAATCGCCAATAGCACAGTGAATAATTGATACATTTTGGTTTTTAAAATACTACGCGCGGAGTAGTTAATGAATTAAATATTTAAAATTAAATAATATGGTTAAATATATATATATATATAATTGGATACGCTAAGTAAATTGTAATAGTTTTGTATTTACACTTGTGATTTGTAAACCCTTAAAGGTACAACATATGCGTTACACCCTCACTTTATAAATTGGCATCCATACCATGAAGTTACTAATTTCTAATTTATTTTCGTCTGTTGCGGTTATTCCATTGTTTTATAAAGTTCTCTATTTTGACCATTTCAAAGTAAATAATATGTATTGTGAGACGATAGCTATTAGTTGGGAATGTCATAACGAACTCGACGTGATTATTGTACAAAATACAACGTCATTATTTAGAAAAGTGTTATTTAATTTATTTGATCAGATAATTTCACCAAACTTTAATAGTTTGAGTAAATGTAATTTAAAAGTTTTCCTATTATTTATCTCTTTATTATCAGTTTATTTAAATCATATTATACAAATATTAGGATTATATATATAACCCACCATTCTATAGTTTGAAAAATGTTTTTTTTTTGTTTTATGTCATTCATTATTCGTAAAAAAAAATGAAGTTTTTTCCATTATTAAAAATTCCATCAATACCTGACCTAACTTTTAGCTCAGTATTTTTCTTTTATAATACAAATTTAGCGATGATGATAAAAGTTGAAATAAGCCAGTAAGTTATGTCATAGCAATGTATACATTTTTCATTTTTCAAAATTTAAAAAAAATATATGATTCCATTATAATATTTATTACTAATACTGTCAATAGAGGTCGTTTTAAAAAATAATAATATTATTGATTATTTTATTGATAATATTTTTGAATTTTAATTGGATACATTTGCTCTATTTAAAGGGTAATTACTACACAAAATTGGAATTTCTGAACACAATAATTAATGTGGTAGGTTATACATTTCAAAGACTGATGTGGGTATATGGCGTCCTCTTAAGAGTAACAATTTAATTTGTTGGTAAATAATAATAATAAAAAAAAGCGGGTGAGTATCGCTTCGCTGTATATAAGGGGGAGGGGTGAACCTCGTACTAAGGTAGGTTAAATTTGAATGCAATAATAGCTATCATTGTATACGAAAAACGATTCTGAACGGAGATGATTTGTCAGTCTAGGATATATTATATTTAAATATTGTCATACATTCTATTTTGAAACAGATTCAAACATTTAAGTAAATGTTTCAAGATCTTACGTTTAGTAATTTTTTAAAAATAACAAAAATCGAAAACTATTTAGTAGTAAAACGTTATTTTACACGTGTATTTTTGATTTCAAATTAAAATTAAAACTTTAAACACTAGTAAAATTGTTTAAATTGAATAATCCTCAAACTTTTTTATAATTATTCTAAGCTTAACTTATGGACAGCATAGTATTAAATTTTCAATTCTTAGCTTTTGATAGTAAAATATTTATAAATTTTTAACTACCAAATAGTGAAAAATATTCATGATTTTGACGAATTTTTGTCAATATTTGAACTTCAAATGCTAATAAAAAAAAATTGTGACTGTATTTTTATAATTTTCGAATGAGAGTTAGAACAATTTATGTGGACCCTTCAATTAAATTTTCAAGTAATTTGTCCCAGCTAAATTTTTTTTATCAACATTTATAAAAAAAAAATAAAAAAAAATTGATTATTTCAAATGCCTATAAATAGCTCAAAAAAAGTCAAAATATTTTGAAAATCAAATCACGTAAAGAGAATGGCAATCTAAATAACTGATAAAATTTTCAAGTATTTATGACTTATACTATTTGAATAAGAACAAATATCAAAAATCGTTTGATGCTATTTAACGTGGTTTTGTAAAAATTTAAATTTCAAACACTCCTAAAAATGTTTTGTCTTAATCCGGTAGAGTTTTTTTTACAGATATTTGAAAAAAAATGTATGGAGAACCTTGTACCAAATTTTCAAAACTTAGTTATAAAAGAAAAAAATTTTACGATTTTTCAACCACAAAATTACTTGCCAATTTTCGCAATTTTGACATATTTCGTATAAATTAGAACTTTAAACACTTATAAAAAAAAAATTGTGACTAATGATTTCGGATTTTTTTTATCACTTTAAGAACAACTTATAAGAAACCTTGTATTCAATTTTCAAGACTTTCTGGTCGGCCAAAACATTTTTATCGTTATTTAAAAAAAAAAAATATTTAGAAAAATTGAAAATTTCAAGTCAAGTACCAGTCAAGTGGTACATTGTTTTAAATATTATTCTCAATATACCCATTGTAATTTATTAAATAATATAATTTTAATTGTTTAGTATTGTTTGTTTAGATATTTGACTTACTACACAGTTTTTATAGATTTTATAGAGAGAGCAGCATTAAAGCAAATTACTGGTATGGATAAAGAAAAATTGAAAAATGTACGAGTCTTATATATAATGTTGTTGCCTAAACTAAAGTCTACAGTGTACGCCAATAAATATACTTGACGGTCGCGAATATAATATGTTTTACAGTATCAACATCATTATACATCAAACATCAAACGTATGAAATATTTTTAAGGATGATGTAGTAGAAGACATAAAACAATATCATGTGAATACTGAACACTAATTTTAAAATTTTCTATCACACTATAATTTGAATTAAAATAATATGGTGCAACAATGACGATATTATATTAGAAATAAATATTATGTATTTTTAAATTGTTTTATTAATTTCTTTTCATTTATAGAGGACCATATACTACTTTCCTAACTATAAAAATCTAGGCAATTTGAAAATTAAAATCGTGCATCCGTCTTTGTTTAATAATCTGTATTAAAAAAAACAAATAAAACTGAAATAAACAATGGAAGCTATAGTGAGCTTACAAATTGAAAACAATCTAAAAATTACTTCTTTGTTACGTATTCATCATTATTTTATTAATTTTTGTTTATAGGCTTCATGAATAGATCAGCTAATATGATAATAAAAATAATATCCACACAATGCAATACAATAAAGTCAAAATGAGCAATATTACGAGCAAATTGGATTACGGTAACGTTGACGTAATAACATTTTGCTGCGGTTCATACTGTATTCTGACCGGTGTCTTGCTACGAAAAATTTCATATGAGTACAAAAAAAATATCACATTATGAGGTCTTAGTGTGAACTTTGTGCCTGTTAATGCACTACAGCAGTGCACGTACAGCAGCAGATTGTAGTAATAAATATAACTTTATTTACTTACAGTCAGCATACCACGATAACACGATGTATATACGTAGGTATATAATATAATACCTAGGTATATTGCGGGATGTGAGATGCGGTAACGATTTTAAGGTTCTAAAATAAGCGATCCAGTTGGTTCACGACCGTGGTAACTACCAACGATCTCCAGTACAATCGATACCATTACAACGCGTTATGCATAAACAATTTTCTCGTCGACGACTCGTACGGTAAAACTATATTGCAGGGACGTCCGAACCGGAAATGGTCTTCATCTAACAGCCCGTTTTAAATTTTAGTTCAGAACGTTCTATATGGAAGTTCACTGATTTTTACACACAAAATCATATTTATTAACTAATTTATATACGTACATTGTGTGCATTTGCACATAGTAGGTGTATATTGATGTATTCACCAATCATGTTCACCCCATTTTGTTGTTTGATAATTTATACATTAAAATTTTCATTTTTCGTACCTATTTTAATTGTTAGACCCGTGGTTGATTTTTTTGAAAATGACAATTAACTTTAAACGTGATTCTAATGACTAATGAGTAATTTTAGATAATGTATACATAATATTAGTATACATACTATAATAATAACACTTATTTAATAAAAATAATATAATGATGCATTATACATGCTGTATTTATTGTAGGACTTAATAAACTCAGAACATTTGAAAAAAATTATATAAATGGATATTCAATTATATGAATGATTAATTTACTGTATAATAAATCAAAAATCATCATTTTATCCATTTTATAATTACTCAGTATTTAATTATTGTATATAAAATAATCTTATAGGTATGATTTTATTTTCTCCATTAACAGTATTGTCTGTATAATTTATAATTTATTTTTGTTATATATCTGGGCAGAATGAACATAAAATCCAATTTTTAATAATATAATATAATTATGCGTTTTATTACCATTAATTCAAACATGCAATGTATGTGCTTCAAACTATTTTATTATCAACTCTATAAATTTGTTTATTATATATAATGCCTACAACCATTATGCAGAACGTTCTCACATTCTTGAGAGTTTTCAATTTAACTTTTTAACTATTTGTAATTTACTAGACGAAGAGAGTTTTTCAAAGAAAAATGTGTTCTCAATTTTAAGGTATACCTATTAAAAAAAACATACATACATAATTATTAATTACTAACTATTTTAAAACGGCGTTTTTGTTAAATAAGTTGGAATTTTATTTTGTCATCTATCAATTATTAAAGTCATTATTCACTATTTTTATAAAAAATGACCAAATAAAAAATAATATTTGAATATTTAATATTTCTTAGAAAACGGACAAAACAAATATTTTGTCATGGGGGTAAAGTAAAATGATACTTAAATAGTTCGATAGTATTATAATGATAGGCATATGTAGTGTAAATTTTGATTGAATTGTAGAAATTATATCGATTTGAGTGATATAAACATATAATTGTATTCGTATATTCTTCGTATATTCATAGTAACCGTCAATCGAATTCAAAATACTATATTAAATTGAATGTTTCAAAACTTGATTATTGGTCCTATGATAATAATCTACGGTTAAATATATTTACTTTTAATTTTAAATATCATTATAATATCATATTATTATGTAACATACCACCTTAAAACTCTTTAAATAAATTACGTACATAATAAGCGTTTACTATCTATTCATTAATTGCGTGTCTATCTATAGTTATGTAAACTAATCAATCGAAAAATAAATATATAAAAAAGAAGTTTCCATAAGTGTTTTACAATCAAAGTTGTGGAGGTTTATTTTGTAAACAAATATTGTTATTACACAATAGGTACTATATGTTTGTATTAGTTTTGTGTGGATATAATTAACAGCGATATAATATAATTCGTTATTATTATTGTGTTTTTTGGTTTAGTAAACGGAACTTTATTTTATTTCTCGAAAAATAGCGTACACGTCACGACGAGAACTTTCAGACTTTCCATGAATACGATTTCCCTCAAAACGTACCGAGACGTGTGTGTTCGATAATATAATATTAATATGGCTATTTTAACCCCACGCACGTCTCGTGCGGCATAACAAATCGAGAGATTTTAGATGCTTCGAGAAAATATCGCCGAATTAGTCGTCGTCGTCCCGATTACGCACACACATGCGAATGGTCCTGTATATGACGCAGGTACCAACTATAGCTGGTATTATACCCACATAATATTAAAGTATAATCTTATTTTCTGGTAAATTCTTTAGAGATTTCGTATCGTGTTTTCGATACCCGTCTTGTTTAGCAGTTTCACGTTTGTTTGTTCCCTCTAGTATGGTTTTGTCGTATTTTACTTTGGCTTCATTCTATAATAAAATACATATACACGTATAGAGGTATAATATTGTTATTCGCTACGAACTCAGTCGATTTGATTTTTTTTTCTCCAACTGGTTTATTTATTTATTTTTATTTTTATATATGTAAAGTTGTTGTTTCGTTTAAATTCACTACCGCAGAGACCGCCGATGTAAGAAATAATATACATAATATATACAGGTATATTATTATATTACACGATCAGTCGTTTTCTTCTACGGCACAACAATCTAGCATACAGCACCCGTATCCTATATATCTATAAAAGCGTACATAGTAAAATCTCTCTTTCGTATATGGTTAAGTTTGATAGGAAGTTTCGCAGATTGTTTTTCTTTGTGTCGTTTAGTCCGTCTTGACGACATAATGAAGTTTCCCCGTACCTGCATAGCGCCGGCGCAAAATAAGATGTAATACGTATGTCGTATACGCGTTAGAATATATTGCGTCTATTGTTTTATTTATTTTATCACCATAATAATTATTTAATATTCACCAAAACTATTATAATATATCTTCAGCATTCTTGACTGTACATAATGTATTAATATTATAGTGACGTTGTTTTAATTTTTTTTTTTTAGAATTCTATATGGTTTGAGAGAACTGAATAGTTTTTTTTTTTATAATATCATAAAAATGAAATATACTGTAAATTTTTCAACCACAAAATTACTTGCAAATTTTCACAATTTTGACATATTTCGTATAAATTCGAACTTTAAGCACTTATAAAAAAAAATTGTGACTAACGATTTCGGATTTTTTTTTATCACTTTAAGAACAACTTATAAGAAACCTTGTATTAAATTTTCAAAATTTTCTGGCTGGCCAAAAATTTTTTATCGTTATTTTAAAAAAAAATTCACATAAAAATCGAAAATTTCAGTGGTCTATAAATAACTCAAAAAAAGTCAAAATTTTTTGAAAATTTAACCGTATATATATAACACTAACATAAAAATTTGGTGAAAATTTCAAGTATTTACAGTTATTAGTTTTTGAATTACAACCATATAAAAAAAAAGCCTTATAGTTCCTTATATACTCTAGACCCGATTATCTCAATTCGACTACAAAACATCCGTACGATATTACCGATTTACTCTTGTCACCGTTTATAATATAACAGTCATAATATTAAGCAGTCCTACTAAATTTCCTCATTTTTATTTTTATTTTGTTTTGAATTTATAATATTACTTTAAACGTGAAAATATTATTTGTGGCTTAAAAACAACCTTTAAATGTCAATAAATTCAAACACCGTAATTTATAAACCGTCTATAATAACTATGTTATTATTTGATGTAGGTATATACAACGTAATAAAGTCTAACGTGATTAGACTTTAATTGTGTTGTAAAGAAGCAAACCGGATAAAATACTCGTGACGATGTTTGCGGTGGTTAAACGGGAACAAATGAGCGATCTCCCATGTAGCTAGAGCTGCAAGACTATTGAGCGCGAGAAACCGTGTGGCATTTGCGACAAGTTTGTAACTAACCATTTGTGGGCTATCTAATGACGCATCGGTAGACACACATATACGAAAATCCGTACTCATTAGTTGTGTATGACATTTTCGTTCGCTCAAAGTATCAGTGTGGCGGTTTTTCAGCGATGAATGCACAAAAGCCAAAAGGATTTTTTGTAAAAATGTTTATTAATATTATTATAAAATATCCTGCAGTGGTCAACATTTTCAAAAATTATTAAAATTCAACTGCATTATTTTATTTTTACTACAGTCTACCAAATTTATAGTAAAAATTCTCATAAAGAGTAACGCTAGAATACGTTGAATAACATTATGATTTGTAGAAAAGATAGTTAAATACACACAACAATTATTATAAGATCGAAAAGAAAAGGAAAAACATATTATTATTTCCAATTTTAGTGAGCTTGAGTTAATATGGAAATCTGACGGTTCACCGGCGGTAGACGTAAATAAATGAAAAACTATATCTGCGTAACGTGTATACAACAAGTTTTTTACGCTAATCTTACTTTATTACAGTATAATATAAACTACTCGTGACTAACTACATACTCCTAGTTTGTCTGGGATACCACTCGGTGATTATTGATTTGTCTAACAACTTTATCTATAAGTATGTTATTGAAGATCTGCCCCCGGAACTGGAACTGGTGTAGTAAAAGCTAATACTCTCCAGACATTAAAAGATATGTACAGGATATTTTGTTTTGAAAAATGGAAAAAAATATCCTATCTCTCAAGGAGGTTGAAGAAACGACTAAACAAATGGTCAATATACTATAATGTAGTTCGTTCTCTAGAAAGTGTGCAAGTTCTGGAAGTCGACTACGGATCTTCAATAGAGACAATCCTAATAGACCAACCGAAGAAGTGTGACAATTAGAAAATTGTATGTGTATATTAACTGTACTATTATTTGTCCTATCTACTTGTATTGTGTTTAAGTTATTGTTAATAATTATATCAGTAACACTGAGTGATATTATTTACTTAATTAAAAATGTTGCTTGAGAGGACGTAATGTTAACATAACTAATCTCATAATATAGTTAAAAAAAAGGGAAAACAAATATATCTGATTGATAAATAATATTACAGAAATTGTTAATAAAATCTTTATCTATGTAATAAAAGTATATTAATTTACATATTGTATAGATGTTATGGTCAAATAAATTTTTTTTTAATATACATATATCACCTAATCCACTTTACATCATTACTAAATTCCTTGACAAATTAAAATCTATCTTTAAACCCCTTTTTAATGCTCGAATTTTCTTATTAAACAAAATCCCACTTCTCATCATTCTCACTTCATATTATATCACATATCTTCAGTTCATCCTTAACACGTGTATTTAATTATATTATGCAGAGTAAAATTGTTTGAAAACTTGTCATAACATTTAATATCTTGATATATTTTAAATATAATAAATAAATAAAAACAGTTAATTTTTATTCTTTTAATTAAATAAATAAAAAACAAATGTTATAGCAATTGTAAATATATTCGATTTTAAAAAGTTGGTAAGTGAGTATCGCTCTGCTGTACATTAGGGGATGGGGTGGACCTCGGACTAGGGTAGGTTAAATTTGAATGCAATGATAGGTATCATTGTATACGAAAAACGATTCTGAACGAAGATGATTTGTCAGTCTAGGATATATTATATTTAAATATTGTAATATATTCTATTTGAAACAAATAGTATAGTTTTTATATTATGTTACTATGGTTACTATGGCCAACATTCGCATTATGAGCGTATGAAATTTAATTTAAATTTTGACATATTTCGTATAAATTCGAACTTTAAACACTTATAAAAAAAAATTGTGACTAACGATTTCGGATTTTTTTTTATAACTTTAAGAACAACTTATTAGAAACCTAGTATTAAATTTTCAAGATTTTCTGGCCACCCAAAAATTTTTTATCGGCATTTGAAGAAAAAAAAACTTAGAAAAGTCGAAAATTTCAATTGTCTATAAGTAGCTTAAAAATGGTCAAAATATTTTGAAAATTTAACTGTAAACAGATAACCATAATATAAACATTTGGTGAAAATTTCAAGTATTTACAATGATTAGTTTTTGAGTTACAGCAAAATCAAAAAATCGATTTTGTCGAAAGTGGTTTTTCCGTAAAATTGCCATTTTTCTGTCATTTTTTTTTTGTTTTTCTCGATTTTTTTGAAAACTATTAGAAAATTTTAATTTTGACCCCCCTAAAGTACCAACTAGATTCAATTCCCTATTCAAAGAGGGGCTGAAGTCAAAAATCGGAGCATTATTACTGCTCCAAATGTTGTCCCCAGACACAAAAAAAAAAAAAAAAAAAAAAAAAAAAAAACACATCATTGTAAAAGCAATACATTCATCACTTCGTTCAGAATCTAAAATGAATGAACAAGAAATAATCCTTCAAATTTTATTTTTTTATATAATCTAGATATATAGTTAAGGGATTAATAAAGCTGTATTTGTTTTATATGCGTCATTTAGATAGTTATCACAATCTAAATCATAGTAATTAACGATATTAATATATTTCATGTCACCCTTAATTTATAATAATGTGTGTAATTGTATATTTTGCTTTAGTTCATGAATATTTTGTACAAATTTATCTAAAAAAAGCGGGTAAATCAGTATCGCTCTGCTGTACATTAGGGGGTGGGGTGGACTTCGGACTAGGTTAGGTTAAATTAATTGAATGCAATGATAATTGATAGGTATTATTGTATACAAAAAATGATTCTGAACGGAGATCAAGAACGGAAAAAAAAAATAAAAAAAAAAATTGATTATTTCAAATGCCTATAAATAGATAAAAAAAAATCAAAATATTTTGAAAATCAAATCACGCAAAAAAAATGGCAATCTAAATAACTGGTAAAATTTTCAAGTATTTACGACTTATACTATTTGAATAACAACAAATATCAAAAACCGTTTGAGGCTAAACCGTTATATTTAACGCGGTTTTGTAACAATTTAAATTTCAAACACTCCTAAAAATGTTTTGTCTTAGTCCGGTAGAGTTTTTTTACAGATAATTGAAGAAAAATGTATGGAGAACCTTGTACCAAATTTTCAAAACATAGTTATAAAAGAAAAAAATTTTACGATTTTTCAACCACAAAATGACTTCAAATTTTCGCAATTTTGACATATTTCGTATAAATTCGAACTTTAAGCACTTATAAAAAAAAATTGTGACTAACAATTTAGGTATTTTTATCACTTTAAGAACAACTAATAAGAAACCTTGTATTAAATTTTCAAGATTTTCTGGCCGGCCAAAATTTTTTTATCGTTATTTTAAAAAAAAATTCTCATAAAAATCGAAAATTTCAGTGGTCTATAAATAACTAAAAAAAAGTCAAAATTTTTTGAAAACTTAACCGTATATATATAACACTAACATAAACATTTGGTGAAAATTTCAAGTATTTACAGTGATTAGTTTTTGAATTACAACCATATAAAAAAATCGATTTGGTCGAAAACTGGTTTTGCGTAAAAATTCCTGTTTTTCTGTCATTTTTTTTTTGTTTTTCTCGATTTTTTTGAAAACTGTTGAAAAATGTTTACTTTTCACCTATTTAATGCATCAAGGATATCCACTTTGCCATCGGACACCACCCCCAAAGTTTGAAATTGAAGCATTATTTCGACTATTTATGCTGTACATAGACACAAGGATATTTTTTTAGTTAAATTGAGTTTTTGATACAAACAAGTATTTTTTTCAAAAATCCAAATTTGCGAAGTAATTAGTTAACTATATTACTTAGTTGAAATCGATATTGTGAAAAATATATTTTAAAAAATGTATGAAATTTTTAACAATAACATATCATAATAAAAGACTACTATAAATAAAATTGAAAATTCTTCTGCATGTTAATTGTGCTTACATGACGAAATTAATATAGTTTTACATCAACAATAAATTACATTTTTATAAATTATTTCAATATATGTAATAAAATTCTTTATTATATTTCTCCAGGGTGTTTAAATATCAAACAATCAATAACAATTTAATTATGAATTAGAAAAGTATTTGATGGTCAATCAATAAGCATGGTTTTAACATATAAAAATTCTGAAAAATAAGTATATGGTTAGATATTTCTAGTTTTTTTTTTAAAACTGTTCAGTTCAGAAAATAAGAATTTAAAAATTATAAATAATTATTTTCTATTTAACTTATGTTTTTTATTGTTTCAATAACAATGTATCCTTTGATTATGGTTGTTAACAATTTATAGGTTAAAGTTAAGTTATGTTCAAAATATTGTGTTTTCACATATCTGGTATTAATTGAAAATAAAATGCTTAATATTTTTTAAATACATTGACATATTTAGTATAGATTTTAATAATAGGTATATTTTAATTATAATTTACTTTTCATTAATAATATATTAAAAATTATAGTATATTATTTAATGCATAAATAACAGTATTAAAAATGTAATTGGTAATATGTACAATATATACTTCGTATAAAATATTATATCACAAAATGTATTCACATTCTATTGTTAGTACCATAACTTAAATATGTGTGTATAATATAAATGTATATAATTATATTTTAAATGTAGCTACATATTAAATTTGACGATGATCAAGATAATATGAACTTTTAAATTTTCGTCTGTTTTTTTTTTAACGTAAATATCTCTGTACGATAAATTTTAGTCTCAATTATCCTTCGGATTATATTATTAATTATTTGTTTGACATGTATAATTATTTGACGATGACTTTCGATACGATATAAAGTCAGATATTAGGTTACCTTAGATCAAATTTAATCAATGGAATATGCATCGGACGTCCAATGACTAATAGTAGGTATTAAGATAGTTTAGCGTGTACTTTTAATGTTTGATATAATATTTTATTCGTCTAGGTTTGATAATACATAAAAGTTACCCTGGTAGCATGTCATTGTTTTTAGAAATTAAGTATAGTTAGGTACATATTATAATTTATGTTCCAAATTAAACAAGTTTATTGACATGATAATTTTTTTTACTAATTCGTTCGATTAAATTGTTAAATATAAACTACGGTCTGATATTTGAGTTACTTAAAATTGTATGTCTATTCGGTTTATTTCGATGTGGATAAAATCCATAAACGTACAATAATAAAAATAGGATATAATAATATAACTCGTACATAAGTAGTTATTTTATTGTTATTAAACTCTGTTAAAAAATTCTTCCATATGAACATAAAAAAAAAAAAAAGAATCGGTAACCTATAGTTAAAATGTTTGATCGAGTCAATCACACAGACTAAATATTTTGACGTGTGTTTATTCTGATACGTTGTTCCCAGATATTTCCACAGTATACACAATACAAAGCATAATATGTATGTATTAGATATATTGTATATAAGTCAGAGTGTGTTTAGTAAATTAAATCGTTTTATTTTATTGTCCATGTATACACGGTGGAGTAAATAGGTAATATACATCTCGGATTCGGATGCCAACGACGGTGACGTGATGTACCTACTCGTTGTGTATAATATTATTATTATTATTATTATACGGTTAGTAAAACGAATTATTTCAAAAATGCTTGTATCTAAAATCCCATTCAATGAATAATAATTAAACACGACATAGCACCTATCATGCTACACATGTCATCATAAAAACACAGAGTTTAGGTATGCATAATAACCTACTCATATTAAAATATAGTGTATTATAAATGTTATTATTACTGATGAATTCGGCTATTGGAAAAATAATACATCAGTAGGGAAATATTTTACAATACACCGTAGGGGTTACAATTGTTATAAGTTTATTTCAATAATTCGTCAGTTATTGTGGGCAGATATGTAGTTCTAAAATTGTAAACAATTATGTTCACCTACACAATGTGTATACATTTTTGTAAATATTGTTTTACTGAAAATATTAAACGCATTAAATGTGTGTTTGTACGGTATGTATGCAAATATGTATACTTGTATATGCACGCATGTATAAATATATATATATAAATACGTATATATAATATGTATGAGTGATCACACAGCGTTGACATTATCATAATATACATGGTAATAAACCAAGCGAAATTCAAACCTGATATTTGGAAATAAAGAAAATATTTTCAAATTCTCTAAATTGTTTGTATTAATTAGAAATACATTGTGGAGATACAAAATTATGTTTATAAAATTACGAACCTCAAACCTTACGTTGGCATATCAAAAGCTAAATTGTATTATTCTACCTAATATATAGTTTTTTAGGTATTTTACTTGGTGTAATAACGATAATATGTTCAGAAGATATAAATTGAAAATTTTTAATGATTTATATTAATCTAATAATATTTATAATTTATAAAAAGGACGAATGAATACTAAATTCAATATCACATTTATGTATTTTATATATTTTTAAAACCATTTTTAAGGAATTTATGCAATTAAAAATGTATTTAGCCATTTACATTCGACAATGCATAAACTTAAACAATAGTCAAAATATATATTTTTTTTTTTCAGAAATACATATATTATATAAAACAAATATTTACGAAATCGTTGATACTTTTGAAGATAATAAATGTATTATGTGAAGAGAATTACGTAGGTATAAAAAAAAATCATGTTTAATATTAAACTACCTATACCTAATAAATTATGTAATAGCTCATATTATATAATTCATATTATACCAATATGAAAATAAAAAAATAAAATATTTCGATTGTTATAAACTGCAATAAATAATATACAAAATAATGTATGGTATAAATCAAGGGTCTTCGACCCGCGCGCGTGGTTGGCATTTTGTTTATTGATTGAAGCATACCAATTCATTTTAAGAATAAAACATAAATTTTTACACATTAATTTAATAAATATTTTTATTAAAAACGTGTCCCTCAAAATTTTTGAAAAATAATACTTTATCTGCTGCATAATAAGGGGTATCCTATTTAAAAAAAATCATAAAACGTTGTATAAATGTTCAATAACAAATTATTAATAAGTTATAGTTACTACAATATAGGTGTTTATTGACGTATTATTATAAAATATATAAATATAATTAAGTTGTAGAATATAAGTAATTTAGAGGTTTAAGTATAGTTAACTAACATATGTGTAATACCATTCTAAAATGTTTATATCACTAAAACAACCTAAAATATTCGTTTTTTGTAGTAAAGTCTGGGTAAAATTAACTTAATAATTTAGATATTAAGCACACATTCTAACGTATACTAACGAGTGACAGAGATCAATAAACGACGTCCATACATTAAGGAAGTTTTATAAAATTGTTTTTCATTTTTTTTTCAGACTTTATAAATTAATTCCACTATAGTGTAACATGTCTGTTCGTTAAGAATTAATGTGTTTACCGAATACATTTTAAATAACGTTGAAGCCTATCCATCTACAGTACATGAAAGTTAAATTTATTTCATTATATACAGTATAGGTTTTTAGATTCTTAGATGATAATTTAAAATTTAACTTTGAATAAGCAAGTAAATGGAACCATCAAAATCTGGAGTTTTTCGTTAGCGGGCGTTGTCAACTTCTCAAAACTCTAATACTCCATAGCGTTAAATAAACGACACTGATGAATCGTAGGTATAATGTATATAAGCGGTCGTAGGATTTTGGCACAATTTTGTAATAATATACAGACCCACCGCAAGTTCAGATTAGTAGCATATCAAATGCAGCGTTTTCAACCAAAATGTTTAAATAGAATGTTCGGTATTATGTGGCGCGTATAATAACAGTACTGTTGTATACCTATATTATATTACATTGCATGATGTATAATAGCGCATACACATAATATGTGTCCGTGCGACGTTATTTAATGAAAACTGTACGGTAAATTGTATGGCTACATAATAAAGTACTTACTCCGGACCCTTTATTGAATTTAAAACACGAAACGTAAAGTATTTATTTTTTTATTTTTATCACCCCAAAAAAATCTGAAAACATGAACAGATTTTTTTATTTCGATTTTAGTAATAACATGTTATATTAATATAATATTATAATATTATGATACAGTATTATAAAATATGTATTATCGAACTAAATTAAATTGCAATTTGACAAACTATACTGTGTTGTAATATAGACACGTCGAATACAGTATATGCGTAAACTGTGTTCTGTGTACGCTCGCTTTACGATGAAAATGTCGACGGCTGTAATATTGTTGTGTATATTATCTTGTGGTTATAGTAATATCGATATATATTCGGTGTGCAATGTTAGAAATTATTAATTAGGATTATACGCTCAAACAAATACCGTCTAAATAAAATCGAAAAATTGCACATTGGAGCTCTGAGAACCATATTATTTTAAATTGGTAACTATTGGATTGTCTCTTAATATATAATATTATATTTTGTGTGCGATTAAGTTTATAGATATGTTCAGTGTTTGCCCAGATTTCTTATAAATTAAAAATTATAATTACCGTAAATAACGTAAATATATATATATATATATATATATATATATATATATATGCAAGTGAAGATGTTTAAAATGTATTGAATGTAATTTACATATACAGTATAGATACGTGTATTCCAAATAACAGAAACAAATCGCAAAATAGTTGCAAAGTTTAAGGAATCAAAATGTATAGTTTATATTATATACCTACATATTAAATTACCATAAAGTCACAATCTTATGTATTAAAATTGTATATTAAAACTAATAACTATAATGGCGTGAATTGCAATCATTGTGTATATCTACCGCATTCATATATTTCTATGATATAATAAGTGTCACGTGAATTCTATCGTTTATAAATCGATTTTTATTTACTTTCTAAATGTATAATAATAATCTAATGGCAAACAGAAAATAGTATGCCAAATCAGTATCGTTTTATCATTAACTGTAATGTGTATTGCTATCAAAGCAATCTGAAAAGGAAAATACATATCATATCATATTAATTGTTTATCTTAACATAGGTATGTTAAATTTTACTCTGTATAACTTAAGTGTCTTATCTAATTTAATATCAAAATCCCATCATATCCCACGGTGTATCTGTCACTACTCACTAATACGCCGTAACGTTTTAAAATCCCTTTATTAATAGAGACTATTATATATTATAATAAGATATTCATATATTTTTATGTGTTAAAAATATTATAGGAGGATTTGTAATTGTAAAGCATTTAATTCTTTTTCAGTTACAATTTATTTCGGTTTATCTTAAAATAATCTTTAAGTCTTAATTACTCAGGTACCTAGCTGATCTTAAAAGAATATCAAAAGTATGTGCATATTGTTATATAGACCGAATTGATACATAAAGATACTTCATAAATCACTTTTATTATTTAAAAATGGAATTTAAAAAAAAAGTTGCAAGTATACGAACGAATTAGACAAATGTAAAATACTTAAGAAAATACTTAATACCTTGGATAAAGCCTTGAGCTGGATCCAAAAATCAATTGGAACATTTAAATATTTAAAAAAATAAATAAATAAATATTAAATTGTAGAACGTAACAAAAACAAAATATGATGTAAAAATTAAATTTTTAAAAAGCAAAATAATATGTCCTACAATGTTAAAATTGTATTTTGATCAATTTAAAAAAATATTCAAAAGAGTTTTATTCATTGAATCAAATTTGAATTATTTCAGATAGCTATAGTATTAAATTTATTAGGTATATTTGTTGACAACGAGTGACAACAGCATAAGTATCACGAGTATTACGTCTATAATAGGACCGTAAGTAATTATAACTTATTTAAATCCTCAGAAATGGACGTAATGTTATTTCATATATTATTTTGAACTACATTCTGGATCCTGATTACTAGTATAATACCCAAAGACCCGTTCCATATCGAAATTCGTTATGGTTATCCCATTGTTAACCTAACTTATATAGGTAGGTAATTAAAATCCAAAAGATATAATAATATTACGCGCATTTTCGTTGTGGCTGTTTTAATTTTATTGAAAACTGAGTGGTATCAAAAGATACCAAGGTATCTTCCCTGATTTTTTACAATGAAGTAACAAATCCATATTAATAATATTATTATATAATAATAAATAATAATATATCATAATAAACATCATAATTATATAATAAATCAGAAATTTCAAATTATAGCCAAACATTTATTATCAGTGAAAATGAGAAGGCCTTTATCAATAACATATTATTTTGTATATAATTCGGTCTTCTAGATAATAATAATAGTATAATAGTCAGTTTTAATCCTGCACATTGCTTTCCGCTTACTTATTATTTGGTTTTTAGTAATAATGTTATGGATAATTTTAGTTACCGTTCTTAGGTCAATGGTTAATTAAGATTCTATTCTTATTACTGATAAGTATTTAATAATCGATTTTAATTATATGAGCATTTATGAAATAAGTGTCAAATATCCAATGCCACTCACTAAAATATAAGTACCTATATACATAAGAAAAAGAATACCGAACTATTTTGATGTTATATAATATAATAACATAATAATTTAATAAAATAAAATAAAAAAAAAAACAAAAACTTTCACGATAGAAAATGTCATATATTATGCTCTTTTTTCCAATTTAAAAACAACTATAGACGTGGTAACTGGTAATGCGAAAAATATTCAATAATTGGGGTTGAATGAAAATAACGACGGTAATTATTTATCTTCACGTGGCACGCTGTTTACACTTTTGAGAGATACTGACCGTGGGAGTTTTTTATTGTGATATTAGCAAGGTGTCGTGAATATACTAATCACTGTACCACACCAGTCTTTGACGTTTTCTTGCGTAAAATAACTACGACTGTTGCCATATACACACTGGGAATTATGTAAATTACTACTGACCCAGGGTTATTTTCCCCCAGGCAGCGTTCTATGTGACTCGGGTAACCAAATGAATAGGATTTGTTGGTAATTTATCGAACGCCGTACACGCCGTTTTGTGTTCTGGGTGGGCAAGAGATTGTTCATTAATAACTTTACCATACACCGAACTAATTTGATTAGCATAATTTACAGCGGTTTTAATGAAAACGACTCGTGCGTTAATATTAAAATAAATAAAATTCAGCGGTCCGTAAGTAGACGCGGAATAGTAATCGAATTTTTTACGGATTATTTCGCTGTCGCGATAAAGTACCTAGTAGTCGAATTCGGTATATTGATGCAATTACGTACATACCATTTTACTTTTAGTTCGTAGTCTGTATGCCACGCGTTATTAAACATTAGTATTACTTGTACGCACTCGGTGCTGTAGCGTAGCCATCCAATATCGGAGTCCAAAGTTTATTTTTATAGCTCGAACCGTAAAATAAACTATTTATTTATTCTCGTATTAGAAAATTATAATGATAAAAAAAAAAAAAACAATAATTCAAATCGTTTTTAAAGAATCAATTTTAGTTCTCAGTATCTCTATGCATTTACGTTCTTCGAGAAGTAGGTATGTATAAACATTATATTAATAACAGTGTTTATGCGCTCTTCCATGTCTTCCACGGGAATGTAAATACACTAACGAACATTTCCGTGAGATAAAAATAATACGACCACAAACCATACAATAAGTATATATATAGGTTTAGATTTGCTCGATGAATAAGAAATACTATGTTTTATTTATCTCTACACTTACTTGTTAAGCGAATAAAAAATTATAAATACAAAAATAGGAAATGTCACCGGCGGATTTCTTCTTCTGTTATTCGTAATAATATATAGAATAACTATCCAAACAATTATTATTTTCATTCAGTAAATCGCATTTAATGAATATTGCTATTAATTCTACAATAACTATGCCTGTAGGTATAAAAAGAAGCAAAAAATATTTCCCTTATAATTATAGGCTTCTATATCACATATTACTATAGAACCCGGCTTTACACGTCATTATTATCATGTCCGCCCGTCATTGTCTGTTTCGGATATTACCCATGCATAATTTTACACTATTGTATCACAAAATATTAAACTGCCTAATAATACCACAGTAATATAATAATTGTATAATCTGTAGTTATAATAATATCCTCTGGTAATGGTAATAATAAGACTCGCATGTAAAGTGTAGTTGATACCGATCTCTGTCATCGTCTTTAACATACCAATTTGTTATAGGTATCCATAAACGAATTACAAGTTTTGTGTAAATCTATTTTAATTCTACTGTTATAGTAAGTAAACTAACAGTGAATATTACATTAAAGTACAAGGACTCATCTATGTTGCTGGTTTATTAATTCGCCAGCTATACACAGTTTGTCATTTTCTTAATAGCCGTTTTCACATAATACAATACTATAATAATATTATACACATCACTAACACAACCCTACAGACTAAAATAATTTTAATTTACGTATTTTAGTCTATTCCACAAATTTCTAACGTATATACTATACGGTTTATTATAAAATATGGTTTCTGTATGGGAAAGTAGACGAAATTAACGGCATATTATAAATGACGACTAAAACTATCTACTATTGTGCATGCCGCAGTCCGATTGCGAGACATAATATTACAAACGCTATCAGTTGTATATGATACATATAATAATAATACTGTTCTATCCTTACAAACTCTCCTGCATAATAGCTTATAATACTATACTAGGTGATACTTTAGTGCTCTGACCATAATATACGGTATAGATGTATTATTATTATTATGGTGACTAGTATGAATTTTCAGAAAACCCAGAATTGCTTCCATTTATACGTATTAGGACCTTAGGTATACGTTATTAGAATAAAAAAAAATGGAATGCATATTTTCATAATATTATGGATTTTAAATCTACAACGATGTATTCATCGTATTATAAGTTATAACCAGCCAGTTGGTACTTACATATTATGCACCGTTCAGTCTCCGTGATAGATACAATACATTTTTTAAGATGTTTACATGAAAACTTAAAAAAATAATAGGTTATCGAAACTTTCATGTACACAATTTTAGTATGATAAGTCTCGGCAATATTTTCCTTAGAAACGACAGCAAAGAAAGAATTCTCAGCCATATTATTTCTTTCTGATAATATACATAAAATCATATTTTGGTGATTTCATAGAAAGGATTAGTAGCGGTAGCTAATAGTAAATAGTATAGTATATCAGTGTACACGGATTTCCAACTATTTGCAAACGAAAATTGGAATGGAAAAATAAAATCTAAAATAAAAATGAATCTGCTAACTCAGACAAGTAGACTGCTACTAAAAACGTAAAGAGCGCTAGTTAGTTTAAAATACAGGTACTAAAGCAAAAACATTTTTATAGTTGAATTATGATTTACATATGAGGTCCTGAACTTAAAATTTTCGTTCAAGTGCTCAATATATATTTTTATTTTAAAACAATTATAAAATCAGTACAGACGTTTTTGTTTTTAGTAGGTACATTGCTGTAGTTGATAGGAAACCACCACAAATAAACAATAATCTACCATGAGTATACTTGTCTTATAATACGTCACGTTTCCTAATAATAATAACATTAATGTTAATTAATTAATGACAATCGTTATTTTAATTAGGTTTAATGATAAAAAATACTGCCAATGAACCATGGTAAATAAAGTAATATAACGTTTATTGTTCGTAAGCGAAACCTCTGGTTTGGTAAACTTTGGATATCGTATTGGGTCGGGTTTGTCTATAGGATCGCGTACCCAAATTATTCACTCCCACGAGACTTAACTTTACCCATAAAATTTAAATATATAATATAGGTACTAAAATAATTGCATACCGGAATCCGGAAATTCGTGTATTCTGGCGGAAGAGTACTCGAGCGAAAATCAAGACCTCAAAATGTATACTTACAATGTTACGCAAGTCAACGATTCCAAAAATTATGATTTTTGTAAGCAAATAAGACGTGTGTTGCCGGTTTTACACATCTCACTTTCAGGTTAAGTAGCCCGTAATTGGATTCTGTATGAGATAATTATTATAATTTAAGATATTACTATACAACAAGTAAGCAAAATGGTAATATAGGTGACGTGTTTCTCTAAAAAGAACGTTTTAAAAGGGGTGAAGTATTAATTTCTTTGGAAAATTTCATATTTTATACCTATAATTAATATAACAAATAAGGTACAATTGATAAAGTTGTTTTAGAATTTGAACGGAGTTCAGAATATATTCAATTTAAAATTATGGTGTGTTTTTATGTTTGTGTCAGAAGATTCTTTTTCTAAAGGAAAAAAAGCTCTGATCATGAAATTCGAAAGTGGATTTTGGTAACCTCTCCTCCACAAAATAAATAAATTCAAATTGGGTGATTGAATAATTCCCTACTGTAAATTAAGAGTTTAATAAGTCATTATAATGGATGTGTAAAATTTGAATTCAATGATATATCATTGTATACGAAAAACGATTCTAAGTAGAAACGGTTCATCAGCCTATATACAAAACCTAAGTATATTTCGTAATATATATGCTTTTTTATATAGCTATATAGTAATTTATTTTAGTTTTTATATTGTGCGGTAGGCTGACAATTTTTTTTTTCAATAAAGTTGCATTCATTAGGTATAGTATTAGTATTTAATTATTTTAATGATATATATATATTTATAACAACACACAAAAGATTAATCACCATGATTGTTGTATAATAATTGTATCAGAACATTATTTTTTCTAAAATTGTCATAGTCATGATCTAAGTCATATATTTAAAGCCTTAATAATATATATATATATTATACATGTATACCATATTATAGTATACTATTGTTATTAAGTTTCAAAATGATGTAATACCTTACTAAATGCTGTAAAATTGTGAAAACTGATTTATAGTATAAATAGATAATATCTTAAAATTGAGCAATATAATTCTTTTACACATTATTACAAAATCATTAAATTCATTATATTGATAATATGTACATTGTATATTTTTATTATTGGTTATAATAGGTGTACAATACGTAATAATTGTTCTAGAAGAAAACTCAAAATTCGATGAGTAAAACTATATAATATAGCATGTGTACAAGGTTGCCCAGTTATACAACTTAAACTTACATAACTCAATTATTAAATTTATTATAACATAACACCTACAATTTAAAAAAAAAATAAATAAACCCATATTGGCGTAAAAAAGACTCGACGACATTAAAAAATAATAATTAGTTATTATATAATAATGATATAGATAGTTACGATCATTTTATCGTATCATTTTAACGTTATTTATTTTAATTATTTTCCGTATAAAACTTTATCGACAATAGTTACAAAGTTACCATAAGAATACAACATAACTACAATGATTTATAAATTATTTAGTGTGCATTATGAAATAAAAACTAGAAGAGAACTGTAAATGTGTTATATTTATTGTAATAATAATCGTAATATTGTAATAAAATAGTTTTATAGCATTACAAATTATTGTATTAAAAAGCCATGTGGTATAAAGTTTTTTAAATAAATAAATAAAATGAATAATGATGGAATGGACGTGAGGTTTAGTATATCATAAACTATTTCTATAGTATAAATTAAATAAAGAAAAATTTAGATAAATAATAATGCAAAGTGGCGTCATTTTTTTAAGTTTAAGGCTAGGTTCACATGAAGATCTTAAACGCGCGTTTAGAAAATTTACACAGGATGTATGGCAACGCGCGTTAACGCTTTGTAACGCGCCGGAAAGCTGTAAACGCGCGTTATGATACAGCTGCATAATAATAAATTGTAAACGAGCGTTAATCCAACGCGCGTTTAACGCCTGTCATGTGAACCTAGCCTTAAACTGACATTAAGATGTCAAGGAGTGAGAATGCATTTATATCCACAAAATAGTGCTAATAATATCCTTACTATAGGACGTCTAGGCCTCATATACATATATTTAATTAAGTAATGGTTTTTTTTATTTTTTAGAATAGGGGTAAGCTGATTCCTTCATTATCGTTGTATTGATAAGATCATATTGAATCATTGAACAAATTTCCTTTTTCTAATACATTATAAAGCATATAATATTGCGCATCATTACAAACTACAATAGACATACCTTTAGTTATTATTTAATAATACATTCTCATATAATTGAATAGGTATTCTTTTCATAATAATAATATATTATCCTGAATGTACAGGCTTAAAATAGATTATTATTTTGGAAAAATATATAATATGTATTATTATAACCTAATATGTTCATAGGCCCATGACATTTGTATTAATTTTTGTTCTGGACAATGTAAAAAAATATATCCTTGTTGTTAAATAAACACATTTATCGTTTTTATCACTAAATTATACATATAATATATGTGTCCCCAGTGCTCGACTTGGAGGGGGGGACGCAGTGGGACGGAGTCCCTTAACTAATTTTTCAGAAATTTTAGCGTACCCCTACTTTTACTTTTAAGGGGAAAGCACGGGACGCTTCATTACTATGCATTTTTATCAAAATGCACGAATCATTTTTTATTTTTTTTTACCATAAATGTATTATTATTATTCTTATAATCTAATTAATTATCTTTAATCATATTTCATAACCAATGTATTATATTATCATTTATCAGTTACCAGTACTTACTAATAGGGGGTGTGGGGGCATAGCCCCTACGGCTTAGTAACGTTTAAAAAGTGATGGGGACGCTCTTTTTTTTATAGCAAACAGAGTCCCTCTACTTTAATTTTTCCAAGTCGAGCACTGTGTGTCCCCGAAAACAGGGTACACTTTATTACTCATTACCCTTTAAATATTTTTCAATTCTGTTTGCGGGACGTTAAACTAAACAAATGAATCATAATTTCTTATGACTTACAATTGTTTTAACTCGTATAGTTTGCGCATGCGCAACACAACTTCATTTTTTTTAATGGCAACCCCTATTTTTAATATCATTTTCGAATTAATCAATTTTTTTCAAGCATTTTTGATGTATCAACATTTATTTTAAACCCAAAATTGGTGAAGTTAGGGCTAGATGTAATTTTGAAAAAAATGTATTAAATTAAATTTTTTTTTTAGTTAATGCATTTTTTCATTCTAAATATCATTTGATACTTAACACATTTATTATTAGTAATAAATTATTTACTATCTTTAAATTATGTAACGAAAAAATACGTTATAATTAAAAAAAAATGTAATTTAATACATTTTTCAAAGTTATACCTAGCTCTAACTTCGCCAGTTTTGGGTTTAGAATACATGTTGATATATCAAAAATGCTTGAAAAAAGTTGATTAATTCGAAAATTATATTAAAAATAGGGGTTGCCATTAAAAAAAAAATGAAGTTGTGTTGCGCATGCGCAAACTACATGAGTTCAAAAAATTGTAATTTATAGGAATTTATGATCCATTTGTCTAGTTTAACGTCCCGCAAACAGAGTTGAAAAATATTAAAAGGGTAATGGATGATAAAGTGTACCCTGTTTTCTGGGACATACGGTATATATATATAATACGACATTTATCGCTAAAATTAAAAAATGGAGATTATAAGTTATTAAGTACATTCCGAAATATGTCTAATACATCTTGTAATTGAGTAGACAGTATACTATATTTCTTAAATTTGAATTCAATAATAAATCATAGCATACGAAACACAATATTGAACATAGACCTATATACGGGGTGATTCGTTTATAATTATACACTCATTACCTATTTCGTCGGGTATTGAATTTTTTTCATTTTTTTTTTTTTCAAAATATTTTGTATCATGATTTTCTCAAACTGTATGACATTTTAATTTTGTTCACCCTTTTATGTAATAGAGAAACCACCAGCAACTTTTATTTTCAAATGGTAACCTATATTATGAATGTCATAAAATAGTAGAGATACTTCTTTTTAAGAATTTTAACGTTAAATCATTATTTTTCATTTAAATTTTAATGAGTTATATCTGCTCAAATTTGGGTAGTTTAAGGTTTTTAGGTGTTCATCTTACAGGTTATTACGTCTATGGGGCGTTGGTATAACTACAGGTACAAAGTTCATCACTGCGTCGATAGTGAATAGTGAGTTTATTACATATGAAAATATCTACCTATTATTATCTATTACCCGTGTACTATTGGTCTTCAGAAACAAGAAATATTATAAAAATCGAAAACCACCCAAATTTGAAGAGCTATATCTCACTAAAAAATTACAAAAAATAATAATTTGAACGTTAAAATTAATAACAGAAGCAGCCCTACTATTTTATGACATTTTAAATATAGGTTGCCATTTGAAAATTAAAAGTTGATAGTGATTTCACTATTAAATAAAAGGATGAAAAAAAAATTAAAAAATTCAATACTTGACGAAATAATGAGTGGATAATGAGTTTATGATAAAAAAAATCACCCTGTTTATCTATAAATACCTACCTATATATCTAGGTATATTTTATAATATATTTATTTAGGTAAATTTCTAATGTAATAATTTAGTTTAAAAATAATAACGAAGAAGGTTGAATTAATTTTTATTAACAACGTGGTAAGCATCATCGAAACGTATGTCGTGTTAATTACAAGAAAGTGGAAAAGAGGGCGATATTCGAGTGGGCGATTAAAAAGAACTAGATCCGGTATATAATCATATAGATAACAATAATAATAATAATATAGTGTTTGCCAACAGTGAACACTAATATAAAAACGGATGACGTAATAACTGCGTTTATTATGGATTTATTTTTTATTTCAGTAGCGATGTGGAACCTTACGTGAATTAGTATATCGCACGCACAGTAGATCTATATATGGTTCGCGTGCCGACAAAGGCGAAGTAAGATAATATAACAACGGTAAAAACGGAAACATGCTGAATCGGTCAAAAACATAAGACACTTGCACACACGTCAAACGCCACAACCCGGTTTTTTTAGAGTGGAAAACAAAATTTAACGACTAGCTCTGCGAAACAATTTCCGACAAAACGTTTTTATTAGTAATGTTCTCCCGCATCGTACAATAATATATACGTTTATAAATACATACATAATGCATATAGGTCAGCTACACTTATTTTTTCTAACGTTCATCTTAGAAGATATGCGCGTGAACGAGTAGTGTGGTTGTATGTTGGTGATAGGAGTTAAGGGCAAGTTCCCACTATTTACGTTCCACTTTCCACCATCGTTTTGAATTTTATTAATATGCTTTAACGTATCGTTTATCTACGAGTATATGCACAAGTTAAAGTATGCCTGAATATGCAAATGAAAAAAAAATGAAAATCGTAACACTAGAATTTCTTATTTAAAACCAACCAATTAGGTTTATCTAAATTTAAAATTTTTTTGATTTTGATAACTAATAAGACATCAAAGTAATAAGATTTATGCACACACAAAAAAAAACAGTAAATTAACGACTGTAAACAAACGAAACCCATTCACAATTCAACATACATATACATGTGCGAATTAAATTGTATTGGTTCAATGCTTAAGACCTCAATATATTCCTACGATGAAAATTTTAAATTGTAATACTTTATTAGTGTATTACTATCATAGCATGCAAAAACGTTTAAATATCGTTAAAACTTGAAATAAAGCACAGACAATGTTCTTATGTTTAACTTTTAAGTTTTATGATATGCCAATTCCCTTAAATATTGATGTGTGTTTATGAGGGGACAATAGTAGACTACACATGCGGGTGTTGTGCACTTTTAACGTGAAATACTTAGATTGGTAAAATTGATTGATGGGTTGTAACTTTACTGGTATAATATTTAATTGAGTTCATATTACATTAATAATAATATGTTGAATTAAATCTGTTTAAATAAGATATTGCAATGGCGTAGCCAGGATTTTTTTTCGGGGGGGGGGGGGGCTGATCAATTTTTACACAGCGGTGGTTTATTAATATATACAATAAATTATTTTACCTGTTAATTTTTAAATTTTTTTAACTTATCGGGGGGGGAGGCTGCAGCCCCTTCAGCCCCCCCACCTCTGGCTACGCCACTGAGATATTGTAACTATTTATATAGCAGGTTAGGTTAGACAAAGTTAGACAAAATTAAACGTATTTTTTAACCAAGATTCAAGAAATCCAAATATTTGTATTATTTTAGACACCCTTCTAGGAATAGTCTAATGCATGTATACACTTACGAAGCAAAGTAACCAAGAAAAAAAAACCGTAAAAAAGCAAACATTTTTACTGGATCTGGTAAACAAATATACAAATACATTAATTTGCAGATTTGACTTTTTGAAATCAATATTATTTAAATGTTTACATTATTACATTATTATTTACGAGTATTGCATTAAATTATTATTTTAAATATTTTTAAATTAACTATTTTTTTTATATTCTGAACGAAGTGATGAATGTATTGCATTTACTATGATGTGTGTGTTTTTTTTTTTTTTTTTGTGTCTGACTCCAACATTTGGAGCAGTAATAATGCTCCGATTTTTGACTTCAGCCCCTCTTTGAATAGGGAATTGAATCTAGTTGGTACTTTAGGGGGGTCAAAATTAAAATTTTCTAATAGTTTTCAAAAAAATCGAGAAAAACAAAAAAAAAAAATGACAGAAAAATGGAAATTTTACGGAAAAACCACTTTTTGACAAAATCGATTTTTTGATTTTGCTGTAACTCAAAAACGAATTATTGTAAATACTTGAAATTTTCACCAAATGTTTATATTATGGTTATCTCTTTACAGTTAAATTTTCAAAATATTTTGACCATTTTTAAGCTACTAATAGACAATTGAGATTTTCGACTTTTCTAAGTTTTTTTTTCTTCAAATGCCGATAAAAATTTTTTGGGTGGCCAGAAAATCTTGAAAATTTAATACAATGTTTCTTATAAGTTGTTCTTAAATTGATAAAAAAAAATCCGAAATCGTTAGTCACAATTTTTTTTTATAAGTGTTTAAAGTTCGAATTTATACGAAATATGTCAAAATTTAAATTAAATTTCATACGCTCATAATGCGAATGTTGGCCATAGTAACCATAGTAACATATAAAAACTATACTATTTGTTTCAAAATAGAATATTTGACAATATTTAAATATAATATATCCTAAACTGACAAATCATCTTCGTTCAGAATCGTTTTTCGTATACAATGATACCTATCATTGCATTCAAATTTAACCTACCATAGTCTGAGGTCCACCCATACAGCAGAGCGATACCTACTTACCCGCTTTTTTTCTATTATAAATAAACTAAAAACAATCTAAACAAGCACACACATTTCTTAGGGGACTATTCAGACAAGTTTTACGTGGTGTCTCCTGAAACGCTGAAGGACTTAACTCGAACAACTTATCAAATATTTGTGAGACTCAATTCCAATAACTTAAAGGTATTTGTGGGACTCAATTCGATATCACCAAGTTTATCCCACTATTATGAATAGACAGGCTATAGACAGTTCTAAGCGTAATTTATTTATTAAAATGGAGTAATACCTAATAACAATTTTAAATGTGAAAAAAATAAAAAATAGCGTTTAAATAGATATAAATATATAGATTATAAATAATTAATGAATATAATATAAAATAATTCAACCATAAATTATAGCAGTATAAATGTATAATTACAAAAAAAACTTAATATAGACTTAAAATTAAATAATTCTATTTGTGATTTATTAGCTAGTCTCATAATTTTATTTACTTGAGCATTCTGAGCATGATTGGCCAAATAATTTGTATATAAACGGCATTAGGAGACTTTTCGAAAGTAGGAATGTTCAAATTTAGACAATAAATTTAGCGACTTTGATATACATATTTATTAAATATGCAGGTTTTGCGCAAACAAAATGTTTAGGTAATGAATTTTATTTTTGATCAATGATCATCTACCTAAATTTACGATGAATATGTATTATTAAGAAAATTGTCAATTTCAATCCATTAATCCATTTATGGAGGATAACAAAGGTCCCCCTCATCATACGCATTATTTGGATTCCAGATACGTCTAAACGGTAAACTCAATAAATTAGGTACATAAACGTACAATAAATAGGTATGTATATATTATACACGAGTGTGTGTATCTCCTATATGCACACGTATGACATATATATAATATAATATATTGCAATCATATTATACATCAAGGAATGGTGGTGGCGAAGGACTGATGGGTCGGTCGAATAAATTACGTGTATTATATTATATGTGCGCGCCCGCTACAGCCAATATACAATAATATTATTATTATACCTACCTACCTAACGATGTATAATATATAGGGTGAATCATCAAGCATGCTCACACCCTCTTTTAATTCTTTAATAAAGCAGTTATTGAAAATCTGATATTTTGGGATTTCGAATTATATTTAAAGACTATTGCCGGGTTGCATGAACGTTCATTAAATATTTAATGAACCAATAGTACGCTATTGAATGAATAAAAAGTTATTCATCCACTAAACGTTAAATAAACGTTCAATAGCGTTATTGAGTCATTAAACTATTGGTTACCAGTCAATTAAACTAATGATCCGATTTCGGTTGAATAAAAACTTATTCGTTCATTAAACAATGGTCGGTAACAACCTATACGTCTTGTCAATAAGTTGTTATCAATTTTCTGTGATAAGCATCAAACTAGATTAAATTTAATCTTTTCTGCGCTTAAACCTTGGTATCATGTTTGAAACCAATACAAAATTATTCAACTGTTTGTGCAACCCAAAAGGCTAAATACAATTATTTAATGATTCAATAAAACTATTCATTAAATAAATTTAAGGAACGATTTCATGCAACCCGGCATATATATTTTAAAATTCTTGAGATTGTTTGTACTACCTTCTTTAGGAGTGTCCTGTAACTTTACTTCTGTTTTTTTTTTAATAGACAATTCCCTTTTTTTACTATAAACTATTTAGTAGATACATTTTCTAAAAATGTTTACGTATTAAAATCAACATTTTAATGAGTATTTTTTGAATTATTTAACTTTGTAAACTAAGGAAAATAAATAGGTCCGAGGTATTAGATCTGATGGTCTGAAAGATAAACCCGCGACTATTAGATTAATTTGAAAATGTTTGTAACTTATACTAATCTATTAATATTTATTTTTTATAAATACGGTTTAAGTATAATAAATACTAGATCGAATTAAACTACATCTGTTTTATAATTTTATAAAACCATTTTCAATGACTATATTATTCTTAATACAAATATTTTAACAACTGAATAACCACTCTTTTGAATTTTGCATTAATTACATCTAAATATAAAAACAATTATCCACTAAATGAGAATGGGTTCTCACTTGGAAAACAAAAATTGTCATTGCCTTAGAAAACCTCAAAAATCTCAAGAATTTGAAAATATTGTCTTAAAGTATATTCAAAAATTTCACAAATAAAAATTTGAATAAATTCATTGAATTTAAAAATGGGGGTACTGCTTGTCGAATCACCCTATATACGTGCTTGAGCGTAATTTCATCTGTCTGCGCCCGACAAACGCGTTATTTACCACCCCCGTCATCGAAAAATCGGACTCCGATCATAATCACGTTATAATAATAATATATTATTATATATTATTATATATTATTATTATCATCACATTCGTTGCGAGTATAATATATTATCGTAATAAAAATAATAATAATATATTGCCACGTGAGCGTATGTGTATATAATATAGGAACGCACCATCAGTCCCGTAGGGTATATTGTTTTACCGACGAAATCCCTCTGCGCGAATAAAAAACACAATATAATATTTACTGTGAGCGTGTATGCTTTATCCACCGCATGCCGACACGATGGTGTGATTATCATTCGCTAGTGATATATTTTTCGTTTTCCATTTATAGCAAATCGATTACGCCTAACATGATATCATATTATTATACGATAGTATATCTATACAATAATAAAAAAATAATATCGATTGTGTTATCGCCGTACGACATAAGACGATTACTATAATTGATAGTCATAGTTTTGGATTCATTTCGAAATCGGAGTGATCAATGTACTTAGGTTTATTTTTTATTGTGAAAACGTATATTCGCGTTTCAAATCCGGGCAACACTAGGTGCGTTAAAATGATATAAAATATTTTATACAGAAGTTATTCGTCATAATAATATTATGTAGGATATAATAACTGTGATACCGACAGTGATCATTTATAAATGTTCGAATATATTATAATGAAATAATGCGATACGTTTAACATAGATACATTTATAAGATAAAAATATTTTTTTCATCAAATTATTGAATAAAGTGTACATTTATTTAATGATAGATACTCGTGTTGTTTAACATATACATTATACACTGTTGTACACGTTATCGTATCGTTTGGGTCACAAAATAACCTAATAATATCATTTCAAAATTATTATCATCCATCACATATTTTTTTCAAACTATTTATAACACCTTTTTTGAAAAAATAACTATTATGCATTTATAATATTACTTATTTAATAGTACGGGAACTTACGATTTATGTGTAGGCCATAAAAGGCCTAAACTTTGTAAAAATTAAAAACTGGATATTATGGTTTCTATTTTGGTGAATACATTATTCTACCTCCACCCCTTATTATAGTTTTTTAATCAATTCTGCCACCTGGTTGTTGTGATTTTATATCTCGCCAATTACTGGTAATGCAAACAACAATAAATTATATTATATTATATAGGTTTACGATAATATTATAATCGATATACGAATTTTATTAAAATATTTATTGTACAAGATAATATTATTATAATATGGGCCGATTGATATCTGTCGATATCTTACACATATATTTATGTATTGATATATTATATAATATTTTATGTCTTATCGAAACAGTCATTAAAAATTACACAGACATAGATGTCCAGCGTCCACGTACTGTCACTATCGTATGGTCTACGCAAACACCCATTAGTTTTTCCTGCTAAACGCGTGCACTCAGCACTCAATACGGAACCGTAAAGTGTACCATAAAATATTAATTCATTATAAGCACACCAGAAATCTATCATGGACCATGAGGGTTCTTATTTTTGTAAATGTATTATTTTTATTATTAGTATTCATTGTTTATGCACTGTAATTATACAATGATTTCCGGATAAAGTACGTGCAGTATATTATTATAATATACATATTTTCATTCATACATGTTGTGTATATAATAGATGGCGTTCTAAATTAAATCGAAGCAAAATCATCGTCGTCATCGTCATAGTCATCGTTTGTTGAAAACGATTATATATACACTATAAAGTTTCCAGAAAATAATTTATTTAACGTACAGAGACGCTGCCGTCGGCTATAACAAACTGTCAGCAATATAATATTGCGTTTATATTATATTATTAATATTTAAAGTTTCGCGGTACACCCAAAACGAATATTATTGCAATTTAATCAGGCGTACGCAGGGCCCCATTTATAGCGAAGGGGTCAACAATAGCGGCGGCTGTGGTATTTTTTTTTTTGTAGTGGTTAGTGGGGTGATTGTGGACCAGATATTGGAGTGCGGGGTGGTGTAAAAATTGCATCTTCCTTTTGTGTTCAACCCTCGTATAATTTATTATACATAAATTAATATTTTTAATAATATATTATAACCTCCGCAATGAAAATACGTTTGAAGTATTATATAATGATGATTAGACAAACGACGAAAGAAAAAAATTAGAAAAGTTTATTGCGACGAACATAATATTATTATATTACAATGTTATATAATATTTTAAACACTACAAATCGTTCCAATGGTTTGAAGTATATTGTGCTGACTCAGTATCAGGTTTTTAATATTTACACTATCATATAATAGAGTCAACATTGTTGAAAGTTTCTTTCTCAACTTATATTAAGCAGTTTTTACAAAATACATAATTGAAATAAAGAAAAATAATTTGTTAAATTAAATACGTAATATGCTAACTAAAAACGTTATGCCTCTATTACTTCATGTATGATGTGTTAAAAAGTTAAACATCATAAGTTCATATGGTTTTTACATGTTAACAGCAGACTGTTTCCAACAGCCAGTAGCAGAAAAAAAAAATTATTCTGATTTACAGTATCTCTGAATTTGAGCAATGACCACTTTAACAGCTGCACTTCAGAGCAGTGATTTTAATTTTTATCTATATGCAAACATCATAATATATTGATTAACCACGCCAATTAATAACTGTTATTATTTACGGTTTAATTTTCGTTTTCCAGATCGAGTAGACATTTTTAAATATATTCTGATGATGGAAATAGGGAGTAAAATTATTATGAAGGAGGACTCTATAGTAACATGTTTTTTTAGGGAAAATTCAGAATAAATACATTTTATATATTTATAACTATTGATAAAGTCGTACAATGTTTTGGAAAAACGACGTATACAATAGTTTTGTTAACTTAGAGATATTTAATTATGTACCTATATAAAATACAATGTAAAACACTATGAATAAGTAAAATACGTAGCCTTATAGACCATTTCACAGAAACCATGGGTACAAAACGTACTAAATCATGTGCATAAAAAAATTATAATATAAAATATATACACGATTTTGTTCGTCGATGAGGGTAGTACAGAATCGTGTTGTATACAACAGATTAACGGAAAGTTTGAGGAAACATGTTAAAATCTAAAGGAATCAATTGATTAAAAAATTCAAAATTACTTACACTAAAGTATGTGCAATAACATTTAGTGTTACTTAATATATTTGGTATTATTTTTTATAAACAGAAAAAAACGTGTGGATTAATAGTTTCCATATTTTCTTTTTAAATATTTGTTCTAAAAATGGCCAAATACCGGAATATGTAGTGATCTCTGCACCGACTGCGCAACACCTAACATCGTATCAGTGATTTTTTACTTATCTAACTAAAATCTGTATTGTTTGTCTATAGTCAATACAGACGCACGTTTTACGTTTTCTCTTCAAATTTAATTATTTTCAAGCCCTGTGTTCTAGTAATATTTTACTTTAATTATTATTTCAAGCTATTTGACATGGATTTAAGTAATATTTTATTTATTTAAATCTATGATATTTGTGTGAATAAGAAGTGGCGACTCAATGAGACGGTTTACAAAGATATTAAATTATATTTAAATAGCAAGCGATACGAATTCTAAAAACGAATTTAAATTTGTTTTTTCGTGTAGGTTACTACTTGAAATAAACCTTCCCTCGTTTATTATATAATTAATTTTAAAGTATAAAAAAAAAATAATTGCGAAAAAAAAATATAAATATAAACATATTGTATTGTAATATTCAATTTTCATTGTTTTGATAATTTAAAACAAAAAAAAAATAAAAATATGTCAGAGAGTTTATAATATCAAGTATACTATCTTATTCATCAACTTGTCACTTCAAAATGAAAAATTTAAATTCTTTATTAGAATTATTATCGTTTAACGCCTTAACTACATAAATCAGTAAGTCAGATACGAGATTTTATGTCATATCAGAAACGTGCGAGAGCTGGTAAAGCACATGCCGGGTTCTGAATTCATCTACTCTCACTTATGATATTATACTTGTCACTCTAAAACACTACATAAAGTATATATAAAACATTAAATTTCCTATGTAAACCGCAATGAATCCACACTCCAAATTCTCATAATCAACATAAATTTAAATAAAAAATTTAAATTTAAACCCATTTTAAAATGTTAATAATAAAAATAATCATTAATATAAAATATACGGTCATCATAACTGATCAAATAATATATAAGTGTGGAAAACGATTAAAACAATCAAAAATCTTGAATGAAATTATGTAACATTGGTTTATGAAAATTTGTCACCACTAAAATCTACTGAACAACATATTATTATAATTACGTTAAAATAGTGTTCGCATCAATTTCCGAAACATTTATTTATTTATCATCGTGACGTGTTAACTTATAATAAAATAAATATATATAAACCTATCTAATATATAGTATATCTATACTGATTGTGCATTCCGTTTGGGATGCATTCCTTTTTTCACATAGCAATATACACTAATAATATATAAATTATCAATATTATATACACTTGATACGAATTATAACGCGTACCTAGGTATTAGAAAAATTATGAAGCGTATTGATAATGAGATTATTTTTTATTATTATTTTCTAAATTTTGCATTAGATTATATTACGTCAAAATTTTAGTTTCTATCCTGTTGACAGTTCTCAAACAAATGTATTTATCTTATGAAAACTAAAGTTTTTTAAGTATTTTTATTTTTTTATTTTTTTGTGGTATAATGCCGATGCATAAAATTATACGACTGTCATTATCATCTCATATTATCTAGAACTATGCAAATGACGGAACGTCGATAATAAACACGTAGTTACGATACACAATCTGTAATGAACGGGAGAAACTTTATGGTTTGAAAATTATAATATGTTGGTAAAGTTAAATTTTATACATGTGAATACTTTAATTTATATTATTATTGTTTGCATTGTCTAACTTATTTACATGCGTTAAGCTATAAACAGGATGGTGTCTTGATAATAATAGTATTTAAATTTGCCTTCTTCATACGGTTATAGTTTATATTTATTCAATAAATTATAATATTGCTTTGGAAAATAGTTCTGTGAATATTATAAAACATATTCGTTTTTTCGAAGGTAGTACACAAATTTGGTGGATATTTTTTTTCGAATTTAGGAGTAGTTTTTTTTAATTGTATTACCTAATTTAATTTTAATTTTAAATGGCTTTATTACTAAAAAAAATATAATCTATTTTTTGATAATAATTCTAAAAACTTTTATAATACTTTATTCATGATGTAATAATTGCATGATCGGTGAATGAACTAAAATGCAAAATTTAAAAATAATCGAATTGTATAACATGAGTGTGATAACATAATTAAATTATAAATTTACATAATTAAGTCATAAATGTAAAGGATGTATAAAAATAAATATGAAAAGAACATATTATTAGATTTATTCTGATTTAAACTATTTAAATGTTTTAATAACATGCAAATATTACGATAGACGACAGTGTGTGACTAACTAAACGTAACATAATACGATAAAGCAAATATTAAATTATTAATTATTTCTATTGGATTTGGGGTACGACCCAAGTCGAGGGTCTACGTTCTCGCGGGTGCAAAAAAAAAAAATAACTTAAAAGTTAAATAAAACCACAATCGTGTACATGTAATTAATCGCTGAATCTCATCCAGTATGTGTCGCATATTGTAAATATGGACCTTTTTTATCCTTTAATTTATTAAATAATGCTATTATCATATATTTTTGTTTCCAAAAACTATTTAGTAACAGTCATAACGACATTTTTTTTATTTTTTTTCAATCTCTGATGTGTTGTAAATTGTGAATTGTGTCAGTGACGGACTTACTTGGATGTTTGGTGATTAGTGAAATATGTTCAAAAAAATCGTATTAACGCTAAATATACATAAAGATATCGAGAACCAAAATAAGAATAGAAGATACCTATCTATGCGAAAACAAGGAAACAAAAATGAAAATTACTATAATATAGTGTCAAAAATAATATTATATTAGCTAAATGACAGGAAAGTGACACAAACTTCATCTAAGTGACTCGTAAAGTGAACAAAAAAGTATTGGGGAAATAGCACGTACGTGGAAATAGTTCTGTTCTATAATATAAACTATGTCATGTTACCATTGAGTAGGTCACTGTAATATATATTATATAGTATATTATGTAAAACTTGAATTCAATGTTAGATATAAAAAAACAATTAGGAACAGATATTTCTGTCAGACGTCAGTCTATATTTCAAATAATATTGTATTGTATAAATTAGATTCTAAGTGGATCGATAAAATTACTGATTTTACAATGATGTGTGTCAATTTTTTTTATGTATATATCTACACCCGATGTAATTTTCAAAATATTTAGACTCAATTTAAACTATTTAAAGATATTTAATGTGCATGTATGTTTCAAAGTGTTAATAAAAAGGTTTAATTTTTGTCAAAAAACTTCAAAATATAAAAATAAAATAAAATAAAAATAAAAAATATAGATAGATAAGTGGATATCGTTCTGCTAAATATTATAATATATCGAATGTAAAATAATATTATATTTATACCATAATATATACATATATTACTCAATGTTAAATAACATATTTTTGTAAATACCATAAAACAGTAAAAATAGATTTATAGTTCCTAAAAATAAATAAATTAAATAAAAATGTTATTGCATATAGTTTAGTACATAAAAGTTTAAGTTCCAACAAATAATGATATTAAATTATAACATAATAATTTACATTATCTTTATTTAATATTTATCGTTTAAATAAATAATTTTGTCCAAATTAATACAATTAGTATAATTAAAAATTATTTTAGATTTTATGGTGTCAATATGAACTGCCAATAAATAATCTTATATTAAATTTTTCAAACTCGGATACAAAAAAAAAAGTTAAATTAGTTTATAATTAAAAAGTAGTTCATTTTTTTGAAGAATTTTGTCAAATTTCCAACTTGAAATGCATCTAAAAAAATGTGTGACTATTTGTACATAGTTATAGGTATATTATGAATAACTTAATAATCTAATCTGGAAATCTGCGCTAAGAATTATAAGTATGTAGTGATTTATCGTTTTAATTAAAATTAACACATAAATAGTTACGGTGATTTCATTGTTGATTATCTACTTTATCTCTTTTTTTATATACTTTTTATTTTTTTGAATTGTCAATGTCATATTATAGAACATAATATAATACAAATACAAATAGGTAAAAGCACGAATTTGTATAATGCACACTAAAGTAAAGTTAGCTATACAATAACAATGCATTAAAACAGTGCTGTTGTAAAGCTGGAAAGGTGTCGTGGTCATCTCTCTTTCTCTCTTAACCTAACCCCCTCACCGACATAGGGGTAATCAGCTGGAGATGATCGTGACACCGATAACTACAATAATGTCATTACCTATACGTTTACAATATAAAACAATACACGGGCGTAAAGACGGAAAACCCCTACACGGACGTTATCTGTGGCTAAAATCTGCACACGGGGGGAAACTGGGAGGTATAAATGCACAAACTTGTCAGAGAGTATTTAGTCAGCGAATAATATTCTACACCACTGCAATATCACTCCCGTGAATTCCATCTCAGTTTTCACACTATTGGTTAATAATAATAACGATAGGCTTGTCATAATATTATTAAGACCGTTCGTTTATTTTTCCTGTGAAACCAACTCTTAGAATATTAAAATGTTGAAATTTTGAATGTTTGAATGGCCATATTATAATAAAGAGATTAATAAACACAACTTTGTGTTAAACCAAAAATGGAGTCCTGTCGTTGTAGGGCTATAGTATATTTACTGAATCGAGTACTTTTAGCACAGTTGAAATCATAATTATTCAACTCGATAAACATATTTTGGCTTAATTAATAATTAATTTAATTATAATGCGTCTCAATAATATTATAATTATTAATTTTTAACCAAAAGTCCTACAATCTCGATTGGACTGTAAAAACATCCAGGGAAGTATAAGTATTTTAACGACGAGGGCAAAGTATCACTGACGGTGGAAATTTTTTTAGGATTCTATAAGTAATTTGTCAACCATGGGAATATCATTTGTAATTATATCACAGTATAATTATACAAAAATTCAAGATTATTGTTTTTATTAAATATAATTCCATTTATATTAATTTTACAATAATGTGTGTGTCTATAAACACATTTGGGGAAGTAAAATACTGCGATTTTAAAATAAAATGGGTATATTTTTTGGTAGGAAATTGGAACTAGTTAACCTAACTTAACTTGGAAAGGAAAGAAAATGGAGTTATAAGTCAAAAACTTCAAAAAATATATTCCAGAAATATCGATTTAAAAAATACCTGAAAATTCAATATAAAGATCCTTATGAACTAATCATTTTCATTTAAAAAATATCGAAAAATCTAGTCATAATATAATGTTATTAACGTTGAAAACTAGAATTTTAACAACAAATTAATAAAAATCGCAAAAATTAGCCAATTATTATGGAGTTAGAAATTTAAAAAAATATTTGTTTTTATACCTACAATTAAAAAAAAAACATGGAAAAGATTTTCATTCTATAAAAAAAAAAAAAATGTTGACTAGATTACTTAATTAAACGATAAATAATAATATTAATTATTTTGTTATAGCTTAAAAGCATTATTCATTGGATCTTAGAACGTTTACGTATATTATTATACATTTTAATTTATGCAATATTTATTTTTTTTTTAAAGATATTATTATCTATTTATACTATGAATATATTTTTACTTTTTAAAGTATTTACAGAAATATGTTATTAAAATATTAAGTTGTAAGTTGATATGATAATATAGTATAAATATATAGTATTATGATAATTAAGTACTAATAATACATATATATATAAATGCAACATGTTCGGAAAAAAATGTATTGACCTATTAATTGTAATAATATGATTAAAATAAATTACTTTAATTGCTATTTATTAAAAAAATATATATCGTGAAATATATATAGTAATATAAGCTGACGTCTATCTCCACTCAGAATCATTTTTCATTTATGATGTTATATCATTTAATTCAGATTTAACACACCCATAATAGTGACCAACTCGACCTAATGTTCAGCATAGCAGTACTCACTCGCTTATTTTTTTTGTTATCGTTTATGGTAAAATATTATTGATTTAATCACGTACCTATTTAATTATGTAAAATTATTTTATATAATCCGAAATATGGTTTACACACCAGCAGGTTGCTGCAGCTGCCGCCTGCCATACGGTTTGAAAATCAAAACTATCTAGTCATTTTATATTTATGAGGCTAATATATTATTATCATTTAGGGTATTTTAAATTTCACTAATTTAAACCTTGTTTTAGTAAAACCAATAAATATATACATGCAAATTAATAAATTTTCTATGTATTAAATATTATTCAAAAATCTTATTTTTGTTGTAGTTGTAGTTCATAGTGTTAACAACTGTGTAGAACTTATCTGTTTGACATGGTCAAATAATAAAAATTGACGCTATAAAACAATTACAGATAAAAATAATTTGAGAAACAATAAAATTATATAAGTAACAATGTTGAATGTTTGTAAATTCTTATAATAATATTATAATATTTGTATACAGACAAATTTTGTTGATTCCTATTTTTAAGTAGGCGAAGATAATACATTATTGTACTTTTTAAAGTCAATACTCTAAATACGTATCTGCAAAAACCAAATTTCAGAGTTTGTTTAGATAATTAAAAAAACCAAAGTAGCTATCATTGATCGAATAACGACAGAATAATATGGTAATAATACTGTAATAGTCGTATTTTACCAATATAACCTAATGACTAGGTACATCAAAACCGATTGACATTGCGTTAAACCTATAATAATTTCGGTTAAATTCACAGTCCTAATATGAACATAAAATGTGAATTGCATTTTAGTTTTTACTGTCAGTTGAGTGTTGAAACATTAGTTAGTATAATATAATTTATTGAATAATAATATTCTGACATTTGTGATTAGTTTAAAATCACCATATTTTTGTTTCGCTAACGGTAACGATATCAAACATTATATCATAAGTGCACTCCGATATACGTTACTTATTACATATTTTTTAAACGTTTTTAACGATTTTTTTTTTAGTTTGTAACAAACATGCACTTAGAATAATATAATGCATGACCAGAAATGAATTCTACAACGAGCGTCTTGTTCGACACGTGACTTACAGTGTTTTATCGATATTTTACGTAAAATTATTCGATTACGCTACATTCACTAGCTGCTTTGCGTGTTTAAGAAACATTAATGCAATTTATATTGTATATTATTTCATTTTTTCTCTTACTCAATCTACTAAATGTCACTATGAATCTTGTACAAGTTGGCAATTATTATTTTTTTCAGATCATAATTTTAAAAAAGCGGGTAAGTGAGTATCGCTCTGCTGTACATTAGGGGGTGGGGTGGACCTCGAACTAGGGTAGGTTAAATTTGAATGCAATAATAGCTATCATTGTATACAAAAAATGATTTTGAACGAAGATGATTTGTCAGTCTAGGGTATATTATATTTAAAATTTAAATATTGTCATATATTCTATTTTGAAACAAATTCAAAAATTTAAGTAAAAGTTTCAAGATCTTAAGTTTAGTAATTTATTAAAAATAACAAAAATCGAAAATTATTTATTAATAAAACGTTATTTCACATGTGTATTTTTGATTTCAAATTAAAATTAAAACTTTAAACACTCATAAATTTTTTTAAATTGAATAATCATCAAACTTTTTTATAATTATTCTAAGTTTAACTTATGGACAGCATAGTATTAAATTTTCAATTCTTAGCTTTTGATAGTAAAATATTTATAAATTTTTAACTACCAAATAGTGAAAAAATATTCATGATTTTGACGAATTTTTGTCAATATTTGAACTTCAAATGCTAATAAAAAAAAATTGTGCATATGTATTTTTATAATTTTTGAATGAGAGTTAAAACAAGTTATGTGGACGACCCTTCAATTAAATTTTCAAGTAATTTGTCCCAGCTCAATTTTTTTTATCAACATTTATAAAAAAAAAATAAAAAAAAATTGATTATTTCAAATGCCTATAAATAGATCAAAAAAAAAAATCAAAATATTTTGAAAATAAAATCACTTAAAAAAAAATGGCAATCTAAATAACTGGTAAAATTTTCAAGTATTTACGACTTATACTATTTGAATAAGAACAAATATCAAAAACCGTTTGAGGCTAAACCGTTATTTAACGCGGTTTTGTAACAATTTAAGTTTCAAACACTCCTAATAATTTTTTTGTCTCGGTCCAGTAGAGTTTTTTCTACAGATAATTGAAGAAAAATGTATGGAGACCCTTGTACCAAATTTTCAAAACTTAGTTATAAAAGAAAAAAATTTTACGATTTTTCAACCACAAAATGACTTCAAATTTTCGCAATTCTTGTATTAAATTTTCAAGATTTTCTGGTCGGCCAAAAAATTTTTATCGTTATTTTAAAAAAAAATACTAAAAAAAAATTAAAAATTTCAATTGTCTATAAATAGCTCAAAAAAGGTCAAAATTCTTTGACAATTTAACTGTGTATGGAGAACGCTAATGTTAACATTTTGTGAAAATTTCAAGTGTTTACATCGATTAGTTTTTGAGTTATAGCAAAATAAAAAATTCGATTTTTTTGAAAACTGTTGAAAAATGTTTACTTTTCACCTCTATAATGCAACAAGGATATCCACTTTGCCATCGGAAACCACCCCCAAAGTTTGAAATTGAAGCATTATTTCGATTAGTTATGCTGTACACAGACACACATAAAAAAAAACACATCATTGTAAAATTAATACATTCATCACTCCGTTCAGAATCTAAAAAAAACTATGAGCGTTTTCTATTATGGAATTTTTAACAATAGGTAAATATAATATATTATAACAATTTTCATTATTTAATTCAAATATGAATACCGAACGTATTCATTTTAGTGAGTACTAAGACTCAATATGTCAAAGATATTGTTCACCAGATGATCTAAATGTTATTGGAAAAATATTCTTATAGTTATAAGAAATGCATAGTAAGCTAGGTTATGATGACGATGTAGTAGGTACTATGAAATATGATATTATATAACTTTGTAAAGGTACCTACAATACTATAATGTACATATTATTATATTATTAATTTGAGATCAACACAATCGATTCAAATAGTTTATTATTAATGAATATCGGGTTGTGAGAGATTTTATGATACGTTTTCTGCGTATTAAATCAAAGCTCTAAGAGAACAATTTGAAAAAATGTATCAAAATAAATAAAATATTATGATGATTGCAATGTGCTAATATAATATAAAACTTACTAAATAATAAATATGTTAAATATGGTACACGTAAAATATTAAATTATTACATTTAAGATAATTAAGATCAATTACAGTATACGTCCATCGTGTATTTTGAGGTATGAGATGATTAGTGACACATTTTGTGCATGTTAAAAAAAAGTTTAAAGAAAATATCTAAAAAAGCATAATTTTCACCTTAACTTATGAGTATAATTAAAGTATTCTGTTCTGCCGTTACGTATCGCGTGTGTCGAAAACGATTAGTATTTTTTTTTTTAATCGGATTTAAACATTTTTTTTTTTGTTTTGTTTGTTAATACGTTTTAGGTTAGGAGAAGAACTTACTTTAATAGTTTTCATATATTTATTTTATCGATTTTAAGTATGATAAAAAAATACTTAAATATAATATAAACAGTAAACAACAGATATTATACTATGTTACCAAGTCAGAAAAAAAAATTACACGTACATCATAATTTATTATTATACAATATAACTTATAAGACAATAAATATGTTCAATATTTTAGGTCCTAGAAAAACATTTTTTAATATCTTTTAACAGTTTTTTTTTTAAATGCCCATATATAAATATAAATATTTGTTCTTACATAGATATAACATAAAATGTTTTCTACCAGTAAAACTGAATTTGTATTTTAACTATAATAATATTTCAAGTGAATTAATGATCAAAATTATCAGAAGATTATCTGATATCATTTGTCAATTTTAACAATATTTAAGAAGTTACAAATGATTTTATACATTATTGTTTTACGCATAACTTAAATAAAAACTACAATACTGTAAAACCGATGAGATAACAGATAATGTTTTTACTTTTAAGTTTGATCTTAGGCTAATTCATTCTAACGTCATACTTAAAAATACAAAATCGGTTCTACCTACGGAACACAAATTTGGTATGCTGTATATTTGTAAGACAGAGACAACATACACATGCGGGTGTAGTATTTAAGAATTCAACTATAAAATTAAACTATCGTACTTTCGGTTCAGTTAGTTAATCGAATTTTTTGTATTAACATCATTGATAGGATAACATAATATTATTATTGCATTTCAGGTCGCTGTACGTATACCGGAAAAAATAAAGATTCGTTACGATTTTTCTGATTATGAACAATACACTCGCGGGGCCTTATGTACACATATCTATAATATTGACGGGTACACTACGGTTATCAGCGATGATCTGCACCCGACGACGAACACATTATAACATTATATGTTTGTGTTTCTGGCGTTTTGGCAGTTGCTGTTATACGCACGTGCTCCGCCTACGCGATATGGCCGCAGTTTATCTATGTTTTCACATGATTAGTAGCAGGCGCTATTACTTGTAGCATTTATAGTACATTTCTAGAAACACTAGTGATTGTAGTAATGATAGTGACCCACAATGCCGCGCACACGCCAGTATATAGAGGTTGTATCGCCATAAACTATGGTAACCCTCGTTTATTTTTCATGCACATTTTTCAATGCACAGTTATTCAAATACTCTGATTTTTAGAATTTTTAAAGAAAATACTTAGTAAAGGCTACATTTCAAAATTTTTGAGATTGCTTTCACTTATAAAGAATTGTCTGTCAAGATATAATCTTCTGTTTTTTTTTATATAATTGAGAAATTCTCTTTCCAACTCTAATTTTCCTGAAAATATTAACGTATCAAAATCGAAATTTGAATTAGTAGTTATTGAATTATTTAACTTAGTGTACTATTGAGTATACAATAATGAGGTTGGAAGGTATGGAGATTATCAAACTTTAGTAATTAATATTAATCAATCAACATTTATAACTTGTAATCGTGGTCTAAATACTGGAACATTATTATATTATATCTATCTTATGTTTTTTGTAAAATCATTTTTAAAGATTTAATATAGATTTTCAATAATTAAAAAAAAATACTCGTTTGAAATTTAAACCGTAGATAATTACATTAAAATATTCAATTAAAATTATCTGTTAAATAATTATAAATAAAAAGAGAAGTTCAAAAACAAAGGTATACTTGAGAATTCAAAAAATTAGAAATCGAATAAATGCATTATTAAAGGGAAAATGGCATATAAGCAAACTTGGTGAACTATTGTATATATATATATTTATGTGTATTTGTGTGTGTTATGTGTCGAGTATAATACATTATGACACCGTCTGTTCGACGGACCGAGACCGACAAGCATACTTCTCGTGTGCCCGGGCCCAAAATATGTCACCACTAATATGCAAGGGTGATTCCGAATACCCGTGGTCATGGTAATAATGACAGAATTTAGACCATCGTCCAACGTGCATAACCCTATATTATTACAAACTATAATAATAATATCTGCCAATGTGTTTATACTTTATAGTTTATTTATTTTTGTCAAACCGTTTTCTTTTTCAAACACGACGACTAATATAATACAACATGCAATGTATGCATTTAGTGTTTGTGTGTGTGTAATTATAAGCAGGGAAAGAATTTAAAATGCTCTAAAAACAAGAAAAATGCCTTAAAAAAATACGATTTAATGCACTCATAACATAATTTTTTTTAAATACATTAACAAAATTTGTTTAATTATATACATTTTTATTCTTAGGTATTAAATATTAGTTTCATTGTATATACCTAAGTGTCTACACGAATACGTGTCAATAATAATTTCAACTAGCATCACATTTATCTGATCGGTAAAACATAATAAATAATAAAAATAGAAGTATGACATATTATATTATACGATAAATAATATTTTATTTAATTTTTCGGAATTAATGTTAACTAATTTTTTCGAATTTTATACATTCCTATAAAAAAGGATTTAAAAACATAAAAAAATGCAATAAAATTTCAAAAAATGCAAAATTATAGTAACATCTTTAATTCCTTGATGTATGAAATTAATTTTGTGCTTGGAAAGCAATGTTTTCAGACATTCTAAAAAAATACAGTTTGAATTTAAATCCGTTCCGTAATTATTAGTTACTGTTTGTGTAACCCTCCAACCATTCATTGATTTATAACCACAACTCTATAATATCCCTGTTTTCCTAAGAAAAGTCCGAGTGATTAAATCGATATAATTTGACTATTTAAAAATAAAATATTATATTATTTTCACTTTAGTTTTGTTTATGTTTATAGTTTAATTTATAGTGAAATATTATTCTATCATTTATACTTATCCACAGTCAATTTAATCAAGCATACTATAAGTTAGATGCATCTTGTATCAGTTAAATTATAACTACAATATTGTATAAACTATAATGGCTATTGTTAGTACTTACCTAACTAATGGGTAGTTTGAAAAAAGCTCCGATATAAAAATACGGTTAGGTTATTCCAAAACTTTAGAATAAGAATACAATATTTTTATATATTTATATGAATTACTTATATTTATATGGATTTAAAATAAATAAATATGTATTATTATATTGAGATTATGTTGATCGAGTTTTCCACTTTATAAATGTATATAATTCACTGTAATTAATGAACAAAAAAACGGTTATCATCTGGTTAGTTTTAGTATCATTATAATATGTAACATTTTCTAATAATATATATATATTATAATTATATATATATATATTGAATAAACCATTGTATGTGACATAAAGACATGAAATTATTGACGAGATTCAATATAAATTAGTTTTGTTACTCTATGATACAAACAAACCACACAATATATGTCAAAACGTTTCAAATCATAATATATACAGATGGAAAAAATACTGGAACTATTTGGACGGTATTTAATCGCATTTATTTTCGTTTCATGTAGTTTGATTCTCAAATCTAATGGACTTTGGCATAGGAATAATACACACGCGTTTTCTTTCGAAAATTGTGACATATTGGCAGCTGTTATTGTACCAACATAATAATGAAAAGGGTAGGTAATCGAATTCGACTTGACTATTTCTCGGTGTACCTTCGCTAGAAATTATTCTAAGTTAAAACACATTTGTTTATAACTTGTAACATTGATATTACGCTCAATGCACTCATTATACCTAGTTACTAGTTAGTTTAAACAAGAAATTCGATTTTTCTATATCGATACATAATCAATTATTATATCGTATATTATGGTGTTTTTGCAATAATTTTATGCTGACGTAATTCACACACACACACACACACACACACACATACACACACGTCAGCTTAACGAATTAAAGATTAATGTTAAAAATATTAAATTGCACAATTTATGTCGAATACGTTTTATACGTGTCAAACGTCAGGGATTATATCATTACTGCTACTCATTATTTATTAGTGGACTGTCATTAATTTTCGTTGATTACAATATAGTTATATTATATATTATATTACATTGATATTATGGGTAGTGTAAGACAGACGAACCGTGTGAAAAATAAATATATTATTATATCAAAGCGTACAATTTTCATTATATATATTGTGCGTTTGACAAAGATAAAATAATACGATATATAAATATATTTATAATAATTTATCTAACGTGTATACGTAAAACTTCTTCACTATACATGTGACATCCATATAGCAAAATTTATCAAGATCATGAATTTCTACGAAAATATATTTTATGGACATCTATTTTATGAAATGGACAATACATAATATGACGTATGCGTACTTATAACATGGGTAATCTCAGAAACTACCAGTCGAATTTGAAAAATTATTTTTGAATTTAATGATAACTTAATTTTTGAAAAAGGTTTTACGCTATTTAACACACATTACGACCCTAAGAAGAGTCGAGCAAAAAAAAAAACAGTCAGAATAAATGCTATAACCAAAAACGAATTAATAGCACGGTCGGCCATATGACATGGTAGGTCGAAAGACCGACAATAATGTCCACACTGACAGTTAATGATAAAATATGTTTTTGAAAGTCCTATAAAAGAGGTGGTACATTTTCACGGGTAACAAAGTAGACGGGGTTAGCTATAAAAGTATAAAAATAACCATCGTATCATATTCTGTAAATGACGAGCATTAAATAACAATTGAACAACGTTTGAATCACATACAAGACTACATTTTTTAGGCAACAAAGTGAGCGGAAATAGCTAGTGATATTATATAAATAATTTTATATTTTTATTTTTATTAAATCGAAAAAAAGAGAAAAGTAGGTAAATGCGCTCTGCTATAATGTAATAGTTGAATTAGTAGGCATGGATGTGTTGAATTTTTTATGATGAAAAATAATTCTGAGCAAAAATGGTCTAACTTAGTTAATTATTTTTGTAATAATTTTCAAATTTTCACAAATGTTTGTAATTAAAATTTAGTTTTTTCAGTTATTTTGGAAAGTATTGAGATTTTATAATTTTAACCTTTTAAAGGTACCAAATTACCAATTAATATTCAATTGCTAGAAAAGACTTCCATTGAAGAACATGTTATGTACTAGAGAAATTGTTTTTTTTTTTGATACGAAATGAAAAATCGTATCATTTTAAAATCAATACAATTATCGATACGCTTGGAATCTAAAAAAAAATAAATTTTATACTCTATAAATAATTGGGTACTACACATACCTATTGTATAATATATATTTTATAGTTGTGGAATACAATATCACGTAAAAAAGTACCGTAATGGTAGTTTACACTACCTATTATAATAATTTAGACTAACTTATGTTTAAGTTTATAGGTTGTTCTAAAAACTAAATTCAGGTATATTATCAAATTTAATTTAAAACATTCATATAAAAGACTGGTTTTGGGAGGAAATGCAACAGTTACACTGTAATTTATAAGCTCATAAAAGAATATCTTCATCAACGTTTTTACTTTTTAATTAAAGTATAAACGACAGTATGTTGCATTACTTAAACATTTTATTAAATGCTCAATTATTTAAAATAAAACGGGGAAGTTATATATTTTATAATAAAAAGATCTAAAAAATGGTTTACATAAGAATTATTATTAATATAGAAAAAATAAATATTAATAATATTTGAACTTCTTAATTTGTGAATGAATACAACATTTCTCAATTTAAAATATTTTCAAGAACTGATTTACTCTGCATTTTAGTTTATTTAATTAATTATTGAAATATTAATTAGATTTTTCACTAAAAAATTTGTGTATAGCTCGAAAAAAAATGAACACAAGACTTATATTACTCTCAAGGTTTATCATGACAACATAAGCTTTTTGCTTTATGCTAATATAATATTGTTATCGGTTAACCTATCTGAACAAAATTAATACCTTGTTGATAATATTATGGAAATATTGATATTAAAAATTTCACTGAATAAATTTAACTCAATGGCTTTGATAGTATTCTAATGAAGTGTCAACTTTCGGGTGAGTTATTTTGATGACAATGAAAATATATAAGAATTTGGATTATGGCCTTGTCAGAATATTTTAATTTGAAAATTCCATATTTGACCTAAATCATCATTGCAAAGATGATTATGTTTTAAATTATTTGCTTTTCAAACTTATCAATTTGTTTATTCGATTATATTTTTGTATGTACAAATACATATTGAACATTTTTTTATTTATATATAACCATAACTTTACTATGATTAATAATTTAGAGATTTTATATTCAATAATCACATTTTACTTAAAGTTGTATTTTATATAGTGAATTAAAACATTCATTTAAGACTTATACAATACAATATGTTATATTATATAAGTTGTTTTCTTTATTTTAACATCGATTAACATTTTTCTATTTACAATCATCGAAGTAATACGTTTCGTAAAATACAGTTTCTATAGGTATAATGATATTAAATGAAAGGTGAGAAACTGCGCAATACTCATTCTAAGGTTATAAGAGAAAGAATTTTCAATCTATATAATCAAAGAGTTAAATTATTTATGATGTAGCCAACTAGCAAACCAAGAAATTCCTTTATCGTGATTCTATAAAATACTTGACAGATTTCAACAATGTATTAATTATTTTCAAATATATAAACTTTGTCTAAGTTATTTCTAAAATGGTCCAACATTATATATTCTTCGTTATATACAATACATGGAATGCAAAAGTCTCTAAAAGATCAAGTTATAAAAAAAAATGATTAATGCAAATTTAAATTGAAAACGAAGCTTTAAATTAGTTATTTTATACGATGACAACAACATATTTTAGTGAACAAAGTGTTAATACAAACTTTTATTATTTGATATTAGTATAAAAACTAGCTATTACTTATTTATTGCTATCATAATATTATAACAAAAAAGAACAACAAGATATTTTATGCTTAAGCAAGTGAAAACATTTTTTAGTTTGTCATTTAATTTTATATTAAAACTGACATAATTTTTTTCCATTTTTATTATATAGCGATCCTACGCGTAGAAACATAATAATGTATACATATTTTCTTTTTATATATTTATTATTCAATCCAATCCCAATCAACATTTTAAGAAAACAGAATAAATTTATAAAAGATCAGTTATAACCAATGATAACTATTTGTTCATTCAATACCTAAATCAAAAACAAGCAAAAACACCTTACACCCTATGTTTTAAAATATTAATTTAAAATAACTAGACTAGAGCACACCCGAAATTTCTAAAAAATTCCGAAAAAAAAAATTATATATTATATTATATAAAGTGTCATAATATAACGATGTTCTAGATAACTTATTTCGTTATCATCTGAGCTTACATGATAAACTATGGACCATAATACACTTTTTCATAAAATTAGTTGTAACTTATAAATAATAAATTATGAAAAAGAATATACAAATTATCTAGTAGAAATTTCGATAAATTTACTACTTTATCTGAAATATAATATTACATATTGTTTAAAACACATTAAACATATACACTATATGTATCATTGTATTATATTATAAGTAGGTAATAAGTATGGGTAGATAGACATTATTTTAAAATAATGTAATTATCTTTTAAGCTAAAAATCCAAAGAGTACCTATTTCTGGAGAGTGTTATATTCTCATCTTTCTTTAATATTACATTCTTTTGATATAGGGTACAGTAAATTGAGATAATAGGTAAAATTTAATTATCTCCAGTCGACCTTTTATACTTTACCGCTATAATAATATCTTAAATTAGATTTTTGATTTTTGATTTTATTTTTACACGATAAAAATATTATTTTTTTTTTTTGAGAGGTTTTCAACATTTCATACTATGGTTGTTGTGTAGCTGCAGATATGTCCAATGGGTTTATATAAACCATTATTATCTTCTCAAAGGAATTATGCAAAATTTTGGATTACATATTTTGTGACCAGTAAGATGATAATAATAATATAAATACCACACAAACATACATATTTTATAAATATTGTTTTCATAGAGATAGTGAAACTTACAATTAGGTCACGTTTTCGTTTAACTGTAACGTTAGGTACAACAATTTCACCTTTTATTCTAAGAAATACAAGTAAAATATTATTATCATAATCCCTGACAAACAATCGGACGATGAATCGGAAATCCTGGATTTAGAATATTCCGTTCTTGAGAGTTAAACTGTTGTTGAATCACAGCGAAAAAAATAAATAAGTAGAGATGCGTGCGATTAATTGTTCAACAAAAGCCGTTGAAATGTTTCTACAATACCCACAGATTTACTTATAAAATGTTAAAATATTATGCTTAAGACTAATACATATTGTTTGTCCGGGTTACTGATTTAAATATTGATGAAATTGCGTACTTTAATGGCTTAGAATAAACTAATGTAGGCGAATAAATAAATATTATCAATATCTATCTATTTACAAGTGAATTAAACATTAGGTTAAATGTATTAAAATAAAAACAGGTGTATTAAATAATTTTTGTACTTACAAAATTTTCAAAATTAACATAATTTATTATTGGTCCAAGATACGAAAGCAGAGTAGATAGTATTCGCATTAAAATATTTAAAAATTAAAGGAGGTATAAATGTTTAATGCATACAATATTAAAAAGTTTAAATAAAAAAAAATTACGTTTTGGTTGTTTTCGTTTTAAAAGCTTATAAACTGAATTACGTATAAGTACATGTCTTATAAATATAAATTATACACTGAATAAAATATGGAAAAAAAGCAGCTGATGGAGGAACACAATTTACTGTCCTTCAATGAAACAAATTCACTGGTGTATATATTTCTAATATCAAAAACCTTAATGAAAATATATTAGATATCAGATTCCATATTGTTATAGGTAGGTACCTAACTTGTAGAAAAATCGAGAATTGTTAATAATATAATGACAGTTTTTATTTCTTGCTCTTGACTGACGTCAACACGTGAACTACGTTGGAGTTTGATCTGTTTCATTTTTATTATTACTGAAATTACTATATTTGTTTTGGTCTCATGAAATAGTTGGATTCATTATAAATTATCGAAAATATTTCTTAGAAAAAAAAATGTATCAAGGAGAAATAATTAAATGTAGCTATCTTTCTGACAAATTTGGTGTCTACTATTAAATCTATTTATAATTTTATTTTGTATAAAACAGCCAATTACAAGATTTTGACAATTTTTCAGTAATTTTTTTTTTCTATTAACAATGACGTTAACAGACGGAGACTAATTAGGGAACATAAAACAATAAATTCTTATTTTACAACATGTTCTTAATTTTTTTACCTACAAAAATATAATATAAAAAGAAATATATTTTGAACACTTATATTATAGTCGTTGTTGTTGCATTTACTACGGTTATACTTTCGTCCTAGTACAATGTGGAAACTATATATCAATATTATAAAAAAAATCACATATTTTGTATACTTAACAGAATATTTTACTTATTTAGATAAATAAATTGTTTAATAATATATTTTTGTATTATTCCTCCCTTTCAATGTTTTACTCAATATATTGCAAATATAAATATGATTACTTTCTCGGTTTTACTGTCTATCAGTCCATATTCATTTAATGACTTGCTTAGTGACTTATTCAATTTTAAAATGGTTTATTCCTTCGAGTATATTGTATTTGTACGACAAGTGAAACTCTAGTAATGCATTCATATATGGTAGATACCTATATACATTCTTATATTGTGTTTTTAATTTGACTACATTGTATGACATAATATAATAGATATAACTTATACACAATAATGTCTTATGGTCATATTGTTTTTACTGTTTTTATTTTAAAAAACTAAAAATTAGTTTAAAACTATAATGTACTAGTCCTATATGCATCGTTGATAAAAAGTGACTTACATATTTGTGTTGTTATAAATGTTCCTCGATAAAATACTTCGGTAAATAATTCACTCTAAATAACAAATGTAATCGATGTTTTGTGCACATTTTGTAAAAATAAATAATTTCCTCCTCATCTATAGCATTATCAATCACTGTACAACTACATTAACACAATAATAAATAGATGCGATAAAACCTGTGAATGTATATTATACATAGATATTATTAATTATTTGACCATTCGTATAATGTGGGTCATCATTTTTTTCTTCTTACAGTGTAATGCAATAAGTATGTTGTGAATTAGTAGGTTAATACTTCGTTTAATAACACGATAAAAGTTGAAACCTCAGTGTATTAATTCATAATAATACACAAAGGTGGTAAAGTTAATAAAAATAGTTGACTCAAGCTAAGTTAACATTTAAGTTAAGATCATTAAGTTTAAATTTAATTGTAAACAAATAATAAATTAAAGCATGCTAAATATTTTAAGTTAAGGAAGAAAAAAAATTAACGTTGGATTAAAAAAAAGTTTATCTACATTTATTTTTTAATTAGTACGAATATCACATAAATATTGATTGTGTTTATTATAATTGTTTTATATTATAATCAACTATTTTAATGAACTTTTATTATCATATTTATTCTTTATTTTGTTAAGAAGTACGCTATATTCGAAGACTACAAGTATCAAGAATACACCATAATATTTAACGCGTATAAATTAATAATAATTTTAAATTATTTTTCAATTTCAAGAATCAAAGTAGAGGCCGTATTTTTTATCGATAATTTCATTTTTATTGTGTATATTTTTATATCTAAAATCTATAAAGTCTACAGATTATTAAAGCTTATAGATTATATATATCTAAAGAAATTTAGTATAAACTATAGTAATATTATTAATAGCGCGGTATTGGATTATTTTTTATTTAAAACCGTGTATACAGTATTTTTACAAAACCGCGTTAAATGTTTAGCCTCAAACGAATTTTGATATTTGTTGTTTTTCAAATAGTGTAAGTCCTAAATACTATTTTACCAGTTATTAAGATTGCCATTTTCTTTACGTAATTTGATTTTCAAAATTTTTTAAATTTTTTTGAGCTATTTATAGGCATTTGAAATAATCAATTTTTTTTTATAAATGTTGATAAAAAAAATGTAGCTGGGACAAATTACTTGAAAATTTAATTGAAGGGTCGTTCATATAACTTGTTTTAACTCTCATTCAAAAATTATAAAAATACATAGTCACAATTTTTTTTATTAGCATTTCAAGTTCAAACATTGACAAAAATTCGTCAAAATCATGAATATTTTTCACTATTTGGTAGTAAAAAATTTATAAATATTTTACTATCAAAAGCTAAGAATTGAAAATTTAATACTATGCTGTCCATAAGTTAAGCTTAGAATAATTATAAAAAAGTTTGAGGATTATTCAATTTAAAAAATTTTACGAGTATTTAAAGTTTTAATTTTAATTTGAAATCAAATATTCACGTGTAAAATAACGTTTTACTAATAAATAATTTTCGATTTTTGTTATTTTTAAAAAAATTACTAAACGTAAGATCTTGAAACTTTTACTTAAATGTTTGAATTTGTTTCAAAATAGAATGTATGACAATATTTAAGTGTAATATATCCTAGACTGACAAATCATCTCCGTTCAGAATCGTTTTTCGTATACAATGATACCTATCATAGCATTCAATTAATTTAACCTTCTACCCTAGTCCGAAGTCCACCCCACCCCCTAATGTACAGCAGAGCGATACTGACTTACCCGTTTTTTTTTTTTTTTTTGATTCTTGATCGAAAAGAAAGAATATACAATAAATTATATTTAAAAATAACATTTTCGATTATCTATCTCTCAAGCAGAGCTTGTGTTGGAGATAGAGAGTTATTGAATTATATAATATGATTAATAATAAAAAGAAAGAAATTTAATTTAATTTTAAATTTTAAAGATTCAATGTAAGATTCTAAATACATATAACAGTAAATGAACAGATATTAATACAATATTTTTATGAAATGTTACACGATAAAAAGAAAAAAATTATAAAAATACATCACATTCAAACATATTATACGAATGAAATAAAACATAGATTAAAATAAATATAAAAATAATTCAATTTAAGATAAATTGCACAATAACCATTCATTTATTATTATTTTTTTTTTTTTTTGGTTTTATAGTATAGTAATTTTTGTTTTATATCATAATCCAATGAATGGAATGTAGTAGGCCCAAGATAGTCTATGAATTTTTGACCATACGTTGTTTTTGCATACTTTACTACTGCATCTAAAGCTCTATGTTATATTTTATTTTTATATAATTCTGTATTGAACCATGCATTCCTGTTAGTATCTAACCAAAGTATCACTATTTTTTTGTTAACCGACCCAATAGGCAACAATTGTTACATTTTAGTTCGTTTTTTATACTCGTATAATAAATAACACTGAAAATTCATTGAAAATGTCAACAATGGGAAATTGTTTACCAAATTTTAGTATTTATAGTATAAACTAAAACTATAAACAAATTGAATTAATAAGTATAATAAAACAATTATTGAGATTACATTTTTTAAAATCTTACATTGGATATAACAATATTAACGATAAACTAAGTTTTGATCTGCTAATAGTAAAACGTGCAAATACCATTTCACCATAACAATATAATTTAACAGAATATTAAATGTGATATATCCCCGTTTGAGAAAATATAATTACTGAAATAGTGTGAACTGTGAAGGGTTAAACGTACAAATGTTGATGCGAGGAATTTCAAGAGAGAAAACTAATCGGACTAGTCGGTTTGGTGTTTCTACAGTATCGATGGTCGATGATGAAATTTGATTTGTTAATTACAAAGAATAAATTAACATTGGGTGTATAATTCAAATAAATGGACATCAAAGAACTGACAGATATGGTTAGGTATATATTGTGTATACTATTATGCTACATTATGTAGTCACGGTGTGGTCGCTTTGGCACGACGTATCAATAATTTATACATTTAACAAACGATAATAATGAAATTCGGTTTTATTAAAAAAAATTTTATTTTAATTAAAAAACAATATTAGTTACCTTATATCATATATATATTTCAGCTATATTTAAAGTATCTCAAAATAAATCAGTTCGAGATACCTTTATTTTCCACTCGAGGAAAACCACAAAATTATACTACCAATAGTTAATACCATAAATACTCCATAAATACACAACATTTAATGAAATACCTTGGGTTAATACTTGAAAATAACAATTAATTAACATTTTAAACTTCATCTTTAAACCAATAGAATATTAGCAAACTCTAATTTGTGGAATGTTCATTAACTTCTGAGTTATAATGTCTAAGTTAAATCTTAGTTTTATACTATTCATGTAAAAAGCTGTGTTAAGAATAACTTATACATAGACTAACAAATTGAAGCCTTGTCAATCATCTAACATCCACTTAATGTAAGCTTTCTAAAATATATCGTTCCATACAATTATTACTGGTGCCTAAACATATTTGTTTAATATAACACTATACCCACGTTATAATAATTATTATTATCATTAATGATCTTGCCAAATGTCATTACAAATATTTTTATTCTAAATTAACATCAATACTATAACATCTAGAACTATTTAAAAATGTATTATGACATCGATTTTTATTAATGATAATTCTATTATCTGGCTAAAACGTAACTGGAATTTACGATTTATTAAATTAAAAAAACTTATATTAGTAATAGGTATTCGTATTTCCCTCTTCACGCAATATACGCACCTCTTTCAATTTATCATCATGATTACTTGTTGTATAAATATTTTGTTTAACCTTCTTTTTTAATTGTTTCAATAAAAATGTAAGTAACCTAACCTCGGACTAGGGTATGTTAAATTTGAATGCAATGATAGTTATCATTGTATACGAAAAACGATTTTGAACGGAGATGATTTGTCAGTCTAAGATATAGTTTATAATATTGTTATATATTCTATTTTGAAACAAATTCAAACATTTAAGTAAAAGTTTCAAGATCTTACGTCAAGTAATTTTTAAAAATAACAAAAATCGAAAATTATGTATTAGTAAAACGTTATTTTACACGTGTATTTTTGATTTCAAATTAAAATTAAAACTTTAAACACTAGTAAAATTTTTTAAATTGAATAATTCTCAAACTTTTTTATAATTATTCTAAGCTTAACTTATGGACAGCATAGTATTAAATTTTCAATTCTAAGCTTTTGATAGTAAAATATTTATAAATTTTTAACTACCAAATAGTGAAAAATATTCATGATTTTGAAGAATTTTTGTCAATATTTGAACTTCAAATGCTAATAAAAAAAAAATGTGACTATGTATTTTTATAATTTTTGAATGAGAGTTGGAACAAGTTATGTGGGCCCTTCAATTTAATTTTCAAGTGATTTGTTCTAGCTAAATTTTTTTTATCAATATTTATAATAAAAAAAAATTTAAAAATTGATTATTTCAAATGCCTATAAATAGCTCAAAAAAAGTCAAAATATTTTGAAAATCAAATTACGTAAAGAAAATGGCAATCTTAATAACTGGTAAAATAGTATTTAGGACTTACACTATTTGAAAAACAACAAATATCAAAATTCGTTTGAGGCTAAACCGTTATTTAATACAGTTTTGTAAAAATTTAAATTTCAAACACTCATAAAAATTGTTTGTCTTAGTCCGGTAGAGTTTTTTTTACAGATATTTGAAGAAAAATTTAAGGTGAACCTTGTACCAAATTTTCCTTTAAAATCCTTTAAAATGCTGATAATAATCACTAAAGGTATAAAAATTCTAATATGTCTACACATATACCTTCATGCGCATAACATTGTATTCATTATAATGATCAATTTTTAATTACCACAATGGGGTTGATTCATGACAAACCCCTATTATTCCAGTTTATGAAAGTTTTCTTTTTTTTGTTTGTACATACCTAAAACAAAAACAATAAGTATATTAATTAAACATTTAATAAATTATAAACCGGTTTAATAAAATAACTGCAACAAACAAACATAATATTTATATTATCATTTTTTTTCTTTCAAAAAAATAATTTATAATAATTGTCTCATCAATTTATTGAAATCTGTTAACCATATTATAATCACGTAACATGGAAATGTGGAAAAATGTAATCATACTATTTATATGGGTTGTATTTATATATATTATTGGATAAAGAAATAATATACAACTCTATACGTGAGTTATAGAAATATAATTTGATATATTGTATTTTGTATACATAATTGCGATTAAAAAAATCAAATGATTTTAATTATCTACTTATATATTACCTATACTCTATTTTTTTTTTCGAAAAAAATAACTTAAACATTTAAGCGTTAATTTACTTAGAATTTATTTAAATTATTTTTTCATTGTTTTTTTTTCCATCGTTGTGTACAATTTGTAAAAGTATACGTATTACTTTTAAATAAATGTTATTAATAGCCGAACGAATGGGTAGGTACCAGCTTTGAATTGTAGTTTTATTAGCTCACTATTATTGATACAATACCTTAATACCACTAACACATGTAATTTTAATGAAAATGTTGTACAATATACAGTTTATAGTTAATCAGAATAATAACGAAATACTTTTTAAAATTTAAATCTAAATGTACAAATTGTAAAAAGCAAAATCAACCAATATGTACCTAAGTTACATTTATGAAAATTATAAACAAGTGGACACGCATTTATTTTATATTTGACAATATATATATTGTATATATATTATATATATATATATTTATAGATTTTGAAAGGAATAAATAATAATTTGGGTGTTGCTCAAAATATTTTGACAAAAAAATCGATTTTAGACCAATATACAAGTACTTTCAATGTTTCTACATAATAAAAGGTAACCGAAAATGGACAATATGTTGCTACACAGAACTACGTTGACTGATTACTGAGCCGGCCAAATCTCAAACCATTTATCAACTACGAGTTTTTCGGTTGAATTTTCATTTCTATGTTATATTTTACGACGGAAATATTGAATTAACGTTCGCATTGCTGCCATTCAAACGGCCCAACGAAGTTAGTATAGCCTTCGGTCACTGTTGTAGTGTAACTTAATTTATTTCCGCACCAAAGACGGGAAAAAGCCACCGGGGAAATAATGTCATCGTTTAAAATGTATTTTAAAATTAAATGACAGGAAGCTACGTACAAAAATATGAGTAAATGTTAAATCCAGATATGTGTTTCTTGAGTATGCGATCGGATCACATTATAATAAATTTAATTGACCGTATTAATTTCGTTTAATATATATTATATATAAAAACATATATTATGTACATGCTGTCTATATCATCAATGCATCATACATCCAACATTTTTAGTTTATACGTGTTTAACGTGTTCGTTGTGATTTTATTTACTCAATCTAAAAATTATATTATTTAAAACCAGTTTCTTTTTAAAAGCTCAAAGTTCAAATTTGTAAATTAAAATATTTCTAAACGTTAATGCAAAAAAAAAAAAATAGAATCCATTTCGACTAAATACTATGATTAGGAATTGTTATGTTCTATATATATATTTATTTAGGTGTGGCTAAATAAAAATGTTTAATTGTCGAGTCAATAACATAACATTTCCGCAGCAATTGTAACACATTTACAAAAGATTAAAAAATAAATAAATATTAATCCCAAACATAATATAATCGATATTTTATATAAATGTTGTAATTATGTTATTTGTAATTGCATTACACGTCATGTGTATTCGTTTTGATAATTTTATGTTCTAGACGGATTATCAACAATATGAACAATGAGCATAACATTTAAAGCAGTTATATTTTGAAAGGACTGTCGTACAAGTGCTCGTGTATATTATATGATTATCTACCTTCCCATTTGTATACATTACAACTATTATAAGTAATGTTATCATATTTTGGATATATTATATATTGTAATGTAATTCTATGCATTCACAAAACTACGTTGAAAAAATACAAAGTGCCAAAACTTTTCCGTTAAAATGTTTTCTAAAAAAAAAAAAAATATGCATTGAAGAGATTTTATATGTTTCAACGTTTTATATTGTAAAATTTATTAAATAAATCTATATATATTCAAACAAATATATTTTGATCTATGTAAATAAAACAATAGCATTTTTTAAGATTCGTAACATAAGATTTGTTCATTCAGTTACCTATAAAATAAAAATAAAAAATTGAATACCTTTTTTTATTCTACAACATTGTAAGTATAGGACGTTATATTTTCATCGGATTTTTGTATAAAAAATAGTATTCCATTATAATAATTATATTCTCTTAAAAGTTCACACCATAAAAATATCAAAATTGTAAACATAAAAATATTATACCACCAATTGTGTAGTATAAAAATATCAGTACGGACAATTTTCATGACATATTCTGTATATTGGTTTCAGAACAAAAGATCTAGTGTAACAAAGTTTAAATTAAACGATACATTTAAGTCCTATTATTCATCGTTTAATATAGTTTAAAATAATAAAAAAAGAATATATTAATGTATTATGCTTTAAATTCAATTCATCAATAAATTATTTAAATAATCAAAGATGAACGTTATGTGATTATTTAGTAAATATTTTAATAGATCGATTTAAAAATACGTATTTTTAGTATAAAACTATTTTGGAAAGAAACAGCAATAACTGTAATTATTCATATTATTGTATATAATAAACACATTTTACATACATTTGATTTAAAAATGTATATAATATTTATTTAAAATATTCATGAATTTTGAAACATAAACATATATCGTTATAAAAATTTAAAAAAGCATAACTACCTACCACAAACTTGCAAAAATAGTTTTTTAAATTAAATCTATATTTTTTATAACATTGTTTAAGTGATAAAGTTTTAGATAAAATCTACTGTTTCAAGTCAAATACATACCATATAACGATTAGTGGAGTATTTTTTTAAATTTTTTGTTTACATGATTTTGTTAACATCCATTCATATTCAGTTCATAGTTGGACTTAAAAAAGTAAGTAAATATTAAACTCTATGGTCAATATTATTATTAATAATATATTAACTACGTGTCTTTATTGTGTTAACACTATAATACTATAAATTATGCAAAAATATAGAACAGTTTTCTATAAGAAATGTGATATACATTATAAATATAAATAAATTTGAAAAGCATAATATAATATGTACATCACGTATAATTACATCGTAATAGTACCTTATTATATTAGTATGATATAGTATTATTTTTTATGTTGGTTTTAGTCATAGTAAGAAAATTCTAAATGAGAACCAATTTTTTTGCCTTCAAAAAAGCAATTAAATTTCACCTCAATATAAATTATAGTATAATAATATGAAACATTAAAAGACATTATTTTTAAATATTTTGTTTTAAAATTTCTCAAGTTAAACTACAAAAATCACTTAAATATTTACGTACACTGAATGATGAAATCGAATTTTATTAATTTTTCTAAAAATTGGCCATAAATAAAATAAATACTAAAAGACGTCTCTATAGTTTATAATCAAGTATTCATCATCCATCGATGTCTTAAAATCCAAACATTATCTCTTTGTGAAAGTCTAATTGTACAAATTGATGTTAAAAAAATGCGATACAATAACTACCTCGACCATTGAAAATCAATCGTAATAAAAGTCAATCGAAAAATCCATACCAAGAATAAGATTTAAAAAAATAAACGATTCTATTTATAGAAGGTAATGGAAAAATATAAAATTAAAAACAATATTAGTATTATAACGTGAAAATACATCCTTTGTCAAGCAATTCTAAATTGTAAATTGTATTTTAATATAAACTGTATGCATAACATTAGCTGTGAACTATCTATTAAAATATTATTCACCCAGCTGGTACATAATAAAATCAACTCGTTAAACTTTTTTCCAACTACAGTAAAAACTATACGAATGGGATCCATAATTTATTGTTTGCTCTCTCTGTCTCGCTCACAATACGTACCATATGTGCTAATGCATAATGTATTATTATTATCATATAATAGTGGTCATCAATAACGAAATTTTTTGTTTAATTATATTTCTAAATCCAAAATACTGTTATTAGCAAACTTAAATATTTAAACATTTAAAATTATGATTAATATATTTAATTCATATTATTTTCTAACGTAATAAACCACTTTAAATTTTATAACTGGTAAGCAATATTACACTCAATATAGTTAATATACATTTATTATTATTAATATAAACTTTTTAGATTCTGAACGGAGTGATGAATGTATTGATTTTACAATGATGTGTTTTTTTTTTTTGTGTCTGTGTACAGCATAACTAGTCGAAATAATGCTTCAAATTCAAACTTTGGGGGTGGTTTCCAATGAAAAAGTGTATTCCTTGGTACATTATAGAGGTGAAAAGTAAACATTTTCCAACAGTTTTCAAAAAAATCGAGAAAAACAAAAAAAAAATGACAGAAATACGGGAATTTTTACGCAAAACCGGTTTTCGAAAAAATCGAATTTTTTATTTTGCTAAAACTCAAAAACTAATCGATCTAAATACTAAGTTGTTCATTAAGTGATAAAAAATCCGAAATCGTTAGTCACAATTTTTTTTTATAAGTGCTTAAAGTTCGAATTTATACGAAATATGTCAAAATTGCGAAAATTTGCAAGTAATTTTGTGGTTGAAAAATCGTAAAATTTTTTTCTTTTATTCCTAAGTTTTGAAAATTTTATACAAGGTTCTCCATACATTTTACTTCAATTATCTAAAAAAAAACTCTACCGGATTCAGACAAAATTTTTTATGAGTGTTTGAAATTTAAATTTTTACAAAACCGCGTTAAATAACGGTTTAGCCTAAAACGATTTTTGATATTTGTTGTTATTCAAACAGTATAAGTCGTAAATACTTTAAAATTTTACCAGTTATTTAAATTGCCATTTTCTTTACGTGATTTGATTTTCAAAACATTTTGACTTTTTTTGAGCTATTTATAGACATTTGAAATTTTCAATTTTTTTTTATTTTTTTTTTATAAATGTTGATAAAAAAAATTTAGCTGGGACAAATTACTTGAAAATTTAATTGAAGGGTCCACATAACTTGTTCTAACTCTCATTCAAAAATTTTAAAAATACATACGCACAATTTTTTTTTTATGAGCATTTGAAATTCAAATATTGACAAAAATTCGTCAAAATCATGAATATTTTTCACTATTTGGTAGTTAAAAATTTATAAATATTTTACTACCAAAAGCTAAGAATTGAAAATTTAATACTATGCTGTCCATATGTTAAGCTTAAAATAATTATAAAAAAGTTTGATGATTATTCAATTTAAAAAATTTTACTAGTGTTTATAAAGTTTTAATTTTAATTTGAAATCAAAAATACACGTGTAAAACAACGTTTTACTACTAAATAATTTTCGATTTTTGTTATTTTTAAAAAATTACTGAACGTAAGATCTTGAAACTTTTACTTAAATGTTTGAATTTGTTTCAAAATAGAATGTATGATTATATTTAAATATAATATATCCTAGACTGACAAATCATCTCCGTTCAGAATCGTTTTTCATATACAATGATACCTATCATTGCATTCAAATTTAACCTACCCAAGTCTGAGGTCCACCCCACCCCCTAATGTACAGCAGAGTGATATTCACTTACCCACTTTTTTTATGTTATTAGCTCAATTTTAATATATAATAAGACTCATAAAAGTCAAGATTTAGAATATTATGAAATACATAAAAAAAGAAAAATGTAAATTTTAAACTAATACAATATAGGTAAAAATAGCAGAATATGTTATTCAATAATTTTAATTATCATTGATAAAATGTTTATAATTAGAAACAAAAAACTTTTGAAGAAAGTAGAGTATTAAAAATATAAGTTTGATTTTTGTATAATTAATTAATGATACAAAGTCCTTAATTCCTATTCCGATATAAATATATTTTATTTTTAAATTTTATGTATAATGTTTCTTTTTAAAATAATATAATTTTTGAATAAAACTATAAATATAATTTCAACTTAATACTAAACACTAACCAGGCTGAATAGGATATAAAATACGAGTTTAATTATTCACTCAATGAAATAAAGTATTTAAAATTTATTGTAATAGTCAAAAAACATATTGTATATTTTTAAAGAATATAGTAAAATAAATGTTTGTATAAAAAAAAAAAAGCTACTGCTGATTAAAAAAAAATAAACATGAATATATCATAATTATTTATTCTGACTGTATATACCATACCACCATACAAATAAATATAAAACTTAATACAACGTATATTATTTCATGTTTTTAGTAATTAAAAACGACAGGTACTTCAAGAAATGTCTTAGTATTACAGTATTTTGATTTAATATAGGAATTTTTTCGTTCTTTAAAATACCTGTTGAATGTGGTAATTTAGTTAATAATTGTTTTACATTCTATAAAATATATTTTTTGTATTTTTTTTATTTATTTATACCTACTTTAAAAGTTTAAAGAAATATTAAATTTCATAAGTCATAACCAACCAACAAAAAAAAACTTATGAAGTACTTTAAAAATATTTATTCATATCACATCATAAAATATTGTATCATAATGTTTTACGTTATTTAAAAAAAATCTGAAGAGTCAATATTTTAAATATAAATGTTGATCTGATGTTGATCCAAGCATTCGATTATACATGTTCAAGTTTTTCTATGTAAAAATAATAACTTGTTAACATAAATATGCAAGGCTAAGCATTAACAAGTTATAAAGTTAAAAGTTAAATTAATTTTAACTAATGTAACATCTAAACGTATATTTTGACATTTTGTTATTATAATTTAATATACAGGGTCCGGCAAAAAAACCTCCCATATTTCAAGAGGCAGTTGCAAATAAACAAATAGAGAAATAGAAAAAATTCTTTTATTTTTAATAATAAATACTATACAATTTTTAATTATCTATTTTAAACATTATATTGGTTAAGTAGAGTCCTCCATTGTTAACACATTCACGAAGCTTTTCCCGATAGTTTTCCAAAATTCTTCGTATCATTGCTGGTGTAATGGAGACCAATGCCTGGTAATTGGCTCCTTAAAGTGCTTGTAAAGATTGGGGTCGATGATCGTACATTGTGCCTTTAAATATCCCTAAAGAACGTAATCACAGTCCATAGGGTGATCACATTAAACATTTTAAATTTAGAATTTTTTTTTTAGAATCACTTTTTATTTTCATTATTTTTTGTTTTTTTTTTCCTTGCCATTACATCTACTAAAAATGGCACATTTACCTATATCCATCGATATTCTCTTCATTATTGTACCACCATCATAACTTAAATAGCGCTTTTGACGGACCCTGTATTATATATATTTACATTTTTATAAATGTTATTAGTTTACCAAATAATTATTTTCTTAAATTCAAAATTGTAGTTATTAAGTAATAAATTAAGTATATTTACACTTGAATTTAAATTTAAAAGATACCTTCCCTGAATCTAAAGTATAAAGATCAATTCTAAAAATGCTATAAATATTAAATATAATATGCAGTATGTTGTGCAGCTCACAAAAGCATTTTTTAAGGGTTGGAATAGATTTATTATATAAATTGATATGTGATTATGATATTTGTGCACTCAAATCAACTGAATTAACATGCATATATTTTATAGTAATAATGATTAATAATTAATAAATATTACTGTTTATTGTACCACATTCACTAGGTATATTAAATAATTAGTATCCAAATAACTAAGAAAATATTAAATTTTATTTTTATATTATATGTTACTTTACCAACTTAATTTCTTGTTACTTTAAGTTAAATTAAGTTAATAGTATTTGTTAATTGATTTCAAACTTCATTGAAGTATTTAAAATGTAAATTTTTTTAATATTTAATGTATAACTATAAAATGTAATATAACTTTACTGAAAATAAATAATTAAAATGCTGAGTTAAAAATTACTATTATCTGTATATAATGTATATATACACATTAAATAAACTATTTGATATGTATATGGCTTATAATATTAAGCTTAAGTAGTTTTTTTTGTTAACAAATATAGGACCTGTATTAAAATTCAATGAAATCATAGATATAAATAATGTTTTGGAAACACTAAAATACACGATGTATTACAGAATGTCAATCAAAACATTCGAATGCGTTATCTATTTTAATGCTATAAAAATGATAAAAACTTTAAAATTGTATTTTTTGAACTTTCTTTTTTTTTTACTTTTTTCTATACCATTGTTACGGATAACTAGACTTTGACATACTGCAACCATTACGCATAATGCCATTTCGCATTTAAAGTGGCTATTATAATAATACACTTATATATCCATTTAGATTAACACATTACAAGCATTTCTTTAAACGGAAAAAAGGTAGCGACTCGAGTCGTAAGATGCAAATGGTGATTTGTATTTTGAGGTGGTGGATAATATCCCATGAGACTGAGGCTGTTTAAAGTAGCCTCGGTTATGTTTATCACCATTTATTATGTTTACTAATATAAATATATATTTAGAATTGTGGTTTGATTTGCATTTTATTTTATTTTTTTAGGAATTCAAGTTAGATTGGAAAATGTCATAAAAAGTATACATATTTTCCTAGTTAAGTACCTACATATGTCATAATAACTTATACGAGTATAATTTTAAAATTAGCGTGCTTAACTATAGTAACATAATCGTACTAAAAAATAGTTACTTCATTGTACAATTCTCTTGTTTTAAGAGAAAGATTTTGAGAAATTGAATTCAAACAAAAAAAGATAGTTTAAATTATCTAAAGCACGTGATGCGTAATATTACGGAGAAAAAAATCTCGTTATAACGTGCACAACATGATCGTAATAAGATAACATTACCTACACAGTACACACGTTTGGTGTTCATAAAAATACATATGCAATTAAAAACTTCTTAATGATAAAAAAATGATGTGACTCGTATTTGTCAAAATTAGACTTAATATTATACATCTCTCAATTAAGAGAAAAATTGTTTAATTTTAAAATTATATGAATAATTATTTATATATACACATAAAATATAATAAATTGTATACAGAATTTTGACGCACATTTTGATCCGAGTTATTCACTTTTTAAAGGAATGGGAGAATTTCCTATAAAATTGACGTACACTTTATGCTCTTTAGATAATCCCACAGAATGAAATTGCAAGCCGAGTGGAAAGAAGACATTCGAATTCAAATTCCCGCCTAATGCACTCCACTGCGTCATGAGAAATATGTGCTCAACATTAAAATAACGGCTGGTTGAAAACTGTATAGCCTCAATTGTGTCTTTTGTATTAATTAAAATATATTTTTTAGCATATTCATTTTCAACAACCACAATTCTGAATATTGTTAATAAATAATTAATATATAAATTGTTCGTTAACTTTGTATTGCTTACATCACCTTAGGATACAAATTCTATGAAGGGTTTGATTAAATTTTACAAAGAAAAGCATAGACATAGTTAATTTCACTGCGTCATCATTTTCTTCTTCACTCGAATGCCAAAAAAATGTATTTCTATATCTATGAAAGATGGAAGGGAAAAAATATATAGTTATGTATGATGCACATTGTCAAGTGGACCGTATAAAGGACTGATTACGCATTCAAGTTAAACCTCTTGGCTAATCTACAGTAAATACTGGTCGGGACTTCTCCGTAAAGCATAGTTCTTTCCTCTTACCGACACAAAATCTTAGCTCACCATATAGGTAAGTGAATCAAATAATTAAAAATAGGAGAAAATAACTTATCCATAGAGATTTTACAAGCAATAATAGATTATGAGTTTTATTAGACAATTGTTGATCCTATATCAGAAATAACGCATCTATATATCCAAGCATGTTAATTTTCTGATATGGACATTGTGTTATATACAGTAAAACTTCGATAAGACGGAATTGCTTGGGACCATGCAATTTTTCCGTGTTAACAAGGTTCCTGTTTTGACGGAATTCAAAAACATGAATTTTAAAAAAAAAAAAAAACCAAAGAAATTTTCCGTATTACCGGGGATTCCGTTTTACCGAAGTTCCGTCTTATCGAGGTTTTACTGTATATGTATATTTCCTAAGCATGGTCATACTCAATTAATTAAAATTATGATTTTTAGAATTTTTAACTATTAGGAACTATAAATTTAAATACTTTGAATTTATTCTAATTAAAGACCATTGCATTGTGAAGATGGAAACACATTTATTTAAATAAGGGTTACAGTTTTAAGCAAATAGTTTTATTGAAAACTGTGTTGCATTTAATATTTAAATTGAAGTTTGAAAAATTATTACACTTCAAGTTATTAAAGTCTATATACTAAAAAATGATTAAGATCATGATAAAAAGTTTAAAAAGTTTGGGGCTTTATTTCAAAATTAAAATTATCTATTAATATAATAATTTGTAAAATCTGCCTGAGCATAAGAAATACTAGTCTAAGTATAAAATATATTTTGTATTTTTATATAAAACAATCATTAAGACTAATTATTTTTTGTACGCATATTTTCATTTCTTTAAAACTATTCGATTTAAATGAAATAATATACTGATCGTAATTATTATTAAGGGTGGTTTTTATATGAAAAAATAAGATTGAATTGAAACAGCATAGTTTGCTATACAAATCTAAGTATTTAAAAATATAATCTTTTATTATAATTTAAATTAATACATTTTGAACGGATAAATTGGAATGCGCATATATGGAAAATTATCCTATGTGTACAAAAGTTCACAAAAAAAAATGTATATAAATTATCACTATCGCTCTCGGAGTAATTGCATCGAATTTAATTACATCCTCGTGGGGCTTTTAAATATGCATAAAATATATTATAATTGTCATATGGAGCTAAATAAGTTTCATAAAAAATATTTGTATTATTAACAAAAAATCAATACATTTATCAAAACAATATAAAAAAATTTTAGATAAGTATAATAAATATATATATTATATATAAATGCATTTACTATACCTATAATATACCACATTAATCATGTGTAATAACTAATAAATTAAGGAGGTTTCTGTTTTTTTTTACTTTTAACAAGTAAAATGTATTAACACGAACCGGAACAGTGTAAACTACAAATATTAGCACTTTACACCGTCATAGTGTTGTTAAAAAAAAATGCGTTAAAATGCCAGATTATGTCTAATGGTTTTTTGTGTACGGAACTTGGTTCAAATGTTTTATTTTTTCTAAATTGAACAATGTTGACACGAAAACGTGTGAATGTGAATAATTTCTAATTAGCATTTTTTTCCGTGAACCACATGTTTCATTTACATTTTAACTGATGTCACATTTTGAAAAGAATAAAAAATAATTTACACATATTACGCACAGGACATTTAAACATGTCTGGCTTTATGTGTCTACAAACAAGTAATTTAATAATATCTAGGTTATACATATACATTGAGTTAAACGAAGATTTATTTCAAAGCCACGTGTGTGACTTCATATTTACTGTAAAAAAAATCAACAATTATAATATGTTTAGATTTTACACACGTTGAATAAATTTAATATCGATTTGACAATGTAGATAGCATGTCGATTAATGGATATAATAATTTGACTAAAAAGCATTTGGTTCATAATAGCTTAGTAAATATTTTAATGTGATTAATTTAATCAAAATTATTTAAAATTAATTTAATTTAAAATATACTCTTTTATATCAAAAACCATTCTTTTAATTCAATCTTAGATTAACAAATATTATTAAATAATATTGTTTTACTTTTTTTTTTCAAAAATAAGTATTTATTTTATTTTATTGAGAAACTCGAAGTGCATAATTTGTATATGTTATAATAATTGTACTATATTATAGTTTTGTTACTTACAACAATTATTCTTAAGTTCGTATATAGATAATTTAAACAACACTGTATAGTAAATAAATATCTGCATAAGATTGAGTTTTTATGGTTATCTACCAATAATATAAAAAGTGAATAGCATCACTGCATTACTTGGTTTGAATACTTATTATAAGTCCATACAATTTATAACCCAAGTCATTATTAATAATTATTAGTTATTTTTACAAATGTATATAGTTATGTTATACATAGTTTAATACTATGTATGTTAGTTTATACTCAATAATGTATTATATATTTATTAAGTATGTCGTAGTCACTAAGAAACTAATTTAAAAATTAAACGCTATTATTATATAGGTACTTCATTTTTTTTTTTTGGAATTTTGCCCGTTAAAATAAATAAACAATAAATAATAATATTAAGCTTATATTTAACTTTGCTATTAATTAATTTATGTAATAAATAATTTATGATAAAATTTCTATGTTTTATCAAGCTCATAATTTGTTGGTTTAGATTTTAGATTTTTTTAAACTCAATAAGTTAACATCAGTTATCCTTATGAATAGTTAGAAATCGAATTTACAAAATACAATAAAATACAATATATCTGAAGTAATGCTTAGGTACGAAATTTAAATATAGGTATCTCAAAATCTTTGGTTTTGTGAAATATCAACTGTGATTGATGTAATTCGGGAACTTTGAAGAAAAGTTCTTTTGAAAGTAAGACGAAAGCATATTATTTAGTTTTTATAGTGTTGATCGATTTACAATAAACTTTAAGTTGTTGAGTAGATATAAGAGTTTTTTCAAACTATGTTCAAATTTTACATAACATTAATGAAATTATTAACTTATGTATTGAATGATTCACCAATCATTTCTGGTAATTTGTCGTTTAACAATGTCTTTATTCAGTTTATTCAAATTTTGTTTTTGAAATTTTTAACTACACTTAAAGATATTACTTTCAAATACTTAGATTTTAAACATAATTTAAGAAAAAATCAATAGTTGTACACGCTTTCTATATTTTTAAATAAAAACTATCTCTTTCGATATAAATTTTTACTTGGGTTGTTTTTTTTTTCGAAGACGTTAACCCGCCTAAATTTAAATTTTAACGAAAAGTAGTTTCTAACTTAAAACTTTCTGTACCGATGATATAACTAATAGTCTTTAATAATAGTTTTACATAAGAGATTATAAGTATGTAAGTAATTACGTAATATTATGTATAGTACTTATAATACTTACATCATTTTTGGAAATTATTTAATAAAAGTAAAAAAAAAAAAATAATAAAATACATTTATTTCTAATATACATTTTTATAATAATTCTACATATTTCAAACTTATTAATAAAACTAACCTATTATTAATACATAGGGCTTAAAAAAAAAACTTATTCCTTAAAATTGTAATTTATAATATATAGATCAACAGTTTAAAAAAAAATTAGCTACTTCTAAGTAAAAAAAAAATGTCAGTTCTTATTTTAAATACAATAGCTCATATCGAAACAAGCTACTCTTTAAATGGCATATAAAAACCCAAGTATCTACTTCATATAATTATCATTATGTAGTAAAATTCTAAAAATCAGAAATTTAATTTATGAATTTTTAAAGAAAAAATGATGGTGACATGTTTGGAAAATCACCGTTTTTTTAAATTTATTATATCGTTTTAAAACCAGGTTTTGATCAAAACTTAACAATTTAAAATTTGTTTTCAATTATTGCATAAACTAATACATTTAACCGATAAAACATTTGAAACATTTATGATTATTAATTATTTTAATGAGTTGATTACTTTTTAGTTTTTATGTTATCTGAATTATCTCGTCGTTGGCCAAAATTGTTTATGACTTTACATAATTTATTCGGTTATTGGTACTTCATTTAGTTTTCATCCATATCCTTGTTTAAGTTTGTGTAAAAATTTAGAATTATTTTGATATTAATCGTTTTTTTTTTTTATAAAGTTAACAGCATGATAGACAAAGTTTTTTTAAAATGTTGTTTAGATTGGTTTTTCTTTTTATGGAACATTAGCTGTGGTCGTTTGAATATAAAACACAAAAAAGCATAAAAAATAATAAAATATGTATAACAGTCATTTATATTAGAATATTAACAAGTTATGAATCCTATGAAGTACCCACAAACATATTGATTTATTTATCCAATTTTGTTTTATTTTTACGTCGGATATGGTCATAATATGTGTTGTCTAACAAGATCGAATTCGGGAGCGCTGATCCCGTACGTAGAAAGAAACAAAACTAATAAATATAAACGATTTTGTTCACATCAGTGGAAAAATTCCACAATTTTTGATCAGCATCTATTTTTATATATATAATTTAACAATATATACAATAGCATAGCATAATACCAAACGCCTATCAATCAAACACGATGAATATCTGCTCCTACCATTTTCCTCGACATTTCTCATCGTTAATTTATTAAGCATGTAATTATTTAAAATCATTAATTTAGAAGAAACTATTCAAAACGTGTAGGTATCATCGATATAATATATTAGTGTATTACTACTGGACACAGATCTAACCACATAGGTTAACATTTCGGTCTGTGAGATTATTTATAAAGATTGTATCGTGGTGTGGCAGCAGCGGCAACAACGATTTCATTCTGGATCAGTGAAACAGTTAATTTTCCGGTTAAAAGTCGAAACCAATTAATCACAGAAATTCGTACAATTTGTGACACCACATTGTGCGCATGGTCCACATCTGCGCCCAATTTTATTGCGTGTATTAATATTGTTAAATTAATAAATATTATAAATATTGTATTATTAGAGCCATTACGTGACATACAGATTAGACTTTCTCTTTGGTGTGACAAGACAATAATGTAGACTCGTATTAACACGTCGCGGTGACAGGCTACTATCATCGCGGGACCAGCTGACGTAAACGCGTGAATCTTATTGCCGTCCATCGTTCATATTGTTTATAACAGTTAGACGTAATAAATCATGCCAAATATCCCTATTATATTATACATACAATGTGATTGCGTTTATATTATGAATTTGTACATATTAATGAATTCTTCAGTCCATAATATACAAAAATGTGTGCTTATCTATACAAATTATTAATTTAAAAAAATTAGTTTATCTCAGTTAAACAAATTAAAAGAAACATCTCTGATTTACAAAAAAAAAAAATAATAATAGAAAAACAAATTTGATAACTATTACAATTTATCTCACTGAGGATACTTAACGCAATACTCTCAATATAATGTGAGGTAATAATAATATGTGTTAAGTTGTTTATTCACCTAAATATAACTACGATGTGACAATGTTAATTCCATAACCGTGTTTTGATAGAAGACGATTCGATGTAAATAACGTATTAAATGTTATATTAAATATTACTTACGATGGATTCTATAAAATAGAAAGTGAAAAATAAAATTTTTTCATCATTATATGATATAAACCAAATATTTCATTGTGAGGAATAATTAAATTACTAGCTATGATATACCGAACATTGAAGTATAACATTGAAGACTGTAAGTATTCTAAATGCATTAACTGGATGACAAGGATTCATTTTGGTTCTTGCAAAACTAAGTGAACACGATAAGATGAAAATTGTGTGTAGTTTTAAATTACATGGTTCTAATATTATATAAAGCAACAAATAAACAAAAACATATTTTAATAATAAAATTAAATGTACTACATTTTTAATTCTTTAATTCTTTAAATTAACATTATACGATTACCTGGTATAATCATTTATATTTATATTATCATTAATTAAGCCTATTGAATTATATTTGTACAATAATATTTACCTATTTTATGATTATTTATATTTAATATAGGTAAGTATAGGTATTTAATACGCTACGGTTTTTCACAAATGAGATTGGGCACAATTAGGTTTGTACGGGCAAAAGCCGAAATATATAATTTTTCCTAAGGATTATGGCAGTTCGAGTTCCCAAGCAGTTCTGAGTTTATCCGATTTTGACTTATGCCCAAAACATAGGTGTATATGTATATTATAATATATTATATCTTTGAAATGTGAGTCAACTGCAATAGTTTTGTGCGACGCAACTAAATAATTTAACTATGGTCTAAATTGATATATTTAAAACTAAAGAAAATAAAAATTATATATTATCAAGTATGATAAATATAAATACTTAATTATATTTACAATTAAATAATGAATATTTTTGGATAAAAAATAATTAAAAATAAATGTCGTGTATTTCTTATGGAACACTGCGTAAAAGATATATAAAAATAAATACTCGAAAAACGACTTTATAAATTCTCACTCAATATTAATAGCTAAAAAATATTATAAATTTTAATTTGAGGTTTTAAATTTACATATTATTATGTGGATTTTTGTATAAATACCAAGGAATCGCACCTACCCGAATGTGTACTAGAATTGCCTATACAAGGTGCCGTCAAACTTCTTATTTTAAATTAAAATATGTTATATATTATTTTTCAGTATATTTCAGAACTCTGATAATGATGTGAAACATATAATTTAACCGTTGCGGAATGCATTAGGAAAATATCATATTAAAAAGTGAGCAACTCGTTTCTGCTGTAAGTTGTGGGTGTAGTTGAATAGTTCAATATCATAAACATGTAAGATCTGAATTCTATGATATAACGAAGTGGTCATCTTTTCATGAAAAGATTGATTTCACGATGTGGCTACAACATATTATAGATTACAAACAATTGTGTAAGACATTACTAAAATCCTAGTCATATATTTTAGTGATTTTTATTAAATATTAATGAAAAAATAATTGTTGTCAAAAAATGATATTTGGACAAAATATTCCCATTTTAGATTCTGAACGGAGTGATGAATGTATTGATTTTACAATGATATGTGTTTTTTTTTTTTGTGTCTGTCGACAACATTTGGGGCAGTAAAAATGCTTCGATTTTTGACTTCAGCCCCTCTTTGAAAAGGAAATCGGATCTAGTTGATACTTTGGGGGGGTTCAAAAGTTAAAAATTTTCAATATTTTTTAAATGAGTCGGGAGAAACCCTAAAAAAATGAGGGAAAAACGGGATTTCTTACGCAAAACCAGTTTTCAACCAAATCAAATTTTATTTTTTATTTTGCTATAACTCAAAAACTAATAGATGTAAATACTTGAAATTTTTACCAAATTTTTATATTAGCGTTCTCCATACACAGTTAAATTTTCAAAGAATTTTGACTTTTTTTTAGCTAATTATAAACAATTGAAATTTTTAATTTTGTTTAGTATTTTTTTTTTTTTTTTAATAACGATAAAATTGTTATGGCTGGCCAGAAAATCTTGAAAATTTAATACAAGGTTTCTTATAAGTTGTTCATTAAGTGATAAAAAATCCGAAATCGTTAGTCACAATTTTTTTTTATAAGTGCTTAAAGTTCGAATTTATACGAAATATGTCAAAATTGCGAAAATTTGCAAGTAATTTTGTGGTTGAAAAATCGTAAAATTTTTTTCTTTTATTCCTAAGTTTTGAAAATTTTATACAAGGTTCTCCATACATTTTACTTCAATTATCTAAAATAAAAACTCTACCGGATTCAGACAAAATTTTTTATGAGTGTTTGAAATTTAAATTTTTACAAAACCGCGTTAAATAACGGTTTAGCCTAAAACGATTTTTGATATTTGTTGTTATTCAAACAGTATAAGTCGTAAATACTTTAAAATTCTACCAGTTATTTAAATTGCCATTTTCTTTACGTGATTTGATTTTCAAAACATTTTGACTTTTTTTGAGCTATTTATAGGCATTTAAAATTTTCAATTTTTTTTTATTTTTTTTTTATAAATGTTGATAAAAAAAATTTAGCTGGGACAAATTACTTGAAAATTAAATTGAAGGGTCCACATAACTTGTTCCAACTCTCATTCAAAAATTATAAAAATACATAGTCACAATTTTTTTTTATTAGCAATTGAAGTTCAAATATTGACAAAAATTCGTCAAAATCATGAATACTTTTCACTATTTGGTTGTTAAAAATTTATAAATATTTTTCTATCAAAAGCTAAGAATTTAAAATTTAATACTATGCTGTCCATAAGTTAAGCTTAGAATAATTATAAAAAAGTTTGAGGATTGTTCAATTGAAAAAATTTCACGTGTGTTTAAAGTTTTAATTTTAATTTGAAATCAAAAATACACGTGTAAAATAACTTTTTACTAATAAATAATTTTCGATTTTTGTTATTTTTAAAAAATTACTAAACGTAAGATCTTGAAACTTTTATTTAAATGTTTGAATTAGTTTCAAAGTAGAATATATTACAATATTTAAGTATAATATATCCTAGACTGACAAATCATCTCCGTTCAGAATCGTTTTTCGTATACAATGATACCTATCATTGCATTCAAATTTAACCTTCCCTAGTCCGAGATCCACCCCACCCCCTAATGTACAGCAGAGCGATACTGACTTACCCGTTTTTTCTTATTGTTTTGTTTTTTTGTATCAAGTATCAAACAACACTTGTATTTAATATTTTCAAGACTAATAGATTAGGTAAATTGTTTACCATAAAATACCCTTTATCTATGTTTAAGAATGAATATTGAAACGAATTTCCTGCTCCAAAACGCGATGACACACATCAAAAAACATAATAATAATAACAATAACAATAATAACAATAACAACAAACACACATATTTGAAAAATCATGACATTCTACTCAGAATAAAAAGTTGTATATATATAAAAATTATATCAACACGTTTTCTACACTTTAAAGTTTTATTAGGTATTTAATGTTTAAACTAAATATTATAATAAATTATATTAATAGATATTAGTGTTTATCGCAGTGTTATTAAATAAGTCATATTATATAAATTCTTACGAATAAATCACGGTATATTATTATTTAAAAACCAAAAATGAATTGTGTTTGTGCAAATATAATAAATGAACTCAGAATAATCATAAAATATTAAAAATAATAGTTTAATTAAAATTAATAAAAATTACGATTAATTCCAAAAATAAATCTTATTTCTTTAAAAATCATCTTGTATTATATTAGGTAGTAAGAATAATACAAATATGTTTAAGTATCTCTGAAACCTTAAGTGATTTTTCAATTATTTATGATTAATAACATTTTTATCAGGATTAAATTGATATTATTAATACTGAATTATTTTTTTAAACATTTTAAAATTATTAAATGAATTTTATTCAATAGGTAAAACCTAAACGGATGTATTTTTTAGATAAGTAAATATATGAATAATTCAAACTATTTTTTGATAACAATTAAAACGTTTGTAAACTTAAAATCGTATATGATTAAGCAATACAAAACGATTATGTAAATTTGTTTAAGCTTAACAGAACCGTCAAAAACGTACGATGCTAAAAATAAATATACAGACTTAATCTGCCTGCATTGTAAAAACACATTTTCAAACAAAGAACAAGAGATAATTACCAGTAAAATCACGAGGAATGAAAGTTAATTTTGAAAATGACAAAAATTTAACAGACATTAGTGATGATGGCACTAAAAACATTAACTGAAGGCGGGCAACTGAATTACCTACCAGGCGAATCTAAATACGTGTGAACTGTATTCAACAAGGTGTTTTCATTTTTTGGAAATAAATTGTGATTGCCAATTAATAATAATCTGCAGAATTTTACGTCAACAAATATACTTTTTAATTTATATTTCTAGTTATTACAAAATTAAAATACCATTAAAGTTGATTTGAAATTTGCATGAAAATTGAATTCGATCTTTATTCCACTATAATACATAGTTTAGTATTGTTATAAACGACCGTGATATTTACCTATTTTATATAATAATATATTGATTTACCTAAATAAATTTGTTTTATTTATATATTTTATTGTTTTCACTATATTTGTTTCCTTGAATTTGATCATTTTGTCGAATAAATAACTACGGACTAGACTTTAATATTTCAACGATATTTTTTAAGACTAGTGTCGGCGTAGCACGCTTAAAATTCGGACGAAAGGAATGTGATACATACTATTTCACGCTATGGGTACCGATAACGGTCGATCATAGCAAAGACGATACAAAGCGTAATTAAATGTGGAATATAAAAAAATTGCAGTACAGTTAGTTAGGTAGACAAAATAGCGAGTCAGGAGACGCATGAAACGCAATATGAAAATTGTGAAAATGTGAAAATCTGGTCATATAAAATTAATAAAATGTTTATTAATTAATCGGCACAAAATAAAATAATACCAATTTACCTAGCTTAGCTCAGGTTCAATTTTTTAAAAAAAATTATATATTTGTGTGACGTAAATATATTTTTTTATAGAATTGTTTTTCTTTTTTACTAATTTATCATATAATAAAACTAAAATAAGAATGTTTTGTATAAGGATTAAATTTATAACGAAATTAATGAAATCAGGGATTTCAGATAAAAATAAATTATAACTATTTGTAATATTTAATGTTTATTTAATAGTGTGATGAGAATTTTATTGTGGTAAAAATACTTTTAAATTAATTTGTCTTTAAAATCGAAAAAGGGTGACGTAAAACATTCCGTACATAACAACTAATAATGTTCGTAAGTCTATAATATTATCATACTCACTCAAATGTTCAACTCTGAGTTTTGTCAGGTTTGTTAGAAAATAATTGTCTATTGGCAAATCGATGTCATTGTGGTATGGTTGAACTATCTTTATTAGATACATAACAGTTATATGTAATTCTTGGAATATATACTCCTAAATTGTCTTTAGTCTTTAGTATAACCTTTAATAATATTATTACATAACTCATTAAAAATGAATCTGTTCAAATTAAAATGCCCTTTTGCCATATTTAAGTTTTATAAAGTATCTAAACTTCTTAATATATTGTGACTTTCGCAGAAATAACTCGTAATTTTATTATTTTTAGTATTATTCCTAGTGTAACTTGGTAACACGTGTTTCGAATATCTTAAAGTTTCATAATAATTAAATAAGTGATATCATATCAATTTGTCGTCATTTTTTTTTCAAAATGTAAAGCATTGCCTAATAATCGTGGGCCGTTTTTGAAAAAAAAATGTTTAGACGTACAAATACTATAAACACACAATTATTACTCAATTAACAGTTAGTATATTATGATAGTAATAGTATATTGTATATTATAAATGTATTATATATAGCAGGAGTTTCACCAGTGATAATTGCATCGATTTATTTTATACTTGGATACGTGTTGATATAAATATCTCTGTTACGATTATAATATTATACTACCACCATTACACCAAACATAAGACGAACTTATAAAAACAATAACGAGTCAAATGGGTCAGACGGAAACGTCCGATTTCCATTAGCAAAGTAAAAGCCATTAAGAGTGCTGACTTTCACTAGCAGGTTTGATGAATTTATCGAACGTACAACTTGGGACATTATGCGATATCTATTTTCAGTCACACGTACGTTAAATGAACACGTAATTGAATTTTTCCGGTTGGTTTTGAAATTTTGTAATCATTTGGCTACTAATTTACAACATGAAAGCATGAAAAGCTAAAAAAAAATTTTTGAACACTTTCAACAGTTATGGCACAGTATAAATAGTTATAATTTTCATATATTCCCAGAAGACTGTGAACACATAGTACTACTGCAGGGAATTTGATTCAATAATCGTTAAAAACGATGTATAGTCGTGGTCACACATAGTAACATTACGTGTGCGCTATTCGAAAACAGAAATGCGATTTGATCAAACAAAGTTACTACTTACTATATAGTTCTAATTGGTTATTATTGTAACTAGAGTAATCACACACATACGTATACAAATAGCAGAAAAACTCATGTTTTATTGATAAAATAATATTTTTCAACTCTCAATACAATTTCGTTTATCGGTAATTTTTCAAAATTATTAACATAGACGATGACGGATTATCGAAGCTTGTCGTGTTACTTAGTCAAAACACCTAAAAATCATGTAAATCTTTGAAACCAATATTTTCAATTTATCGGTCATAGTTTAATTAATAATATTTTTATTAATGGTGTAGATAATAATTATGATTGGATTTGATGTGATATGTAAATTTAATTGACATAAGATCTAACTAAATTCGGCTAAAGACGACAACGTAACGATAAACCTAGAAGACATAATAATATGTACAACTGGATAAATTCATTATTTTAAAAAATTGATAATTTATGAAAAGGGTTAAGTAAAACTTTTAAGAATTTAAAAAAAAGTGGATCAGCACTTACCACTATCGCGAAGTATATCACTTACCTATAATATTTATAAGCTTAATATTCGAATAATTGCATATACAATTAACTAAAGTAAGAATTATATGGCTCCTTATACTTATGTAAACGATCTGTTAACATAGGTATTACCTATAGACAAAGAATATATGTTTTGCTTTATAAAAAGTATTTCAAAAATTTAAAACTGCGAGTAATCACATTTTATATATTATAATTGATTTATTAGAAAAATAGAAAAAAAATATTTCTATTATATATATATATAATATAATCATAATGTGTTATGACTATTATCTACCGGCAACGTGTTATTTTTTTCAAATGAGCAGATATTTTTGATAAATTAGATATTTATTCTGCCTTGGGTAATCTTATTTGGTGGTATATTGTTATTTTAATTTAGGGGCATACAAAAATAAAATGTTGAATGTCACACACGATTGCAATTTCTGATAATAAACTTGTTGAGTATATATAAAAATAGTAAATAATCGCTTTTACTAATCTATACAGCCACCAGAGTGATTCAAGATCATAGTATAACAATACAATACGAAATCTGAGATATCTATAGTTCTATAGTGGGGGGAAATAATTGGTCTTGTCGGTTAACTTTGCGCATCCAAACAAAATCGATGAACTGCACTCGACGTTCAAATCTGATGAAATCGTAATAATATAATAGTAATAAACCACACATGGGTTAGGGTACGTGTATTAGACGTATCCATGCCAGTGCACAATATTACGACTTATGACATTGGTTTTGGAGAGTGGTTTGTATAGCGAACCGCGATCACCAATACATTAAGCGTATTGTTTCATAATAAAATATACCTATATTAACGACACTTGTTTTGTAGACGTCAAAACACGACGAAATTAATCAACTGGACAATACAGTAAGTATAATGAATATTAGTATTTACGCGGAAACGTTTGGTATTGAATATTTTTTTTTTTCAATTTTAGGCTGCTGCAAGTTTTTATTTAATTAAAGATGTAAAAATGACAAAAAAAAGACAATTTAACAGTTTACTTATACATTCTTTATTATTTTATACAGACATAAAAATAATAATATAATATACAGTGCATTACATCACTTGAAATTTCACTCCCCATTTTATCGTTTAATATGTACCTAATAATATAATTCATAGTTTGATTTTTGAAATTTTTAAATATTCGAGACATTTTCAAATTCTTGCTTGATTTTTTACTTAACCGCTCAAACGAGGTACAATATACATTATTTAGCTCATGTTTGATTTTTAGTTTTCTTTTCAATTGTTTATTTTTTGAAATGTAAATTATTTATTTGGTTTATAATTTTAAAACGAAATATTAATATAATTTGTTATTTATTTATTCTTTTGCATTTACTAAGTATACGCATAAATATTTTCTCACTTAAAAATATCACTAATGTGTTTGACTAATAATTTAATATTTTAATTTACTCCAGTTATTTATTTATTTATTTTTTTAATATTTTGTGTTGAAAATGTGTTGATATTGGATGACATACTGACTATGCGGTAAGAAGTATTATAAAATCAACGTTATAAAAAATTATCTAAGTTATATGAACCACGTATAATTTTACATATTATCTATAACGTATATATGTAGAATGGATTTTATATAATATTCATTACAAAAATCTATTATCCTGTAATCAAACATTCTGCTTGTTATTTTTATTTTATAAATCTTCACTAGTCTGGCTTTGAGGAAATTTGGCCATAACACGAAAATCATACAAATTGCATTGTGTCACTGCTAAAGTCGGTTAAACATTTCAATCAAAAAGATTGACATACCGATTCACCACTGCCACTATACGTATTTACGTCACCCGAAAAGTAGGTTTAGCAAATTGCACACGTTGTCCGTACACTTAAAGTCTATAAATCCGAAAAAAATTGTCTGTCTAAAGTTTATTATATCTATTACAAAAATTCCCAAGTGACATTTCCTTAGACGCCATTATCAAAACTACAGATTTCGTTTCTTAACAGATATTTTAAAAATGTTGATCATTATTTCATTTTTGTAAAATCCTTACCAGTTTAACTAAAGTCGGTATTTATTTATAGCAAATTATTGCAATAATAATATTTCCCAAATTTTTACTATGCCCTTAAGATAAAATATTATATTTGTATTATTTCAATTTTCTTTTGGCTTATTAATTTTTGATAATTGTTTAACTAAGTTAATTTTAGCATTTTGTAATAGTTTAATATGCTCGAAATATAAGCAAACTCCAAAATATTAATAATGTTATTAATTTATTATTATAATGCAATACAAAGATGATTCTTAGTATTAATAAACACTAATCATCCTAAAAAAGTAAAAATGTTTTCATAAAAAAAAATGTTATATACTTTTAACTAAATATGAAGCATTTAAAAAAAAATGATGCGTTACTAATTTTTACTGTTCTAATATTTTAACTTTTTACTTTTTTAAAATATATAACTTATTTTTAATTTCATACTTTTATTGGAATATTTTTTCAAGAATTTTGTTATATAAAAATTGATTTTTGAACTGATAGTTAATTTTACTATAATTATAACTTTTCATGTATTTTAAGTTTAGTTAAGCGGAGCAGTAGATCAAAATTATGGAAATTCCTACAGAATAAAAACATGATATCTTATTCCTAATACATAGATAATAAATAATTTTTTAACAATCAGTTTAAACATTTTGCTTAAGATTAATATTAATAGTATAGCAAAAGACTATAATAATGCTTAAGCGTTAAGCTGAAATCGTATAATCTAGACAATTTCTATGCATAATGAATAAAACATAATATAATAATTAGGGCTTAAAAGTTATTTCTGACTTAATTAAAATATAAAAATCAAAGATGTTAAATTATTAAAAAAATATTATTTACAATTACTTAAAAATATACATATTTTTTAATCGTTTATAAACATTTTCATATCAAAACTAAAATCTCAAGCTAACATTTACAAAATACACAAAATAAGTATGCATTACATTATTTTTATTTTTTAACTCGTCAATTTAAAGGATAGATTTCTATCTTGGTCTACTATAAATTGAAAAGTATGCAACTCCTAAAACTTTCGACACTAAATCATAAATATTTATTTATTACCACAGATCATTTATATTTATAATGTGATATAACGGACGTACGCGTGCAGTATGACGATAACGATATATATATATACCTACTACACGTAATATTATAAATTAAAATCTGAGTGTTTTTATCGCTATCATTGTAATTTGTCAGCGGTACGTGTGACGTTAAAACAAAAAAAAATGTTTCATACCATCCCAGCACACCCGGCACACGATGCGGGTACACCAACTCCTCCCCACCTCCCAATCATCACCGTTACTATCAGCAACCCTTAACTGACACCATAGCCGTAGCCCTAGCCGAACTGCACGGTGATAACATACACCTGTGCGGGTGGCAAGCAATAAATTCGTCTGCAGGTTTACGTTTGAGAGGTATAGTAGTGGCAAAGATGACTGGCGAGACGAGCGAAGCGCGTAGAATATTATACACATCGTCTTCGCGGGACCAATATAATTGTTTTCAGTCTTGTACATATTTATATATCATGATGATAATAATAATAATATACATGTACACGAATGGACTGAGCGTCACAACAGAGAAGAGGGTAGACAGTGTTGTTGTCGTAGCCGTTCCCTCCACCGCTGCGATTTTCTCGGTGCACATCAATCATCTTACGCCGCGAAAACTTGACGCCCATCCCCGGCTACAGCTGCCACAGACTTTGTATATATACTGCAACTATATATATATATTATATCTTCTTATAAATTGTGTCCGTTTCACATTCCCACACCAGTCGGTCAGCGTGATATTATATATTATTTTATATCGGTATATATATAAATTATACAGACGTACCCCGCCGAATAATTACTAACGATACCCACTCGTTGTGGACAGCTGAGTGTGGCGGTGGCGGTGGTAAGAGTATGGGGTAGTGGGGCATACTGTGAGACTTACTGAAAACTATTGTGCTTTAGTGGTTAGGGGGTAGTAGGAAAACCACATCTGATATTATACGCTCAAGTACGCGTATATAATGTAAAGTTTGAATGCCGTGTATACATTCGATTAATTATGGTCACGATATCGCAGACGGGAAATATATGCGGGCTTTGGAATCACGGATATTTTGATACCGCAGATGTTTACTAAAAAATAAATAGCTTTTTGTTAACGTTTACGAATATATTTTCTTTGTAAACGCAGAAAACAGAATTTTTTTTAAAATATAGCCACACATGTGCTTATTAATATTATTAACGTCTTGAATTTACTAGACATTTTACTTTAAATAATAAATTATACTATTAAGACCTTCTAATTCTAAATGCTAATACTAAACTGGCAAATCGAAAATTAAGATACACAATAATAATTTTTATATTTTTGTTTTTGTGATTCTTATACTATTAAACAAAAATTTTAAAAAAATCGTTAATGTGATTAAACCTATTTTTTCTATTTTAAATTAAAAATATTTTTGATTCATTAATTTTCGGAGTATTTTAAATTGTTATATTATTATTTTTATTTTTTTTAAAAGCTTTTAAATTTTTATAAATATGCTATTAAATATGCATTACATGTATAAATATGTTTCTATAAAATATTATAATGTTTAAGTCTAAACAATGTCTAACTTTAGTGCTTTACACGTCTTGGTCTTCGGGGCATTATCAATAATCAATAATAATAAATATGTAAATAAATTATACAATCGTTTTTTTTTATATATAATTTGATTATTGATTTTACGATTAGATCACATGAAATCCAAATTGGTGGTCTATTCCTCTTAATTCAATAAAAGTAATCTGAGAAAGTTTCAGCCCTAAGTTAAATATTTCAATAATAGTTTAATATAATATTTATATGATTCACAAGTACAAGTAAGATACATACAAAGATATTAATCGTGGTTAAAATATAATAGATGAATGATATTATTTTATATAGTCGATATAATTTCAAGGTTATTTTAGCAAAAACAAAAACAATTAAATTGTGCCTATACAAAAATACATTTAAATAAATAAAAATGAACTTGATTTCAATATTTTAAATAAATAAAACAAATTTTTGTTTCAGTCTTAATATTATGTTAACAGTTGAATAATATTTAAAAAATGTTAACATCAAGGACAAAATAATTATTTGGGAACTTTTTCCCAAAGATTCTTAATTTTATTTTATATTCAATATAATATTATAATCTGTACTCTAATAGAGTATTAAAAAATAATTTTTTGATGGACATAACGTTTTATTTTACAAGTAAAATTAATTTAATTTCATATTTACAAGCTGGAAAATAAATTATTTAAGTTTATTATTATTATTTTTTTTTTTGGAATTTAGAAAAAATAAAGATACTTGAAAATTGAAATATTAATTGATTATTTTTTTTAAGAATCTTAATATTTATGATACTATTTTGAAATAATATAAAACCTTGTGTTTTATAATTTGTTTGAAACTTTTAAATCAATTAGTTTTATAACTTTACAATGAGTGTTTTTTTTATATAAAATTATTATAATATAATTGTAAATTATATTTGCTTACAAATTAATATTATTTTAGTCTATATTGATTTAATAAAAATACATGATTATGTAACCACACGAGTTGTTTTATTATTTATGAAAGTAAAAACTGATTAAGTTTGTTTTTATTCAGAAGATACCTATTTATCGCAACTAGTTAAACCTCATGAGACTCTTGACCCTAAATAATTATTAATATATTGTACATCCGATGCGGATCATAGCGTAAACTAAGTTCTTACGTGTTCTCTGATGCACACTTCTGGTTGCTAATAATAAATATAATAGAATATTAGAATATAAAATATTAATTTGTGCGCATATATGAGTGTGCGAGCGTGCCCATGTTGATATTACTCACAAAAATCGTTATTGAAGCGCTAAATCAAACAAAGACTGCCTTTACAGTCTGTGACAACGAGATCCCGGGTGATTCCGGTCCTTTTTTTTACAATACTAATGGTACTTATTAACTGGATGCTTTATTTTAACACCTCTGCAGAAAAACGTTATGTTGGTGTTTTTAATTTTTAATTTTTTCCCAGCATTAAATAATGACGGTTTAATATTTATAGAATGAATACTCCGAAACGAAACTAAACGATAAATAAATTAAATAAAAAAGTAGGAAGGCTCATATCATGGACTGTGACAGGTAATTACTACTTTAGATTATAATAAAATCGATCAGATACTAGAAACGTTATACACACAAAAAGAACACGTGAGATGCAGTGGCCCTACCAATTATTTTTAAGTTGAATATTATTGTCTTGAACTTTTAAATGTATATGCCGTAGGCATATAGTCAAAAAATGCAATATCACTATCTTTTAGACATTTAGTTAAATGCTTGATTTGTCTATATGCCTACAACGTAATAAATAATCAAACATTATAGCTTTAAGTTTGTATGAAATTATTATGTATTTAATAACTATAAATAATTTACAAAATAATCAAATTGATATATTTTATTAAACTATAGGTGAGTTTAGTAGGTGCTATTATTTATGTAGATCTAAGATAAATTGTGCACCACAATATAGGGAAGAATTTAAAAATATTAATTAATAAGCAAAAATAATTAAAATTAAAAATAAATATCTCCAAAAGACATTAAGTTTTCCCCTTCACTAATATAATATTATATAACAACATAATGAAATAGATATAAGTTTTAAAATCTCAAATTTAAATTTAAATGTATAATAAATGTACAATAATTGTCAATTACACCTCGGTACTTCTTGCGGGGCACTAGTGCAAAACATATTTTGTTTTTACTCAATTTTATAATTTTATGTGAATCCGATGTAAAAATTTTGCCCATAAATTAAATTAGATTTAATATTTTAAACGCTAATCCATTTTTATAAAGTTGTGAATAGTTATGTACAATTTTGTATGATAACACTAAATATGAACAGATTTCATGTAAGTTTAAAAATTTAAAAATTATATCACAAAAAAAACATTTGCGTGCATATAAATCCGCACCAAAGGTTTATTCATATTAGTTTTCACTAAAGCTTAATAGTACAGTGTTGGAGTATTGAAAAAAAACTCAGGAAGATTGTGCTCCGTAGATTACAAATTTATCTATCATTTAAGATACTGCGAAAAACGTGCGGTCCAGCTACAATTAAACCCTTAGTGAAAGAAGAATATCTGAGCTTTTATACTAAAGTTCACCAGCTGTCGAAAGATTTTAATTAAAAAAAATAAAAATAAAAAAATACCACCAGTTGTTGACTATTATGCACCGTGTTTCGTAAAACCACGATCGCGGTTAAAAACAATAGAGGTGGTCATTTTGAAAAGAACAATTTTCAAACAAATACTAGCTATATTACATAGTGTATATATTACACCGCAATTAAAATACTCATTATATTCTACATTTGAACGGACCGAGTTTTAAAAATAGGTACATAGTATACCCACATTAAATGTAAAAAGAATTTAACAATTCTTTCATAACCTGTTGTTAAATTCGTTTTAAAGAATAAAACTCAATAAGAAATAATATTGAACAGTAATCTGTAGACGATATTGTGTATATTATGCTCCTCTTGACAAGAAAACTATTGAAAAAACTATGCAAAATAAGTTTGTGGGATTATAGGATGGTTTTTGGGAAAGCTAAGATCCATATTGCACATCATAAATTCATTCATAACACGTCATTATAACGTGTGGTACAGCGAGCGCTGAGACAAAAAAAACATTCTGAAATAGTGATATACACGTAGATGATAAAAGAGGAAATATATTATATTTAGTATTATTATAGTATTATTATTATTATTATTATTATTATTATTATTTTATACATTTTGAAACGTTGACTGTTTCAATCGTTCAACTATGGTTTTCCATTACTCTTATGATTATTATTATAACTGCGAACAAAAATACATTTTAAACAATCCCCCACAGCAGTAGGTGTGTTATATATATAATATAATATATTATTAGAGCGCAATGGCGACCAGACGTAAATCGATCTCTGCAGGACGCGAAGCAAAGACGGCCGACCGGACAACAAAACAACTGTGAACGATCATCGGTGACGGGAGTGGTGGTGAATTTGTGAATTCGGTGTATCGGAAACGGCGAACCGTAAATAGAGGGTGTTGGTAGCGAGGGGCTATAAATGGCCGTCAGACAACCAAGGGGAAGAAGAAGAATGGCTTAGCATCCCTGCAACACCGAAATTGTACGTGAAATGATATGAATGATCATTGCAGCCGCCACTGACGGAATCCGTACCTCACACTCACACACATACGATACATATTGTGATTATTTAGCGCGTTCCGGAGTGTAGGTGTGTATATATAATAAACGAGCTGTAACGTATAAGGTATAACCGAAAATCAATAACGCGCGAACGGCATGAACTGAAACACGAACGATTTACCGAAAATGTTTTTTGGACAAACGAGGAATGCGGGGATTACGCGCGCAATTTCGAATCACGATAGGTACTTAGGTATTTGTACCTAACTGTGCATATTATATATAATACAATGTTACAACAAGAATGTACGTTATGAATAAAAAATATGAATTTCACCAGAAAGTGTACATGCCGCGTATACATTCTAATATATATGAAATGTAATATTAGTAGGTATATTACACATTATTTATATTAATATTAATAATTATTTGATTTCGATACGCCAAATAAAACGAGGTTGTTTTTGTTCTTATTTATAATGTATATATATTATATTACTAACAGAAAACCGACCATAAATAAAACACTGGAGTTTAACGAAATTATTTAAGCTCGCACGATCCGAAAATAATCGCCAACTGTTTAAATTTTAAAAACGTATAATGCTATATAGCATTTAGCCTCGCATTTAATGTTTGGCGATACGAAAAAGAAGCAAATGCATTAAAATTCAACAACGTGTAAAACGGCTTCGGTTTGTATCGATCCCCCTTAAACGGGCGCTCGTTTCCATCCAGACAAAACTGATTATCGGTCGGTCGCGGGTTTGATTTATGCTTACAAAAAGGAAAATTGCATAAGTATAATTGCACAATTTTTTGTTTTCGTTTTTTTTTTTGTCCACGTGCACATGGCCTTGCGGATAACCGACCTTAATTTGATCCACACCCAACGTCCAACACTAATATCACGTAATAGGAACACGTAAATAATTAATTTGTCATCATCTTGAGCCCCTTTTATCGTTTTTAATATAGTGTAGGTACACACTAATGCGCTCATAAGAACCCTCTTCGATGTCGTTATTAGTTATTACTACGCCACAGTGTGTTTTAGTGGATAGTCATTTAACTGTCCGCCCTTAGCAGAAACAATGATACATTATTATAGGTAATATTATTATATAGTATAGTTACCTATAGGGTGATTCACCAACATACATTAATTTTATCTTTCAAAAAATGAATTTATTCAGATTTTGATAATTTAAAATATTATAAAACAGAAAACCTTATTCAAACAATCGTTGTAGTTAATAAACTTGGTATAATTAAGATACTAGATAGATTAGTTTCTCGGTTTTCAAAAACGTGTGGCTGTGAAAATTTTATAATTATATATATATATATACTATTATATAATATTTAAAATTGTATGATAGGTAAAAAAAAATCGGAGCTTAATAAATACTATATTTTTTACATTTTTTATGATTTTATATTTATTTAAGGTCTACTACCTTTAATACCTATAATACCTATTATTATATTTTATCATTATATACATTTTCATTATATAGATGCGTGTGTGTGGTGTGAGTACGGTGTGTGCATTGTGTATGATGGATTTACACAATTTAAAATTTTCGACATGGTATTATCAGATAATAAACAAAAAATAACAGAATGAAAACAAGTTAATAAACTCGTGCATTTATTCAATGAACACCGAAGTTTTGGTCGATTGTTTGGAATCTCAAATAACTGGTACAGTGTACGAATGTTTTATATTGGGTTGTTCGGTCTAAAGTCGTTTTATTCACATCGTTTTTGTATTAAATTAATTTATTACGATGAAGCACAACGTAAACTTCGAATTTTTAGTATTTATTCTTTAAACTGTGGATCATCTATATATTTTATAGTCGTACTATAATTTATGTTTATATTGTTTGAAATATTTTACGCTAATATATGTCGATAACTGGAAATTGATACGGAAAATAACTTTGAAAGTATGTCTCAAGCTTTCTAGCTCGGGATCGTGATGAAACATTTTTAAGTAAATAGTTTGGTTTGTACTTTGAAGAATGTCGAATTATTATAATATATAGATTAAACAATTTAAATAAGAATAATTTTATGTATTTCACGCACAATATTGGTTGTCTATGTACCTACTATATACTTATAAGTATATAATATATATTGTATAAAAATCATAATAGTATCTATACGTAATATTTTATTCTCTCTATACCATTTTACTACATACGCGGTATTGTTAAAATTTAAATACAAATAATTACACTTGATTACCAGACACAAATAAAGTTTATACTTGATTTGTCATAAACACAAACCAAAGCTGTTGTTTTAATATTATGTATTCGCAAATATTCAATAAACTAGTATATTTAAAATATCTGCTTAAATAACATTATTTTCGTTTATCTAATCTATATACTTATTAATGCCATTACATTTTATGTAATTTCATAACATTTAATAAATAAGTAATAATATTTTTTTGAACAGGAAATTCAATTTCAAACATCTGTAGTAAACCCAATACACTTGTATTGTGTTAAGTTATTATTAAGTGTAGAAAACACATTAATTTAACATTTTTACTATTACTTATTATTTCTACAGTTTAAGCAGTAAGCCAAAGGCCGGAAAAATAAGGCTTTCTACCGAATGATAGTTTTTATTACACTCAGCGAAAACACCATAGGCCAAAGTCCAGAAAAAAATGTTATATTCGTGAATAGGGTTTTTGACCACATATTTATTTCCATAAAAATGTAGATTATTATAATAGCATCATACCACTTCAAATCAAGCCTGATTATAATTATTAATAATACTATTAACATATATATATTAATATAAGTCCCCTATACGTTATTGAACTCGTATAAATACGAGCACATCTAAATCAGTTAATTTAACATTAGATTGAATTTAGTTTTAGGAATACGAACAAGATATAAAACATATATTTATTTATGTATGAGCTCAGCCAAAGTTCTATAGTACATTATTATTTAGGTTATTTGAGTAGTATAAGTGTAATTATTATAACGATGTGTGCACTGTGTAAAATATTAGGTTTCAATATTTTAAACAAAAATGTTTTACAAAAACATCATTATTGATCTTTATTTACATTTTAAACAGAATTAAATTTATGGGTACAATAATAAAAATTTGGACAAACATGAAACAATGATTATGGATTTTTTTAAATATCAGTTACTTTTATTTTGTTTACTTTTATAATCTTATAAGGTAGTTTAAAAAGTAATAAATTATTATTTCTTATAGATTATTACTAATAATTTATATACTATTATTATTATATACATTACTTTGACAAATTTAATAATAATATTAGGATTACGTAAAATTCTGGATTGATAATTATGCCCCTTGTACCTCAGTTGTTGGTATACTTTTTTCTCGTATCTCAAGATGTATAAAATATGATAATATTATGATTTTTCTTGTAAAAAAACACAAAAGTTTACCATTATTCTATATTTACACTTCCTCAGTATTTCATAAATTATTTTGGAATTTTATCATGTTATATAAGTACTAAGTTTAATATATTACCCTTACTGTCTACTGAACAATTAAGCACGTTGTACCTATTTAGTTGAACAATTGAATACATTTTAAATTCCGCAAAGAATACACTGCTAACACTGCTAACTAAAAAAACTAATACGATTAAGTATAAAATTATATGCATCGATTCTATATAATAAGGTAAATAGACTTTAGGTATAGACTTAGTCCCAAATAATATTTCTGATTTACAATCAGAGATGAAAAGGTTACTCGATTAGTTTTACCTAACTAGTTCAAGTCATGAACACCACTGCAACTCTAAAATTTCTAACGAGCTACTAGTTACAAGTTTCAGTACAGTATTCAGTAACTTAGTTATATTTAAAGTTACAAGTTACTTAATTATTTTTATTTATTTATCTAAGAAAAAAGTTCTGAGGTACTAAATATTTGTTTTTGTATGCTATGTAAATGAGAAATATGTAATACCTATTTATAGGTATTATATAAAAACAAAAATTTGAATGTAGTAATTTATTAGAAAATGTCATAACAATAATATATTAATACAGTAGATTCTCATTATTTTGAATCTCAAGAGGGACAGGACAAATTCAAGATATCAAGTTTTATTAAAATTCTTAAAAAAAAAATGGGAAATAATTTAAATAATTGAAATGCTTAAAATGTATAATTTGAATACTTAAAGTAGGTACTAATACTACATATCTACATATCAATAAACTACAATAATAAAAATTATTGTTTTTTTTTTTTTTAATCTGTCATTACTGTTTATTTAATATCACTTGTTTTTATAAGAACGTATAAATTAATTGTAAGGACATTATTTATGCTTATTTTCCATTTCACTATATTGTATACCTGCAATGACTACAAACGCGTGAAATCACAACACTATACTGAATGACTGCATAACAATTGTTTGTTCTTACCATGATAACAAAATTATTTGATAACGAAAAATATTAATTTTGTGGCGAGTTTTTAAGAGCAAAATCTTGAGGATTTCAATGTAGTTCAAAATAATGAAAAATTCGACAAAGCGACGTCCAACATAATGAGTCTACTCTACTATATAATCTATAATGTATATGGCTAGACTTTAGCTAGAATATAATATACCTATATTTTTATTATTATTATTGTTAACATTATATAAACCATTTTGGTCCTTTTCTGTCAATATATAAATATATTCAATCCTCCCTATAGTATACGCGTGGTATATAGGTATAATATCACAATGATATATTATTATTACAATAAAACTTAATATAAATAACTTATTAACAACGTATAGTAACTTATATATCAATATAACAAATCTTCATCTTATAAATATGATTAAATTTTACAAAATTTGAGAAAACCATGATAAACTAGCATGCTAAATCTTAATACTAATCATATTACTTCGATAAATACTAAGTTTAATTGTATTTTACCATAAATAACATCTCTATACATACATTTTATAATGTAAATTTTTATCACGCATGTTATCTAAATCTATATAACCGATTATATTGATTTTTTTTAATGAAAAAATATATCGTAAAGTAAGTTTTAAGCCTATTTATGATTATATAAGTTAATGAAAAATCGAGTTATTAATTTTTTAAACAGTTGGAAAATCCACACACAAAGAATTTTTTTATCCATTTTATAAATCATAAATGAGTTGTTGGTTTTTAGTCCAGAATAAAATGGAAATCAAATTTAGGTTGTTAAACCAAAAAAAAAAGAAAAATCTGCTGTTAAATAGTTTTTGTTGGTCTTGGTCACATGTTAAGGTCATTCATCTCTTCCTGGTGTTTATTAAAATCATGTAAACCAGAATTATCCAAGCAAATTACAACATATTTATGTGAGGGGCAACCTGGTGAAACGAGTTTACGACGTAATCGGTGATGTCGCCAGCTCCGCTCATAAGCGATCGCTGGCATCTTGGTTACTACCCGTCTCGGAAATAGACGGCCCTTCGAACACTATAGCTGTGTGATAAAAATGGACTGTATTGCGAAATGGAGCGATTGGAAAATATAAGATATACGAAAATATCATAACAGAATATTAAAGTAAAAAAAAAAGTTATCGAGACGAATGGATACACACCGCTGATAGTAAACAAAAATGATGAATAACATTGTGATATAAAATATTGATACCTAGTAAAAAATATGGTAATAATTCAGAATAATATGGTAATATTAATTCACAATACGTTATACTTATTGACTATTGGTGTGTATGGTTGGTGCTTGACATGGGTACTAACGCTAATCAGGCGTAAAAAAATGATTGATAATAAATATGATAATATGTTATAATAATATATAGCATGGCGGCAACGATCGTCTTATACATAATCGAGTGCTACAATAACAAATATATTATTATACATTTATACAGTTAAAATATAAAAAGTAATAACCTAACCTTTGTGCGGAGACTCGGGCTGGTGGCTTGACCGTGGGCCGGAACGACTTGGATAATGTGGGAGGCTGCGATGGCCGCAGGTGGACGTTGATCGGAGTACTTTCGAGGGGAAGGGGGTGGTGCAAACATACACGAAACGTCACGGAGCCGGCACTACACGTCAAACAAATGATCAGGTATTACGATCAGCACCCGCGGTTGTAAATCGCAGACACTTTTGGAAAGTACGACTTCGTCTATTGAAGCTCATTCCGACCTAAAGTGGTTGGCCATAAGAATGCGGATAAATACGCGCGATAATATAATAACTGCACTACGGCGGTGAAACGCATTCGACCGAAACGATAATATTATGCATCGTAGTCACGAACTTGCGAAAAAAAATAATATCGATACGAACGGCTCGCGAAACCACACCGAAACTGAGAAGCCCCGCGCATCGTGAGGGACGGCCCACACTACGATAAACACGAACCGGTTGACTCGGTATGGCGTGCGGGACGGGGATAGTCGCGGGGCGCTATCTCGACGAAAATAGACCAATCTGTATTCTTGTAGGCCAATACGAAAAAATAAATATACCTAGTCATTTCAACAGTATGTCCGAATTTCTGTTACGGTTGTATATTTTTAATTATTTTCTCAGAAACGACGACGTTTACGATACCTATTATTGCGGTGTTTGGTGATAATAATAGCGTTCGGCCGCCATTCGAAGAACGTACATTAATAATTTATTGTCACACAAAAAGCAGAAGGCTTACTACTGAGAACTCGAAAATGGGTAAAATGTATAGTGTAGCCAGAAAAATTAATATTTTACTGCTTAAAGTTAAAGCTGGTTAATATCATTATACAATAAAATTATTTACCTTGTTTACCAATTTTATGAATAAGTCATATGCTTTCTTATAGTTAGTTGAATTTATTGTATTATTATCTTTATTATACATGATACACTGATAGACCAACAGGTATAGCAAATCTATTCCTCATAAGAACCAATATAATATTAAGAAAATGAAACTTCACGTTAGGTATTCGGTATTTCTGTGCATTAGACAACCGATACACGATACTACACTATCATATAGGTAAGGTAAGGTATGTTCAAAATATATTTTGAAAAAAAGTAGGTCGTCACAGTTATTATTATTATTATTTTATTAGTTACAAATAAATAATAAAAAATTACTTATCATACTAAATTGTAAAATTTCAAAAACTACAGTTCTATTGAAAATACAATTTTAAAGTGTGTTATTTTTATTTTATTCCAATACACGCCTAATATCAGTTGCATGACTGAAAGAAGTTTCACTTCATCAGCGCGTACTTGTTACACGCACAGTTTTTATTCAAGAGTGGATTCCAATAAATACATCGAAATAACTTTCAACAATATACACATTTATAAATTGCAATGTAAAAATATAATATTATGAACGATATGCAGCTCAAACACAAGTTTTTCAATATTGTCGATGCCTTAAATCAAGGGTTGGTCGTCATTTTTGCAGAAAGATACTGCATGTCGCGTAGGTAATTTAAGTTGTAAAGGGACAATAGAAAGACTTTTTTTATTTTATCATCAATTTAACAATAAAAACGCGTTATGTGTTCACGTACACTTTACGAAACAAAACACACACGTGCCTGTATTATATTTCGCGAGCCCGAGTTTTGTTTTTGAGAAATATAAAATAACTGAATCATTGAAATGTTATAAAAATAATACGGCGTTGAAAACAATATAACGTCGTCAGTCACGCATATGCGCCATGATATGTGATTTATTGCCAGTATTCCACAATCGTACTGACAAAATATTATTTTATTGGTCAAATTATTGTAGACAGGTACATGTATATACATACACGATATTATATGATATATCAAAAACCTACATTATTGGTTGGAAATTATCTGCACGTAATTCAACTGTTAATTGGTTTTTCACGCAAATGAAATATATCAGGGGGATTTTCCACTTATTTCGAACACAATTCGTCCAATGTTCTGCTATGGTCGTTAAAGAAATCCCGGCCCATTGGTTCCTTTCAAATTTATTATCAGCTTTAAGTACAAAACGGACTATTTCTGACCCCGAAACGGTCCTTTGGTAATAAATCTTTTTACCCAATTCAAATCGTTTTAAATTTAGCGCACGAAAAGTATTATAACTATATACACTCCCGTAAACTATATAGAATACGCCGCAGGATTAAAATATGTTTACCGACGTATAACAATCAACAGATTGGTAGATTATTTTTTTGGTTAGAATAATATAAATAAATCGTTGTATGTGTTATTACACATTTCCATATGATTATTAAATTATATTTTATTGAAGTTTACGATAAATTACTGCAACCAAACGATATTTCGTAAAATAATAAATAAATAAAAAATTATCAGTGGGCCAATCCAACGAAAACAATATAAACATTCAAAATGTTGTGTCAATTATATATTTTTTTTAATTATTATTTTGTTTGGATTTAAATTTACTTAATTTCGTATTCAGAATATCATATTAATATTATATGTCCGTTTACATTAATAATAATATATTGGAACTATAATATACGTATTTTATAATACACAATATGCACTGGTATAGAATTAATTATTGCCTATTGATGATCTGCAGGGGTATCTATCGTCATCATATTGCAACTATGACCATGATAACTTAGAAAATACATTTAATTCAAAAACATTTGCATTATTTTTATGTTGAACTTATATCTATAATAATATAACGTACCATACTTCATAATCAGAATATTATATTATATTGTCATTGTACATATAGTATATATTATATATATCTGTAATACTGTAATATTGTTATAATAATGTTAAAGCCTTAAAGGCATGGTACTAAGACGTACTATATAAATATAAGTATGTAACAAATAAATAATATATTATACAAATCCACAGGACAAGAAAATTGTTGTTAGATTGTTTTCAAATTTTTCTAATTACTACTATGTACAAAAAATAATATATGATATCGAATAGAATTAGTAAAATTATAACTCTTTTCAAACGTCACGTAGTGTTAGATAGTAATGATGACAAAAGTAAAATATTTTATTTTCGATACAATATATACACTATTCATTATGTTTAATTAAATAATTTATCATTTGAATAAATATTGTAATATTTAGAATATTTAGATTATTATTACTTATCAGGCAAGTGCTTATTAAATTTTCTTATTAACCTTTTTTTTAAAAATTAAATATAGCTTAACAATATTATGTTATTTACGTATCAACAATAAAATAGCAATCGAAGATTTAGAAGTACTATAAATTATAGATACCTAATCATAAAAAAAAATAAAACATAAAAATTAATTTATACAATATCATAAGAATATGGTTAAGTACCTACTGTACACAACTTATATTTTTAATTACATACCTTTAAGTTTCAAATTTACAGAATAATTAGTTTAATGATAATAAATATTAATGTTTGCCTCTTTAATAATCGTAAAAATGAAAAATAAAAAATGACAAATGATATTATCTAATATGTCTTGTTTTATTTATAGTGCTGCAAATGGTATATATACGATAATACGTAGTAAGATACTAAAGTAGTATAATATAACACGTTTAAAAGACTATTGAAGTAGCGAAACACTTATGAAACAACTTACAGTGGAATAACACTAAGAAGGATCGGATGAAGCAGTTACGGCAGGGGTGGATATTCCATTGGGCACTGTTTACCAGCGTGATTCTAATATCAAATAATTGTTTACAGTTTAGTTGAAATATTATTATAAACTATAGACACATTCACTAACAAAAAAATTTCATACAGTACAAATTCTTCATACATATAATATTTATTACTGATGTTATGTTATATTTACATATTTTTGAGAGCCCAAATACGCCCTCGAATAACCCTTAGATCTGCTACTAGTCCACACATTCCACATTTATAGAATCATAAAAAGATTTTAATCGTTAGCGAATAACATTAATTTATTTATAAGCGTTAGAATATCATATTACTACGCGTACCAATCATAGATATCTAACAAAGTGTACCATTAAAGCTCTCGACCACTTTGAGGGCTGGGGCATAGTTATCTTCTGTTTCGCTTGCGGTCACAACATTTGGAGTTATATCACTGTCGGTTATTATATTATAATCATCGTACAATATTAAATATGCGTGTTCGTTCGATAAAAGGGACTTTATGAGTAAAAAATCGAGAGTTCGTCGGTTAAAAAAAATTACCACTTCGGTCATATTATTATTAATTCATACATATCACCGCCCACCGTCCGGATATTGCGTGAGATTTCCTCATGCCATGTGCAGGCGGCAGCGGCTTGGATTTTCGAGGGACGAATCGTGAAATGAAAGAAAAAAAGATGAGAGAAAGAGAGAGAGAAAGTGAGTGAGAGTGAGAGAGAGGTCGATAGGGAGAAAAAAAGAAAATACGAAACGGTTCAATTTCGAAAATACGGGTGGCTAGAATGTGAGAGAGAGAGATAAAATGAGTTAAAAAGAGTGAGCCGGTTGCGGAGGGTAAAGAAAGTAAACTTAGGGATGTGTGTGTGTGTGTGTGTGCGCGTGAAAAAGTTTTTCTTTTCCAGTGTTCCACCGCCGTCACCTGTCGTTCCGAAGCCAATATATATATATTTATGCACGTATATGCGTGTAGGTGAGTGGGTGTGCGGGTGTGCGTGCGCGTATATACGGGTAGGTATGGACGCGTATATCCGGGGCACTTGACAATAGCCAATCACGGCGCTTGGATGCGCCCTGCCAGCTCGTCCCGGCGCGGCGGCCGCGTTATATTGCATCTTAAAGTTGTCTGAACACTCGTGTTTCTTCTAAATGGCTTTGTAATTTAATACCGGACGCCCGCGCAGACACTTGACGGCGTCGATGGTAGTGGTGGTGGTGGTAGTGGCGTATCGCCTGGATGGGATATATACGTATATATGGCTTTATTGCTTTGGGTATATTTCTGTTCGCTCGCCACTGCCAATCCTCTACCCCACGTAGCGCTACTGTTAAACACTCACGACTATATCGGAGGACCTCATCGGCAGATTAAAAAAAAAACAAAAAAAATCGAAAATTTTACTGCGCGAACCCTGCTCACCCCGCGAACCTCGTCCACCAACGACCCAATCCAAAAGTCTGCGTCTCTTGCGCGCCTTTAGTATAATGTTTAACAATACTATAATAGATTGGGGTTGGTAAATTTGTAGCTCATGTCTTTTATTTTACAGAAACAAGAATTTACTTATTTATATACCATGACATTGTTTTGGTGTATATATAAAAAATAAATGTTTTTATTGTACAAAAATTAAATATACTGGTCGACAGTATACGGGCGATTCGTTCTAGACATTTTAAAAACTTACTTCTGCCTTCTGCACTGCCTCTCGCCAACGTTAGTAAACATTGACTTAACATTATAGTTTGCTTAGTAAATTTTCATCGAATAATCTAACTTATTTTACCTCAAATCAGGACTAATACGAAATTTAGGACTAAATGAGCCATGTTGATTTTATATAGATATCTTAGATTATTGACCTTAAACTGTAATTAATAATTGTGTAAGTTATTTACATAAAAGAAAAAATGGTTTTCATTTTTCCACATGGAAAAATTCTGCTTATCCTATTCTTCTATTGGAATACGTTTTTACGTTTTACTGTTTTTTTTCTTAAGAATTAACATCGTAATAACTAACTTTCTCTACATGTATATTTTGTTACATGTTATAAATATTTTTTACAAAAATTAAAATGCTTACAGGAGCAATACAAAAATACAGGCTATTTTAATAATCACATTATGAATAGAAATGTAGTGTCGGATAATTCGTAATCTATACAAAAAATAGGTACCTAATAATATTGATGTGTTTATCGATTGCTTATTATCTTTATTACTTTTATATAATTATTAATTTGATTTAATATGACATTGTAATAATCTTTGAAACACTCTTGCTATTTAAATCGTTGTATTTATTCGTATTACTAGTGAACAAAATTAATATTCATTTTGACCACCCCTTCAATAGTTTAATATAGCCTTGTGTAGCGTGTTATGTATATTATTTAATAATATTAATATTATAAGTGTACTACGACATCCCCTATCATAACGGTTGAGGGCGACCGCTAATTGGCACGGGGCTGTGTCCAGAGTTCGTACGCTAAGTGGTGTACCTACTTATATTGTATATAGATAGGTAACAAATTATTATTAAAAATACATAATAATTACATGTATTGCGCAAAACGAATTGAATTGAATAACGATTTATAGTAGAGTTGTTTCTATTGTGTTTTGTGTTAACAATATAATTTTGTATGGGTACCGTTATGTTAACATAACATAATTACAAAATACAAATAATAATATCACCGTGGTGTACTATTAAAAATTAAAAGCACAGTAATTACAATGTTAACATTCTTATTTCTTAAATAAAAATATTGTTAACCAAGATTTTAGGTATACTGTCAAACTGTCAGCTCAGTAAAAATAACATTGTATTAAATGTCATGTTTCAAAACTCAAAACTATATTATATTTCATTTCATCAAATTGAATATAAAAGAAACATTATGCATAACGAAATTGTAATTCAAACTTAAATCCCTTATTTAAATAAAATAAAAAAAGCAACAAAAACTGTTTGAACTGTGATTTTCCATATTTACTTTTTTTTTTTTATTTTAACAACTTTTGAGTTAAGACTTATGATTATATGGGCAAGTTTTCGAATCTAAAAAAAAACAATCGTTAATATTATAGAAATTTTGTTATTTTAGTATAGTATATTATATTATGTACAATTTTTATGTACCTAAACTTTTTTTTAGAGACAACTGCGTTTTCCATTGAAAAAAAAACCATAAGTCCATAACCCTATTACACGATCCACCATCACTGATGACGATAATATTACAACAATAAATTGTATTGAAAGTCGTCTAAAACCGAAACGTCCAACATCGGCCTCGGAATTATAATATGTATTTACATAAAATACTCTTTTATATTACGATAATAGTGCATTTAAAATACGACTCGTGCGCATATTATTTGACTGTACGTCAACCCCGTCGCGGAATTTTCCAATTACGTTCCACTACTAGACGTTTCGACGACGAAATTCGAGAAACGATAATATTATTATTGTTTTGCAAATCGAACGGTCCTCCCGTGCTTATTGTGCGTATCTATATATAGACGCCGTCGACGACGGAATGCCATACGACCATCCGTTAAAATCACCCCCACGCTTTTGTTTTTATAATTTATTATTTCTTTTTTTTTTTCAAACACGTCTGGCCGTCTTTGGTATTTTTATCTATTACAATATTTCAGTTTTACAGTTTAACGATATAGGCGCTATATGGAGATTGTGAAGCACTTTACCGCTTAAAAATATATTTTATTACATAATATTTCCCGTGTACTAGTTATTTATGATTTTATGGTTCAATGACAAAAAATAGAAAGATTAAAATAGTTTATCAATATAGATATATATCTACAATATTCGATTAGCTCATCAAATCACAATCGTGAACTTATCAAATCCTAAAATATTTCACTGCTAGTTTTACATCGGTAGTTAGTACTTCACCCATATAATAAAAGATGAAAACGTAAACGATGAATTTTTACTCGCTATATTATGTAATCAATTATATTTTATTGACACATTTTGTTTTAGATTTTTTGCTTTCACACATTTGTGTTCACTTTTCTTCTTTTTTTGCTCTATGTTGGAATACCTGATTTTATATGTGTTTACAATTTGTTGAGATATTATACACTTTAACTTTAATATAATATATTAAATATGTATATATATATATATATATATATATATATACGAATTTATGCACACTATATTAAGTGCACCAAGAACTCATCGATAATTGAATATTCTCAAACGCAAACTACAAAATAATATTGACGTTAGATATTGAAATTGCAATACGAATACTATGTGCATACATTGTATTTCAAATAAAAATAAAAATATGCTTAGAACGTTATTATTGACAAATCACAAATAACAAGTACCTATTATAGTACATTGAGGAGTTCTCGGGACAATGCAATTTCCGAGTAAAACTACTTAACTGATTAAACGACTGTTCAAAAATAAACAGGCTGGAGTCCTTTCAGTTCTTCGAATGGTCTTTTATATATTTATATATAGAATATATTTATGTGATTACTTGTCCATCATCGGCTTCGGCTCTGATAAATCCTGTAGCTGAATCGAGAAAAGAACGTTCGATCCTCAAGTCATATTTTCTCGAGCTTAGAAACATTTCCCTAACCTTCTATAGTCGACGAATTTACGTGCGGGTTCAATATAACCGAAGTATGTATATATATGTATATATTATGACAATTATTGTACGATACGACGTACTTATAAATAAGTATAGTTTCAAATTACTTAAAGGTATTTGATGGACCGGCTCTTTAATAATGGCTACAATTTTCAGTGTTCATTTCTAAACAGTCAGAAATAGTATATGCTTCATTATTCTGAATTAGTTATACCAGTCTATTAGTCAGTAGGTAGGTAAATATAATAGTATATTTTATAACGATAAAAGCATTGTCGGTTCGCTATTCCATGCAAAATCTGACAAATATAACATATGTTCGAGTAAATCCATAAAACTACATAGGTATATACTTCATACGACTTGTAATTCAATGTTTACAATATTTTGTCGAACTTTCATCTCGATTATGGAGAATACTAATATTTGTATACATATAAAATAATGTTTACAACATTTTTCATGGGAAAACTTAGGGATTTAAAAAAGGAAAATGAATGTTATTGCGAGAGATAGATACCTAACCTAAGTTATTCCTACGCAGATGGTTTATTTTATTCTCGAGAATTAACCGTTCTCCGATTCCATACCTAAGTTAAGGTAGGAGAAATATGCGAAATACAATAATTGAATATTTGAAGTTCCGCTGACATATTTATCATTTCACAGTATTATATATTATAACTATACCACTGTTGTACTCCTTTATAAATTAATTTCAAATATTAATATATATATATATATATATATAATTCTTAAATACTAGTATATTCGTCCATTTAGTATAAATAGTAAATACGTATCACATACTTAATTTTATAGTACCTATACATATTATATATTTATATTTTTACTATATGAATAATTACAAACTATGGACTCAAAAAACACATCATGACTGACCTCGGAATATAATCAAGAAGGTATACATATATACATATATACATATATATATAATATATATATAATTAGGCATTAATAAATGGTTTTCATAAAAAAAACCTATTTAATATTTTAATACGATTAAATATGGATATAGAAAGATTTGTCAGTTTAAGTGAAACAAACTTAAACTAAAGAGAATCGAAAAGTTGTGTATAATTAAGCACTTGTACTTAAGACACGGTGAATAAACCAAGTTTATAAATTTCAATATTCTAATAATTTAATTATTTAACAAAATATTTAATAATAAAAACTATGCTATGTGTAATGCTTTATCAGTAATTATTAGATATGAATTTGTAATAATATATTTTAAAATTTAAAATCAAAAACATTAAACTTAACTAAAGAAAAAAAAATTTATAAAAATTTATCTCATTCATTTGTAAAAAATAATTAAATATCATATTATAATTTATTGATTGTAGAATTAGCAATCATTCAAAAATTATAACATATGAGAAATAGGTAAAAAAATTTCAAAAAAATCTTATAATGAATACCTAACTTTAATGTTTTGAAAACTAAATAGCAGTCTGTTAAAATCATTTCGTTTGAATGTAATTATAATTTTCACAAGAAATAAAATTGTTTATTATGCAATAATAATGTATAATACATTTTACACCCATCTCAAAAAAATAAAATAACCATTTATAATATGAACATTTTAACTGGTAATTTATATAGGAGAGGTAATATAAATATTACATTAATTAAAATAAAGTATTAAGTTGTACAATTATTATATAATTATTAAAGGTACCTGGAGCCATATTGTAAGCCATTGGTATTTTTGAGTAGGTAGATATTAAAATAATATTATTATCTATATGTATAGTACTTTATATTATAATATTTAAGAAGAACTCTTAAAATGTCTTCCCAATTTAAATAAACATTTTTGACAATATATTTCGGCCATATAACTACTATTACACTTTGAAATATCAATTTTATTTTTCTATTAAATCAGAAATTTCGTTAAAGTAAACGTGCAAGAATCCTAACCATATTATGGTACAAAAACAATCTCGTCGATGTACGTGACTTTGACAAGCCTTTGAGTTGGGAAAAAAATAGAAACAAAAAAATATAAATATTTCCTTTAAAATTGTATATGAATGATTGAGTCTTAATAATACTTATAGTACGGTTATTTTCTTAAATACAAATAAAAATAAAAAAAATAATCCAAGAAGTATTTAAGTAGTATGATTTACAAATATTTTACCGATTTTATGCTATCTATAGTTACCTTGTTTTTAACTACCAATGAGAAAATAAGTATTTACATTTATCTTCCGTTATAGAGTTGGAAATGTAAATACATATAAGTATCTAATTTTGATATCATTTATCATAAAATTATGAAACTAATACATAATAACAATATGGTACATACTTATAAAGTATTTGAATACATATTTTGTTTTATTTTTTATTCAAAACATTTATTTAACCTACGCAATTGTTATTTTACATTAAGAAATTCTGTATACACTAACAAACTTTTAAGATGAACGCTGCTCGCTGCTAATATTTAAATTTTTAATAAATTATATTAATAATAATTAATAAATAATAGATTTTAATATGAATCAAAAAATATTATGAAGTTAAACGACAAATGCCACTCGTTAGTGACACGTATCATGGAATTTAATTTATACCTTAAAAAAAATGTTTTTTTCCTATTACAGTCAAATCTCGAGGGGAATATAAGTAAATTCTACTTTGCCTTTTTGAGTTATATGTTCTAAACATAACTTATGAACATTTCAAGAAGCAGAGATAAATTCGAATTATCGAGGTTTAGGTGTATAAAATTATTTATACAATAATACATAATATAATTTATAGTAATTATAATATAACGTTACTGTAATAATATTTTGTAAATAAGTGTTTGTTTATTTATTATTATTTCGTTCTTATCGTTATTTAAAATTGTTATTTTCACGTATTTTTTAACAGAATATATTGTCTACAAATTTAAAGCTTAATTTTCTTTTATTTATGATTAATTTTATTGTTTTTCTTTTTTGCTTTTTTGAGCTCGGGTAAATTAACCTGAAGTGGACAATACTGTATTGTTGTTATTATCCAACTGACGTGATGTCTTGTGCTATGTGGTATTATTATAGTGCTTTTGTACGGCCGAGGGGACCGGTGAAAATTAGTCCGGTTAGTCCCATCGCTGCTGGGAGTCAGTTAACGAGCGTTCCGCGATTAGAATTTTAACGTTTAAACTTGCGTGACTAGTGTATAAATGATCATTTTGACGGTAAATTACGAGGTCGATGTTTATAGTAAAAACTAAAAACTTGAGACGATTTATATTTATTTATGATGTTATGACATCTTTTAAGGACTCAATGAGAATAAAAAAAAACATGTAGAATTGGAACTGCCAAATGCATCAATTACAAATTTTTAGAAACATAACATATTTTATACGTATTTTAATATTTTCGATTGCAGTGGATAGTAGCCATCACGATTTTAAGATTTAATAAATTTCATATCAGACTGTATAATATTAACATAATAATATTGTGAAAGATCACATTATACTGATATACTTTATATGTTTTACTCTTTAGTCCAATCAAGTAACGGGCCTTAAATAAGTTCAAACTTCAATTATTTGAGGTCATAGAGGTCGACTGGCATTTCTCAAAGTTGATAAAGTCCGAAAAGTTTCAACAATTATACACCTATAACTTGGTAATTAGTCAGTAAAATCCTAAGTAACTTTTAATGGCCATGATAAAATAAAATATTTAATCAAAACTTTATTCTATATTTCTATTGAAAATACGCTGGTAAATTTCGAATATTTAAATAACAAATATTATTTGACATACCTACCCAACTTACGCATATAAAATGTATACTCATAACATAAACAGTTAAAAATAATATCTAAAAAAATCACTTAAGTTAGACATTTAAACACTTGGCAGAATAATTTAAGTAATTAATTTAATAACGCAAAGTATAATATTAAAAAACAAAACTTGTCATGAATATAATATTATAATATAATTAACTGCCAAAATTAGTGTTTCTTAAAATTCTACATCAAAATTTTAAATGACATTTCTTTATTTTAATCACTTATTTAGAATAATAAACAAACATAGGTCATGTTTATTATTCTATGAATTTAAGTTTCCGTAAAACATTTCCGTATTTTACGTATTTTTGTAGTGGCTTTAGTGTAATATAATCAATTAATTATTAGTAATTTTTAAATTTAATATAATTATTATAATAGGTGCTATTTTTTAATATATTATAACATTTTGATTTTAGAAAGAATGGAAACAATTAAAATGTTTACAGTGAATAATTTGTTATTATTATTTAAAGTTTTAAAAATACTATATTGTGTCAACTCTTAAATAGAAATAATTGTATTAGAAATATACAGATCAGAGTAATAAAATGCATTTGTTTTAATTGAAAATTTTACAGAAAAAATTCTAATTCTACATCAATACATTGTTATGTCATCGACATTATTATATTAACTCTATACGTAATCATTGTACATTTTTACCATTCTGTACACATTACTTGTGGTATATTAATATTACATATAAATCAATATAAACATTATATATACGAATATACGATATACCTATATTCTATTCTATATATACATATATTTACATATGTTATATTTTATTACCTATATGTATATTACTGTATATAAAAATATGAAAAACAAATCAATTAATAAAATATTTGCCTACATTTTTTTAATTATAGTAAATTTATTAGTCTTATAATAATAAGTTTCTTTAAAAACCACTGTAATATATCATCAGATTTGAAGTAGACTGAGATTTATGAAAGACTGCTGCACGTGATTCATTTACCACTTTTACAGAGATCTTAAATCAAATCTACTGATTGCTAACTACATACTTTTATTTAAGAGATAATTTTGTCAAATGTAGTGTTTCTAAACACAACGATAAAATATATAGATCATATTTTATAATGAAATGTCATGATTTAGATTTGGTTGAGATTGTTATTAAAACACAATGATATCTATCAGTTTTTTAAATTTTATATCACTTAACACACTATTATTTTTAATTCAAATGAAAATCTATGTAAGACAAGCTCCCTAAAACAAGTAAAACATATAAATATCATAAATTCTCACCTTTTTTCTGCATGGGTATCGCATTAGATTGGAAACTATTTGACTATAATATTATATATTAGATTCATATTAATATTTCGTTTGAAATAATAATGGTTTACATCATTTTTAAATAAAAATCACGATTTATTAATTACAATAGGAATCTTTAATAATATAGCCTTATGCCCTTATAATTTGTACTAATACAAACGTGGCGCTATATTAATAATTGTGTATGAATAAATTTACATTTTTTTATTGTTTATAAACAATAATAATAATAACAATAATAAATATGCACGATAACCATTTGTTTCATTAAAATTAAATAAAAAAATAGAAAATGTAAAACATACAAAAAAGTACACAATATTATCAATATAAACTCTGTGAAGTATATGGTGTGCTGAAGCATGTCATTAATATTTATACAAGTTAATAGTAATACATCATAACAAAAGGAAGTTCTACAAAAAAACTAAATATATATTACATTATCTCTATGTCTTTTTTCATAAATATTTTCATAATAATAGAACATATTTTTAATAATTGTTGTCATTTCCAAAATTATTATAATTTACTATTTTATTTCAAGAGTTGTGTATTATTTACATATTTTCTAATGCAAATATTTTAATAAAAACTGCATGGCAAAAAATGTATGCATTCATATAATATTAATTATGAATACAGTTTTATAATAAAGACCTATCATTGTAAAAAACTAATTATTCATTTCACGACCATGAATATACTACATACATGCAAATACTAAATAGTCAATAAATATATATTATATATATATATTATGGTAAAAATAAAATAATAATAATATATAGTAGGTATATAGTCAATAGATATAGTTTGGATATTGTCGTTGCATTTATTTACAACAACTCCAGATCAACGAAATACACTCGACACACACCAAAACGAAACTTCTTCTGTTCTCATTTCTTTTGTTAATATCATTGGAATTATTGAAATATTTGCGATCCAAACGCTTCAGATTCTTCCTTTTTCCTTCCATTTCCTCTTGAGGCAATAGCCGGAATAGCACGTTTCTACGAGTGTAGCGTCGAATCCCCAGTCACTAATTCCCACAGGTCGATACCAAAAATGTTTACTATTTGGATTATGTGGCTTATGATGAGTGCCGGTTTTATTTGGAAAGTTAACGGATTTCCATATTGAAAACGATTTAATTTAGATCAATATAAATTCAATAAAACGGTAAATAATTATAACGCGAACTTACAACACAGTGCCATGCATGTACATGTCTATACATTCACCGGAAACTGCATGAAGACGGGTTTATTTTGTTTCAATGTATTACATTTTTTCAGCTTTACAATAAACCTACCGTGTATGTAGATGTCGGCCAAAGTCGTTCCCGGTTTATGGCTTACCTACCACGTACGCTTTCGCCGTATGCACGGCAACAAGCAATCGTGGATCCACACCGGATATGTACACCCAATGGATTATCCTGTCCGTCCTTTTTATCGGTATACCGTGCGTCGTAGGCGGCGCATTTAAATTCACGTGTATGCCCTAATATATAATTCCCTTTATATGGGATCCGTTTTTCCGCTCTCCGAATATATGTATATACATGTATGTGAGTGTGTGTGTGTGTGTGTGTATGTTTTTGAATTACAGGTTCGAGTTTTTATAAACCTTGCTTGAACGACAATATGACGGCGACAACGACGACTACGACGATGGCGTTGTCCGCCGGTCGCCCACCACAGGGAACGTTTAATAACGCCGAAAATAATAAATTACGTTTTACATGGGAAAACCGAGGTAGGTACTCTGCCAGGAGAAAAAAAATAAAGAAAAAAAAAAGGATTAAAAGGGTCGACGTTTTTGGTCCCGTGCAAAAAATATTTGCGAATTTGTAAACGCATTGTTCTTTTTGCGGCGAAAGAATTTAGGATAGAAAAGACTACACGCGCTAGATACTATAATGATTAATGGTGACAAACGTCGGTGGTAAGTTAGGCCAGCGCGAATATTTTCTAGTAATAATTAAAACAATACGGTAATATAATACGCATGATATTATATTAATTATTTTAGTCACGCGTGGAGCAACAATACAGAAAGTCAGTGGCGAGCAAAAATAGAAGGGCGTCAACGGCGTACGTATTATCAGTAACGCGACAAAAATTAAATTAGTGGAAGGTAGCTAAACAACAATGACTGTATAGTCGGGCGCACTGCTAAAGCGAATGTAGTAATTATTATTATTTATATTATTTTGAAAACGATTTGGCGCAAGAGAAGGCGACACTGAATATTATTGACTTTTGCTTTGACTTAAATGTATATCTACTTGTCTTGTCTCTATCAGACTACAACAGATATTATTTTTAATAGAAACTTTTTAACCTATACAATGATCTGTAATAATCTGACTAACAGTGAAAGTATAACTGGAAATAAATACGAGACATGCGGTTTTCCGGTTTCTATTAATGGTACATTGATAATGTTGACACAATAGTACAACAATTCACCATAATCGGTATTAAAAACAGACAAGAACCTTATGGCATCAAATGTTGCAACAATATCAAAATCGTTATAATTACTGACACCGGACTGATATAGTATATCTTGTAGGGTTTTCATTGAAGACGAACCGGTACGTTCTCATGTTTATGATGTAAGCAATATTCTAATTAATATTTTGACAAAATTATCTGTGAAATGTATCATTATACAGATGACATCATTAAATCCTTTATTGTTTAATAAACGACAGCTTTTTCCATACAATTTACAATAATATTAATATTATTATATTCGAGACGAGCGCAAGTCTTCGAGAAGCGACTCCTGCTCTACATTTGTTTCGAGATTATATATTTCGTGTGGCCGGAAAACTCGTGCGTCGGGCACGTCTACCCGAAACATATTATATTGTGACGACAACATGGTGATGACTACGGCCCACAGGCACGCAAATAAAATTGTCATCGTGATACAGGCAATAACTAAAATATTTACAGAATTCGTATTATAATATTTTGTAATTAAACTCAGCATTTTACGAGTAACTTAAAATTAAAACAAAATTGTAAATTGTTTATTAACTAACACACGTAGGTATCTATAGATCGCGATAAAACAATAATTTATCACTGCGCGTTTGATTTTTTTTTTTTTTTTTATTCTTGCGGCAACATCCAATAACAAATTCGATTAATGGTTCCAATAAATCGCGTCATATCGAAACGCGTATACGTATATTTTTTATTTTGCATATTTTTGCATATCTCAACAAAATGTGGATATTTCATCTGTATACACAAACAATGCACGTAAAACCAAACCATAAAGGTATATATTATTATGTTAAAATATATATATATATATATATTATATATATATCAAAAGATGTGTCAGTATCATGGAGAAAACAAGACATTACCGTCAAACAAAAAAGTTCAGTAATTAAAAGTATCAGTTCCATTACGATTTATTTACTGGAAAACGCATTTACAGTTCAATCACGATATTATGATATAATATGTTTTATTTATAAGATCCAACAGGGAGCTTTTGGGAACTAAAAACACTGTTTTATTACAATGTTTTGAATACGCAAATATATTTTTTTTTCAGATTCTGAGCGGAACGTTTTCGATTTTACAACGATCAATGGTTTTTTTTCATTCCATAGAAATCCTAACCGTATTTTTATCACTGTGTGCATAGCAATAGGTATACTATCAAGTTATTGTATACGCTATACGCACATGTTTATGTATAGTGTACACGCATCATATGATATAGGAAATATTATGTGGGTACAACATGCCAATATCGCGTGTACGTATGCGTGTAACTCGAGTGTAGGTATACAAAATATACAATATTATTATAATCGAATGTCGAATGTCAGATTACCCGGTGGCGGAATACACGCATATACGCACCTATATATTGATCTATAATAATCTTTGGCTTTGCAGAAGAGGCCATTATATTATGGTTGTTCGCGATTTTAAATTATATTATTTTTATCGTTTTATTAGTATTATATATTATAGGTAAGTACTGACAGGACCGGCCCAATTTGGTAGCAAAATAGGCAGCCCCTTAGGAAGGCAAATTTCGAATGAACCAAATTGATTTAATTATATTTAACGATACCTGAATCAGTAGCATCAGGTAAAAGAGAAGTTTCTCTAAGTTAAAAATAATTAACAACTATTTGAGATATTCTATGGATGCAAGAAATATTAAGTGATCTAGTATTCTTGTTACAATTTCTATTGAAAAAAGTGATGAAAAATATTGAAATCAAAAATGTATTGACTGATTTTACATTGGAAAAGGTTCAAAAAATATAAATTTAATTTAATACATTTTTAATTTTGAAATTATATAATATTTTTTCAATGTATAAATAAATACTTATTATTAATATATGATAATAACGATAATAAATGTATAACGTCGGTTATAAAATAAATATGACTTGTACTATTTTTTTAAATTAAAACAAGGGTTTATCGTTTTCTATTTTAATTAATAAAATTAATTGGTATATTATATATAACCCCCACCTCTCCAAAATATAAACTTTGGAATAAGGCATCGTAAATAATTTAACGGCAAAAGCTAGGTCGGCATAAAACCTAAGGCTTACGACGTTTTGAACTCGTACTGCGGTTCCATCACCATCGTCATCAGAAAAATTTATTTAAAATTTCCGCCACTCGAAGTAAATGAAAAATAGCATATAATTATACGAAAACTAAATGTGTATGGTGTATGGCCGTAATCGATTTGATTAAATTGTATAAACATTGTCGTTATTATTATCATCATCATCATCATCATCATCATCATCATCATCATCATCATCTTCTTCATCATTATTGTACGCACATTCAAATATTGGTATAATTATTATTTATTATACAATTGTTATGCTATGCAAGGTAGATGTACCGGTTGCACTGTGTGCAGCTGTAATAGAGGTCGAATCGTCGCAGCGTTAGTAGTAGTGTCTGTGATATAATATAATGTAATGAAGTCTGACAATATTAATCGCTTCTGTGCCACCGTCATTATATTTTATCACATTAGTTGCTCCGTTGCTCGGCATTCGGCGTTCGGACGATGACAATATAATATAGCGACGAGCGCGAAGTGGTGTTTTTTTTTATTATTGGGAATGCGATGCATTCGGTTTTTGTTTTTCTCCGAAAACAACGATGGTTTAATTTTAATACATCACCATGTAACTGTAACGGCGCGTAGCACGATACTGCGATTTTAAATTAATTTCAATTCACTAAATTTATTTATTAACATTTTATCAAACATTTATATACTACACGATTTCACAAATTTGTATTTTTATTTAAACGATACCGCATGGTTTTAAAAGTAATATTACACACTAAAAAACCATCAAATATTAAAAATATATTATTGTAACATAAGGACAGTAGATGACTCGCACTGCTGCTTGAAAAAACATCTCATGAAAAAACATGACTTTATTTTACACTTTAGATACTATATATTGTTGTTTGATATTGTTATGGCTTCTTATGATCAGAAATATACTTTGAAATCATAATACATTTTGTAGACAATTTCTTAAGCTTTTATGCATAAAGCTTTTTCATTTGATACTTAAACATTTTTTAACGGATGCGCTATAAATTGTCAAAGTTCATAAATTTAATTTATATATGTATATTTTCATTCCATTTTTCAAAAAATTTATTATAATTGCATATATAATTTATATACTGAGTATTGTTTTTCTAGACTTTAAATACAACAAGCAAATGTAATGACAAAATTACATATTAAATCATATTGTGAAATCGTGATATTAAACTAGTGAACACGTATAAATGGTTATTGAAATCTTCACAACTCCGAAATTTGTTTCTGGAAACGTTCTCTTCTGGCGACTATATAGGACGTAGCAAGTATATTATTATTACATATACAATGCCAAAATGGAAAAAATAAAATAGTGAGAAAAAATATAAAGGGAAAGTTTACATTGTTACAAAATGTATGACTGCGAAATAAGATATATGTATTTATATTATTTGTATTCACAAAAGATATTATATTTTGTCATATTTAGTATTGATATAAATTAAAATTTGTTAATTTCTAATTTTAAATTTGTATGCTTTTTTTTTTTTTACTTACTAAATACTTAGAACTTTCTGGCTTGTTGCTTGGAAATAAAAAACCTTTTTCCGACTAAAAACAATTCCATAAGCTAATTAAATATTTCAGTAATTTTCCACGATTAGTTCCACCAGTTTTGTTAAATTGTTTTCGATATTTTTAATTTACTATTTTTTTTTTTGCTTTTATGGCCGGATATCTATTATAAGTAGTTATAATTTACACTGTGCACAGTGCATATACAATTTACAGATATAATATTTGTATTTATATAATCATAAACTTATTTCAGTTATTTTTATATTATTACTATATTATGTTCGCTAAATAGAATAAAACGTTTTACATCGCTTCTTCTCCAACGTCAACAGCCAATGCTTATGCATAAATATTGACAAATTATGAACATAATTTACCATTGTATAGTATAGTTAATTATGTATATTATGTACACAAGCATTTAAAGATTATAATAATTTATAATATAGTTAGAGAAGCGCCGCGCGTATTCTATGGTGTACTAAAAACCCCATTCCGCAATCTTGTTTAAAATTAAACTACATATTAAAATAATAATTTTAGAATATAATATCGATTCGGGCGTGCATCAGAATACAAAATCAAAAATTAGGAGCACTTTCAATAATGATAAAATAAAAAATAAAAGTACCTAATAAATAATACCGACAATCTTTTTTTTATTTCCAGATACGCGCATGATGGCACTTATTATTTTATAAATAACAATTTTAGAAAAAAAAAATAAAACCAATAATTGACCCGTAAGACGATGGTGCACACACACACACATATATATATATAAGTATATAAGTATGGTTTGAGTTGTGGAAAAAATATATCGCTCTGCAGTATTTACCACACGCGCGCATCACCGTCGCCGTCGGATACAGGAATTCGCCGAACTGTGAGTATTCGCGAAATTCCATTAAATTTCGTCAATTGGTCGCGAGTAGCTATTACGACAATATAATATATAGTTAATCTGTAAACCGCGTAAAACGTTTATCGTTCCGATTGGAACTCTATGGGTAGGTAGTATAGGTACTATGTGCGGACGGGAACAATAATCGGTTCGCTTCGATAACTACAGCAGCAGCCGTCAGGATCAAATCATGCAGCGTTCGCGCTGCATCGATTGTGCGATTAGTTGTTTTACTTCGGGATCGATTAAAAATGAAAAGTCCCGTAATTGTTCGTTAGCAATTTAGAGAATATCCTACAGGTAGTCTACTAGACAGTGTATATATTTATTGGTGTGTGTGTAGACAGACATTATTTTCCAAAGCTAGACAATTAACTTATATTTTGCTTATGTCGTTAGATAGTTAATAAACAGGTAATAACAAATTAAGTAAATGTTAATTTATTAATCGTTATGACTCCATTTAGTTAACAATCAATAGATAATTTTTCACAAAATTAATTTCATTAAAAAATAAAATTTGGCTTTTAATTTGTAAAAATGTAGAAAAATAGATGCTCAACGCTCAAGCATAACACATCTTAAAAAAAAAAACCAATTGTTAAAACTAATAAGCAGAGTGGAGTAACTTAATACATATCATATATTTCGAAGCAGTTATTATTAGTTATTATAGTGATATAAAAATGACTTTTGGAAATAACTAAACAAACACTGTACAAAATAATAACGGGTTTATTTGTATTGGTTATTAACATTATAGAATTATCTAATATTGATACAAAAATTTGAATAATATTCAAATTATACAATAATGTAAAATTATATGCTGTTTTTTCTAAATAAAAAGGTTAAACTATTAATATTAACTTAATTTTAATTTTAACTTATTAATGCCCAACTTTATTTTTTCTTAGGTGATATAACTGGTATTTTAGGTTAGGCCTGGCCACCTGGGTGACTATAATGTATACCTAACCTATATAATATACAATCGAATTTCGAACGTATAAACAAAGATTTAAAATGTATAATCCACATAACATACCATTTCATAATATTATTATTATAATTTATTTATAATTCTAATTTATATCAAAATTATTATTGATTTGATTTGATTTTCAACAAGCTGTTTTATTTATTTATTTAACTATTATGACTATGGTCAATAATAATTTGTTAGAACAGCGGTCCTTAACCTTTGTGTAGTGGTGACCCAAGATATTTACCAAATTTTTCATGCGACCTTTTTATAAATAATGTTCAATGGTGGTTTAAATTTTAGCCGACCCAATTAAAATTATTGGCTACCCAAAATTGGGTCGCCTATGGTTAAGAACCGCTGTGTTAGAATGTTGTATAATTTTAATTTTTACTTTCTTCACTGACAAAGATCAGAGGACCTAATAATCGTTACCAAAACATAAATAAGTTAATTGATTATCCGACACTCAATAATAGATTTTTTTACGATAATTTGTATAATAATTAAGCATTTAACCATTGGCATAATCATATAGTGATAACAGATAGGGATAACGATACACGAAGTCAGTGTTTGAACGTAATTTCAAGGATTTCTACGAAAATTATATAATTTATTGGCTTCCGTAGTAAACTAACTAATTAATGTAAGTAGTATATTACATTAAATGTAATTTGTCTGAGACCTCTGTTAAACGTTTATCATGGTTGAATCACTAATAGCTTCAATAATGCATAAATGACATATGGATTGAGTGATATTAATGTTGGTTCGGAATCTATATCCAAGTATACCGGGGGCGGCCAAACGGTCGATCGCAAACGATTTTATAGTCGATCGTGTTAGAATTTATATATGGTAAGTATAAATATATGGTTATATGGTAAGAAATAAAAAGAAATGCATAGTCGTGTGATCGTAAGGGTAAACGCGTCTAACCCGAATGAATTATATATAAAGTAAATATTTTTTGTTGTAAATATCTTACACAATATAATGTAATATAAAACATATCAATATTAGTTTATATTTAGTATTATTGATATAGTTGGATGTTTTACTACTAATAATATTATCTCCATTGCTAATATTATGTAATATATGGTATATATATTGTGGTAGACAATGAACACCTATTGGCAGAAATATGTATAGAGTTTATTATAATAATTGTGTTATTTATTTTTAATTATTTACCTAATTTTCGTTTTTAAATAATTGAGAAAAAAATGTGTATTCAAATTTAAAATACCTAACATTCACTGTCAAAGATCTAAACTGTGGCGTGGGAGTGACAGATCTTTAATTATAGTTAAAGAGACAAGTACTTACTGCAATAAATTATTAAAAACAAAATATTAAACTATAATAGTATTATACACAAGGTATATTAAGATTTAAAAACAACATCATAATTTAATAATAATAATATAATATGGGCAATTAAAAATATATATTATATGAAATCGACCCTTTATTTTGACCAAGTTTGCTCTTGACAAGAAATCAATTTAATTCAAACCCATAAATAATTAAACTATAGGATGTTAATTAAAAATCGCGAATTTATTTTTTTACCGATACGATTATTGCACATAATATATATCATTTAAAATTAATTTTAATTTTTAACGTTCATGGTGAATATAATGATATATATCCATTTGATTCAATAAAGTTTGATACACGATTTAATGAAAACATCTGTGGACCTAAATTATTTTTACTAATACCATGGCGAATAATGATTTAATTTTTATTTTAGGTAGAAAATATTATTAGTATCACATGTTGCCATTTGTGTGTTAATGCGTGTGGTGTTGCTACAGGAACACTTCTTTTTTTTATTTTCAGATATTACGGATATAAACCTTAATCGTGCTATAAAATATCTACTTATTGCAAAGTAGTATTAATTATTTTATTCATTAGTAAGTATTCCAATGATGTGCACCTTAAAAATATAAAACTCATATTAGAAAAAAGGTTAGGCAAGTGGGTTTTTATGATTTTGACGAAATTTGTAAGTTTATATATTATAATGTAAAATCAATGCGTTCATTGCTCCTCCTATAATTTAAAATATTTATAAAAATTGGTTTTATTAGTAACATGGTCCACCAATTATAATTTATTAATATATAATACATTGATTATTCAATTAATTTAATCGAATTAATTAAATTAATTTTTTTTTTTAAAGTAGATATGGTAATAATAATAATAATAATATATACAATATTAGTTATTTAAATAAGAACAGCATATTTAAATGTTACAAAAGGAAGTTGACATTTAATAAAAAAAATATGCAATTTAGGTTTCTTTTTGCTTCCACCCTTTCCTTTTTTGCAATTAAGAAATCCAAGCTATGCCACTATTTCTTAAGTTTCACTAATGACATTAATAACTTAGTAACGCAATTTCTGAGTTCAAATTGATTAACATTTAAAGAAACTCTTTAATATTTCCAAGCATTATTCTGTTAAATTATATATTTTTTTTTGTGTAAAAAAAATCGTTTTTATCAACCACCAGGTCGCTTAAACGTGCTTGTTTAAAAACCTATATAATTTATTGCATGCATTTAAATTAATAAGTCAGTTTATTTTTCAGAATCACGTCTCACTGTAAATGGTAATTTTTTTTTTCATTAATATAAACAATTTTTTAACCCAACAAAGTTATTAAAATAATTAGGTCATTATTCTAATAGTCCTAGCTAGTTATAATAGCATGCGTTCCGTAAGTCTAAAAGATAATGTACCAGAACTAATGAAATTAAATAACTAGTAATTAACCAATATTATAATTTTCAAAGTTAGACTTATTTGACTTCGCTGTCGTGGGGTCGTCTATAATAATTGTTGATCTTCTCTTGTATTCAATAAAACAAATTTTCTTTCTAGCGCTCGTGCGATATAAAATTGACGTTGCTCAATCTATCTTTTGTCAAGCTTGAATGTTACGAAATGTCGTGAAAATAACGTAACGTTGTGATTTAAAATAAACTTTATTTTTTAAAACTATATTATGAACAAGGAGATTGGCACTTGGCAGCTAGATGAATTTCAAAGGTAAACAGTATATAAACCCAGGTAAATAAATTGTAAATCCCCAATCTCATACCACAAAACTATAAACATAAAAAAAGCCTCCTGTGCAAACTCCCCAAATCTAGTCAGAAACGATTTCATAGGAACACGTAAAAAAAATATATATATATACATACCGTGATATAGTTCACAGGATTAAAAATAAGACTTTAGGATTTACGGTAGAGGGTTTGTGTTCTTCCCCATTCCTCACTGGGTGTCTTCCAAATTGGCATTTTTCCCCTGCACTTTTTGTTTAAGCCGGATTTTCTCGGACATTTTTGTTTAAAAAAAAAATGATTTGAAATTCGCGAAAGATAGTGGTTGCTTTTTATATTTCAATGAAGATTATTCCCAATCAACTTAACGTAAAATATTATTATGTAAGCATACCATACTGTAAATATTTGTTTTCACCAATACCAATAAACAACACAGGTATTATAGTTTTTGTGAGTTGTTAGACCTCCAATAAAAAACGATCAATATTGTTGTCGGTGATCAATTGTTGTTAAAGTATATCTTGTTATATTGGAAAGACGTATTTTCAAAGTAGAAAAGTTAAATTAGAATACCTTAATAGTAATTATAAAGTAAGTTGCTTGTATAGGACATAATAATATGTTTATTAATATTTTTTTTTTTTAACTTGAATTCAAAGATAGAATTGCTCTCTATAGAGGTATGTAAAAACAAATACCTATACAATTAAAATACGAATATTTACTAGCATATTAGTAGCACAGCTACAGATAATGGTGGCGTTATACTATCTACAGACAATTTGTTTGAGTCATTCCTAAACAATTTAAGGAGTAACTATTTACGAGTATATGCATAACCTCTGCACACTGTTTTTTGACAATCGACAAGTGTGCCATAAAGATAAAGTCAATAATTGCATACTATATCTGATACGTAGTATATTAAACCAACATAAAATCATGGTAAATACCATATTGTACGAGTGCTCTTATATTGATAGTAAAGAATAAAACTATGGTTAAAAATAATTTTCACTGCTATTACGATACAAAATACCTATGTTAGCATTACTTTCTATTCTAACGCATCTTACCTGCTGATTATAATAATTTCGAACGCAATAAGTATCCTCAAAATACTTGCGTCCGAAATTATTATTAACAAGTGATATGATCAGAATTGAAATTAAATATGTTTCCAAATTAAACACTATATCGTAAATTCATTTACCGTTTGAGCATATATTTCACTGCATTTTGTCGTAAAACATTTTACTAATTGTTTATATAATTCTATATTATATGAAAAATCAAAAGTTATTTTCTATATTATTTTTATATTATTAGTTTATACTTTTTTATCGAAAAATATTTCCCGTAGTATTTTATTTTTTATATAATTCAATATATTTTTTTCAATTTAATAATTTTCTCAACATTTGTATACATCACACAGATTATTATTCAGTTATGATTTTATACGGTAAAAAGGGATTGGTGTGTTTTGCGCAATAATTGTGTTACTAATTTCGAGCAAAATCGGCTTATGAATTTTCAAGCCAAAAAGGAAAAGTGGGTAATCCTGTTGAACATGAAGAGCTATATTTTCATTTATACCATCATATACAATTATTCGGATTAATTATACTTAGTGATATAATTGATAAAATCATATTAAGTTATTTAGATAAGTGTTTTCAAATAATAAAAAAAAACAGCTAAAAATACATTTTTCATATATTTTCTTGCAAAAATTGATGGTTAAAAAGGTCTCGTACTTACAAATGTTGTACCGCACGTTAATAAACATGTTTTAATTTTATGCATTATCTGTTAGGTCAAATAACATTGTTACATAACAATGTTGTATTCGACATTCGTATTATACAGTGCACAACGGTTTATACTGACATCGACTGGTTAATATTTGTACATTAACCACACCTCTTGGCTGTATTTAATATATTTAGTTAATTTAAACATTAAATTAATAGTATTATTTAATTAACGTCTTTGATCCCAAACGTTGACCTCCCAATGTTATCCAGATAATACCACATTGAGTAGGAGGTAGATACATGGGATAACTACTTTAAAAAAAAAAAAAATGTGCATTATTATTATTTAGCGGTGTGTGAACGTGTTAGAGGACAATATAATATCACACTTTATAAAATCATTAACCCATAGTTTTACTGTTGTTTGTTGGCAAAGAGTATAAAATATACAGTGAAAATTCTGTATAGTGGACAGTCTAGATAAAAAAAAATAATGTTTTTTTGTAGGGCCCTATATAATATATAACTATATATATAAGAATGACATATCATATATTATTTTAAATAATCTTTGAAAAAATCTGTTATTATTTTGTCATTATCTGTTTTTCATAAACGCACGTTATATAGTTACGTAAATTGTCCTATCTAGTGTTATGTGTAATATTTCCGCTAGACCACTTACAATGATGTTCACGACATTTTACACTTCGATTAGTTTTTTTCATCAAACGTGGAGATAATTAAGCCAAGGTAATTTTTATTGTACAATGAACATGGTAATTTATTTAAAATTTTATCGGTTGTATGGCCCAATAATATAAGATAAATTAATTATTATAATACCTAGTTTCGATATTATTTAAAAAAAAAAACAGGTCCAGTTCGTAATGTTTACATCCACTATTGCGAATATCCATTATTAAAAATTAATTATATAATTATATGTCTATTTTTATGGGGAATTAAAAAGTGTTCGCTATCAATAATTTGTGTACTTCTTAAAGTGCCCATTAAAATATAGTTTTCATTTCATAATAGCAAAATGGCTGTTGAGTACACATTTTATACAGCATAAAATGTTCTATGAAATATTTCAAAAGTTTTATGAATGTGTATCTATATCATAATTTTTTGATGTCGCAAAAAGTAATGCGATATGATTAATATATTATAAGACTGTTTAAAATTAAATATTTAAAAATTTAAAAAACATGCATTGTACTATTTTTAAATAATCATTTTCATTTGTCATTTAAAATTAATCGGTTAGAGGCGTTAGAGTTGCTTAAATTTTCATATTTCTAATACTGCAGATAATAAGAGAGATATTAATTTCTACACGCAATCTAATACTATCATCTAACGAGTGTATTTTGTAGTATTATATTGGCTTTAATATTATAGTACTAACCAAGTTGTATGAAAATATTTATTTATAATATACCTAACCATTGTATATTTTATAAACGACCAACATGATCATAATACTTACCTATCTGCACGAAAGTTAATTTATAATTTTATTTATATCAACATTCAACATTGACATAATAATTAGTATGCGTATAATTGATAAGTAATAGCATATTATTATTGAAGTTAACATAGCATAGCTGGTATTACAATACTATCTACTATGCAAATGTCTAACATAATAACATTTTGGGAAAGCAGTTACTGCACAACGATTCATTTTATATTGTCCCATAAATGTAATTGTCTACAATTACCGAACACGTGTTCATTAATATAATGCAGTACTTATGAGTATTGATGTGTGTATATATATATAACAATATGATAGCAGACACAATTTCACTGTAAATAATAGAAAAATATATGCATACATAAACATATTAATAGTTACTACACGCATTATAATATGTAACATAATCTATATAATACGATATAAACATTTAGGTACTTATGTATGTTTTCCATTGATATGTATATATATATATATATATACATATATATCAGGGATAGTGAACCGTTTATGGGTCACGTGCCAATATTTTGTAATCAAAGTTTTAAAAATAAAAATTCCATGTGCCAGTAATATGTTCATAGGTATTTATATATTACCTAAGAGATATTCTGAAAATGATGGGCTTAAAAAAAATTCATTAAAATTGTCTTACATCAGTTAAGTATTTTGACAGTCTTAAACGTTTTATTGAAACACAAGCAGCATTAGCTTCACCCGAAAATGTAGTATTCCTCTGTATTTATTTGAAATACCTACTCATACAGTAAAATAAGTTAACTGTGGTTTGCGGAAAATGTGAGTTATTTTTTTTCCCATTAAATGGAAGTTAAACGACGAAATAAAATAAAAACATTTTCGCGTGCCGTTAACATTTGGCCAATGTGCCACCTTTAGCACGAGTGCCATTGGTTTTCCATCCCAGCTGGTGTATATAATTAATAATTATATATGTTTTATTTATCATTATGCAAATCTATACGGCAGTGTTCAATAGCTTAACTACTAACTATAAGATTTACAAGGTCCGTGGAAAAAAAACAGTAATTTATTTATATGTACCCATTATTATGTACAGGACGACTAAAATAGTGAAAATTTTATCAAAATTGCAACTATTTTTAAATAGTATTATTGTACATGTTTTCATTATATTATTAAATAATATTTTGAAAGTTATAGATACCCTCGTAAACTAATGAACAATGGCCCATGAACCCGTAGCCTTTTGTCCATCGTGCTACTCTATATCGTTACGACACTGAGATATATTATGTCCGTGTGCTGTAAATTCGATAACGGTCAAAAAGACGGTTTTTTTTTGTTCATCCCATTCGTCGATTGTAACCGCGTGTCAGATTGATCATAAGTAATACGATTACCAAACAATTATCTGCGTAGTGCGTGGTCTTTCATATTGGAGCTTTGCAGTATTACTGGCATTACAGCCATGTGTGTATAAATAAACGTGTTTATTACACACACAAAATAATATAATATACACCTAATGCGTGAAGGGTTAAAATATGTGTTGCGGCTCTGCACGCAAAAAAGCTGCTAGATTTAACGGCAATTATTGTAATTGTCACGAATTGTCACTTGCATATGGTATTCGTAAATAATATATTTATTCATGTTAAAACGTACACATATACATTTTTTTTTTTTTAATATCACTACGAAATTTGACGACCAACACAACAACAGCAGTTGAACACGCTCGAAAATAATGGGTGCGTTTTTCGAGGCGGCCTGGAAATTGTTGACGGCATTCAAACACTATATTTACGCTGCAACTGCACAAGTCATTCAAACTTTTCACACACTTTTCAACTGACTTTTAAACAAACAGTTTGCTTATCAACGGAAAATGGCTAAATTCAACCTTTGTCGACAACTCTTCACCGTCCAGGTAAAATACCTTTGTGTGTTAAATGACAAGAAGTTAGGTTTGCTTCCTACGAGAATAACTTACGTGATCGCGAGTATAACGTAATTGATCGCATTTATTTTATACTAAAAAAAAAATCAATACTTTTATTTCAATAACTATAATTTAAATATAATAGATTATTACAATTGTTTTTTATATACTTACTACAAATTTCTTTGTTAGGAGCAATTAATATTGAATTAAATTCTTTCATTTCTATAATGAAATACGATATTAATAAAAAAATAATAATAATAAATAACAATAACTAATTGACCTATTTAATTAACGGCAATAATTTTCATAGACAATATATACATTAGTATAGACTTTTAAAATCATTATTTTTAAAAGCTATTGCAAAATATATTACCTATCATCATTATAATAATACTATAAGCTACGTCAAAATGCTATGTTTTTGAAAATGATTTGGTTGTAAAAAATTCGTGAAGTAAATCTCAAATATTTTACTGAAATATAGTATTATATAATCAAATAATCTCAAATGAATATTTAATCAAATATGCTATAGTTATTTTTACGAATTTTCAAAAACCATATTGTAAAGTAACACTTTAAAATAATTGTGTAATTTTTAAACATGAAATTTCATCAAGAATTTAAAAAATATTTTTAGTATAACTTGGTGTTCTACTATTATCTCTTAAATTCACTATTACACATATATATACATTATTCACTTACGATAAAAGTATAGCTTCAGTCGTATTTATATTGTTAAATTAACTTTTTGAAAACAGTATTATATTATTATTGATAAAATATCAACTAGTAACCAAACATATCAGTGAGTGTTAAACAAATTTATTTATTTTATCATACAGTAGGTAAGACGGAACGTTGTATTTATTTTGTAAAAATAAAATAAGGATAAATAAACTTATTTATACTCAAGTGGTACATTTAATTAAATCGATATTCTTATGAGCTCCATATTATTATATACACAAAAGAATTTAAACGAAGACTTTTAAATTGATTTGCAAGCAATGCTCATGATTTTATGAATACCAACATAAATCGTATTTTCACGTGGTTTGGAATATAAACGCGTATCTTAGACTCGGTGTGTACTTAACTGCACGACTCGTATATTACGTGCCGACAAAGTGTTTGGAATATATAGTAAAAATACGATCTCTGCGGGTTACGATCAACGACTATTGACGTATTCTACGAAGTCTGCAATGACGTTTACAAACTTCTAACAGCAGACGTTCTGAAACGATAAACGGCGGTTTACAGACATACATCGCGGTTAGGTAACACTTTTTTTTAGATTTCATTTAAATAATTTTAAATAAAAACGTGGTTAACAGTAAATAATAAAAAATAAAACTTAAAGGAGCAATTGGCTTTTCGGTGTATTTTCTAAACAATCACAGATACTACTCCACTGAATTCGCTATGGATTTTTTTATGTTAACCATACACCAATATTTATAGTTTATTTTTATTTTTGAAATAAAAATATGATTATTTTTATTTGAATTATTTATTTTATAATCTACCATTTATATTCGAATAGAACATAATGGTTTATAAGTTTATTTTAATTATGCCTATTAATTAATCAACGATTTGTAATGCTATACAAATTCAAATTTTCTATATATATATATATATATATATATATTCTCGATTTATTATAAGCATATTTATGTACAGATATTTTGAGAAGAGTTAATTAGTTTTTAACGATAAATACGACGATACGTTTAAAAAAAATATTGTTTTAATAGTGGCTTGCAAGCATTTTAAGTTTTGAAAAATGGCCCTCAAGTCACTTTCAGTTGGCTATCCCCGGTATTATATATATATATATATATATATTAAGAGAGAGATACGGGAACAGGATAAACCACCAGGAAGGGTGTATTTAAATTTTAAAACAATAATAAATCATTGCGTTTGACTAACAAGTGTATAAGTGGAGCTCGGTTTTCACAAAACCGGTCATGATTTAAAAGCGACCGGTCATTTTGCAACCGTAGTACGTTATATTATTATTATCACCGTACCGATCATCATCTTTGCCTTCGCAAACGCATTTCCGACGGCCGACCGTTCCGTATAAAATTATATCGATATTTTTATACACGCGGCACGGCGGGTGGGTCGTGTGTAACGTTATAACGACGTTGACGAACGCTGCTATTTTACGCGCAGAAAAACAACAACCCCCGAAACATACTCGCGGTGTGCGCCGCAGCGGATTCGATACGGTTTCTAGCAAGCCGACGGATATCGCGTTATAATAGTATATGTGGTGGTGTGGTACAGCGTGGTTGCGTCGGGTCTGGGGGTCAAACGGTTACGTCGACGGTGTGATTTATTATCGCGGGTGAGTTAATAGTACTCACGCGTATAACTTTCCGGAGAACTGTGCGTAATGGTTTACGGTTAATCACGGCTAGGTTTCTGCGCGGCGCAGTTGAATTCAAATCTTTTTCCTAAATTGCATCTGCGACGGTCCTACGGAAAAACCGACCATTAAAAATGCATATATGTAGGTGGGTACGCTATTATGTACACCACACCTTATACGTCCGTTATTTGCACGCGTCCACATGACCACATATTATAATAATATTCGCGCACCGCGCAAACACCGCGCGTCGCCGTCGTAATGATATCCACGGGCACGCCGTGTATTTATCTAAACAATTTTATTATCGCAGTACCTATCCGTGTACATACGATCGATATTGCACGTAAACTGTGGCCGTGTGAATTTTTTTACGATGCGGACAAATCGACTTTGTATGCGTTGGCGGTCGTGCGGCGACAGCGATATAACTTACGCGCATTACTCTTCGGCTTGTGATAGGTAAGCGTATTATATTATACTGTACAAGCGCTTAAAATTATTCAACCGGTCGCTCGGATATTTAACCGTTTGATAAAAAATAAATAAATAATAAAATGTAAAACGACTAAAAGAAAAATTGTTGATTTTAAGAATTTATGTGCAAAAAGCAAGGAGACTGTTATAAATATAAAAAATAAAATCTCTAGCGTCACACGATAAAAAGCCAAAAATTACCATAATCAGTATATTTTTTCCCCTCGGTGGAGCGAAGTGTGCACACTTAGTTCCTGTTTTATTTTTCATTGGCCTAAAAATGAAATGAGTCGTGCGTAATCATTCAGTTTTGAAAGGTCGTATAAAATAATCAGTAAAGAAATCATTCCCCGGCTATGCTAAAAAATACGAGTATATAACGTCAAGATAAAACAACGTGCCGGGAATCGTTCATAATCTATAGACAAACACATGTTTCGTATTTCTTCGACATCGATGTTGAACAACGCATTATGGGGCGAGCAAAAAGTTAACAGCCAGCCGAGCGGTGTTGTGTTTTTGACGTTGAAAACAGAATCATGATTCAGTGATTGTTTTTCTCAGAAAAACTAAACATAAATATGTACAGTTAACTATAATAGCTGTTACATACAGGGACTTCCAAATGTCAAAATGTCAAAAATGAAGACAATATTAGATGGTATTGTGTAATATTATAAAAGCGGTGGTCTGAAGGGGGCGACGAATGGGAAACAAAGGTGGAAATTCTCTACGTTTAATTTTTAAAGTCATACCAAAACTTTTTACCGGGGTCTTTATTATTAAACGGTCTGGCTATGTCTTCCCAAAAGAAAATATTGAGTTTTAATAAAAATATATTTTGTATAATGCAATATGTTTTTCTCTTGTTTGGAATAAAAAAATTATTCTTTAGTTTTCAGTAATATTAACTGTTTATGTACCTATCATAAATAGAAGTATCATAATATTTTTGTGTACTGTATTATTATTTTGTAAATTTAATATTTCAAATAACAATATGGTGAATACAGAAAAAAACTCCGAATAATGACAGTCACTACCACGTCGGTTCAATGGTGAAATCGGGAGGATTAACTATATTTTAAAATAAAAAACAATATGAGTATTAAAATATTTATCATTAATCGCAAAAGAGGTGGTCAAAATGCTGGACTTGTCTGGAAACAAATCTACATCAAAGGTAATTTAATAGATTTTTACTCAGAATTCACTTGTATTTTGTATACACTACAATTTTAATTTTAACAATTTAATAAAATAATATTTTATATTAACATTGCAAAATCTCAGTAGGTATACCTTTTATTTTATCTTTTTATCACGATTTAATATGTAAGTTTTATTAAAACGAATTTCTACCTCTGATATTTACAACCTGTAATTTGTTTAACTCCCGTAAGTATAAAAAAGATTTCTTTATTTTTATCAGTAATAAAAACAATTTAAATGCAATAATTTAATATAAACTATTGAAGTTATCTGATTTTTGGGTATTCTAAGATATTAAGATAAAACATGACTCTCAGTGTCGATTACAGTGAACTGAAAATCAGTATTTCTATCTTAAAAATATTTTAAAAGTATAATAATAATAATATACTGTTATAGTGTGCTTGAATTTAATACCTGATAACAGTTTTATGATGAAAGAAAATCTCAATAATTCGTTGACAATTTATTTCATTATTTATTAACTTCAGAAATATAAGAATAATTTGTGCACGAACAGTTTTATAAGTCGACAGTGATCACATTCAGATATTTATTGTGATAAAAAACTATATCGTTTATTATATTGAACCTAATATTTATGGTTGGATTTGTTTAGATTTTATGACTAAATAAAATATCGTAATATTATATTAAAATAACCATTCAATATATATAATACAAAATTGTAATATTTTGTTATTGTAATATAAACTAAAGCTTATTATAGAAAATGGAAAGTATCTCCTTTAAAAAGTAATGTGTATTGTGTTTTGAACATACATTATGTTTTTTTTTTTTTTTTGAAAGTGGATATTGGAGTGGACTCAAAATACAAAAAAAAAAAAATTAAAAACAAGAAAAGTTGATCTGCTGTTTAGCAGTTTTTGAGTGTACCATGTATGTCAATGGGTGGGTAGGTCAATGTGTTGAAATTGAATTGAATAATAAATTATTATATGAATGAATATGAATAACGATTGTGACCACATAATGTATGTCAACTTCTTTTTCATAAGATATTTTATGATTTATTTATATCACCATAAAAGTTATTTATTTTTCTGTTGGGAATATTGGAAGTTTAACTCATTTTTATAAAAAATATCGCTTGTATTATTAAATAATTATTATATTCATAAATCATAACATATTATTGTTATTAATTTATTAACCAATGCCGTCATCTTGTAGATTGTGTGAGTAGGTTAGTGTTTGAAAATTAGTCTAAATATTTTTTTTTAAGTATCATAGGTTTGGAATGTTTCAAGTTTCTATGAACAAATTATGTTTGGATTTGCAACAAAACTCTAAAATTCGTTTGAGAATAAATCGTTATTTTACATTTGAATATTTAATTTCACCAAAATGTGAATTTAAAACACTTATAAAAAATTAATATTATCGTGTCACTCTAAACTTTTTTTCAGTAAAAACAATTTTTGAGAAATCTTACAAATTTTTCAATTCCTAATTATAACAATTAAAAAGCTTATTAATTTATAAGTATTTTATTACAGATTAATTTTTAAGTTTTTGATATTTTGTTAAAATTTGAAATTCGTACGCTTTAAAAAAATACTTATAAATATTTTTTAGTTTGTTTTCAATAATTTACAATAATAATACAGATGTTTACATTAGACTCCCTAATTTTACCAACTTGATAAATTTACAATCAGAAACCATACTTGAAAATTGAGATTTTTACAATTCTTTAAGGTTACATAAATTACAAATATATTATTATAATCCACTATATTATTTCTTAAGAATGTTTATGTATTATGTCATGTTACATTTTTTAAAAATGTTTTAAAATTAACTTGATCTATAAAAAATCATCATTGCGAATTAATTACTATCTGCATCCAATAAAACTGTGTAAAATAAAATTAAATCTCTATTTTGAATTAAAGCTTAAAAAAAAACTATTTCTTTCGTATTAAAATATTCTATAATTTCACACTTACAATAAATAAATTTAATAAATGTATTTACTATATTTTATGAAGCAACTATTTGATTCTTAAACTCGCACAGTAAAAATGTAATTTCGTTTTTGAAAAGAGGCTTAAGACTTTTTTTTTACGTGTTTAGGGTGAACAATTCTAGTCAGAAAATATGTCTGGACTTTGGTTTGTAGTTTAAATTTGTGACCAACGAAACACTTGTTATGGATTCTGTTTTGGTGCGTCTTTACAGCTCCACTTTTTTTTTTTTTTAACACATTTCGGGAACATTCTCAAAGTTTTATATTATATATTTTTTCTACAGATTGAAAATTGGACACATGTGGTACTTTAAAAATGTATTTCTTTTTTGAATTTCACGATACTTTTTTTTAATTCGTTCAAAATTGGAAAATGACCAAAATAAAAGACTTTTAAATTTATGATGACGTTTAGAACAAAACCTTAACATTCGAAAAATTTTTATTTTATTATACATCTATTATTGCAACTTGTGTCATATAGACATATACTGTTACTATTACTGTGATAAGGCATATTATTATAATATTTAAATCGGTTGTATTTTACTGTATATTTTATGTATAGTGCGATAAAGCAACAGTGTAATTATTTTAGTAAGTATTTAAACAAATTTAAATCAACATTATATCACTTTTACGTTTCTACATATTTAAATAATAATAAAACTAACCGTCAAAACTATCAAACAGCGCATTCAATCGACATTACGTGCATTGAAATGACTTTGTTTTCGATTGATCTTAAAAAAAAAAAAAAATGCTTATTGCTACTCATAGTAAGAAATAGTAAAGATGTCTTTGTAAATACTTAATGTCAACTTAAGGTCCCCTATATTACATTTAAACAAACCACTTTTATATTTTACGCAGGTAGCACCATAACATCCAGTAGCATCCGATATCGTATAAATTTTCGTATACTGTGACATTTCTGTAGGTACCCTACAGTTCGCACTATTGCACGATAAAATAACTATAATTGAGGTAAAAGCGCAATAATGTGGGATAGTAATACGAATAACGTCTAATGCGAATTTATTAGTAGATAGGTAGCTAATATATTTTTCTAGCAGATCGTAATTACGATTGGAATGGCTTATGTTTTAGGGACTTAGTGGATCTGTATAAAATCTACGAGAAAGGAAACAGCAAAATCTCTTTGAAATTAAATTGCCATTCTTGCATCGAAGTTGATAATTAACTTTTAACTTATTAACTCTTGTATTATTCATTCCAAGGGGTTTTGGTTTTTTTTTTATGATGTAAGTCGATAGACGAAAACAATGATATCGATAAACACTAATTTTTACCGAAATTTTCATGGACAAATGTCAGCGATCTACGTATAATTTAATTTACAATTATATGTTTTATGTGAATAAATTGTACTTTCAACTTTGTCAATGTTTTGAAATAAAAAAACCGTCATCTGTTAAAAACTTCTCGTACACCTCAGAAACTCTACATGGATAATGTTTAACAAAGTAAATTCATAATTTCGTTCGTTATTATTGTTGTTTCAACATAAAAATCAACAATGTCGTACAGCTGCATTAAATACGAACCGAAAATTAATGAAAAAGTGTAAAATCTACTGCAATTTTGTTAGGTCTACGCGTCAAATGAATATCGATAAAATATTAATTTGACGCAAGTATCGGGCAGATTATTTTACCTAATTTTACATTCATTTTTACGATATGTAGTTATACTTAAGCATAATAATATAGTCAAGGCATTGCAACGTTTCGGAAAACCTCCCATGGCAAGATAATTATTAGGAATTATTATTGGCGCACATGTCATTTTGGGAGTAGAGAAAAATCACGTGCCTACAGAGGGGGATGGTATGAAACTAATTTTGGATTCATGTTATAACTTATATTATTATGTCAGAAATTGTACTAAATTTCCATTTATACATTTATCTGTCTTTATTACTTTAAATTATCTTACTAAATTTTGATGAAACTTAACAATAATGTAATTTGCAATAATCTTTAAATCGTAAGGCAAAAAGAGCTTGCGTGTACATGTTTATAATATATTTTATGTTTAAATTCTTTATTTTTTCATTTCACATAAAATTATATGTGTAACTGTAAAAACATGAAAAATAAGTGATGGAATAATAAATAATAGGTACAATTATTCAAATAAAATAATATGTCTCATTTTAATAGAATAAATTATAAAATTGTGTGTTTCATATCATACGAGGGCGAATAAAATTTCCAAAAACTGTCAAAAATCAATTTAAAAATCCTTTATTTCATAAAAATATATTCTTTAGATGTAGGTACCAATTTGATTTTTTAATGTCTAGATTTTTATTTCTAAAGCTTTACTAATTAAACGACAATATTATCCCAATAGATAATGTGTTATTTGAATTTTATCAAAGATTTACTAAATACGAAGTTTAAGTGTATGGCAACCCTTTAATCTCTATTGATTCACATTATTCTAATTTTCAAACTCTATATAAATAAATTTATGTTTTGAAAGTACCTATTAGATAAAGATATAATATTATCAATTTATTAGTTATGACTAATCGCCTAAAAATGAATTAAAAGATTTGTGAATAATATTGTATCATAACTAGTGTTTTTATAAGTAAAATGTATTTTATTATACTTATAAAATATAAACGAAACATTCATAATGATTAGAAATTGGAATAAAATATGATAAAAATATGTTTAATAATGTTTTAAATATAATGTTGTATTGATAACATTTCTTATCTTTATAAATATTACTTTTTACAATACATACATACATACATATATTGGTTAAAATATTATTTAATAATAAGCAAAATTTGTTTTATACATATCTAAAACTTAACTATAATAATAATTGTTGTTTCAGATTGCTTTTATTTTAATAAATTTTTATCTCATTACAGTTAATTTGCATGACAATCTTTTTTGTAGAAGTCAAAGGAGGGTTTATGAAAGGAGTGATTGAAAAGTGCAAAGTAGTCGGTAGAAGCATAGCCAGGTATAGTCAATTTATTTCCATCAGTATTACTTCTTTAGAGCTATATCAATAGAATTCTTATTTTTTTTCCACTTTTAGAGTCATAACTAAAATATTATAAGTTATAATATATTAATGATGCAGTACGGTATTTTATATAATTTATATATATTGCTTTATACAATATTATATGTAATATAAATACGAGTATATATACTATCGCTATAACAAATAACAAACGACATTTTTGGTATCGAATACCAATAGTTTAATATCTAAATTAAATTTATTAGCCGTTCTATTTATACACTTAATACAAGCTTTATAAGTTTATAATTTTATATTATATCAACACAATAAATAATTATAATAAAAACAATAAAATAAATAAAAGTTGTGTCAGTCTATACGCACACTAAATTACTGTGATGTATGAACACTATCCATCTAAACCTAAAATATTATATACTATATAAAAAATTTGAGAAATATTTCATGTTTCTAATAATGAATGATTTTTAGTAAATATTAATATAATCTGTAATCGATGGCAACTATGTACATAAACAAAGTATATTCGAGTTTCATGGGATACTCTATAGTAGATAGTAGGTGTTGAAAAAAAAAATAATAATTAAACAATAAAAATCTACCAAGCTTCAAGAAATCTAATGATATAACTTATAAAAATCAGTGAAATAATTTCTGAGATAAGCTATCAGAAAATTTCGTTCATCACGAAAACTCGTTTTCGTTAATTTACATAAACTTCCAACAATCATACATTATCTAGGAAAAATTACTTTTATATATCGATAACGACATGTAACAGTACAGGGTAATCAATTTTACGTAAAACACTCATTATTTCAGAAAACATTAATTTTTTAGAAAATAATTTTAAGTCGTTACAAAACAGCATTTTTGAAAAATAAATATTTATCGTTTTATTTTTGTACTTCTTTGAATTATAACATACATATTTAAATTCATATTAAAAAATATAAATGAATAATATTATTTTAATTATTTCGATCTATCAAAATCGTTTATTAGTAGCTTATTAGTTCAGTAACATTTTAAGTTTATACAAGAGGAATAATAAACAATCATTTTGTGGGGCACCCCTATACAACTCTTTTCCGCTATTCAAAACTTAAGCTCACAAACTACTAGTTTAAAATTCGATTTTTATGCACCAATAAAGTCCAAAAAATATTCTGCTTTGAAATAAGAAATTGGTATTTTTAAAAGACTTGTAATTATTTAAAAACATATTTTTTTAAAAATATGTAATGTTTGCATTAACCGTATACAACCACGTTTAAACTGTAGTCTGCTTGTCTATCATGAACAGGATACCGTCGAAGCTGGCAGACAAGGGCCAGTATGCGACGCATAAGGTGGTCGGTGTAATGAGCAACGCTGTCAAGCCAATACGGCCGTTGAAGCGAATGGTGGATGCGACCGGCGGGGCCATGTCCAATATGATAGGGTCCACCAGCCGACTGCTGGGAAAAACGTTGGATCCGCCGCAGGATGTAATGTTCCTGTACACCCGGCCACTGAAGCAACTGGGCACGTCAAGGACATACCAGGAAGCGGTCCGGATAGTCCTCGGTCACGCGCTCACCAATGTGGTGTTGCACCACGACGAAATGGAGGAAGCAGCAAATACGGCAGCAAACTTGGACGCAATGCCTGTGCTTAGGTCTGTGGTTGCCAAGCTCAAGAAAGCTGGTGCAACCAAAGATGACATCGCAGACATCGTCAGTGTGTTGGGACGAAACGGCAAACAAGACCTCCCCGTCGAGATACAATCAGAGGTAGGTAAACAGTGGTTACGCGCCAGAACTACATAATACTGTTACCGTTCGAAATGTTGAGCGTCGACCTATCGTAATCACGTATTAAGAACATATCGATTTTCTCTCGTTTCGCTCCAAATGAACCACAGATTTGGCATTCTGTGTCATTTGACGGTAGGATTTTAAAAAGTTTTAAAGGCTAGCAACCAGTAGCCGAATTTCTAAGACAAAGGCTTACAGAATTTTTCTTTTTAATTATAATAATAAAAGAAACTCACAAGAATTTAAATATAAAAAATTGATTTCATTAAATCTAAACAGATACCTACACAAAAAAAATACATAGGAAGACAGTAGCATCAACGGCAAGACAAAAACTGTCTCGTTTCATAGAAATTAAAAACCATAAACATAAATATATTGATATCAGTTGACTCTTCTAGTGGTTACCAAGTGTATTAAAAATAATAATAATAAGAAGAAGAATTATATATATATATATAATATATATACGTAAATAAAACAATGAGATAACCGGCCAAGGTAAGAATCATTAGGAAATAAGATAAATTGTATAATATATAGTATACACTGCTTTACGGTACATTCCTCCTGAGAGCATAACGACAGGTCCTCCTATTTACTCTCTAATTATGATAGAGGCGCGCATGAGCGTGAATAAGTGATATAACTTGTTCGCCAACGAAGCGAACAGGTCAGTGGACGTTGGAGACATCGGTGAGAGAGAACGAGAATGAGAGAGTTGTGAAGATGATTATGATAATGAGCTGGCCAATATTCTAATCACCATGATACGATGTCAGACATCATGAACGGACCGTACGAAAAGGGAGTGAACATGCACAGATAGGCGTTATCGTCGATCGGCGGATCTGGACCCGCGGGCAGGAAACACTATTGCACATTCGTTGCCGATTATAAAAATAATTAATTAAATGTATGTATTCGAAGTATTATCGTGTTTCATTCAGTTTGTTCGTCAAAGACTTTAGACAATTTTAACTATTGATGGCACATTTTCAAACATTTCAAACCACTGTTTCAATAGTTGTCAAAATGTTGTTCAATTTTATGCATAAGCAATGTGACTTGGCGATAAGGCACGTTAACGCCGAATGTTAATATTTAGTTTCTACATAAACATTTGACTTTTTTTTAAATTTTAAATTTTAAAAATTGAGATACATTGCAATAGTCAATAGACTTCTTAAAAATATTAAAATAGCATAGTGATTTCAACCAAACTTATTTTGAAAATAGTTATTGTATTTTTAAATCAATTTGAATGATCAATTACAAATTTTAAGTATTGTTAAAAACAAAACTCAAATTTAACTGGAAAATATATTTTTATAGACTATATACCTATGTATATACCTAACTATAAAAAAATTTCCATCGTATAATTTTACATTTCGTAAAATCCCGATGAAAAAAAATATTATTATTACGTGTCTACGAATATGAACGCAGCATAGTTCTTTTGGATTTAATAACTTTCAATATGCATAACAATACTATTTCCATTGTTCGAAGCATTCCTTTGAAATATGAAAACCTTAGTTGTGAAATTAATATTAAATTTACAAGGTTTTAATAAAATACAAACATATTTTTGCTTTAACAACCGATAGTATGCATAAATAAATAAATGTCTGAATAGAGTTTTGATTATCTTTAAAGTCATTAAAAAGTTTAAAAATTTTGAATTTATATCAATATTATTTTTTTTTTCTTAAAAGTAAATATAAATGTATTATCGAAATGTATTATACTGAGCGTTTGATAAATTATAACCAAATACTATAAAATCATTTAAATTTTAGTCATTTGTTTATTAATAATTATTAATGAATTGGATTCAAATAAACTGAGTAGTCTGTTTTTGAACTTAAGGGATCATAATCAACTAAGTGCTCCTATACTATGACAATATGTGATATATTTAATTAGTCTGTGTTAGAGCACCCACTCTATAGTAACAAAAGAAAGTTCACATCTAAGGCATTAAAGTGTGTTCATCTGAACGTATCATCATATTTTTATTGACATTTTAAACTATTGAGTAGGTAATAGAAAGTTAGATCAATAGTTACAACTATTTGCAAGGAAAACAAATTTAAAACACAATTTAAACACCGTATATTATATCATCATCGAGTAGATTCGGTTCGGAATAGGATAAATTAAATCATTCATAGATATTGTGCGCGCCTATAATGAATAATGTCATTAGTAATGCACTCAACTTACAAAAATATAGTATATAATTGTTATATAATTTGTATATACATTTATGTATTTATTTTTTGATTGATTTCAAAGTAGAGGTGATGTAAGGTTTTTATTAATGAATTTAATTAAAAAGACTTGTGCATTGTCATTAGTACACATTTTTTTTCCCTGGAAACAAATCGAATTATTAAAACGCTTATGACACGATCAATGGAGTGTATGATATCATACTCATTTGCGTGCCCTTAGGTATATAATATTATTTACTTTACGCCGTACGAACGCACCACTTCACGTGTTCAATTCTATTTAACAATGTGCTGTGTGCACGAACACAATATTATTATAATCATTACTTTCTATTTATTTATTTCAAATAGTATTATCCCCGCAGTGTTATTATTTTGATTGTTTTATTATAATAATTTATCATACGATTATGTAAGATAAATACGAATTCGCTAACTCGCGAGTATTATGTCGTTTAATTATATACTTTTTACGAATAAATTCTCGATTGTAGATTATTTAGTGAAATTCTCATCATCGTAATTATTATTTTTGTATACTTATTATGCATATAGTTATACTTTTGAAACAAAAAATAACGTAATTGTTAACTAATATTTTGTATAAGTTTCTGTAATGACTTGAAATATTTTCAACAAACGTATAATAATAATAACTATTGTTATTGTAAAGTTTATTTTAGATAAAAATAATGATCATTTTAAATTAAATCGAATAAATGTCGAGGAAAATATAATCTGTGTTTATGCGAGTATATAAAGACTGATGCATTATACAATTTTTAAGACTGTCATTTGACCAAAGAAATTAATAGAAACGAAAAACGATAATTAAACCGTTGTATTATAGTGAGACTCATTGCATTACGGTACAATAGATATTGTATATGAGGGCAAAGTAAAACAACTAAAAGTTGCTTTAGTTAATCTGGTTAGAAGAAATTAATTTATTATAGAAATTAACAAAGATTAACATCGAAATAAAAACCTTGTAATATCTATATCATTTAAACCTGTGCATTTTGAATTTCATAAAATAATAAATAGCGTTTTTACGTGTCACTTATAATGTATAAAAAGTGGAAACCTTTTTTACAGTTCTATATTTTACATAACTATTTTCTTAATGAAATTAAAAACATATCAAATATATTAGCAAATTAATACAATTAATAACAATTTGTAAACGACATAATATTCCAATCATCGTGCAGATTTTCTTATCAATTTTTACAAGTGTAGAATATAAATAATTCATCGTGTGTATTATAGTATGAAAAAACTGTTGAGTCAAATCACAATTTAGTAGATTGATTGTGTTCTACATAGAAAGACTTTGTACAAGCTTAAAATTAACTAAGTATTCTAGCGTAACAATGTAAATAATTGTTTTTGAACATTGTTGCCTAAATAATAATACATCTGGCATTGAAGTATCTACACGCTTTTTGTACTGAAACTAGTGGTAATTAAATAATATGTAGTATATTTACTATGTTGTATAGATTAATAATTACATTAAAAAAAAAAAAAAAACTAAACTAAAACAACAACAAATTTATTTTAAAATTATTAATATTCGTTATACATTTATGATATTATTTTATTAGCTATCTCAATGATTTTCTGTTCAAAATCCTTCTATCTATACAATCGAATACTGATAAAATTGAAGCTTGAGTGAAATTGAAGATTGAGGTATTTAACACAAATATTAACTCGATTTTATGATTATAATAATTAAAACCTGCAGTATTATACTAACATAGTATACAACTGATCTAGATACACGTCATATGACGTATCGTGTCCGAGAGTGAGTCTTTTACAAAACAGTAGCCCTACATATACCTACGCGTCGTTGATATCATATAGTCATACATAATATGGTTAATGTTGTCTAGTGTCTCTGAGGATGTGGTTATGTTTAGTTTAAATGCGTTATGCGGAAGTGTAGCTTCATTTACGAATTTGTCTGTTGTTTCGTTGCCAGAAATCTCAACGTGGGAAGGGACCCACATAAAAGAGATTGTTTTATCAGTTATTGATGTCAGCTACTGGAAACACTGTACTAGTTCATTCTTAGAGTAGGGATTTGAGATTGACATTAAGGCACTTAGAGAGTCAGTTATGATCGTGAATTCGTGAAGGAATTTTAATTTAAGGATGAGACGATTTTCAGTGCTTCGAAGATGGCATAAGTTTCCGCCGTGTAGGTGTCAATGGTAATTCTTATTGTTACAAACTGTTTTTAACTTTAAAAAAAATGTTAACTGCGTAAACTATTTCTCAAAAGTCTGCTTTAATCATATCCCGACTGATCAAAAACTGAATGTGTTATATAAATGAAATATTTCATCACCGAATATTGATATAACTTTTGTCTAAAGTCGAGAGGGTTTTCATTAACTCGAAATAAAATTACTTTAAGATATTAAGAAAATATTCTCTGACAATATAGTTTTTTTGGTCAAAAAAAAATATATATATAATATATATACGTATTATTATATTACTTAGGTTAAGGTACGAACATATTACATAAAATCGTCGTATTAGTGTATTGTTTAACGAAAACCAATTCAAAACGATACAACGACAAACAAAGAAAAAATCCATAAATTGAAACTATATGAAAACTATTAAAAGGCAATGATATACAATATTTGATTGAGTACGCCGTTTTATCGTATAACACGCACTTAATATTATGGTCTCGTCAATTACTATACCGTACCGAATTTCCCTAATTAAATCATAAACATACTGTATGCTTGTTTTCGAGTAATGAATGATGTATATTATTATAGTCTTCCGTCGTTAATCATCTCCGGCGCATATGAATATAAGACGTACACTTGGGTATTATACGAACTACGTCTATAACACTCGGGCGTAACGCATAGCAATAATCTGTTGCTCAATATACGTTGACATTACGATTCGGTGAAGATACAAGATTTAATTCAGAATTAATCAAGAATTTTTGATTCGGCTAAAATTACACCTAAAGCATTTTACAGGATTAACCGAACTGTATAAAGACAATATTATGTGCTCGCTCATAGAGTATTATACAGTATAATATTACATTATTACGGTTTGTTGATAAAAATGCACTAATATACATAACTCATAAAATACTAAACGCAAAAATTCTAAGTTCAATAAATTACGTCGTAACTCACTGATCTACTGACGCATACACCTGGCCGATATGCAATTAGGTAAAATAATCACCTAACCAAATTGATATGTCAAGGCATTGTTTAGAACAAAAAAAAATATAATAACTCACTGTTTTTAGTTATAATTATTGTAATGATGTGCCCCTATAAGCAGTCATATTATCTATTCTTGAAGGATATGAACTAAAATTAAACATAATTTCGTTTCTTAAAACGTGAAAATTTTGTTTTGTTTTGTATCTCGTAGGTACCGTGGTGATTTTATTTTCTAAATGGTATAGAAACATTGTAATTTACATACTTGAATCGTGATAATAATGTTGCGATTCGAAGACTGAGTCTTTAATAATAAATATTACAGTCGGTACTATACCCATAGGACTAATATTTTTAACCATTTGCGTTTAGATTTTTTGTAGTATATTGTTCATAGGACTAATATTTTTAACCATTTGCGTTTAGATTTTTTGTAGTATATTGTTCACGCGGTAGTTAACAAAGTATTTATTTTTTAAAACGTATATTTTTTTGATTTATTTCAAAATATCTTGTGGTCTAAAATTTGTAAAGATTTAAATAATAATTTTATTTCTAAGAACTAATATTATATTTTCCTAACCTAACAGAGAATTACGAAAACCAAAATAAATTGTGTGTAATGGATCATTTTTAGATTTATACCAATGATATAAAAATCTATCATAAAAGAATCTATAGTCAGGTTTTGATATTTATAAATTAATATAAATATTATACCTGCTTGATTAACATATAGGTTTTTAGATATCATTACATAGTGGTGAAATTTAAATACGAGTATTTCAAGGAACCTTTAATATAAAAGTTGTTCATACTGCATGTGTGAAATAAAATACTATTGCCTTATTTAATTTTAAACAGCGATATTTCGTATTTCAGCAAATTTTAATACGACTTATTAAGTACGATAATATCATGTTATTATTTATACTAAATAGTCTGTTCACCCGCAGGTTCTTGGCATTCTAAAAGACCGAAAGGGGAAATTTAAAACATACGGGCCCATGGAGGAATTACGTTGGATTGCAGAGAACCCCAATGGATTCTATCGAATGGATGACAAAGAAAGGACTGATTATAAACTGAAGACACAAAAAAAGTACTCGAAGTGTACGGTTTTACACCCACCAATTTTTGACAGAATAAATAAATAATTTTTCGCGTTGACTTTCTAATCTCAATCGGTGGAAAATAAATTAATAAATTATATTTAATTTGATAAATTATTTATTTATGAAATAAATGTAGATTTTGGTGAGTTTTATTACGTTTTCGATATTATTTCGATATTATGGTACTTAATAAATGATATAAATCAATATATTTTTTATGTTTGTTAATTTAATTGAATGCCGTGCTATCACAATATACCTAATATAGCTACAGTATAGTTAAACTATTGCTAAGAATTTAATCAATGTCTGTGATCACCTTCCTACATAGTTATTGCATTTGAACATCGTTTTAACTCATATGCAGCATTTTTCGTAACAAATATCAATACTTTTTATTAAGCACAATAATTTAATTATTTTAAAACGGCGTTAGGGTAGACAAATTGGGTACAGAATCCTCATGGATTCATTTACATCGTATTTTCATATTATAACGATATTTTGTTCATTCATTGCAATTCGAAATAAAAAAAGTTGAAGTAGGTAATCACTACAGCATATTAAGTGTCAATAATATATCTTTATTGAAAAAATAATTTTAATAATTATATGTGTTAACTACGAAACTTAATAATAAATCATTGTGTACGAAGAATAATTTTAATTATTCAGATGAATATAAAAAAAACATAAATATATTTTACCCAGATAAATATACACATAATTATCTTTTTTTATACTTCATACGTTTAACTCAAATTAGAAAATTAAAATAATAATAATAATAATAATAAATTTATATTATCTCAATATCTTGTACGAGGAAAAATTAATTCTAAATAAATTTTGTAAAATGCCTATGCACACACTTGTAGGGTATAGCCACTTCTAATAAATAATTATCAAAGATAAGCTATACAATTCACATTAAAATAATCAAAAAAAATAATAATAATAAGTACTAAATAACATACAATTTACAATTTTAAGTATCTAAGTAGTGTATAATGTATACTCATATAGACTCCTTTTTAAATATATAAAACCGAATTTCCTATACGAATTTAATTTTGGTCCAATTCTAAAGCAAATGAGAGCAATACACTATTATTAGAAAAATATCTATATAATTCCCAATTAGATAGATTGAATTTATTTCTGCCGAAAACATTGCATTTTAACAACGTTATTGTGTGTATAAAATATAATAATAAACGTTAAAATTTTCAAGTTTCTACGAATATTATTTTTAAACTACACTGAAATAACTAGTATCGTCATTCTTCATTTAAACATCTAATTTCATCCAAGGTAAAACTTAAAATTACTAGAAAAAACTGTGTCTATATATTTTTAGATTTTTTGGTTACACTATGAGGAACTTTGAATTAAATTGTTAAGCCTTAGATATAGTAAATTAATATTAGAATTATTAGATACATTTCTACTACAATATATAATTTGAAAATGTTTGTGAAATTTATAAAAAGAAAATAAAATAACTGAAAATAGTCGTGTTTTAGATGTATTATTAGTTATTATGTTGACAGCCCATAATTATTTTGCTGTTCTAGTGGTAGTTATTCTACACGATTTGTTAATTAATTATAAAAAAAATATTAAAAAACTACAGAATAACTAAAATATCAAACAGTATTAGAAGGAATATTGTAATTATAATACTATACCAGTGTTAATATAGTATAGTATAGAGGGTATAAATAAACAAATTAATTACATTTTAAATAAATTATTTTAAAGAAACACTAAAATTTTTTATTTAAGAACAATACTTTCAGATTTTATAACTAAAATACAATACCGGAACTTCACAACTTGATAAATCATTCTGTTAAAGTTAGCATCGTAACCAGCTATATAATTTATTATCTATTTAAATGTATTATTTTAACGAAATTTAATGCAATCAAATATTCACACAGCAACTCCTTACGTCAGTTATGCTAAAAATTTTTAACTTCTATAATACTGCATAATATATTATATAACGTACAATACATAATATCATTATCATTTTTTAATTGTCAAAAAAGATAACGTTTTGCACAATAATCATCGCTTTGAAAATTTAAAATACCATTTTAGCAGTTGCATTTGAATTTCTTTGTTACAATTGAACAATAAAATCTTTAAGACTCGTTAAAAGTGAATATATAAATAGTCGTTTAGCTTATATTGGATAATTTTATGGGTGGACCGTACGAAATGCAACTTTTAACTCTTATGGTGGCCTAGAAACTAACACATTTAATTTTCTAATTATGAAATATGCTTATATTTTATTGAGGATTTAAACTCGTTTACGATTTTACATGGTTCCTATAATCACGAATAGAAAGTTCTATTCTTTATTTAGGTATGTATATTGCTTTTTTTATGTATTATAATTGCTTTGAAATGTATTATAATCTAATCTTACGAAGATGACATAAACATTATCTTATCGCATAATAATATAGCTGAAACAAACTCATATACCTTTAATTCGTTATGTTGAGGAAACTTTGGCAAAAAAAAACTTATTTTAACAAAGGAAATAACGATATTTTTATACGTTCTATCAAAATTTTCGTTATATCGTTATTTCATTATACGAGTACACTAGAGCAATTTTAACGCGCTGTGAAAACGCGCGTGTACCTATCGCCCGAGTAACACGCGTCATTTTAACGCACGTACCGGATGCCACCGTCGTATGCGTACCGCGCGCCAAAATCACTCAAGTGTGGCTCGTCCCTTACAATAATATAGATTTTGTTTTCGGAATGGTACCGTTGAATTTAAAATTATGCAGAATCGTGTGTATATATATATATTAAAATTGCGGAGTCGTGTATATATGTATATCAGTGGCTATTAAAATCAACACGATTCCGCAAAATTTGCAGAATCGTTCTCCACCGATAATATCAGTACAGAATTACTAAAGTCTTCTACGGTGATATCTGGTTCAGAGTAAATTGTACGGTAAAAATAAAAAATAAATTATCGTATAAACTGAAGCGTGAAGAACAAACCGTAGAAAAAAAAACTATCGACTACCAGGTAAAAGTAACGGGTCATCAGACACATAAAATCACAACGATTTCTATATACATAACGTTTATAAATACTGCAAAAAATAATAAATTATAAACATATAGGATGATTTTTTTTCAACTTCGTTGTCTTGTCCATTTTTTTTTTTTTTATAAATCAATTATAGACTGTATAATACAAATAGAAAAAAAATATTAAATAATCGATTTCCGTAATCAGTATTGTCACGCTAATACGCTGATATTTCCAAAAAGATGATATTTTTTAATTAAAAGATTACAATATAATGTAAAAATGTATAAAAAAACAAAAACCACAACTGATATGTACCTACTTAAAATCATACCATAAAAAATATTTATTAAAAAAATAAAAATCATTCTGTATAATGTATAATGTATATTATTATATTATTATAGATTATTATTAACACTGATCGTGGTAATCTAATGCGACACGTTACACTGAAGTTTGCGGTAAATAATGATTTTTGAATTTCATCATAAATTCACCTAGATACTCCACAAATCAACAAATATACTTTTCGAACATAACATATTTTTTTTTTAGATGTACATGCTTCAATTTCATAGATTATTCGCGCCTATAGTGTTTGATTGCATAAAAATGGTTGCAGGATTATGTTGGAGATTTTTACCTAAATCCATGTATTTATATTATAATATAGGTACTATCAGTGTTGATTTGATTGATGGCTTATTATTCTGCTGATGAAGTGTTGAAGAGATGTTATGTTTTTTAGTATTAATGGTAGTAAGACAATACGACAATATTATGTATTTAATTGTATTGAGTATTTTTTATGATGCATCGCACGATGGACTGATGAGTTCCTTTTTAATGATCAGATAAAGTGTGTAAGATGCGAGTATTCTATCTGGATATATTTAATTATTTTTATGATTATTTATTTTTTCTTAATCGAATTGCCCTTTTGGTAACTGTTTTTATTTTATATCCCTTATTCTGATATTATCGGCTATAGCTAACTCCTATACTTAGTGATTTTTCAGTGTTTTTGTTATTAATTTTTGTGTTTCGTTGATTATTTCTTTAGTTGGAATTTTATTAATTGCAGTAATCGTTGTGGACGAGACCGCTTCGTTAGCCATTGTGTCTGATTTTTTTGTTTCCTAGAATACCTACGAGAGACGGATCTCATATATTGTTTTTTGCAATTAGAATGAATTCTAATTTCTGGACGTACTAATTGGATTTATGACATCGATTTGAAAATACTAAGGAAAGAGTTCGTATTATTATAACGTATAACATAACATTGTGTATAAATATCATTTTTAATCTATTTTCACATGTATAATATGTGTGTGTGTGAGTGACGTTAAAAGCTATATCGGCTGCTTTTTGGCTCATATATTATAAATTTATAACATACGCCTACCGATATAGTATTATTTATATATATATATAAATATTATATACATATATGGGGCGATGGTGCTAAAGTGCATCAGTGCGCCGTCGGTCAGCCCTCGTGGTATATTAGAATAATAACAATATCATCGTATAAACTACAATATGGGCTGAAATGACCACGTCGTCGGCTACAGCTGCAGTCGTCCCACCCACACCCGCGGCCATACTACGATACACACATAATGCGCATAACGCGTAGTAGGTATACCTGTCTGTATATTCACTGTATATTATTATATATATCTATTTGATATAATAACAGCGCACACAACCGAATCGCATATCATAGTATAGTACACAGTCGTAGTTTATAATATATAGTATAATATTATTACGTGTACATAATATAGAGACACGTAATAATGCACAGACACGCACATACGTATAACATTACGCGTGCCCCGACCGGATCGCATCAAAGTGAACCGTTCGGCCGTGTCAAACGTCGGAGAGATTCCGTGTCTATATATACCTTGATAGATACACTACACCGCATATAATAAGTAAATATAATGTATTATGTACATATAAACACGCGTAGAAGCATCGCATTCGCCCGCCGCCGCCGACAGTGCTATACGTACACATCCCGTGTTTGCCTGCCGTCGGTTAACATTATAATAATATAATTAAGTACATTATATTCTAGAGACGTGAACCTGACTTCAGGAGATCCACGAGTATACGCAACCGACTGCAAGTGCATAATATATAGAATGTAGTTCAGAAACGTGTGCTGCATAGCAAGCCAATAAGGGGAGTGTTTTTGCAAGTGTTAAATCACTCATTCCCTAATCGTTTAAATCCAAAATAATATATTATAGCATTATAAAAATGCTCTTTTTTTTTTTTTGTGGCCAGACAACATTAAAACAAAACCCACATAAAAACGCAGTAACTGATTTCAATTAAAAAAATAGAGTATGTCTCCTACAATATACTAAGTTATTTTAGCTTCATTACCAGTTACAATCGCCAACAGTGAGAGATCATTTTAAACACTGGATATTTTGTATTATCATTATTTTTATTATTATATACAATAAAGTATTTTGTTTAAAAATAAATATATATTTTTAAGTTAATCGGATTTTATAATTTATTAATATGGCCATACAATTAATTTAAAGATGTGTGAACTCCCCCCTCCAAGATGCATTTAAATATACAATTAAGCACACCACTTAAAAAACCTTAACTACTCGTCTGTATAAAATATGTTTATGATTATGCACACGATACAGAGAATAAAATTGTAAATACGACATATATTTGATTAGTATTATTACGTTATGTTGTGTGCGCAGTGGTCTACAGTAACGTCTATCTAGTACATTTATTGTGATTTTATTCAAAAAAATGTATTTAATTAGCAACTGTTAAAAAGCAATATTCAAAACCAAAAATCTTTCAAGTTCAATAATTGTTTTTTTTTTAATTTCAATAATTTCATCATTTAAACATTTATAGTTATTATCAAGTATTAGCATCAAACAATACTCAGATGATGATTCACCAAATATGCTCATTACTCATCCCCATTTGTTTCGTTAGTAAAGAATTTATCCTTGAATCTTAGAACTTCTAAATATATTTAAAGCAATATTTTAAAATACTTAAATATTTTGTAATATTTAAGGAATGTCCTATAGCAATACCGATTTCCTATTATTTTAAATAAAAATCGCCATTTTTTACAGTGAATTCAACTTTTTTGAAAAATTTGATGCATTTAAATTAAGATTTAAATGAGTAGTTTTAATAAACTTATTTAACTTTGTGTACTAAGGATATTAGATTCATCATAATGGGTTTAGAAGATGATATGATGATTTGACAAAATTAGTAACTATTATTTATTCATTAAGTACATATATTTTACTTTTATTCTTATTATTGTTAACAAAAAGTTGTCATACCAGTAAGAAATCATTCCAAATTATATTCAAACTAGAAAAATAAATAAATTCGATTTTATATGAAATATGATAATATAAAACCTAAGACATATTTATTATGAAAACATTTTTTACGAGTAAGTTAGTAAGTATATAAGTATACACATTTATTATCAAATAATATTAGCAATAGCCAAATATTCCATTATATAGAAACAAAAAATACTAATAATAATCTTTAGAATTGAGCGACGGCCAGACGGTTATATTATAACTTAAAAGTCATAATATTATTTCATAATATCATAACAGATAACAATTTAATTAATTTATATTATTTCCTACTTATATTTTAATATTATCATAGAATTGTAAATTATAACTTTTCATTTGTTTTATAAATTTGTAAAAAAAAATTGTGAACACGTTAATAATTATAAAGTCAATAAAAATAAGTTGATCGTGTATTTTATAATATAATATATTATTATCATGATTTTTCTTTTTTAAATATCCAGAAAATTATTGACATTTGATATTAATACAATAGGGTTATTTACGGAAATTGACTAGAGATGAAAAACCTTGTACAAAAACTAAATTATTATTACTAAATAATAAAATTATGTTCACGCGTACCTACGGATATTAGATAATATGGTTATAAGTTATGGATTTAATATAGGAGACACCAGTAAAATGTAATTGTGTGTATCGTATATATACAATATACATTATACATACTTAAATTTACAAAAGCAGGTATATTTATACAGGAATATAGTGAATATATACATGATACGAAAACTATTTTTAATACTCCAAGAACGATCAATGAATAACTAAAGAATAAAAACAAATTTCCATTTACATATAGCCCGACACAATGCCACATGAATGTTTTTGAAAATAGGTTTGTATATTCAAGTTAATTGTATTACAAAGCAATCTACTGTTATAACTATTTTATTTCATATTCTGAGTGATACGATTTTACAATAATGTGATGTGTTTTTCTTTTTTTTTGTTCCAACGATCTTTTATAATAATAATAATAATAAAAATACTTCGATTTTAAACTTTAAGAGTAGTTTCTGGTAAAAAAAATTATATCTAGTTTGTACTTTTGGAAATAAAAATAAAAAATTCAAATACTTTTCAAAATAATCAGGATTACAAATTTAAATATTACTATCTTTGAAAATACTAGTTAAAAATAATTGTTTTGTAATCTTAGTTATAGATATCAAAAAGTTAGATCATCTGCTTAAAATCTTTTTTCATTGTATACGATTATATACCGTTGAATCAAAATTCAGCAAATAATAATATTAATGAGTATAATAGATACTCAATGACAACAATCGACAAATGCTGTAAAATAGATAAATTATACATAAAATATTTTTTAAGTTATTATTTAGATTTGTATGAATTATTTTTAACTGAATTAATTACAAATTATTATATCCAATAGACACATAAATATGTTTTAAATAAGAAATTGTTGTTGTTTAATAGTCTTACAACTATACAACGTAATTAAGTTTATATAAAATTAAAACAGTGTTACATAATATGTATATAATAAAAAAATATATGTATATAATTTTGTTTTATCTACAGATTTTTTACAACCTGTTCTACATAGGAGAAAAGATAATATTATTATTTCGAATATATTTGCATTGATCCATAAAATCCATAATACCAAACGCGTCCAGCCATATATCCATACTTTTAAATAATACCAAAGTTATAAACACGTATAAAAATATGGAGTAAATATCAATTGAATTTAAATAATTTATTTTTCAAATTAATGTATAATTTAAACCCTGTTGGAAAACATTAAATTAACAAAAAAAAAGTGATAAGTTTTGCTAGGCACTTATTATAATTAATTATATTTTTTATAACGTCCTATTATAATTTAAAACTTTATGAGATTAAATAATTAATTATATTGCTATTCAATTTTTAATTATTATTTTTTTTTACATTAATTAAATGAACGACTATAGGGTACAGATATTTGTGTTTTAATTTTAATACAATGTTAAATATTTGCATTATAAAGATTAAAACAACGAATTTACTAGATTACTACACATTTGTATTATAACATTTAAAACCAATAGATATTTACAATTATTGGAAATTTCCCGTAGAATTCAAAATAAATACATTATGAAATTATAACTTAGAAAACAATATAAAACTGAAAACGCATACAAATTATAAGACTTGGAAGACTTGAATAGATACGAAAATATTTCATTAGGAGAAATTTTACAGATCGTATCAGCTTATACAAAAAGATTATAATTGAAAATTGAGAAATTGAGAAATGATAAATTATATTTTAGCAAAACAACTTTTATAAATGTATTTAACAAAACGCCAACAATATCAATAATTAATTTAATATTTGCGTAGTTTAACCAATTTCTCAAGTGTAACTGAATTTTATTATTTAATACATAGAAATTGTTTTTTTTTTTTTTTTTATCACTTAGCAGCTGGTGACTATTTATTTAATTATTGAATTTAATAAACTATGTTCCTAACGAATAAACCGACAGTATAAAACCGTTACTTTCAACAATAACATTCCTGGTATGTTGTTTAATTGGATTTGTATATTTTTTATATTAGTACTAGGATATAAAATACAATCTTAGAAATAATATCAAAATGGACCACAATAAAAGTATAATATATAATATTGACAGATTAGATAATCTCATACGATAAGTTAGACAAAAGATATAACAATTGACATTTCAACAATATGATATTAACTTATTACGTTTGCTATACCGAATAAAATGTAATATAATATAAGAAAGACTCGTCAGAAAATTTTGATTTTTTGCTTAAGCAGACTTTTCTTATATTATAAATTTACGAGAAAATAAGTATAACAGCAGTCTATCTTTAAAAAACAGGGGTCCGTTGTATTATTGACATTATATTTCAAAGCTATGGTAAATCAGCGCACTCAAAAATAAACGATTCTGGATGGAGTTTGCGTAAAAAAACATATCTACTGATACTTCTTAAAAAAATATACGAGATTGTCGCACTTTATTCAAACAATTTTGACGATAATTTAGCGGAAATTTTTTCAGCAGGTTACTAAAAAAAAAAATCATAAGAATTGGAGACCTAGTCAATCGAAAAAATTGATGTTCAATCGTCATCCAAAAATAATAATAATTATAAAATTAAAACGTACATAATTTGTTGGACTTTCATAAAGACATTATAAATAATGTTATTGCATTAATTTAACCCAACTACATAGTAATTTAGTGATCATTTTTGTTGATCGAATCGAAGCGTCTGTAGCATCCGTCAATTTTTTTATCTTAATTTTTTTCGTGGAACGCCGACATCGCACGCGCCAATCGTTATTAAATTAATGAATAAAAGCGAACTTTTTTGCTTTTTTTGTTTTTCAATTTAAAAGTTTTTTTGTAAAAAAAACCCATTTGGCCTGAGGAATAAAAAAAATGTGCGATTAATTAACGGTATTTTGCATTAACCAGGCGCTGTGGGCACAAATAGTGCTGCAAAACAGCCGTCAGTTTACACTCACCCTATCCGCGAACGTGAAACGCCACCCCCACACGGTCAACGATTCTTCGAGCCAACGTCATCGTCCCTTCGTACATTGCAACACGGTCGGCGCGTCGGAGGCGATAATTAATATTCGCTTTAATAATGAAATGATAATTAAACGAATATTATTTGGGGGACATGGGCACACGGCGCGTACGTGGCGCCTCCGTTATCGTGGTGCACTGTAGCGCAAAAACGATGCTGATAAACATCCACAGGGGCGAAAAAAAACTCAAAAAACTTAAATCCATACTCAGACACAGTCCTTCGAGGATCACACACTGTGTCAATAAACACGGCAAGACATAAATTGGTTTAGGAATCGGTTCGGCCGCCGCCATGTAAGTTTGTTGGAGGAACAGTACAAATACGACGATCATACGTTTGTTATACTAGGCAAATAAATATTTTTCTTTTCTGGACCACACTGAGTTTTTAGTTATAATAGTATGAAAATATTTCAGATGGGTTCAAATTCGTAAGATGATTTTATTTTTATTTTTAACTGTTGAATTGAAAGCTAAATTGATAAAAATTTACTAAAATTGCCCAATAATCGGTTACATAATATTTTTTTTTTCACAAAATATAAAATTTATACCAAATCGAAATAAGAAAATTTTATAAAAGTAAATACACAAAAACAAAAATAATAGGTACGCACAATATGAATAGTTGACAGAAAGGAAAGTGAACTAATTATAAAACTCTAGAAGTTGTTAATTATATTTTATGTTGATTTTTAATTACCTAGTTAAGAACTTAAGAGGACTCGGCACCAACATCTCTTTAAATGTCAAACTGAGTTATCTGATAGTGTAATTGTTAAAACATTTGAAATATCCATGTTAGATTAAAATTATCATTTTCTGTGGAAATTTGTATTAAGTTGTATGTATTACGCGTTTAACACTTCAGATATTAACCATTTAGTAAGCACAATACATCATCGTACCATATAAAATTATAATTTTGATTTATTTTTGATTATTTATAAAGCTAATGATTTGTATGTTTTACATGTATATTTTATGTATGTGGAACTTATCAAGTTAGAAGTTACTTTTATAAAAAAAAAAGGATTTTGTTATGCAACATTGTTAAAAGTAACTTCATTTATTAACTTAGATTATATAATACGTACATTGAGAAGTTATTGTATTTTAGATTAAAAATCATCCTACACAAAATAAACCAATTAATAAATAAAAAAAATTGAGTTTTATTTTGTTAAATAGTATTTCCATATAATATTGTGTAATTATACGTGATTGTAACCAATAATGGTAACATTATGTTTAAAAAATTCGCCGAAAATACATTTAATAAATTATAAAGTGTTGAATATTCATTTTTCATAATTTACAGTTAGAATTTCCGGTAACAAGCCCTTTAAAAATCTGATGTGTGTAGCGTCCTCTTTAGAATCTTTTCCATTTGGAAACCGGTGAGTAGGTACCTACCTATCATTTTATTAGTAAAACCAGATTGTATCATAACATAAAGATAAATAAACGCAAAGAGGATCAAAACAAATTTATACTTTTATATACGTTTCGTCGGAGAAGAGCTTATATTCAACCGTAGAGTCTTACAGAAATCTTCGTAAAAATGTCTATTATAGCTCGCTTTATACAGCGATATAAAGTACTACCGACAAAAACGAATGTATACCATTAGTTAAATTTCAAACGTGAATAATAATAATACAATGCAAAACGTATTGAAAGTATAAGGAACGAACGAGTAATAAAAGATTATCCTTCACCCGACAAAGTACATTGTGTGCAATTATAAATAATTATTCATATCACGTGAGTAAGTAGAAAACGAGAATAATAATAATAAAAAGAATAATATGAAAAAAATACATTTTATGGACGGCCTGTCATTAAAATTTTGAATTATTATGATATTTTAATTTAATTGCGATAACCGCAAGCAAAGGGTTAATGTTACATACAATATCAATATAGTATATTATATACAAAGAATGGAATAAGTCGCTTTTTTATGGTAACTGCAATGTATATAGTATAATATATATATATATACATATATACATAGTAATGATTACTATGAAACATCTTACTCTATTGTTTCTCGATTTAAGATATATCGGTAGTGACAGTGAAAAAAAAATGAATATCGAGGTAACGCGAAATGCACTCGGATTAGGTTTGAGACTATACGTTTTAGTGAAACGTTTGAAGCCGAGTGAAATGCACCATGATGTCTTCAAAATAAGATAAATCTATTTTAGACTTATTACTATTTGCAGTAAACGTATCTGTTGGTAAACTATTCAGAAATTCAGAATCGACGGACGATAGCATAATGTATGTCTCATGTTGCCCCAGTGTCGAAATCTGGGATAACGATACATTTGAGCAATCATGTAGCATGTTTATAAAATGTATAGAAAAAAATTTCATCTATTAAGTGATGCAAAAACTTTTTCTGTGCATTAGCAAAGCAAGACATATTGCATTTTAATGGTTGAATAAAATAATGAAATAATAATAGTATATGTCAGCATTTGTAAATTAGAATAGAAACCTAAATATCAAAGAAATTCTATGTTTAAAATGTAAAAAAATTAATTAATACCGCTTGAAGTGTAGATTTTTAATTAAATTTTCACAAATATATAAATAATATATACTAATTTGTTTAATCTGCAATGATTTTAAAAATTTCTTAATAATTTTCAAACATGTAAATTAATTGTATTATTTAATAACGAGTAATATTTATATCTATGGATGTACATGAGTTGTCATTCCAAATTATTTTAAAAACCTAATCCTATTTTTGAATTGACATTTCAAGTTAACCTTCAAGATTATTTTTGATTTTTAGTCTTTCGTTGTGAAATCATTGTTAAATAAAAATTTATAATTCACATCATTTTTAATTAAATAATTATTGATGATAAAATACATATTTTCCACTTATGATAGAAATAAATATGTACTTATAATATATAATAAAATGTAATATGTATAAAGATTAAATAATTACATTTCAATTCTAGGATAATACATGTTGTCAGGGGCGAACATAGGAAAATATTTCGGGGGGGTTTTGAAAAAGTTTACAAACCACAGGAAAAGGGAAACTTTTTAATAACTAATAATTTATTTTAATTTTTTTGAAATTTTATTAGTAATACATTTGTAGGTCAGATAATTTCTTTTTTGTACCTACTATTTCGGGGGAGGGGGTTAAACCCCCAAAAACCCCCTGCGTTCGCCCATGCATGTTGTATATCCTGGAAAATATTAATATTTAAATTACACTCGTATAATATTATAAATTTTGTTTCCAATTCTTGAAAAAAAAATTAAGCTACAAATAATCTATAGCTGAGTAATTATTAAGATAAATTTTATAATTTTGTAGGTAAAATAAAAAAAATAAAAATAAAATAAGAACTTAGTAATTATTTTTTTTATTTCTAGTAAAGACTTTATATTATATTAAATCAATATAATTATAAGATCCTGGGATGAAATAATATAATCTGCGACTATTGTGATTTGTGCGATAAAACAAAGGTAAAATTGATGATACTGAAATAAAAGTGTGGATACATTCTAACAAATTTTAGACTCAAAAATATGACCTAGTCTATTATTACAGCTTATCTAAAATGTGATGGTTATTTTTTTCTACTTGCGCGACACATTCGCTGTAAACAATTCATCTCCGATATCGTCAGCAAATGGGATACAACTAAATGAATCCGACTTAATATCGTGTACTCCCGGGACCGAGATAAAATAAAAATCTAGTCTTATTCCTGTTCGTCATCGTTTACCATTGTAAAAAGCGCATACACCTAGCAAGTTTATACATTTATTTGATGTAAAAAGCATTGACGTTGATAATGATGGTGCAGCCGAGATTGCTTTAAAAACAAATTTATCGATATTGCCACGTATTTTTTTCCCTTAGTTTCAGTTGTATAGTTTTTTCTTTTGAGTAAACTACAATCGTATTTTTTTTCGAGATTTTTAAATTAAATAAAGTCATAATAGACTAGATATTCCTGGTATGTAAGCAATAAACCAATACGTCTTGCATGCTTAGTTGGAGCGTAGTCCTAAAAAAAATGAGTAATAACCTACTCCCAATTCCTAAATTTTAATAATAATAATCGCAATTAAAAAATTGGTATGTAAAATGTTGCACTGATCAATAGCAAATTAAATTAATAAATTGTATTTTTTTAAATAGTCATAACTATATTTTTTTAATGAATTCTGATAGAGCTTTTTTTTAGATTCTGAACGGAGTGATGAATGTATTGCTTTTACAATGATGTGTGTTTTTTTTTTTTTTTTTTTTGTGTCTGACTCCAACATTTGGAGCAGTAATAATGCTCCGATTTTTGACTTCAGCCCCTCTTTGAATAGGAAATTGAATCTAGTTGGTACTTTAGGGGGGTCAAAATTAAAATTTTCAAATAGTTTTCAAAAAAATCGAGAAAAACAAAAAAAAAATGACAGAAAAATGGCAATTTTACGGAAAAACCACTTTTCGACAAAATCGATTTTTTGATTTTGCTGTAACTCAAAAACGAATTATTGTAAATACTTGAAACTTTCACCAAATGTTTATATTATGGTTATCTCTTTACAGTTAAATTTTTAAAATATTTTGACCATTTTTAAGCTACTTATAGACAATTGAAATTTTCGACTTTTCTAAGTTTTTTTTCTTCAAATGCCGATAAAAATATTTTGGGTGACCAGAAAATCTTGAAAATTTAATTCAAGGTTTCTTATAAGTTTTTCTTAAAGTGATAAAAAAAAATCCGAAATCGTTAGTCACAATTTTTTTTTTATAAGTGCTTAAAGTTCGAATTTATACGAAATATTTCAAAATTTAAATTAAATTTCATACTCTCATTATGCGTATGTTGCCAAATACTTTTTTTATTAATAAACAGATACTATAAAGTAACTATAGTAACATATAATAACTATACTATTTGTTTCAAAATAGAATATATGACAATATTTAAATATTATATATCCTAAACTGACAAATCATCTTCATACATAATCGTTTTTCGTATACAATGATACCTATCATTGCATTCAAATTTAACCTACCATAGTCTGAGGTCCACCCCACCCCCTAATATACAGCAGAGCGATACCCACTTACCCGATTTTTAAATATTAATGATCATATTTTCAATTTTGGTTCACTAGTTTATTAACTGTGGTCCTCTAAAGTTTAATAAGTCAATTTATATTAGATTCTGAACGAAGTGATGAATGTATTGCTTTTACAATGATGTGTGTTTTTTTTTTTTTTTTTTTGTGTCTGACTCCAACATTTGGAGCAGTAATAATGCTCCGATTTTTGACTTCAGCCCCTCTTTGAATAGGAAATTGAATCTAGTTGGTACTTTAGGGGGGTCAAAATTAAAATTTTCAAATAGTTTTCAAAAAAATCGAGAAAAACAAAAAAAAAATGACAGAAAAATGGCAATTTTACGGAAAAACCACTTTTCGACAAAATCGATTTTTTGATTTTGCTGTAACTCAAAAACGAATTATTGTAAATACTTGAAACTTTCACCAAATGTTTATATTATGGTTATCTCTTTACAGTTAAATTTTTAAAATATTTTGACCATTTTTAAGCTACTTATAGACAATTGAAATTTTCGACTTTTCTAAGTTTTTTTTTCTTCAAATGCCGATAAAAATTTTTTGGGTGGCCAGAAAATCTTGAAAATTTAATACAAGGTTTCTTATAAGTTTTTCTTAAAGTGATAAAAAAAAATCCGAAATCGTTAGTCACAATTTTTTTTTATAAGTGTTTAAAGTTCGAATTTATACGAAATATGTCAAAATTTAAATTAAATTTCATACGCTCATAATGCGAATGTTGGCCATAGTAACCATAGTAACATAATATAAAAACTATACTATTTGTTTCAAAATAGAATATTTGACAATATTTAAATATAATATATCCTAAACTGACAAATCATCTTCGTTCAGAATCGTTTTTCGTATACAATGATACCTATCATTGCATTCAAATTTAACCTTCCCTAGTCCGAGGTCCATCCCACCCCCTAATATACAGCAGAGCGATACCCACTTACCCGCTTTTTTTAATTGATATATGATTAGAATGAATTTCATTTACCAGAGCTAAATCGTTTTTTTAACTATAGTTTAATTGAATTTTATATATTTTTATACATTTGATCTAATTTCACACACGTATAGAACAATTTATTTAATTTTAATATTAATGTTTACAAAATTATTGGCAAAAATAGTTAGTTATTCTTATTTTATTTTAATCATAATATTATACATGTAATTAAAATTATATAGCGATTAATTTTCTAAAAATTTCTAAAACATATATAATTTAATTTTTCATTTAATTTACAACCGTATTATTAGTACATTTTTGATATTATAAAAGTTAAAAATTAATATTAATATTTTAATATTTAAATTTATAAATATTTTTCATTAATTTGATTTTATTTTTATTGTAAAATAATCCTAATAAGCAGTACTTTACCAATACTTATAACTCAACTTATAGGTATACATACATATATATATATATATATGTATTTATGTATTTATATATTATATTTATATATTTATTACATTATTTAAAAAATAATAAACTGTTTTCTTTAATTAATTATAAATTAACAAAATATATGTGTACAAAACTACCATTGAATGAAATTTTCTGCTAACATCACTAACTGACACTATATTATTCAGACATAATTAGTAAATCAACTGAATAAATTACTTTAAATAGGTAATTTGTATATTATGTTTATATATATTTTGTAAATTGTATAATCTATAATGTACTTTTATTTTTCATACCAATAACTATCCTCTATATAATATATAATTGAGGAGAAATATATTTATCATTGAAAAGGTATTGTAGAGTAAATTTACACCAAAAACTTTTTCTGTTTGAACCAGACAAAATCAAAATATAAATATAGCACAAGCGCCATCTGCCCAGTAAAATAATATTATAAATAATTTTCTCGAGTGAAGTCGAGTAATACAAAATATAAAACCATCAACATAACTAATTTATTTATGAAAAATTAACTATTTTTTTATTATTCAAATGTATATAAAAATAAATGTCCTTATATTTGTTATCTATCTATAATATAGACTCAAAACTGAAATACAAAACACCTTTTTTCCTTTAGAAAATGTTCATAATTAATTTAATATTTTAGAGTGTATTAATTTTACAATTAAAATCGTTTTTTCTGAAGTTATCCTGAATTTAGAGCAATGATCGATATAGTAAAAATATATTATAGTTACTAAATATATTTTTTAATTTAGTTTTTCAATCTGTATTATTATTGAGGTTTTTGTGTTTTTACTTTAAAATACATCTATACAAAAATAGTGAACATACCTGATATAGCTTTTTGGTATTGTCCGGATGTGCTTCTGAAAACAAAAAAAAATATTAAATTAAATTATTAAAAAAATTTGAACTGTTTTAAAGTTTCTTAAATTTAAGCTTATATAATAATAAGCAGTTTTAGGCGTCCATCAAAACGTAAATAATTTAACAACAAACTATTATTACTGCATGTTTCTGAAAACTGGGCTAAATTGATTTATACGTATTGCTTGCACTATTTTAAAATATAGAATTTGTAATTTAAACATTTTTTAAACGAGTAAAACTTAAAAGTATAATTATTTAAAATAATACATTTATTACATAATATATTGAAATATATTTCAACTACCTAACAGATCAGATGATCTATGATAAAAAATTACTGTTGAATTTGAACATGTAAATATTTTTTCATCCGTTATACTATGACGTATTCAAGTAATTCGGATTAAATTATTTTCATTTTTATTATAACTATTATTCAAATCAAAGCTTTGTAAAAAAACAGTTTAATATGCTGAATATCTGGTTGAATAACACAAATGCACAACCTCAACGATAACGACTGTTTACGTAGTAACTAGCATTACACGGTTCGTCGTTTAAGAATATAAATAATATTGTTTATGTAATGCTAATTTTCTTCACGATGAATCTTACATTGAACAACAAAAATCTAAACGCTGAACCAAGCCATCTAATAGAAGTAGTGGCACTAATAGAATACTTAATTTCAGAAAATAGCAAATTAGAGATTTTATAGATAACATTTTAGTTAATTTAATTAATATACGAGATGATTAACAAATATATATATATATATATATATGGGATATAGTGATTATACTATAACATCATAACTTCCGATATTTCATAAAGTCTACTATGGATTTTATTCACATAAAAAAATAAAACCAAATATAGGTACATTTATACATACGGCTGGCTATTCACAATGTATATGCAAAAGTGCGTTTTATTATGTAAAATACGAGCTTAATGTATTTGAAAGAAATCGCATTCACTTAAGTCCTTTAATCGTGTCGAGTATCCTCGCGAAGACAATAATTTAACTCGATCAAGTAAAGTACCTATTGAATTTTCAGCAATGTACTTTTCTACCGCCGAGGGACATTCTTCTTATTCTATTGAAAACAGTCCCGAAGACAACAGTTGAGCGTTTTTCTTCTGCTTTTAATATATTGAATTATTAAAATGCCATTAAGCTGATCTACTTCACTACGAACAGTATATAAGTATATTACATAATAAAAGTAAACAATAACATCTGCTCTGTCCGACGACAATCCGAGGCTGTTATATTGGTGCAGTAGCCGTTCGTATAAAGCCAACTACCATCATCGATTATAACAGCAAATATTATTGTATAGTGTATAAATCCCAAAATGACCATAAAGAATCACCCTGAAGATTCTCACCATAGAGTATAGACATCCAATATATTTAAATCCAAGTTTTTTGACAGTAATCCATAACAATTCCAATTTCATGGGTATCGTATACGCGATCATATATCCTGTTTTTCCTTCTTCAAAAACGCCGTTATTCAAAATTTGAATTTTATAGTTTTTAAATATACATTAAGACCATATTATATTCAAATTTATGACTCAAAGAGTTTTTTTGCAAAAATGAAAAGTCATGTTTTTTTTCAATTTACGATTTCTTTTTTACAGTATACTATTTAGCATATAATTTTTTAGTTACACATAGGTAACTTTGTGTTTTATTATAATAATGAGTTTGGAAAACACAGAAACTTTGATTATTTGAAAATATTAGTGTTTTTTTATATTATATTAATTTACCAATATTTTTAATTTATTAGTTCAAGTATAATAAAATAAATGAAAATAAATGCTAAATTGGACAATTTATGATATTACATATATTTCATTATTGTGTAAACCTATTCTTTATTTTAATATAAATATTTTAATAACTGTAAAATTACTCGTTTGAATTTTGAATTAAGTAGATACGTACTTTGACTTTTAAAAATAAAAATATCCATAAAATAATATGCAATAAAATGGAGGTCCTCAAATAAAAAAACAGAAACTACACTAAATAATGTTAATTATTACATTCAATAAGTAGTAAACAAAACCTCGTGAATTTTAAAATATGGTTTTTAAGTACATGGTTTGCATACTTGGTAAATCGCCCTGTATAACTGCTTACTGCTATCATATACTACACGCCATTACTGTCGTCGCCATTACTACTACCAAATACTACCGTGGTTGACGTATAATGTACACAGCTATGGGATCGTTGCTATTTTTTTTATGTCAGTTTGCATTTATCACGTATATCGTTCACACAACCATACGATACTATCTCGAGGCCGAGTATGTTTATTAATGGGCATATATTTACGTTAAGGTCGTTTTATTATATTATCACGTATATAATAATTAGGGCTCGGACTTCGATATGAAATGCATTCATTTATTTATTTATTATTATTATTATTATTATTATTTTTTTTTTTTGATGCTTTACGACAACGTACCTATTCCAAGTAGGTACTCATATATAATTCGCTTTGTATAACTGATACTTAAGTCTTGCATTTTTAGTATTGTCAGATAATTTTATTAATATTTAGTATATGTATGTATATGTTTATTGTTTATACATTGTACACGTTTTTAGTGTTAATTAATTAGGAAGTTCAAAATATTTTATCAAGAAAAACTATTTTCATAATATTTGATATTTGCTATAATAGTTTTTAGATATTTTTCATTCATAAATTTCAATCGTTATATATATATATGAATTAGATATTTTTTTTTATCTATCTGAATATCTCTAGAAATTATAGGACGATTCGGACGTGATGTCTTATTGAAATATTAGCAAATAAAAACTAATTGGTCAATCAGAGATTCATCGCAATCAAATTTATTTCCAATATACTATTTATTTATTTTACGTGTCTAAGTTTAGCAATTGATTTTTATGTAATTGTTAATTTGATTAAATAAACCTAACTTTTTCCTATCATTTTAGTAGTTGCACAATGAGTTGTATATAGTTATAAAACAAATGTTATCATTGGCTATCTTTTAAGACAAAATTCCATTGAAAACGACGTTATTTCTAAGATAGTTTTTAGGGACTACAGACTCAGATTTAATAATAATGAAATAATACGAGTAGCTTTAATGGTACTTGTGAACCTACCCTGTATACAGATCACGTGGTGTCTGTTCGACTTCTTTCAAATCATTAAAATCCTCTGTAAATAATATATATTATTATGTCAGTGTACTTCCGTCGATATGAAAAAGGCAACTTGATGAGAGGAGAATGAGACGAAGAGAGTAAATGAAGGAAAGAATGGGTGACGAAGTACTGATGTTGCGCTTTTGATCCCCGAAGAGCAGTAAATTCGTCTTGTGGTCACCGAGGTCTGTCGTTCGACGACCGGATTTTATTTGTAATTCTAAACAGAAGTTCAGTTCCGCAAACATATAATATCTATTTATACATATATATTATATTATACACATAAGCTGCGAATTTTATTGACTTCTTTCGTCCCATCAACCCCCCCCCCCCATCGCCCAGACTAACCCATGACCACCCGCCGGTCATCAGTGATACTGCCGACGCCAACACCAACATCGTTAAAAGTGTATTCACTTGTATAGTAAAAAATATATATATAAAACTATTATACTGGAAGACCATCGGGGAGAAGAAAAAAAAAGTACACCAGTCGGATGCATCGAATAGACGTAATGCAACTCGGCGCTGTTTTCTTTATAACATTATACTATTATTCTGGAATAAATAAATTCAGAACGTATAAAAATAATAATAACACGTAAATGAAAAATAAAAATAATATTATATAATAGGTACTCCTCTATTGAATTAAACAATTTTATCGTTGTTTCAAAAATAATTGAATCTAATTTGAAACCACAATTTATTCAACGTGGTAGTTTTACAATTATTTCGTAAATGATTACTGTTTCAATGAATAACTCACACAATTAACTTTATGCACCATAAAATAAATGTATACATATTATATATAAATTTATACATACATACATATATACAGTTATAAGTTATAACGGTATATATTATTATGGCTAAACATGTTCGTTAATAAACTATAACTTTATATTTTCAAAGTCTGTTGTATTGTAATTTTTTTACGTTTACGATTGTTTATATCGTTTATTTACGGTTTTATGAAATAGCTTGTTAAATATACATCATGAAGTTTCAAACTTACTATAAATTAACTTTAAAAAAAAAAAAAAACGCGCACATCGTAAAAACGTAATTAGTTTGCATTTTATGGGGTCGTTACGTACTAAATGAAAAACGTAAACGAGACAATTTTACGACGAAAAGGTAGATCAACATTGTAAAATGACGATACTCCGTGTTTGTTCATTTGTCTGATTCATAAGGGTCTGTTTACACGCATCAATGTTTTAGTAGTATTATTTTACCGACAGTCGACACTGATTAAAAAGAAAAGTTGAAAATCGACTAAAAAGCGGTCTTCACAGTTTACATAGTTTACGTAGTATCTATATTTTAACATTTATATAGTATACATTTATAATAAAAAGTAGTGGTTCCGAATATGAATGGTTATCATTTAAATACGTTCAATATTGTATAAAAGCGATCGTAAAATGATTTTTATAATATTGTACGAACCGATGTCTCATATTATGAACAAAAATAAGTGAAAATAAGTAAAAACAAAAGAAAACTTCATTTATAAGAAAACACACTGAAACTTTGAAAACTGTGCACACCGTGAATATATCCTTCTGAGAGTATCTATATTATATTTAAATAACGCATTTTCAACCATATCGTTACGAAATATTAACAAAACACAAGTGGTTACATCATGTGTCCTCGCCTCCTGGTTTATCCCGATATATCTGAACGCATATTATAAAATATATTTATTTACATACCTTATGGCTGGGGGCAAACACTTTTTTCAGATGACATAATATGACCACCAAAGTCCCGCGATAACACTTTAGAAGAATAAAAATATCAAAATATGTAGATACAACGATCAATATTTACGGCTAAATTTTGTGACAAGAATCATGAAAATATTATGCCCGTTTAAATAAACGCGTTTTTATAAAGACGCGTTTTTATTTTTCAACACAAAAAAAAAAAACGTTCAAAAACCTAATATTTTGTAATAAAAGGCACTAATAATAATAATATGATAGTCATAAATATTTTTATGGCCATTTTTTTAAGACATTTATATTTTTGAAGAGCACATTTTATCAGCTGCGCATGCTTTGTGATCATAATCTACGCCCGCAATACATATCCTTACAGCGATAATAATAAAAATATATTACTAAGCAGTGGTTACTATAGTCGCCTTACTAAATACCACGTTTACCCGCAGAATATATTATGTAGATATGTCAAAGACGTTTATATGAGAAATGTTGACATTTTTTTTTTTTTTTTTTTAATTGAGTTGATTATTGGCGTTAAATATATAGAGCGTTTAAAATTGGGCCATATTTTATTTACCGGCTGGTTTGTTTATAATATTATGATGACGATTTTATTATCAAGATGTTGCTTCATAAATCAAATTTATATTTATTGAAGAAACAGGGAAATTTTAATAAAACGCAATTTAAAAAAAAAACAAATATCAATTACAATATATTTATTCGCGCCAATCTGCTTTGTGTTGTGTTATGTTGGCATACGTGTGGCATTATCGTAGTTATGTTCTTCGTAAAATGTTCGTTATCATTCATATTGGTTTTTCCAAATGTTCATATTTTTCCTTCCTTTCTTTTTCATGCCGAATCTCAAGCTGTACAGTACTACGATTTATGCCCCGCAGCCTGCAGTGTGTTTTTTCAGCGTTCGTATGTGCCTTTGTGTCACGTGTTGAATTTCAAACAACGTTAATGTTTTTTAATCTTCATAGTTAATATTAAAACATTTAAAACTATTAAGTGGTACCTAACTATTATCGTTCAAAAGGGCCATATATTTCCCTTTCATTAATCGTCTCACATTTTTTATTCAGATTCGTCATTATTGCATGTTCATGTGTATGAGTCGATTGCGTTTAACTTGGTAAATGGATTGCGCCTAAATATTGTTCTGCTCTTCGTTACCGCAATTAGCCTTTAGTCGCACTAACCGCGATCGCTGCAATTGTATTTTATACAAACTATATTTTTAGATTCTGAACGGAGTGATGAATGTATTGATTTTATAATGATGTGTGTTTTTTATTTTTTTTTTTGTGTCTGTCGACAACATTTGGGGCAGTAAAAATGCTTCGATTTTCAACTTCAGCCCCTCTTTGAAAAGGAAATCGGATCTAGTTGGTACTTTGGGGGATCAAAAGTTAAAATTTTTCAATATTTTTTACATGAGTCGGGAAAAACCTTAAAAAAATGACGGAAAAACGGGATTTTTTACGCACAACCAGTTTTCGACCAAATCGAATTTTATATTTTGCTGTAACTCAAAAACTAATCGATGTAAATACTTGAAATTTTCACCAAATGTTTATATTAGCGTTCTCCATACACAGTTAAATTTTCAAAGAATTTTGACTTTTTTTGAACTATTTATAGACAATTGAAATTTTTAATTTTTTTTAGTATTTTTTTTTAAAATAACGATAAAAATTTTTTGGCCGGCCAGAAAATCTTGAAAATTTAATACAAGGTTTCTTATAAATTGTTCTTAAAGTTATAAAAAAAAATCCGAAATCGTTAGGCACAATTTTTTTTTATAAGTGCTTAAAGTTCGAATTTATACGAAATATGTCAAAATTGCGAAAATTGGCAAGTAATTTTGTGGTTGAAAAATCGTAAAATTTTTTTATTTTATAACTAAGTTTTGAAAATTTGATACAAGGTTCTCCATACATTTTTCTTCAATTATCTGTAAAAAAAACTCAACCGGATTCAGACAAAAAATTTTTATGAGTGTTTGAAATTTAAATTTTTACAATACCGCGTTAAATAACGGTTTAGCCTCAAACGATTTTTGATATTTGTTGTTATTCAAACAGTATAAGTCGTAAATACTTGAAAATTTTACCAGTTATTTAGATTGCCATTTTCTTTACGTGATTTAATTTTCAAAACATTTTGACTTTTTTTGAGCTATTTATAGACAATTGAAATTTTCAATTTTTTTTAATTTTTTTTTTATAAATGTTGATAAAAAAAAATTAGCTGGGACAAATTACTTGAAAATTTAATTGAAGGGTCCACATAACTTGTTCTAACTCTCATCCAAAAATTATAAAAATACATAGGCACAATTTTTTTTTATTAGCATTTGAAGTTCAAATATTGACAAAAATTCGTCAAAATCATGAATATTTTTCACTATTTGGTAGTTAAAAATTTATAAATATTTTTCTATCAAAAGCTAAGAATTGAAAATTTAATACTATGCTGTCCATAAGCTAAGCTTAGAATAATTATAAAAAAGTTTGAGGATTGTTCAATTTAAAAAATTTTACGTGTGTTTAAAGTTTTAATTTTAATTTGAAATCAAAAATACACGTGTAAAATAACTTTTAACTAATAAATAATTTTCGATTTTTGTTATTTTTAAAAAATTACTTGACTACTTCCTTTTACTTTATCTTGAAAAATTTTTACTTAAATGTTTGAATTTGTTTCAAAATAGAATATATGATATAATTTAAATATAATATATCCTAGACTGACAAATCATCTCCGTTCAGAATCGTTTTTCGTATACAATGATACCTATCATTGCATTCAAATTTAACCTACCATAGTCCGAGGTCCACCCCACCCCCTAATGTACAGCAGAGCGATACTCACTTGCCCGCTTTTTTATCTTTAAAATTGCATTCAATCCGGTGAAGGTCGCGTGGGCGAAAAGCCAGCTAAAGATAATTATAGCGTCAGGTAAGAGCAATGCTGATGAGCTCTCATTATATTATATTATATTATATTATACAGCCATATTGGTAATTCATTTGATTTATATTTGTATATATTTATTTTATATTATTTTATATCTATTGCCATATTATTACATTTGGATATCATTGCATTATATTATACTGTCTTATATAACATTTATTGTCACATTACTACAGTGATATCTCATTATATCAGCTATTGTCAAAGTTTTTAAGTTGTCTGCCATATTATTATATTTATATTTTTACTTCATATTGTTATTCTTGCCTAAAAATTCGAATTCATTTTATATAGCGCAGTGTAAATCTTTTCCTTTGAGGAACAAAAGCTGTGTGTGCGAATATAATTAATATACTACTAATGTGTACAGTGTACGTGACCAATGAGGCAAATATAGTGAAGACTTTAATGCATTTCCTTACCATAATTATACGTATAATTTAGTATTTACAGAACTGAAAAATATTATAGTAAAAATTAAGTATAATATAACATTACATTATTGTAGTAATGGTTATTAATTAATGTTTTCTCAATAGTTAGATTTCCTAAATGTGATTTTGTAACACAGTCGTCAGTCGATACGTTGAAATACATTAGAGAGCATTAGACGATATTGATGATAGTGTAGTCATTCTCTAAAAACATAATATACGAAACGAAATCTCTCTTAAATAGTAATTTTTTTTTTTAGAGTTAGTTAGGTAAGCACTGCGTAAATGAAGTGTATTTATTTCAGTATCGTAGACGACACAAGAACTATATTTATTCTTCAGACTGGTGATGTAATGAATAACATGAAACAGATCCGCGTCAACAGAAGTATAAAATCTGTAGAGAAAAATTTATCTGGTCTTCAAATTATCATTACCCGTAGATACCTAATTTTTTCGTTGTATTTGCGCTTTGCACCATTTACGCCCAGTGCGAAACTTAAATGCATCGGTAAACACACGGTGATTTACTGCAATATACTGATACTGATTACGATATAATTAATCAAAGCGTATTTACGGTCATCGCGTACTGTATAGGTAACATTATGCATACAATATGGAATAATAAATTAATAACTACAACTCTGCTATGCATCCAACTGATATTATAGGTACATAACGATAATATCATATAGGTATATATATATAGCAAATGATTCAGATATAATGTACACAGTAAGCGATCGCTGTGTTGTTCAAAAAGTATTCTCAGAATTATAGTCATCAGAGTTGTACATAATTCTTCAGTGAATTGGAATTCATTTTTTTCATGGCCGAAGAACACAAAAATTTTAAAATTTAATTTAATAACTTCTGAACGGATACGTACAATTGCATATTTAACTATATTATTCAAGTGCGATTCGTTCGTTAAAACATTTCAAGTCAAAAAGTCAAAATACAGTTGATATGCAAATTTATAGTTATCGATATGACACTATTATACTCTCACGCCAAGGCGATTCGACGTCCATAATATAATTATACGATTTTTCGGGAACGTGTTGAGTCACTTTTAATAATCCACACGGTGTCCTGAAAACTTGTGACGCAACAAATTTCGAAAACAAACGTGTACTTAAATAGCTGGACAACCCTAACCTTGACCATATTTACCTATACATACTGTCATAATATTTACGTAACATTGTTATGTGTATTTAATTTAACACATCAAGACCCATATCACTACATACATTATATGGTAGTAAACCGTCCCATTATAAAGTATTACAAAAACCGTAAGCGACTGCTTCGGGATAACACGCTTCACAGCATTACTGATTTACCTAACTAATCGGTGTATTAAATTAGTAACGTTATCATCACACAACTTTTTTGTGAAAAAAAAAAACATAATTAAGTAATCACTTATTTTTTTTATTTGCAAATATATTATTAACGTACCACGTATAGGTGATTATTTAGTGGCATCTTTTTAAGGGTGTGCAATAAGGGTGTTTATTTGCATCTCATAGAATAATATGATATTTATATACTTAACAGATTATAAATCGTAATTTTTAACACAAAAAATAGCAATTCGATAATTTTAAATAGTTTTAATGATAAAAAAGAAAACATTTATTTTATTATTATTTAATGCAATAATAATGTTATTATTAATTTATGGAACATAATAAGTACTATAATATGAACTATCTTAAATTATATTTTAAATTTACTTTGTCTCAATAATTTTTCTTTAAAAAAAATATAAATAATATTTTCCATTATGTATATTACTCAATTGTTCTAATTTATATAAAAGGAAAACCATAAATTATTAAAATTTTGTAGTGTTTCATTACTTTTAATTTAAGAATACTTATTTTGTGAGGGAATTTGATTATGGTTCAATATATTAGCACATTTTTTTACATTCCGTGCAAAATACTACAATTACGGTTTTGTGTGTATTTTGTTTTTACTTAAAATCTTATCAACATACCGTTGTATTATTAATAATAATATTAATACTATATAAAGTTATTACAGTTATTATAATCATTTATTAGTAAATTATGACATAATGGATATAGACAATGAACATGCATTTAAAATACACTATAAACCAGGAAATATTTACTTGTTCTTTAAAAGATTACAAAACATACACTTACTGATAAACATTCAAAAGATATAGGATGTTTAAACCGTGGTAAAGTGATGTAATTGGAAATATTTACTTTAAACCTTGTTAAATATACTCGTATACCTAACATTTATAATTTACATTTATTCAAGCATTTAAGGGGTAAATTAGGTACTAATTTTAGGTAATTATTATTTATCTAAAAATTACTCAAACGATATAAATATTTAAAATTCTTAAAAAAAAAAAATTATATCTATTGTAGTTAAAAAAAAATATATAATACAACTGACATATAGACAATATATTATTTTTGTTAGTATTCACACTATTTTGTAGAAATTCCAGAATCGTGGACATTCAATTAATAATTATACAATTTTATAATTATTTTTAATTATTTATATAACGATTTTAAATACCGTAAATTCAATTTTAATTTTTTTAAATTAAAAATAAGTAGATTTAACTAAATAATTTATCAATCACACTTTTGATATTTATAAAATATTAACTACATTTAACAACTAATTTAAAATTTTTGACACTTCTGTAATCTCTTTAATTATTTAAGTCGCCAGTATAATATGCGCCTACATATTACATTTCAAATGCATTTTTATTGAAGAAAATTATAAATACTTATGTCATTAAAATAAAGTAAATGTACTAAAACGTACAAAAACACTTTAATAAAGTTCCCTGTTATTTTGTTTTATATAATAAATATAAAAAAAAGTGTCCAAAGTAACAAAAAGAAATCTATGAAAGACATTTAGATTAGTTTTGAACAACTATAATATGCGTTCAAAAACTTTTATACAACCGATATATTTTTAAGTTTTAATCATAATATATGCATGAATATATAAGTTAGTATCAATAAATACCAGAGTACCTATTTATATTTTGTCTTCAAAATAATATTATACTCCTAAATAAACAACATTTTCAATACAAACTACATTATTCTATCACACTATAGAACATAGAACACTGCATATAAATACACATAATACATGTCACTCTACATACTGCTATGATACTGCTGTTAGGTATAGTTAATGAATTAAAAGTTTGTAACATACATAACTTTTATTTTAGTCTTATTTAAAATATTACAAAATTAATCATACAAGTGTTTCTTGTTATATTTTTTTTTCCTATAACATCATCGTTATTTTCTAAACGATTACAGCGTTCGTTGTTACAGTGATTCGTATCATTCAATGAATTACTCTTAACACTCAAAACATTAAATCAAACAATAAAATGAGTAATGTTATAATTATTATTTTACAATGGATTATTGTTATCTTGGTCTCTGTAACATTCAAAATAATTTTATGTAGATAGCTCTTCGCAGTATTATGTAATGAAAAAACATCTATATTTGGGTTATATATTACAGCGCATACGTTTTATTAAATCTTTTTTTAAATGTATGCAAAAAACTTCCAATGCTTATTTATTTGAATGTCGTTAAATATGTATTTCTATTGATTTAAAATAAAAAGTTCAAATATTGACAAAAATTCGTCAAAATCATGAATATTTTTCACTATTTTGTAGTTAAAAATTTATAAATATTTTACTATCAAAAGCTAAAAATTGAATATTTAATACTATGCTGTCCATAAGTTAAGCTTAGAATAATTATAAAAAAGTTTGAGGATTATTCAATTTAAAAAATTATAATTACGAGTGTTTAAAGTTTTAATTTTAATTTGAAATCAAAAATACGCGTGTAAAATTACGTTTTACTAATAAATAATTTTCGTTTTTTGTTATTTTTAAAAAATTATCAAACGTAAGATCTTGAAGCTTTTACTTAAGTGTTTGAATTTGCGAATTTTTTTCAAAATAGAATATATGACAATATTTAAATATAATATATCCCAGACTGACAAATCATCTCCGTTCAGAATCGTTTTTCGTATACAATGATACCTATCATTGCATTCAAATTTAACCTTCCATAGTCTGAGGTCCACCCCACCCCCTAATGTACAGCAGAGCGATACTTACTTACCCGCTTTTTTTTCTTTATACTGGCTAAAATAATTTGGTAAGTTTACAATCCTTATACACTAAAATTATCCTCTGCCATTTATTTTCATTTTCAGTAATGTTAATCGCACGCTTGTGTGTAGCATAATATTATGATCATTAATATTACTAAGTTAAAACTTATTATTATTAATATCAAAAGTTAGATTGTCGTAAAAATATTTAATAAGTATTATAAAGCAGATTATTATGAATTTTTGGAGCGCATTGTATACATACGATTGTCGAGTCTTTATTATACAATTTTCAACAGGCTAAGGTAGACTTTTGAGTATTTATTATGTAATTAAAAATAGAAACTATTGTTTTCAATATTCGTTAAAATTTAATAAAATATGAATTAATTAGTAACTAATGTATAGGATTAACTTTTATTAAATACAGTTAGTTACTTATCAGGTACATAGAAACAACTATATTATATTTTAGAGACTTTTAATAGTAACGTCATAAACATCAAGAAATCATGAGAAAAAAGTTTCAGCAACTTGCAATATGATGAAATATACATTTATAATTTAGTAGCTATATTTTTTTCATTTTTTAAAGACACCAAATAGAATATAATCGAATTAAATTGAAGTTTATTTAATACAGCGACATTTAAAGTTTTTCCAAGTTTACATTAATTTCACTCTTAAAATGAATCCTTGTATAGAAATGTATTAATAATTTATATGTCTGTTTACTAAAATGATAAATAATATGTATATATATATACATTTAATATTTATGCATTATTTATGTAAATATTGAAAAAATAATAACTCGTAAAATTATCGTTATATTATACATCTTTACATACAATTTAAATAATTTAATCATAAAACATTGGTTACGATTCTATAGAATGTAAAAATCTTTTAGCTTAATTGTCTAAACAGTATAACGCTTTATACTTCATAGACACAAAGAAAAATATCTATGTTTACCAGAATATTTATAAGAAAATCATATAGTATTATTTTAAATACCATTTTAAGAAGAAAAAAATTGAGTCATTCTATTTCTTTTTTAAATTCTGAACGGAGTGATGAATGTATTGATTTTACAATGATGTACGTTTTTTTTTTTTTTTGTGTTTGTCATCACGTTTTGGAGTAGTAACAATGCTTCAATTTTTTACTTCAGGCCCTCTTTGAATAGGAAAATTCATCTAGTTGATACTTTGGGGAGTCAAAAGTAAAAATTTTCAACAGTTTTCAAAAAAATCGAGAAAAACAAAAAAAAAATAACAGAAAACGAGAATTTTTACGCATTACCATTTTTCAACAAAATCAATTTTTTAATTTTGCTGTAACTCAAAAACGAATAATTTTAAATACCTAAAATTTTCACCAAATGTTTATATTATGATAATCTATTTACGGTTAAATTTTCAAAATATTTTGACCTTTTTTAAGCTACTTATAGACAATTGAAATTTTCGACTTTTCTAAATTGTTTTTCTTAAAATACCGATAAAAAAATTTGGCTACCCAAAAAATCTTTAAAATTTAATACAAGGTTTATAATAAGTTATAGCTATCGTAGTAAAAAAAAATCAAAAATCGTTAGTCACAATTTTTATTTATAAGCATTTTATGAGTATATTAAATTTTATTTTTTATGAAATCGTATAAAATAACGATATATTACAATTTAAATATAGGTAATAATATAATATATCCAACTAATTATCATTGACTGACAAATCATCTCCGTTCAGAATCGTTTTTCGTATACAATAATACCAGTCATTGCATTCAAATTTAACACATTCATTATAGTGACCAGTGACATACTCTCTATCTCTACTATACAGCAGAGCGATACCCACTTTCCCACTTTTTTTATTATATGAACAGATACTATAAAGTATAAAGTAACTATAGTAACACATAGTAATTATACTATTTGTTTAAAAATAGAATATATGACAATATTTAAATATTTAAATATAATACATCCTAGACTAACAAATCATCTTCGTTCAGAATCGTTTTTCGTATACAATAAATAATGATACCTATCATTGCATTCAAATTTAACCTACCATAGTCCGAGGTCCACCCCACCTCCTAATGTACAGCAGAGCGATACCCACTTACCCGCTTTTTTAACTCAAATTCAAATGGTTAGAGTCAGGTTTATGTGTCGACTACCTAATCTGAGTTAGCCCATACCGGCAAAAGACATTAAAAGGGGTGCTTATTATAATTTTTTTTTAATTTTGTAAAAAAATTTTAGTTAAACATAAATATGGAGTACTTTCACTTTAATATTATATGAGATTGATAATAGCAACTTTATATACGACCACAATGTTGTTTGGCATTATAGTAGTAGGTTATTTCAATTGTATACGGACATGTCGGACATAATAAGCGATCAAATCATAATAATGTATTATGTTTCATTCTCAATACCTGTGGATGATGACAATTATTATAATATATGTAATATTTTATATTTTATATTCTAAAAAATACATTATATATAGATCTTATACATAGACAATATGATCTTGCATCCACGTACAATTATTTAAAAATTAAAATGTTATCATAATATGTTTTTGTTTATTTAATAATTATAACTATTATTTTATTAAAATTTTTATTGTAAATAAAATATGATAGGGCTATACAATTTGTATGTATATACCATCTAAATTCATACAATATTACAGCACATATCGTTTTTACATAACAATAAATAGAACCTGATTAAAGATTAATTATTAAGTATTTTAGATACCATCCACGAGTTAGTTATCAATTCACATTACGACCAATATAAAGTTTATTTCTGACCAATGTATCTGTAGTCCATGAATATATATACATATTAGCATGTTAAACTTATTAAGCATAGATATCTCATCGTTTATGATATAAGGTTTTATGAGTAAGAACTATGAATATTTTACTGATCATGTCGTTTTAAAAATTTAAACAACTTTTTTAATTAGGGCGAAATTTCAATATAATTTCGTGGTTTGGTCTCCATGCTTATAATATCAAATTAAATGTTTGGATTAAGTCTAATGTCGTTTTTTTCGCTATTTATCCTTCAAATTAATCGTAAAACACATTCTCATTACCAACTATTATTAATAAAATTGGTTTACATAGTCGGTGTAACAGAAAAGAGGATAGTAAATTATTTAAAATTCGTAAATTTTAAACTTATAGATCATTATATAGACTGTCCAGAATTATATTAGGTTAATTTTATTTTATTAATCTCTCAGATTATAGCTAATTAGACTATTTTTTTTTAGATAAAAAACTAATTATGCTTTAGTTTCTCCTATTTATACAAAAATTATATTATTAACTTATGAAATAAAAATTAAATTATTTTTATTGAATTCCATTTAATCTTTCAATAATCAAATGTGTATGCTTCTTTATTAATAACTATGATCTGTTTAAGTTTAAATAAATAAATAATCTAACCGAGCAATCATAATAATTTGTGGTATACACACTTAATATACTTTTTTGTTGATATACAATTTACTATTTTAAACTTTAAATGCAAACTAAATTAAATTTAGACGTATCAATTTAAATCATACAATTTATATATAGAAATCAGAAAATCAACGTGCTCGTGTAAAATTACATTATTTTAACAGAATCAATTTAATATTATTAAAATTACATAAGAAACTGCTTCGTTCTAGTTATATTTCCCAAACACATATAACATTAATCAATTAGGCTCATATCGTTGAACTGAAACCAAACATGTACCTATAATAAGTATATCATTATTGTTGTTGCACTCGGAATTGAAATGATCCAATTAATAATGCCAAGTGTAATTTTATTGTTTATAGTAGTCCATTATACTATGTATAGTAATAAAGATTTTATTGTATATACATGCGATTCTCATATAACTACTTAATTTTGAGGCCTATTGTTCATAATATTTCTATATCACCGTAAAGGCTGATCTATTCCGTTATTATAGGTACGCTGAACTACCACGTATAGTATTAGCAGAGAAATAATTAATTATTATTTATTAATAGTTAGTAGCACCACCATTACAAAATCAATAAAATAGTGAAACAAACAAATTGTCTGAGTGTTATAACTTATTAGAACGATGTAATACTTACCCTATCGTATATTGTATTACAACAAAAATTTATATTGTTTTTACATCGATTACAATATACCGAAATCTATAATAATAAATTACTGTTATATATAAGAGTGTAGGAAGTATTTTTTAACCCATAAGGTCCACTAATTACAAACTCAATCTCAATTGAACAATATTGATTTTAACAAACCATAATAACTCGATTCGTCACAACTGCCCAATCACTTTAATTTTAAAAATCTTCAACAGAAATGTTTTCTCGAGTAAAATTCTTTGTCCCACCGCTATAGATTTCATTATTATAATTTGTGTTTAATATGAAATCCAATATCGTTAATCCATATTGACTCGATAACTTAATATAAAACGTAGTTTCTTCTAACACGATTCTATATAATTTGATTGAAATGATAATTAATAAAATTCACCATTTGATGTTAAAAAGTAATTATTTCCTACTCATTTTTAAAATAATGATTCATTTTTTAAACGATAGTAAAATTTTGATTATTAAAAAAATTGAGATAATATTTTAATACATTCTTAAACATGAAAAATGCCATTTTTTGTATTTAAATTATAAACTGTACTTATCTAATGTGAGATACGTCATTTAATTTGGTTTAATATATATTAAGAAGTTAATTGCGTTTTATTATAGCTAAAATTATAAGATCCATTAATTTTTTTTTCTTACGAAAATCATAAAATTTCCTAAAGATTTACAAAGTGAATCATTTAAAACAAAAACGTTGAACTTATAAAATATATTATTTTATTTATATTATTAAAAATTCATTTGTTTTCATTTTCTGAAACTAACCGTACAATATTTGACCCAAATCTTTTTCTAGCATACGAGCTATGCAAGCTTAAACATTTTTGTACAGTAATACAATCTTTATAAATATAAACATAATATATTAAGCTACAATACTGATCCTTATCTATGTAATATATCTTTCTTGTTCGCATATCGCAATAAACACCTACCACAACATATTAGTGTAATGTATTTTATATTAACGAAAATAAACAAAATGATTTACCATATGTGTCCAATGTTCATTGTTCACTCTTTTCCCTGCTCTAATAACGCAATAATTTTAATTTTGGTTTTTAGAATTTTTAAATATACTGGAAGACCATATTTTAAAACTCTTGATAATTACTTAAGCAGTGTTTTTTAGAAATACAGACTTATGTTTAAAATGTTATTCAGGTACGTAACATTAAAAAAAAGGTTACAAATAATTTATAGTAAAAAAGGTTTAAAGGTGTTTCTCATTTGAAAAATAGTAGTTTATATACACAACACAACACAACACTCATTACATAATACAAAAAACTCAATAATTTGAAAATATGATCTATAAGCATATTTAAATATTTCAAAAATCATAATTTAAATAAATGTATTATTATAATGAAAAAATGGGAGTTAGTTTACTTGATGAATTATCCTGTGTATATATAATATTTAAATTATCATGAATATGCTTGATTTAAATAATCCCTAGTTAGCTTATCATAAACACTTAAAATTATATATTTTATGATTTATGTTTGTTTAAAAACAAAGATATATATGTTAGTTGTACACAATTAATTATACATTTAGGTATATTTTTTTAAATTTATAAATGTTTTTAAGTCAATTATATAATTACCTACTTCGATTGCTAAATTTTTGATCCACTTTTTTTTCTGAGATTAATTACATTAATGTAAAGTTTACATCTTAAACAAATACTTATTTCTAAAATTCTGTCAATGACGTTTTTTATTTTATATTAAAACGTTAATAATAATAAATTGTATTAATTAATTATTAATCAATAAATTATATTTACTATAACTTAGGTAAAATACTTTTTGTAAACATATACCATAAAGGAACACAAATAAATTATCGATATAATTAATTAAAAAAAAAAATACAGCGAAAACCTAACTATTTCTTTGTCAAAAAAATTCAAAAAAACATATCACTTATATCATCAAGAGTTAAGATTCGTAAAGTAATTAAATATATATAAATATATACAATACTAGTCAAAATTCAAAAGTGAAACTTACAATTTTAAGTTATGATAATCGTCGATAAGAAAGTACAGCGCTGGAAACGAGTAAACAACTCTTGAAACGATTACAATTAATACGCATAGTCTTTTCACACACTCGATACGGCTATTGACGGATATTAAACGTACGGTCCCAGAGCATAGTATTTATAATATATCACCGTGACCCGTTTTATCACGCCGTATTTTAATTTTGTGTTCGGTGAAATCCTCCAAAATAAATCGAGCGAAAAATCAAAAAACCGTAAATATGAATAACGCGCGCATATCTAACACGATTCGTGCGAATTATTATTATTAAGTTGCGGTGCAATTCCGCTATTGACAAAACCCCGTACCAACGCTGCACACGACAAATAGATTATACTATTTTATTCGAACATTTTTGAAACGCTTTTAAAGCACATTACAAATATAATGTAAGTACTCAGCACGCAAGCATCGAGCGTAGCCGTACAGTATATAGTAATAGTAATTATTATTAACCCTTTCTGGGAGTCATTAAAAACTTATATTGTTGGACGAGTTTGACTTATTTCGAGTTATTATTCTCTCGACCGTTGTATAAATTTAATAATGTACGTTTAAATATTAATCATATCTCCAAATGTATAGCAATTACAACACTCATGTATAACAATTCATATCATAATTTCACAACGCGCTACCATTTTCCATTTTTCGACTTAAAGTGAAGTTCGTTTTTTTTCGTCGTTTTTACATAATTAGGTAAATGCATACTCAAATAAGGGTTTGTAGTAATACAATAATACACCGCCCTCTACATCGAAAATTCAGCACAGTGGTTTGTCATATTATTATTATTATTATACGATAAACCAATTAATTATCTAATTTATTGGAATTACGTGGAAGTTAGTTGGTAAGTAAAAAATAAAAAAAATAAAAGTGCATCGCAATCAAGGGACAATCTGTGTTACCTACTTATATAACTATATTTTTGTGTACTTATTCAAAAGTGCTCTGACATGCAAATGAGTGATTAGATATTTATAACATCCAAAGGAAAAATTATCATTTTATGTACCCCATTTTGTTGGTCAAATTGTTCATTACATTACAATAATGTGTACTTTTTACAGTGTTTTTATGAAAAAAAAATATATATATTGATATAAAAACCATTTCCAGTAAACGCGAAAACAGCTAAATAAATCTTGCATTGTTATTTCATTTATAATATTTTGAGTAGTTTAGTGTTACACGCGTGACTTAAAATGATATAATATAATATAACAAGGTTCATACGTCATTAATTAGTTATATAGTGTATTCTAATTTTTATCTTTAATTGAATTTAAGATACTATACTCATATTTTATAATAATTTTAACATTTTTGCTTATGAATAAGCTTAATTATTTAAGATTTAAAATTCCAATCAATATACAATATTTATATTGTGGGTACTAGATATATTTCATTCATAAAAATATAATAATTATAACATATAAATAATAAAAAAATCATTCGCATTAAAAATGCATTTTTTTAATAGTCTAGTTAATGTATTAGTCTGATTTACAAAACAAAAAAAAAATCGTTAATTTATAATTATGGTAAATGCCATACACATGAATTCACATCTACTTAGAATGATTTTACAAACCTCGCCTATTAATAAAAGCATTTAATAATTTAATAAATCAAATAGAAATACAATCATACGATTAGCTAACACTTGTTTTCTGACTTAATTCTATTCTACATAAAAAAAATCTATATTTTGTATAATATATATTAGTGTATTTAAATAAGCAAATAGTGTATATATTTTATATCCACCTTGTCGTTCTAAACGATTTCAGAAAAATCATCAATTGTATTTAAGTATTCATCAATTGTAATCTGTGAATTGATATTTCAATGCTAAAAGTTGCTTCGACTCTTTGTTGTTCATTTGAATTGAACTTCAGTAATCCGAAATCAAACTAATGGCATTTTTCATTAATTAGATTTTCAGAAAAGTTATATGATTTTAAATTTAATAGTATAGTATATAGAGTATAGTATTTGACTAATAGTATTTCTATACTTGTTATATAATAAATTATACATTATTAATACATTCTGATAATATTATATGTAATTCTCCAAATGTCGCATGTTAGAAAACTATGATTTTTAAATGCGTTAAAAATTAAATTTAGTTTCAGATTTTATGAAACCTACTTTAAAGTTTACAAATTATGAACTAGAATAACTTGTACTGTTTTAAGCAAAGTTTATTTAAAGTCGTTATTTTTTTTTATTTTTTTTTTTAATACGATATAATATTTATAAGGGTATTATTATTATTGTTAAAATGCATATAACAAGTTACCTTTGGCTTTTTTACAAAATAATTTGATAAATTATAATAATAATAATACGCAGTTCGTATTTATTTAATTTTAGTTAAGCTTCATATGGCTTTTGTTGGGTACAATATATATTTAAAACATAAGTTCTATTGGCCAATATAGATAATTGATGACAGTATTACAGAACTGAATTTTTCGTTTACATATTTTTGTTACAAAATGTACGCACTACATTTTTATTATTTAAAAATAGGAGTTTGTATTTACTATTCATAGACAATTTAATGTTTGATTCGTTACATATTTGGTGGTCAAAAAATTAATGTATAAATCTACTTTTTAGGGTTATTATTTATTATGGACTGATAAAATTAGACACACTTTGAAAACGTTACCTACTGATTTGCTTTGTTGATGTCATAATTCAGTTTGTCATTGTTCTAAATTTAAATCCAATACGATATATTGAAATTCACTTCACCATCGTTCTATAAATACCGTTTAGCTTTCTAGACCACTCGTAAACGAACGTTGAAGATTCAATTAAGACATACCTTGCAGTTCAACTGTACTTTATGCGAGAAGAATAATAACAAAAAAATAAATAATTGGAATAAATACATTAAAATTATTTATACTGCAACTTAACTTCATATCAACTTTTTAGATTTTGTGCAGAAAAAAATGAAGTTACCAGCGCTATCGCAGTACATTTGAACATTTTAAAAACTAACTGTGTGACATATTAAATAGTATACGTACTGGATAAGAAGTGAAAAAAATGTGAAAGTAACTTTTTTATTAATATCATTATTGAGAGGTGATAATATTAATAATAACGTGGATTAGGTGCTTAGAATTCTATTTTTAATTCTATTTTTTTCACTCATAATTCCCATTTTGCATTACCATATTCATGGTACATAATATACATCAACATTTATATATTTAATATCATAGCTCTCATTAAAAAATAAAAATAAAATATAAACACAAATACGCAATAAGGTCACAACAGGTATAATTTCAATATATAATAATTAATTATTCAGATATAATGGTTGGTCTCGTACCACATTGAAGTTATAAACTTGATAATTTTATTACTATTTTATTACTGGCGTTTACTCCCTACATATATTATGCCTTATATACTACAATCCTTATCGTGTCATTGTAATGCACAAATTTCCAAATTTTATAATTATTGTTGTTAACAGCCAAGTGGTTATAGAAAAGTGTTAATCTCTATTTTCAAAAACACCTACATTATATACAGGATCATCTGTTAAGTTATTACTAATGTTTTATATTGTACTCGGGAGACCAATTCGAGAAATGTTCTTAAATCTTAAGATTTTCAATTAACACATACCCATACATGGAAGTAATACTTGATGAGGCATATACCTACATTTATGAGAATTACTGTTTAATTAAGATTCCATATCAACATTCAGCGTGTTGCGTTCGAGAAGACTTCACAGAAATTTAAACAAAAGAAACGAGTAAATGCTTAATTGAAATATCAAAACTTGATGATATAACTACTGTGGCGTATGATGTTGACTGAGTATAATCTAAAAACATATATTTAATTTGCAATTTGAAGTGAATAATATTAAATAATTTTATATTGCTTGTATATAACGCGTAGGCATATACCGCTATGTAAAATATGATTAAAGTATTTTTAAAGCTTTTCATAGTTTAACTACCTTTAAATTTTCAGCTGAGTATGGGCCAGTGTAATACATTAACGAAATTATTTTTAACAAAACGCGACATAACGGCAACCGAACAATATATGTCTACAACTACAAATTCCTCGGTTAACAAGATTGATTGCGTACCATTATTTTAAGTAATTCGGTAGACTTAATGTGCTTTTACTTCATGATACTCGACCTCATAAAGGCTATTAGTTCAATTCTGTACCTACCATCGGACGCGTTTTGGTGAAATGTTGTACAGCACAGAAGATCTTTGTGCACAAATATTCACTTATTACCTACCCGAATAGCTGGTCTCGGCTAAAATTACAATTATTAGTACATTTACTTTCAACCGCCATAGATATATTTACCGATCTATTTTATTTGAAATGTGTATATATTCAGTATTTTAATAGACCCATTTTCAATAATGATTTAGAAACCGCATATAGTTTTTGACATACTACGAACCTCTGAAACAAAGACTATACGCGCGCAACTATTGAGGGAAAAATTCAGATATTTAAGCTATATTTATCGTGTTGTTGACATTTGGCTAAAAACACATCAAAGAGACACGCATTACAAACGTAAAATTCAATATGATTCGTTTATAAATTGAGTCCAACGACTTTCAGTCGATGATTCGACCCTACAATAATATGAAGGCTTTCTTATAAACGCATATTGAGATTGACATACATTGAGAACGGCGCTATTGAGTGACGATAACATAATAAATTTTCTGCACAAAACATTACATTATAAATTAATTTATTATACTGCAGATTCAAAATTCGATAAATCACACAAAGCATTGTATACGTTCTACCTACTTAACAGTTAACAAATTAGCATTATTTTAAGTTCTTGATTTTAATAAAAAAAAAGATATCTACAGAAAATACTAATAAAATATCCAATACATTAATCATTTTTTTAATGATACAAAAAAATAATAATAATAATACCATGTCTTTCACTTGATGGCTTCATATTATCATTCCCTTATTACTATTCATTCAATGGGGGAAATTATTATTACCTTTTAACGTTTGAAGCTTTATAACATCAGAATTATTCTATAAAAAAAATAATGCTTATAATGACAATTAAAAAAGAGTAAATGTTTTACTCAGAAATACTGAGTAGTGAGTATAGTAAAAAAAAAAATGAATATTTCATTAAATATTCATAATAATTATAATTAAATAACGTTTTTATTGAAACTTTGCATGCTGTGAATCTGCATATGAAATCAATTGAAAAATGAACCTCTACAGTCGAACAATAATACTACAGTATTTGACTGATTAAACAGTTAATTGATTAACATAATGTTACAACCAAAGTCCATAATATCAAAATTGTAATACCGTAGTTTTATAGAAAATTATAACCAGCTGTGAAATTTCAAATACGACTAAAGCGGTTTTGTCTGTTAGACGACCCTCTTTAGCTATCCACGAATTAATTAAATGTAAGCGTTCGCGTGTTAACCTACGATAGATTTAACCCGGTTAATGCTGTTGAAGTACCCCTTAACAGCGGTATAAATTACAACATGTCGAGCAGAGACATTCGCGCCTAGCAAACTTTCCGGATAAGACTTTCGCGATATCTAACATTATTCACACGAAACTAGAAATGTCATAGAGTTAAATATTATATATTTTCTACTTAATTATTAAAAGTTTACATTCGAGCACAATAGATTAAACATTAAACGTGTTGCATGAAAAAATATAAAATTCTGTTGTTTTTAGCACGACGGAGTAATTGAAGTTGATTCCAACTAGCAACGACAACATAAGTAGTTCGGTGCCATTGTTATGTTGAGGTCTGAAAAGAAGGCGTAGCTGGAACGAGTTAAGCTATTGCTTTGAGTGTTTTACACGAAAACTTTATGGTCCTTTTGTAAAACTGTTTAATAACGTCCAACAATACAGGTCTTTATATAGACCATGACTAGTGTGACAAGTGTTTAGGGCACATTATCAAAATGGTACACAATTGCTTCCTTGATAAAAACAGCAGGAAACAATTTCCTAGTATATTATATCAATTATAAAAGAACAACTACTATTTTTATTATAATCGATATTCGATATATTCCATTAATTGTAATTGGTGCCCTGAAAAAGGTAAAAGTATTTTATTGGATTGTTTTATATTGCAAAAATTAGTTGTTGTAACATTTGATTCAATAAACAGACAATTTTAATATTGTTTACACATTTTATTCTCGGAGAATTGAATTTTATTTTACCATAACTGTAATCACCAATATTTTTGTACACGAAATATGCCAAATTAATAAATCTAAATATAAACTTCAATATTTACAAAAGTTTGGAAATGAGATCACAACTACTGTAAAAAGTATCAATATGTTTTGTTTCATTTGAAATATACTACTGCTGTAGAGTTTATAGCAGCACTTAAAAGTATATTATGTTGGATCCTTTAAGTAATAATAGTGCCGACGGTTATACAAAGCGCTTAGGTGGATATTCAACTAAAATTAAGGTCTAAAGAGAACAATCCTTTTCACTCGTCAGGTACTAAATTGTTTCGTAATAATATCGTAGCGGAAATGATAAAACTCGTAACAGCAGGAACCAGATGCCAAATAAACGGCAATTGAAACATTTTGAACCATATTATTGTTATTGATATACTTTGGCATAAGCCCATCACAAATTGACAGCATAAATAAAAATAAAAAAATAATGTAACAACAAGCAGGGTTAACATTTGTAAACACGATTTTTATTAAACGTTGGACATTATTTTTTAAATACCTTTCATGTTTATTACATTTCTAATTAAAATTATAAATAAATAATATAATGTTAGACATTTTAAAAATTCTGAGTAAGATACATTGTCAATAACTTCATTCGGTATGGATTTGATTTTATCATTAAATATAAAAAAAAACTATTTAAGTTAATATAAACATTTTCATTATTATTTAAAAATAAAGTTAAGCTCAAATTATTTTTTTTTTAATAATTTTCATTTAAAATAGTTTTACAAGATATATTTCATTATATACCATAATAATTTCAGAATAATGAGAAAAAATGTATGAAATAACTATAAAATATTTTTAAAAAACCCTCGTTAAAATATTTAGCTTAGAGGATCATTTCTCAATTGAATTCTTTAAGTTTTTATAGATGTGAAAATATGCGACTCCATTAAATTATTTTACCGTGACCTGTCTACGCATTAACAACTTACCAAAGCACAGTAAAAATGTTTCATATTTAAAAAATATATAGCTCAACAGTTCACACACAAAAACATAATTACAGTTTGTTTTTAAGAATATAAATTTAAAATCAATATGCAAGAAAAATAATATAGACAAATAACTTAATTTATGAGATTTTATAACTATGTTAAAATTGTTTAAATGGATACTTAAGTTTAATTACCTACCAAACGAAGAACTATTCTGAACAATTAAAATAAATATTAATATTTCATGGATATTCAGTTTGGCAATAAATTACAATGTATTATTAATTTTATAGAATTAAGATGCGTGTGAATTAAATTGCTTTATAATAAAATATCAGCATTCTCGATATTGCTAAATATAGTTAAACTATATAACTTTTCATGTTTAGATTACTAGTCTCAATATATGATAAACATTTAAGCCAAATAACAATATACGTCTGATTAAATATTATAACTTCATTAGAATAAAGTTTATATAATATATCTTCACAAAATACGCGATAACCATCAGTTAAGTTAGATTTTTATCATAGGTCGGTACTCGATACCATCCAAATTTGTCAGAAAAATTATTATATTATATATTTTTTACCATTAAATATGCTTATTATTTTTATTTTTTACTTAAATGCCAATACCTTACCACTAAAACTAAGTTCACAGCACGTTTCTAGTTAAGTGATTCAAATGTCGTTAAACATTTGAAATTTAACATATATAAATCACTTGAATGCCATACCTAAACAAAATGGGACCTATACGTACAAGTTGATTCTTTTAAAGAAAATTTTTTCGAAAATAATTAACGTTTGTGGAAACTGCTTTGTTTTTTTATTTTAATTCATTACGAAACAAAATGGTCTAAAACTAATAATATTTATTGACGTTATTATTTTGTAAGTTTTTTTTTACTTTTCTGGCAACACACATTTTTAATTTCATATTCCAAAACAAATAATTTTAATATACATAAATTATATTCCAAATGAAGAGTTAATATTAGTAGGATTTAGGAGTTCTACGTTTTTCATATATATATATATATATATATATATATTTATGAATCTTAGAATATCTCAAGTAAAATACAAATTAAGTTCATTTGATGTCATTCATTTTATTTTTTTTAAATTATATTTAATTATTTACGGCTTATAATAAGACTACATTGATTATTTAAAATTTTAAATGCTATTTTTATGTATACCTATTCTTATATATGTGAATGAAATCAATTACATTTTGTTGAATATTGTTTTATTTACTCATCAGTAATATCTAAAATTAGAACTACAATTATTGGAAATGTATAAAAAGGAACCACTCCTATATTTTTTTTTTCCACAATGCTAATAAAAAATATTCTCTACTCCTATATTAACCAAAAATATTTTAATAAACGTATATATTTCATAAAAATATATAAAAATTATAAAATTAAAAGAATAAATATTACATTAAAATAAATATTTTATTTTATTTCAATTTTTTTTTCCATTTTTGGTATTCTACATTTGGGTGTTTTTAATGCATTTAAAGTAATTTGTTAACATTGTTATAATTTTTAAGTCTAGGTTATAAATATTTAAACTTGAGATGAGCTACTGCGTTCAAAGTGACACAAGCGTAACCCAAAAAATATTGGTTCACTATTCTGCCCATAAAATCTTTAAATAGTTAGATATTAAAAATTATCTAAAAAAAAATTCCTTAAAAAAAAGTTCTCTAAGAACTTTTCAAAAAATGAGTATTCGCTTTTAAAACAATCAGAAATACCTATTGGTTATTATATGCAATTATTATTTTAATATTTGTCTTTTAAAATATTTTATACTTATTACTGACGTGGAAAATTATGTTGAACAGTGTATGATGACGTACATTTTATACTGATCGGAAAAATGTTAACATGGTACAGAGTCTCGTAAACACCGAGACGCCAAAAACAGAAGTATTTATACTTTTGTTTTCACTCGTGTGTAAAACTCTACCGAGCTTTTTGCATATTCTATTATCATTATATTCTACCAGGAAACCCAATTTCGTCGTTTCCATCAGTAACACTATATTATATAGGTACACCTATAATACCTACTCTTGTCGTTCGTGCGTTGCGTTTTCTCGTTTCGTCGACGGATATATAACAGCTGAACGCGTCAAAGCACATCGGAAAGAGAAGTAACCGTTGACCTGAATGACAGGCCACAATGGTATAATATGTGCGACTATATGAAGAGGAGCACGTGCGATAATGTACCATTATTCACATGCGCGGTACCGAACGCGTCGTTTTCGGGTGGGTGGTGTACTCGGTGGAGTGGGTGGACGGAAGAAAATGTGTGTGTGTATATGTGATGAGCACCTCTTCACGTATCGTATACTGTTTTTGCTTCTCTATCATTTGTGCGCGCCAAACAAGGGAGAAATTGCATGGATATATCGTGTGAATTTTCCAATGTCATTATCGCATATTAAGTGCTTAATGTTTACGGTTACCGTCTGGTATTCGGATATAGTGTGTGTGTAGGGAAATAAGAGAGACGCGTGACGAACACCTCATCATATTGTACTGTATCTCATTTATGCGTGCCAAACAGAAGATATAAGACGTACATTTTCCAATTTCATTACCGCGTATATTAAGTGTTTAATGTTTACGGTTATCGGCAGAGCTCGGTCGTTCTGAAAACGTGAAACGTAAAGCCTCCGCTCCGCCATCCGCCCACTCTCTCTCGGATGCACATTACCCGATATCTAAAACACTAAAGCCATACACGCTGCCCAATATACACGCGATACCGGCTCCTATAACAACAACGTAGTTGCTCAGTCGTCATAATAATTGTTCACTTTATTTTCTGACCGACTCTATCGAAAACAAACCGTCCACCACGGCCGCCTCGAAATAAACAACAATAACACGCTGTAAATAAATTCATCGATTTTAATCAGGGTGTTACTACAATAACAATATATTATCGCGACCGTATTATAGAGCGGTCTTTCGGACACAAGATTCTGACACGATTTTTAGTTAGTGTTGGTATCTCTTTATTTTGATTGTATTTCCTTTCAATTTAATGATTAATGTGATAAATCGTTTAAGTCATTTAGTATTTAAAAGCACTGAATAAATAAATAGTATGAAGTGGAACCAAATGTCCGAACAATTCACCGGCATTCCCGTGACGAGCGATAAAAAACAATTCCAACGCCAAAAATTCTATGGCAATCAGTTTTAATGAATCTACAGTGACTAATAGTATATTTATATCTATATAATATATTTATAATGTTAAATAAACTTGTCATGGAAAATGTGGAAATTTCAGTATTTTATTCATCATTGTTGAAAAATATGAATAACTGTTCAAACTTTTCTTTTTTATAGGTTTACACATATTACTCAGAAAATGTGTGAAATGACAAATTAACTGTGGTCTCAGTGTGAACTAATATAAATATATTATAGATTTTCGTGTAAATGTGTTATATTTCTGAGTTGTGAAAAAATATTATTGAAACTATTATTCGTGTTTAATTATGTAAATATAATAAATTCATAGTGATCATAATGGTCTCATGTTTTTGATTCACAATAATATTTTTTTGAATAATTATAATGATATATTGACTATCGAGCTAACAAAGATTATTTGTTTGATCTTGAAATTTCAAGATTTCCAACAAAATATACATTGTCAGCCTGTCACTTTTTTACTGCCTATTCTGATGTATCTGTTTTCGAATAAAACTAAAAAAAATGTCATGAGTTTGTATCTAGAACTGAAGAACGAACAATTAATATATCTATAACACTATAATTATATAACAAAACTTGTCCACTTAAGCTTCACTGTGGAAGCAAGGAGTCTACTAGTAAATTGGTTTCTGACTTTAAAGCTTCGGTGAAAAATGGTGCTCAACTTCCAGCTGGTTTCTGTATAGCCAATGATAAAACGTTACTTCAACGAAAATTTCTGTGGTTCTGCCATGATGAGTTTGAAAATCGGAGGCTGAATGGGAAATCAAATCTTGGGATTTCAAAAACAGATTGTCAAAAAACACTAGAACACTAGCTAAAGAAGGTCTATAAATAATAAATCAAATAATTATCGTTCTACTTTAAGTAATCACACTCATATTATTAAATTAAATTCTAAAATCAATCCTAATCTATTGTTTGAATTTTATCAAAATTTTCATGGGTCAAGAACTAAATAAATTATCATCTGTTCAATAAAATATGCCTAGTTTATCTTACTTTGATTATTTTATTCTTGTTGAAACTTGGTTAACTTATGGTATATGTGAGTTTAAACTTAATATGATACGTTATAATATTTATAGGGTTAATCGTAATATTATTCATAATAAAGGCAATGGTTTTTTGATAGATGTCCATAAACGTTTTCTCTCACGCCTACTCCCTCCATATGAATTAAGTAGCGATCTGTCATAGTTATTACTAATGGCAAAAACATAATTTTACACTCCTGTTATATTTCTCCCAATAGTTCTATGGAAATGGATAATAATCATTGCACTTCTATTGAAAAACTTTTTACCAATCATCCTGAGTTTACCTTCATACTAATTGAAATTTTAACATATCTGGTATTCACTGGAAAAATTCTCATGTTCATACAATCCATATTGGTTCGAAAACTAATAGATCTGAGTAACTTGAAGAGTTAATCATGTTTTTGCACCTAACCGGTTTCGAAATTACTATATATTTAAAGTTTAATTGTATTTTAACTAATCCTATGATTTGTTTTAATGCTTTTATAGTATATAATTATTATGTTAAATGTTATTGTATTTTGTTTAATATTATTTGGTATATGTATATAACTCGATACTTGAGCCAACTTTGGCGTTTACCTCAATAAATAAATATATACATACTATGACTATTATGTGTATAATGAAGAATTTTATTTTTTAATATTATAAATTTATAACTTATAAGTGAAATGCAAATAAGCTACTGATAGAGGACTTATTATGTCAAAACTCGTGAGATCAATTGTTATTGAAATAAATAATAATTAAATATAAATCGTTCTTTTAAAAAATAAAATTGTAAACGAATAATAATATAGGTAGATATTTTATAACCTATAATAAAGGTAATATGAAAAATATTTTTTTTTTTTTTTAGTCCGTAGAATTATCTACGAATAAAACTAAATGAAAATATAATTGCATATTTTACATTTTTACCGTTTGGTGTCTTGATTGACGGCCTAAATTGTGCATTCTACACATCGCCCAGATATTTTATAAAACGGCTAGTTATATATTATCTGTGTTCTACTCGCATAACATAATTATTTATTATTATCGCACATACCCATTAGGTACATTGTTATAACGTCTTATAACCATAATATTATGTCCAACGGCGCTCATTCGTTCGCACGCTTATACGGACGAACGGCGTAGAATGATGGACATTTCGTAATCGAGACTCGGATGGCTGTTATTATCCGTCGATGTTTTTAATTTCTTATTTATTTCAAAAGACCGACGAAATGGGGCGCGTACCGACAAAGACCATTTTTCCGGGTGCCCGCGAACAAGTGTTTCGAACGTGTACGACATGGTATCATTAAAATATGTTATACCGCACGCACGCGATTGCGGGCACGCACACACGTGTGCTAGGCCAATGGTTCGTTAATTTTTTTAATCACTCGCAGAGCGGGGTCGCGCGACAACGACGATGTGGTTGTTGTCCAACTAAATTAAACGCGACACGGGGTACGCGCCGACGGCCGCGTCGAACATGGCTGCGCCCACGGAAACTTTGGAGAGCCCAGTTGTTGTCGCGCAATCAATTCCGCTCCGACGGCAGTTCCGGTCATTAGCGTGTAAAAACCAACCTCGTGAGTGGGAGGAAACTGGAAAGGGAAGAGATTGATCCGGTGTCCGAACTCGCCAAAGACAGGCGGCTCTGGTGACAAATACTCGTCCAACTTATCGGTGTATACGGCTGCGGATGCCGTTTTTACGTGACCGCCTGCGACTCGTCTCCCGCCGAGCCGAACACAATGACGCGAGATTTCACCGAACCCTTCGCCGCCCACCACCACGCGCCGGAAGTCTCGGACGACAGATCCGTTCCGGCCCGGGAACGTCGATGATGGTGAGTGAGCGTTTGGGTGGGAAGGGGGAGGGTCATGCGGTTCGCGTGAATACATTATACTTTTTTTATTTTTTTTTATTATCACGCGCGGTCGACGAAACACGACGACGTGGTATTATATAATATATTATATTGTGTCCAACTTTGCAAACTCAAAACTGAATACCTACTCCTCGACACAATGGTCATATTTTACAACACGCGTTTCTATAATGACGCACATTGTATGTTTATGATATGTCGTATTGATTCGCATAATAATAATATGAAGACCACGGTTTTCTATACCGGCTATAGTAAACAGTATTCAGGCATTGTCGTACACTTTTGAACGGCGCAGACAAAAATGTATTCTTTTCCAAACTTTTTTATGAATAAACTCAAACACATATCGTTGTTTATGCACTCGGTGTTTTCATTTGTATGGGTATTTTTGTTGTTGTTCGACTGTACGCGGCTATTGCAATATGACGTAGTTGCTTATACAAAAGTATAGTTTGGCGACTAACGAAATGATAATATGTTAATATACATAATCAAATTGCGAATTGTTTTTATAATGTTTAGTGAGTAAAGTCACAGCGTAATATTATACATTTATAATTGATTCTATTATAGTTATTTGCTTAAAATTACACAAACGATACATCATCGTTTTATATTTATAACGAGAATATAATAAGCGATTATTAAAATTACTTTTAATGCATTCTTTGTGTTGTTCCAGTTTAAGATAATATTCGAAATTCCTATTTTAATTTCTTCATTCTGTGAATCATGTCCTTTTTACTAATTTTATCGTACACGTCTCGTCGAAGTTGCTTAATGTTCGTATTACCAACGGGTTTTAAAATTTAAAAAATTGTGTAAAAATAAAAAATCAGTAGAAAAAATGATATTTTACACGATTACTCGGGACATCATGATACAATAATATGCTCGTCTATGTATGATAAATAAATCCTGCAACTACGGACTAGATGAATAATGATAAATAACAATTATTAATCATAAATATTGAATATTTTTGTTACGATGTTAAAATTCGTTACTCAATTTGTAATAGAATATAAATTAAATTAAAAAAATTAATTTAAATCTAACGAATTATAATAAACAGAAAAAATTATAACCCGGCGTTATGTGTAGGCAATATGACTACACAGCTGTCACGAAAATTAAATTAGAGTATCGTTGTACATTTTATCTACTAACACTATACACTAACCCAAACACTATTATTTCGGTACAGACTATATAATATTATATAGACGCATGCTTAGAGGATTTCTATAACAGATTATTAAAATGAAAGCAATTTTACATAAGTTAATACTCGTTACACTGACAAAAAAAAAAATGAAAAACAGGCTTACCGATAATTTTAAAACAGAAAACCTATTTGAACATTTCCATTCATAAAGGGATCTTTAGGCAGTACGGTTAAATCGAAAAAACAAATTATACATTTTATACGCATCGAGTAAAATATTGCCGAATGACTATACTGTACAATCTGCTTAATATCACGCTGTTTGCTTGTATTATGATTTCGTTAAAGCACGATAACCGCAAATTATATCACTCTTTGTGAACATTATTAAATAATATTTTCATGACACACTCCTATAGAAAAATAATATTTATCTTTAATTAACTAATAAAATATATATTGTTAATATTTTATCAATCAACCGATAAACCCTCCAATTAAAATTTCGTGCTATGGCATAACATATTGTTTCACATTTTTCAGAACATTTAATATTTTAATATAATAATATGTATGTTTACCGTTTTTGGCTAGTTTGAAAATTTTTGAATTGCATTATGTAATTTAACACTAATAATATATTTTATTGGTTTTTATTTATTTGCTATAACCGTTACAGTATAAATATGGTAATACACAATAAAATATGTAATGACTGTAGAATAATAAAAAGTATACATATACACATTTATGTGGAAATAGTTTGTACCTCAACCAAAATGAGTGGGTATTTCCATGTTAGCCGGACGAATAAAAATTTGAATCACCGAGTTTGAGGTAAACAATTATCCAATAATTAATAAATGATAAAAATATAGCACATTTAACTTTTTATACAATATAATATATCAATCTTTAGTTAAGTTTGGATTTCATGCAATTTCTGTAGTTTAAATGAAAGAAGTTAAGTTCAAAGATGAGTATTAAAGAAAGTTACTTAAAATAATTATTTTATTATTATTACTATACTAGCTATAGCTCCGTACAATCGATTGAGTCTATTCAAACTATTCAATTATACTTAATACAAAATCAAATGATAATTTAAATTGAAATAAAGTAAAATAAATAAAAATAAAATAAGTACTGATTTTAAATATCAGTAGTGATTGTAAGTTTTAAAAATGTATTAACCTCAAAAAAATATTATTATATTACATATTTATCTCGTAAAACACGTTAAACAATCCAAATTTGGTTGGCTATATTTAACATAAGATTCATAGAGTGTGACTCAAAATATGTTGAAGGTTGGTATAATATTATGATCGTAGAGTATGCTCTGCCCTGCTTGATTAGCTGTGAAATATTTATTTCGGACGGAGTAGCGAGTGCACAAAATGAAAGTGAATAACGCGTATACCTCCATGAAAAACGCAGTGCGAGTATTTATATGCACTATAAAACTATACTATACAACACGACCCCATTAAAAAATAACTGAAAAACTAATTTTAATAAAGAGAAGCCCATAATTTAAGATTATACGGAATGTTAGACGTAGAACATAATATTGTCATCGTAATGTAACAATAGTATAATTTTTTCCTCAAACGCACAAATACTTTTTATTCCCGTTATAATATTTTACATTTTATTTGAAATATGATTTTTAATAACTCGAGATTGTAACTAAAATAACGTACTTACATTTTTATCACGAAATCCGACTGAAAGTTACCTTATCTTGTTATCATAAATAATAGACATTTTTTTTTGTTTTTTACTTTTAAAATTCACCTAAATTACAACGTTTCGTGTTATTTAACCAACCCTTACTCAACTCAGAAATTAATATACTACGTTTGTATTCATAACGCGAAAGCATTAACTATAAAGTCGTGTATATTTGGCTATATCGGTACCCCATTAAATATCAACCAAACAAAATAAACCAGAGGTAATTCATAAAACTTTGTATGGAAAAAATAACCTAATCCGTTAATTATGCACTTTATATTTAAACCAAAATAAACCATTATAAATTAAAAATTAGTTCATTTTAATTTATAGTAGTGTGATAATAATTATAACATGTTGAATTACAAAATATATGGCTGGTGTCCCACAAACATTTACTAATTTAAAATGTAATATATATAATAATGTAATTTAAATATTGCCAGCACTTTGAATTATTAAATACTCAAGGGACATACTGTTAAATAATTATATTATAATTTTTTATATTTATTGTGATCATCCACGCTAGTTTTTTGGGAACTTTGTTTTCAATGATTCTCCGTCGTATCAACATTTTGATAACACGATTAATAAATAATACTACGATTTTATTTATAATTAGTTTCATGGCATAAAATGGATAACGTGTAATATGACTGGGTGAAAACAAAGATGCGTTTTGGTTGTGTACGTTTCATAACTTATTGAGCACAATTTACAATATTTTTGTCTCTTCGTCAGACGCAATTTAGTCTATCTCTTAAGCACACGTTTGAATTCACCGCATTCGTAACAAGAAGTAAATAAAATATACATTATTATTATTAAGCAATATTATTGTTCAATGTGACAGCTAACAAAAATATGTATTTGGTATGCGTTCAGCATGCGAGTCTTGAAGAATATTTTTTAATCCATTAATCTCAGTCGTCCGTCAGTTAACGATATTATATTTTACATACTGCTTCTGTGATTTGAGGTTTCTGCCGTTTTGCAATTTGTCTCGTGACATTCCGTTAAAACGAACGCTCTCCGCGACGCGCCGCGTCGTTCATATAATAACAAATGATCGATTTCGGTACAGTCTAACGACATATGAAATAGAATTCGTTTTTCACCCGCCCAGTGTTACGGAAGTCATTACTACGTCGGCAGCGGCCCGGCACATATCTGCTACATCACAGTTCCCCTTTTCCACGTGATTATTATTATGATTATTACACTCGACGAGGGTGCGTCGCGGTGTAAAGCCGACATATGATGGCGATTATATATATATATACAAAAAAAAGTTGTTTGGGAGTGCAAAATGCCCACTCCGTTGCAACCGTACATAAAGCGTCTGCACAATAGACACGGCGAGAGGGACGATTACTGCGGCATATATTATTATGTCAACAGTATAATGTACCGTGTGGTATATAATAACGTGAGCGTGTACGATATTGTAATAATTACGCGGTGGCGTCGACCTCCCTTCGACGGCAATATACTTGCGGTACTATACCTGGGTTTTTTCAACACGATGCCCGCGCTCGTGTTTCTCCGCTGGCGACCAATAATAATAATATCATTATAAAATTGATCTCCGGGATCTCTTTGGATTATTCTGATGCAAAATGTTTCTGGCCGCAGATGAATACCATCCGTTTGTAGTAGGACTTCCGTCAATGATGGTATTATTTTTAATGGCTGGTGGGTATTCCGACTTACCGCAATAGCACACCTTAAAATATATAGCATTGTGATATTTACGCGTGTCCGTTCGATATTCCGACGAGTATCCAAACGCTATTATAGTCGTAAGAGTAGTGTAGTAGTGAAAGTATGCCCGCCGACCTTTATGCAAGAATCATAATATGCGTTATCGTATTATTAGAACTGGTAAACGCTGTGTTTTTTTATTTTTCCCGTCACATATTATAAAACCGTATATTATATTGTTATTATTACAGTAATATCTTCATGCCAGACAAAGTCTGTTACTACACTCTCGACAATATCTTATTACACCTTTACCACCGTGTCCTACCTTCTACATAGGATTTTCTCTTATTCAAGAGAATATAAGCGTTTTGTTTTTCGATATTTTCTATTTTAGTTGATCTTTTTGCGTGGTTTAAGAACTAGACTGTAGATTTTTCCGTAAAAATTGTTAGCCTACAGTTTTTAATCGTTTTCGATTTAAGACATACGTAACATAATATGTGTGACGGCTTATACATGGTTATGATTGTTGGGTGTAATCACATAGTGATATGTTAATCGAGAGAGTTTCTGCTCAATTGTCTGCCTAGGTCCATCAAAAATTTATAAATTATTTTAGGCGCACGTAAACGACACTACCTTCTCCATACTACCAAGCTCTGTAATCTGGACCTAATTGACATATTTATACTGTGCGTATATTCGTAACATATATATCCTTCTCCTAGTTTTCACAGGTCCCGCCGTTGATGCGACGTGGCAATTCAATTACCTAATATGTCTAAACGAACAACTGAGGGAGGCTTTAGGATATTGTTATCGTTATAAACACGAAAACGTATGGCTGACAATTGTTGAAGATCCTATTTTATTTTATTTCTCTCTCTCTCTCTCTCTCTCTCTGTTTACCACTCTATCTCTGTCTGTCTATATCACTTCTGTCTCTCTCACTCTCTGTCTCTCTATCTCTGTTTCTTTCTCCATACACAACCTCATCAACGTAAACTCTATGATTTCCAAATGTATTAAACACAATACTCGCTAAACAAAGGGATTTCAAATATTCAAATGAAAATAACCCATACAATTTCGTCAACTACTATAATCCTAATTTTCATTTACTAATGCAATTTTCAATTACAAAAGTTAAATTTTTATTTGAAAATTTCAATACATATTTTGCTATATAAAAATAATATTATGATCTTTAAATGTTTAAAATTATGATTTTTGGCTTCATTTTGTGTATTTCCATTTAAAACGCATGATACAAAATAAATATTAAAACACGATTAAAAGTATTATACTTTATATAACTAAACATTTATAGACTTTATGGTTGATTTTTTTATTCACGTAGTTCGTATTACAATCAAGCACATTATTTACAGACATTTATTTCATTAAAATGTAATTAACTTATACCGAAAAAAATGCTTACAGAAACACTCATTTTGAAGTAATTTAAAAACTGTCAATAACTTTATGCTCATATAAATAATTATTTACACTGTTCTATATATTTTTATCGTGGTGTCTGTTTTTGAAGTCAGGAGATGCGCTAGTGAAGGTACGATCGTAGGGGAAAAAATAGTTTACTGACCGGTGAGAACGTAACGGGTGTGGTAAAAAGAAAATTAAGCACACAGAGGCAAAATTTTTAAAAGCAAAATATTTGAATATTAACAAGTATCATTAATCTCTTAAAACTGTCAGAATGAAAAATACGAATAGAACGGATAATACGTTAACTATTGAAGCCAATGGCCGATAATAATTTCCAAATTTTAAATAAAGTTTTTATTTTTTATTTTTTTTTCAGAATATTCAATACTATTTTTCATCAATAATCACTAGTAATACGTTATTAAAATTATATTTTTATGATATTGGATAAGATACATAATTAATATTATATAACATATAACATATTACTAGGAACTAATGAATTCAAAACTGATTTTTCAAATTACTTTTGAACTACAAAATTGTTCAATAAAAAAAAAATATGTTGTACATGTAAGGTATAATTCATCAATATTCATAATTTTTCAATAATTCCAATAACTTATTTTATCTATTTTGTTTTTTTGAACAAGAATTCTTGTATGAAACCACATTATTTTTTTTATTTTTTTTTTAATGATTGAAGTTCTACATTTTACGGAATTACATAACCACACATAAAATAAGAATCTAAAACTAAATAATGTTTTTATATTATTATAATTCAAAACTAATTTTAGAAATTAGAAAAACTTCACAATATTACTTAAAATTACAATTCTTTATAGTTGATGAATATCAACATTTTTGAATAAACACAGATACGGTTTATTTTTTTACAAACATATTACGAAATTCAAATTTTAACAAAATTCATCAAATTCAAGAAAATTCATAAATTATTTTGTAGTTAAAAATATGTAAGATTTTAAACATTAAAACTAATCCTTGGAAATTTGACAAAACGGTGAAACATTATTTTTACAATAACATTCACATCAAAAAATAAATATACATTATTTTTTTTTCATAGATATTTCAAGTTTGTGTGTTGTTAAAATAAGAGAACAATTATTAGGTTTTTATTTGGTTATATTTTGTGATTCATAAAATATTGTTATTTGTAGAAGTTTGAAGCTTTTTTTCTACTAAGTTTAATAATATTTATATAACACTATGGCATTTTCAAAATATATAGATTAATTTTAAGCTAGGTAGGTAATTAAAGTAATTAAACAACAAACCTATCTAATTTCATTCTATAGTACGTCGGTTTTGACTCATGCGTTAATATCAACTTCTAATTATTTTATTTAAGTTTTCGAATAATATTTTGTATGAACTATTAAAATATGTATAACTAATAATAAATTTTGAAATATAATATGTGATCAGGTAAATCAATCTTGTATTAATCACTTGTCTTTGTGTATACTACGATGAACTACACGTATATGAAATGCATGCAAATCTTAGAAAATCAATGTTTTAATTAAACTGCACTATACATTAACAAGATCTTATTTGTTTTTTTAGTACTGTACGATGCACGAAAAAAAACATAATAATGTTTTTAAAATACAGAAAAATCAACATTGATTGCCCTAAAATAATTACTTTTTATGTGGCATGATAATAAATAATAATTTATTTAAAAACATTAGAATGTGTTTGATACATATCTATTCTATACATACTTTTGAGCTGCAAAGCTATACAAATAATTAAAATATAAAAAATATTTGTAATTTATTTTATTTTAATATTTAATAAATCTACTAAAAATATTTCACTCGCAACGTTTTTAAAATAAAATAATAATTTATTTTTAATTTAATAATAAGCTACACCGGTTGGCTTTTAATAGCTTATAAGATTTATAATTTTATGCTGGCCATTTTTAGTAAAAATATCATTTTTTTTTTCATTTTTTTTTTTTTTTTATACCGTTGTAGATAAAATAATATGTTTTGCTTTATGTGATTATTTTACATTAAACTCATTTCACAAATGCTCATTAATATTGCATTAATGAAAACAACAACAAATTTTACTAGTACTAATAAAATAACAAAAGTATATTGGTATTTTAATAATTTCTTCGCCTGTAATAATTAAAATTCATCAACTTATGAGATCTTAATGTGCATAAATAAATTCGTGTTTATTATGTATATATATTACGTAAATTTACGTTTGCTCAAAATTGCATATTCTTCAGTTTTTGTATGAAAAAAACATATACAATTGATCATATCAATTTACTGTCTCGATTGATACAATTTTTAAAAAAAAATACTTTTATTATACTTTAATTCGTGCAAAAATAACGTACTTAACTTTTCACTGCAGTGAATGTCATAAAAATATTCAAATAAAATAGATTTTTAAGTAAACTTATGACAGATTACCTAAACTACTAAAATAAAACTATGCAATTAATATTTTTGAGTAATATTCTTAACAAAAACATTTCGCGCCAATGCTACAAGCCTTGCTTAATGTTAAATACAACTATAATTACATTATGCTTAATTAGTAGAAAATTTATACCTAATGAAGCATTTTTAACTATACTACTCTAAGGAAACACGCATTATTTATAAACATATAATTAATTGATATCAGGCACATTGAAGTAAATAATAGCAATTAATTTCCCGTGTATGAAATATACAAGAATAAAAAATTATAATTTGTAATCCATTGGATGATTATTTCATATTTTTTTTTTTTTTTACTTAAAATATGTAAATATATTTATAAAATATTATTATCTAGTAAATGTCTACTATAATTTATTAATTTGAAACTTATATTAATTTAATAAAAAAAACTTCTTACATTAATTTTTGTTTAAAAATCATATACCAATACAATCGGAAAATGACCCGATTTTTTTTTTTGAGAAAAAGCTTTTCAATTTTTCTTTTATTATTTAACAATTCGACTCATATTTCCGTAAGCAACAAGAACGATGAATGTTCGCCTTAAAAGCGAATTATTGTAAAAAGTTACCGTCAATATTGAATTTTCACGAAGAAAAAATGACCAATGAAAGCATATGAAATAAAAAGGGGAAGATATATACCTACGTGAAGTGCATGGGGATTTCGGATTTTATTTTTATGAAAAGAAAAACATAAATAAAAAGGTAGAAAAGCGTTTAAAAATAATAATAATAATAATAATAAGCACATTCATAAATTATTATTCTCCTTCAAAATGATGGTAAATAAAATTACAAACCGACAAATAGAAAAATGTATAAAAGAAAAGGATGACATTTTAAAATGAACATAATAATATTCATACATAATATAAAATAATACATCCACTGCACAATGCACATAAACTAAAAAAAATTACTGTTTTTTTTTTTTATTATTAACTATATATGTATAGTGCGTATTAAACAAAAATATAATTTGTTGTACTAACTTTGTTAAATATAGTAGATACTTGATATTATTTACTTTTTGGTTATTAATTAATACGCTATGCTGTATAATTAAACATCATAATATAAAAGGTACGCCTCCCTATACTTTCTAATTAACAAAAACGTATTTATCGAAGATATTTATTCAAAAAATGTATCCATTTCAAAATTATAGCGATCATAGAACATGAATAAGTGGCATCTATTATTAGGCTTTCCGTAATGTTTGTGGGTTTTTTGTATTTTTATAAAAGACTCAACAAGTTTCTTGAAGCACTTTTATAGATTGGTATTAGATTGTACTATTAAGGTCACTTGTCGAATTTCAAATATTATTGTTGAACATTTCAATAACCGTAAAAGCAATGAAAAAATAAAATAAAGATAACAAAATCTTGATTTAACTCCCTTTAAAGAATGTTATTTTTTCAAATTTAAAAACATTCACCTTAGATACACTTTGAAGTATGTAATAATGACAAAACTAATCATATTTTTAATTAATAAATATAACAATGAATACAAGTTATAAAGATTATCAACAAAGAGCATCAATATTAACACAAATGATTATAATAAAAATGTATTTTTAAGATTATAAAAAGTTAAACTGAATTTTCTACTACATTTTACAATTAATATTCTATTATGCCAACATTATAAATGTACTCTGTACATAATACATAATTAATGTATAAATTAATTTATGTATTTTTAATACATAATTAAAAAAATTCACTATATCAAGAAATATCGTTCTAATAATAATACTAACTTAATTAATTAATTAATCCAATAATATACACAAGTGTAATAAGTCTTATTGTGATGTACGAAAGAAATATGTATTTTTTCTCAATATTCAAAAATGATTAGAAAAAAAATTCATATTCGTGGTATAGATATTATTATGTACGTAATGGACGCATTATTGTATAGGTTAAATAGAGGCGTAAATAATATGGGCTCGCGGGCTACTGCTAATAACAAGAGGCATTCGCAAAACACAAACATAAATCATGATCAAACCTGTTCAGATCTTAATTTAAATCTAAACCATTTTATAATAGACCATTCGACCATTCCTTAGATTTCTCTATTGATCACAGTTATTAAATGCTTCGTAAAAACACCAATAGTTACTTAAACAATTTAAAAAAATTTACTTACTGCTCGAAATTATAGTCATAGAAAAAATAAAATAAAATATATATTCTCGTGAAATACCATCGACGCTGGTGATAATAACGGTATAGGCCTGAATACAGGATAATTCACCAAGCACTCCCATTTTTTAATTTAATAATGAATTTATTAAAATTCTGATTTTTGAAAAAGTTAAAGATCATAATATATTCAAATTATTGAATTTTGTTGTACTACTTAAGGAAAGACTTGTGATGATATAAACTTGATTTTCAAAATAAAACTATCTTTTTACTTTTTAGTTTGGATTTTTACTGTCAATATTTTCAAAAAAAAAAAGATCTGCTAAATAATCTACTGTAAAAAAGAGAAGTTTTAAAAACAAAAGCTTGTATTGATACAGGACATTTCTTAAATAGTACGAAAAATTCACTTTATAACTAATACTAACTACTTTAATTATTAGATACCTACTCGACAATCGAGATTCATGATTCATAGACTGTTAATAGAATATTTGTCAACACGAATAAACATTATGAAATGGATCCTATAAACTAAATCAAATTTATGGCCGTATCAACAGCAAATCTAAAGATAATTGTGTAATATTAACAATTAATTCAGGATATTAAACATTATTATATTCTACATGATGGGAATTTCGGGACGCTTTGATCCAATTAATGTTGGGTTCAGTGTCCGTGGTATTTGAATTTATCCCGACTGATATACGCGTCACCTTAGTTTAAACAACCAATTTAATTTGGTTCGGTGGCTGTCCGACAACGGTCTAACGATTCACTCTTATGAGAAATATTCAAATTATGCCCGAGAACATGTGCATAATAACTATTTTCGTTTTATTCCATAAAATATCAATGCATTATAGTACGTATTCATTTCAAATTTATTTTGTATTAAAATTACATAATCGACAAATATTTCTGCAAGTGTATTTCAAAAGAACAAGTATTCAAATGGTATTTCACAACATCAAATAATTGTATATATTCAAGACCACATGTAAATCCTGCATGAGTTATCAAAGTAGGCTCCATAAACATCCAATCCAACACATATTTTATAAAAGCATAAAAGTTCATACAAACGAAAAATTGGACATTTCCATTCTACGGTCTTCTATTGTTAAAATGTTGAATGGTTCAAACATGAAATGTCAGAATTTTTAACACAAATAAATATTGAAATATTGAAAGATATTCAACGCATTAGTAAGGAAATGTACCTATTTTTATTGTTATGCGGGCAGGACATTCAGTTTAAAAAAAAATGTTAATATTTCATTGACTGTAATAGCAGGTCACGTGGTTGAAAGTTTATTTTATTTTATTTTAATAAGAAACTTAATTTATTTTTTAGTTAATATTTTTTGTAAATACTGTATATTAACTTAAATTTATAAAAACAATATTCATTTTTTTTATTATAGATATATGTACAATATTATACGATCGTGCTTTATGATACATTTGTAAATTTATCGTATTACGAGTCACGATAACACATACAATAACTGATGAAATACAAAAAAGACATATTAAATTAACGATTTCGTTTAATCGAATTGACCTCTGACTAATTCTTAGTGTCGTACATAATAACACATAATAATAATTAAAGAAGAAAAACAAATTAATGCTCTTAATTGCGACATCATCAATAATAATATTATCTAACTCGTACACGAAATAATCCGATATTTTTATTTTCTCTGTTTTCTAACTTCGTTTGTTATTTATTTATCTTAAAATATTAACAATGAAATTGTAAACGCATATTTTAATCAATTTTGACTGATAATCAGTGGCGCAACGGCGTGCAAAAAGGTTATGTACCCAGTACCCACATAGTAATCGGGTCCTATTGTAAAGTATGAGTATTATAGGAAATAGTTAGGTATCCGTGTTTAGAATTGTAAGTTATTTCATCTGAAACCGTCCTGGCCTATATAATTGTGTTTGTTTGAATAGTGTCAGAAACACATGACATTTCTATAGAAAGGCCAATAATATTATTATGCGAAACGATGAAACATTATTAAGACATTCGTAAATTCATTGGAATATCATTCTTCAATATCGGTTAAGTATTATAATGTACATAATGGTAATAAAAAAGTTTTTTATTTTATTGTATATTACGAGTACTTGCTGTTTATATTTTATAACAAAATATGCTATCATACAACTATTGTAAGCAAAAAAACATCTACAGTATTTCCCGAAGTATAATATTATGTAGAAAAACGTATTTTTAGACGTTTTATTGAATGAATTATTTTTGTATTAGATACATTTTGATTTTAACTATTATTATAATAATCGTGTGGAAAGATAAGTAATTTGTATAAAATACATTTAATTGGTATTTTTCATATAATATTTATAAGTAATCATATTTTTAGATAAATACTTAAATAAAATCTGTTATTAATATATTTTAAAAATATAACTGGTTTATTTCTTTGACAGTAGTACTTATTGTATTCCATAGAATAAAGAATTTTTAAATTTTAAACGACATTCTATAACATTTAAAAATCCAATATTGATTAAAATGCACGGTTATGCGTAAATAGTATAAATAATGTGTAAATATTGTCAATCTAATTGTACACAAATAATGTATTAGGTTAGACCATGTAGTCGAGATGGCAATGTGCACAAAAATATTAACGTTGGATTTCACCTCCGGGTTATGGTAACCTTTGAAGATGCCACACTACGTGATTAAACATCATACTTAAATAAATACTCTGTTTATCCATCATTCTGCATCTACTCCAGGCGTATTTATGTATTATAAAATGTATATTTTTTTAACGATTCGGCGAATTATTACTATCGTCACTGCTTATTTATTATTGTTTAGATAGAATTCACCAGTTCCCAACTTCTGAGCTTAATGTTTTGTTTGATTTTAGTCCTCATTATAACATTAAAACTTTTTTCACATAACTACTCTTAAAATGTGAAGATAAAAAATAACAATACCTAATAATAACATTACATAATGTAATAATGTATACATTTTTATATTTTGTAATAAGACACACAACAACAGAAATCACTTATTTAATAAATAAAAAGACTATAATATACAAATTTAGTGAGATCCTTAACCTTGTGTTTCAAATTACAAAGATTTTTTTTTTTAAAAACCAAGGTTTAAATATTAAATAAATTTATTTTCAATAAAGATGTACGGAGAAAACGCTCTCTCGACCAGATCCGTACTATATAATAAACTGCAATAGGAACTCAATTACTTTGTCAGAGAGTCGCTCATACTCGTTTCTAATATCTATCCAAAAATTAATAAGTTATATTGTTGTTTTCTTTTAAACTCACTTTTTAAAGTCGTGTCGCATAAAAGTTCTATCAAATTTTCTTTTTCTACGATTGATAAGATGTAGTTTTTTGAAAGAATTCTTCATAAAATGGATTTAAAATCCAATTGTTCTATTCTTCGAGTTCGTAAAAGTATTTTTCTAATAATAAATTTAACCCTTTTAGATGTTCAATTATGACTAATATACGCTTAAACCGGACAACGTTCAATACATACCATCATCGAAATTAACCATATTGCATTATTATTATTATACTTATAGTATTCTATAATCTACATTATATACTCCATTTCTGCAAAATATTTTATGGTTAAGATTTTTTTGTGAGACACGAGTTTTTACTTTTATATTTTCGAAACGAATGATTGCCGATGATTTGAATGGAAACATTTTCCTACCATCGCCCAATGTTTTGTTTTTGCGTACCTTAGGCGGGAGCCGATGAGATAAATAAAACAAAACTCAAAATTGGTACTTAACTAGTAACTACCTATTAAACATGACGCTTTAATTGTTTGGCGGAATATAAAATACCATGACTCATGTACTTATCGTTATTACCGTAGTACCTATTGGTAAAATATCAATAATCAATATGATATATTGGTGTAAAAATTTACAGTTGTTTCACCTACAAGCAAATAATTAATACACGATTATAAATAAAAACCAATTATAGTTCTTTCGAGACAAAGATGTTTGGAACTCGACCCAATGGCATCGAATACGTGACAGCCAGAATGCGTCTTATTTTCACCCTAACGAACATAATATTTATATAGGCGCTTTTACATTGTGACGAGTTAATGTGAACGGAATCCCCGGCCATAATACATTTAAGTATATGCGTATAGCAGCGTTCCCATGGTTATGATTTATATGAACCATGAGAGATATATCAAATTATAATAAAATAGAAAATATTATGTTGAATACATATGGTCGCAATATTAACATGCGAACAAAATAAAGATAACATTATGAATTTATGACAGTAGTAATACCATTCGATCTCTATAATAAGTACCCTATATTTTATTATAGATAAAAATTACACGAACAACTAATAGCAGTTATTGACTTAAAAAATATATATTATATATATTAAGACTCAATAGACGAAAATAGGCGTATTCAAGTCGTATTAACGACTATCGTAGTACACTTAAATATATAATGCTTAATGAATTATGAAATAATCGATTCTAAACACGTCACGAAAACGAAAATGTTCATATGATTGTATGTATATTACAGTGTCATATTAAAACACAAACAGGTATACATATAACAGCTATAATATTCATACACCTAATCCGTACACGAATTTAGGTCGACGACGATAACAATAAAGTTACGTCGTGAAAGGATACGTTTTGCAGGTATTATACAATATTTTTTTTTATTCTAGTGACGTTCAGCAATAAGTTAACAACATATAAGGAATATTAACAGTAAGTTAACAAAAGATAGCACAATGAAATGTGAACAAAAAACGATGGAAAACAACATGGGACCTTATGGGAAACACCCGTACGGCGGCAAAACTTATACGCGAATAGGGTCTTTTTCACCCTTTTCGTCGTATACATCCGCCTAGCTATTGTTTATTTATTAAATGAGGCATTTTTGCAAGCCAAACAACGCCGGTGACATTAAGTATGAAGAATTATTTGAAAACTTAAAATCTTGCCCAATTAGTTGACCCTTTGCTCATATACCTACCTCCTACAGTTTTTAATCATTCATTCGTATTACTAGGGCCCAACGTTTTATTTTCATTTTTAATTAAAATTGAATAGTTATTTTTCGCACAGGTATAATATAATATATTTAGATAATGTAGAGTTTTAGATTTATAATAATATATTATACAAACTATGATGACATTTTTTTTTTACTCACATATTATTCATTATACCTAATCCATAACATAGTTATTTAAAAAAATTAAGCAAATAACCTTCAGTCATTCATTTTTTATAATCAGTTTTATAAAATACAATATTTAAGATGTGTTCTTAACCGTTTACCATTAAATACTAAGAATTTAAGAATATAATAAAATAAATGTACATTTCTATTGTTGACCAAATTTACCATAGTACTCTTAAAAATTAATCGTAAATCATAATGTGATCTTGTATCGTGGAAAAATTCCTTTTTTGCTAACCCATAAGGTTTTCACCTTTCATTACGGCAATTAAGGCGAATAAAAGTTAATTTGAGAGAATAAACTTTTATTTTGTAACTCGTGAAATTGCAGCAGTGGTATAATAATAATCGTCTTGCTGTTTTCTTTATGGGTTTAATGGTACAAGTTTAACATGTTTGTTTGTCTGTCTGTTTGAAGTCCGATTATCGTGTCCAATATTTAACTAAATATTATAAAAGTAAATATTTTCAAACATCTCGGCAATAGTCCTGATCTACTCGATTTACGAAAAAAAAATCGACATAAAACGAACGGTTCATATTTATAACATATTTACTGGCATAATTGACAATTATTTAGGTGGTGTTACATCATAGTAATCAAACTAATAAACTATTAATAATCCAAAACTATTTTTCATCTCAACATATTTCATCAGATTTTTAAAAAAAAATTTAATTCGAAATACGCTGATACAGTGGCAATTAAATAATTCCATTTTGCAATCATAATATAATAATATATCGCAGTATTTTCAATATCGAATTATACTTTCAAAGTTTTTTTGCGAAAGAAAATGCAAAAAATAATATTACATCAGGATTTTTCATCTAATTAGTCTTCTTTTGTACTTTTATTCAGCTGCCCCAACCTCAGCCACAGAATATTTTCTACGCCGTGATTGGTACCTACTCGTATTAGTCGACGTTACTCCACATTTGGGAGTCCAAGTGGATTTTCACTCTACTTAACATTTTGAGTACCGCGCATGATTTTCTCAGCCCATTATTTCTAAAGCTCGTCGACCATTTCAAGAGCGTAATTACAGTTGTTATATAAAAAAAAAAAATAGAGATATCATGTTTATCATGCTATTATAATATTATGTTTATTTGTTTTGTGATCCTCGTCCAATAAACTCGTCTACCACCGAGCACATCGCGCCGGATGTTGGTTTCCGTGTTATTTCCGAAGATAACATGTTTATAAATGCAAAATTTAAACTATTATAACAATACACGTTGAAAAAATTATGTTGGGATAATTTAATTCCAATAGATATGTATATTTTTAAAGAACCAATGGTGTCGTAATTCCGAATGCTGGTATAACATAGGTATTATACAGTATTGTAAGTTAGCTCGTTAATCCCTTCGCACTAACATTCAATCTTTTTATTAGTTAACTTTCGTATTATTCTACTTATTACAAAATAAAAATGAATTATACTTTACGATAATGCTTTGATTGTATACAATTTAAAAATACTCAAAAATACAGATTATTATATTAATTATTAGCATACGCAGTTAAAATCAATTTATGGTTTTCAGAAATATAAAACAATACGAAACGAATGTTATAATAACTTTTAGTATACAATAAACTGCTTTATGTATATTGTATAAGCTACAGTTTAAAATGTTTTTAAAAAAAATTCAAGGGAATTAATCTAATTATTAAATACACTTTCTCTCTATCAGAACGCCTTTTGTTCCAATAATTAACAGTCACAATCGAACATTGAATCTGTGTTTAAAGTATAAACAGCTTTTGTAATTCATATTATGTTAAGATGGCAGTAACATAAATATCATCATATAATTGCAGTATATAATATATAGTCACGAGTGGTAAAACATCGTTATGACTAATTTAATAATAAATTCAATTGTTCTACGAATGTGCAATACAGTACGGGATCCAATGTTTAAACTGTGCGTGATTTAAAAATTAAAAATAAACAATATTTAAGAATATTGAGTAAATGTTTAGAGTTTCTAAATAATCAAAAAATGTTCAAAACAAATTGTAGGTAGGTATCTACTTGAAATAACATAATTAAATGATCAAACATTTATGTACCTACGGAAAAGTTTAACGTATATATACTAAACTTATTATACTATAAATTTGTACTAAGTCTAATGTTAACGATAAATATTTACGTAGAAAATTTAATTACTTAAGTAGATAGTCTAACAGACGCAAACTGCATATGTAATATCTACAAACAATCCGTTGATTTTTCTAGTATTTCAAATTTAATAATATTATCAATTATATGATTTTTACTAATCACTAAGACAAATAAGGCCTATCTTACTAGGCAATTGGCATACATAATGCGTAATTTAATATTAATTATAGTATGTACAATGTACATACATGTTTACACAAATTGATTTATTTACCAACATGCTAGTATATTAAAATATATTATAACATAAAAATAAATAATTACCTACTAGTTTAACTACATTTTACGTATAATATGCGTTCCGTCAAAGTAATATATTAATGAAAATTATTGGTTGTTTTATAATATATAGAAAAATGTTATCGGGAGTAACAAAAGTTATAAAAGATAAAAAATATTCGTACCACATATATTCAATCGAAAATTGGGTTTATTATAATATATTCTTTACGCGTAAGGTAATTCGGAGTTTTTTTAGTTCGTTATTTGGTTGAGTGCATCTAATATTAAATGTGAAAATACAAAAAACTAAAAACATGAGTATAAAAATTATTATAATCAAAGCTGAAATCCTTAATAAATCATGAAACATCCAGTGTATATACTTTTGAAAATATTTAGCATCTTCTGATAAATAAATTATAATTTAAAAACCAAAAAATAAATGTATGTAAAAATTATTATGTTCATATAAAATCAATTGTTTTTTTAGAAACGTCTACAAAAACTTATCTTTTTGGAATCTAATTTTTAAGAAAGTAAATTTGATGAGAAAAAAATTTAAATAAATGGTTTAAAAATTAAATTGTAAACACATTACTAAGAATAAAAAAAAAATATGTAATAATAATGTAATAATTTTTTTTTAATTTAGTATACACTCAATATAGTTTTATTACAATTCAATATTATTACTATAAATTTTATTTTAAATAATAATTATAACAATGTTACATTAATAATATAAAATATATTTTAATTTTCTAACTTTATTATTATTATTAAAAATAATATGTCTTCTGAGTTTTAGGGTATAAGTACTGAGTAAAACATAAATTATGATAAAGGTTTCTTCTAAAAAACTAACACTGTATAACTGAACTTTGTGAATAAAAAACTCATTAAAAAGTAATATTTTAACACATTATTGAATATCATTATTAATACAAAATAGATACCTACCATAATAAGGATGTTATCAACAAAGTTTTAAATTATGATTTATAGATAATTATATAGTTAAAAAAAACATATATCTTTCTTAAAAACTAATAAGTACACCGTTCATTTTTTTCAAATATATATGCTGTCAAAAAATAGGCTTAAACGAATTAAAATATAAAATTTTACTTATAACGCTTCAAAATCAAAGCAGTAAAAAATCCAAATATAAATTACCATCATGCATGTATTTTTAGATTATGCGTGTTAAATGTGAAATTTGTGTTTAAAACTGTAGAATATACAATAACATATTAATATTTCTTTAGTAGTTTATAGATGTGTAAGAAAAAAATAAAAACAATTTAACACAACTTCACGCGTATTTCAACTATTCGACTCAAAATAAAATTTGACCTTTGTGTTACACGATATTTATTTCATTTGTCTATTTCTATAAAATCAAAACATAAGTATTTTATAACAGGACCGTGTTGATCTACTCAATTAGTCCATACCAATTATTCCATTTTTTTTTTAGGGTACATTAACCATTAACCACTTCACTAACCTAAAAAAATAACTAATACTGTATAATGATTATAACCTAAAGCTAAAATTGTAAATTTAACAATATAGTATAATTGATAATTTTAAATAAATATTGAATAAACAATATATTTATTTTTTTATGAGATATCTTAATTAGCTATAGTGATGGGGTGTTATTAATAACAATTAACGTGTCAAACGTAATACAAACAAATATTCAATTAATGTTATTATGTTTTATAATAATAAAAACAAAAAACAATTAAACATTAACCGTGCATTTATTAAACATTTATATTAATATTTAAGCATTTTAAACTACTCAAACATAAAATTGAATTACTAAATTAAAAAAACATTTTGGATTCTGAGTGGAGCGAATAATACATTGATTTGACAATGATGTATGTTTTCGGGGGAGGATGTCACCTATTCATAAGTGATGACAATAAAAGTACATCAATTTTCAATTTTGAGGATGGTTTCTGATAACTAATCATATCTAGTTGATACTTTGAAGAAGTCAATAGTAAAAATACCCAACTTTTTGCAAAATATCAGAAAAACAATAAAAATTTGAATAAAAATGGGTATTTTTACGCAAAACCAGTTTTGGACTAGATTGATTACTTAATTTTGCTATAATTTTAAAATGAATACTTTAAAATGTTCAATATCTCTTATACAAATTATAGTTTTCTATGTGTAATTAATACTTAACTTTTTTTAATATATTTGTTGACAGTTCAAATTTTAGACTTATTAGTTTTTTTTTATTAGTATTTTTTAATTAGGTAACAATCATAAAATATTCACTGGGTCAAAATTCTTGAAAATTTAGTACAATATCTCACTATGTTGTTCTTATATCTGTGAAAAATATCAAAAATACATAAGCACAGTTTTAGAGTCTGGACGAAAAGTAAGTTTTTTTTATTGCATTTTATTGAAAATGTTTACGAAGTTCTTCAAAATCAAACTACGAGTATATTGTAGTAACAAATTTATGAAATTAAAGTCTATTTATAATGTATAATAACATATATCACTTATTTTGGTTTGAAATACTATGTTTTAATAGTTTCTTGATTATTTTGTTCATATATTTTTCAATTAAAATTTGTTTAATGTTTTAAATATCCAATGAATACACGATTATCTCTTCTAACATGGCGATGAAGTCATCATCATTGATAACATCTGTGATTATTTCAAGTACATAGACAATATTTTTTAATGACCCTATCTTCATTTTATGCGATACCTAAATATATACGAAAATCGTTTTAGCGTATTTGTACCTATTATATTCGTCCAACGTGTAGTATACTAATATAAGTGTATACTTACACAATATTGTATAATATAAATTTATTCTTATATACCTAAAAGATAACAGGCCTTTTTTATGTTCAAATTTTGTGATGATTATACTTAACTTTTTTCCAATTTATACTCTTCTGAATGTCATCACGTCGCTCGATTTTTCTTTTTTTTTTATCTGATGGCTGGGTTGTATTTAAATTTTAAATATTACGGATTTTTAGCGTATTATTTAATTAATTACATTTTTTTTTTACAAAGTTAATAACTCTCATTATTTACAATTTCATTTTATTTGTCATTTAAATTATAAATATTATAAATTAAATTAAATTATAAAAATTGTTTTATATTACATGGCTAGGATTTAAATACCTAGTTGAATATTAATAAAAACCAATTTATAATATATAAATATACAAGCGAAGCCGGGTTATTCAGCTATAGTATTGTATAATATTGTTACTTTAATTTAAAATAATAATATATTGTATAATCTGCCTATTACAATTTCCAATGCGTTATAATAACACGATTATAAACAACGTGTTCGTGTTATAAAATAATATCGTCTCTCCGTAAAAAAAATAGGTAGAAAATACCGTTCCTTCAGTGACTATTAAAACTAAATAAATAACCCGATTGCGTCTATGTGTATTTTTTATATAAATATAATATAACGCATTTACGCGAGCTATAACAATATTTCGCTTAAATATTCGAACAATATCAATTAGCTATGCGAAAGTTAGTTCATTATTTTATACATCGCATCGAAGTTAATTTTAATTTTTAGTTTTTTTAAAACAATGCCAATACATGCTTAACTATTAAAGCATTTACACACTATTTATTTATTCCATAGAAATACATTTTCAAACTTTTGAAAATTGCACTGTTATGAAATTTAAAATAATAATAAAAATTTTCTAAAACTATAATATTTAAATATTGATATTTGTGTAATGATGTGTAAACGATTAATATAATATAACATTGAGTAGTTCCATGAAATAGTATTTTATTATTTTTCGTTATTTGTTAAACCAATATTATGTGTTTGAACGCAATCGAGATACTTATATATTTGGGTCGCAATAGGGCTACCTGAAGTCGATCGGAAATAGGTAAAAAATATTATATGATCGGTTACAGGCAATGGGTAAAATCAACTCGAAAACGTTTTGCGTTGTCGGAGTTACGACCAAAAATGTCCAGTAAATTTGTTTTAGGTTCGTCATAAGCTCATAGTATATAGTACGTAGTATACATCCATTAGTATATTGAGTCGGTATATTACGGTGAGATAGACGCCGGTCGGAACATCTTAAACGGCAGTCGTTACGGGACAACTAAACGGGTATAATGTGATGAAGAATACAAGGAAAGCATTGTCGATGCTACGCGAGAGGGGAGAGGCTGAGAATCTCGCTATCGGAGTCTATTTGGTTCTGAATTGATGGAAAGAGAGGCTTGGCAGAAAATAAAATAAAATTTCTATGTGTGTGAGAGCGCGTGTGTATATTTTTACCGTGGCTGGCCGCGGAGAGGGGTTCGGTGTTTATAGTTATTCCTTCGTGCGGGAATGAATGTAATCACAAACGCATTAAAACCTTTGGGTCTCATTAGACGCAGGAAATGGCGGGAACGGTTTTAGATGGGGCCGGCGGTGGCGAACGGAAATCCGGACGGAATCACGTGATTTATGGTTTTTGCTGTTCGGCCGTTGCTGCAGCCGTCTCGTTTCACAATGCTCGCGTTTTTATTTTTTGCCGACAGACCGACTGGGCGATAGACGCCACACCAGTATGCTGCCAACCCGCAAGTACACGTAATCGCTAATTATTTGAAGGTCGTTTCTACCACGTTAATATTGCTTTAAGATTACTGTGTGGTGCGTCCGATACAGGTGAATGACCGAAACGAGACAACATAATATTACAGTAAATAAAACTTTCCTGGAATTCACCTAGTGTCCACCTGACCCGCCACCCCCACCGCCACTATCCGTGATCAGGAAGCTGCCGTTCTTCCTTCCTATAATATATTATATTTAACGCCTACTTAGAGAGCTGTGCCATAGTTTTTCTGTTTTTAAATACCCTCTGCAGAAAATACTTCCGGATCAAAAGCGCGTTCTGCTCTACTTGGATCCGGAAACCATCCGGTCGACAAAAAAATGTTATTGAATTTCGTGAACAACGCATCATGCACGTACATTTTTGTAAACGAATGTATTATATTATTACAAAAATGTTATCGGAAATGAAAATATTAATTTGAAAAACCATCAACGATTTTTTTGGGTATATTATCGTTTGAACAAATTTATTTATTTTTATTGTTATTCGGATATTATTTTCACAAATGCATGTAATATTGTATGCTTTATTTTTTTATTATAATTAAATATGTAATTTTAATGGCTATTTTTTTTTTAAACAGATACCAAGGTTGTGTTGAATATTTGGTGTATATGATGTTGTAGACACTTATATCCTCGAACTGTCAGAATTTTAAAAGTCTTTCTCTTCGATATTACATCATAACGTGATATGAAAAATAGCTCCGAGAAAAAATGGTCGGTGGGAAAACAAAATAAAAAGATTTATGTAGACTGAAGTAATATTACACTTGAGTTTGAAAAATACATATTTTACGGACTTGCATAAAAATTGTAAATGTTCAGATGCGTACCTTATTTTTTTTAGTCTAATAGTATGTAATAAATCATCTAGAAAACTAAATTGGTTTATGATAAGTGCTTTAAAATTCTCTTTTGTTTTAAAAATTAATTTTTATGTTCATAGACTATCTAAATATTAAAAAAAACTCATTTTATAAAGAATAACTCCTCTAGTCACAACCGTTTAATTAAGCTCGTGGATACATAATCAAGGTGTATTTATAATTACCTCGGTAAGGAGCGACGGAAGTTAAAATAAATAGCTATATTTGATAAACAAATAAATTGGCGATTTCATGTTTTTATTTTTATAAAATGGTATTATTTATTTTGTATTCTTCATAAATATATTAAAATTGTTGTTTTAAATCCTTCAATGTTGAGAAAAAAATTTTAACCATCAATGGAATTAATACTGTTATTGACATACATATGTCAATGCAAATTATACTTCGAAGTGCATATTTGCATTTAACGTTTGTTTATTTTAATTAAGTACCTGTACTTGGAATTTGAAGTTGAAACTTTAAAGATTAAAATTGTTTGATTTCTAAGAAATTTGAAATTATTTTCTGAGATTTTAAGCTTGTTTTTGAAATACAACGTACTTTATAATCATAGATCATTTCACACAACACAAAACTTAACTTCAAACTTATTACAACTTATACATTTTCCATTTTAATTATTCATACTATTGACACTTATTTTTATCACGTAACTTATTTATTTTAATTAATATATTATTATATATGGAACATATGTCTAGAAATAATTTTATAGTCTCCGAGTTTTAAATGTGCAAGTATAATCATAAATATACCTAATCCTGAAATTTTGTATTTTAATAAGATTTTAAAGTTTTACAGCTGAATAGTTAAGTTGTACTATATAAACTTGACTTATTATCTGTAATAATACATTATAATTATAAACATTAAACTGAAACTATACCGGTTTCCTAGATGAAATGGACAACCAGGACAACGAATATTTACTGGACTGGCTAAAACACCACTCAGAAGCTCAAACTTTCTTCGAATACCAAAATTCACAGATAAGCAATCGTGTAAAAAAAAAATCAACAACCAATATGGTGTTTCTTGTCCAATCACAATGTATGCATTTTTACTTTACCATAACTGTAACAATAACTTAATTTAATAATGAGAAAAAATTAATCAAAATATTTATCTTAAAAACTTATATTTAATAACATCATAAACATCGTAATAATATTTTGATGAAGTAATTAGTCTCAATAATGATAGTGAATGGAGTTATTTACAGTTCGTCTGCTTCATCAATCACAGAATCGCGTTAATAATACTAACAAATTGTGTTATTTTTAACAAAAATCTTAAAATACGAGTATGAACTCAAATGTTTACATACTTGCAGTATAATATATTAACTTAAATAAAATCCTTAAAGCCAATAACAATCACAAACGTTCAAATGAAAATGAGCTGAATAATTTTATTTTGATAAAGCACAGATTTGGTTTATCACGATACAATTTAAAGTAAATATTCAAAATGGAGTCAATGTTTTTAGAATAACTGATACTGCAAATGATCATGTTTATATTTGAAACCTATAAGATTTTAAAACTTTTCTATCGCAAGTTCTTGAATGAGCGTTTTGGTTGACTGGGTATCCAAGATCAACAGTAGATAAATTATACGCGCTATGACACTCAACTAGGTTAGACTCGACGTGTCTAAACGTATCACTTTGACTCGATGAAAAATACTAAACACTTAATTAAAATTATAAGCACTTATTTTTCATTAAATTAAAAAATAAAATCAAAAGCTAAAATATGCATTATAAATAATACTTGTATATTATTCACGCTAAGAGATTATTTATAATAAAATAATAAAGACATATTTTTTAAACTTAAATACGATCATTAATAATGTATTAAAGAAACAGTTTCTACTGCGTATTTTGTGTTCCTCGTTAATTAATGAAAAACTCGAAAACGATTCAAACGTTATTCCTCACGAATCATTGTTTAACAGTTATCGTTGCCCAATCACACGAATATTTATGTTATTATTTATATGCAGTGAAATTATTAAATAAATCGTTAACTTAATAATTACTGAGAATTAATACTAATATGTTCCATTTGTAATTTTATTTATCACTATAGTCTATAACTATATACATTTATGAGTTATTTTAGAATCAAGTATAGTTTTTGTAAAATGAAAGTCATAAGAAATATAAGAAGAAAAAAATAAAAATGTAGAAGTATTTTGACATGCTAAAAAAATCTCCCATTTAATTTTTAATTCACTTGGATACCATATATTTAATTATTCAATTTGTAGATAAATGTCTTAAGTACTCTATATTTAAAATAAAATAATGTAATTGTTGTTTTAAAATCATTTTTTGTGATTTTTTTTATTTGTTCAATTTTATTCCGAGACAATTCATCTCAGACTTTTTTTATGGAATTAAACTTTGGTAATATATGTGAGTACGTAAATTTACATAAATATATAAACATAAGTAACCATAAAAATATGTTTTGCAGTTGCAGATGGCAAGCACTTTTCATAATAAGAATTTCTCTAACATTAAACATCACTTTTACTTAAATAATTTTACTTTCACTCAAAACATTTTATTAAAAATAAACAAATTTCATCAAACATATTTTTCTCAATTGAATTTAAAATCAAAATTTATGAGTTAAAAAATTTAAATCATTAAATGTTTACAATACAGTAAATATAATTTAGAAACACTTCAAATATTATGTTCTATAAAATATTCAATGTTTACTGTTTAGAATATATGAAAATAAATGATTGGTTTTTTTTTAAGGCATTTATAATATTCGACTAGGTGACTAAAGTGAATGCATTTAAAATTTGAAACAATTGTTAATAACTTAATTTTAAAAAAACGGTACTGAATGGAGCCAATATACGTGAAAATCCTGGAGTTCTTCAATATAAATCTATTTTATGAACAAAAATATTTCGATTTGGAGTATTTAACTATTCTATTATTACTCTAATAAAATAAACCTCTTTGTTTGAATTGCCATAATCGTGATTATTATGGATGGACTTAAGGGGAGGGGATATGCACCAACTTCTCATTGCAGATATTTCCTTTTTCCGTAAATTAAATATGAATATTACCACGTAGTAATAAATTATTAAATTTGATCTAATAAAAATACCCATAAAAATTAGTAGATAAAATGCATTCTATACAGTCGGTCGTAATCTCTAAATTACCGCTACCGGTCATAAACATTTGGTCTCGATCGATTTTATGACAAACTCTCAGTTAAATCAAATCATATTTGACCTAAGTTCACGAATAATATTGACTTTAATGCCTATTTAATATTTTGTAATTTCAAACCAATTATCAAAATATAAACTAAAACGTCAAAGTATGCGTTACGCCTTTAAATTTAAAATATTTCTCAATAAAAATCCCAAAATGTCAAAATATGCAAAATTAATAAGTACTACAGTCTATAATTTAAATTTTGGTTGTTTTTTTACCAAAAAAAATTGTTAATTTTGTTTTTATTTACTTATCTCACCAAAATAAATATGTAAACGAATGAATAAATTCGAACTCGAGCTATCAGTAATCACTAACTAACTTGTAAAGTTTATACGTACTGAATTTTTGAAGTTAATATGTTACGTTCATTTCTAACCTATAGGCTAAATTTATTTATGCCGATGTGTACGTACGACACCCTTATATCTTTACACGCATTACCTTCAGCAATTCAGCATTGATAACATGTATTTATAACGAACTTAATGTTTTAAAAATAAAGAAAATAAATAAATAATTTCTGGACCATGGATATATTATCCTCCCTTAGTTTGCTCGTAATAAATGAAATAGATAAACAACACTTTAGCTTCTCTTGATGTGAAGGTCTGGTCACTCCAAGACTCTATGAGACCACTCTGCAATGGTTCTTAAATAAATTATCCTTCTATTATTATTTAATACATATATATTAATAATAATGGTCAAAATGGACTTATCCACTATCATAGAGTTGAGATTTGAGCTACAACTTGAATTTCAAAATTAATTATTGCAAAAAAAAAAAATTCTACCACCTTTCGGACATATTTTTTTTAGATTTGTGCCAAATTGGCTTTGAAATATTATATTATTATAGAGTATTAGTGTGATATTCGGACTAATGATAATATAAGTATGTGAAATCAAAATACTATATTTCACCTGATGAGGTTTGAAAAAAACCATAATTTATTACTTAGGTTAACACATACGTATCATATGCACGTATACTGTTGTGACAAACGTAGGAACATATTGGATCACTTATCCCATTATTGGCCGTAGTATTTACGTCAAAAAATGAAACAAATTAAATTACATGGTGGCATCGTCAATAGTTACCGGGTGTTGACATTCGATGGTTCTTATACATTTATAAAAGTTAAGCACTGCTATTATATACATATATGGCAATTGCATGGCCATCACACGTAATAATTTTGAACGGACAGTCAGGGGCGGATCTAGAAATATGAAATGGGGGAGGGGCTATAAATTATATCACACAAAGACAAAATATATAATTTTAGTACGTATATACAGGGTGATTCTTTTAAGTGGGTACACTAATTATCTCTAAAAGTATTCATGTTTTTGATAATATTTTTTTACAAATATTGTAATTACAATTTTTTTTTTTTTTAGTAGTTTATGAATTATACGTATTTAAAGTTTAGTTGCACGGAGTGGAGTGGTACGAGGTTACCCCGCAAAATGTTTGTCCACTACTCCGCTTGTCTAAACTTTAAATACGTATAACTCATAAACTATTAGCCCTAAATTCAATTTTTATGTATCAAAATGCTCAAAAAATTAATCTGCTTTGGAATATGAAATTATAAATCTATGTTGTCATTCAAAAAAGTAAAAAACTTAAAAAATTATAAGGATAAAAAATATTTAAAAATATAATTTTTTAATAAAAACGTTGCTTTTTTAACAATTTTAAACTATGTAAAAAAATATTTTCAAAAACATGAATACTTTTCGAGATAATTAGTGTACCCACTTAAAAGAATCACTCTGTATATTAATTAAATTATATCTTAAAATAATAAAAAGATAATAAGATAGATATTAAGATAATTAAGTTCATTAGTCTTTTGACCAATCTTCAGTTTTCATTCTCCGTTGTCGAGAAAATCAATTTATGACATCGTCGATATCGATGGGTATTTCGATAGATCAGTGTTCTTTATGGTATTTAAATATGTAGCAATCAGCCATCAGGTTACATTTGGTTAAGCATGAAAACACGCCTACTTTATGTTTCTTGACATTTCATATATTATGATAATAATGATATATCTGATGACTGATATCATATTTTCATGTCAGTATCCATGATATCCGCCGACTGCCGACATCGAATAGTCGTTGGTGCTCGAAAAGTAATATATTAATATATTATTATATGTAATAATATATAAGTATATACACGTCCAAAGGGGGGGGCTAAAGCCCCTTAGCCCCCCCCCCTTGGATCCGCGCCTGCGGACAGTCCATGTTGGCAAATTTACACACTGAATACTATGAGACGGAATTATACTATCTACGGCTTTCAATATCCATAAAAATAAATAAATAATGTTAAACAAAACAATGTGATTTATACTGGATGATAATGATTATAATCATATTATCTACCTAGTTTATTGAAATATTATCATTTTAGTAATATTATATACAAAAAAACATTATTATATAATATACATGTTGGTTAATGGTTATACAATTCGTTTTCTCTGAATACTGTGATAAATTTAAATGTGGAAATTAGTAAATTAAATTAATAGTGTACAAAACAATAATTAATCTAACTAAACCTTAAAAGTACATGTGTATATTTAATCTGTGAATTTGATCTATAAAACTGTGTTATTAAATTGCTTTATACTTCCCCAATTTACAAGTATGACTTTTTTTTTAATTTGGTTAAACATTTATAACTAGAAGTAATTAAAAAAATAATGTAATATTTTATACATTATCATTTCACAAAAAGTGTAATATGATTGTAAAAAAATAGTAAACTAAATAATACGATATTAGGACATTAAACATATAATACTACTATGATTTATTGATAAATTATTTCATATGAATAACGCTAAACGTAGAATAAATTATAATAAACAGGGCAATCTATTTAAATGGTGTCTAAATTAATTATTTTAAAAAATTTTAAGGTTTTCAAAAATATTTTTTTATACAATTTTTGACATTTTTAAACAATATATTTACAATATCCTTAACATTATTATTTTTTAATTTCATACTTTTTTAATAGATAACAACATTTTTAATTTCATTTTCTGAAGCACATAATTTTTCAGGTTATTTTTTTACATAAAAATTATATTTAAAATTAGTATTTAATTAATTATAACTCGTAACTTAAAAGTATTTAAAGTTGTTAAAAAAAAAAAAAAGAAGTATAATAGTCTTGAGGTATACTACAAACTGTTGATTCACTATTCTATATTTTATCTAAACTTTAAATATTCATATTTAATAAACTGCCTGACCAGAATTTTATTTGTATAGTTTAATTTTAAATACTACGTAAAAGTAATAATAATATACTAATATATTATAGGAATATCTAGTAATAGTCTCTTTGGGATATGAAATTAAAAATCAACGGTGTCATTCAAAAACATAAACCAATTAAAATATGATAACGCTAGAAATATAATTTTTTCAGAAATGTTGGTCTAAAATGAGATAAAATAATGTAAAAAAAGTTGGTAAGTGAGTATCGCTCTGCTGTACATTAGGGGATGGGGTGGACCTCGGACTAGGGTAGGTTAAATTTAAATGCAATGATAGGTATCATTGTATACGAAAAACGATTCTGAACGAAGATGATTTGTCAGTTTAGGATATATTATATTTAAATATTGTCAAATATTCTATTTTGAAACAAATAGTATAGTTTTTATATGTTACTATGGTTACTATGGCCAACATTCGCATTATGAGCGTATGAAATTTAATTTAAATTTTGACATATTTCGTATAAATTCGAACTTTAAACACTTATAAAAAAAAATTGTGACTAACGATTTCGGATTTTTTTTTATCACTTTAAGAACAACTTATAAGAAACCTTGTATTAAATTTTCAAGATTTTCTGGCCACCCAAAAAATTTTTATCGGCATTTGAAGAAAAAAAAACTTAGAAAAGTCGAAAATTTCAATTGTCTATTAGTAGCTTAAAAATGGTCAAAATATTTTGAAAAATTAACTGTAAAGAAATAACCATAATATAAACATTTGGTGAAAGTTTCAAGTATTTACAATAATTCGTTTTTGAGTTACAGCAAAATCAAAAAATCGATTTTGTCGAAAAGTGGTTTTTTCCGTAAAATTTCCATTTTTCTGTCATTTTTTTTTTGTTTTTCTCGATTTTTTTGAAAACTATTAGAAAATTTTAATTTTGACCCCCCTAAAGTACCAACTAGATTCAATTCCCTATTCAAAGAGGGGCTGAAGTCAAAAATCGGAGCATTATTACTGCTCCAAATGTTGTCCCCAGACACAAAAAAAAAAAAAAAAAAAAAAAAAAAAAAAAAAAAAAAAAAAAAAAAAAAAAACACACATCATAGTAAAAGCAATACATTCATCACTTCGTTCAGAATCTAAAAATTTCAAACAAGTTAAAACTTTTCGAAATCATAATGTATACTTTAGACACAGGGATAAATCACTCGGTATATTATAATAATATATATAGTATTATGAAATTTTTTATTAAGTCAAAATGAAAGATAAAATACAGAAGGAAGACCTAAAAAATATTATTTGAAAAAAAAAATATTAAATTAATTATATTTGCCATATTGCTTACCAGTTATTATCCTATAAAAATCCTCCTTTGGTTACCTATTAATTATTTTAAAAACCTTGCTATATTTTTTTTCTCTCCTTTTTACCGCTCCTCGAATTCTGAATAGAACCCATTTAATACTTCCGTATATTATATTCTATCGCCTAACTATTAAAACTCGTGATACATTTTTCAATTAATTGCTACGTCGGAGCGACGACACGGGATGAGAGTGACTGTATTAGTAGCAACGTTCACGACGGATACCGTAGATGGAGGGAAACTGATAACCACTTACTGATGTTTGCTCGCAACTGTTTAGTCTATAGTAAAACGCAGTTTTGTGGAGTTTTATTTTTTTATAATATAACCTACAAGATTCCAAAAGATAACATTATTCCAAACAATAACTATATATGAGCTTTTAAATCAAACATACGATTTCGCGAGAATTGCTGTTTATGTTGATTATATTTGATTATATCTGGAAGATGCGACGAATGTATTAGTTATACGAACGTGTGATGTTTTATTTTTCTTGTATCATCACGTATTAGACACATATGCTTCAATTCTTAACTTTGAAGGTGATTTCTGGTGAAAAATCTATCTACTTGATACTTTATAGGAATCAATAATAAAACATTTCTAGTAAGTACCTACTTTTTGAAATAATTGGGAAAAACTAACCAAAAAATCGTAAAACTTTATACGTTTTAATTTTAATACTTATGGTTAAAAATGTAATAAGATATTTTTCATGAATTATTTTTATATCAATTCAAAAATAAATAGCCATAAATTATTTTTATATCAGTTTGAACCATAAATGTTGACAAAACTTGATTCTCAAACAAACAAAAAACGATTATAACTTATTTTATTGCAGCTCAAAAAAATAATAATTTTAGAAACTTGAAATATTCCACTTAAATATATATTTAATTAAATTATTATAATTTTCTATATACAATGAAGTTTTGAAATTGAATAGTGTATAATATTACACTTACTGTGCTAGAATAATATAATATATCCGATGATTTTAGGAAAAATGTGCTTAACCTATTATTATTAATTTAGTAATATTAATAATATAATTTATTAATAATAATTAATATTAAAAATTATAATTAGAAATAGAGGTTTGCATATCGACTTCGATCATAATGAATTATTTAATTCAAATTTTTTCTAATCTTTACAGTGACCTACTAAATGATAAAATAGGTACACTCAAAATGTATAGAAAAAAGAATTCTCCAGTTTTAGGTTATTAAATTAAAATATGACCATAATGTCCATAATATTGTAACATAATACAATTAATCCAAGAATGAAAAAAAAAATAATTAATAATTTTAATTTTAATTATATTAACATATAACTACCTTTCTAAAATAATAAACATTATACGTATGTTAAAATGGTTATTTAAAATATAATTAAAATAAAAACGAAATGGATATTATTTGCATAATTATATACAGGCAATAGTTTTATAGTATTTACAAAACGAAAATTAGATTCAGAGAACACCCAACCAACCAACTATCAGTTTACTGAAGGGTTTGTGTTTCATATTAAAAACTACAATGACGTATAAATAAACATGTTACGTGATACATTACATGAACGCAATTATAGTGAATGCAGTTCAGAATCTGATACTGGTTTTATAATGATTATATGCGTACGACTATCATTTGGTACAGTAAATATGCTTTAAACTTCAATTATTTTAACAGTGGTTTGAAAATTGTAAATAGTATGTCTCGGAGTCTGGAAATATTCCATCAAACCTGTAAATAAAATGATTATATTTCGAGAAGTCAAAAGTAAAAAATTCTATGTATTATTAAAAATAATCAGGAAAAAAACAAAACTCAGAAAACAGGAATATTTATTATACAACACCAGTTTTTTAATAAATTGATATGGTTTTTGTTTTTGTATTTTTAGCCTTTTAGGAATAACCTTAAAAACTTTATACATGATATATAGTATAATACTATATTATATAAGATATTATTAAGTTAATACTACGAATTTCTTCTATTGAGTAATGAAGTATGTTTTAGTATTATGATTAATATTTATATATTTATTTTAAATTACAATCAAGGCCGTACCTGTGGGGGGTCAACACCCTCCCCCTCAATTTGTTCGTGTTATACTATTTGGATGTAAAATAACCTATATAATATTACAATAAAATTAGAACACAATTGTTTATCTTAAAACCCCTCCCGAAATTAATTTCCAGTTACGGCCTTAATTACAATAACAAAATTGATATAATATACATTTTAAGTATGCATAATTTGAGCTGTTGTAGGATTGTTAATTTCCAACTATATCTAAACTAAATAAATTATGATTTATTTTTATTATTATTATTATTATTGGCAAAACTCAAACATTACTTTTCAAAAATAATTTAGTAAGGAATTGTTTCCCTACAAAACTAATAAAAGACTCGAGGCATTCTACTAATGCAATGCGTTTTGATTTTGAAGCTGGTTGAAAATATCTCTACTAATGATATCCGTTGATATTTTTTATAACTGAACAAGTTTGTATAAAATATTTATGTGTGCGTGCGTGCTTACATCAATAGACTGTTCTCTTGAAATAGACTTTAGAAACGGTGAAAAACAAATAAAAGTAAATTCAGTGAATTAATTTCTAGTTGTTATTATTATTATTATTATTATTACATCATTATCATTATAATAAAATCGGTAACTTAATATATTAACCGATGACAAATTATGTATTCATATATTCAATGTATGCACATTTGTTTGTTTATATTACTCCGCGTAATTATTAGGGTATGCTTTTTTCTTGCTTGATAATATCATATCTCATATTTATTTACATTTCAAATGCAGAACGTCCTCCAAACACTTACGTACCGTAATAACTTTATTTGTGCGTAATGTGCATCATGCCACCGCCGCAAGCAATATCCTAGGTATGTATAATTTTTCCCGTGGGAGTTAAATACAAATTATATTTCGTAAAATAATTTGCCATAACCTGATGATCACTATCTCAATCATACTTTAGATTAAGAAAAACGTTTATAAATGTTCAATATTTTTCACCGACAGTTAAAATATAATTTTCACGATGTTTAATAGCAATTTAAATTTAATCTTTAGCACCAAAAGTTATCATTTAATATATTATTATAATGTGTAATTTGTATTTTTCATAATACCATTTACATAAAAAATGCACACATTTTAAATTGTTAATGTTAAATTTCAATATTCTATGTATAAATAAAACAGTACTTATTAAAGTCAAATGTTCAGTAGGCTTTGAAATATAATATTAAAAATACTATATTATATAAGTGTATGATTATTTATTTAGACTTAAATTTAATGACTGAACCACCACGTAGAAGTATAAAGAAAAAAACAAATTTCTTAATAAAATCATTAAAATTGAACTATAAGCACACAACTCTACACTTTAATAATAAAAAAAGTTTAACCGCTTCTTTCAAAATTGTTAGGATTATTAATTAAAAAGTTTTTAATTTTCATTTGTTTGTTTTCTTGAGCTGTAATTGCATTCCCAGACAAATATATACAATTATATATTGTCTTTTTTTATTAATATCATACAATTTATTAATATCAAACAAAATGTATAAGGTTTCGTTTGAACATAATAATGTCAGACTCTAATGAATTCATTTAATTAAATGTATAAAAAAAAGTGCATAGTATACGTCCATTGTGTTCAATTAAGTAAAAAAAACTGGATAACAGACAGTTTTCGCTTTCCAAGTTTTCCCTAAATGATTTGTACCTACGTGTATAATAACAAAATATACATTGTTGAAAGACTATAAATCCAATTGTACAAACATCTTAAATCAAATAATAAACTACCGAAATTTCCAAACGCGTGGTTCATATATCAAACTAAACTAAATACACCTACCGATAAAGTTTCGATCTCATAATTGCAGGTCAACACGGAGCTTGATACAAGACTAGATACTGAAATTGAGATTGTTTTTACAAGACTTGTCGTTCAATTAAATCATGTAGAAACCATGTGATCGTAAAACGCACAAAGTGGACTTGATTAAATTTTAACCAAACCTTGTGAATCTTTAAACTAATATGACGGCCATCAAAATTGGTATGATTTACCAATCGTGGTTGTTTTTTTTCCCCATATCTATAAGCACTACCGTCGGCACCATTTGAACTGCCATTAGTAATAAATGAATTAAAAATATTTATATATATTTTTTTAATTTGACAATACAATAATTTACTGTCGTAATTGAGTATATAAACTATACTATGAGAATCGAAAGTGATAGATTCTCAGTGAATATCATACAGTAGATTGCAGATACTACAAAAATCAATTTCATGGGAAAATTATAAATCTTAAAATCAAAGTATATAATAATGTGCTATTTTATCATTTTAGTTGGTAAAATACGTACCAACGTTGTTTTTTGCGTAAATAACTTGAGTCGATTAAAAATTATTTAATTAAAAAACAAAATTACAAATCTATAGAAACATTATTATTGTAACGAAATATTATGTACTACGCCTTTTAAAAATGTATCTTATTCATTAATTAGGTATTTTTAATAAACTCTTATGAATGTATTTTAATTTTTTAAAGCGGGAACTCCTTTGTGATACAAATAAATATGAACACACATTTATTACTTCCAGTTTGAATTTTTCTTTAGCGCGTTATGACCGTCCATAATGTGGGATTCCCATTTCAACATATAATCTACGGTTAGTATAGCCATTGCATGATTACTCGTTTTATGTATACACCATTTAGAACACGCTCATTTGATTCCAAATTTTTTTTTTTTTTTTTTTAATTTTTTATTAGAAAATATACAATCTATACCCAAAGGCATAATAAGAATATGTGCTACATTATATTAAGTAAAAAAAAACATGAATAGGGTGAGGGAAGAAGCCATCCAGTGATCACACTTCCTTTTGTTTAAATATATGTGTAACTATATATTTTTTTTAATTATTATTATTATTATTTTTTTTTTTTTTTTTTTTTTTTTTTTTTTTCGTTATTCATTTAGAAGATCTCTACACCAGTTTCTTTTTAAACGCCGTGGAGGGTTTCCAGGAATTGTGCGAGTGGCTAGGCCGGATATCAGAGGATTTGAGTGACCAGACAGTTTGTTGAAAAAACGTTTGTAATATGTTTTAGCTTCTTCGTGTATAGTTTTCATTTTTAAGTCGGTGTGGAGAGTAAAATTAGAGATATAAGGGGGGGCATTTGTGATGGAGCGTAAGATATTATTTTGAACGGTTTGTATTTTGTTAAGATTGGATTTTTTGGCATTACCCCACAGTTGGAGGCCATATGTCCACATAGGCTTAATTAAGGATTTGTAAATAAGCAATTTGATATTTAATTTTGTATGTTTGTTAGTTAATAGTGTTTTGAGCAACCGGATACGTGCATTTAGGGCGAGTTTTTTTTCCTTTACATGTTGCGCCCAGGTAAGGCGACGATCAATGGTTAGTCCTAGATACTTAACAGATTGAGATGAAGGTATAGGTATATCGGCTAAGGTAACTTCTGGACAGGGAGAAAGGCGAAGAGTAAAGGTAGTGTGGAGTGATTTAGATTGATTTACTTTAACTCTCCAATTATCGTACCAGTTTGACAATAGGTTAAGGTGGTGTTGAAGATTTAGGGAAGCAGTAATTGGATCTTCATGCATAGCTATAATTGCCTTGTCATCCGCAAACTCGGCTACAGTTGTATTTAGAGAGGTAGGTTGATCAGCGGCATATATATTATATAAAATTGGCGAGAGTATACCACCCTGTGGGACTCCTGCATTAATGTTTGCAATGTTTGAAACGGAAGAACCAAACCTGACTTGGAAGTGACGGTCGGTTAGATATGATTTTATCAGCAAGTAGTATGTTGGTGGCAGAAAAAGTTTTAATTTATAGAGAAGGCCTTCATGCCAGACTCGATCAAACGCTTGAGACACATCGAGAAATACGCATGAGCAGTATTTTTTTTTTTCAAGTGAAAGGGATATGGCGTCAACTAATCTATGCAGCTGGTGTGTTGTAGAGTGATTGGCACGAAAACCAAATTGAGTATTAGGAAGTACGTTATTAGAGTAAATGCAAGGAAGGATTCTTTTTAGTATTAGTCTTTCAAAAATTTTTGCGAAGAAAGGCAGGAGGCTTATAGGTCGATAGGAAGAAGGTAGATCAGGAGGCTTTTTTGGTTTATGGAATAGAATGATGATTGAAAATTTCCAAAGTAGAGGGAAATATGTCAATCTTAGTGCAGCATTAAATAAGACTGTTAGGAGAATGATCGCTCTTTTTGGGAGGCACCTGGCTACTTCCGCAGTTATTAAATCATAGCCTGGAGATTTCTTACGGCTGTATTTCTGTATAGCATAATTAACATCATTTGGAGTAAATGATTTAGTGGGTAGATAGAGAGGAAGGGGGCTATCTAGGTACTGTTTAACTAACTTGGTATTTTGAGGAGTTTGTATCTCAGTGTGAGGGCTAAAAGTGTCAGCTAAGTGTATTTTAAGTAATTCAGCTTTATCAGCATCTGAGGAGGCGAAACTGCCATCTGATTTAACTAACGGGGTGTTTGGTACTGCGTTTTTTAGGGACTTTTTAGTTGCATCCCAAAGACTTTTATTTGGTGACAGATTAGTAAGGTAATTGACTTGAAGATGATTTTTGTGTTTAGCTAGTATTTTTTTTAAAGAGTTAGCCAGACTATTAAAGTTTTGTTTATGTGATGGTAGGCGAGAGCGTTGAAACAAGGCCCTAGCTCTGCGTTTGTTAGCTATCAGGATGCGGATATGTTCTGGAATTGAGAAGGAATTATTTGAAAACTGAGCTTGAGTAGGTGTAGCCTCCCAAGCTGCTGATTGGATTACGTTTGTTAACTTATTTATTGCATCATCAATTTCTTGAGGTGATTTGAGACTAACTTTCATATCTATATTTTGATCAACTAGATCGTGAAATCTACACCTATCTGTATTCGGATGAAATAGTTTAGGTGGTGAAGGGCGGATCGGTGGTGAAGCACTGACTGTTAAAAGTACGGCTGAGTGATCCGAGGTGGGTTCAAGAAGATTTCCAGTCGTGAGGAATAAGTTTGATGGTGTATTGGAGACAAAGATATCTAGTATATCAGGCTTTTTACGTAGGGAAGTAGGCCAGTATGTTGGTCCTGGTGGAGCTAGAATATTGTAGCCTTTCAGATTTGTGTAATTATAAAGTACCAAACCTCTGGGGTTATTTGCACGACAGCCCCAGTTAATATGCTTGGCATTGTAATCACCCCCTATTATAAAATTATGACTAAGGGTACTAAAATAATCAACATAATTTTGTATGTTCATATTATGTCTTGGAGGGGAATAGATTGCTGCTATTGTAGTTGGTATGTTATTGAGATAAAGTAGAATGGCACATGATTGTAAATAGGGTTGGCAGAAGTTTGTGAGTGACTGATACAGCAGGGAGGACTTAATATAAATCGCAGCACCTCCATGGGCTGTATTGTCCGGATGGTTTGATTTCAAAAGATTATATCCAGTAATGGGAATGTAGGAGTGTTTAGTAAAATGAGTTTCAGAAATAAGCGCAATGTCTATGCGCTTTTCCTGAAGGACTAGTTGCAATTCGTTTACGTGATTCTTAAGACCGTTGGCATTAAATTGGAGAATTAAGATAGAGTTACTTGTAGAAGAGGTCATTATTTTTTATCTAAAAGATTTGAGACTACTTTAGTGAGAAGAGTTATTAATGGGCTTATTAATTGTTTAAACTCATTCATGAAACTCGCTAATAGTAAATTAATATCTGTAGGAGGAGGAACTGTATTATTGGCGTTGGAGTTAAGTAGCTTGGGCGTAGGTATAATTCGCAGTGGGTGGGTGTGTCGAGGAGGCTTTCACTGGTTGTGTTTCTTGTACATGTATATTTTTAGGATTAATATTATTAGCTACCTGATTATTTGACTTTGGTTTTTTACGTCGTTGAAGATCCCTGTAGATTGAACAGCCTTTGTAGTTTGAAGGATGATCACCGGAGCAAAGTGCGCACTTGGGAGGAGCATCTCTGGAGTTTGGGCAGTCGGACGTCAAGTGTTGAGCACCACAGCGGACACAGCGTGCTGGATAACCGCAGTAAGATTTAGTGTGCCCATAATCTTGGCAGTTTGAACATTGGTTTAGAGTTTTGGGCTTGTATGGCTCTTCCACCTTTATTAACGTATGAAGTAATGACGTGAGGTTGTAGATGTCGTTGGACTGATCAGTTGGTTCAAGGTCCACAAAAAATAAAGGTAATGGATGTTTATTTACCTTATGGAGAACCTTTGAGACTTGCCTAACTTCAAATAGACGCATTTCGAGTTCAGATTTAATCAGCTCAGTTGGTGTAGTTGGATGGAGGTTTCGAATCACAACTCGTAAAGGTTTGTCTTCCTTAAGTTGGAAAGTATGGAATTCTGCTTTTTGGTCTTTCAGAAAGTGAACCAATGCTCTATACGATTCTGGGTTTGTTGTCATTATTTTCACTCGATCTGTCGATGATTTGCAACAAAAATTATCTACTCCGATGAGTTCGATAAGCTTAGTGCATAGGTCAGGAAAGTTGTATACTCCTCTTACAAAAATTGGAGGTGGTCGCAGAACTTTTGGTGTGACATTCAAAGTATCTGTAGGATTTTGAATAGGAACTGTATTGTTATCATTGTTATCGTTCGACGGATGTGCGGACGGAGGATCGTCTTGCGATAAAACTTCATATCGATTTGTGGAAAAGAATAGTTTTTTGTTTTTATTTATCGGCGATCGTGGTGAACTCGGATCGGAAGAATTTGAATGAATTCTTTTTGTTTTATTTGTAGTAGATGTAGTCCATCCGCCCGACGATGAGTTAACATTATTTGTAGTGTCCATTTTATCAGAGGTGTTTAAAGCAGCTGATTTATTTTTATTAAATTTGATTGTGCGTTGATTACTGGAGTCGCCGTTAATTATCTTAGTAGTAATTAATTTAGAATTATTAATTTTATCTTTGTCCTTGAATGGGAGTGTAGGAGATAGTGGCATTGCAGGTATGGGACAAAGTCTCGATAGACCGCCGCGCGCGGCGCGCGATAACGACGACGGAGTGACCGAAGCGATAACAAATAGCAATAGCACTAGCGACAATATTCGATATTGTAATGTGTAATATAAAAATTAAAATATAAAATAATAATACGTTACGTTTAAATCAGAAAATCTTCACATATTGATGTAAGAACGAGTTTTACATGAATAAGATATAACTGACACTTGAATATTCATTTTAACACTAATTGAACCTTTTAGGCGCAACAAATGTAAGTAAAAATAATGTAATGTTGAATGAAATGACGGAGCGTAGCAAAAACCAGTGTGCATGCTACGGACGCCACACACGAACTGATTCCAAATTAATAGTGAAAATCTAGCGAGTAATTGTCAACGTCTATTTCGATTCAATCTTTCGATATAATTATCCTCAAACCATTCAAGTAAGGGTTGAAGTTTTTCTGGTAAATATGCGCCCAACATCAAACGAATATGTATCATAAAATTGTTGTTAATATTGCGTTAATGATGTAAACAAATGCAATTTCAATCATTATTTCTTCAGAAATAGAAAAATGTACATCGTTGGTATATTTTCATAAGAGATGCAATTCACCATTTTTTTTTATTAGTATTATTTAAATTTTTCATAAGATGAAAAAAACAACCATGAATAGACGTTTAAAAACATTTACGTCAAAACGGCCACACGCCGAAATGTCCCATTTCAATTTAAATATATTCATACTTAAAACGCAATGCAGATGTTGCGAGGTCGTATACAATTTATTAGTTTAGAGCAGTATTATTCTAATCACTTGACGTTAGTGAATACGAAACCAGTCAGTTTCAAACATCGCACATAAGCTAAATTTTATTTAATCTCAGAAAAAAAACCTTTTTAGTACATACACCATACCATTGTATAATATTTAGATTTATTTCAATGCACCGCATATAAAACAATAAATAAAATAAAAAAATAGTTATTCAATTTTAAACAATAAATCAAAAACACCTCCAATACAAGCGAACTGCTTACACAATAAACTGTCCAAAGTGTGTATAATATAAAGTTTTCTGCTTTTACTTTTGTCGGGATTAACACTTTTTTCTAGGAACACAATTTAATTATTTGCCGAAAGTTTATTCTGTATAAATTTTTTTTTTTTTTTTTTATTTCAAACAGATCAAAAAAGTAATTGCTTTTTCAATTATAGTGTAATGAGCTAAAAATCTCGAAAAGTTTTACACAACACTCATGTCTTGGTAAACCACGATTTACTTAAAATTGTTATCCAAATACAATCATTCTAGTTTATACAATATGTGATAATTAAATACAAACGTCGATCAAATATTACCCAATTTGTAGCATTTAATTAACAACTACTGACTTTTCAAAACAATATACCGATAGACAGAATTTTCACTATAGATAATGAAAGATATTCAAACATAAATTAGATGAAAAAATAAATATAGAATTCATGAAATTTTGTGAAAATAATTACCTTTTCAACCAAAATTATATGCATAACGTGTTACTAAAATACTTCTATTTTTATAGAAATAAATTGCATGAATAATTTGGGGAAAGCTCTCCCTAATACCTATTAAATAATAAATTAGATAATTGAATGAGTAAATTTAAAATTATTAAATAATTTAAATATTGAATGGAGCTACAAACATTCAATAGTTTTCTAATAACTAGGACTTAGAAATCCCAACCCTATTAATAACACATTTTTTCTTACTTTTGAATTGTCTTATTCTGAGTTGATACCAATCAGCAGAATAGTAAGTATTAAATGCTATCCTATAATGAATTATAATAAAATTTATAACTCGTAACAACATTTAAAAATACTTTTTTTTAAATAATAATATTGAAATTAAGTATACGGTAAAAGTGGATAACTTGATATATTATTTCATTAACAACCTTCTATTAAATATTCTTGATGTTGATTCAATACTAATTATAAAATAATAATCAACAATTCGTTGATCTGACAGACTTCGTGATTCTTGTGTGTATTTGTGTACAATTTGTAAAATCTTAAGTGTTAATTGTATTTACTTATTAATTACTTATTTACTTATAAATTCCTACGATAGTTATTGAGTATGATAAACTTTTCTATGACTAATATAGAAGTTATTTCCATAAAATCAATTACAATTAAAACGTATGATAGTCATTTCAAGTTCTACGATAGCCATTAACATAATTGTATATATTTAATTTAGAATAAATAATACATACTTATTTAGGAATCAATAACCTTTATTTTATAATTTTTGTAGTTTTATACACTTGTTTTTATGTTATTATTCATGAACAATAATATTTATATCGTACATTATAAATATGAATAAACTCGTCACAATAAAAATTGCTATACATTATACTTATCGTACTATATTTATTATATAATATACTATATTATTATATTGTCGTGCCCTCGTGCAGTAAATAATTAAGATAAATAAAACCCAAAATAAATATGCGTTATTATGTATCTTGTTTTTTTTTTTTTTTTTTTGTATTCTTTTGAATCGCGTGACAATTCGATCCGATTTAATACATTACACGGAAGTGTTGTTAGAGTGACATAATATAAAACTGTTGTTTAAAGGCGAAAACACGTGATAGGTTAGTGAGTCGACAGTAGATTTATGTACCTACCATATATATTATGAAATCTTCATATTATATTGTCGCGGAACGGATCTCGCGCAAAAATATTATATTTAATTATATACTCATATAACTATTTACTAATTTACGCCAAATAAATTTTAAATTATTTACTTGGCGTACACACTGTGGTCTGTGATACGTGTGTGACAAGAAATGGGATAAGGAGAAGTTTTTAAATTTTAATCGACATAACAAATTCCCACGTGTGAAGTAATTAGATACACAGAAATTTTATTATTTCATAACAATCTAATTCATACTTAACTCAACACCATACTACGTCTATATTATAAATGTCTATGAACTTAATAAGCTAGTATTGAATAAAAAAAATCGCAAACTATATTGTCTTCAATGTGGTGTAGACAAAATTGACTAGAATAAGTATGCTGCAAGACCGTTTCTCAATAATTTTAGATATTCGTCACAATATTTAAAGGAATAATTTCGATTAATTTAAGTGTGACGATGTATGTGAATTAAATAGTTTCAAACTCATTAAAAAACAAACGATCTGTATTGAAATAACATTTAAATTTATTGATTATAATATTAATATTTATTTATGTTTATTATGAACAACTTACATAGTATAAACTTAGTAGAGGAGTGTGTACTATGGAGGATATTTTTACATAGAAGTTTAAAGAAAAGTATGAATACTTGAAAAAAAAATTCCTAGTTTAAAAGAATATTTAAGATTTTTCATACCTATATGCATTTATTTATTTACTTTTTTATGCAAAAGACGGTCATTAATATTACGGAGCTTAAACGCACGAATATTCACAAAGTACTATATATGAAATGCCAAAGACCTTGTTACTGCAATCGAGCTTCAATTTTTACGCAGAAAACCCGATTTCGATTTTTATTTTTATTTCTTCCAAACACAACTCCATATGTTTGCGTGACAATTGTATTCACGACGCAGTATACGATTTATTTGCAAAAAGAAGTTAGATTTTGTTTTTTTTTCATTTCTGCTTCTGTTTCATCGAAAGTATTTGAGATAGTTTTGTATTCGAAAATTCACTTAATGAGATAACAAAGAATATATACCTTGTAGCCAATAATACTTATGACATATTATAATATTATGTAACACGCGTTTAATCATAATATGGTAATATTATTTTCAAAATAATTTATAACATAATAATAAATTATTCCAAATAAACTTTCATTTTTTCATTATGGAAAATATAGTGTAAATGTGTATGTATAATATAATATTATGCTTCTGTATTTTTATTGAGTTAACAGAAATTTACATCTCAACACTTAAACTATGGTGTGTTAAGTATGATTGGAAACCACCAGGAGCAGAAACTTTTGAACATTTGAATACAAATGTCTTTGCAGTTAAATTAAATAGAACAATTCAATGGACGAATTTGAATATAACATTATATTACAACATTGCAATATGAATCTATCAGTAAGATTTGTTTGTATACGAACAAAAAATTAGCGTTGCCATTTATTATCTCAGAAAAAATGCGTATTTTAGAATTCAATTTCCTACACATATTTATTGTCAGTATAATATGCAAAAGATTTAATACGCAATGAAACTTTCAATTATGGTACCTCAAAAGTAAACATAATAAATATATCATTCAGTTTAAAATAAAACTTTAACATTAAATACCTAATTTGAAAAATTAAATTAAAATTATTTTTATATAAATGGATAAATTTACAACATATACAAATTATATATATACCTATATATTATATATTTGTAATGTAATAAATTTACCTTAAAGTTTTTCGGAATTTATATTTTCATTAACTAATAATAATTTAATGTAACTTTCTTAATTCCATCCATTAAAATTATAATTCTGAATAACACTTTTCTTTGTGTTTATATAAACAGCCCTTATATATAGATATGTATATATATATAAATATGTATTTATAAAATTATTTTCAGTCAGAATTTTTTATAGGTATCACATTTATAATTGCTCATTATATTTTAACACAGGGGTCGCCAACCTTTCTAAACAAGTGAGCTACATTCGAAATTTTAAGTCACTGGTGGTCGACATCTAGAAGAATTTTAGTCTTTACAGGAGGAGATTTATTTGATTAGCAAAAAAGGTTTAAACTCTAAAGAATAATATTATTTATTTTTTCTTCGGAATAATAATCTTATATTCTAATAAGTAATAACACACTAAAAAAAAAAAAAAATGCATATTTAGTTCGATAATGCCTTCCACTCCAATAAAGTTTCCACGTTTGAAAATTGAAAGCATATCTCCACATAGTAACCATACGCACTTGCCTTGTAACGTCAATAAAAATACTCTTATTTTTAATTAAAATGATAAATTATGGAGTTAATAATTGCATATTGTTGTAAAAAATTTAAATTATAAATAATTTCGATGAAAACGAAAATTTGCAAAACATACAATAACTGACAATAATAAACTATTCCGACTATCACAATTGACTGTAAATTGTAAATTTCTAGAATACAATTTAGCAATGTGATTATCCGATTATTCATAATGCGATCGACCTATATTCCTAGAAAGATTGACCAATCGACAACCCCTGTTTAACAGATAATGAAATAAAAATTTAAAAAGTTTAAAAAAAGTTATTCATATCACATAGTGATTAGTAAAATAAATCGGTAATAATTTGAATTTTTTTGTTGAAGAAATATTACGTTATATCTTTATTTACTGCAATGTACACCATATGAACTAATACATTTTTTTTACAAAACACTAACGTACCGAAAAAAATTACCACCATTTATAAATATCCATTTATAGATCGCTATTCTACTATATTTATCCTATTCTTTAATTTTGTTTTATTCATAGAAGTTATTGAGACTTTTCGCATATTATTTTAAAATGAGTACCTAAACTTATGGTTTTTTTTCGAAATCAGTATAGTAAAATATTAAATTTACAGTAATATAATTTAATTTAATAATATTGGATAAAATGATTCTAGAAAAATACACGAAGCTCACGGATGACAATGACATAAGTGACATTGAAAAATGATTGCATACCGAAATTCAATTTGCAATCGCAATAATAATGGAAAGAACGTATAAAGCGACTATAACTCTGTTTGGCGTGTTAGTGTGTCCCAGAGAGCTACCCTTTAGGGAGAGGTGGGAAGTATAATAGTGGGCAGAACTGTAGAGGGAATAACATTTCAACAAAACGCGAATCGGTCAAAAACAGGAAGTTAACTTCCGGTTTTGAAGGCGTCCGGAGTCCGTTGTTGGACTGTGAAATAATAAATCTTCTAAGGGTAAAACAAACTCATCCTCATGCCAGGAAGTACGCGGTGTCGCCATTGAAATTATATGAGTATAGGATATAAAATGTTTAATGCAATAACCACACGACTTTTTTACTTTTAGATTCTGAGTAAGATGATGAATATACTAATCTTTTTTTGTAAGTCTATCATTACCTTTTAGTACAGTTGTCAACAATAATATATTCATTTTTAACTATGAAGATGATTCTCGGTATCAAATTTGATCTAATTTGTACTTTTTTATATGAGGGAAATAGTTAGTCAAAAGTATAAAACTATTATACGAGTTAAAACTTTTTACATTGTTATAAAATTAGATATTTAAACTAAAAAATACACCGATTTTAGTTCATTTATTGTTATTTATATATAACATCATTGAGTATATATAGTATATTAGTATATATATTATATAGTACTATATATACTCAATGATAACATCTAACTTTAAAGATATTAAACTTGCGTATATTATTATATTTCATGCACAAAAATTTTTTTCTAGTATTTAGATTTTAGATTAATTTTAAGCTCTTTGTAACGAGAATCTTTTGTACCATACCTTTCTATAATACGTTACTACACTCATTATTAAAATAATATAACTTAATCACAATATATAACATGATATAATACATGACAAATGTTTTTGGTAAAAACTAGGTCAATCTACTATACTGTACAAATAGAGAAATATATTTCTAACAATAAGAGTAATATAGTATACATTTCTAATAATATCAAAAGTAAACATTTCTATACCATAATATTATTTCGAAGACATGCTATATCAATAGATTGAAATCTATTTTTTGCGACATGCATGCGCTAAATAAAATCATTGACTACAGTAGTCCATACTAACTAGTATAATTAATATACAATTTATAAACATGTCAAATTTTCTTTAGTTTTTTTGATATGAATATGTCTTACAACAGAGGGTCATTTTGATTTTTGTATGACACAGAGATCGTTATCATGAATTCATGAATGAAACCGACTCTTATATCTACCCTCTCCCTCAAATCATCCCAAAAAAAAATTAAAAAATGTAATACAAGATTCCGCATAATTTATCAATACATATATAAATATTTAACTATATAAAAATATAAAAATATATCGGCACAATTTTTTTTATATGCATTTGAAGTTAAAATTTGATAAAATATTCATCAAAATCAAAAAAAAAAAATACAAATTACGTTGTAGTTAGAAATTCATAAAAACTTTTCTTTATATACTTAAATTTTTAAAATAAAATAAAAAATAAAAAAATTATACTGTTACCATAAAATCTAAAAAATATATAAAGACAATTTTTTTTTATAGATATTACTTATTTTAACAATAAACAACGATGTGAATTATTTTGTTTTAATTTAAAAACATTTTTTGTGGGAATTTAGAATTTTTACGTGTATTGTATAATTATGAAATTTATTATACGTAATGACATTTTTTGTTTATTTTAAGATATTATTTATTTAGAACATATTTTTACTCTTTTACGGTTTTTACAGAAAAATATTGATACATTTTGAGTAATTTAATAAGATAATATATAATATGATAAAAACATAAATTAATTCTAATAATACTAATAATATAATGAATGCAATATTTTTGAAAAAAGTTATATCTTCCTGCCGAAGTATTAAAAGTTAAATAATAAATTACTCTAAAACTATAATATATTATATCAAAAAAAAACCATATCATGAAAATTTTAACATAGTTTGTGATATAGGCTAACATAATGTCTCCGTTCATCGTATATTTTTTGTATAAAATGTTATACCATTGAATTTAAATTTAACACATCCATTGCAGTGAACCTAACCTAGCAATTCGACATTTATAATAATTTACATCAGAACGGTATCCACTTGTGACTTATCTACCTTTTTTAATTTTACGATATTATCAAATTATTATAGACAAAACTATATAATATAAGTAACTTTGCAGAAAACCATTTTTATATTTTTATATAACGATCGCGCCTTAACTAATTTCATTTTTATTTTTCTTAGAATTTATTTTTTATAGCAAAATAAAAACATCTAAAATTTGTACTTACATAATTAAAATATAAAAATACATTTGTTCTAAAAACTCCAAAAAAATTCTCAGTCAACCACATACAAAAAAGAATAACAGTGATAAATACCGAAATAAGCAAAAAACGTCGGTTATATTTCTGGAGTGCGATAATATTATACATATCATTAAACGACTATAAACTTTAAAATAACATAAATTATTATATAATTAATCAAACAATCCATTTAAAATATTTATCAAAAATGTAATTAATGCATCATTTATAGTGATGTAAATTCAGAATATTGACTTGATAATCTGTTAAAATTTTATTAGTCATTATTTTCATTAACAATTATAATTTTAAAAAAAAATTATTTCTACCCCATATTTATAAACAATGACATGTAATTTTTATAAATAACTTCTAACAACTATAGCATTTAAAATATTAAATAAATTCGATTCATGTCAAATTTTTAAAGCTTTTCTTGAAACATATACGAGAAAAAACAAGTAGTGAAAAAAAATAACAACATAAATATAAATTGTTTAAAAATACACAACTATATAAAATTAATACCTTTCTCGCTCCACAATGAATCAAAATCATACAAATAAAAACCACACTTTCATAAAAAGCTTAGTTGGAATATAATATATTTATACTTAAAATAAAAATCATACATCAATTTAAACTTTAAAAAAGTATTTCAGCAGTTACCTATTAAATTCTATATATTTTAACTAGTTGAATTACTTGAATTTTAATAATTTATTTTGTTGAAATATAACGTCAATAGACTTATTATTTTATAATGCTTTTTTTAATATGTAAAGGACTTAAGAAACTGTTTTTATATGTTTGAACAACTTGGACTTTTGCCAACAGTAGACACATGATAAACTATTTCATTTACTTACTACATTCCAAATGTAATTGTCTTTGTTTTCCTTGTGTGATATATATACATGTAAACGCAACCAAACGTTTTATACGACCAATTACACATGATAAAAAAATTATCTGTTTCAAACTTTCAAATTTAAAAACTAAAAAAGAAATTTCCTTCTATACACATTAGTTAGATAAGTACAATTTTTACTTTGATCTATTTTATGAAATGCACAAGTCACGATCATCAAAAATATGTGTTTCTAATTGTAATATTGAATTTAAGATACATTTTTTTTAATATTTATGAATTTTAAACATTAAACTTGATTTAATTTGCATTTATAGTCAAATTATAATCCGAATGAAACAAAACAAAATATTAAAACAATATTTAAATATTTACTTAAATGTCTTAAACTATTCAGCTCGAATTACGAATAAAATCAGAATTTTAATGAGATGCATATTTTTTTAGATTCTATTAACTGTGATGGTAAATGATCAAGTGATATTTCGATTTAGATGTATATTACAATTTTCAACAAAATCATCTGCTTAACAATAATTAACATAGGAAAATTACAGTTTCATTAAAAAAAAAAATAGATTTTTGTAATTTATAACTTCACAAAACATTTCTAAAATCACATAAAATTAAACTAAATTTTTTGAGAGTTTAACCTCCAGCCTGATGAATCAATGTGTACCTATATTTAATACATTTCGAGAATATATGAACACAGTGTTATTAAAATGAACTAAAATCCATTAAAAATTTTTATTTGACTACAATTATTTTAACGTTGGTTAAAGTTATAAATTTGCTGGTTTGTGTTTTTAATCCCAATGTTCATGCTTAACCCCTTCACTATATATTCAACTTTCAAAGTGGAATTTTCAATGATCATATGATTTTACAATACACTATAATGAGTTTATAAAATTAATAAGTTTTTTAAATATTTTTATTTTATTAACTTTTAACAAAAATATATTATAACTATATAATTAACATAATTATAACGTAAATTATATAATTAGAAACGTCTTGAACCTCATCAAATTAATTATTTAAATATATTGATGAATGGCAATTATGTATAATGTAGGTTCCTACTTATTGTACAATATTATGATATATTTTGTTAAGCTTTTTATAATTTATTCATTAGAAGTAATATAAATTCAAGTTGATGATAAAATTTACTGATATGATATAATTTTGTATTCACATAAAATATATATGATTTTTTTTTAAATGTATATTTCAGATTAAAAATAAATTATGAACCAAAATTTTTTCAACCAAAAAATTACTTTGAATATTTTGAATAACATTTTATTATTATATTCGTATACTCGATTAAATTAAAATTTTAAGTATTTTTTTTCAACTATTTCTGTATATCAGAATTTAAATTATAAAACATTCAAAAAAAAAATCTAGTTATAAGTTTAAACAGAGAAATTAAATGTATTTTACACTATTCACTAAAATAAATAATAATTACCAATTAATTGGAAAGTAATATGGATGTAAAATAATATCCTTATATTTGCATTTGCCGATTATTTAAAAATTAATAACTCAATTTTTCATTAACCAATAGAATCAAAAATAAACTTAAAATAGGCTCCGCGATGTACTCTTTCATTTAAAAAAAAATCAAGATGATCGGATGAGAAGTTTCAAAGAACATGCATGACAATTTCAATTTTTACATTGTAACTTAACAGAAAAATATATAATAGTAAAAATCGTATATTTTTTATATTAAAATAAAAAAATATGTATAACTTATTTTCAAACAATAAATAAAATTTAAAACAAACAATATAATTATTTATCTATTTTATTTTAATTATTAAATAGAAAAAAAATTAAAAACGAAATTTTGTTTTTTAATTTACGCTTGTGAATATTAAACGAATTATAATTTACTCATCCCTAACACCTAATATTATTATTATTAAATTGTAACTCAAAGTTAGGTGAACGAATTTTAATAAAAATAAAACAATTTTATGAAAATCGTATAAAAAAATATTATATTACAACATATGTATTAAAGATAAAAGTGTGACAAATAAATATGCATATAATGTGTGTAATATACGTAGGTACATGTCTCTAGAACGTTCGGCGAAATTAAGTAGACTCGTGAACCATATTCCACTTAAAACCCGAAATTTTGGACTAAGAGTTTGGTCTCAATAATTAAATCATATACCGTGCAAAGAATTATTATTATTATTTTACGAAATTAGTAACGTACCTGTAACAACGATGACGAGATAAATGACGACAATCCACAGATTGGACCACATGGCGCCGCACGCAATGCTCGCGACAGTACAGCCGGCTGACGGTAACTGACGATGCATCCGAGGTTGTGTGCCGATTGGCGGCGCAAACGATACTACCGGCAGAGCACGCGTGCTGTTAGGCCCAACGCTGCCGTCGCCGCCACCGTCACCGACTCACAATAATAATAATAATATTATAATACGTACAACAATATCTGCCGAGCGCCTTTGTCCGGAAATGGAATTATTTTTCAGATTCATCCACTCACTGTTTAATGCTTTTTTAATCAAATTTACACGCACACATGATTTTAAATACGATATAGTTTCTTCAAATTATTTTAATCTACAGACAATAAAAATATCATAATATAAATACCAATATTATTTTATATACCTAATAGTATAGATGGGCGTCATTCATTTGGGCGAATAACCCAAAATTTACCTGAGTAGAGTAGATATCATTTGGGCGAGAAATTAACTGATCGTTTAGGCGAATTAATTTATGAATTATATAGGGATATATAATACAGGGAATAATAGGGAAGTAGCATACTTACCTATACAATAATTTTTATATTCGTATTTACTATACAATGTATTCAACTCAATATTATTATTATATCGTTTCGGCTGATTGGTGATAACTATTTATAAATTATAACTTTATAAAAATTAATTCTATCAACACAAAAAATCTATATTAGGTAGGTAAAAATACTAAAGAAAAACAAAACTATACATTAAAATCATGAGAAGAATATCAAACCAGAACATTAACAATAATCGATTACATTAAAAAAATGGGCATGAGATATCATGCTAATTGTTAATTATTATAATTAATTAGGATTTTTAATACAATATAATATTGTGATAATATTTATATAAGAATATAATAAATTTTATTAAACAAATGGACATATGAGATACCATGCTAATAAAAAAAATTAATAAAAATATATTTACAACTCGCCCAAACGATATATTGAATAAATTAGAGTCCCATGTTAATTTCGCCCAAATGATATGTATAAATTCGCCCAAACGATATATTATTTTGGGTCATTCGCCCAAATGAAAACCGCCCGTATAGATCAGGGGTAGGCAACTGGCGACCCGCGGCCGCATCCGGCCCGCGGCGAACCTTTTTTTATCTGGCCCATGCTACATTTTCAAATTACATCATACAATTTCAAAGTTAATCGTCTATACTCTATGCTACGTCTATACTAAATTAAAATGCATATTTTGAATGACCTTTTTTTTGCTCTCTATACTCTGGCCCGCTAAATTTTAATTTTCTAAAAATTGGCCCTCTAATGACTTTCAGTTGCCCATCCCTGGTATAGATGATAAAAAAAAAGAACCAACTTGCGTCACAGATGACCGACATAGGCACAATCAACTTCTCTCCAGGTTGGAGTTGCTATTTGTCCCCATTTTGTCGTGACACCACCGGTTTTCATTACACAGTCACGAATCATCTTTCAATTTTCTGAAGTAAAAAAGTACCAGTTTCCAAAAATTAATCCCAACGTGTTATGATGCATGTTTAACTAAAAATAAATAAATATCGAAAAAAAAATGTTTATTACTTTTGATACAATAATCTAGCCAAGGACCGATCGTCGTCACTCGCTAGGGCTTATTATATATATATTTATATTATTTTTATAATGTACACACACATATTAAACTATTAACGATTGTGAATCTTGTCTCTAATGATAAACGTGATACGATGCCAGATACGTTATACCATACGTATTGATAGGTACGTTAAATGGTTTACATGATTTATTTTATATTTATTTATTTTAGATTCAGAACGAAATGATGAATGTATTGATTTTACACTTTTACAATGATGTGTGTATTTTTTTTGTGTGTGTTTCTGTTATCACGTTTTGGAGTAGTAATAGTGCTTTGATTTTTGACTTCAACCCCTCTTTGAAAAAGAAAATGAATCTAGTTGGTACTTCGGGAGGGTCAGGAATAACCCTGAAAAAGTAACGGAAAATGGGAATTTTTACGCATAACCAGTTTTTAACAAAATTGATTTTTTTATTTTGCTGTAACTCAAAAACGAACCATTGAAAATACTTGAAATTTTCACTAAATTTTTATATTAATGTTATCTCTTAAAATATTTTGATTTTTATTAAGCTATTTATAAACAATAAAAAATTTGGATTTTTCTAAGTTTTATTTTTGAAATGCCGATAAAAAAAAAATTGGAAATACAAAAAATCTTTTAAATTTAATAGAACATTTATTATAAGTTGTACTTATTGTAGTACAAAAAAAAACAAAAATTATTAGTCACAATTTTTGTTTATAAGCATTTAAAATTCAAGTGTTTACGAAAAATGTCAAAATCACGAAAATTTGCAAATAATTTCGAAGTTAAAAATTCATAAAATTTTTGTGACTTATACCTAAGGTTAAAAAACCCAATACAAGGTTCTACACAACTTTTTCTTCGAATAACAGTAAAAAACTTTAGTGTCAATATAGAAAATATTGTATGAACGCATGAAATTTAATTTTTACGAAATCGCATAAAATAATGATATATTACAATTTAAATATAGCTAATACAAAATAGCCTACTGATTATCCTAAATTTACAATTCGTCTCCATTCAGAATCGTTTGTCATATTCAATGATACCTGTCATTGCATTCAAATTTAACACATCCATTATAGTGACCTACTCTCCATCTCTACTATATAACAGAGCAATACTTGCTAACACTTGCTCACGCTTTTTTTTTAATACATAAGTTATCAAAATTCTATAAAAAATATTGAGTTGTATCACATATCACAATGGTTATTCTATGTATGTAAAATTATCTTATAATCATATTTTGGTGAAAATTGTAAAATCTACAATTATACATGTTTCAGTGACGTTGAAATAATAAAATTGAATTCGTCAAAAACTGAATTTATGTAAAAATTCCTATTTTTTTTTTTCTAAATTATTTTGAAAAATACTAAGAATCGTAACCTCTAACATAAAAACATGATTCAATTTGTTATCAAAAACTACTTTCAAAATTGAAGATCGAAACATTTTATTGTGTATCTAGCTGTCGTGTACTCAAGTTTAAAAAAACATTCTATTGTATTTGCATTATTTTAAAATGAAAACATTCATCGCTCCGCTTTAAATCTTAAATCAAAGATAAACGGTAATTTATATAAAACCAATATTCAAAAAAATCAATACATATGTATTGATTTTATAATGATGTATGTTTTTTTGTTTTAGTCTGTAATCACCTTTAAGAGCAGTAAAATATTTCGATTTTTAACTTTGTGTTTAAATTGGATCTATTTGATACTTTAGGAAGATCAATAGCTGTTATTCAAATACAAATAAACGAAATTATTTGACTTTTTTAACAAAATGTTTAAATTATAATTTTCAAAATATTTTGAATCTTTTTGAACAATTTATAAACATTTTAAATTAGTTTTTTTTCTATAAATGCTCATAAAGAAATTTGAATTGATAACAATGTTTGAAATTTTTACGAAATTCATCAATATGTTGTTAATTTACAAATTTGTTATAGAAAATGTATAGCCACAAAAATATTTTTTATTTCAAAGATTTGAAATTTATATTTAAGATTCCTTATGAGCTTTTCTATCTATAACAAAAACAAAAAAAATACCTGAAAGTAATTTTGTCATAATAGCCATATTAATTTTATAGCCACGATTTATTATTGTTTATAGATACCTATCTGAAGTTCAAATTTGGATGAAATTAAATAGTCTAACGATGAATAATGATGTTAATTATTTTGTTTTAACTCAAAAACATTATTTATAGGGACTTGAAACGTTTACGTACCTATATTATGAATTTTACTACAAACAATGACATTTTTTAAATATATTGATCAATTTTATTATATATAAATACCATTCACTCTGTTTTATGGTACCTAAGTTGTTATTAACTCAAAATGTAATTAGTAATTGCAATACCTACCTAGTATAATATATTAATATTGTATTAATTATATAACCAATGCAATGTTTTTAAGAAATTTTTCATTTTCAGTGTGTTTTTTGAGAACCTATTATTTAATTACAATATTTTTTTTAGGTGATACAAATTTAAAGATCGGCTTAAATTTCTCTAATATTGGAATTTAATTTGATTGTTCCCTTGGCGTATACTGCAGTGTAATGGGCATTTTTGGGGATATTGCGTACACACGGGGGGGGGGGTGTTCAAACCCCTCCTTTAACTTTTTAAATATACGAATACCTATACGAAAATGATTAAAATTGTAAATAATTTATTTTCGTAACATATTTGTAGAAAAATAAAAATCAAAGATAACCGTCACTGCCGAAATTATAATTCGAATAACCCAAGAATATTATTCCACGAAGTATAAATACGATTTTATATTATTTTCTTGAAATTGTGTTTATGATTATTGATTACATAGATGGGTTACGGGACGGTTTAACAATGTTGTCGGTTTACCGACGTACCGTGGTACACATTTAACTCCTGAAGAGGTCATCGATGAGTTAGCAAAAAGACCAAACTAGATCTTGTAGGTACTGTAAAAATTAAATAATGGTTTGATAAATATATATGTGTGTGTGTGTAATTTTTAATATAACCCCCCCCCCCCATTGAAAATATCTGTGTACGCCACTGAAATATTGCTTTAACCATATACTGTAGTTTATCTAGATAATACTTTATATTTATTTAATTAATACCTAGATGGCTAGATAAAAATGGTGGTGTAAATATTTTTAACAAATATTTAGAAGATATAATAACAGTAAGTATTCTGTATGTAAAAGTACCTAAGTTCAATTTTTATTATATATTACACAAGTTTAAAATGTTGGTAGGTTACATATTATAATAGTATTAAAATACATTTAATATAGATTAATACATATAAAATTCGATATTATAATAAAAGTTATTTTATATCTGATATACAACAAAACAACTACTCACTTTTCCTTTTTTATTATTTAATACTTTTTACTGCGCGCTATAAAGAACCGAAGCGTCCATCGCATGTGTAACCGAATTCATATATTCAGCAGAAAAAAAGTATAGGTAGGTATCTAATTTATGAAATCAGCAATCAAGTTTTGCCGATTCCATGAAATTGGTAGCCAAGTTGCCGATTTCACATATTTGGCAATAGCATTGCTGATTTCAAGAATTGGACATAACATAATATAATATATGCATTCATATACGTATAAATAGCGATACATTTTCAAGCTCAGTTTTTCATTTTAATCCTTTTAAATGTGATTTGTAGTTTCAACATAATATACAATATACATACAAGCACCATCAATTTGACAGTTTCTCAATTCATGGATTTATCGAAAGATGCGATTTCGCTAGCATGAAACATAAATTGCAGATAAGAAAAATAACGATAATAATTACAATTATTAGATACGACAATGATAATCACATATTTATTGAAATACGAAATGAAAATCTAATCGAGAATTTAAACACAAAACTTGTTTTTAGTAAAACGGATTTTTATTTTTTTTTACTTTGTGTAATTCGAAAATAAATGATTATCAACACTTGACATTTTTGACAAATGTTTATTATACTTAGATTTTAAAATGAGTTATGAGAATTTTTATATTAGATTTTAATTTAACGGATGAATGCATTTATTTTACTACATATGTATTTTATTTTTTAAATTCATTTTTAAGTCTATCAACCCTTTTTGAAAAAATTTTAAATGTTAAAATATTCAGCTTTGAGTGTGATTTAAAAAATTGAAACAATACAATTGATTCAAAAATAAATAACTATATAGATACTAGATATTTTCACAAGAAATAAGTATTATAACTTTTAAATTATTTTACATGTTTTTGAACATTTTGAAGACCTAATTAGAAAATTTCTAGTTTTTTAGACTTTTTTATATATGTTGATGTGAAATTTAAAATATATATTTTCACGGCAACATTTTCTTTTGAGAATTAATTATACAGTTTTTACCTTTCAAATAATTGAATATTTATTTTTATTTCTGAAAAAAAAATAAACAGGAATTACTAAGAAATTTTATTTATATTGACAGATTGGAAATTGAACAATCTCTCTGCCAAAAACTGAGATCTATTTTATTTACACAACTGCATGTACAGTAATTACAATAATTTCAACAAACGTGCACGAAATTTTACTTATGTTATCGTGTTTAAGACTATATCACAATATTAGATTATTATAAGGTATTAAGGATAGTATTTTTATTATAGCCCATGTTCTTAAATAATTTACCATGGTCATAAGACTATAATTATATAATTATTATTATAGGTATTATTGCACAAAATAATTGGTTTCACAAACCACAGAATTAATATATTCAGAAAAAATATGTATACTTATTTTTATACGTATTTAATATCATAATGTCATTTATTGCAATCTGCAGTTTGCAATTTTTTAGTAATTGGTGATTGGTAGCTATAGAATTTGGTACCTGCTACCTAGAACACGAATACAATTTTACCACATCAATATGCCCCTGCCACCACCAAAAATAAAATCATCAACTAATGAAAAAATGATTCTCGAATTATGTAAATGATATCAAGACACGGGTAAACATACAAATTACAATGAATAAATTGCATTAGGATATAGACAGTGGTGTAGTGGAGGGTATACGCGGGTATACGGCGTATACCCAAAACGCTCAAATTCTTAAATGCGTATAGGAAAGAAAATAAAACAAATACGCGGGTATACGGTCGTAGCCTTTTGAATGATAAATTGATAACCATATTACCACAATTTATTATTAATATACATATGATTTGAACATTTCTGATTTTTTTCAAAATCATAGACTATAAACATTGAATACTACGTAAACATAATTATTAGATTTATATTTTATAATATATAAAATATATATTTTATTAAATTAGGCAGGTAGTAGATACTATAGATACTGATAAGTGATAATACATGTTTGTCATTTATTACATTTAATTTAATAAAACAAAAATATTTTAAAATTAAATTAATATTATGAATTGTGACGACGGCAATATGGTAAATATAAGACACGGGGAAAATGAAATACTACAACAATGGGCCGTAGATTTTTATTCAATAGTTTGAATCTGTACTAGTACAAGGAATGAGAAACTTTATTCATAATAATACAATGAATGAAGAAATACAGGAATTAAATATACTAATGTGAACGGGGATTTAGTTTAATGTTCAGATCTAAATTGACAATAAGAAATATAACAAATCTTATGTTTATTAATATAAATGGGCTACCTTAGTATAGGGAACCCAACCAAATATGTTGGAAGCTAGCTGTTGCAGCACAGATCAGCCGATGATAATCTTTAAGGAAAGTGGAGCCATTAGAAAAACAAAGTGGATAATTTTATAAATTATAAATAATAAATAAGTACATTTTCTATAATGGAATTATATACTATGTATTTAAATATATTTATAATTGATAAATTTAAGTTAATTAGTATTATACGAGGGGTGTGGGGGCAGAGCCCCCCACGTATTACATATTTCTCATTTTAGGTGTATACCCAAAAAAATATTTACGACTACACCACTGGATATAGATAAATATAATAAAGTTAAATTTATAATCTAGAATAGTAGAATCTAGTCTAGATAATACAATAGATAAATTCAAGATCTTGCATATCGATAGCAATTATAAAAAAACAATGTAAATGATGTGCTCACTAACGCATATATATACGTATATATGATATTATGATAAGAGTATATTATGTTATTGATTTTTACAACGCATAAAAATATAATATAATTATTATAATGTTTATAATAATTTATCTATATTTTATAAAAAAAAGCGGGTAAGTGAGTATCGCTCTGCTGTACATTAGGGGGTGGGGTGGACTTCGAACTAGGGTAGGTTAAATTTGAATGCAATGATAGTTACCTATCATTGTATACGAAAAACGATTCTGAACGGAGATGAGTTGTCAGTCTAGGATATATTATACTTAAATATTGTCATATATTCTATTTTGAAACTAATTCAAACATTTAAGTAAAAGTTTCAAGATCCTTACGTTTGATAATGTTTTAAAAATAACAAAAATCGAAAATTATTTATTAGTAAAACGTTATTTAACACGTGTATTTTTGATTTCAAATTAAAATTAAAACTTTAAACACTCGTAAAATTTTTTAAATTTAATGAACATCAAACATTTTTATAATTATTCTAAGCTTAACTTATGGACAGCATAGTATTAAATTTTCAATTCTTAGCTTTTGATAGAAAAATATTTATAAATTTTTAACTACCAAATAGTGAAAAATATTCATGATTTTGACGAATTTTTGTCAATATTTGAACTTCAAATGCTAATAAAAAAAAATTGTGCCTATGTATTTTTATAATTTTTGAATGAGAGTTAGACCAAGTTATGTAGACCCTTCAATTAAATTTTCAAGTAATTTGTCCCAGCTAAATTTTTTTTATCAACATTTATAAAAAAAAAAATAAAAAAAAATTGAAAATTTCAATTGTCTATAAATAGCTCAAAAAAAGTCAAAATATTTTGAAAATCAAATCACGTAAAGAAAATGGCAATCTGAATAACTGGTAAAATTTTCAAGTATTTAAGACTTATACTGTTTGAATTACAACAAATATCAAAAATCGTTTGAGGCTAAACCGTTATTTAACGCGGTTTTGTAAAAATTTAAATTTCAAACACTCATAAAAATTTTTGTCTAAATCCGGTAGAGTTTTTTTTTACAGATATTTGAAGAAAAATGTATGGAGAACCTTGTACTAAATTTTCAAAATGTAGTTATAAAAGAAAAAATTTTTACGATTTTTCAACCACAAAATTACTTGCAAATTTTCACAATTTTGACATATTTCGTATAAATTCGAACTTTAAGCACTTATAAAAAAAAATTGTGACTAACGATCTCGGATATTTTTTTATCACTTTAAGAACAACTTATAAGAAACCTTGTATTAAATTTTCAAGATTTTCTGTCCGGCCAAAAAAATGTTATCGTTATTTTAAAAAAAAATATTTAGAAAAATTTAAAATTTCAATTGTCTATAAGTAGCTCAAAAAAAGTCAAAACTCTTTAAAAATTTAACTGTATATGGAGAACGCTAATTTAAACACTTGATGAAAATTTTAAGTGTTTACATCGATTAGTTTTTGAGTTATAGCAAAATAAATAATTCGATTTTGTCGAAAACTGGTTTTGCGTAAAAAATCCCATTCTGTTAGTAAATACTCCAATTAATACCAATAGTATTTTTGACAATTATGTCCCTATACGGCTATACGGATTATGAATTAAACTTAAAAGTTAAAATCAATGCGATTTTCGTGTATAGAGTAGGTAAGTACGAGTATAACTTATTATAAAAATATAGTATACCTACTTATAATAAATGTTTTATTATTATTAAATGCCAAACATTTAGGTCTTATGCAAATAATTTACTTGATTAATTTTTCTTCAGTTAAAAATGAAAATATTATGCAATATTATACGTTTATTTTTATTGTAAAACTGTATCTTAGCGACATAAATATTTTAGAAATATAAAGGTAGGCAAGTTGTAATATTAATATTCGTTATGGTAAAAAAAAATGTAGTGATGGCATGTGCCAATATTAGATTCTGAACGGAATGATGAATGTATTGCTTTTACAATGATGTGTGTGTTTTTTTTTTTTTTTTTTTTTTTTTATTTGTGTCTGACGACAACATTTGGAGCAGTAATAATGCTCCGATTTTTAACTTCAGCCCCTCTTTGAATAGGAAATTGAATCTAGTTGGTACTTTGGGGGGTCAAAATTAAAATTAGTTTTCAAAAAAATCGAAAAAAAACAAAAAAATAAATGACAGAAAAACGGCAATTTTACGAAAAACCACTTTTCGACAAAATCGTTTTTTTGATTTAGCTGTAACTCAAAAACGAATTATTGTAAATACTTGAAATTTTCACCAAATGTTTATATTATGATTATCTGTTTACAGTTAAATTTTCAAAATATTTTGACCATTTTTAAGCTACTTATAGACAATTGAAATTTTCGACTTTTCTAAGTTTTTTTTCTTCAAATGCCGATAAAAATTTTTTGGGTGACCAGAAAATCTTGAAAATTTAATACAAGGTTTCTTATAAGTTTTTCTTATAGTGATAAAAAAAAATCCAAAATCGTTAGTCACAATTTTTTTTTATAAGTGCTTAAAGTTCAAATATATACGAAATATGTCAAAATTTAAATTAAATTTCATACTCTCATTATGTGTATGTTGCCAAATATTTTTTTTATTAATAAACAGATATTATAAAGTAATTATAGTAACATAATATAGTAACTATACTATTTGTTTCAAAATAGAATATATGACAATATTTAAATATAATATATCCTAGACTGACAAATCATCTCCGTTCAGAATCGTTTTTCGTATACAATGATACCTATCATTGCATTCAAATTTAACCTACCATAGTCTGAGGTCCACCCCACCCCCTAATGTACAGCAGAGCGATACTCACTTACCAACTTTTATAATATTACGAATTACGATCATAGAGTATAAATCATAAACTATGATTACGATACATAACTTACACAGAAAAAACTAGGAATTTAGTTTAAATGATTTTCATTTTAAAAACAGATTTTGTTTGATTATCATTTTATTACATTTAATAGATTTTGAATACTTATTTTTGCAGTTGTGGTATAAATGAATAATAATTTTTTGATATTTTTTTTTATCACGATACTATATAAATAATTTTTGAAATATTAAAAGTTACTTTTATTAAAATCTAATATTTAAACTTGTTAAGTCATCACAATCCGTTTTCAGAATTATTAAAGTCTGTGAAATCAAATTTCTTCAGTTAAATACCTAAGACATGGATTTTAGGTTTAAATACCATTTTTATTTATTAGCCGGAGGCCTTAATCATAAATATTTGTGTTTAAAAAACATTCAACCACTATTTGAATATTTCAATTTAATATAACACTAATAAAATATACTCGTTGTCTTACTACTTACACAAGCACACATTAGTCAGTAAAAATTAAAATAATTTCCTATACATACAGAGCCTGATTTACAAATTTTGGGGCCGGGGATTTAAATAAAAAGAAGCCTCATATAAATTTATTAATATTATCTTATTAAAAAATGTATAATTTATTTTATTTTATATAATTACATGTCACATTAGATTACATTGATTTTTTATCATATTGCATTCATATACCAAGTTAAATAAATATAATAGACCATAAACATATTATAATAAGAATAGACACTCAAACAGCTGATCGATTTGTTTACATTTTTAGTATTTATTACGTTTTAAGATATACCTACTGGTTACACAACTCCTATATTAAATTGCTTATAATACATGGATATCGTTAGTCTCTAACAGTAGAGAATGACGATAATTATTGTCTTTATTAGTTTTGTTATTTTTAGCTTTTAATAATTATTATTGGTGAAAACCACTGATATAATATATATAATTTATAGGCTTATAGCGTAAATAATGTACGAACTACGAAGTCAATATCATAAATAATATTTAATGTTATATAATATTATGACAATTTGTATTATTATTTTTTTTTAATTTTATGATTCTATAATAAAAAAAAAAAAAAGCGGGCAAGTGAGTATCGCTCTGCTGTACATTAGGGGGTGGGGTAGACCTCGGACTAGGGTAGGTTAAATTTGAATGCAATGATAGGTATCATTGTATACGAAAAACGATTCTGAACGGAGATGATTTGTCAGTCTAGGATATATTATATTTAAATATTGTCATATATTCTATTTTGAAACTTTTGAAAATGTTTTGAAACAAATAGTATAGTTACTATATTATGTTACTATAGTTACTTTATAATATCTGTTTATTAATAAAAAAAATATTTGGCAACATACACATAATGAGAGTATGAAATTTAATTTAAATTTTTACATATTTCGTATAAATTTGAACTTTAAGCACTTATAAAAAAAAATTGTGACTAACGATTTCGGATTTTTTTTATCACTTTAAGAACAACTTATAAGAAACCTTGTATTAAATTTTCAAGATTTTCTGGCCACCCAAAAAATTTTTTATCTATATTGTCTATAAGTAGCTTAAAAATGGTCAACATATTTTGAAAATTTAACTGTAAAGAGATAACCATAATATAAACATTTGGTGAAAATTTCAAGTATTTACAATGATTCGTTTTTGAGTTACAGCTAAATCAAAAAAACGATTTTGTCGAAAAGTGGTTTTTCGTAAAATTGCCATTTTTCTGTCATTTTTTTTTTTGTTTTTCTCGATTTTTTTGAAAACTATTTGAAAATTTTAATTTTGACCCCCTCAAAGTACCAACTAGATTCAATTTCCTATTCAAAGAGGGGCTGAAGTTAAAAATCGGAGCATTATTACTGCTCCAAATGTTGTCGTCAGACACAAATAAAAAAATAAAAAAAACACACATCATTGTAAAAGCAATACATTCATCACTCCGTTCAGAATCTAAAACTACTTGGCACTGTATACATAACTCCTTAAAAATACACAAAAAATAATATAATATTATGATGTTTATAGCGTAGATATTATATTATATTATATGTAATCATAGAAACGACTTGTATAATTTGACTAATATTTTCAGCCTAATAAATTAGAAAGTTTTGAATGATAACCATACTTATTAAATTATAAGTGTAGCTTATTCTCTTTTTAAAATTTGAATAATAATTATATAAATTTAACTACAAAATGAATGATATTCATCATGAATTTGAAGAAACTGTGAAACGTATACAATCTCACAACGGAGTTGAAGGTGTTATTGTCGTAAACAATAATGGTGTGTATTCTTTAGCGGTGTCTAAGTGCCTTATTATAGTTATGATAATTGTGATCACCGGCTTATTAACTTATTAATATTCATGACTCAATAATCAGCGTTTATGAGTTTATGACATACAATCTTTCGTTCTTAACTTATGATTTGTATGAATGTGTCCTATATGTTTGTAGGCAAGTGCCTACATCTTTTTTTTTTTTTGAGGGGGGTAGTTAAGGTTGTACATTTTCATATTTATATAACAAGGAGAGTTGACTTCGGAGAGAACCAATACAATTCCTTGTGTACACGCCTACATGTTTGATACGGATTATAATTTTGTAGGTGATCTCATAACTTCAACTCTAGACATTAGATCGACTGTTAACTACGCTGACATAATGTCAGATTTAGTTGAAAACGCGAAGATGTTTGTCAGAAACTTAGATCCGACCAACGAGTTGACGGTTTTACGAATGGGTTCTAAAAGACGAGAGGTACTGGTGGCGCCTGGTAAATTTCGTTTAAACATATTTTTCTAATCAAATAATACTTCGTGTATACTTTAAAATGCACAAATGCATCATTTTCTTCTTATTTTTTAGGATTATCTTCATCATCACTGTACAAATTTAAGGATAATATTAATTTTTAAAATCGATTAACATTTATTATTTGTTCATAACTCGTATTGTTGTTTTAGTTATTAAACAACTTATTCCTAATGAAATTAAATACTATTTGACTATAATCATCAAATATTGCATATAATATATTGTGTATTGTTTAATACATAATAATACATAGATAATACACAATACTATCATTTATAAATTTAGATGGCAGTAATCGCTATAATCTTATTAATACGAGTAGCTATAGAACAAATTTAGATTTTGATTATAAATTAATATTTAAAATGTTAAATACATTGTATAATAAAACGACATTAATTAATTATAAATTAAATAAAGGAGATAATATGTTAATGCGTTTATATATTGCTTTGAATAAAACAAAAATGGATTATTTTGTAAATATAAATTAGTTACATTGCACTTATTCAGCTATACTATACGAAATACACGTAAAAATGTTAAAGTATTGATTTTTTATGATTGCATGGACAAATTTTCATTGGTTGGCTAATGGCTTATTTATAACATCGTTTTTTTTTTATTCATCTTGGTGACATTCATTTTTTTTCGTTCTTCATTCTTATAAAAAACCAGTTTGTCATATATTATTTTCCCATTAGTACCAAACACTCTTCCACTTTTGAGTATATACCTTATAAACTGGCCTGCTTAGTACTTTGTTCATGAAAATTTGCATTTCGTGCGTGTTGTGTTATACTGTTATGGCTTATATAGGTACGATACACACGAGACGCCGACACAAAACTAAATACAAGATACCACATAGCCGAGTCAACCGTCAATGGATAACAGTAGATATGTATAAATATATATATATTATATACTGATCTGCTATTGCTTCTGGTAGTTTATTATTATTTATGAATAATAAATGACCCAGACAGATACAAATTGCATTTTGATTTACAAATATACATCACCTTAGGTTACAATAATGACGTGCACGATAATATTTTTATACAGAGAACATGTACTATTTATATATATTTATACATGTACCTATAATCTAATAATGATACGTTGTTATGGAACGTAACAACACAAATAATATAAATAATAATTGAATCTGTATTAAGAACAATACAAAATATACATATAATACGTGTAGTACATTCATATATTTTCATTGCATATATTACGTATAATATAGATTTAGATTTTTGTTTGTGTCAACTGTCAACAGTTTAAAATTCGAATTGCTGTGCAAAAATTTAACTGTGTATAGATAACGATAATATAAACATTTGGTGAAAATTATAAGTATTTACATCGATTAGTTTTTGAGTTATAGCAAAATAATATCGATTTTGTCGAAAAATGGTTTTGCGTAAAAAATCCCGTTTTTTCCTCATTTTTTTAGGGTTTTTCCCGACTCATTTAAAAAATATTGAACATTTTTAACCTTTGTACCCTTTTAACCCCCCAAAGTACCAACTAGATTCAATTCCCTTTTCAAAGATGGGCTGAAGTCAAAAATCAAAGCATTTTTACTGCTTCAAATGTTGTCGTCAGACACAAAAAAAAAAAACACACATCATTGTAAAATCAATACATTCTTCACTCCGTTCAGAATCTAAAAGAAAACAATTTTTATAAAATAAAAGAATAATTAATATAATATTATTTATATAATATAATTATTATCCATTTTAGTAGTAGGTATCTAATGGATTTAATGAAAATTTATTCAGAAATCTAACGAAATATAATCATATAAAAAAAGCCACATTTTAAGAAAATACTATCAGTTAGGTACTACATTCACATTCATAAGCGTGCGCACGGGGGAGGCAGGAGAGGCAGCTGCCTCTCCTGCGAGATTTTTCACTTCCTCAAGATTTTATATATTGTACATTAATTCCTAACAAGTTTTGATAATATTTAAATAATAATATGTTCAAATGTTCAATATTGGTACACTATACCAGGGGTGGCCAAATTGCGTCTCTCTTCATCGACGTATGCGGCTCGCGGTCTTATTTATAAAAACCAAAATTTTAAATTTTTTTGCATACATTTAAATAAAAAAAAAATGTTTTTATTATTATTTTATAATTTCATATTTCGTAATTTGATATGTTTATCGGATGTTAGCTATCTTTATTATTTTTGTGGTATAAAAATACCTACAAATTAGATAATTTGGCTCTTGATATAATTGCATTAATATATGTGGCTCGCGTGCATAGCCATGTTGGCCACCCCTGCACTATACTATTATACTGTACCTATGCTTATTTAAAATAGTAAATATTAAATAATAATAAAATTCACAATTTGTCTGACATCAGTACATCACATACGTTAGCAATCCTTATCAAAATCTAATTTTGGATCCAAACAAAACAAAATACTCTTTTAAAATGTATAAGAAAAAGTAATAGACATGTTTAAAACATTAGACCCTACCGCTAAACGACGTACCTATATGGAACTTTAATAAGACATATTATTAATTATTTTAAAAGTTGTTCAAATTATGTTTTATTATTTATTAATTTGTATTTTATGTCTTCTTGATCGTTAAAATATGATTAAAAAAGACTTATTGAAAACTCTTTTGGTAATTTTATGTAAAACCTAACTCTTAACTGTATAGAACAATACCATGGTCTAATAGAACTCTATACTTGATTTTGTTTGAGGATTTATTTAAATTATCGTTGCCTCACATCAAGGCCTTAACTGGAAAAAATCAGGGAGAGGGGTTGGGAGTCTGGACCTTCTTACCTAAGGTATTGCCTCCCCTGCCAAGAAGACCTGCGCACGCTTATGTTCACATTGTATAGTCCAGTTGTCTATACTAAATATTTTAGCGAATAAATTACTGATTCTGGAGGATTTCAAAAAATAAATTTTGTTTTTCGTTATAATTCATAAATGAAAATACTTCAATTCCCCCCCCCTCCTAATAATTATATTAGAATTTCCAGACAAATTTTGAGATATTTTGACTCAATTGTGTGAATTACAAAAAAATTAAAAGTTTCAATTTATGTATGATACAATTGTTCTTTGTGAATAAAAAAAGATCAAATTTAATATTCGAGGTTTTTCAATTTTTCATAGATTATTATTATAGAAATTAATCAAAACTTCACGAAAATATGTAGATTTATGTCGTTTATGATATGAGTATATGACTGTTTCCAGTCTTAAACATATAAACGTAGAATCTATATAAAAGTATGAACAGCAATTCGGTGGTTCACTTAAGTTTACGTAGCCAAATACCCATAAATAGTACCTACGTTTGTTAGGATGTTGTTAAAATCAAGGTTTATTTATTTTACACAAAAAATATTTATAAATACACCTTGAGTAAAACAGTTTTAGATCCAGGGATACTTATATTTTTAATGATAAAAAAACGATATTACACTATAGACCAGCGGTTCTTAACCTTTTGTAGAACACGGACCCCCGATGAAAGATTTTTAGAAATCGCGGACCCCCAATCAATTTTTGTCTATTATACCTTTTTTTTTACAAAATATTTTATGTTATCATAACCAAAATTATAATAATTATTTTATATTAAAGATTATAGAAGTAGACATAAAAAAACACACACATTTATTATTTTTTTATTCAACTTAATTTTTCATAAAACTGTAATATAAACTATTTTATTTTTAATATTCTTAAAGTTACCGTGGACCCCCAACACGAGTATCGCGGACCCCCAGGGGGCCGCGGACCACAGGTTAAGAATCACTGCTATAGACCTATAACTTAAAACAATGTATTAAGGGGATTGGAAGTGTTGATTTTCTGTCTTTGTCTTACACACGTGGAATATAGGAAAAATAGCTATACACGCCTGACAAAAATTAAGGTACCTACTTCTAGTTGTTCGATTTAAAATATGTAAAGATGATTGAATTGGTATACAAGTTTACTTTGCATCAGTCGAAGCACTTTTTCGATTGTTTTATTGTTTAAAATAAATATTTTGATGAAAATAAATATTTTAAATTTAATAAATTTGTCAATTTTTATTATTAAATATATATTGAAAATATTAAAAATATACTTCGACCGATGCAAAGTAAACTTGTGTACCAATTCAATCATCTTTACATGTTTTAAATCGAACAACTAGAAGTACCTTAATTTTTGTCAGGAGCATATAGCTATTTTTCCTATATTCCACGTGTGTAAGACAAAGACAGAAAATCAACGCTTCCAATCCCCTTAATAGGTTTATGTTCTATAATCATATTACTAAGTATATTAATTGTATATAATATCAATGACTAAATAAATATTAAAACAAAATGATTAGAAAAAGTTTCTAACTAAAAATAAAAAAAAATAATTAAATCTTTCTATTATAAAAAAATCAAACTTCACTTCCGAGACATTTTACCTTATTGTTTACCTATAGATTTTCCGAGGGATTTTCTAAAAAAAACCATACAAAATAGAAAAACTGGTCAAAAAAACAAAAATAATCAGAAAAACTGGAAATAAGCTTCTTTTTGAAAAATTGTTGAAAAAAGCAAAAAAAAGTACTTTCAAATTTCATAATTGAACGTGTTGCAAGATGACATACACTCCCATAGCACTCTGCTACATTTTAAGTCAATCCATAAAAATAAGCAAATGCTTTAAGTACCGAGCTCTGCCTTTGAGTCAGATGAGTCAACGTCTTATGCTTACCTATGTGGTTATGTACCTATGGCTAGAACATAATGTAAGTACAAAGAGAAAATTGTTTTTTTTACTATTCAAAGAGTTTTTACGGAGGTAATGAAAGCACACTGTTTACTGATACGACATAATATCTATGACGTTTTTTCATCGCTAAAACGATCCAAAAAAAGATTAATTATTATTTATTAAGTACCTATCATGGCTTAAGATATACTAATATATATATGTATATCTTAAATCGTGGTAGGTACCTATTAAAAGTATATACCAATAAGTAATAACCACGATTAAACCGTATATTTTGTAACATTAAACCGCTGAAAAATTCGGTAATTGATGAGAGCAAACATTTTAGTAAACACCCCAATGTTGTTTTATATTAAGTGTTGTGTGGACTGACTGGACTGTGTGGTAAACACAGTTTTGACATAAAATTAACACCAAAACGATTTTAAGCTTACCGTTTGCTCTCGGTAACTACCTCCATAAAAAGCCACTTAATTTATCAGCTGTGAGAATTGCAGGAAAAAATGTGTTTGTATATATAATAATGTAACTATGGTTAAAAGTTCTCATGATAAAATCTATTTATCGATGTTAAATTTAAACAGTCCTTAACACTGTTATTGTAAAATAATAAAATTTCGAAAAAATGCCAATTTGATTAATTATCTTTACTTTTTTATCCTGATAACGCTAATCACCTTATTGCATTCCACTCCATTCGCTACCAATAACTTAAGTCAAGAATTAAGTTGCTATTTATTAACATTCGGAAAAAAGTTTTAAAAAAACACTCAAAAGTAGTAAAATATTATCATTTATGTCATACATGATATAATCTATCTGTTTTGAGTTTCAAAAACGAAAGACAAAACAGCATAGATAATCATCTTAAATGGACCTAATACTTACGTCATGATAACATAAAATTGCCGGCCTATTCATTATTACTTTTTTGAGTCTACAAGGTGAGTAACATAATGTCTAATATATTTACTTTTTGGGTGTGTCAAATTTGAGATGTTCTCATTAAACGTTGTTTTTTTTTAAATCATATTTTGGTATGTTTTTCATGTTGTTCATTGAATTTCTTCAAACACGAATGTTTAAGTTTATGATAAAGTTAATCAAAACATAACACTTTTTCAAGATTACCTAATGGGGAAAACTATAACCGACTTATGCAATGGATTTGAAACATTTAAGGTGCATACATATTATCTTAGTTACCAATATATATTTTTAAATATACCTATTAGCTATCAATTTTTATTTTTTTTTAAATTTACTTAGGTTTTGATAACAACTGCTCTAGAAAATGGAACTATTGCATTTGATCGCTGGTCTGATCAAATGCACCAATTGGTACTGGAAACATGGAATTCCAGATCTATACAAGATATACAAGAAGGCATACACTTAGGGTGGGAACAATTCTTAGAAGCATGGTTACAAACTAAGTACACACTTCAGCAATACGACTTGAATTTTGTTGTCGATGCCCTGCAATCAAAAATAATCTACTTAACTGGCAATAGCTGTAAGTTAATTGTATGATGTTACTAAGTGTTAGTATTTTATTATATTATTGAAATCGGTTTACCAACTTTTTATATTTTATTATAATAGTTTTCAAAACTAAATTTTAAATAATATTTCTTAAAACCAAATTTAAATTTATTATTTTATAATGTGAATAAATAACCAAGTCAACTTAAATATTTTTTATAAAACATACATTATCTAATAATATTTACAAGACGTATAAGTTATGGTCAATTAATAAAAATAAAAATTTATTTTAATGTTTTCTTAAATAATACATTTAATATTGATATATACCAATAATATAGGTACCTAATAAAATTTAATTAATTAAGAGGACGTTATACCCTCATGTGTTGTCTCTGTCTTACTAATGTAGAACATAGCAAATTTTTTTCAGCAGAACACATTTTGTGATGTTAGCTTTAATATTAGAGTAAATTTATCTATAATCAAATTTAAAGGTAAGAATATTTTCTAGGGCATCTCATAGGCTTTTATTGACATCTTAATTTTTAAGTGAGTTATGATTATGTAAAAGATTAAAAGTTTAAAATGCTTGTAACTCACTTAAAAATTAAAATACCAATAAAAGTCTATGAGATGCCCTAAATAACATTATTACCTTTAAGTTTGATAATAAGTAAATTGACTCTAATATTAAAGCTAACATCACATAATGTGTTCTGCTGAACGAAAAATTTGCTCTGCTCTACGTTAGTAAGACAGAGACAACACATGTGGGTATAACGTCCTCTTAAATTTCTTTAGTTTAGTATCCCCTTCAAATATATGTAAAAAATTGTTAAAGTAATGATAGTTAATAATTTAGTTTTAATGTAAATGAAAAATACAATTCTCATTTCTCAAATTAATTAATTATGACTTTATGACTTAATATATTTAATTTAACTTATTCTGATATACGTATATTTTAATTATTTATTTGCTTGATAAGAAAACCATTAGAAAAAATGGCTTACAACAATAAAATATTGATACTTTTTTTATTTTATATGGTAGGTAAATTTATAATTAAATATTTTAAATATACTCATCAGTGCCATAAGCCATAGCCAGGATTAGATTAGGTAACACACATACCCTCACCCAAAATGTTCTTTTTTTCTTTACTGTATATGACAAAACATTTTTTTTCTTTATCATTAATAAAAATATTTATATAACTCGATATTCATTATAATCTATCATAACGATAAATTATTTATGAATGTCAAATAGTAATTATAAGCACGGATTTTAGATAAAAAATACACATCATATTGATATAATTATATTAATTAATACATTAATATATGGTTTACAATAATATTAATATTTATACAGTATTATGTTTAATGTATGGGTACCATAGTTGTTAACAACATAACTGTAGTCATAAAATAATATGTAATAAGTAGATGTACTAATATTGCAAAAATTTAAGAAAAAAATTAAGCCCCCCCCCCTCCTGAAGAAAAAAAATCTGGTTACAGCACTGATACTCATTACACTTTTATACTAAACATACAATTGTATACATTTTTTAGTTAATCGAAGTCATGTCTATATTGGTTTTGCTGGTTTGTTTGTCGGCAGTGGAGTTGGATTTTTAATTGGTATAAATATAAAGCCATCTTCCATCACAGTAACACATATGAAAGCTGCATCAGCAACTAGTTATAATGGAACTGAAGTAATTTCTTAGCTTTTTCTTAGTGTTATTTTTAAAATATTTTAATTAATTTATACCTATGTATAGAGCATAACATTATTAGAAGATGTTGTAACACCAGAAATCACGGAATCTAATCAAGTAATGATAATGGTTAGAGCTGCTGCATTAGATCCAATGGATATTTTAGTTGCATCTGGTTATGGATCATTTATAAGAAAATTTTTAATCAAGCATACATTACGTGTAAGTATAGAAACTAATTTATATATATATTATGTTTACAACTGTGTTCATATATTAAAAGAATACCATTGACACAAGCAAACCTATGTTTAATATCTCTATTTTATAAAACACAACAAAAGCAAACTTATAAAATATTTTAAAATAGAAAGTGATTTTAATACTAAAAATTCTACTATTAAGATATGAAAAATAATATTTTCAAGTACCTACATCTTTAAACCTTTTATCTAAAACTATTTCAAAAAAAATTTAATCTAATTTTAAGTTACTAAAAAATAATATAAATTTTAAAGTCAAAGATAATTTAAATTTTACACAATTTAATATGATGAAACTGTATGAATACTATATACCCCCCTTCCAATAAAAAAAATTATTGCTTTTATAATAAATATTTTAGTTTTAAAATTACTTTGCATTAATTAGTTAGAACATATCTAATATTTTCTGTATTAAATGTATGAGAAAACAATATTTATAATAAACCTTAGTAATTATATGACTAATGGTTTTACAAAATTAATTTTATCAATTTTTTTTTTTTTTTTTTTATTATGTTTAGAAATCAATGCATCGAGAATTTCCAATTGTATTGGGCAGAGATTGTTCAGGAGTTGTTATTGACTTAGGATCAGATGTGCGACGTGACATAAACATTAATGATGAAGTTTGGGTGTCACTGCCACCATGGTCTCCTTGTGGTACATTGTGTGAAACTATAGTTGTGTCAGATAAATATGTTGGACACAAGCCGCAAACATTAACCCACGAACAAGCAGCAACACTTCCATACTCAGGGTCGTTAGCATGGTTGGCTGTATTTCAAACAGCTAATTTAAATCCAATGACTGCTATGGATAAAAAGTAAAATACTGTTTTTTAAATAATTAGTAATTTAGAGTTAATATTATTGATTTTTAAATTTTTATCGGATAATACCTATTAGTTATATACTGGCATAAATCAAAATTTAAAACACAATATTAATGTAAACACAAAATATGCTTAAATGCGTAATAATATAATCTAATACTATATTTTTGTTCACACTAAGTGGTACCTTGAAATTTTAATACATTTTATGTTTAACAATCAACAAATAACCAAAATTAATTTATAATTTTAAATATAATATTATTGTGATAACTTAAAATTTACATTGAACATTTCACAAACATCTCACCAAAGATAAGCCTTATGACTCATTTTCAGAGAAGTGAATAATTTTAAAATATATAAACTTAATAAGCTATTAAAGAAATCATTATCTCACTATTAATTTAATAAATGTTAAATGACTATTAATGCAACCCAAAAATATATTATCAATACTCTTTAATTAGATAAAAAATAGAAAATTTAATAATTAACTAAACTTTAATTTCACAGTAAAAATAGTATTATAGTATCTTGTCTAATTATAAAATGTACTTACTTTATTCCCATGTCTTGTCAAACAAGGTTAGGTTAGATTTAGATAAAGAGTTTTGATAAAATTTTAATTCATATTATTTATAAATCATAACTAAAACTTAAATAAATATTTTATTATCATTTAAAGACTCTTCTCTGCAAAGCTACACTTACTATAAAATTACCTAAAATTGGAATTTCACTGGTTTGATTGACATATTTAATCAATTGACAAAATATTTTGATAAAATACTTATTACTAATAAGTAATAATAAAATAATAATAAAAAAAATAATTACTATTAAAATACTAAAGAAAATACTTTCCGTTAAACAAATAATAAACCATCGTAATACTAGCTAATTAAGAATATTTTATTCTTTCCCTCAGGCCCAAAGATCTTTTAAAATCTTTCATAATTTCTCGTAGAAATCCTTGGCACCAGCATATAATTTTTAAATGAGGTTGGAGATAAAAATTATCACCCTAATTATAATTATTATTGTGAAACAGAACATTAAAATTTCTAATCTCTATAGTCTATTCAAAATAAGAAACACAGCCAGCAACGACCAGTTTACGTCGGGCGGCGGTCAGAAAACATCCGCGGGTACCCATTTTTCCTAACCTGTGCTGTATTGTTAAGCCACGCCCATGCGCAGTAGTCAGCCGCCGGCTGTGTTTCTTATTTTGAATAGACTATAGTAATAATTTTAGCAAAATCTGTGAGTCTATACCTTACAGTGGAATCTTGATAAATCAAAATTCAAAGGAAATGCAAATTTTTGACTTATTGAGGTTTTAGGAAAACATAATATTATAGTTTTCAATTATTATATAGTTATAGTATATACAGTCGTATTACAGTGTGTATTGTTATTGTTATTATTTTAAATTAATTACTAAAAAATTATGATAAAAAAATGTAATTAAATAATCAACAATTCTTACATCCTATACCATTTATGTGTGTATCTGATCAATCGCAACTTACAATACCAAATTGAGTAAAAATAAACTAAATGAAAAATACAATAATAAACGTGATTAGGTAAAATTATTGAAACACACAAATAGATTAGACAAATGATAATAAAAATTATCCATCATTATCTGTTCGGGACAGAATGTTCAAATTATCTATAGTTATTCTTTCGAGTAATCAACATTTTAGCAAAGGAATAGCATTTATTTTTACATCAAGGTTTCTAATTTATTAAGTTTCCACTGTCATTGTATTTGACATTTATTTTTTATTTTAATATTAAGATTACAAGTCTTAAGTACTCTTTTTTAAAAATGTAATAAATGTGGATAAGTGTTTTTTTTTTTGCACTATAATAAGTACTTAAATAGGAAAAATAGTTTTTACAGTTCTAAAATAATGAATGCATGCATGTTAAATGCATTCAATTTAAATAGTCCATAATTATTATTAAATAAAAAAAAATGAGTTATTATTAATTATTATTTTCAGGATAATTGTATACTGTGGAGATACAGGAACAAGTTCAATAATTGTTCAATTATGTTGTTATTTAAAAGCAGATGTTACTGTTGCTTGTCCAAGTCGAGTATGTTATTTTATGAAATACCTTGGTGCCACCACCACTTATGAAACTGAAACTGTTAGTATTGACCAATTACTTAGTACTGCACCTAGCGGGTATGTGGAATTGTATTTTGCTTTAGATGTTACATCAAACATTAAAATATATAACTTGTTCATACTTTTAGGTTTGATTATGTATTCAATACAGCTGGTGAACATAAATACAGTCTATGTAAACAGTTGTGTAGTGCTTGTGGTATAGTAGTTCCTATTGGACCACACCACTTACCATCTGATTCATATGGTCTTGTTCGTGGATTTTTCTATATGCAATGGTTAAGGTTGGTTTATGTGAGTATACCTTTTAGAATTAAACATTTAAAATCCTATTTATTGCAATTACAAATAATGAATTGAATTACATTTCAGATGTTTAAAGGTAATAAATGTTGGGATCATTATGAATTTAACTCTATCATATTAAATGAACTTGCCAGCATGGCGAATGATTATGTTCTTCGACCAGTGTTAGACAAGACATTTATGGAACATGAATTGGAACGTGCATTTAAGCATTTACAAAGTAGACAGACTATTGGTAAAGTAGTAATGAAATTCAGGTAAGTCAAAATAATATTTAAACTTATAATGTAATAAATTATAAACATTAACCCAAATAAAATATTAAAAATTTTTTTTTCAGTAATTTAAATGGACCTACATTGATGCCCAGATCATCGGGAATTTTATTTTAGTAGATTAATTTGAATTATACATTACAGTTTCTTCGAATAATGTGTTTAACTTTTGATAATTTAATATTTATTATTGTGTATATAATAAAAAGAAAAACAATTATATTATTTTAATACATGACATTTTTATGTCTTTTTAAATCAATATTATTATTGATATTATTTTATAGTTGAATAATCTGGCTTATATAAGTTTAGCCTTGGATAGCACCCATTCTCTTTGGAATGTTACTTCATTATTTCAATCACTGTATTGTATGTGTTTTGCTCAGATTGTTTTATAAAATGATTTTATGACTAAGACTGATCATAGAATGCTAAATCTTATGACAAAAGTCAACATAGTCCGATCTATTGAGGGGTGTGGTTGCTACCCAAAGTCACTCTTATATAAGATACAGTATAGGTATTAAAGTATATCTAGTCTTAATTCTTAGTAGAAAATAATTTTAAATGATTTCAATGATCATTAAGTATTTTATGATAATTGTGTATTTACTTATTAAGTAAAATATTTCAATATTGCAGATTTAAAAAACTGAACTTTATTTATATAATTAATTATTCTTATTATTTATTATCTTTAAAGTTATTTAAACTGTTATTGTTAATAACAATTTAATAACTTATTAAATTAACTCATCATGTAAAATAAGTATTTTATAATAAATTCTTATATTACTTACATTTGTAACTAGAACAAAAATAGCATTAAACTTTTACGAACACGGAACAATTTTAATAATGATATAAACTAGTAAAGTAAAAGATCAACTGATTAGTGCACTGATTGCTGCATTTATTTCATACAAATCTAAAGCTATTGTAAATTAAAAGATATTGGGTACTTCAATATTTAATACATACAATACTAATAAAAAAAAGATTTTAGAAATAAAAAAAGTTAAGAATATTTACAAAGTATTTAAATAATTGTATAAATTATTATTTTATTTATAATGGTTTTTTTTTCTATTTAATAATTCTGTATGATAATGAAAAATGTGTATGTTAATATACTTCATCAAATGTTTTGTTATTTTATTGGTTTTTAAAAATGTAAATATTTTGACTATTACATGAGAATATCATTATTTAATAATTACAATATATTTACATTTAAAATTAAAAGCTCTGTTAACTATTAAGAACAATGCACTTGTTGTACCTATACTATGTAAATAATTATAAGAATGCCTATACAATTTGTGAAAATTGTCAAATACTTTATTAAATTATGGTATTTCATTATGTATTGAAAAAGACTTGCTTCAAAGCTTTTCCTAGTGGTGAATATATAGTGGGTAGTTGTGGGCTGTGGGCTATTATTTATATTATTTAATATTTATATTTATTAGAACCAGACAATGTGTTTTATAAATAAACATTTCATAATTTATCATAACTTACTATTATTTAAGAACATTTGTCTGAGAAATAATAATTCATATATAATACAAGCATGAATAAACCAAAGACCCCCCACCCCCACTATTGACACTATTTCAACGATACTTTCTTGTTTTAATTTTGTATGTATTAGTTAATTTATAAGAGTAAATAGTATAATATGATAGTATTTATCAGTGGGTACCAAGAAATGGCAACAATATCAACTCAATAATATGTTTGTAGTATAATAATATAGGTTCATATTTATGGTTTATCAATTGAAACATTAGAAACTATATAAATAACACTTTTTTGTACTGCTTATATTTTATTTTTTTAGGTATTATATGTAAAAAAAAATTTATAATTTGTATTTACAATAATAAAATTGTAATTATTTTTTAAACCACACTGCACATATATATTTAGTTTGTACTACTATTATAAACAATATAAACAGCTACAGCTTATGGATTAATGTTGCCAAGTGTAAATAGTATAACTATTTTTTATTAGCTACATTCATTATTAAGGTTTTGAATAGTTATAATAGAAATAGATATATAAGTCACCGATTGACTTTCTTGTCAATATGCATTTAGTGGTAGAAACAACACAATTATTCAAATAAACCAATACATAAGGTACAATCTATACTGGTTAATGTATGAATATTAAAAACTGTAAACATAAATAGAGACAGAAGTCAGTGACAAAAGAAATCACTGTTCAGGAAAAAAAAATGTTAAAAGTTCATCGATAAATGTATATTGATATTGGTTGACATTTAAGTTTTTACTAGATACAAAATACCTATTTTAAATTATGAGCAAGATGACGAATTTTTCTATTGATTTTACAATTATATTTCTTTTTATGTGTCTAAACTCTAAAGATAATTTATCACGTAGGTATAGGTATAAAAAACAAAAATTGTTTCACAAAATCGGTTTTTGACACAATTGATTTTGTTTTGTTGTTACCTATACTTAATTCAATAACTAAAAGGTACCTAATCGCAGAGTCTTAATTAAAATTTCCAATAAATGTCGTATAGGTTATATGTTATATAATGTTATTAGGTATACATCTTCATAATAATATAAAATTTTCAAATTAATAATAATTCGTTCTTTAGAATAAAACGAGGCGTAACTCTTATGGTAAGTACTAAGTAGGTACCTACCATACTACAAAAAGTGCATGTGTTATTTTATTATAAAGGTTAATATATAAGATTAAATAATGTATAGTGAAAAACAACTTCAATACTTAACGTGAGATTTAATTATTTTATGTATCGTATATTCGTAACTAAAAATAAATCAAATACGGGGTATTTGTCGTATAACGATATTGCTCTAGAATCTAGATTCTAAATAGAGGAGAAGTATAGTAAGTAGTGGGATACCTGGCCATCTGGGAAGATGGTAAGCAACGTTAAAATATATATGTTCTAGACCACTTTGTAGCCACTAGTGTCTAGTAATACCACTGATTAATATATGTGAATATGTGATATTATGTAAGTAATATTTATTCGTGCATTATAATTTATTAAAATATGTATATGTCTTGTTAAGAGAGAATCCGAAATTCAGATCTGCGCACGCCTGTGGTTCTAGTAAATAAGGAGAGTAAATTATATTATGGTAATTTAATAAGCCTAAGAATAAATTAAATACACACTGCTTCACGTCTAGAAGTCAGTATAGGCAAATTAAAAGTAGGTATATGAAGTAGTTCCTCGTAAGATTTTCATATTCCAATTAAAAAATATTGAAAATACATTGGCATATTTTTTTATAAGTATTCTATGCCAAAAGTTTAAAAATTTCGACAAAATAGGAAATTTTTAATAATTTAATACTAGATTATTACTACTAGAAAACCTTACCTATAAATAATAATTATAAAAAGTTTTTTGAAAATTTACTGTAGGTATATAATTGTTTATAAGCGTACATTTTTAAAAATTTTACTACATTCGTAAAATAACTATTTCCTCTTAAACAATTTTTAATTTTTTTTGTTACCTACTTAAATTATATTATCATTTTCTATAGATGACAAAATTTTCAAAAAATTTTGTTTCTTTTTGAACTGTTTATTATAGATGCTTGAAAAATATTAATACCTATTTCTTAAATTATTATATTAATTTTTTCATTTATTTTGGTTGAAAAGCTTAAAAGCGTAATACCTAATTCCTTATACGTGATTACAATAATTTTATAAAAATAATTAAGATACATAAAATCACGATTTTTTCATAAGCAATTGAAGTTAAAATGTCGACAAAATTCGTAAAATCAAAAAATTTTGCAAATTATTTTGTTGTCTACAGTTTATAAAATGTTCAATTTGTGAGCTTAGGATTTAAAATTTAATTCAAGATTTATAATAAGTAGTTCACACTAATTAAAATCTAAAAAACAAACAAAATAGGGGAAAAGTAATTTTATTGTCATTTTCAGTTCAAATTTAGAGGAAATTAAATATTTAAACGAATAATAACAGTTGTAGTTAGGTATCTATATTTAGCTTTAATTCAAAAAGATTCATGTATAGGTACTTAAAACTTTTAGCATGTATTATTATAGTACCTACCTACATTTTATACAACAGCGATATTTTCAAATTTCATTTTTCAGAATAAATTAATTTATTAATTCAACTTACCGCATATTTCTGATTTGTATTTTGTATAGTAAAATAGATTATTTAAATAAAAATAAAAATATATCATAAAATATATAGGTACCAAGTACACAATAAAGGCTGACGGATAGTCTTCGCTCAAAATCGTTTTTCGCATACAATAGTTGAATTCAAATTTAACCCATCCATTAAAGTGACCTACTCAATGACCTTATTACATTTGACTCCTACCGTAAAGCTAAAAGCAAACTGAGGTACCTAGGTACTGGTTTAGTTGACGCCCGCCAACCCGCGTATTCTCCGGCCACTATACAAGGCAGAGTTGGGCAGTATCTTCGATACAACTATATAAAGTATCTAGTATCCTGTATCGCGTTAAATTTTTAGACAAATATATGGAGTATTTCATAAAATAATTTTATTGAAAAATACTCGATAAATTAATGCGACATTTTGAATAATTACCAACCATAACTGTTTTAGTATATAATATGTGTAAAAAGTGCGGTAAATTTAAATTTATAAAAAAAGCGGGTAAGTAGGTATCGCTCTGCTGTATATTAGGGGGTGGGGTGGACCTCAGACTATGATAGGTTAAATTTGAATGCAATGATAGGTATCATTGTATACGAAAAACGATTCTGAACGAAGATGATTTGTCAGTTTAGGATATATTATATTTAAATATTGTCAAATATTCTATTTTGAAACAAATAGTATAGTTTTTATATTATGTTACTATGGTTACTATGGCCAACATTCGCATTATAAGCGTATGAAATTTAATTTAAATTTTGACATATTTCGTATAAATTCGAACTTTAAACACTTATAAAAAAAAATTGTGACTAACGATTTCGGATTTTTTTTTATCACTTTAAGAACAACTTATAACAAACCTTGTATTAAATTTTCAAGATTTTCTGGCCACCCAAAAAAATTTTATCGGCATTTGAAGAAAAAAAAACTTAGAAAAGTCGAAAATTTCAATTGTCTATTAGTAGCTTAAAAATGGTCAAAATATTTTGAAAATTTAACTGTAAAGAGATAACCATAATATAAACATTTGGTGAAAATTTCAAGTATTTACAATAATTCGTTTTTGAGTTACAGCAAAATCAAAAAATCGATTTTGTCGAAAAGTGGTTTTTCCGTAAAATTTCCATTTTTCTGTCATTTTTTTTTTTGTTTTTCTCGATTTTTTTGAAAACTATTAGAAAATTTTAATTTTGACCCCCCTAAAGTACCAACTAGATTCAATTCCCTATTCAAAGAGAGGCTGAAGTCAAAAATCGAAGCATTATTACTGCTCTTGTTACAAATAAGATGGATCTCAAATGTATATGACCATGAAAAAAATAGAATTAAAAACTTAAGTATGTATAAATGCTGACAAAAAATATTACTACTAATGATACAACTAATAATTCAACAAATTTTAGTGATGAAGATCTCGAAAACTATTGTTTTTTAATCGTAACCGGAAACTGTTAAAACCATTAAAAAGGCTGACTTAAAAGTAATTAGTTTTTTTAATGATACAAATAAATATTTGTAAAAACCTTACAAATTTTCCTAGAATAAAAAAATTATTTATTCGATTTAATACTACTGTGCTTTTCATTACCCGTTGAACGTATGTTTCCCTCCCAGGAATTATCAGATGTCACATTTGAAAAATTAGTATTTTTAAAAGGAAAAAAAACGTTATATTATACTAAGTAAATAAATTATTAGTTTTTCAAGCGTTATGTAGGTACCTACACAATATAATACTGTATACACAATAATACATATTAGATATATAATTAAACATTTATAACATATAAGGTACCATATATAGGTATATCTCGTATTTTCGATGTGCTAATCATTATGTGATATTAAAAAGCGGGTAAGTGGGTATCGCTCTGCTGTATATTAGGGGGTGGGGTGGACCTCAGACTATAGTAGGTTAAATTTGAATGCAATGATAGGTAGGTATCATTGTATACGAAAAACGATTCTGAATGAAGATGATTTGTCAGTTTAGGATATATTATATTTAAATATTGTCATATATTCTATTTTGAAACAAATAGTATAGTTATTATATGTTACTATAGTTACTTTATAGTATCTGTTTATTAATAAAAAAAGTATTTGGCAACATACGCATAATGAGAGTATGAAATTTAATTTAAATTTTGAAATATTTCGTATAAATTCGAACTTTAAGCACTTATAAAAAAAAATTGTGACTAACGATTTCGGATTTTTTTTATCACTTTAAGAACAACTTATAAGAAACCTTGTATTAAATTTTCAAGATTTTCTGGCCACCCAAAAATTTTTTATCGGCATTTGAAGAAAAAAAACCTAGAAAAGTCGAAAATTTCAATTGTCTATAAGTAGCTTAAAAATGGTCAAAATATTTTTAAAATTTAACTGTAAAGAGATAACCATAATATAAACATTTGGTGAAAATTTCAAGTATTTACAATAATTCGTTTTTGAGTTACAGCAAAATAAAAATTGATTTTATATATCACTGATATGGCTATAGCGATACATCATACTTTTATATTTGTTGTGTTGTTATTATTATTTTTAATATCACGATTTTTCGTACTTTTTTTATCTGCAGTATAAAAGAAAAATTGTATCAAAGATGATTAGCACATCGAAAATACGAAAAATATAAGTGGCGGCGGGCGTCAACTAAACCCAAATGGCGGAAGAATACGCGGACTGATGGGTGTCAACTAAACCAGTATAGGTACCCAAAGTGATTACCTACTTTACTACTTCCTTCATTTTACATTATTATGCTTATATCCTTTTATTAAATCTCGTGAAATAATTGATAAGTTAATAATATAATAGGTACCTATATATACTATACAGTCATAGGCGTCGTATTTACGTATCTGCTAGCCTCTCCGGCATTGACTAGACCCGCAAATTTTGAATTATTTAAAACTAATTTTCAGAATTTTTCTACACTAGAAATCGTTCCAAACATGCCTAACCATATACCTAAGGTCACGTGAAACCTGTACCTACTCCTATCCTTTTGTTATGTCAATTCAAAAGGGTTATTTTTTCCCTATAGCATTGACATTTTAATGGGTTTTATTTCTTTTAATTTATATTATTTATTAGTCGTTACTTATATTATATCTATTGCGTGACATACAGTATATTATGTACGTATAGGTAGGTACCCACGTCCTGTGCGCGCAAAATATACTCTTCACATTCGCATAATATACGCCGTATATGATGACGATATATATATATATATAGTCGATACTTATTATGTGGCCGTGTATGCGTTTAATATGTAGGTATATATAATATATATATATAAAATATACGGATTACGTGTCGCGTTCCCGAGCATATAATATATAGTTTATACCTATATTATAGATATACCTACCTATCTACCTATACCTATTTTATGAATTGATGAATTAATCACCGACGACCGGGGCAATATATATATATATAGACCGAGTCGTATGGGTAAAATATATTGAATATAGATGCCGTGCGGTGCCCGTGGTATACTGTATATATACCTGCACGATAGTGATATATTGAATTATTTATTAGCGATCTATATTATGATTACGCACGAGGCGGTGGCGTGATAGTATAAATATAATGACGGGTGCCCGCGTGTGTGTGTGCTACGGTGGCGAGTGGGTTGAGGTGGATGACGATCCGGGTATTACTATATATATATATATATATATATATATATGCGGTGACCACGCTACCTATATAATATGTGTGTATACATATATATAATATATAACACGATATAATACATGGAAAAACGATGCGACCGTGTCATCGCGATCGCTTTTTCAGACACGATTTTCGCCCGTCAGTCAGTCACTCCGACAGCAGCAGCGGCTCCGATCGGACGCGCGCGCATCACGTGCGACACAATCACAATATTATGGTAATATAACAATATTATACGTGTTATTGCTGTCATCGCCGTCGTGCAATACTTTACGATCTCTACGGCGGACGAGAAATGCCACCGGACGACGACGACGACGAGAGCGCACGGGACCGCCGAAACCGGTCGCCACCGACTCCTGCGCCACCGACTCCTGCGCCACCGACTCCTGCGCCGCCGACGTCACTGTCGTTCGAGCTGCAGTTGAAGCGCGCGGCGTCGAGACTCGGCGCACGTGTCGTCGGCCGACTGCAGAAGACGATCAGCGAAGACCGCGACCCGTCTCCGCCGAAGGTCGCAAACGAAAAGCAGCACAACGCCGCTGCCGACGTCGACTTTCGAATACCATCACCGCCACCACCGCCGCCACTGACGCCTTATGAACAAATCGAGGTAATGTATTATTGTATTATAATAATAAAATACTATTTATCGCACGTGCGCTTTATCGTCTCTGGCGAACAAGTCTCGTTGACAACGAGAAGGCAGACTGGACAAACGTCTTCTGCAAGCATCTCCTAAAATACAAATAAAAACTTTGTTGAACCATAATTTTCCTTTATAAAACAAACCGTCTTAATACGTCCATATAAAATAAATGTATAAGAAATATCATGTTATATAGAATATTTTCTCTGTAAAATAATAGTAAATATTATAATCTTTATTTTTCTTTAAGTATATATATATTAGGGTGGTCCAAAAATACTGATTTGAAAAATTCAAAATGAGTACCCCCCCATTTTTTTGGGTAATAAGAAATAATATTTCTGCGAAAATCTGGACTTGATATCTCAACCTCTTCCCGTGCCACAATATAGGGTTAAGTTATGGCCCAAAGGGTTTTTTTCAAATTTTTTTCAGTTTTTTTGATTATTTCAAAAACTAAAACTTTTACAAAAAAATTTTAAATCATAAATTATAGAAAAATATACCGCCTATAAAAAATATAATTGAGTGTTATTTACAATATATATACGCTAGTACAGTGGTATCCAACCCGTGGACAACGAACAGCGTGGAACTAAGCCGTGGACTATATATTAATATATATATATAATACGTAAATGTAAATAGGTGTGCTATTATAGTTAGTGGACCTTAAAGATTTTTTTATAAAATTGATGGTTCGCATGACTAAAATGGCTGGAAACCGCTGCGCTAGTATTTAAGCAGAAACCAACTATCATTACGATTTACGAGTAATTAAAAAATACATTATTAAGACCGAATAGTTTATTTCTTCTGTACATTGCACAGTCGGTTTGAATTTAATAAATGTATCGAATCATTGTAGCCACTGGTCTGTAAGTAAAAAAAAAAACATTTCTGAGCAAAAGAAATTGAATATTTGAGAATTTTGAGCTTAAAACGTATATCAAATGAAATTCGACGAAAACCGTGCTCGCATCATCTGTTTAACTATGCCAAATATCGTACATCATTGGCACATTAACATATTTAATAATAGAAACGTATAAGACTATGAAATGTATTTAAAATTATATAAGCTAGGTATATAGGTACGTTATATAAATACCGTATTAAAATAACTTTAAATAAAAATTTCTTGTTGAACTTAAAATTCAACAAATAATAATTGTTATAGTTCGCCATATAATGTATAAATGGAACTACGAGTATAAATAAAATAAGAAATACATTTTAAATAGCAGCCATAATTAACCATACATCTTAGTTTATAATCGGATCAAAATATTTGTCGTTCTTATTTTTAAACAGAAATACCGGCTGCATTACTGAAGTTTAATCCCATACAGATACAGTTGAGTTCCATACAATGTGTTATTTAATTTTATAGCCGAATTGAGTCAGACTATGTATCAATAGTAAATCTATCCTTGTCATACATAAATAATATTATCGTTTGTCTTTCATGGCAGTTTAATCTTATCAGTTGAATTGTTGGATGGAAGCTTGTATTTTTTAGTACGATTATTCTATAATTCAATTTTATTTCAAATGTTCAAAATCGAAGTCACCAAAGCAGAGCAGTGCCGTGGAGGAGAGCCTAGGCGGCTGCGCCCCGGGCGCACGGTTTAAAGGGGCGCCAAAAAAATTGAAATGCATAATGATAAATAAAATAGGGGGTGAATATTTTTAATTTTGCCCTGGGCGCCAAATCTTAACGTCGCGGCTCTGCACCGAAGTATTAAATGAAAAATAAAGTGTTTTTATGGATTTGATAGTTTCAAATATAGTTTTTATGAAAAAAAGTATAAAACCTAGGACTCAACCACTCAACCACCTATTACCTACAAAAAATAAATAAACGGATTATGGAATTCAACAATCAACACTATACCTGCCATTTTGAAAATTGAATAATATGAGTGTTACATTTTAAGTATACTTCATTTATTTCAATTAAATTATTTATTGATGCAAACATTTTGTACGACAATTTTACGCAAAATAAACAAACAACAAGAAAATATTTTACAAAAAAGTTCAAATGAACAATAATGATGCATTAACAATTATAGACAGTGATAATATTGAGATAAGTCTTTTAACTTTATAGAGTAAAGAATACACATTATAACCACGAAATCTTTTTTGAGTTAACATTTGGAATTTTACGAACACATAACACTATTTTGGAAAAAAACTCACAACTTAAAATTTTAACAAACTTTTATTTTAGATTCTGAACGGAGTGATGAATGTATTGATTTTACAATGATGTGTATTTGTTTTTGTGTGTCTGTGTTCAGCATAACTAGTCGAAACAATGCTTCAATTTCAAACTTTGGGGGTGGTTTCCGATGGCAAAGTGGATATCCTTGGTGCATTATAGAGGTCAAAAGTATAAACATTTTCCAACAGTTTTTTTCGACCAAATCGATTTTTTTATATAGTTGTAATTCAAAAACTAATCGATGTAAATACTTGGAATTTTCACCAAATGTTTATATTAGCGTTTTCTATACACAGTTACATTTTCAAAGAATTTTGATTTTTTTTGAGCTACTTATAGACAATTGAAATTTTAAATTTTTCTAAGTATTTTTTTTTAAAATAACGATAAAAAATTTTTGGCCGGACAGAAAATCTTGAAAATTTAATACAAGGTTTCTTATAAGTTTTTCTTAAAGTGATAAAAAAATATCCGAGATCGTTAGTCACATTTTTTTTTATAAGTGCTTAAAGTTCGAATTTATACGAAATATGTCAAATTTGCAAGTAATTTTGTGGTTGAAAAATCGAAATTGAAAAAAAATTTTTTCTTTTATAACTAAGTTTTGAAAATTTGGTAATATGGTAATATGGTTCTCCATAAATTTTTCTTCAAATATCTGTAAAAAAAACTCTACCGGACTAAGACAAAAATTTTTAGGAGTGTTTGAAATTTAAATTTTTACAAAACCGCGTTAAATAACGATTTAGCCTCAAACGGTTTTTGATATTTGTTGTTATTCAAATAGTATAAGTCGTAAATACTTGAAAATTTTACCAGTTATTTAGATTGCCCTGTTCTTTACGTGATTTGATTTTCAAAATATTTTGACTTTTTTTGAGCTATTTATAGGCATTTGAATTAATCAATTTATTTTTTTTTTTTTTTTATAAATGTTGATAAAAAAAATTTAGCTGGGACAAATTACTTGAAAATTTAATTGAAGGGTCCACATAACTTGTTCTAACTCTTATTCAAAAATTATAAAAATACATAGGCACAATTTTTTTTTATTAGCATTTGAAGTTCAAATATTGACAAAAATTCGTCAAAATCATGAATATTTTTCACTATTTGGTAGGTAAAAATTTATAAATATTTTACTATCAAAAGCTAAGAATTGAAAATTTAATACTATGCTGTCCATAAGTTAATCTTAGAATAATTATAAAAAAGTTTGATGATTATTAAATTTAAAAAATTTTACGAGTGTTTAAAGTTTTAATTTTAATTTGAAATCAAAAATACACGAGTAAAATAACGTTTTACTAATAAATAATTTTCGATTTTTGTTATTTTTAAAAAATTACCAAACGTAGGATCTTGAGACTTTTACTTAAATGTTTGAATTTATTTCAAAATAGAATGTATAACAATATTTAAGTATAATATATCCTAGACTGACAAATCATCTCAGTTCAGAATCGTTTTTCGTATACAATGATACCTATCATTGCATTCAAATTTAACCTACCCTAGTCCGAGGTCCACCCCACCTCCTACTGTACAGCAGAGCGATACCACTTACCCGCTTTTTATTTTTAATTTAAGCACTTCTTGAACTTTATTTTTACACGTTTATTATGTATGATACCGCATGTGAATGACATTTTATAAATTATTTTTGAATTTCAAATTATTGACTAGGGGAATGAACCTACGGCACGCGCACCAAAGGTGGCACGTTGATCAAATCTCAATGGCAAGTGAAAAAGTTGAAATTATTAAAAATTATGCTATTTATATTGGCGATTTCGCATTATGAGCAATGATAGGTAACCGCCTTCGGTCGGCGAGAGTAATCAGCCCGTCTGACTACTCTCGCCGACCGCGAACGGTTACCTCGTTGCTCATAACGCGAAATCGCCAATAGTTTTGATTATAATTGTTATAAATTATGCAGAGAAAAAAATTATATAAGTACATTTTAAAAACTATAATTACAAAAAAAGGTGCGCTTACCTAATAAAATAATATATAATAAATCAGTAACTTTATATTTTTATCTTCAGAAAATTGAATTTCCTTTGGGCCGTGAAAAATTTTCAAAACCTGAATTGGGAAAATTTAAATACACGCGTAACATAGTTAAAAACTGTTTTGCGCGGGACAATTTTACTCCCTCGATATTTATATTAAAATTACCAAAATTTCAAATCGCATTGAGAAGAACTTTACCTGTGACGTAGCGTTTTAATTTTTTTGATAGTAGTAATCAATAATTTTTAATAATTAAATGAAAAAAACTTGAGTTCTCAAACCGATAACTTTAACTGCATTCATGTTATTAAAAAAATTAAAACGCTACGTCACAGGTAAAGTTCTTCTCAATGTGATTTGAAATTTTGGTAATTTTGATATAAATATCAAAGGAGAAAAATTGTCCCGTGCAAAACAGTTATTAACTATATACATAGACAACACATGCGGGTATAGCGTCCTCTTAATAGCGGTGAACTGATTTGAAGACCCAAAAATAGAGCAATTATGGTGGAGGCGGAAATTGCCTATCCTAGCGGATTCTATAGTGAATAAATGAAAGTTCCAGAATCCTCAGTGAGCGTACAAGACGTTACATAATTTGTTTGTATACAATTGTAGTCCCTAGTGTGTGAAAAACATATTCTAGACAAGCTTTTGTTATAATTTAGTGGTTCTTAACCTTTTTTATAACGACACCCTAACTTAAATCCTTTGTCAGCACAATTAATGAATAATAATTATTTTGATAACATTAAAATCCAAAAAAATTAATCGCCATATTTTATAACACATATCAGGGTATTGCGCTATACGCCTGTTGAAAACCACAGAGCTATATTATACATAATATATGAATCAATATAAACAATTTTAATTTAATCTAAAAAAAATATAAATAAAATGGTTGTGTCTTTAAAAGTTAAAATAGATATAGATATAAATGTATCTGATTTTATTAGAAAAATATCGAATAATGTAATATTATATAAACATTAAAAAATAATAATATGTCATCAAACTATTTAATTATATAAATATTTTTTACAATCTGAAATCATAATAATATAATTCATTCTTATGAAATTATGAATTATGATAGGTAAGTACTATGTTTACATTATACATGTAATAATTTTTTCAAAACCCATACTGGGTATAGTATAGAGCAGTGGTCTCCAAACTACGGCCCGCGGACCGTATACGGCTCGCGAACAAGTTTTAACCGGCCTGCAGCACCCATAGGACGGTAAATAAAATATAGATATCTAAAAATATGTGTTATTTAAAAAGTCGTTATCGCGGGCACGAATTATATGTGTTAATAAACTTTTGGCCCGCTAAGAGCATTTGATATTTTTTGTGGTCCTTGAATAAAAAAGTTCGGAGACCCCTGGTATAGAGTCATCATTTTAATAGATTTTAATGTATTTTTTTGGAACTTTCATTTTCCGGAAAACTTAAAAAGCGACTTTCTACTGCAGAGTTTATTTTTGGTTTTTTTTTTCAAACTTTAAACAATTTATATACTATAGGAGGTGTGTAATAGTTCACCAATAATTATTCATATTAATAAATATTTTTGAGGTGAATATATATTTACTTTCTCACGTGATTGAAACTATATAATTATTTTTCACCTGTGCAAAAAGTTTATAATGCCAATATACGTATGTATATTATTACCTTCCATTAATGATATAATTTAGTAAATATTTGGTTAATAATATACGCATTTATGAATTTTTTATACATTAAGGATCGGAACTCTTCAATCAAAATGCATGTTGAACGTAGGACACTAAACACTGTCGATTTTGTGTTAGCCTATAACAGGCAACGAAAAATCGCTGAAAACGATAGTAAACTAGACGACGAGACTGAAAGGCGAAAGTTTTATCATGAATTACAAGCACATGGGATTTTAGTAAACGTCGACGACGATCCAACGGTCAGTAATAATTAAAATACAATTTATTTATTTTTTAATTATCTATACAATATACCAGTGTTGCTCAACATTTATAGTTCATGTTGTGGTGTGTGATTCACCTAACAAAAACGTTGTGAAACACTGTACTAGACTAAAATTGGTATTATACAATTATACGTATAATATTTAGATACTTGATGTTGAATTCGGTCATATTTTTAATATTTTTGATAAGATTGGCTACCTGGCTATGGTTTTTCATGACTTTGATCAAGTAAATTATTTTAAAAAATTTTAAATTTTAATTTGTTAATGACTGATTTAAGTTAAAACTAAAAGACATTTATTAAAATATGTCCAAAATATTTTTATCGTTGCTAATTTTTGTTTAGTGTTCACTAGATGCAGGCCGAACGTGCTTTGCCTTGCTACAGCTATCGCAACGACTCTTAAGATGTAATTGCCGGTGTCATACAACCAATAGTAGTAACAGCGATAAAAGTGAAGATAAACAAAAAGTTTTCAATTCGAAAGATGTTAATTATCAACAGGTATCTGATATAACTTACTCAAATAATTTAATTTAATGAGATTTAGAATACAGTTACTCTTGTTATAGTTACGACTTACGACTATGATGTCAACATCAAATACAAAAGAATATTATAGGCTAAAATACTAAATTGTAGTCAATATGGTATTACCGGCAGACAAAATAGACCTACAAGACCACAAACCACACATTATTATTGAAACATCATTCATTATAAAAATATGGTATAAAAAAAAAGTCTATATGTGGAATATATTACGAACCATTAACTATACAGAATACGTTTCCTACAAAAAAAAAAAACTAATCATTTTATCGTATACCAATAAAGGATTATAGGGGATTTACAGTGGCGTGTCCAGAACTTTTTTTGTGGATGGGCCACAAAAGTTAAGTTCAGAATGGTTTTACTCCCTCCTCATATTATAATTTGATCTATTTAAGTTTTAGTATTTTTATTCTAAATGACTAATTTTTATATTTTTTTTAATAAATGGTAGCTTACCTTTTATTAATATATAAACTCTTATTTAAATATTTAAATCTTTCATATTTATTGAAATACCTAATCTAATCAAAACCAATTTTTTTTCTAACTAACCATTGAGCATCGAACTTATACTAGTATAGTACTTATATAAAAATGTGGGTGGGCACTTGCCTACCAGGCCCACCCCCTAAACACGCCACTGGGGATTTAAATTTAAAAAAAATATATTATACTGACATTGGTCGAATAGTAGGTACTATCAGATATAATATTATTATCATTACCATAATTTGTAATTTATTAATCATTATCTTGAATAGAATTTTTTTTTAATAAATTATACTTAGAACACTTTTAATAAGACCATATTTTTATTTTACTAAGAACAATTTCATATAGGCGATTATTAATCCAATAAAAACAATGTGCTGCTCAATTTATAGCTCTCTCATGACGTAACAATTGTATAAATTCCTGTATATAATAATTATATTTTGTTAAAATAAAATAAACTGTTTAATTGTGTGCCCGTGTGGTCTACTAAATAAGACATACTTATATTAGTATACTGCCTGGCTAATTTACTATTACAGTACATTATTGCAAATGATATAGATCTATTGTTATTTTATGTAGATATTGAATAAAATCTCAATTTACTATACAATATATTCAAAATTTACAAATTAAAGTTAATATCCAATAGGATAAAATGTTTTAAATAAAAAATATTATAATGTAACCAATAGCCATTATCTAATATAAGTTGTGTTATTGTAATTGGATCGTTTGATCCGTTAACAAATAAATAAATAAATAAGTACTTAATAATATAATCATACAAAATTTAAAATAATAATTTTTATTATATACATTAATAACAGTAATTTTATAGAGAAAACTAAGAATTATTTAATTATTTAATTGATAATAATTAATAATAGATGAAGATTTCATAAATAATGTATAGCTATTTGTTTATTAATCACAATCATGATGTCATGATGTCAATCATCATGTCAAAAATTGTTTGAGGAGAAATAATTATTTTATTACGGGTTAATATGCAATGTCATAAACATTTAAAAACTCATTGAAAATTAATTTGACTTTTCGGTAGAATTTTTTTTTTAATATATGTGAAAAACTTATGAGGAATCTTGTTTTTTGAATTTCAGATAATTATATATATATATATAATGTTTACATTTCTAACTACGAAATTATTTTAAAAATGTTGATAATTTTTGAATTTCGTCAAAATGTTAAGCTGAATTTCTTATGAAAAAAACGTTGTTGGCTATTTACCAAACTATATTTGTATAACTATTTTAAACTGTTTGACATATTAGAAAAATATATTTTGTAATGGTAGGTTCAGTTACTTTACCTATAAATATGCATATTTTATGAGTATTGCAAACGCTTGCATGACTTTTACTGTTAGTTATTGAAAATGTATATTATTTATATAATATATACTTTTATATTTAGGTATATTTAGCTACTTTTATAGCTATATAATATTTGCAAACTATTTTTCGATAATATCCGTAATAATACAATTTATTTTAATTTGTCCGAATCGTTATTGTTTCAGTATCCAAATGGAAACGGTAATCACGAAAAACATAATGAAAAATTAACATCTGCTCAACGGGCACAAATCGTGTGGCACATCCTACTCCGAATTGGTTCTGGTAATCAACAGGACGTGAATGTTATGAGTCTTGAACAATTACTTGAGACCGAAATAATTTCTGCCGCCTATCCGATACATGACGGTAGTATTAAACTTGAAAAAGGAGAAGACGTGAACAACATCAATGACAGACGGGTGAGTTAACACTATAGTACACTACTAAAAATATTTTCTTATCCAAAATTGTAAATACCTACCTACTAAAATAATATTTAACTGCATAATAAATAATAAGTACGTATAAGTTATGCATATAATATTCTGAAAATTTGAAAAAAAATATTAATATTCGGAAATATTCGAAAAATCATATATGTTAAATATATATAATATATTATATATATTTTTTCAGTTAAAACATTTTTATATAAATTAAGTAATTCAAATAAAATATTTCATGTACGTATACAAAATAAAGTAGCTATATTTAACGAGAATCGGACAAAATGTTTTAACTTATAATATAAACAAAAACAGTAAAAATGTATCTCGAGGATAAAATATAAATACTGTTTATTAGCAAGGCTGGGCAAGTTAATGATTTTTTTTAACTCAGTTAAGTTAAGTTAAAAAATTTTTGTTCAATTAAATTAATAGTTAAGTTAATTTATTTTTTTAATATATCAATTAAGTTTAAAGTTAAGTTAACAAATTTTTGTTAACTTAACTTCAATTAATAAGTTAAGTTAATAATAAAAAAAAAAATTCATTGAAAAGGTTTTAAAATAAGTGAAAATCACTTGTATAGTAGGTAATAATGTAATATACTAATATTAATAATATATATTAATATAATGTATATAATTTAAAAAATGTTGTAGGGCTGTATCATTTTATCACTATATTTAATATTTATATTTCACTCTGGAGTCTGGGTTGATTTACATTTTAGTTTAAATGTGCTTACGTTATTGTTTAACCTTTACAATTCAAAAATAAATAACTCAAACATTTAAAGATGAGGTATAAAAAATAACTAGTAACTATATTTTTTACTTATAACTTTTATTTTTTAAATATTACAAATATTATATTTGTAGTATTTAAAAAATAAATAAATATAATATAATATAGAAATATATTTATTTATATATAAGATTTGTACTTTGCTGCTGGTTTATTCAAAGTATTAAAATTAACTTAATTGGTAATATTAAAAAGTAGAAGTTGATTTTAAGTTAACGTAGATATAAATGAGTTAAGTTAAAGTTAAGTTAATTAAAACAGCGAACTAGTAAGTTAAGTTAATAAGTTAAAATTAACTTAACTTTTAACTTAACTTATAACTTATTAACTCGTTAATGCCCAGCCTTGTTTATTAGTATCATTTATAATGTCATTTTCAAGTGCATATACGATTATTTATTATATACTAATGACATGATATAAAATATTAAGCTTAATAATGAAAACCTTAGCGTACTATCATGCTTACATTTTATTATACATATTATATATTTATTTTATATACATTTATTATATATAGCGATTATAGTGAACCTAGAATACCTATCCTTCTTTTTAAAATCCATAGTGACATTATTTTTCTCTAAGGAAATCCTATGCAAAGGTTTTTTAATACCTATTATTGTGTACTTATCAATTATTCTATTTACTATGAATACACATTTTATCAAAAATAATTCAGATAAATCAGAAATAAAATATATATTGTGATATAAATAGTTTACTAATTAGGTTTATAAATTTTAAAATATGTATTTGAATAAAAAAAAATCATTTAATGATTATATTACAGTATAGGTATAATGATTAATGTCTATATACCTATAATTAAGCGCTTGTATTAGAATAATTAATTCAATACCTGCCACCCACTATAGTAGACTTTCAAGGACCACCTAAAGTAACTGGGATAGGCGGTGTCGATTATTAATTAGTTTAATTGATTCGTTAAATTAAATTGTTGCAGGTTCTTTACGAAAAATGGGCTAGGCCAGGTCTGATCATACCCCGACAATGGAAATCCGATGAAAACATTACTGCTCTTATCCGAAAGTATTACGGCATTCCAGTAGCTGTTTATTTCTGTTGGCTTCGGTACTATACGATATGGTTAGTAGGTCCTGCTATAGCTGGACTAGTGTGGTTCCTATACGGATTGATAACGACTCGTAGCGATGTTCCAACGTAAGTAACATTTCAAATACAAAATAAACAATATTTACGGATATATTTTTATGCTCAACAATAATGTTATTTTATAAACTCGTTTAGCCATGACATCTGTAATCCAAAATCACAAGTAGCCGATTGGATCCTGTGCCCGACTAGGAGGTGCAATATAAGTTTTTGCGGCTTCACGAGAGTATTGGATACCTGTGGGCTATACAGGTGGACGTCAGCTGCGACTTTCGATAGACCGGGCGCGGTCGTGTTTGCTGTTTTCATGTCATTTTGGGGTGAGTAGTGACTAGAGAGCTAATTCTATTGCTTTTGTGTTAACAATAATATATTCTTTCTTTATAGATTGATTTTTCTTATCTTTTACTAGTAAAATTGTTCTTTTTTATAGTTTTAAAATAGATAGTAATAGTGTCTAGTACGCAAGTTCCTACACAATTCTTAAATATTTTAAAAGTTAAAATATTCAGCCTTTTATTTCAACTAAGTAGGTATTCATATATATTCATTTTTGATTTTTAAAATACAATATTCATTTTTAAATATTCATTTTTAATTACAGGAATTGAAAAGGTTTCTTTTTAAAAGAATTTGAATGTTTTTAATTTTTGTTATAGATATTATGAAACATTAATAGCTATATTATATAGTCTTTTAAAAGTTCTAGGAAACGCAAAATATAGCCCAAACGATTAAATTTAAACAAGTAATTATAAAATAAAAATAACTTTTTTTAACAACCCAAAGGTACGATAAAAATATCTGTTTGACTTCCAAGTAAAAATGGTTTCTTGAACTGAAATAAAAAATTAAAGTGAATTAAATTTATAAATTTAAATATAATGGTAGATTTGTAATTTGTATATATTTGATATATTCTCCTATGGGCGCCCATAGGTAACATTTTAAATGTACGCAAAATAAAAAAACCCCAAATTTAAACTAAATAAATGTGTAAAGTTATTTTAACATATAAATATAAAACATATACTATTATTTATATAATTAATATTCGTATTGATTATTATAATAAATTAAAATATATTTTAATAAGTAAGCACAGGAAAAAATACAAAATAAGAAATAAAAAATATAACCAAATGTATTATTAATATTTGGTGTTGGTAAATAAGAACTGCACATCTCTTCGTTTTATGAACTCATTATATAATAAATTATAGTAAATAAATACCATTATAAATTTATTTTATTTTTTAGGGAGGACAATTTATAATTTATTTATTTTCAACGTATACTTTAAGAGAATGTCATACATGTATTTTGTCTTTCATATCGTAAAATTTACGTTCAGAATAATCTATTTTACACTGTTATTTTTATTATTGTAGTGAATTGAACTATTAATAAGTTTAAATAATACTTTATTGTGTTATACCTTAGTTGGACTAAGACAACGCATCGCATTCACACCCTAAAACAGTGGCGTCAAAATATATATTTAACTATAACAATTGTCATACATAAGTGAATTTAAGATAGGTAGGAAATCACCTTTGTAATTGAATGTTCAAATTGACATTAACCTCCTAACCTAGGTGGATGTTAAAAATGTAGAGAGGGTCTAATGTCATTTGTAAAATTTTAGACTTTTACGCCATTGCTCCAAAATACCTATACGGTAGACAATTTTAAACATTATATACTATATTAAGACTATTATTATATTAATGAAAATAAAATTTTAAAACGTCAAAATATACAGAAAAATAAAACTACAAAATTATTATCTTCGATTTTGTTAAAAATAATTAAATAAAAAAACATTATTTTAACTTTTTTACCAAAACGTTTAATTAAATTAAAATATGAAATACTTTTAGTCCTTATTCCTGTGAGTCGAAAAAACATAATTATGATATCTCAGAAGATATCGCAACGGGTAAATCTTCACGGGACACCTTGTATATATACACAATTTAATATGTATTAAAATGTTATTAATCAAGTAGAAAACACATGGGAAAGGAAAGGGGTAACTGTTCCATTCGTCACACGATATTCTATAATATTCTCTCTAAGACGCCCCTGAGCTGCAGTCAGTGCGTCCTGTTAAAATCGATTAATTGATATTGTGCAGCCACGGCGTTCCAACAGCTGTGGGCCACGTACGCTCGGCAGATGAACGATCGACGCGACGGCGAAACGCGAACGGCGTTTGAATGTTGCACCGACTGTTCGTGGTCGAGTGCCGAAAAAGCTCCACTGCGACTACCCACTCGGCAGTCACCGGCAACACGGCCGTCAACACCGCAGTCTCGCGGGCCTCGTCGTCGCTACCCCCGCGCGACAGCCGTCCTTCGCCGTCCACGGGTCCATCGTCCGCCCGACGACGGTTTCGCACCACCCGAACGCCGACCGCCGGTCGCCGGCGTTCTCGGTGGACGCGGTCCGCCAGTGGTGGACGGCCAAACTGTCGGACGCGCTGCGGGCGCTGGCGTTTTTCGCGACACTGGCCACCGTGGCCGCGGTGCCCATACTGATCGTCGTGTACCGCGGCCGGGCCATCGGGTGGCTCATGATGGCCGTTTTCCACCAGGATGACAGCGGACAGTCACCGCAGTCGGCGGCAGCGGCTAACCGCAACGACGACCACCACAGGCAACACAGTTTCTTCCTGTTGAACTACGCCAACAGCGGCGACCTGAGCAGTTGGAAGGCGGTCGTGGCCGCCGCGTGCGCCACTTTCGTCCAGCTCACGGCCATCGTGACCGTTCACCGTGGGTACAGCGGCGTGGCCGAATGGCTCACCAAGTACTCGTATCGCTCGACGTACAACCCGCGGTACCAGAGCCGTTACACCGTATACATGTCTTGCTTCGATTCCGCCAATTATTATTCCAGCTTGATTTACATCGCTTTTTTCAAGGTGCGTGCTAAACACGATCAAAGTAAATAACCCACCTACCCACCTTTACCAGCTGTTACTTCGTATTTAGAATCATTGGAAGTCATAAATATACCTACGCGGCTACTTATATAGGTACTTAAATCAGACATGACAGACTTCGAGTATTAATTGTGCTATGAATAATATCGAATATAATATAACGCCTTGTAAGCCGCGCAAAAAAACTAAAAAAAAAAAAAAAAATGATACCCAATTCGTTTTAAATATTATATTGATATATCATTAGGGCTTGAATGTTATAGTCATTTAATATTAAATTTAAAATGCATATTTTACATAATAATTCATTAATTTTAGTTTAAAAGTGCATATTTCATTGATTTTCATAAGTATACTAAAGCATATTTAATATATTTTTTTCTTAACCTGTGTATTTTAAATAATATTGAATATACAACTCAATATTATTTTACGTAGGTATTTATTATTGTCATCATCGCAATCGAATATTAATTTGACGACAACAGTGCATTTAATCTATATCGCACTAACATGTCGAAATAGTTTACTATCGTCGATAAGTTATCGATCTAACTATCCGATAAATATGTATTACTTATTAGTTATTTGTTAATAAATCTATTTTACACAAATACACAATTGATATTTTTAGATTCTGAACGAAGTGATGAATGTATTGATTTTACTATGATGTGTGTTTTTTTTTTTTTGTGTTTGACGACAACATTTGAAGCAGTAATAAATAATAATGCTCCGATTTTTGACTTCAGCCCCTCTTTGAATAGGAAAATTCATCTAGTTGGTACTTTGGGGGGGTCAAAAGTAAAATTTTTAAATAGTTTTCAAAAAAATCGAGAAAAACAAAAAAAAAATGACAGAAAAATGGCAATTTTACGAAAAACCACTTTTCGACAAAATCGATTTTTTGATTTTGCTGTAACTCAAAAACAAATTATTGTAAATACTTGAAACCAAAAGTTTATATTATGGATATCTCTTTACAGTTAAATTTTCAAAATATTTTGACCATTTTTAAGCTACTTATAGACAATTGAAATTTTCGATTTTTCTAAGTTTTTTTTCTTCAAATGCCGATAAAAAATTTTTGGATCGCCAGAAAATCTTGAAAATTTAATACAAGGTTTCTTATAAGTTGTTCTTAAAGTGATAATAAAAAATCCAAAATCGTTAGTCACAGTTTTATTTTATAAGTGTTTAAAGTTCGAATTTATACGAAATATTTCAAAATTTAAATTAAATTTCATACTCTCATTATGCGTATGTTGCCTAATACTTTTTTATTAATAAACAGATACTATAAAGTAACCATAGCAACATATAAAAACTATACTATTTGTTTCAAAATAGAATATATGAAAATATTTAAATATAATATATCCTAAACTGACAAATCATCTTCGTTCAGAATCGTTTTTCGTATACAATGATACCTATCATTGCATTCAAATTTAACCTACCATAGTCTGAGGTCCACCCCACCCCCTAATATACAGCAGAGCGATACCCACTTGCCCGCTTTTTTTTTTTTTTTAATTTTCAATTTAAAGTTATTTTTCGAAATCTTAAATATTTTTTTTTGTTTATTTAAAATTGTTAACCGTATTTTACAATAAATTATTTATGTATATTTTGCCTGTTTTAGCTCCAATAACTTCTAACGACTAATAATTCATGTTACATTACATATTATAATATACTTGAAAATAATATATGTAGCCGTGTAGGTGCAAAGTACAGCCCTTGCATCAATGCAAAAATAAATCATTATTAAATAACATAGGACTACTATTATATTATAATTAATGTTGTAAAAAAAAATAAAAAAAAAAAATATGTTCGTTCTTTTTTTTAGTATAATAATTTAACTAATCATTTATTTCAGTACTATTTAATAAGTACTGTTTAATATAGTATTATATTAAATCATTTAAATATATTAAAACGTAGTAAGAATATTTCATTTTGTGATTTAGATAGAAACTTAACTTGACCAAACTTTATTTATTTATACATCAAATATTCAAATACATTAAAAAAAAAAAGGTAAAACGGTTAATATTATCCATGGTATTTACTTAGGGTCGCTTCGTGACTGAGCACGGACAACACGTGGATAGTTCATCTAGATTCACACATTTTTGGCCCATTTCTATGTTTCGGAGTGTAATACATCACATTAGGGAAGACGTTTGCGATCCCGCGGCTGCTGGGACGGGATGCGTACCAGAGTTGTGTACCCAATTGGCCATTATAATGGTGGGCAAACAACTAATAGACAACGTGATTGAGTTGACGACGCCGTTAGTCATATAAACCAATTAGCATAAAAATCAATATAATATGTAATTAACTATAATAGTTGTCGAATTGATAACTCGCAGGCTGGCTTTGAATGTATGGCGCCGATGGCGGGCCAAAGAGAGCCGCCGTCGAAATAAATTGCATGGAAAATTACCGGACACTATAGTTGAAACACTCAAACATCCAAAACAATGGCAACTCGATTATCAGTTGGAAGATACTGGATCTTTGGGCCTTTACCAGGAATATTCGGAGATGGGTACAAAACAAACCATAGAGTAAAAAAGAATTAAAAAAAATACACACATATAATTTAATACATTGATACGGGGAGCCAGGGTTAGGTTATCATCCTTAGAGATTCTACTTTTTTACACCTTCAACAGGCAATGGTTGGGTTGTGAATGTAACCTAGTTATAGGCTTAACACTTTTCGAAAATATGGACAATTAATTATCAAAACAATTGTTTGTGTACCTACCTAACTTTAAAATCGGGTATCTTATACATTATTAAAAATATTTGTAGAGCAAGAGCGCCCATATGTCGAAACCTAGGAGGTTGACAATCATAAAATAAAAAATCTTTTTTCATAGCGTTTAAATATATTTATTTACATCATAGGCGTGCGCACGGGTAGGGCTGATTGGGCTTTAGCCCCACCTGAGCTTTTTTTTCATACGTATGGGTGGGTACTCGGTACCTAAAAAAGTAGTAAGGTGTTATACGTTTTATAACCGTAGAAAATTGATAAAAAAAATAATCAAAATTATAGATAATATTTACACGATTAATTAAAACGTGGTTACCCATCGAAATGTGATAAGTTGACGAGTGTATTATAGTATAGTATAGGTCAGGGGTGGCCAAACTTTTTTTGGCCGCGATCTACTAACATTATACTTGACCTTTGAGGATCGACTTCCATAAAAAATCTAATCACCATGATTAATTTTCGTGTGCGTAGCCTAAAAATAAATTCCAACACGATCGACTTTAAAATCGTTTGCGATCAACCGATAGATCGCAATCGACCGTTTGGCCGCCCCTGGTATAGGTAATAGACGTATTCTATGATATTATTACGTGTTATGTATATAACATTATTTAATGAATAATTTATAATAACAAATAAGTATTTATGTTAATTGACAATTTTTAATATTGTATATTATGTTTTGAGCGTTTTTGAATTGTTTTATTAAATTATATTTGGTTAAAATTTAAAATTAATATTGATGAATTAAAGTGTGAAATAATGAAAAATGATACCTTACATTTTCCAGTCACCAACAATAAAAAGATCACTTCGAAGTTTGTATTGAAAATTTCTAAAAAAAAATTTTTGTGTGACCGTGATAAGGGGGTGGGTGGTCAGATTAAATTTAGCCGTACCTGACTCAGAAGTCTACGCACGCCTATGATTTACATAATACATATATATATATGCGTATACGTCCGTAATCGATTAACAAAGTACGAGTATGAGTATGTACATCATGTTTTATTATCATTAGAAAAACTAATTTATTATTCATAACTAAAAAAATAACAATAATTAATAGGCGCCCTTGTTATGGAGGTATTCAGAGCTTACTAAATCAATTTTTTTATCTTCATATTAGGAACACTATTACCTATGAATTCGGGGTTATATGATGCACTATTAAAATTTAAAATGCATTGATTACTACATTTGTATATTATATATATTATGTTAAAGTCATTCAGTACGGATTTGTGGTCATGTTCACGACGGCATTTCCATTGGCTCCGCTGTGTGCTCTATTAAACAATGTATTAGAGCAACGTCTTGACGCATACAAAATGGTAGCGGCTCAGCGACGTCCAGTTCCCTCCTACTTCTGTACTAATAAAAATTTTATTAATAATTTCGTCAGAGGACACATGACGTGTTGTGATAACTGTAACAAATTGTGCACGTGGACACGAGTGTTGAAGATTATGTCATTAATTTCTGTCTTATATAACGTAAGTAGTATAGTATATTAATATATATTATACTCGTACAGACGTACATTCGTACCACACTGGTTGGTTCAATAAAAAAGGTTTATTTTAAGCGGGATTTACCTACTGTGACTAAAAGTTATTAAAAAAAAAATTATTAATATTAAATTCAAGCATTTTTTGAAAATAGTCAACCTACCTTAATTAATCCACTTATGATTGGTCATCAGTGTTTATCTGCATTAGGCATTTATGATTGCATTCACCAGCGACCTGATACCCCGATACGTGTACTCTCAAATCTCGACCGGAACGTTGTCTTCGTTGGATGGCTACGTTGCTTGGTCTTTATCCTCGAGTACGTCGAACGTCACGTTGTCGTCCAATATCGATAAAATTGTTTGTTGTTTATAATTTAAATTTTATCTCGATGTATAGAGAGAAATGTAACTGAATACTATTATGGAAAATTAGAAAACATAGATGGACCTGAAACGTGTCGATACAGGGGATACGGTGCTGATGCTGATTCGGAACACAATGACTACAGAAAATGGCAAGTGTTGGCTGCTCGATTAGCATTTGTCGTGATATTTGAGGTATACATTAATATGCTATTAACTGAAAGTTTGTACGCACACGATCATACATGTCGGGTAAACGTACCTTTTTGAATTCGTGCAATTATTTTTTCACCAACAATAAATATTTATAATCATAAATATTACCAAGAGTAATATCGCTGCATTTTCCATACAACATTTACATAATTTAAAATTGAATAAACAAAAAATGTACTTTATATTATATACATTTTACAGTAGTAATATGTACTGTATAATATCATACTGTAAGTAATGTAATAACTACTTATTAGAAAAAAATAGTTGTGATACTAACCTCAGTTAATTAATTACCCATTGGCTATTTGATATAGTATGTCTATAAAATATAACAAAACTCAACGAATAAATAAAAATAGTAGTAGCCAGTAGGTAGATTGATAAGAGGTCAATAATGAAAGTAAAAATCATCCTCAATACTAAATATTTTTAATTTCTCCGGTTTATCGTTTATTATACGTTTTATTTAACTTTATAAACTATAATATTTGTACTTTATTTTTAATTATTATTTAAATATTTTTATTGATATTGAATAAACAATAAAGATAAAATGTTATAAATTATATAAAATATAATATTTAATATATCAATGTATGTATTTATAAAAACTATTAAATTTTGATTTATTATTATCTTATAAAGTATTATTTTAAAAAAACCAACTTAACCGTATAATAATAACAATAGGCTATTTAATATATTCACATAGATTTTTAGCAATAAATGTCTTTATTAATACTAAGTATTTTTATAAAAAGAAAAACATTTTTTTTATAAAATTATAAATCAGTTTCTAACCCAGAAATAAAATTATAATAATTCAATTCAGAACGCAAACAAAAATAATTGGTACGCATTCATGTGCATATGGGTTTATAGAAACACTTAATCAGGTTAAAATCAGATTTGAGCTACCTACAAAAACAATGAACTGCAATAATAGAATACCTATTTAAATGTCTCTTTATGAACGTATATATTATACACAGATACCTATTATGGCAATCAACTATAATATTTCCATGTATACTTAATAATAATGTGTATATTATTATAGCTTAATAATACAAATTTATTCGTAATGCGTATATAAATAACTATAATATACGTATCAAAAAAGCACACGTTATATATCTATTATTTATACCTATCGATTGTGAGTGGTGGAGACTTAAAATGCTAACGAAATTAAAAAAAAACATAATGTACCTTGTACCTATATATAAAATTCAGAACACACGAAACGTTGAAGATATATTAGGTTGTCCACTTAATAACGCCTACCTACATGGTATATTATACTAGCTAATCATGTACGGACAGACTAAATGATTACAGTGAATTATTCCTGTCTTAAATCCATTATTAAATGTAAACTTCTATCACTATACTGATACTTTTAACACATTAATTTTGGTTGTTTTGACCAGACATAAAATACAAGATTAAAATTTCCTATATACAAGCAAACAATTATTTGTTTTCGTGTGCCAACAATTTTCTACCTTCTTTAAAATGCAAAATATAAAAAATTGGTTTCAAGGTAAACATCCTCAAGTATAAAATTGGTAACCAAATTTCAGAAACACAAATACGATGTGGATCGCTAACATTTACACACACGCGCACCCGCATTGTTTTTTTTTATTAATATAGACCTAACCTACCACCATATACCTGCTATACTGTAAATACAGGAACACAGTTTTTACCAATCAAATTTATTCTAACACCCCTTAAAGAGTGCCTCTTCCATCGCAAAAATCGAGCTCTATAAATCAACAAACCAATACATTTCTTAACCATGCAGTTTCAGTATAAATACTATATTATCAGAGACGTACACAGGGGAGTATTTTGAGTGTTTAAACACCCCCCGAAATATACTTGGGTTTTTGCATGGTTATTTACTTATTCAATGTTAATGTTAATTTTGTTATAAATTATTTTGTTTAAAAAAATATTTTAATTATAGATATCTAATTTTTAAAAATTGTTTTGTATATTTATTAAAAAAAAGTTCTACTTTTCAATAATTAATTTTCAAAAATACCCCCTAAACTTTTTTCTGCGTACGTCCCTGTATAATGTATTATGGTATAAGTCTAGTTTACCGGGCACCTTTTTTTTTTTTTTGAAATTCTTAAACCGGTAAACTAGACTTGTTCCTATATTATATATTATTATATATTTGCGATATGCCCATGTACCAAATACATCACACGTGTGTGTTTCGACAGCATGGCGTAATAGCATCCATCGTGGCCCTGATGTATTTCATCCGGAAAACATTCTCCAAGTACAAAATTCACACGGAGTCGAATGTCAAAATCCCGTCCGATGACATATTGGTCGCCGGTACGTCAGCTGTCAACGGCTCCAGTGTAGGCTCTGCGGCCGTCATCTATGCAACAGACGGCTCTTTGGCCGCTGCACACGACGAGACGGAGGAAGAACGGCTTCGGGCCTTCAACGGCGATCCGATGGCTGAACCGTCGACCATGGTAGTGGTCGACATGGAAAACGATGACCAAGATAAGTGGACGAATCACGAGGACTCGCTGCCTTCCAGGAAGCGCCGGCCTGAGGATACTCTACAGGATTCACTACGTTTTGCCGCGACTTGATCCGCTATGATATATAATGTATAGAAAATATTTCGGTAAATTAAACAGTGAAGATTAAAATTGTTTACGACTAATACTTAATGTATAATACCTATAATATAGTTTAAAATAAAAAAAAAAATGTACACCCCTATTCACCTCAAACGCCCTAGTAATCACCGTTTTATGGTACCTATTAAAATATAATATACCTGAGTATGTGTGTGATCCACTAGTAAACTGCATGCTACGAGCTTTTAAATAAATTCGATTCCTTCTTTTTCTCCGCAATTCAAATTCAGATTCACGACTGTTTGTGTATATCAGCGTATTTATTATAATTTATAACTCATCCTTGTAAATAATTTTTTTTTTTTTATGTTTTTATGACAGGAATTTTTAACATCTTGATTTTTAGAAAAACTATACCACGGTCTCTATAAATATTTGAAATTATTTTGTGAACTTTTATGATTAGGTAATTAGTAATTACCGATTACTGAACCTACGGTATAAGTACCTATAAATTATAAAATGATGATCAGTAATTTTGCAGGTTTTTTCCTTGTTTTTTTAGTTACAAGAAGATTCTTTGAATCTCATCATATCAGTGACGTATCGATATTTGATGGAATATAAACGTTATAGCAACGAAAAAGTTATTTATGTTCTGTCCCTGATTGTATAAAATGTTAGGTATACCTATTATAGATGTTTTATTAAATAAATTGGTATTAATTTTGTCATCCATCGATATTTTACTTTTAAAATATGCTTCACAAGTTTTCAAACTTCCATAGTTAACCCAACGTATTTAGTAGATAATACATATCTTCTTCAAATGCATTGTTTTATTTTTAAAAACAATATCAAATTATAATGTCGATTTTTTGCAAAATATTTCTATACAAGTTGCCTTACTTCTCATTTCTCAAGTCAATGAACTTAATGAATTATATTTACGAATATAACGTATTACTTCTCAATCTGATGCGGACATGCGGTTATTAGTTTATTAGTGTTATTACCAATCTGTATCCTGTATATTAACTGATTCAGATTTCGCAATTATTTTATAATAAAAAATAATTATATTCAATATTTATTTAATTTCAAATGAAAAAAAAAATGTTAATTCGAAATATCTATCGTCACTCATTTACTTTTCGCATCAAAATATTTGATCTAGTATGTAGGTACCTATTGTACCAACATGTATAGATATTTTTAGTCACGCTAAACTCAAATTAAATAACCGCTATAATAAAAGGTGATCTATGAAGTATCTGACAAAAATATTCTTTCTATTCTGTTGTCATTCATATTATATTATGAATTATTATAAATATTATATTATATTATTATATTATTATATATTATAATATCGATTATCGATGTTCATATTAACTTTAAGGATAACTGATAAGTCCATATAAATATATAATTGATTTAACTAGAAAGTGTACAATATTGATGTATTAATTAAATTATATATTCAAATATTTTTATTGATTTTTCACACTCGTTGATTGACGAAGTTTTTTATTTTGTGTTGCATAAAACAATATGGACAACTTTGATGTTTTCCAATCTTTGAAACATTTACACAATTTTAATTATTTTATAACTTTGAAAATTAAGAAAGATTAATTTAAATACTTAAGTGCACGATCATTAAAAAGTAAAATAAATTGTTTAATTAAATGTGTTAGGCCTTTACTCATTATTATTTACTTACCTAATAAATTATTGTAATAATAGCTGATAGTCTGATACATGTTCTAATTAGGTACTAACTGAGTTAAGCTATTGTTTAATTCTAATTAACAAAATTCTTAGGTATTTATATTTATATTTAATTTATCCTACAGTAAAATTATATTTTACAAATTAAATTATTACATGAATTATAAATAGGTACACAATAATATGTATATTCAGCATAGATTATAAAGAATGGATAGGCCACGCATATGCTTAGGTATAACATTAGGTGCCTCGTTCCTCGAGAGCAGATATCTTCTATCTCACAAAGGTGCCTGTTATCTCAACTTTTGATACCTATATTTTGTTCCTACCAAGCACCTACGGAATTGTTTCACGGATATGTTTGAGAACGTATGATAAGGGCGAATGGCCTATCCATTCTTTATTATCTATGACAGTGATGGGCAAAGTACGGCCCGCGGGCCAACTCCGGCCCGCGAAAGTATTTAATCCGGCCCGCCGAGGGTCCATCGACATGGATAGTATATGGCCTGTATAGTATAAAAGTGTCATGTTTTTATAATATTATATGATTCAAAGCTTTAACCAAAAAAGCATTTTTTCTATAATTATGGCCCTCCTCTAGAATTTCTTAAACTTTGTGGCCCCCTATTAAAAAAGTTTTCCCACCACTGATCTATGATATTCAGGTTATAAATTATGTATTATCTTAAATTGACATAATTTTATTATTACTTTATAGTAGGTATATACTTTATAGTAATTAGTGATGGATAATGATTAATGGATGTGTTAAATTTGAATGCAATGATAGATATCAATGTATACTGTATACGAAAAACAATCCTGAACGGAAATGATTTGTCAGTCTATGTCGTCTAGGATATATTATATAATTACCAATATTTAAATTGTAATATATCGTTATTTTATGCGATTTCGTAAAAAATTAAATTTCATACGCTCACAAAATGTTTTCTATATTGATGCTGGAGTTCTTTTTTTACAGTTATTTGAAGGAAAACATATGGAAAACCTTGTATTAGGTTTTTTAACCTTAGGTATAAATCACAAAAATTTTATGAATTTTCAACTTCAAAATTTCTTGATAATTTTTGCGATTTTGACATGCAACTTTAAATGCTTATAAACAAAAATTATGTCTAGCGATTTTTGATTTTTTTTTTTTTTACTACGATAATTACAACTTATAATAAACCTTTTATTAAATTTTATAGATTTTTTGGAAAGACAAATCTTTTTATCAGCAAGAGAAAAAAATTCAAAATATTTTGGAAATTTAATTGTAGATACCGCTAATATAAACATTTGGTGAAAATTTTAAGTAAACACAGTTATTTGTTTAAAGTCACAGCAAAATAAAAAAAATTGATTTTGTCGAAAACTGGTTAAGCGTAAAAATATTCAGAAAATTATACTATGTTAGAAATGATAATGTAAATATTTGGTGAAAAATTCAAATAATTAGTTGGTTTTAAATTACAATAAAATACCAAAACTTTCATAAATAATGTATGACTTCAGGTAAACCTATTTTATTTTATAGATATGGAAACAAAAATGTTTACATAACATTTTAAAATCATAAATATAAAAAAAAGCGGGTAAGTGAGTATCGCTCTGCTGTACTAGGGGGTGGGGTGGATCTCGGACTAGGGCAGGTTAAATTTGAATGCAATGATAGGTATCATTGTATACGAAAAACGATTCTGAACGGAGATGATTTGTCAGTCTAGGATATATTATAAAAAAATCGAAAATTATTTATTAGTAAAACGTAATTTTACACGTCGTGTATTTTTTATTTCAAATTAAAATTAAAACTTTAAACACTCGTAAATTTTTTTAAATTGAACAATCCTCAAACTTTTTTATAATTATTCTAAGCTTAACTTATGGACAGCATAGTATTAAATTTTCAATTCTTAGCTTTTGATAGAAAAATATTTATAAATTTTTAACTACCAAATAGTGAAAAATATTCATGATTTTGACGAATTTTTGTCAATATTTGAACTTCAAATGCTAATAAAAAAAAATTGTGCCTATGTATTTTTATAATTTTTGAATGAGAGTTAGAACAAGTTATGTAGACCCTTCAATTAAATTTTCAAGTAATTTGTCCCAGCTAATTTTTTTTATCAACATTTATAAAAAAAAAATAAAAAAAAATTGAAAATTTCAATTGTCTATAAATAGCTCAAAAAAAGTCAAAATGTTTTGAAAATCAAATCACGTAAAGAAAATGGCAATCTAAATAACTGGTAAAATTTTCAAGTATTTACGACTTATACTGTTTGAATAACAACAAATATCAAAAATCGTTTGAGGCTAAACCGTTATTTAACGCGGTTTTGTAAAAATTTAAATTTCAATCACTCATAAAAATTTTTTGTTTTAGTCCGGTAGAGTTTTTTTTGCAGATAGTTGAAGAAAATTTTATGGAGAACTTTGTACCAAATTTTCAAATCTTAGTTATAAAAGAAAAAATTTTTACGATTTTTTAACCACAAAATTACTTGCCAATTTTCGCAATTTTGACATATTTCGTATAAATTCGAACTTTAAGCACTTATAAAAAAAAATTGTGACTTACGATTTCGGATTTTTTTTTATAACTTTAAGAACAACTTATAAGAAACCTTGTATTAAATTTTCAAGATTTTCTGGCCGGCCAAAAAATTTTTATCGTTATTTTAAAAAAAAATACTTAAAAAAATTGAAAATTTCAACTGTCTATAAATAGCTCAAAAAAAGTCAAAATTCTTTGAAAATTTAACTGTGTATGGAGAACGCTAATATAAATATTTTGTGAAAATTTCAAGTGTTTACATCGATTAGTTTTTGAGTTATAGCAAAATAAAATGTTTACTTTTCACCTCTATAATGCACCAAGGATATCCACTTTGCCATCGGAAACCACCCCCAAAGTTTGAAATTGAAGCATTATTTCGACTAGTTATGCTGTACACAGACACAAAAAAAAAAAACAAAAAAAAAAAAAAAAAAAACATCATTGTAAAATCAATACATTCATCACTCCGTTCAGAATCTAAAATAAAATTGTTTACAAATTTTGTTAAAATTTTAACTTAAAACATTAAAATTTTAAAATTTAAACTTAAAAATAATATTGTGACTCTATTTTTGATATGCTAAACAATTTCTATTAAATTTTACAAAAAACTTTTATTTAAAAACTTTATAAAAAAATTTTCAAATCTTAAATGTTCAAATTAAAAACTGAATTTTCAACTACAAAATAATTTGCATATTTTCACAATTCAGAAAAATATTATAAAAATGTTAACTTGATTATATAAAAAAAAAATACTATAACATATTTAATATTTTTTTAAATTGTGGTAAGAATTAATAAACATTCTTGCTAACAATTTTTAAATAGAAAAAAATTATATACTTAAGCTGAAAAATAAATTTAAAATACATGAAAACTTTAAACATCCATTAATAGCACAAAATGACCAAAAAATTTTGCAAATTATACCTTATTTATAAATTTTGATATAGTTGGTGAAAAATTAATCAATAACACAAAAGAACACTATATTTCACAAAGTGAAAAAAAAATCATCAAATTGTCTAATTGAAATGGAAAATTTCATAAAATATTTGTTTATTTAATTAGCCTGAATGATATGCTGGATGAAAGTGCAGTAAAAGAACAATAGTGTTTTTTTCTGCCTATCGTTCAAACAAAGAACTCTATTATACAGTAAGTAATGTAATACATGGATATAATGATCATACAAAAACAATTTATAAATGATAGTATTTTATTAATTTATAATCATCAAAAACAGTTGTAATTTTTACATAAGTTTTAAAAAAATTCACATTATAATAAACTAATGAACATTTTAGTTTAATAACTGTGTCCAAATAGAGTAAATGATCCAGCTATTTGTCCATATTCTGGATGTATACACTGATCATTGGATTTTAATTATTCATCTCCATTAGGCTGTTTAAATGGCACATATAACAACTTTGCTCCCTTTGCCGAAGCTCCAACTTCCACGGTACCATCATTCCTATGAAATCAGTAATATCAAAAGATTAAATTATAGTAAATCTTAAATAAATTTTCAAAAAATAACCAATTGGAAGTTTCCAACCCTCATTTATAGAAACAGCTATAAACACCAAGCATTGTTTTGCTAAATCTAAAAAATCGCTGTCCAAATTGTTGCCAAAATCAACTCTGCTATAATACTTTGTATGTACCACAAAATTCAAGATGTTGTCGTATAGCTGTTTCATTAAACATGAGACTACAATAAATTGTAATTTTAAAATGCATTGTCTTTAAAATAGAAGATTTAAAAGCTTCATTGGTAAAACCAGGATTAGCATCTACATGTGAATACCATTTTCCCAAAGTGTGTAAATGTAGTAAACTGAATTAAGGAGCTATTGCTTTAGGAGAAAAAAATGTAATAATGATAATTATCCAATAGTAAGACTATATTTCTTAGGCATTTTTATCCCTAAGCTTTTTTAAGACCAATTTGTTATTAAATTAACATGTTTACCAAAAAATTCAGAAAGAACATCAGAATCATTTTTATTTTTTTAAATTTTTAATGATTTTTGACATGACAACAATTTTTTTATCTTGACGGCGAATAGTTTGCTGTAATGCTTTTAATTTACTATTTTTGATCTGAATTTCATTTAATAACTGACGAATTCCATATTTAAGAAATGATCGCCTTGGTGTATCATCAACAGAAGTCTTGGATGCGGTTAAATAAGCTGATTTTAATTTTTCCTAAAGTATAATTATAAAATAAAATAAATTACTAGTCATAAGTAACTACAAAAACTATAAATGTTTTACCTCAACAGTAGGAATTGATGAATTAAATGATTCAAATCTATCTGGTGATGCATTTACCATGGATTGATCTAAATCGTTATTAATTAATTGTAATGTACTATTTATAGGCTCACTATTATCAGTAATCTAAAAAAATATATTTTTATATAAATAATTAATTTTAATAAGCTTAGTATATGAGTAGCTTACTTCTGCTATATTAGTTGATGAATTAACTGCATCTGTTGATATATTTGCCATAGATTTATTTAATTCAAGATCGATTAGTGGTAGATTACCATGCTCAAGTTCACTATTATCAGTTACCTGAAAAATAAGTTATTATAACTAGGTATAATCACTATGAATTTAAAAAAAATGTTATTACTTTAACCAAGATCCTTTTCATTTGAAGATTTGAACTACCACCTATAAATGAGGTTGGCTGGATCATCTCTTCTTTAAGTTCGAAAAATACAGTTTTTGCCTATAATATAAAAAATAATAAGTAAAAAAGCACAAATTCAAACTATTTTAAAAAATAAAATAAATTTATTAACTAAATACTTACACCTTTAACTCTTCCTATTATTATTGTTGGTACAGCATGTTTTTGTAATATTCTATTTTTATTATGTACAATAAAAAACTCTGGCTTAAAATGACAAGAACATATAAGACTATTTTTATTGATATCCTCCAGCTTTCGATTATTACTAATAATGAATTCATGCCATTTTTGCAAAATAAAACTTTTTGAGGGAAACCTGGAACAGTAAGGTCATAGGTATATTTCTACTTTATGGGGCACCCAAAATTTCGGATTTTTTCTTATGGAATCTTATGTATTTTTTAACGCTGAAATCGATGGTGCAAACGAAAATTGGGGCAGATTATTAGTTTAGAAGTTATAGCCTATTGAAGTTTGATAGTTTTGCTTAAATAGTGCTTGTTTTGATCCAAATTTAAATGCTTGTACCGTGGTGCAGTTGGCATCGCGGCATTGGTGTTGTACAGGGGAACCCAGGTTCAAAACCCGTACAGCCGCTAAAAGTTTTTGCATTTTTTCTCACTTTTTTTTTTTGTAATCAGTCTAATGCGTTATTATATTACAACGAACAGCTGCAGCAGCTGCTAACCAGTGGTAACTTCAGATTAACCAACCTAGTATCGACAATAATGATTGTACTAGCTGTGATTGTGGCCGTTATCACAATAATGATAACTATCAATTACTTTAAATCAAATGTACTTTTGTCAATAATTGTCACGTGTTAGTGTAATGCGTTTAAATAATTAATTGTTTTTATTTATTTTTATTTTAAAAATATTATATGTTTAATTAATTAAAAAAAAGCATATCCCGGAGCGTTGTCATCGTCACTGTCGTTGTCGCGGTTTTCATCGTTATCGTCGTCCTCGTCGTCCTGGTCGTCCTCGTCGCCGTCCACGTCGCCTGTACCACTGTATAAAATGCCTGCATTTTTAAAAAATTCAGCTGTAGCATCTAATTTAAAGGCTCGACATTTTTTTATGAACATGAATTTGGCCAGGTAACCCGCGTAAAATTCTTTCTTGCGACAGTACTGAGACATGGAAGCTTTGGCGTGTCTCCATGAGCTCTCTATAGTATTTGAGTGAACACCTGTTTCTGGATCCTTGAAATGAAGGCTGTGATTAACTGTTAGGTGAACAACTTCCCTACAGAAGGATGCCCAATCTACAATGGTTTGGTTTGCCAGCCTCAACTGTAGTTTTAGTATTGGGAAGGAGCAACTCGTCACCCATAAGTTCACGAAGCCACAAATGTCCAATAATGACAAGTGGGACTTCGCAAAAAATGTGCCTTTCCTCAACGACATGCTATAAATTATTTGTTTTGTATTTATTTTAATTTAGTTTAGTTTTAATTTTAGTAATTATAATTTACTTTAGTTTTAATTTTAGTAATTATAATTTAGTGTTTAATTTAGATTTGATATTTACCTATAGTTACAAGTTTTATTTTTTTTAGCATGTTTTTCCCTGCATTTCCATTTAAATTTGTCCAAAGATGCTTCATTTCGGGTTAAGGTCATCTTATGCCCTCTTATGCATTTCGGTCCATAATGTAATGCACCAAAACTTTGGAGCATTTCGACTAATGCTAAACCTTCATTTTGAAGCGAAAGTGCTTTTAAATCGAATAAATTTAAACTATTCACACTCATATTGCAATTATGTTAAAATATAAGAAAGAACACTGACGTCTTGTATACCAAGTGCAATACTGAAAGTTTTAGGTATTAGATATCTTTATAATTTTATATTTTATTTTATTATATTTGATAACATTATAATATTATCTTAATAAATGTCGTTAGGATAAAAATAATAGTACTTCAAAGTTGCACTACTATATATGTCAAACAATATAATATATTATTATTAATATTTTATTTTATTATTTACTATATTATCTAAATAAAAATAATAGTACTTCACAGTTGCACTACTATAATATATGTCAAACAATAGGTTAGGTCATCCGTTGGGGTATCCATTACTTTAGCTTAGGTTTACACTTACCCAACTCTCCCCCCCCAGACCCCGAAGGGGTCTCCCCCCCTCCCCCCCTAGGTGGACTATTTTCATGCCCCGGGGGGTTTGGGGGCCGAGCCCCCAACCGAGAGGTCCGTAGGACCTCGAGTTCGGCGACCGGAGCCGGTAGGCGTAGGGAGCAACTACAAGTCATTATTTAATACTACAAAATTCAAAATATTGTAAATTGCTATATTAAAAAGTTATTCTGTTTAATTATGTATCGTAAAATAAAAAAAAAAAAATAAAAAATAATTCATCCTAGCCGAGGTTCGAACGCTAGATGCTTGGTTCACCGTATCGGAAAGTTACCACTGCGCAACAGTTCAACTTGGAATATATCAATCAAAATGGGTATTTAAGGACTATAGTATAAATTGAAAACTTCAATTAGCTATAACTTTGAAAGTAAGTTCGTGCCCCAAATTCTGATTTCACCATCATTTTTTTCGTCAAAAATATGACAAAGTCCCCCAAAAAAATGACCAAAAAAAAGGGTGCCCCATAAAGTAGAAAAGTTCCAGGTCATATATACTGACTATAAACATGTACAGATACAGATCCTTATTTTGAAAAGTATTTGAATACTTGGTAATTGCTTGGTGTAATCAGTGTCAGCCTGGCCCAAGCGGCTAGGAGGCGATCGCCTCCGAGGCCCCGACCCATATTTTTCAAGAAATAAATGAAATTATTTACCAAAATGTACCTACTATAATATATAACCCAGTGGTATGCGTTTGGATCCATTAAATAGTTTTAAAATAATAATTTAATATACATTTTATTTATTTATTATTTTAAATGATAATAAAATCATAATAATCTTAGTCCGTGGTAATAATTTTGGAATCATAGATTATGTTGAAAAAACGTACCGTGATGTTTGGTCGATATTATATCATATTGATATCCTCATTCATCAAATTTATTAAAAAGTTTACTAATATAAAATGTACTATACAAAAATCTAGTTTTGTTCAATTATATAATTTTTAATTGTTTATAAACATTACACTTTGTGGTTACATAATACATATTGTATAAATATAGATATTTTTAATCTTAACATTTGAATTTTTTATCATTAAAATAAAAGCTGTCAATAAAAACTATTTTTTTGAGATTTGGTATTTTTGAGAGGCCCTTTGAATAATTTGCCTCCTGGGCCCTTTAGATCCCAAGCCGACACTGGGTGAAATACTTAGGTTACACTTACTTGTGAAAAGTTATGTTTTCAGATTTTGTTTTGGCATTTCTACTTCTACCACAAATAAAACAACTAGGCATTGTATGTAGTAGGGGAAGAAATATGAATTTAAATAAACAGCAACGGGCAGCGCCACGCTGACACAGACGAATCAATCAAATTAAACTCACAGCCAGGAGAAATGAGTAATGAAATGAACTAATGAGTAAATAGCAATGAATACTACTGAAAATTCAAAATTGCAAATACCTATTATATTATTTATATTATCAGTAAATCATTACCAAAATTATATTATAATCATTAATCGTTCATGATAATATATCTGTGATAATGGCAACGGTATGTTAAAAATTAACATAAATTAATATTTTATATATTATTATTAGGTAATTAATAATTAATAATTACAATTTTTTTTTTTTTTGGAAAGGTAGCACTATTATTTAGTAGTCCTGTACACACTGCACATGGACCAATTTTTATGGATCGTTTAAACGACTTGGAAATGATGCAATAGGTAACTGTTAGTAGAATACTAACTGTTAGTACAATCAGATTTTGACAGTTGGATTAGGTTATACTTAAGTAATAGGCTTATTGTAACATGTGGATTGTGGGGTGCTGGAGCACCGCAGCATCCAAATAGTTGGCGCTCATGCTAGGGCTACTACAAACTGAATTACCGAAGAATACAGATAATATATTTTATTTAATATTTTGTTTAGATAACCCAGAGTTACACCCAGCCGACCCAGGCACTAAACACTTAAAAGACATAGGTACTAGATAAGTAAAATAAAAATAAATTTCAAATAACGTTTATACAAAAAATATGCTATGTCCTTATGTAGGTATTTAAACTTAAATAAATAACAATAAGGCAAAAGAGTACACTAGGATAATATGATGTAAATAGGTGCTGTTATTGACTATTGTACACATAAATTTGATAGATATTTCCATCAAGTAAATAGTAATAATATTTTAAATATAAGTATATAGTAATAGTATCTATTTTCAATATTATGTCATTCTTAGAATAGGTAATTAAAATATGTACGTAGGTATTTACAAAAATAAACAAAATATCATGAAAAGTAAAGTTAGCAAATCAAGGTAATAATAAATTTATTATTACTTAATTAATATTTAATATGACAATGATGACATTTTTTAATTATAACACAAATAGGCAGCACGTCTATATCTACTCCACAAATCACTATTCCCCCAAAAATGTGGATAATTATCAACAATTGTATTATTGAAGATAGATTTAATAAATAAATCCATCTAAGTTATTCATTATTTTAATTGATAGGTATGCAGGATATGTTATATTTTTGTGACTTAGCAATTATCTGTGTATAATACTTCGTTATTATCGCCTCTACAATACATTTTAATTATTATCATTACCACGACAAAAAAAAATTTTTTAGTAATTGATATTGTTATTAACCGATATTCGTTTTAACATAATTTTCCATCGCTAGGTATTCAATATTCATTTCCGCTGACGGAGATTTATTGCTATTTTAAAACTACCTAATATCGTCTATCACGAATATCAAAAAACATAGTATTTAGTCATTTAGAATGAAGAATGAAGAATGTATTGCTTTTACAATGATGTGTGTTTTTTTTTTTTGTGTCTGACGACAACATTTGGAGCAGTAATAATGCTCCGATTTTTTACTTCAGCCTCTCTTTGAATAGAAAAATTCATCTAGTTGGTACTTTGGGGGGTCAAAAGTAAACATTTTCAAATATTTTTCAAAAAAATCGATTTTTTTATTTTGCTATAACTCAAAAACCAATCATTGTAAATACTTGAAATTTTCACGAAATGTTTATATTATGGTTATCTCATTACAGTTAAATTTTCAAAATATTTTGACCATTTTTAAGCTACTTATAGACAATTGAAATTTTCGGCTTTTCTAAGTTTTTTTTCTTCAAATGCCGATAAAATTTTTTTGGGTGGCCAGAAAATCTTGAAAATTTAATACAAGGTTTCTTATAAGTTGTTCTTAAAGTGATAAAAAAAAATTCGAAATCGTTAGTCACAATTTTTTTTTATAAGTGCTTAAAGTTCGAATTTATACGAAATATGTCAAAATTTAAATTCAATTTCATACGCTCATAATGCGAATGTTGGCCAAATACTTTTTTTATTAATAAACAGATACTATAAAGTAACTATAGTACCATATAGTAACTATACTATTTGTTTCAAAATAGAATTTATGACAATATTAAAATATAATATATCCTAAACTGACAATTCATCTTCGTTCAGAATCGTTTTTCGTATACAATGATAAACCTATCATTGCATTCAAATTTAACCTACCATAGTCCGAGGTCCACCCTCTAATATACAGCAGAGCGATACCCACTTACCCGCTTTATTTTTTTCATTTGGCCTGCCCTAATAGGCTAATAAAAGTGTCTAGTACCAGTAGTACTTTAAATCGTTATGCATACCTTATATGCAATTATACGATTTTATTTGTATTCAATAATTGATCATTTTCAGTTAATTACTTTATAATTTATAAAATGTTTTATTATTTTCATCGCGTGTTCGCTAACACCCATATGCGTGTTTTTACGAAATAACAAACAAAAAGCGGGTAAGTAGGTATCGCTCTGCTGTATATTAGGGGGTGGGGCGGACCTCAGACTATAGTAGGTTAAATTTGAATGCAATGATAGGTATCATTGTATACGAAAAACGATTCTGAACGAAGATGATTTGTCAGTTTAGGATATATTATATTTTAATATTGTCATAAATTCTATTTTGAAACAAATAGTATAGTTACTATATGGTACTATAGTTACTTTATAGTATCTGTTTATTAATAAAAAAAGTATTTGGCCAACATTCGCATTATGAGCGTATGAAATTGAATTTAAATTTTGACATATTTCGTATAAATTCGAACTTTAAGCACTTATAAAAAAAAATTGTGACTAACGATTTCGAATTTTTTTTTATCACTTTAAGAACAACTTATAAGAAACCTTGTATTAAATTTTCAAGATTTTCTGGCCACCCAAAAAAATGTTATCGGCATTTGAAAAAAAAAAACTTAGAAAAGCCGAAAATTTCAATTGTCTATAAGTAGCTTAAAAATGGTCAAAATATTTTGAAAATTTAACTGTAATGAGATAACCATAATATAAACATTTCGTGAAAATTTCAAGTATTTACAATGATTGGTTTTTGAGTTATAGCAAAATCAAAAAATCGATTTTGTCGAAAAGTGGTTTTTCGTAAAATTGCCATTTTTCTGTCACTTTTTTTTGTTTTTCTCGATTTTTTTGAAAACTATTTGAAAATGTTTACTTTTGACCCCCCCCCCCCCCCCCCCCAAAGTACCAACTAGATGAATTTTCCTATTCAAAGAGGGGCTGATGTAAAAAATTGGAGCATTATTACTGCTCCAAATGTTGTCGTCAGACACAAAAAAAAAAAAAACACACATCATTGTAAAAGCAATACATTTTTCACTCCGTTCAGAATCTAATATAAAAAAAAATTTTATTGACAACTTTTTAAAGCAATTTTGTTTATAAGTATACCTATAGATAATAAATAATTATTTACAATTTAAATATTTAATAATAAATAAACATTTTAATAATTAATACATTTATTAAAGATACGTATACACAAATTATAATTTTATTTTTATTTTTTACCATTTAAATTATTATTATTAAAAAAATGTCCATACCATAGGCGTGCGCACGGGGTGAGCCGGACGAGCCCCGACTCGGCCGGAATCTTTTTAGGGGCATAGTAAAATTTCAAATTAGTGTATATTATATTTAACTCTATCATTTTATTCATAGAGATCATGCAAATTGTATTTGTCGTAATAGTAAAATAAAATAAAAATATATATGTGCCACCAGTCCACCACATAATTTTTATTGATTTATTTATCTAACTATAATATTGTGCACTAAATGTCAAAATATGTACCTAGTAATTAGTATAACTAAACTAGTCTATACTCTATAGTATAATAGACAATGGCTTATTGCCTATGGAAAATAAGAAAATTAATTTATCAATTATTACATAATTACATATTTATATATTACGTACTAAGTATATTATATAATATATGTATAGTTAGATATAAAAACATGCATTAGGTATCTATTAATTTAATATATAATTATTTTTAACTTAAAAAATATAAAAGTACTTTTTTATGTTTAGCACATTAATGTCGTATGCACATTGCACACATACAACTTGATTCTATTTGTATAGGTACCATATACATATTATATAAAGTTTTAAATTTACAATTATTGCAATTAGAATGTTTGTGTCTAGTAAATTAATGTGTCAAAAATATTAGGGGCACTGTTCAAGTATTGGGGCACTAATTAATAATTCTTCTAGGTTCGACCGGAAATTAAAGTCTGCGCACGCCTAAGATTATATTTCTATATAGGTAGTTTTAAAATTATTCCGAATTGTTTTCATTTAAATTTTGTTAATTTACTCGTTTGTCCTGTATCACGGGTTGAATATAAAATAAAAATGACGAAAGTAGGTATTGAATTTTTCAATGAATTTATATGAACAGAAAAGCGATAAAATTGATAAATTTTTGCTATCGATAAGAAGTAACTCAAGAAACGATTTTGTTTGAAAAATAATCATTGACGAAAATAATATTGAACAAAATTAATTATTATCCGAGTTGGTCACACACGGTCTTTTTGAAAGGTTTGTGACTTTAAAAATACATTTAAATTCAACAAAAAATAGATAATTGTTTTAAATAAGCATTATAATATGATAGCTTGACTTCTTAGACAATGTAGGTATTAAAGTACACGAAATAATGTAAACTACTTACAGTGAGTAATTTGAAAAATTACTAAACCGACTGGCGACCTGTTACGTAAAATTGACTACCTAACACTTGCTATAATAAACGTCAAATGTCTAAATTAAACAATAACTAATAAATTATAAAACCGATTATTCGAGTACATAGAATAGACTATACGATTCCACATTTCCATAATCAATGTTAAAAGTAAATACCATTATTATATGTTCATATTGTGTATTGTATGTACAATTTAATTTAAAAAACTATATCAAGTCCACATATTCGTACACTTCTAACACTAGGTACGAGCGGTATAATAATCGTGCAGTTTAGTATCGTGTAGGTAAATACCAAATATTTAAACGAACAATTTCACAAATTTTATATGCAAAAAATATCGTTTTTAATTTTTACACTGCGATTATACATTTATTACTATCACGGTAGTAACGCTAGTACCCATCGCGGTGACTGACTGGATAAAAAAAAAAAATGACACGAAAATAAAAACAAAAATTTTTGGCAAGGACGGGTATTAGGATGTGATTAGTCGAAGACGTCTGAACTACTCCTGTGTCACCGGGTATTAGCCGACGCACAATGGAGCAATGGTGTTGTGTTGTTTTTTAAGTGTTTAAATTATATGACAATTCATATCGCAAATTCAACTGTCGTTGTGACAGGCCTGCCGTACGGCTGGGCTGACGTCGACTACCACGGGCGTCCTCGCGTTAGACAGCTATCGTTTCGGTTTTATATATACATAGCACATCGGTCTCAATGATGACAGGGTAGAGCTAGGGCTGACTGCTGATTTCGAATTCGAACACCGCGATCTGTCGGTAATGGATAGTCGTCAATGAGCGCCTGGCCATGGCATACAGAATAGATAATAGTATGGTCGTTGGCGGGAACACCAATGTATTTTATTATATTTGAATACTTGCCTACTCGTTATCATTTAATTCGTACAAAGGATAATTTCATAAATACATTGCGAGTGGTGACTGACTGACGGTCTGAACAGGCCTTTTTAAAACGCACTACACTTTAAAATTACTAAATTAATTGGCAAACTCGATCGATTCGTGTGTAATGGTATTCAGGGTATTCTCGAAATAAGGTGTTACATTACTCGTATGAAAAACGTTCGATAGGAATAGGAATGGTATGAAAGTAACCAAGTAGGTGCCTATATAGGTAGCTAAAATAAAATTGGAAGGTCGAAGGTAGAGTGGTGGAGAATGCATATTTTTTAAACTTTCCGAATTTATCAATTTTGGTAAGAAAAACGTTTGGTGCCAAGCGACTTAGGTTCCGTGTGGAACAATGTTTTCCAAAATGATCGACGATGTAACTTAAAAACTGAAAAAGTAAAACAACTCATATTTCTAAACAAAAATGTGTCAATTGTACAAGATGGTCTGCAAGATGTATAGTACCTACTATAGTTGTAGTAACAAATTAAATCATAATATTAAGGAGAAAAAAAATTTTAACTATGTTTTTATAAAGATTATTAAAGAAAACACAATTTATTATAATTGCTAATTAGATATAATAAACAATATAATCGACTTAATAATATATAATTGAATTGTTCACATTTCACAATATTTTTCACAGCTTATTTGACATCGCTAATCACTTTAGTGGTTTATGATAATTACTAGCGGCTGGTGTGCCTCGATTCCGGGCTTGTAGAAACCGCCTCCGGCGCCCTCGAGGGGGTCGAGTAAAAATCGTTTCAAGGGAAATTCGGTTGGAAATGATAGTCGGGTGTCTAGAAATCGGTCACTAAAATTGTCATAGAGTTGAATACTATGAGTGTGAGATATCAGTAATTAGTTATCATTCGGTGTAAAAGTTTGTATTGACGCTTGCCCGCGAGTCTTGTATGAATTCAAAAAGATTAAATGTGTACCGAAAATGGTACTGAGGGTCTAGGTATCAGTCATCATTTGGTGTAATATTGCGTCCCTTCGCCAGCCCGGTTCTTTTTTGTATGTTAAAAAAATTAATAACATATCAAAAATTGTAATTGAGCGTCTAGCTATCAGTCCTCATTCGGGGCAAATATATACCTGGCGGCTGGCAGAGCAATTATAGATTGGATACATATCGTATCGTTTGCCCGGTGCTTTTTTGCATGAGAATAAAATGAAAAAGTAAAATAATGGTAATTGAGGGTCTAGCAATTAGTCATCAATCAGTGCAAATCGATAGTTGTGCTGGGCAATACGCCTACGGCGGATTGTTATACCTCCTGACGTCGTAAGTCTGATGTTGTATTGTAGGAGAAAAAGTTAAAGTCGAACGAAATTTTAACGCCTTATATTTTAGGAAAATCAATTTATACACAACTAAATCACTTAGGTAGGCAGTTCGACGCAGTCGAATTGCAGACTATGTGGGCGCAATTAATGAAATCTGAACTTTTTATTTGCTAAAAATTGAATATACTTTATGTGTTACTAATACCCCTCAGGTAGGCAATCCGACTGCGTCGGATCGCGGACCATGTGATTATTGTGAGTGTAATAAGTGAAATAATCTACAAAATGTTTATTACATCATGTTGTAAAAGTGTTATATTTTTGTATCTTGAAACTCGAAAGTTATGATAGTAATTTTGCATATGAACCTTGGATTAATAAAGCACTGGCTTTGACCTTGATGAAAACCTAGGATGTTCTTATTAATGGTATTTTTTATGTATTAATCTAAAATATATCATTCTCTTATTATTTTATACATTATCGTTAGTATAGAAAAAAAAACTAAGAATATATATTATTTTAATATACCAAATTTATTCAAAGAATTAAATATTAATACGCATACCTGATCTATATAACTTAAATAAATACATTATAGCTCAGTCTCTTAAAATTTTATCTAAGTATTCCAAACATACACATATTGTGTTTAATTAGATAGGTACCAATCTTTTTTACAATATAATATATAACATAGAAATATAATTAAATTATTTAAAAAAGAAATAATATAATATAATATATAACTTATTGATTATTATTATTTATTTGATCATAAGCAAATTTAACATACTCAGTGGTAGTTAATAAGTACAATTACAAAAAACATAATAAAAAAGCTGATACCAAAACATATATTTAACATATTTTGCAATATATAATGTGTTTGATTCTAAAAGAAAATTAGAACATAAATATTGAAATATTGTTTTTATTAGTTGAGAAACCCGTAAGAGTAACTATTATACGATAGGAGCATCCGAGCATAGGTAATTAATCTGAGTAGGTAATATAAAAATCCTACCACACAAAAATGTTTTAATTTAATTTGATAGACTGCAATAATTATGAGTAAAACATACAATACTTGAATTCATCTCCTCATATGATGTCAAATGTTGCTTTCTACAACAAAAATATACCAACGTTGCCAGCAAAATCATATGTTTAATACAATTTGTATTATATAGTGTTTATTATATAATGTTATTACCATACACACAAATAAATAAAGATATAATATTTTATTTATCAGTAATAAAGCACAGGTTTTGATTGATTTAATATAAATTATATAAATCTAACTACTGAATACAATTAGTATGTTTCTCAAAGTTATGTACAATTGAACGTCAGTACTCAGTAATAAATATTAAATATTATTAACTGATTCAACAATTCAACAATAAGCCTATCACATACATAGTTTATAATATAGGTGTTGTCAATATTTTTTTGCAAGCTAATAACAGTTACAATAGGAAAATCAATCAATACAATTTATTTAGGCATAGGTACACCATTTGTGTAAATAATAATAATATGACATAAAATATAAAAATATAAATTCATTATTGCACTTTTATTGAACAGTGTAAATAAAATGCATAAGTCACTGTGTCTGTCCAATCTGAATTATGCATTCAAACAGCTAATATTTAATTTAATTTTAATAGTACTGCTGACTACATGTTGGATGTACATTTGTGTATGTACCTATCACACACTTAGTAATGTCAATGTTAAGTGTAAATGTTTAGAATTAAAACAATATATATGCATACAGGCGTGGACTGGCTGGGATGCTTGGATGCTACAGCATCCCTTGCCCTAAAATATATTTTTATTTTTTATCATACAACTGAAGAATTTAAAGTAATTTAATATTGTACTATTTGAATGTTTGTTGTAACTTAATATATATTAACGTTTTTTTACATATTTTCAATACTTTATTTAAACAAAATAAAATATTTTAATATTTTATAAATAATTTACATATTTTAAATTTGCCCTTTAAATAATGTAGCGTCCCGTGCCCTTTTTTACCAGTCCGCGCCTGTATGCATACACAGTATGATATAATATAATAATACATTTTAATAATAAAACAAAAGTGTGTGTAATGTAACATAGTACATAGTATGTACATATGTACATAGTCTATGTTATTTCATTTACCTACCTATAAGTAAGTGAGCAAGGTATAACTATTCTGTATTCACTATAAACTCTTATACTTATCCATATATACAATCATGTGAGTGGAATTTATTCTAATTGTTGAATTATTTTAAATATTAAAACAAATAATTACAATATTTTTATATATACATACCTAATATATAATAAATATAAATTTGCTTCAAGTTCTGCCAGTTCTGGTAAAGTTCTGTTTTGGTATATTCTAAAATATATATTTTATACAATATTTATAAATAATATTTGCAAATTGAAATTAAAGTATATTGTAAAAAGGTGCCAAATTGAACAATATTTAAAATCAAATCAATAATGGCAATGTACCTATTAGTGTAATTAATTTTACCAATCTACCTCCTATTTAATATAATATGTATATATATATAACATACAATATATAAGAATAATAATATAATATAATAACAATATGAAATAATAATTAGGAAAACATGGGGAAAAAAAGTGAAAAAAAATACAAAAAATGTTTTGCAATGTTAATCAAGGCGCCACCGGAATTCCGAGGGAGCGGGATTCGATCTCGTCACACCTGCCTAATACCATTGATTTTATAATATTACACAAATCCAGTGACATTTTGATAAAATAAGTCAAAATCAAGAAGATTTGCATATTATTTTATTGTTAAAATTAGTTAAATGTAAGTATTTCCAAAGATTGAAAATTGAATACAGTGTAGGTAAGTTGTTGCTGTACAAAAAACTTATTTTGAAAAATTGAATATTTCAATTGACTATAAATTAGCTTAATAGCTGATACTTTGAAGATTGAATTAATTTTAGTAAGTCTAGTATAAACATTAAAACATATTGGAATTGTCAAGTATCTACTAAGAGACAAAAAAACGTCACGCAGACCTCACTATATATTTCTATGTTTGTTTTAATGTAAAAAATGTGTTTCTAACCACAACCGTATCTATTATACTTTTCCTTACAATCTTTTTTTCATTCAACCTTTGAAGATTGATCCAGGCTATTAGGGCATAAATAGTAAATACCGCTTGAGTAGTTGAATCATTACTAATTAATTGCATCTTTTCTGAAAGAGAGATGGTAAACTGCGAAATTTTTTTACCTTTTCTAAAAGTCAATATGTAAACTGTGCAAAAAATAATTTAACATTATACAAACTGGGACAATTTATTTGATTTTGATATATAATACAAAGATACTATGTACATAATTTGTCTTTATTATTTTAATAATATAATAAATATAATAGTAGTTAATCCTCGACTTATTATTTAAGAGCTTAATTACAATAAGATAAAAAAAAAGGAAAAATTCTATTTTCTTAATTTTAATTGGTTTCTAATTGATTTCCAACTTGATGGAAACTTTCGAACATCACACTCGTATAAACGTTTTTTTGAATAGAGAGCTTTAATATCAATTACGTAAGAAGATTCTTCGATTTTACCATGTATTAAGTAATTCTGAAACATACAAATCACATTTAAACATTATAAACACCAGATGTTAAAAATAAAAAGTTTCTTAAATTAAATTTATCATTGCTCCCAAGGCTAAAACAACCAGGCTCAGTAACCCAACCAATTTCTGTTGACAAAGGTGCAGAAATATTTTTATAATAGTATTATTATTTGTTATTAAAACAATACATTTTTTTAATTTTATAACTGAATTCTAATACTACAAGAATTTTTCAATATATAGTAACATTATAGCATTATTATTAAATATAATAACAATTTTTTTTCTTTTATGAAAATATTTCACAATAAAATTCAATGTACTGGAAATATTTTACAAAATGACTTTGTAATTTACTTATTACTTTGAATCACACAAATTTAAATTTAATTTTAACAACCATAATAAACATTTAACATACCTTAATAACATTCATTTCAAAAGAATTTTTCTGTCGTGTTATTAAATGTCTTAAGTATCTTATAGTTCTGTTTGAAAACCATCTCCTATGTACAGTTTTTAATATCATTGGCAACAAATCGGATAAATTATGCTTTTTGTATTTTGCTCGAGTGTTAGCACTTTCTTTCAACTTCTTATAAATATAATCTATTTTTAATACCAAAAGTCTACATAAAAAAAATAATGTTAGTAATATTTATAATAAGATTTAAATTTGAAAAATTTATATTGCAGTAACATCAATATTTTCTAACTGTATTTCATATGTAAAACAACTATCATTTATTAATTACATAGTTTTTGTGATAATATATTAAAAAATAATATTTTAGCATTGATATGATTTATATTGCTATCTTAAGACACCATTAGCACTTCAAAGAATTCAGAGAAATTACTATTTTTAATAAACTTCTATAATATATTCAAAATAAGATCATTACACAAGCAGCAGTCAGACAACATACGCTTGTCAACCCAACCGAGTCAACTATCTGTACGCCTGCTATGTAGTAGCCACGCCGATGCACACATCTCTGCCGCCGGTTAATGATCTTATTTTGAATAGACTATAGATAATAACTTCCATTCTTTATTTAAGTATTTAAACTGCTTTTACATATTTGTTATACAATTTATTTTCATATGGCTTTACAATAAATTGAATAAATATTGATGTACTGTCCTAAAAATTATTGAAGGCAATACTTTTCTTCTGAAGGTCCTATAGGATGATTTACAATTTCATGATGGTAAGTTCTTGTTGGTAACAACTGAGGATAGATAAACACAGGTTTATCATAATATAGCATAAATTCTTTCACGTGTAATGGTAATACAACATAGTCACTAAAAATAAAAATAAAATGCTTAGTGATAATAATTATTAAATTAAAAATGAATGATGAATTAAATAAAAATTTCAATAATTATTTCAATAGATACATAAATGAAATTGAAGTGGCAGACATTTTAAAAAAATTTTTTTTTCTTTGTGTAACTCATTTCTTGAGTTGATAAAAAATTAAAATTAAGAGGATGGCACGCCCGTTTGTTGCTGTATTTTACAAACATACAAAATAGCAGATTTCTGGTCAGTAGAACCAATTTTGTTTGTTTAGCTTTAGCTAAAATATTAGAGTGAAATAACCTATTATCAAATTAAAGGGTAAGAACATTATCTGTATTTTTAAGTCAGTTTTTATGGTAATTTAATTTAAGTAAGTTATGAGTATGAAAAATATTTAAATATTGTTTTTAATATATGTTATATTATACAGGATGATTCTTTTATCATTAAACACTCATTATTTCAATAAAGTATTGACTTTTTTCAAATTTTTTAGTTTCATGCTTTTCTAAAACTATGTAACATCTTTATTTTTTTCACCCTTATATTTAATAGTAAGATCGTTATCAACTTTTGATTTTCAAATGGCAACCTACATTTAAAAAGTCATAAAATATTAGGGTTATTTTATATTAATTTTAACGTTAAAACCATAAAACTATTATTTTTCGTTTAACCATTAATGATTTATAGCAGTTCCACGTTGGGTGGTTTGATGTTTTTGGGTGTTCATTCTACAGGTTATTATAGCTGTGAGGCGTTGATAATTACATGTACAAAATTCATCACTGCGTCAATAGTTGAAAACGAGTTTATTATATATAAAAATAACATGTAACTATTATTATTATTTATTATCCATGTGACTACTGGTCTCCGAAAACATAAAGTATTATAAAAACCGAAAACCGTCTAACTTTGAAAACCTATATCTCGCTAAAAAATTAACAAAAAAAATAATATGAACGTTAAAATTCTTAAAAAAAAAAATAGCTAAAATAATTAAAATATTAATTTAGTACATTTTACGTAAAGGTTGCTATTTAAAAATCAAGTTGATAGTGTCGTGGTTATACTATTAAATAAAAAGGTGAAAAAAACGGGTAAGTGGGTATCGCTCTGCTGTATATTAGGGGGTGGGGTGGACCTCAGACTATGGTAGGTTAAATTTGAATGCAATGATAGGTATCATTGTATACGAAAAACGATTCTGAACGAAGATGATTTGTCAGTTTAGAATATATTATATTTAAATATTGTCATATATTCTATTTTGAAACAAATAGTATAGTTACTATATGTTACTATAGTAACAGATACTTTATAGTATCTGTTTATTAATAAAAAAAGTATTTGGCAACATACGCATAATGAGAATATGAAATTTAATTTAAATTTTGACATATTTCGTATGAATTCGAACTTTAAGCACTATTAAAAAAAAATTGTGACTAACGATTTCGGATTTTTTTTTATCACTCTAAGAACAACTTATAAGAAACCTTGTATTAAATTTTCAAGATTTTCTAGACACCCAAAAAATTTTTATCAGCATTTGAAGAAAACAAAAACACACATCATTTTAAAAGCAATTCACTCCGTTCAGAATCTAAGAATAAAAATTTCATGCAGTTTGAATAAAGCAATAGACAAAATATTAAAAAAAAATAATAATAACGAAATAATAATGAGAGTTAAATGATAAAAGTATCACTCTGTATATGTTTGATAATAGGTCATTTTACTTAAATAATATTTAGGCTAACAAACAAAATTGGTTCTACTAAACAAACATTAGCCATGTTATACGTTTGGAAAATGGAGACAAACACAATATATTAAGGTAAAAATTATTTTTAAGGTACTAAATATATTACTTATTAATATCCTTTTCTCTGGTCACAACTTCAGTCCAATCTCGAATAAATTTTAAAGAAGAATGTATATTAATTGGTATATACTTTTTATCTTTACAAAATTCTTTTATTTGTTCCTAAAATCAATAAATATTTAAATGAATCATAATAAAATCTAAAACAAATTAAATAACTTACCAACATAGCTTTAAATTTTCTGCAATTATTTTGATACTTTTTTGACATTGAGCTTAATAAGTAATTTTGAGTTATCAATTGAACATGTTGTGTGAGTTGTTGTTTAAACAAAATAATTTGTTTTTGTGTCATTATATTTACTTGACTAATATTTACAAATTGAGGAACTATATTTGTTATCACAGAAATGTCTTCATTAGTATTGTGCTGTTCAATGCCTAATTGAGAATTTTCTTTAATTGTTGGTAAAGGAAGTATACAACTACGCTTTTCAAGATGTTCATTGATATTAAGTAAACTATTATTAAACTCTGAAACATTAAATTGTTTATCTATTTCTGTGTTAAAAGTGGCCACTTCAATTGGTTCTGCATAATTGTTTGTAGAGCAATTTGTAATCGATTTTGAATTAGAACAATTTAACATAAAAACTGGATTCAATTGACAATTTGTACGTTTAACAGCGTTCTATAAACAATAATCATACAAAATTATAATATAAATAAAATTCAATGAAAAATTTAAATAAACCAAAAAAATACAATTACTTTATTATTTAAAGTACTACTTGTAGTATTTGATTTCCAATCATAATTATTTTGAATATAGGCATGAACAGGAATAGATTGACTATCATTTTTAGGTTTAACAGTATTCTATAAATAAAATGAGTTATTAGAAATATATATATATATATATATATATTAAAAATTAAAGATTGAATACCTTATCATTATCAATTTCTAAAATATTGGTAGGAGTTTCTAATGTTTCTTCACCATTGAATTCGAGGAAGCTTTCAGTAAATTCATTCAATTCATTCATTAAATCATTATACTCTTTGCGTGTGACTTTCACTGATTTATCAATACGAAATTCTTCTTTATCAACTATTATAAATCACAATTATTTAATCATTAAATTTAAATATACTGATATAATACAATAATATTATTCTCTATTTATCTTAGTAGTTACCATTAGTAAAATCATCATCACCAAGAACATTATATTCTGGGTCATCTTCGCCATCATCATTTTGAACCAACTCTAAAACAAAATAATAATAATTAATAATACGTAAACATATAATACATATATATAATTACATTAAATCTTAGAGTACTCGATTTTAAAAAATAAATGAAAGTAATGGACAAAATAGTCATAAGTATTATACTATAGAATACTAATAATAAACCAGAATTTATTTTCAGTCTATACCTATCTATTTATATTTTATTTATGTATTAAGTTATGTAAATACTAAAGAACTACAATAAAATACATACTATAAATTCTAAATGTAATAATGTTTGTAATAAAAGATAATTTTATTTCCAAAACCTAATAACCATAATCTTAACTATAATCACATTCAATAAATTAAACCCACCTAAAGGCTTTGTAAATTCACTAAGAAACTCTATCCATTCATCATTTTCACAAGCTGAATCATACATATCTTCAGTAATATCTGGTGGTATGAAAGCTTGTTCAATTATTTCTAATGGAGTATCATTTAAAGAAAACTTTGACCTTGTACGCATTCCAATTGTTTCCTAAACAAATCAAACACATTTTGAGTACTGTTAAATTACTGCATATAACAATATTTATTAATTTGTACCTTTTCATTTACATCAACTGTAGTTTTATTATCATTCGTTTCAGGATCATTTTCTGATTCAAATGATTTATTAATTTCTCTTAATTTAAATTCATCATCGTCGTCCTCATCTTCTTCTTCCTCAAACATTTTGTCAGGGTGATACTCTTCATCTTCAGAATCGTCAGGAAATTCTTTTTCAATCAATGATGTACATTCTGATAAGATAGATTGTTGCTGGTTTGTAGACCATTGATGAGCAGAAGTTGGATAAGTATTTAACATTTCTCTGTAATAATCAAATTATTCTTTTTATATAATATTGGTTTTTAACGTCTTTGAAAGACTTACAAAAATAAAAAATAATTTTATAAGGTAAAATGAAAAACATTAAAATTCTATAACCCTATAACAATCACCATTAAGCCTAGCAAGGTTAAATACAATTAATTTACTTTACCTTATTTTTGCTCTTGTAAATTTTGGTTCATATAAGCAATTTCCATCTATATTGTCATCTAAAGTTTGACGCAACATTGTAGCAACATCAGCATTTGTAATTACATTCTAGAAATAAAAATACTAGTGAATTTTTATTGTAACTAGCTATTATTCTAACAATTTTTTACTTAAATAAAATACAAATTTCCATTCAATATAGAGATACAATAATTGTTTAGGTAATTAATAGTTTATATTTAAAAATTTAACATTTGGAAAATGTTTAATTTAAAAATCTATGTATTATATATTATACTACTGGCCACAAAAAAATTAACTGCTGTTTTTATTACAAATTTAATACTTAACTTGACCCATTTTTATAGAAAAAAATAATTATTTACATATATTTTAAAACTATACTTAAATAAGTACCTTGATAAGATTTTTGACATTTGTTTTAGTAAACTTTCTCTTCTTTGCTTTATCATTCAGTATTTTATCTATGTCAAAATTTGACTCCGTTTGACTAGCAACTATTAATGCTTCTAATTCCTTTTCAGCTCTATAAATAAAATTTTATTTTAGTAATAAAAAAACATGTAATTAACATATCTAATCATAAAAACATCACATTTTACGTTCATGATAAATAAACTACATACGAAAAAATACTAAAATATAATATACAAATACAATCTATATGTTTTGAAGTATACATAATATACCCATTACTTATTGTACAAATACTTTTTTGTATAGATACTTAGATTTTAAAATGTCCATATTACATACTATTTAAACAACTTTATAAGTAAGAACACAATACACTGTATTACAGTATAGGCTAAAGAACATTGCACTGATTATGACTACTCAATCATACAATATTCTATAATATGTCAGTATATTTTTATATAATCCTCATAATCCACTCATTTAATCTATTTATCTTGATAGACATCTCATAATTTTTTTGATTATATATTAATGTTTTTTTTTATTTTTTACAGAGAATATTTAAACTAAAATTCAAAGTATAGCACTGGCAATGCCAATTTAATCATTAATTATTGTTCATTATTAAATTTAGGTTCGACTCAGTAATGGTGCATCATAGCAGAATTAGGTGGGAAATAAGTATCTACTCATCTTCTGCCATCATGTTCATTTGGTGAGTCAAACCCAAATTAAAATAATGAGTAATAAATTATTGCATTGGTGTTACACATCTATTGTCATTTAAATCTATGATAATAATTATTGAGTACTATCATATTATATAAAAATAATATATTTATTATAGTTGATTGTTAATTTTTTTTTTTTTTTTTTATAGTTTTTTTTTTTAATATTAATTGTAGATATATTTATAATATAATAAATTATATTATTGGATTTGACTAACAAGAATTTATATTTATGTTATTTATAATGTCAGTACCAGTATAAAAGTACACTGTATATGCATATAAATAAGTCAATTTTTCTTGCACATTGAGTATAATAATTTATCGTATTATTTTATGGTACACTAGTACCAAAACAAATACATACATGAAAATTATTGATGAATAAGATGTGATTTTTTTTTAGAATATTAGAGCCTTTATACACAGGAATCTTTAACTACAACACAACACCCATAGTATAAATAACATAGATAGCACAGCTATTAACATTCAATAATATCTATTTGGGCTGTTCTTACAATGTCCAGTTAAGCGTCAACGGACACTTAACCAGTGAAGTTCTGCCAGTAATAAATTCTGTTATCAGCCAATCACCGTTAATCGACACTTAACGGGAATGGCCCTTAAACTAATTAATAAAGCATATTATTTGGTAATACCAAATTATATACATACATGTGGAAAAATATGTACTATAGTAGATAGTTATTAATATTTTTAATTAATAAATCATAAAATAAATAATTAACAAAACAGAATGTCCATAGATTAATTTAGTACTCATGTGATATGTATGTATATTCAGTATAACATAAAGCATACATTATTGGCTAGGAATATGTATTTGAAAGTACTGAAAATGTTTAACAAATACACTTTCTTAAAACTATCACTTTATTAATATTGAAACATGTATTTACTTACCTATTGTATAAGTTATTTCATACTTTACCTACTCAGTTTTTTTATTAAAAGAAAAAGTTTTTTTTCTTGTTTATAATAAACTAACAACAACATTTTACCAATTAGGGTATTAACTAATTTGTACTAATTTGTATTCATTAAATAATGGTTATTGATTAGTACATTGAAGTCAGTTATAAGTTTTCATAAATATTACTCAAAGCATAAGGAAAGACTAGGTACCAAAGTACCAACTATCAAATTAATATAACTAAACATGGTTTATGTTCAGAATTGTTTTAAGCCATGATTTAACTCTTTTCAATAATAAATGTATACAATATGTCTAACGATAAATATTAATTATAGATGCAATTTAAATGCAACAATAGTTGTAAATACATACGTAAATTCCATGTCGTCGTACTGTTGACTGGACATTTCCAAAACAAAAAAATTCTACGTTATTTTGTAAAATAAATCTAGGTGTAAAATAGATTTAATTACAAAGAACGATTTCAAACACTGGTATATAAACTCGCATCAGAAAACCGTTCTCAACAATTATGATGAAAATGAAAGAATTGAGGCGGTTCTTAAAGACTATTTAATAAAACTAACCAACTATGAACATAATAGTGAACAAAAAAAAGGATAATAATATTATAGTTTATAGTTTACAAATTGTATTAATCTCGCAAATTTTGTTTGTAATTAAAATACAAACTTTTGGCCTACTAACTAACTGTGAAGTAATGAACTGGAAAGTGATTAGCATTTATCAGAATAATGATAAGGCTTGAGATCCGAAAACAAAAAAGTACCAACCGAGTACCGACCGTTGTTATCAAAATATTACTATTCAATACTCGGTTATCATATTCCGTTAGTAATACAACTGTTACGACTTACAACTAGTCCGATGTATTATTTCTCCAAATAGTCCGAACCATGGCTATTTAGCCATGGTCCGAACCACGATTAAAGATACTATCCGAACCAACCAAACGTTCTATTATATATTAAATTTTTATATTTTTTATTATTATTATTATTATTCTGACTCAGAGTATTTATTAGTACCTATACGTCTTGTCTATGATCATAATGATAATATGATAATTGATAATTATTAATAAAAATATAACAATTTTCATTAAATATAAATTTTTGATTTGAATTGTATAATAACTGGAAATTCGAATCCCGGAATAAAAATCCCCGGGAAAAAAAATCCCCGGAAAAAAAATCCCCTGACGAACGACTCCGGAAAAAAAATCCCCGACCCTAGGAAAAAAAATCCCCAGATGTTACAGTAATTGTTATATCATTATGTGGTTTAGTGTGTACCTTTGATATTATATAAAATAAGGTAAAAAGTAACACCTATCTATCTTATCTGTAATGGGCTCACGAACATAATCTGGATACTAGCTATCTTAAAATAAATGGGTATGACCATGTTCATATATTTTATTGTTCAAGAAAAATTAGCAACGATTTGTATTAGACCACATATTATTATAAATCTGCGCTCTGTATACACACTTAGTATACACGATAGTTGGGTACCTACACACAAACATGGAGCACGTTATTGAAATTATTAAAACTAACAGTAAAAAACCTAAAATTGCGCACATCGGATATCTTTATCATTTTCAAAAAGAGTGCTCCAATTTTATACGTTGGCGATGCTCTAAATTTACCTCGTTGAAGTGTCCTAGTGTACTTAAGACGAGTTTAGATATTGAAAAACCAATATTTATTAGTATTGACCATGATCATGTTCATACTTCTAATAAAAATGCAGTCGCTGCTTTAAAATTAAAAAACAAAATGAACGAAAAAGCACAAATATCCTATGCAACACCGAGTCAAATATTTGCCGAGTCTGTGAGTAATGTACCACATGAAGTATTAGTTGAATTGCCAAAAGAAGAACACGTAAAACGGACAATTCGAAACCACAGAGGTTACAACGATCCTTCAAAACCAGCATGTAGAAAAGAATTAGTAATTGAAGGTATTTATATTTATATTTTCAAAATAATATTTGTAATTTACAACTAACAATTAAATATCTATAAAAAAAATTGAATAATATAAATATCAGGGCTAGGATTTATATGCAACAACATGTTTTTTTTGCGACCTCTGATTATTGATTTTGTCAGTATGTCCATTGTCCACGAGTCACCTAATGATGAGATGGATGGTGGTGTTTTTATTTTGCATGTTTTTGCATATTTTGGATAAAATGCAAATTATTGCATATTCCGATTATAATAATGCGAAAAATTCATATTTTATAGTATATTTCGGGTTTAATTAATTTATATTCGACAATTTAAAAAAATATGTTGTCGTACCATGTAACACTATTGAATGTGAATTATAATTTTATTTCTAAATTATTTTATTTTATTTTATTTCTCAATTATATTACGAGTATATAAAGACAGACACATTTTTTTTGTTACTATTTTTGTATTTATCTTATAAAAATATTTTATCCACACTTAATTTATTCAATCAGATTGGTTTCATAATCTAAAAAAAAAAATAATATTTTTCTTATTTAGTAGCTTATTAATTATTGTATATTTATATGTTTATTGTAATTGTCGAAACTAATAGTTCAGACCAAGTTTCCTAATAAAAAAAAAAATCTTATACAAATTTAAATGCATATTTTTGCATATTTGGGTAATTAAATACATATCTTACAATTTTTTATTGCATACAAATCCTAGCCCTTATAATTGTTTAATGATGTATTATATATTTTGTTGTTAATTTCAAAAAATTACAAAAAATAATAATATTATAAAAAAAACACATATATGTCATTGTAAAATCAATACCTACATTCATCACTCGCTCAGTCGCTCAGAATTTAAAAATTAATAAAAAAAAATTTTTAGGTGAATGGTGCTTATACGGAGAAGAAAGATTTTTATTAGATGACAATGGTCCAGATGCGAATGAACGAGTTTTAATATTTGCCGCAGACACGGGTTTATCTTTATTAGCAAGTTCTAATACATAGTTTATAGACGGAAATTTTGGACTTGCACCTGAATATTTTAAGCAACTGTACGTATTTCGAGTTCAAAAAAATTCATTTTTTATTACAGCTGTTTACTGTATTCTTGAACGTAAAACACAATGCACTTATGAACATTTGTTTCGTACTGTAATGAACGAGTGTGAAAAACGAGGAAAATACCCAGATCCCGTTTTTTTAAATATGGATTTTGAACTAGCCGTCATGAATGCAGCAAAACTGATCTTAGGCAGCCACATTACGATTCGAGGATGTTTTTACCACCTCTGTCAGTCAACGTATAGAAAATTACAAGAATTAGGTTTGTCCGAACGCTATAAAACAGACGAAGCATTCCGTAAGTTCTGTACTATGGTTGATAGTCTAGCTTTTCTTCCTTTAGATGATGTTAAAAATGGCATGGAGTGGTTAAAAAAAAATATACCAACTGGAGCAGAAGATTTTATAATATATTTCGATACAACCTATGTTAATGGATCTTTTAAAAGAATAGGTACAAACGAGTCCAATATTCGTCTTCGAAAGATTCCTCCAGTATTTCCACCTTGTACATGGAATGTACATCAAACTACCTTATCAAATGATGATAGTAATAGACACCGAACAAATAATGTCACAGAAGGATGGAACAATCGATTTTCCCATTTAATTAGCATTAAACATCCCACAGTATGGCATTTAATAAGAAAAATGAAGTACGAGGTTGCATCGGATTACGCAAAATTAGCATTGGATGACGTTGGAGAAACCAATATGAAAACAACCAAACTTGGACAGATGCGGACGACGGAAATAAGATTAAAAGAACTTTGTGCCAGGTTTGTAAGTGGAAAAATAAATATTTCGGATTTTTTAAATTCGATAAGCCATAATATTAGAAAACAATCTAATAACTAACTGCGATTATTATTATTATCGAAATATTTTTTATATATTATTTTTTAGTACTATTTCGCTACAGAATTTATTTAAAATTATTTATACCTAACATTATATAATATATTAATTTTTTTATTTTAGATTCTGAACGGAGTGAAGATTTTACAATGATGTGTGTTTTTTTTTTTTTTTTTTTTTTTGTGTCTGTCGACAACATTTGGGGCAGTAAAAATGCTTCGATTTTTGACTTCAGCCCCTCTTTGAAAAGGAAATCGGATCTAGTTGGTACTTTGGGGGGTCAAAAGTTAAAAATTTTCAATATTTTTTAAGTGAGTCGGGAAAAACCTTAAAAAAATGACGGAAAAACGGGATTTTTTTACGCAAAACCCGTTTTCGTCAAAATCAAATTTTTATTTTGCTAAAACTCAAAAACTAATGGATGTAAATACTTGAAATTTTCACCAAATGTTTATATTAGCGTTCTCCATACACAGTTAAATTTTCAAAGAATTTTTACTTTTTTTGAACTATTTATAGACAATTGAAATTTTTAATTTTTTTTAGTATTTTTTTTTTAAATAACGATAAAAATTTTTTGGCCGGCCAGAAAATCTTGAAAATTTAATACAAGGTTTCTTATAAGTTGTTCTTAAAGTGATAAAAAAAAATCCTAAATCGTTAGTCACAATTTTTTTTTATAAGTGCTTAAAGTTCGAATTTATACGAAATATGTCAAAATTGCGAAAATTGGCAAGTAATTTTGTGGTTGAAAAATCGTAAAATTTTTTTCTTTTATAACTAAGTTTTGAAAATTTGATACAAAGTTCTCCATACATTTTTCTTCAAATATCTGTAAAAAAAACTCCACCGGATTCAGACAAAAATTTTTATGAGTGTTTGAAATTAAAATTTTTACAAAACCGCGTTAAATAACGGTTTAGCCTCAAACGATTTTTTATATTTGTTGTTATTCAAACAGTATAAGTCGTAAATACTTGAAAATTTTACCAGTTATTTAGATTGCCATTTTCTTTACGTGATTTGATTTTCAAAACATTTTGACTTTTTTTGAGCTATTTATCGACAATTGAAATTTTCAATTTTTTTTAATTTTTTTTTTATAAATGTTGATAATAAAAATTTAGCTGGGACAAATTACTTGAAAATTTAATTGAAGGGTCCACATAACTTGTTCTAACTCTGATTCAAAAATTATAAAAATACATAGGCACAATTTTTTTTTATTAGCATTTGAAGTTCAAATATTGACAAAAATTCGTCAAAATCTTGAATATTTTTCACTATTTGGTAGTTAAAAATTTATAAATATTTTTCTATCAAAAGCTAAGAATTGTAAATTTAACACTATGCTGTCCATAAGTTAAGCTTAGAATAATTATAAAAAAGTTTGAGGATTGTTTAATTTAAAAAATTTTACGTGTGTTTAAAGTTTTAATTTTAATTTGAAATCAAAAATACACGTGTAAAATTACGTTTTACTACTAAATAATTTTCGATTTTTGTTATTTTTAAAAAATTACTAAACGTAAGATCTTGAAACTTTTACTTAAATGTTTGAATTAGTTTAAAAATAGAATATATTCCAATATTTAAGTATAATACATCATAGACTGACAAATCATCTCCGTTCAGAATCGTTTTTCGTATACAATGATACCTATCATTGCATTCAAATTTAACCTACCCTAGTCCAAGGTCCATCCCACCCCCTAATGTACAGCAGAGCGATACTCACTTAGCCGCTTTTTTTGACTGAAAACTATAATATATAGTACTTATACTTATTTGTAATTACATATTTTTTTATAACTATTTTTTTTTTTTTAATACAGAATTTATTTAAAATTATTTATAGGTACCAAATATTATATAATACATTGATTTTTTTATTTTTTGACTGAAAACTATAATATATAGTATACTTATTTGTAATTAAATATTAAAATCATTTTATATTGTGGTTGTGAGTAATATTGTAATCTGGGGATTTTTTTTCCCGGGGATTTTTATTCCGATTACCGGAAATTCACAGCCCATATTATGACCAATGTAAATAAAACCAAACGAGTGTGTTAGAAAAAGACAGCGAATACTTTGGGTAGGGCACTCTAACTTTAGGTATTTCTATCTCTGTCTGTATCGATAATACGCCGTATCACATAGACATATTACTTAACATATTACTAGTTATTATTACTATTTACTAGTAATACATAATAATAATACATAACACTAATAGATACAGGTCCATATTAACGAAAATTGCCGCCAGGGGCAACATAAAATTGGCCGCCCCCCCCCCCCGCCGCCGAAAAAAAAAAATGTTACTTTATTGATATTACTATTATTTCTGAATAGTTACAATGTTACATTAATGTAAATTAACACTCAGTTATAACCATTAACCAATATATTATTTAAAACAATTTTTTAAAATGACAAATTAACTTAAAAATAAAAATGTTCAATTAATTTATAACTTCATAACTTTCTGCGAGACTGTTTTGAAACAAATGATGTAATAATATCATTGTAATCAATTGTTTTAGTTATGGATGACTATATTTAGTATGGCTAAACTGTTCAATCTCTCTGATGACATGGTTGATCTTAAATATGTTTTGATTCTCCGTAGAGTAGAAAATGATCTTTCCGTTGAACAGTTTGAAGCAGGAGTACATTGTACATAGGAACATTCTAAGAGCAACATAAATATATGGAAATATAGCTTCTATGTTTTTTTCTTTAATAAATTCACACATATTAATAATATTTGTGGGAGGGTTTTTGATGGTCTTAAGCAAGCTCTGAAAATGAACACACTCGTTCACAAATAATTCACTAATAATAAATAATATTTTTGTATTATACTCATTAAGTAAAATTTTATAAATAAATTTTACATTTTTGACTATTTCAATATTTTGCTGCTCCTAAACCTAATTTTTATATTGCCGCCAAGGGCAATTGCCCTTCCGAGCCCTCCCTTAAATACGGGCCTGTATATCTATGTCGTATCGTAATCGTATCATAGAGTAATATTACTCTAGAAATCGTATTCATTTTTCAAAGCTTACTGGTTAGCACTGGTTAGTTATATATAATATATATTATATACCTTCAATTTAATATTCAGCCATTCAGGTAGATAGAAATAAGCTGACCGCAAGCGGCACGAAAAAGGTACCGATCGTATCGGGCCGACCCCATTCCACTGAAACTGACAATTAAAAATATGATAAAACTATTTATGATTGATATGTTAAATAAATAAAAAATAAAAATTGTTGTAAACTATAAAAAGTTTTACTAGTAGGTATATGATATTAAAATTAATATTAATTTAAATAACAATATGTTTGTAAAAGCAAAAATTACAAATGATTTATACAATTATCTATACAATATATTATAATTAACGTCTAATAAGTCATTTTAGATTCTGAACGGAGTGATGAATGTATTGATTTTACAATGATGTGTGTTTTTTTTTTTTTTGTGTCTGTCGATAACATTTGGAGCAGTAAAAATGCTTCGATTTTTGACTTCAGCCCCTCTTTGAAAAGGAAATCGGATCTAGTTGGTACTTTGGGGGGTCAAAAGTTAAAAATTTTCAATATTTTTTAAATGAGTCGGGAAAAACCCTCAAAAAATGACGGAAAAACGGGATTTATTACGCAAAACCAGTTTTCGACAAAATCGAATTTTTTATTTTGCTATAACTAAAAAATTAATCGATGTAAATACTTGAAATTTTCACCAAATGTTTATATTAGCGTTCTCCATACACAGTTAAATTTTCAAAGAATTTTGAATTTTTTTGAACTATTTATAGACAATTGAAATTTTTAATTTTTTTTTGTATTTATTTTTAAAATAACGATAAAATTTTTTTGGCCGGCCAGAAAATCTTGAAAATTTAATACAAGGTTTCTTATAAGTTGTTCTTAAAGTGATAAAAAAAAAAATCCGAAATCGTTAGTCACAATTTTTTTTTATAAGTGCTTAAAGTTCGAATTTATACGAAATATGTCAAAATTGCGAAAATTGGCAAGTAATTTTGTCGTTGAAAAATCGTAAAATTTTTTTCTTTTATAACTAAGTTTTGAAAATTTGATACAAGGTTCTCCATTTATTTTTCTTCAATTATCTGTAATAAAAACTCTACCGGATTCAGACAAAAAAATTTTATGAGTGTTTGAAATTAAAATTTTTACAAAACCGCGTTAAATAACGGTTTAGCCTCAAACGATTTTTGATATTTGTTGTTATTCAAACAGTATAAATCGTAAACGCTTGAAAATTTTACCAGTTATTTAGATTGCCATTTTCTTTACGTGATTTGATTTTCAAAACATTTTGACTTTTTTTGAGCTATTTATAGACAATTGAAATTTTCAATTTTTTTTTATTTTTTTTTTTATAAATGTTGATAAAAAAAATTTAGCTGGGACAAATTACTTGAAAATTTAATTGAAGGGTCCACATAACTTGTTCTAACTCTCATTGAAAAATTATAAAAATACATAGGCACAATTTTTTTTTATTAGCATTTGAAGTTCAAATATTGACAACAATTCGTCAAAATCATGAATATTTTCACTATTTGGTAGTTAAAAATTTATAAATATTTTTCTATCAAAAGCTAAGAATTGAAAATTTAATACTATGCTGTCCATAAGTTAAGCTTAGAATAATTATAAAAAAGTTTGAGGATTATTCAATTAAAAAAATTTTACGAGTGTTTAAAGTTTTAATTTTAATTTGAAATCAAAAATACACGTGTAAAATAACGTTTTACTAATAAATAATTTTCGATTTTTTATAATATATCCTAGACTGACAAATCATCTCCGTTCAGAATCGTTTTTCGTATACAATGATACCTATCATTGCATTCAAATTTAACCTACCCTAGTCCGAGGTCCATTCCACCCCCTAATGTACAGCAGATCAATACTCACTTACCCGCTTTTTTTATTTATACAAATAGTAAATGTTTCTCACTATTGAAGTTTCATACACAAATAAAATAATAAAATATTTAATATTGCAAATAAAAACATTAAAATACTAATTTTTATGTTTTATTACAAGATTGAATTTGAAGTAAAATTACCCATCTGACGGAGAAAGTTTTGACAATAATAAAATAACTGGTAATAAAAGATCCATACTCAATACCAGGGGCGGCCAAACGGTCGATCGTGTTAGAATTTATTTTTAAGCTACGCACACGAAAATGAATCATGGTGGTTAGGTTTTTTATGGAAGTCGATCCTCAAAGGTGAAGTATACTTTTAGTAGATCGTGGCCAAAATAAGTTTGGCCGCCCCTGCTCTATACCAGGGGTGAGCATCTGGCGGCCCGCGGACCATATCCGGCCCCTGAACTTTTTCTATCTGGCCCACGCTACATTCTCAAATTACATCAAACAAATTCAAAGTCAATCTATATATTATACCCTAGACTACGTCTATCCGTTTATGCTAAATAATTAAATTGCCTATTTTGAATGACCTTTTTTTTTTGAACCTCTAATAACTTTCAGTTGGCCATCCCTGCTCTATAATATTAAACCATTGGATTTATTAATATAAAAGAAACAATTTGTATGGACCGGGAATGAGCAATAATATATCGTGCGTTTGGTTGGTAACTGAAATATTTCATAATGTTCCATAACTCATCAAGTCAATGTCCGACCTGTATAATCAGTGCTCGACTGGGGAGTGGCGCAGAGGGACGGAGTACCCCCACTAATTTTTCAGAAATTTTAGCGTACCCCTACTATTATTTTCATGTATACTTCATAATTTTTCTTTTTTATCAAAATGCACAAAATACCATCGTAATTTTTCTTATGAATTATTTCAAAATCGTGCATCTAAAAAAATAAATAGTTAAAATCGATGTTTTATTTATTTATTTAATTTTTTTATACTTTTGAGTTAGTTATTATTTCTACATATAATATATATAACAGGTAAAATAAATACTAATTACCTATGTTTTATATTAACTTATCTTTTTTTCTAATTATTGATTACCTATTTACAAATATTTTTTATGATTTAAAGATGGGTATTAGGAGGTGTGGGGCATAGCCCCCATGGCTAAATAACGTTAAATAAGTAATAGGGATGACTTTTTTTAAAAAGTAAACAGAGTCCACCTATACTTTAATTTTACCAAGTCAAGTACTGCGTGTTATTGAGAAGTTTATACACATATTGTATATATAATAACTTGAAAGAATTGGACGGGTTGGCCAAGCATGGTGATGAGCAAAACTAATGAGCGCTATGCCTAAGCACAAAAATAAGTTATTTTTTTGGGGGGGAGGGGGATGCTATTAACCAATTAACCCTTTTCAGAATAGTTGAGGCTTAAAAATATTTTTTTTATTATTTATTACCTAGTTACTAAAATAAGATTTCTTAGGGGAAGGTGACCGCTCCTATCGTCCCCTCCCCCTAAATGACGTGCCTGGTTATGCCTAAACTATGCTGCTATACTTTGTGGCTTTGTGTCAGGATAGAATGAGTCACTTGTGTAGTCGTGTACATATATTACATATATACTGACAGCAGCGGCCGATATCGATCGACACCAACATTATCGGTTTGTGAATTAGTGGTAGGTGGGAATTTGGATATTTGATCGGCCCGTTCTTTCCGCATAGACAGAGTTTATTAGTTTATAGTTTATAATGGATTTGCAACTAAATAGTTATTATGTTACTATGTTATAGTATGTTACATTACACTATTACAGTTATACTAGACAATATGCTGTGATAAATGAAATTTTATGACTTTTCGATAATTGTAGAAATAATCATTTTATTTTAAGTACTCTGAATTTATGGTAAGTAGTAATTAATCACTAGCAAATGGCAACAACTATCCCAAAAATTAAATCATTAGAACAACATTTTTTATTAGGTTTAGAAGCCACAAAAGTTAGAAATAGAAGTATAGAACTATTGATAAAGAACTTGAAAACTAAATTTCAATTGAAATTAAGTTCTAAGGAAATGTTTTAATAATAGGAATAAAAATTAATTTAACACTAACTACAGAGAATAAACTATAAAGCATATATTATATTATATATCCTACAGTAGAAGCCGCTTATTAGAAACACTTTGGGACCAAAGTGAAATGTGTCAATTAAACGATTGTTTCTAATAAGCGATTTGTTTGATTTGTACTATGAAAAAAAAAATGAAAATACGCGGAAAATTTATTTATAAATGTATTTATTTAACTATGTACGTGTGTATATGTATATTATTTAAAATATTTATCGATCGAAGTTTGTTTTTTTGCGTCAAGTAACTTCATAACCATATTTTAGAACGTAAGATAAAGTAACGTCCAAAATATAAACGTAACGACAGCAAAGATAAGATTAAATTACATCGGTTTATTGCACGCATAACCGGTGTATCTGTTAACTGACCTTCGCCTAATTGTTTCAAATAACCGATGTGATGTTTAAATAATCCGATTTATTTTCAATGTTCTAATATACGGCCGGTCCGTTCTGGTACATTTTGTTTCAATAACCCGATTGTATCAATTATCCGTGTTTCTAATAAGCGGCTTCTACTGTATATGTATATTAGTTATATTTGTATCAAATAACATGTTTTTAAGACACAAAAATATACAATAATAACGTGTTAACGTATAATGGAACAACCAGTCGAAAGGTCAATACTAAAAGTACAGCCCCCATTTTGAGTCTAAGGCGAGTCTGGTTCCATCCAACGGCCAGTTCTTTGCAACAGACACATCGTCTTACACTCTTACTTATTATAAGCAGAGCTTATTTAACTTAATACAATCATTGACTATTTCTCTTGTTGTTAAGTTATAAATTAATATTCAAGACCGAATCACTATTGTTTTGATTTCATTTCAACATCTTTTTCAATACCGATGTGGTGACGTATTCGTTTAGATTCTATTTTGTCATCTTGCCAAAAAAACGATTATCAGGAAAGAAAGTATATTAATATATAATTATCCAGAATAATAATAAGATTATTATTTTGTAAGACAACGCAGACTCAGGTGTAATGTAAAAAAGTGTAAAATAAATAATATTTATAGACAAATCGTAATAATATATAGGCTTAAACTTATAGTAAAAGTAAGGTCGGGATTGTAGGCTGTAGCTACTCCTAAGCCCCATCAATTTTTATTCGTTAAAAGTAATTGACCACAACATCTAGGTTAATATATTATTATAAGGTAAAGTTTCATCTATAGCAACGTACGAGATTATTTTTAATTCATTACAATTAATTAGTACACTTAAAAATCCATATGAAAATTGACTGTATCGAATACCTATAAAATGCATGTGTAATAAACGGAGTATTACCGAGTAAATAACTAAGTACCTATATTATGTTTTTGCTAAATTATATTTTGATGAATGCAGACAATTTAATGACGTGACTGAAAATAATTTTAAAATTAAAATATATTTAGTATTTACCCATAGTTGAAACAGCTTTAGTACAAATTATTATACACAATATATTACCTAATTATATGAATGAAGAGGTAAATATTTTTGGATTTCTTAATACCTCAATAACCTTAATAACCTCATACTAAAAAATGACTATGTATTAACATAGAGACATGACAAATTCTGACTACAAAACATAGTTTGTCCAGATTAAACTGGTATAGAAAACTTAATAAATTTAATTATTCAAAATTAAATTACGTTTTAGCTGTATATCTAATATTATTTACAATTCCAGTAACTGAGGCTTCAGCAGAGGTAATTTTCAAAACTGAAATTTCTAAAAATGTTTTTAAAAAAACTCCACATCTAAAAATTAATTAACAGATTTTCTAATATTAGACAAAAAAAAAACAATTTTTTGTATTAAAATAATAATAAAAATGTAGGTATCAATGAATCTATGCATATATTACCTATTAAATATAACTAATTATATAACCATAATCTATATTCTAAAGTAATTACTTATAATGAACTTTAAATACTTCCTAAAACCACCATTATTATTTATATTATAATTAAAAAAAAGTCAAGACGATAATACACTGATATGTATTATACCTAGATAGATACTCTTTTATAATATTTTTAGATTAAATATTAATGGAACATAATGAGACCACGAATTGAATTTTCACCAGATTCAATATTTATTCCAAAATACATGTTTCATAATTCATAACAATAAAATTAACTATTCATAAGGTTCATTATTTGGCTTTTATAAATTATTATAATAAATTATAATAATAAACTATTGTATTATTTGTAGTGACTAGTGGGCCAATCAACTAAGCGTTGAATACTAAGACGTAGTCGTGTCGAAGAATAAAAATGACAAAATTATTTCAGTGTTTTTTAATTAAAAATTATTCTGTACCTTGTGCGCCGAGAGCGCAAGTCGGCGGCGACCAAAGCTGGTCGCAGTCGGTGCATCTCCCGCCAACGGCCAACGTGTACGTGACTCTCACTGTCGGATGATCGGCTCACATCTATCGCGTTTATATGCAGCCGTTAATTCTAGGGATCCCAGATTTATTTTGTAAAAATACGGGACATTTTTTTAAAATCATATCTTTACTTCAATATTTGTAATTTGCATTTTCATTGGTATTTATTTGTGGAGGGGAGGGGACTTATGTTGGCAAATTAACATATGATGTCATTTTTATACAATTTTTTTTAATTTTTTTTATTTGGTTCCTAGCTAAAATTACATTTGGGCCATTTGGCTTAGACGTAACATTTAATTTTTCTCAGTTACTAAATATTTAATATAGGTACTATAAAATAAAGTAAAACATAATATTAAATACCTAGTAGATTAGTAGAAACAAATATAAATTATAATTAAAATTAAAAACAAATATTATGGTGACTTTCCTATAATACAATTTTAACAAAAAATTTATTTTAAACAAAAATTATTATTATAAATTATTAATTTATTTTAAGGTGACTTTCCTATGATAAAATTATAATAAAAAAAAAAATAAAAAAATTAAATAACAATTTAAATAAAAATTTTAATAATGTAGGAACATTTAGTTGTACTTATTTTTATACATTATTAATTTATAACATAATATATTAGGTGACTTTCCTGTGATAAAATTATAATAAAAAAAAAATAAAAAAATAAAATAACAATTTAAATAAAAATTTTAATAATGTAGGAACATTTAGTTTTACTTATTTTTATACATTATTAATTTATAACATAATATATTAGGTGACTTTCCTCTGATAAAATTATAATAAAAAAAAATAAAAAAATTAAATAACAATTTAAATAAAAAATTTTATAATGTAGTAACATTTAGTTTTAGGTACCTATTTTTATACATTATTGATTATCTGCATATTTTTGACTAGAATGAATTTCTCTTTGTAATTTCTCATTTTCCGAGAGAAGATGATGAAACTCAGCACAACTTTCATTGAAAAATAGTTTAACTGTAATCATAGCTTTTACTGTTTCTGTTTTTAATCTATTTTTCTCATTAGTCCACAAACAGTTCATGTGTGAAAATACCCGCTCAACACTTGCATTTGTTCCTGGGATGCATATGAAGAATTCTACAATTTTTTTTAGGTTTGAAAAATCTACATTTTCAACAACTGATTCTACTTTAAAAACATCTACCCATATGTATTCTAATTTTTTGTTTGTTGGTGGAGTGTAATTTATTAAATTTTTCTTTAATAAAGTCATCTCATCAAATAATTTTGTTTCATCCAAATTAAGGTCAGGTACAATAGATTTTATTAAGCTAACACTTCTTATCATATTATCCCAATTAAAGTGTTCTTGAATATTTTTCAATGTTATCCAGGATATACCATTAAACTGGCTTAAAGTAGGTCTCACCCATTGATCAATATATTCTATGCATGTTGAATAAAATAGATTTTTGTATTTCTTATATTGTATTTCAGTAATACACCCTTCATTATTTAATTGATCAAAAAGAATTTTTTCTTTTGATGTAATGAAATTACCTTCTTGTCTTCCAATTAAAATGTCTTTTAAGTAGTCTACTTGTAATTTAACTTCTATCACAGATATATCATTACCTTCAATTGACCGAATCACTGATGAAAATAACTCACATTGAACATTTAAAAACATTGCCAATAATAATGAAATCGGATTTTCAAAAAAAGTTTTGAGGACAAATGGGCATTTTTCTATTGAAAGAAAATATGATTTTAATGGACCAAACATTTCTATCAAACGTGTCAATGCTGGATGCAGGGATAGCCATCTAGTTTTTGAATGTCCTAAAATAGTTTTGTAATCACTATTGACAAAATCACAAAATTCTTTAAGAGTATTAACACGAACCGAATAAATATAAAAATGTTGAAATATTTTGGATATAATCAATTGTAGATCAATTGGTAATGTATCTGATGCACTTTGAATGGCGTTATTCAATATGTGTGCTGAGCATCCGATCCCAATCATATTATTTTTAACATTACCATTTAAATGAGTGAAAAGGTTATTTTTCCCTCGTCTAACTATACCTCCAAAATTTGTATTGGTATTGTCTGCTGATAGTGCAATTATTTTTTTTTCAATTTTCCATGTCTTTAGCAATTCCCAAATATAGTTTGTTAGTTGTAACGCTGTTTCCCCAGGCAAATCAGTAAATTCTATTATAACAGTTTTTACACCTGTTTCTGGCAAAAAATAACGTACTAAAAGTGGAACAATCTTTAGATCTTTGTGGTTAGACGAATCAATCATTACTGTCACAAAATTAGCAGCATTTAATTGATTTTTTATTAAGTTAATTGCATAAGGGAACAATACATTTACAATTATTGCTTGTGTTTTAGTAGCACCACAAGTAAATTTACTGTCATACATTTTACGTAGTAAACCCGACGTACAATCCATTGATGAAAAACTTTGATTGTGTATGCAAACATGATAAGCCCAAGTACCTTCATTTATATAACGCAATTTATCAGCAGCAATAAACATTTTATTTCCAAAAAATGCATTAACTTTCTTACTTTTACTTGATTCTACAGCTAATTTATGACGTTTAGTACCAATATGTTGTTTTATGTCAGATTTGCCGCCATGATCAATACTGAAAATAGCACCACAGCAAATGCATTCAATTTTTCCTTCATTTCCAACTCGTTCACACAATTTTAAAAATGTATATTCTTCCTTTAGTACGTCAGTAAATAAACATTTACGTTTAGGCATTTTTTTTTGAAAAGTTTTAAAATAATCTTAGACTTAGAATTTTAAAAAGTAACGATAACCTACGGTCTACAAAGGTCAGTGATAAATTATAATACGATTTGTCATGATACGAATAATACGAATAAGAATATTCTTATCTATCTCGAATCGATACCGAAAGTCGATTGATAGACGTTTGATAGCCGATATAGTATCAGTGTGACACTAATACCAACAAAAAAATCATAAGAGATAATTTTAATTTTTTTTATAATCCAATATTTATTTATCATCATTTGATTTAGATAATAGATAGTATAGTTAATCAATAATTTAAAATTTAAAAAGTTAAATTATATTAAAAAATTTAATTTTTAAAATAAGGTACATACGGGACGAATTACCCAAAATACGGGACAAAAGTGTTATTATTAAACTTTTGTCGGGACACCGGGACACTTCTTTCAAATACGGGACAATCCCGTAAAATACGGGACGTATGGGATCCCTAGTTAATTCGCAATATTGAATTAGTCGGTGCATATAAAATTATAAACGCATTTATAATTCGCATTTGACTGATACGCATTTATTATTTAATTCGATTTGTCAAATGCATGTAAACGCTTTAATGCGAATTAATAATTTAGTGGGAATTTCAAAATGTCAAATTATAATTATTTTGGTCGTGGAACTAAAGTATAAAGCATGAACTAAGAAACATTCGCATTAACTATTAATTTTATTCAACATCTAATCTTGATATTTTAGGTGCAAGTATAAACATTATAAACCAGTGGCGTAACTGAGGGCCCGCAGACCCTGCGTTGCGGGGGCCCGCGGTAATTTGGAGCCTTTGGTTAAAGTAAATTTAATTTCCGTGAAAAAAAATTGAATAATTGCTTTTTTCAAATTAAATTAGTGTTAATATATGCGTAGTTTAGATATAAACATGTTAGTTGATAAGTTAACCCAAAAACATGCTAGAAGATCGCAGAGATTTAAATAAAATAATTCAGTAAAATTTAGTTATTTAACATTAAGTAATAATTGTGTAATATTAAACAAATATTGATATTTTTTATTATATCATAACATAATTTTAATTAGAATAAGTGATTTACCTATATCAGATTAATGTTTTTAAACCAATATAGTAATATACCTACCTAAATAATATTTTAAGGGCCCATTTTTTATTTTTGCAAAGGGCCCACATTTTTTTTGTTACCCCACTAATATAAACCCGCTCTCTAATGCGATACGCATCGAGTTAATGCGCATTAACTAGTAACTACTGCATACAAACGTAGTAATCGTCGACCGTCGCCGTCGCGCGTCGTCATGACTTGTATAAACACTAAATAGTAGCCACTGCCTTGCGATAGCGCTCAGTGGTTTACGACGACGTACAATTTCACTTGGGAGAAATTAGACCTCGAAACCGCGGACGCGAAGCGATTTCAATACTTCATATGGATGCGCGGCCGACTTGCGCTTTCTCGGCGCACAGGGTATTATTGTTTATAGAAAATTAGATCAAGTCCAAATGACAATATTCTGATGTAGACTGGCGTTAAGGTGCTTGTGCTAACTTTGGTAAAATCGCGTTTGCCAGAGTCCTCTTTAGCCTCCAGGGCCCCCTAACCCGCAGTAACGGATCTAACACCCGGGCAACCTGGACTTGGCGAAAATAATAGGGTTAACACTAGATTTCATAAATAAATAAATAGGTATTAAAATAGACAATAGTTGTGCACTTGTGCTACAATAAACCATATTATTAAAATTTAAAAGTTATTATATAATACTGCAGAATATCATAATATTAAGCAGTGAGCTAAAATTACCAAAACTGATAATTATTCTCATCGTCGTTGACGACTATCGACCCATGTATATTTTGTTTTTAGTTCGACTTCATTAAAACTTCATGAACAAAATTTTTATTTCGGGAACTATAACCGTCGGGAAAAATATTTCGGGTTTTCGGATTTCAGATAAAATACCAATCGGGAAAAACGGCAGGTACCGACTACCGAGTTGGAAGTATTGTGTCAACAATTTATGGGATGGGTTAATTAAATAATGAAGTGGAGGCGCGGGCCCTATAATTTTAAATGTCCGACCGGGCCATTGTTTTTCGATCCGCCACTGCCCCTAACCCCTTATATAGTACGTTTCCCTCGTTTTACTTCTCATATCCCTTCTGGTCTACTATATGCGTCACTGTGACAGTGCATTATCAATTATCACGTTATTACGCATTTCAGGATTTCATACACGTGCGATGATCGCACGGTTGACGCTCTGCCCACGCACGGGTGTGTCAACCGCAATCGCCGCGTCCGAGTTTCCCAGAAACGCTACTCTAATCATCGTCATTGATTCTACGCCTACAATATACTGCGGTTATAAATAATTATAATCATAGTTCATACGGGAGTGATTTTCGCTCATTTCCCAGTTAAGATGGTGTAACTATTATTATTGTTCATTGTTTTTAATCCTAATGCGTTGCCGTCCAGGTACGATATGTAAATTTCTAGGTCGCAGTACGATTAGTCCTTACTATGTATATTATTATTTTTATATACCTACCTATCAGTGATTATTGTTTTAATACTGATGACTGATGTCTACGTCGCAGTATACCTATTGGCTATTATCATTGATAATATTGACTAAATAGTAAACTCAATCAATGCTATTTTATGTATTACATTATTGTAGTATAGGTATGGTGACTAGACGTACTATTTTTCGTAGGACAGTACTCTTTTTTGAAGTGTGTCCTTGTGTCCTTAACAATAGTGTTAAGTACATGATATTGTACTTTTTTTTTAAATTATTATGGGCTAATAATAATAAAACGTTTTTATGTGTTATTACTATTTTTTATAATTAGATTATTAATTTATATTTTATGGTTCGACCTAAAGCATTATTATTATTTATTAGTTTGTAGCACGATTTAAAATTTACTATATCATATATATAAGTTTTACACTTAGTATTTTTACCTTTAAAAACAATTTATACTTAAGTTTAAGTTTACTTTAAATTCTTCAATATCAAAGTATTTTCATCATAAAGACACACACTAAATGAGTTGACATTATAATTTTAAATAATTGGTTTTTATAATTGATAATAATAATAAAATAAATAGAGCAATTAGATGAAAAAAAAACAATTTTTATAGAAGGAGATGACCTATGGAAATATGGGCAAAACGGGTTGAATAGTATACGCATTGGGCAATTACGACAGAGAAGGAGCTAAGTTTTAAATTGTACTTTTTTTTAAATTTTTGTATCTGGTCACCATAAGTATAGGTCCTATACTATAGGATATCAGAGCAAGTAGCACCATAAATGTATTTCCAACAGTGGCGTATTTAGGATTTTGTCAAGAGGGGATATACGTTGGCGAACATATAATTTCCTCGGCGGAAGGGTTAGGTAAAAAATTATAAGATTTATAATATAATAATAGTTATTATCAGTAAGTACACACTACACGTCATTATCATATAAATTTATAAAACTGTAATCTTAAATTTTGAAGATTTATTATTAATAATTATATTTTTATAAAACGGAGAAAACCATAAAAATACAATATGTAGTATTGATTAATATAAAAATGTATATGTGACCAAAACAATATAAAATAGTGCACTACCGTCAGCAGCTGCCTAATTTGTCAGTACTTAGAAAGCTGAAGTTCAGCAGTTCAGCACTGAGCCACTGACGCTATCGCGAGTGTTCGAATATAATGGGTAATGGCCAATGGGTATATTATGGTGAATCATTATGCTGGTTTAAAAATAAAGTAATGCAATAATAAATTATAAAAATAACTCGTATTACAGTTTTTAAGTTTGATTATTATTTGTACTATATTTAATTACTGGCATTTATTGTTTAGAATGTACTATATTTATATATACATGACCTCGCCCTGGAATAATATCTTTTGAAATAGCAACCAAACGCTTATTATTAAACATACGATAATAACCGGATGGTTATTAACAATAATAACGATTAACGATATTTTACGACACGAATTATTTTCAATCATATACATATTTAGCAGTTAGTAGTGTATAGACTACGGGCATCATCCATAATATTCGGAATATTCCTAAATGCTTAATACAATAATACATTAATATTCAATATTTAATATTATAATAAAGTGTAGCATTTTCAATAATTGTATTGTTTACTTCTGACTTCTGTAATACAGAATAATATAGATACGTCATCTTATTATAATATGCATATCAGTAAAATACGCCACTGATTTCTATTGCTGTACATAATGCTTACAATGCCTATACAGTATACCATAGAGTAAAGAATATATATACATATATATGTATACATATGAAAACAAGATCACTACAGTAGGTACCACTTTTATATGCACACTAGTACACTGCACAGCTTATCATCTTTTATAAATATTAGGTAGAACTCGGATTTTGTAGCAAATAATACTTCTTTGGCGGGGAATGTGATATAAAAATACCTAATTCTTGTACAGTGTAGAAGTAGAACTGTAGAATACGTTGAACGTTTTGATTTTTGATGCTTTTTTTACCACTAAATGTATTATTTTTCCCCATTTAGTGCTTTTTTTATTTTTATATAATTTTCATGAAAATTTCACATAGTTCTTTAATTTTGTTTTATTTTCTACTGTATTAATATTTAATATTATTATTGCCAAAAATAATCATATTAAATGGGTAACTGATAAAATAAGTATCGAAATTATCGGAAAAATTGTAGTATTTATCAAAATCACCGTATCTAATTACAGTCTCTTTACGACTTAAAGAAAGGGAAATTATTTGTCATATTATATTGTTGTAAATATAGCATTTATATAGTATTTTTATAGCATGTTCAAAGTTCAAATAGTTAATCGGTAATTGTAAATCAGTACACATAAATAATGTTCTATACAATTTTATTTCAAATTTAAATTGGATACAAAAATTCCATAAGTTAGATCACTTCAATGTACAAAATATACTAGCACCCAATAGGATAAGTATTAGCGAAAATAACTTGTCCAAGTACAATATACATAGGTAATCGTAAATTTGTTTTTTTAATACATACCTCTAATTTAATTTTTTTGCTTTAGATATAAATTTAATAGGTGATTTTTAATGATTTATTTTCAACAAAATCCGAGCCCTATAATAATTATTAATTAATTTTCGTAGTAAGTAAACACCGCAATGGCACAGTCTGAGATTGTAAATACAATAATTTAAATAATTGTATGATTTAAATCACAGACCAAGATACATACTACATAGTACATAGTACATACCATTGATTATGGTATATCATACTATTATTACTTTATTAGTATACACATACCATGTATTATCAATAGTAAAAAAAAATATTCGACATAGTCCAAGATTAAATGCGTTGAACTTTACATGACAAATTTTAAAGAAATAATTATAATAGTTATAAATTTCTTATAGAGTTCAACTGGATACACACTATTAGAGTGCATTGATATCATTGCATCATGGCACTTGACTCTACACACTATATCTTAACACCCTTAACTCGTTCATTATATTCATAGACTTTATAGTGAGTGAGTATATTCCATTTCCATAATAGCATAATATTATCATAGATAGAATATCACTAACAACTAACAAGTAACAATAGCACAGATATTATGGATAATCAATTATTATCTATACATCTGCGACTACTGCGAGTAAAAGCAAATACTGTATATCGTATTAGTATTTGGTAAAAGTAAATAATTATTTAATCTTTAGTGATATCTAGACACGTGTAGAGATAGAAAAAATAGAAAGATACAGATGTATTAAATAGTCTTGTTACACATATATTTTATAAATTATCAAGATTCATAACTCTCCATTGATACCATCTATATATTATTGCGCGTTGGTATGTTGTTAAATAATATCGTATTCGTATAATTACTAATTATTAGGATACGGAAAAATCGGTGACAATATTATTATTATTATTATTAAAGGCGATTATAAGAATCTTGATAGTAATATTATTGAACATTATTATAGCATCTATCGTCTATTTTTCTCATTATACATTGATCATTAATATTATATTAATATATTATTATCATTATTATTATATACGGGCTTAGATCATATACTATATCATACTGTATATGATCTAAGTATACGGGTACAACAACAACAATTGCAACGGTAGAACGATCGTCTCACCACGTCAATAGTTCAATACGCTATTCCATGTGCGCACGGGCAGCCGGGCAGGTATCCCGGTATCCGAAAGCCCGCGTGTGTGCTGACAGGCACATTCATGCACTTACACAAACACACACACACACACACACACACACACACACACACACACATTATCAAAGTCATTCCGTCTGTTCGTTTTCGTCTTTGACCGCCCTATATTCAGCGTGTCCGTCTGCACATTCTTATACAGGTCTGCCGGTTCCGTGTACGACACTACGACTTTGCCGCTCGCCGATTGCCACCACTGCCCGTCTGCCACAACCGGTACGACACACGCGCACTCTCGCTTTCGTGTCTGCTGTCTCGATCCGTTTCCGACATTTTTGGATAACCTTAACGATTCTGCATTCACTTTGACTCGAAAGCTCGCACCACACGTCCGCGCGTGCGTGAGTTTTTTTCAAATTGTAATTTTATTCGATTTTAACCAAACGCTGTTGTTTTACTTCAATTTGACACGGAAAAATTCAGGTATGTTTGTTTTATTCATGTAATAACTAATGGGCACTGTTAATCTCACATCGTTCGGTTTTACCGTCCGTTTGAAAGAGAGTGTTGGGGTAGCGGACGTTCAAAAAACACGTTAAATGAAAACGTGGTTTTACATTTTTTTTTTTTCGAAATGATCCGTGAGCGTGTTAGACTTTTTTGAGCTTACCGTGCGTTCGACGTTAATAAACGATTAACCTGAACAAAGCTGTGTTTTTGTGGCTTCATCGAGTACCTATTTAATTTTAATTTTTTTTTTCTAACAAAAAGTGAATTTTTTGATAAGTCATCGATGCAGTGGCATAGCGTAGCTTGACATTTTTTTCTGGGTTGGATCTAAAGTTGATATTAGTTAAAACATAACATACCTAGGTACATATTTTATGATTATTTTAATTATTTGACATAAAAATTGCTGCTATCATTGTTAATTTGTTCAAACAAATGTTATTTTATAATATATATAGACGACACTTTCAATACGTTATAAAACATTTATTCTTGGAAAAAATAGTGTAGGCCCGTGCTTACCCGCTGACTGCCACTGCGTTGACTAGACTTCATCAGACTATTATCTTAACTGAATGTTTAATTATTAAACGTTATTTATTTCCCTAAAATTATCTAGAAATATACCAAATTTAATGTTAAATATTTATTAATAATTGGCCTCATCTAATGTATATTAGATTTTAATGAAGTATTATATTTTGTATTACTGGTCATAAGAATATGTGTGTAACATGGCAAAGAAGTTACCTGTTAATTACAATAATGGTATTAGGAACTTGAATATTTATTTAGTGTTTCTGAACATGAAGGCTTTTTATAATATAGCGGCTTAAGGCAGAAATTAACTGTGGTATCTTAAAATGTAGAAAAGTTGCATGCCTAAAGTATGTATATTCTCAAGGTGTCAAATGATGGAACTAAGTATTTTTTGGACCTAATGGTGTTGAACCTTCCTAAATGTAATCAATTTTAAAAAAAAAGTAATATTAACACACTAAAATAAGTTTTGCTATATATTTTTTTAATAATATTTGATATTATATAATTAATTAAAAGTGACAAATAAATACAAAAAAATTCTTTTAATACAATGTGTATAGCAAAAATTGTATCTTCAATTTTAAAAAAAATTATTTATTTTTTATTTTTAAATATTTTATGTATGTCATCTTAATAAAATTAATGAATACATTTTATTATATACTTAAACTATAAATATATTTTATAAAAACAATTTATTTATTATAAACAAAAATTATTAATTTTAAAATCAATTAAATTGAAAAATCATACTTTCAAATAGTCAGAATCTTATTTTCTATAGATTTAAAAGCCAAATTACCTTTTCTTGGTAATAAATGCTTTGAATATTTTAACTAAAATTAATTTAAACTTATGAAAATTTAAAAAAATTCAAGCTTTTTAAATTATACTAATTTATAAACTATTTTTGAACCTGAACTACCTATTCTTGTATTAGTAGTTTAGTTATGTTATTATTAATGTTAATTATTCTTAATGATGTACATCTAGTAGTGTAATATCGAGATAATAAAACAAATAGTATAATAGTATCATATTCTAGTATGTTAATTTATTACTTTTATTAATTATTTTATTTTTATTTTTAAATTAAAATTTTGAATTAAATTTACTACTTCTTTCTGTATTCAAGATCCATAATGATGATGAATTTCTTGATTTTTGATTCTTTTTAATATACCCCAATTAAATTTTAAAATGATGTAATATTTTTAATGATTTAATGAAATAATGTACGTTGCATGTATTTGCATTTTTTCCTTTCAACATAGGAAAACATGCTAATTGCGATACAAATCCGTTTAACAATATTAATGCAAATATTTAGTGTAATAGTGCATATTGTTGCATATTTTAGGAGTAAAAGCATATTTGACAAACAGTAAATTTTTTAGAATTATTTACGCATATTATTTCATGAAAAAAATATCCAAATTCTTTTTATTTCTTATTTACTTTCCCGTTTACAAAATTTTGGTATTTTATTTTGTTAAATTTTTATTCTTGTATGACTATATGTTTTATGCATTTTGCGCAGTACCTACCACGAAAACAAATTTTTCGTTCCTATCCACCATCCTCCACCGTATAACATGCATTTAAAAATCTATCGATTTATATTTGTGAGGCACCATTTAAAAACGTACTATTTCTATTTTACATTTTTTTCAGAAATCAAGATTTTCTATTTTGAATTACTAAAAACTCGTGGAACTATTGTATAATATTCCTAAAACTGCACTTATTAATTTATATAATTTATAATTACAATTATGTAGTAATTCATAATTTAAACTACTGAATTGCATCACAACGTACGCCCTATTTTCAGTAAATAGTTCGTTTTGGTCTGATTTATGGATAGAATTTGTTTTACTTTCTATGTTTCATCACAACGTCATATTATTTCCAGAAATATAATATTTTATATTGATATCATAGTACAATACGACAACACGCATAATAATTATTAAAGTTATTTACACATGGGAAACTGGCTATTTTTATTTTGTTTTTGCGTTCGAGATGATTTAACATGGCTATTGTTATATTATACTCGTACATTATACGGTACTATGTTTATTGTTAGGTTGTAAACGCACCGCCTCTAGAACAGTATATTGTACAAAATCCACTTTGGAATATCGATACATTATTTATATTCAATAACAATGTAAATCATATTGAAAACACCGCAATACCAACAATTATTTCGATTATTTTATTTTCTAGTGTTATGACAAGTATAATATTATGTTGTTTTTATTATTCCTACGTGTATTTATAATGAATGCGACAATATAAAATCTTGGACTTTTTCTTTTGTCTATTGGAATTATCGAAAATAGCCGTACCTACCGGTACCTACACAATTGTTATTGGGTTTTAGAGTTGGATATTTATTTTTAGATATACACAAGGAGAATTTGACAAAACAAGAAACAAGTAAATCTGATTCCCAATAGCTCGTAAACAACTAAAGAAAATATCAGAAAATAGCCCGTCCATACAAAAAATAATTGGCGTCCGTATTTATTTAATAATCATACACTGCATTAAACATGAGGCTCGTCCCCCCAACGTATTCTGTAGCCACTTGGTATAAATAGTACCGTGACTTTATATTAAAACAAAGACCGTATTAAAAATCCATTTCGTCTCAAACGTGTTTTAACCAGGAACTTATCTCATTTGCAACAATAATGGCTCTTTGTAATATAAAAACAAATGAATAAATACTTAACGTTTCTCGTTTATTCGTAAAATAAATCTTTAGAACATAAAATAAAAATTTTGATGCAATGAGTTTCGTCATTCGATCATGTAATTTATTGAGCTGAGAATGTAACTTAAAAAACAAGTAAAAATAAAATATATATTATAACAATAAAAATAAACTTCACTAACTCTAATACCTAACATAAACCTATAATATAGCAATCGGCATTGGTTTAATAGGAACATAAGAACTTAATCATTATCTTCATCATAAAAAGGAACTTATATTGAAACATCTATTTACCGCAGTAAATAGAACTTTTTGATGTAATTTGTAAATAGTTCGTTTCGACGTAATATTAGACATGGACATAATACGTTATGCTACAATAACTGATTATTAAATTCAATTAACATGGGAAATACGTTTTGAAATATCGACCCTCATTTGCTCATTTGTGCAACGCAACTTATAGAAGTATAGTAGAGGTATGTAAAAGTCACCAATGCTTCTCACTCCTATCTATAACTTAAATTACAAGATTCGGGAATACCCACATTATATTAATATTTACTAACTGCTGGTATAATACTAGATACAGTTTTCTTACGTTTTTATTTTAATGTTGTCATTGTAGGTGCTGGATTAAAGTGTAAAATATCAGAAAAAGATTAAGGATAGTTAAAAATTAAAGATAATTAAGGTTGATAAATATGACAAAACTTTGAATTCCTCAAGGTGTACTAATTGTATACATTGAGTGTTATACAATATTAAATACAAATTAAAAATACTTAAATATTTTTAAAATAAATATATAATATATAGGTACCTATATCTTATTATTTCAAAATTTGCTTATGACTTTTACATTATGCATATTAAGTGAATATAAATGCATTTTTCTGAATTTTTTAGTGTATGAACTTATGAAGCCCTGGTTATAAAACTATAAGTGGTATAGTTTTAATTTTAAAAGTATCATTTTGATGTAATATGCATGCATTGATTCGGCGTGTTTGGAAATTATTGACCTGAAAATTGTACCTTTTAGTTACTAAATAAACTAACCCCGTTTTGAACTGGTTCTCAATTACAAATCTATAATAATATTCCTACTTAAACATTAGGTATTATCTACTGACTGGATATTTTTCATATAATTATGTTTTCAACAAAAATTAATTCAACTTATGGAATTACTAGGTAATATTAAAATAAATTACTATTTTAGTAATATAAATAATACATAGTTATAGAAATACTTTATGATATAAGCTGATGCTCTGAATCATTTTTTATATGCAATGATTTATCATTGAATTTAAATTTAACACATCCATTTCAGGTGATTGTACTCTTCTGTACAAGTAAGTATGAATATAGTAGGAAAATATTATAAAGTTAATCGGCAAATTATTAATTTTAAATTCTTGACACATAACCTAAGTATAATATTATAGATATACTAAAATGTATAGTAGAGTAGTAGATATATTATAATTAATTTAATATATTCAATTTATGTATAAAAAAATAGGCAAGTAAGTGTTGTTTCTCTGTTATAAAGAAGTTGTGTCTTGTGGGTCACGATAACTTTTTTTTTTTAATTTAAATTCAAATGATTAACAAAAACTGATTCTGAGAAGAAGATAGTCTATTAGCCTATTTCACTAATATTGAATATGTTTTTTTTAATATAACTAATAAAATCATTTATTTTACTTTTATATATAGTATTATGGTAAGTTTTTAAGGTTATTATATTTAATTTTTAATTTTTGTATTTATTTAATCATTATAATTATAAAATATATATTAGTACTATATATTATATAAACTTATTATATAACTCATCATTTAAAAATACCATAAAACAGTAAAAGTTTAAAAATCTAAAATAGCTTTAAATATTTTGAAAATTATTCAATGTATAATGCTAATCTAAACATTTGATTAAAATTTGAAAATGTATGATTATTTGTTTTTGAATTGTAACAAAAACAAATATTATTCAGGAAGAAATAGTTATTAAACTGGTAAATATTCATTGTCATAAAAATTACATTTTTTATACATTGTAAAACGTGTAAATTATCTTGTATTAAATTTTCAAATTGTAGGCAGGTTTAAACAGTATGAATTTCAAACTACAAAATAATTTGTAATTTTTAAAATTTAATTATTTTGTCATAATTCTAAATTTAAACGCTTATAAAATAAAACAATTTGTGACTACATTTTGATATTTTTCAATTATAGATAATGAACTACTTATTTGAAACAGAAACTGTACTATATTTACAAGTTTTTTTATCGATATTTATAAAAATAAAAACATACCTCTAAATAGCTCAAAAAAGCTTAAAGCTTTTTTGAACATTTTATCATACAATATACAGGGTGTCCCACTGTGATCTGACAAATGAAATAACTTTTGTTCTAATTAATATTTTTAAAAAAATTCTTCAGTATTAAAAAATAAAAAATGTATACTAACAATGTAGCTCAATTGTCTATGAATTATATTTAAAAGACATTTTTTTTAAAATATTAATTAGAACAAAAATTATTTCATTTGTCAGATCTCAGTCGGACATCCTGTATAAAATGATAATATAAACACTTGATGGAAATTTTAAATTTCTACGGTTATTAATTTTTTGAAAATCTTAAAATTAAAGAAATTAATTTATTTGAAAACTGGTTCATCATAAAAATTTCCCTTTTTTTTAAATTTTTTGTTTGTTACTACTGGAAATTTATACTTCTCTGAAGTACAAACTAGATCCAATTTACTATTGTTAACATTTAGAAAAAAACATTGTAAAATCAATACATTCATCGCTGCTTTACTCAGAATCTATAAAATAAAACAATACTACTGAAATACATATATTTTTTGGAACATTTGATATACTATAGGTTTATCCAAAATTTATAGTAAAGAACCAAATATGGAATATTATATATTACCTGTTGTTTTGTTTGTTTTTCATTAATAGATTTCTATTTTTTGAATTGGTTTCAAAGACTTGATATCAAACATTTTACTAAAAATATTTATCAATTATAAATTAAATAATGTTAAAAACTACAATAAATTTTATTTTCATATAAATAATATATATGTGTTTAAATTAAGAGGGAGGATGCCATATCCGCATGTGTTGTCTCTGTCTTACTTACATATATCATAATATATTTTCATTCAGCAGAATACATTTTGTGACACTAACTTAATATTAGAGTAAATTTACTTATTATCAAATTTAAAGGTAAGTATATTATCTAGACAATGACATATGACTTATTTGATATTATTATTTTAAAATTGTTATATTTTACATAGTGTAACTCACTTTAAAATAATAATATCATTAAAACCATATTATGTCATTGTCTAGATAATATTCTTACCTTTAAATTTGATTATAGGTAAATTTACTTTAATATTAAAGTTAACGTCACAAAATGTATTCTGCTGAACGAAAATTGGTTATGATGTATGTTAGTAAGACAGAGACAACGCATGCGGATATGGCGTTCTCTTAAGAATTAAAATTCAATATAAAATTGATGGACAGGACCTAGCCATTTATATGCAACAGCATGTTTTTAGATTCTGAACGGAGTGATGAATGTATTGATTTTACAATGATGTGTGCTTTTATTTTTTGTGTCTATCGACAACATTTGGAGCAGTAAAAATGCTTCGATTTTTGACTTCAGTCCCTCTTTGAAAAGGAAATTGAATCTAATTGGTACTTTGGGGGAGGTCAAAAGTTAAAAAATTTCAATATTTTTCAAATGAGTCAGTAAAAAACCTAAAAAAATTACGGAAAAATCGGATTTTTTATTTTGCTATAACTCAAAAACTAATGGATGTAAATACTTGAAATTTTTACCAAATGTTTATATTAGCGTTCTCCATACACAGTTAAATTTTCAAAGAATTTTTTTGAACTATTTATAGGCATTTGAAATAATCAATTTTTTTATAAATGTTGATAAAAAAAATTTAGCTGGGACAAATACTTGAAAATTTAATAGAAGGGTCTAAATAACTTGTTCTAACTCTCATTCAAAAATTATAAAAATACATAGGCACAATTTTTTTTTTAATTAGCATTTGAAGTTCAAATATTGACAAAAATTCGTCAAAATCATGAATATTTTTCACTATTTGGTAGTTAAAAATTTATAAATATTTTACTATTAAAAGCTAAAAATTGAAAATTTAATACTATATACTATCCATAAGTTAAGCTAATAATAATTATAAAAAAGTTTGAGGATTATTCAATTTAAAAAATTTTACGAATGTTTAAAGTTTTAATTTTAATTTGAAATCAAAAATGCACGTGTAAAATAACGTTTTACTAATAAATAATTTTCGATTTTTGTTATTTTTAAAAAATTACTATACGTAAGATCTTGAAACTTTTACTTAAATGTTTGAATTTGTTTCAAAATAGAATAGGTATAAGATGTATTTAAGTATAATATTATATCCTAGATTGACAAATCATTACCGTTCAGAATCGTTTTTCGTATACAATGATATCTATCATTGCATTCAAATTTAACCTACCCTAGTCCGAGTCCACCCCACCCCCTAATGTACAGCAGAGCAATACTCACAATTTTTTTTTTTTTTGCGACTTCTGATTATTGATTTTGTCAGTAATTGTCCATGAATCACCTCATGATGAGATAAATGGTGGTGTTTTTGTATAGCATATCCTTGGATAAAATGCATGTTGTATTGAATAAAATTTATTTAATTCTAGCTCTGCTGATTAAAGTATAAAACTTGGATTTTTTTTTTTTGTCATAAATTTTATTTTTATAAATACTATTTTGTAACAAAATAAGTATGTGTTGAATGATTAAATAGTTTGACAGAGAAAGATAAACTCAATTAATAAAAGTATGTAGGTTAATATCAATATTACGATTCAATCGCCGATCATTTGTATTCGAAAATTTAAAAACATTTGTGGTCGTAGCATGTAACGTATATTTCCACTATTGAATGTGAATTATAACTTATATCTCAATCATAATATTATATTAAGATAAACAGCCAATCACTGATGTATTTCAATAAATACATTTTTTTTTTTTTTTTTGTAACTATATTTTTGTGTTTATCTTATAAAAATTTATATTTATATTTTTGCATATTTTACAATTTGTTATTGCATACAAATCCTATCCTAACCCTGTTGATGAATATAAAGATATATATATCATAATTATTAATTATATGTTAAACATTTTTGGTGTTTTGTGTGTAATATTTTGATATAATTAAATAAATGAATGATCAGCTTTTTTATTTTGTGAACAATATTATAAAGTTGGCTATGCCATTATGAATAATCAGTTATTACTAATCACATTTAATGTTATTAATAGTGCCTTATTGTTTATGCACTAACGTGCTTTAAACTGCTGAAATATACACGTTAATTTATATTTTAGTTTTATAATTATGATAAATGAATTACTTTTTATTAGGTACTACAATATTGTAGGTTTACTGTTGCTTAAATATTTAAATATTAAATTATTATGTTTTTTTTAAACATTATAATTCATAATCTGACTTTAATCGATACCATCCCATTAAACACAGCTATAAATAAATTTTTTATTTTATTTACCAATATCAATAGGCTTTTTAGAAGTAATTTATTTTAACAATTATTATTTTATTTTATTACATGTAATATTTAACTCTTAATATGCAAAACAAAATTTTGAATTTATTTAAGTATATAATTGAAATTTATGGCTGATAAATCAATTTTAAGTCATTTAGTGAATACATACAATCATAGGAACACATGTGGGGGATTAGCCCCCAAAAATCTAAGGTAATATGTTATATTTATGTATAAAAAGGGGGTTCATAATCATGTTGCATTGGGTTATTATAGCCCCTCCCCCTAAAATTTCAATCAAATGTCAACCTATGCATTGTATGCACAAATTTCTGAGTCCCAAACTTATATTAACAATAAATCTATAACATATTATTTGTAATTTGAAATTCTAACTTCAATTTTTCTTTCAATAATTTTATTTAATATTGCCTACCATTATTTTCCATAATTCGTATTGGAATTATTATCTTTCACATCACTACAATATTTATTTGTTCTTTTAAATATTAAATAACCCTCTATTATATTTTTTTTCCACGTATTAAACTCATCATATTTTGAATTTATCATCGACTGTTAGTAAACAGTACTAAATCATATTATATAAAATACAAATCGATTTGTAACGAATAGATCACTGTCGCATTGTTATTTAAGGCATCAGTTGATCAGTATTTAATGGCATAAAAGTATTATATTTGTTAAACAGATATTTATTTTATATTTTATTCTTACTTTTGCATATAAATTAAATTTAGAAATTAAAACTTTGGTTTTAGTAAAACTATTCTAAATGGATCCCATAAGACCTTCAAGGGGAAAAGCTCGTGGGCGCCCTCAAATACCAACAAATCAACCCGGTGTATCAGGTTTAACGAGTTCACTTCCTCAAGGAATAAGAGGACCTAGACCAACCATATTGCAGCCAACGCAATCCTCACAGCCAATGCAATCCTCACAGCCAACGCAATCCTCACAGCCAATGCAATCCTCACAGCCAATGCAATCCTCACAGCCAATGCAATCCTCACAGCCATTACAAGCACCAACTTCAGGTGTAGGTATGCAACGTCCACCCCGTTTAATGCCACCAAGACCTCCTGGTGCTGCACCTCAGCAAAGGGCCCCAAGGCCACTTGGACCAAGACCTGGGATTACTCCTGAAACTACAGCTCCTAAAAATGACCCAATGGAAGGAGTAAGAATCTGTTTCCAATCTCTTATTATTAATTCTAACATTTATGTACAATTTTTTTTTCAAGGTGCAACAAGTAACAGAAGGACTTAAAACGTTGGGTACAGGTAATGTATTTTCATTTTGTATTATATTGATATAGTGAAATCGGCATAACCAGCTCTTATAAATTCAAGTCCATATTATTAATTTTTATGCAACACTAATCGCATATTCCGACCCACAGGAGAATGCACCTAGGCAACTACAAAAATATATCCAAATTTGTAAATTCCTTATTAAATTCACACACCTTTAACTTATTGTTGATCAATATTCTAATTTAACTGTAAGTCTAAATGCAAAAAATAAGTGCATTATTCTGTGGGTGAGGAACTATGTTGTTTTTTTTTTTTTTTTAATATAACCATAGTTGGTACAAACATGTATCATAAATCATGTTAATTAAATTACTTCTTTTTTAAATTGTATAGATAATTTTGTGTTTATAAAACTTTAGGAGGAGGCGAAACACTAGTGCCGTTGGGACGTGGAGCAGTAAGAGGACGACGACAAATCGATCTTGAACATTTTAGGACACCGAGACCTCAATCTTCATTAGGAGATATTGGAAAACAAGGTAAAGTATTATTAAAATAGACTGTTGTTTACTTTTAAATATCCTAAAAATATTATGTATCTTTAGTATAGTACCTTGTTTTCAAATTTAAAGGATCTTTATCAAAGTTTATTAATTGATCAATATTCTACTTAAAGCCAGAACTATTAAAAATGAACTTATGACTTATAAAACTCAATTTATTACCTACTTAGATTTCAAAAACATTATCTTCTATGACTAATAATAAATATTAAAATCAAGAACTCAAATAAATATGTATACTAAACTTATTATTAGTATAAAAATATTATAATCCTGAAAATAATTTTAAAACAGTATTGATGATATTTTTATTTTTAATTTGTGTTATGTTTTAGGAACTTCTGGACAACCGGTAAAACTGTTAGCAAATTATTTTCCCATCACATCATATACAAACTGGTGCTTGTACCAATATCGAGTTGACTTTAATCCTGAAGAAGATAGAATTAGTACTAAACGAGGATTGTTAGCACAACATAGAGAACGTTTAGGCGGTTATCTATTTGATGGAACCATGTTATTTTCTGGAACAAGATTTGATCCATCAGTAAGTTGTTTTATAAAGCAAATGACTCATTTAATATTTTATATAATATACATTTTATGGATGATAATTTATATTTATTTATTAATAATAACTTGTTATGCTCAGGATTTTATAAAAAAATATTTTTTTATTATAATAGCCACTAAATTATGATTAAGAAATCATTTGCTCACTACTATTTCATTTAATTTTAAGTGAATGTCTTTGTAACCCAGCATTATAAAATGAAAAAAATTAATTATAATATATTGGTTTAGACTTTCGAACTTGCATCTACACGTCGCCCAGATGATCAAATTGTAATAGTTACTGTAAAATTCACTAACATAATAGAAACTGGAGATTATGCTAATATTCAAGTTTTTAATTTGCTCTTGCGTAATTGTTTGAGGCATCTTAAACTAACAATGATTGGAAGGAACTTTTATGATCCAGACGCCAAAGTAACATTTTAATTCTATTATTATTTTATTCATTACTTAGCTGACTCTTTGTAATATGCTTTAAGATTGATATGGCTCAGCACAAACTTCAACTTTGGCCGGGCTATGAAACAACCATTGGCAGGTATGAAGATGACATTTTGTTATGTGCTGAAATATCTACTAAGGTCATGCGTCAAGAGACAGTATTAGATTTTTTAAATCAATGTGCTGCTGATCGAAACCGAAACAAAGATTGGATGGTATTTTAATTTTTAGGATTCAATATAATTAATCATTCATAATTAAATGATTTAATATATATTATTTAGATCAACTTTAAAAGTGGCGTGGTTGGTACTACAGTGATGACCAAATACAACAATGAAACATACAGGATTGATGATATAGATGAAAATTCTGATCCTAATTCTGAATTTAGTAAAAAAGATGGAACAAAAATGACTTACATGCAATATTACAAAGAAGTACATACTTTAAATGAGTAATATTCAATATTTTAGGCAATTTATTATTAATATGTTGATAACTGTATTAGAAATGGAACATGACAATTCGTGGTGGCAGGCAACCTATGTTGATTTCCAAAAATAAAAAATCCATACGTAGGTTTGGAGTTGAAGATACATTGGTTTATCTAGTTCCAGAATTATGCATAATGACTGGTATAACAGATGCGATGAGGTACTTTAATTTAAAATCTTTTTAATTATATGCACTTTGTTAACTATCTTGTTTTTAATGATAGAAACAATTTCACACTTATGAAGGATATGGCCATACATACTCGTGTGAATCCTAAAGAACGCATTGACAGATTGACAAATTTTGCAAATCGTCTTCTTTCGACACCTGATGTAAGTGTTTTTATTTAATTAAAAAATACTTATATAATAAAATTACATTATTATTTTTCTTTTTTTTTTTTTTAGTCTGTTACTGAATTAAAAAGATGGAATCTTACATTAAGTAACAAGTTAGTTGAACTTACTGGTCGTACATTACAACCAGAACCAATTCATAGTCGAAATAAAGGGTATAATGGTGGTGAAGAAGCCGATTGGACAAAGCACTTACGCTCATTACCTATGTTTACTTCTGCTTCTGTAAAACATTGGGTTATTTTAGCTCCTAAGGACTGTTGTCGAGAAGTTGAAGCTTTTGCTCAAAACCTTGCAAAAGCTGGTCAAGGAATGACGTTTCTACTACCTAAACCTACCATGTATATTATTTGTTATTACATTATTTGTTTGATAGCTAATGAGTATAATTTTTAGATGTCCCTTGGTTGATGGAAGATCAAATACATTCTTGAATGAACTTGAAAGAGTAATTAATGATTCAAATCCATCATTGATTTTATGTGTTATTCCATCGGCACGTGGTGATATTTATAGTATGATTAAAAGAAAATTGTGTATAGACAGAGCCGGTATAATTCTAATTTATTAATTATTATTGGTTTTATTAAATAATTTATATTTCCTGTAAACATTATTTTTCAGTACCCTCACAAGTAGTGCTGTTGAAAAATGTACAAAAGAACAATATGTCAGTTTGCACAAAAATTGCTATTCAAATTAATTGTAAGCTTGGTGGAGCTCCTTGGCTAGTTACTATCCCCAAAAAAGTAAGTGTTTTAAATATATTTTGTATACACATTAATTGAATAATTTAACCTATTGTTATGTAGGGTATGATGATTGTTGGTTTTGATGTGTGTCACGATAGTCAACGGAAAAATATATCATTTGGAGCTTTAGTATCTACTATGAATGATTCTCATACAAGTTATTTCAGTTGTGTGGAACCTCATGAAAGTGGAGAGGAGCTATCTGTTCACTTTGCTACTGGCATAAGTAGTAAGTAACTGAATTTTTCAAGTGAAGATTTTTTTTAATTTAATTCTTAATATTCATTAATAGAGGCATTGGCCAAGTACCGGAATAAAAATGGCGCTTTACCCACCTCTATTATTGTATATAGAGATGGTGTTGGAGAAGGTCAAATATCACATGTCCATAAAACTGAAGTTAGGCTTCTGCAAGTAAGATTGATTAAATCATTTTTAATTTTTATATTTGATTAATTTCTTAATTTTTTTTGTTAGACTGCATGTGAACAATTTTATGGTGCAAGTTCTGTCCCCTTTGCTTTTGTTATTGTAACAAAACGCATCAGTGCAAGATTTTTTGCACCTAGTAATAGAGGACCTGAAAACCCTAGACCTGGTACAATTATTGATAGTGTTGTAACGGACCCAACCAAGTAAGCTATAAATCATTTATTTAATTTAACTTTAGGTGTTTATTTTTAGAAATTAAATAAAATTAGTATCTTTATTTATTCCCATTATATGAGTGACTTTATTGTTAGAAATGTATTACTTTTTTTACTTTAGTTATTCAGCAATGGAATATAATGCTCAAATATTATGAATTTTAGGTATGATTTCTTCTTAGTTTCTCAACATGTAAGACAAGGTACTGTAACTCCTACACATTATCAAGTGATTGAAGATACGCTTAGACTTCCTCCCGATATAATGCAACGACTTACATTCAAGTTGACCCATATGTACTACAATTGGTCGGTTAGTACAGTTTTTTAATTAAATTTTTTTTTATATTGATATTATCTATACTCATTAATTTTCATTAACTGTAGGGTACTGTACGAGTTCCTGCTCCATGTCAACTGGCTCACAAGTTGGCATTCCTCACTGGTCAAAGTCTTAGACATTCTCCTAATGTCGGATTGGACGAATTGTTATACTTCCTTTAAATAAGTTATGTTTTTATGATACTATTCATACATTATTCATTGCTGGGTATAATAATGTTTTTATATGAAGAAATTAAAATTTTATTTTATTTATAATTTAAAAGTATTTAGCGATTAAATATTATTATTATTATTTTATTTTTTTTTTTTTACTTCGTTTTAAGTAATTACTACTTAGAGTTTTATTATGTTATACTCGGCAAATATTAACTATGTTTTGACAATGTAATTTACATTTATCTTGTATACATTTCAATTGTTATTTATCTTAATGTTTTTTATTGTTGGTTTAATAATAATTAATATTTATTCTTTGGCTATATTATTTAGTGTTACGTTTCAATAAAATAGCATTTGTTTCATTTAATATAAATGTAAAATTTGTTTTTTTTTTAAATTTAGGATTTTTATTCCACTGGTATGCATGTATCTATCATGTTTTTTTATGTTTAAAAATTGTAAAATTCAAATTTAATGATTATGTGTATTTGATTCGTTGATTAATAAGCATGCAAAAGTCGGTACGTATCAATATGTATCATTAATTTTTCTTAAAAATCTTAAATTTAATGCATATAACTTTGAGTTAAGAATAGCAAATATAAAAATTATATCTGATCCTTTTGAATGCGCAGTTATTTTAACAGTATAATACATCAAATTACTTTCTTATAGTCTTAATGGTATAAACAAAATTTCCAACTTTTTTTTGTTATTCTATATACAATTTTAAGTGTTTTTTTTTTAAAAAAGCTCATGTGAGGTAAATTTGGCAGGTTAAATTAATTTTTCAGCCCTTGAATACAAAAATTAGAAATATAATTAATATTCATCCAGGAAATAGTTTAATAGAGTTTTTAATTTTTATGTATTTAGTCAATTTACCATTGAACTCAAATTTTTTAGTGACAATGACAAAGTATGCTCAAAATCATTAAGTTGTATCCCCAAAAATATATCTAAATTACCACTACTTACATATTTGATTCTTTGGTAGATGTTTAATTTTTATTTACCTAGTATTTTCCCAAACCATTTTTATAATGTAAGACTAATAAAAACATGCAAACTGCTTAAGTAATGTGCATTGTATATAAGAAATATGAACATAAAGTAAATTAGTTTATATTAATATTAAATATGTATGTATATAATGACATCAATATAGTCCCCCTGACACTAAACAATGATAATACAATAACTAGGTAACTGAAATATTATTCCTACATTGTTACCTTATCTTAAATGAGGGAGGAAATTAATTTAATAATTATTATTAGGGCTCGGATTTATATGTAAAAACATATTTTTACTGTGACTTGATAAATTAATTTAAGTGAGTGATAAATTCGTTTCAAGGGATTTCCAATGAAATTAAATATATTTTATGTTACATATTTTGACAATTTGTTCATTTATGATTTTTTAATAATTATTAATTGTGTAGCATTGTATTTTTCAATACAGACAATTTCCCATATTTCCAAAAGTACAAAGTAGTAACAAAATAATACCAATTATTGAATTTAAATCTATGGTAGATTAACTTACTCCTTCAGATATAGTCAAATACTGTCCAAAATCAGTGGAAGCCGAAAGATTATTTAGTTAGTATAAGGCAATTTTCAAGTGTTGTGGTTAGTGATACTTACAACATCAACTTAATGATAAAAAAAAAATAAATGATATAACCAATCATTTTCCATCAATTATTTAACACATTTACATCTTAATGTTACGTATAATTTAGAAAATTAAGGTATCTATCTATTGTTTGTTATAAACAACAAACTTAGTTATGACTACCGGGATTGTTATTTCTTTTAAATTAAAATCAGACCTAAAAAAAAAAGGAAAAAACATTCAATTTCAAAACAAATTGGTAAGCTTTCGTACATTACTAACAAAAAAAATATTGGAAATGCGTATTGACAAATTTTTCTAAATTTATTGCCCGCCTTTCATTCCATTTATTCAATCAGACAATAATATTGTATAACTTGGTTTTTTTTTTTTTTATTATTCTGTATTAAAGTATTTAATTATTAAAACAAAAATAAAATTTCAATTACAATAATTTCTATGTTACACTAAAGTAAGTTGCTGTGTTAGTTTTTCCTCTAACCAATTGTATAACTATAATTCGGATTATTCAAATACTGCTTTAATTTTGATAAGTTCAACAATATATGAGATAGACAAAATATAAATGATATAGCAAATCATTACATTTATCTAAAATCTAAGTAATACAAAAAAAAGAAATAATTAATAATAAATAAATAATTTGATGTTGATGTATTCAATCATTAATGAATTTAAAAATGTATGTAAAAGGTAGTTATACTTATAACTCATAATTAAAAATGTGTAATTGTTTTTATAATTGTTATGATATAATATCTATAGTAGTATTACGAATCTTAAAAAAAAAAAAATCAAATCAAATACAGAATTATGATATCTCCATTATATTAGAGATATCGCAATGGGCAAACCTCACAGAACATTGTATTTAATTATTTAAATATACTGTTATTAATTATTAATATACAACAATTTTTTTGTAGATTCAAATGTAATGAATAGCGAAGCAAATAATAATCTTTTGATGATGTAGTAAAGAATTTTTAAAACATTTTCATCAAAAAACAAACATTAAGAATTAATTGAAACTAACAGTCAATATAAACATATGTTTAATATAAATTATAACAATAAATAATAATAACACCTTAAATTTTATTGTTGTAGATTATTGAGTTTGAGTTATTATCTTCTTTAATTTTAGTTGGTCCTAGATTTATAAAAAATGTGTTGTTCCAAGGGGGGAATTTTGTAAGGTTATTTTTACTAAGGTACTCAATTTCCAACAACTATATTATTTGTATGAATACACTTTTTTTAAATCATGTTTTTAAATGATTTATTTGTTCTCAAAGTTTTAGCTGAAGTAAAGTAAAGGTTCAATAACTGTTGTTGAATCAAAATACCATTCTAAACAATTTAGACAAATTACTAACAAATGATTGTTTAGTTGATAACTACCTGCAGAATATCATGTCAATACAAATTAATGAATTTGAAATACACTTCAATGGAAAATTTTCCTTTACAAAAATTAACACAATTTAATCATATTGATGATATTTTAAACAATAAGACATACTACAATTTTATGATGAATAATATTTTATCTGCCAATGGTGTTCATGCTCAATGATATGTTCATCACATTATTAACTAAGATTTAATCAATTTTCAGAAAAAGAAACTATCAATGTATGATAGATTAAGCATTAATGATGTTACATGTCATATTCTTATACAACTTTTAAGCAATTAAATATCTAGATAACAAGATCTATTACATTTACTGGTTATAAAGGGGAATAAAAAAACAATAATAAAAACCTGTTTTGCCAGTACAAACTATTGAAAGTATTATTAGGCATGTTTTTTAATCTATCTAAAATAAATTATACTAACCCTAACATTCTATACATTCAACAATAAAAGATATGCTCTGTTCAATCAAATAGCAGCAACTGAAACTAATTTTTCATATTTCCTCGATCTCATTACTCGACTAGTACATTGCCATAGACAATAGACATTAATACTACCCAGTGCCGCAACTACCGGGGGTGCAGGGGGTGCATTGCACCCCCAGTAGAGAATTTAGAGGGCCCTGAAGGGGGCCTCGATAATTGAAAAATACTTAAAATTATTACATAGAAAATTAGAAACTAATATGGATAATAAAGGGTGTCTATGAATAAAATATATATTATGTTCTGTTGCAACACACATAACTTAAATCTAGTAATTTCTGATATTGCCAAAAGTTCATTAAAAATGTCTTCATTTTTCAATATAGTCCAAAATGTATATTTGTTTTTTAGCCAAAGTGCACCTAGATAGTAGATGGGCATCATTAACATTTGGTAATGATAGAGCAAATCAAATACAAAAGAAAGTTTTGAAAAAAGTGAGTAATACAAGATGGGAAGCTAGACATTCATCTATATATGCATTAAAAGAAAATTTTATTAATGTGTTGAAATCTTTGACAAATATTTCACTAACTAGCAAAAAAAGTGATGAATTAAATAGAGCAAAATCTCTTTTTAAAAACTGCAATCTTTTGAGTTTGTTTTGCTTTTAATTATTTGAGAAAATGTTTAGAAACCATTATCTGTGGTATCCAAGATGTTACAGTGCTCACAAACCAGTATCCATCAAGCCAGTGAGTTTTTGCAAATTGGTATTAATTCAATTAAAAATATAAGACATAATTATAAAGAACTGGTAGAATCAGCAAAAAATATGTTATTACTGTTAAATATTTATGTTATTAAATACCTATGTTAAATACTGTTGCAACAGCCGAACGATCATTTTCTAAACTTAAGTTGATTGAAAACTATTTAAGAAACTCGATATCTCAAGACCAACTAACAAACATAAGTATCTTAAATATAGAAAGAGCTCGTACTGAAGAACTTGATGTAGAAAAATTAATTTTAGACTTTGCCAATCAAAAAAGCAGAAAAAAATTTTTTTTAATAAAAGTAATTTTAATATTATAAATATAATTTTTTTTATAATTTTAAATGTATTTACTATTTTGTATAATAGTGCAGTAAATAAGTAAATATATATATTATGTATAATATGTAAACATATGAAAAACATAAATATTTAATTTTTTTTTATTATAATTTTAAATGTATATCAACCATTTTTAACTAGTGTAAATTTGTATTTTTTTAGTTAAAAAGAAATTTAAATGGTGATGGATACTTAACGTTTACATATATAAATATATTTTTCATGAAAATATTTCGTAAAATTTTGGAAAGTACCTAAGGGGCCCTATTATTTGGTTTGCACCCCGGCCTTAATAACCTTAGTTGCGGCACTGATACTACCTGATGTCAACTGGTTCTAAACATTCAACTACTTATATAATGAAAATGTATTATATTTTAAACAGCCATCAATTTAATTATTTTTATAAGAAATAAACTGCTGTAAAGTTAGATGTATTTAAAGTGTACTATGAAATATCGTTGTTAAGTGTGGAAATTGGAGAATTTTAAAAACTATTTAGCACAGATAATAATAATAATAATAATAATAATAATAGTTAAGTAGGTAATTAAAATATTTGGATTGATCAAGCAATCAAAAAATTATAGATTCTGATACTTCAGACTGCACATCTAATTAATATTTAAGTAGCAGTTGTCTATTAATAACTATATAATATAAGATAACATATATTTATATATATAAGTATCATGTACATTGTACATATATCATGTATGTAATAACATATAAATTATATTTGAATGCTGCATAGTGCAGAGTGGAATATAGTGTGCTTAGTTAAAAATTGATTTTTAGGTACCTTTTACAGTGGCGTATTAGGGAGGGGCCCATAGGGGCCCGGCCCCCCCTTGGCCCGTGTAGTACATATAGTATAACACAGTACTACTCAGTAATCGACACTCGTATTATACTTTAATACTTAATAATGTATGATTAAATAATGATTTGATATGAAAAACAAAATAAAAATATTAAATTGTTAATTCACATTGTTTTGCGATACCCAGTACAATATAAATAGCAAAAGATAAAATCGATAATGGATTATTTTGGTGTTATATCTAGTGGGCCCCTCCCTTGGGAAATTTCTGGCTACGCCACTGCCTTTTTAGAGGTACTAATTAAAATTAGTTATTATAAATAATTTTATGAAATATAGTTAAATTATAACAATAGAAGTTTTTGGACCTATTTTGGAAGACTACTGGCCCAATAATGATGTTGTTCCTACTCAAGTCATTTCAGGAAGTCTTCGGAAGGCAGACATTCATAATTACAATTAGAAGCCTGTAAAGTCCCATTTAAAGCCTATGACTCAGAATGGCTCAGCCTAGGAAGTTTCCTTAGTTCCTGAAAGAATTTACTGAATATGTCCACAGAACTTCCTTGTGTTTTTGGGATAGTTATATGTATAAGTATTATAGTAACAGATTTGAATTAATGAAAAGCAACAAAAAAGTTGTAGACTCCTCCTAAATTGAAATTCAAGTCTGCAAATACCTATGGTTATTTATATCTCAAATAAATATACTATTTGTGGTAGAATAATAATACCTTACCTATATAATATTAAACTGAATAATAAATAGTACCTTATCAATAAAATAAACTGATTTAAAAATAGTAATATTCATCTAAAGATCAGTTTTTTAAATTAATTAAAATTAAACAAACCATTTTATTTATAAATTAAATTATTGTAATATTTTAATATGCGTCAATAATACAACATAAGATTTTTAAACATTAATCTAAAATTAAAAAAAAATTAAGACATATACATACTTGAGAAAGACAAAAAAATAATTAAAAAATACCTTGAAACTTATATGTATTTACTTAGTAAGTAATACATAGTCTATAAGTTGTTATGTATGTACTTAGTAAGTAACTAAGTAAGTATGTATCATTCTTTATATTAAAAAAATATATTGAAATATGAAACAACTTTTTTAAAACATTTAGGCATCCAATATCATAATAAGTACAAAAAAAAAGGTAATTTTAGAGCTACGTCTATCTCGGTCAAATTTTGTCATATAATATGCACAACGCCACAGTGGGTCCTTAATACATCATTACATCAGTGAATGGACTTAAATTACAAATCCATCTGCGTCGATATTATCGCTGCCGTCGGCCGCCCCGAACCAATAGGATGGAGAGACAAACTTTACTGAGCACGTTATTATAATAATATAGTGTTTCAAATTCAAACGTTCAGTGTCGTACGGTCACCCGGGCTCACCGCCTCCTAACTAGCATACATGTACAATGTCTTTCGTTAATCGTTCTACTTCTAAAGGGTCTTCAGATCGTTGATATATTTTATATTATTTATATAGGTATCGAGACTCTCCAGTTACATCGTTTAGTCATTCTACACGAGTTCTTAAGTCAGGACCGTCCCGATGATTTGCGGGGCTCGAGGCAGAGTAAAATTTCGGGGCCTAAAATATCACTACTGCGCGTCAGTTGCATATACAGGATGATCCTTTTATCATTGTGATATTTGTCATTTGTGTAATATCATATAATATATATTATTTTGTTATCACTTATCGATAGTGGTATGTATCGCGCCGACCCCGGTGAATTTATATTTATTATTACGTGTCGTAACAGTCAGTGTTCGTTCCGGACTCCCGAGTTGTGTCGCGAACGACGCGAACTCGGAACTACCATGTCTTATTACATTCAATAAATAGACCATCCGCCGCAGTGGCGAAGCTTAAGTTTTTAGTTGGGAGACATTAAATAAAATGACACTAATACGCTTGGATTCCTCCCTTTTTATTTTAATTGTTTGATAATACATTTTTTTCGTATGAGTAATTAAGAATTCCATCGTTAAATATGACATAAATTAAATCATCAGCCATGAGAACAAGCTACAATATAAAAACAACAATTTTAAGAAACACGTAGGTACCTATCGGCTATCAGTAATAGCGATTTATATGGGACGATGGCGTGACAACGCGCCAAAAAATTAACGAAAAATAATAATTTGAACGTTAAAATTCATAAAAAAAAAAATAGCCCTATTAATTTAGTACATTTTAAATATAGGTTGACATTTGAAAATAAAAAGTTGATAGTGGTTTACCTATTAAATAAGAGAGGGTGACAAAAATAAAAATTTCATATCGTTTGAGAAAAGCATGAAACAAAATATTTAAAAAAGAAAAAATTGAAAAGTCAGTACTTGAAAAAATAATGGGTGTGTAATGATAAAAAAATTACCCTGTATATCTCCCCAAATTTGAAACTCAAATTTGCGCAAATAGTCTTAACAAATATAGTACCTAAATAAATTAATAACGCAACATGTCATAATATAATCAAACTTAATGTAATAAATAATAATATTGAAAAAAATAAGACAATAAATATAAAATATAATAATAGGTACAATATAAAAATGTATTAAAAATTAACTCAACTTTTTAAATCCGCTAAGTGATCAATAGTATCATCATATTTTAATTGGTCAGCAATTTCTTTTTCTATAAAGAGATTATAGCTAAGTTAGTGACATTTTCTTTTACAATTTTGCATGAAAAAAATTAGGTAAATTTTTTTTTTGCTCATCAACTAGACTTTTTTTGTATCTATGAAGCGGAGCCCGCGGGGCGAGGGCCCCACTCGCCCTGCCCTAGGGACGGCCCTGACTTAAGTTTAAGTACCTACTAATCTCAGTGGCGTAATTTGGTCATGTTTGTGAGTGTGGGAATGAAATGTTTTTTACATTTTATATTTTTATACCTATTGTACCCGATAACCCCCTTCCTCAAAAAATAAAAATAAAACTGTACTCACCATACGCACTCATACTAACTGCAATAAATGTATATGTACGCATGTAATATGGAAACAAATATTTATACATTATATACATTTATATATTAATGTTTATTTTTATAGCACTTTATGTCTTTATAGTCATACCACAATATATATATATATATAGGTATATATTTGTGCAATTGTACATCACTGCAATAGTGATGGGTACCTAGCTAATAATTGTATGCATTATGCATCTACGTTTTTTACGAAGTATTTATGTACAGCTAACGCATGGGATTCTGGTTTTTTTGTATTATTTATATTTGTATTTTAGTATTTATATGATACCATTGACACTCAAATGCTCGTAATTACGTCACTATAAGCCTATATATTCCACGATTATTAAATAACTAACTATTATATATTTATATGTATATGTATGCCCATTGATAAAATCGAATAAAGAACGGTATAATTTTTTTCTCCGCTTATTTTGACATAATATTGAGACCATTGACATATATTATATATATTTATATTGTACATTATTATTTATTATACATATATTATGTCAATGATTGAGACGCAATCGTGGACGTAATTAATATTTTATACACAAACACAGATAATACTGTAATGTTTTGAGATACGCACGACGAAGATGACTGGCATCTTTAAACTCTTTGTACAATCTTGTACTCTTTAAAACCGCGGCTACTGTAAACCTTAGCAATATAACCACGTCCTGTCCGTTGTTTATATGATCTATGGGTACGTCGTGGCCATATTTTACATTTTGGATCAACGGTGACTCGGCAGTCGAGTACACTCATTGTTCGTTTTGCAATTACCTACTCTGCATTTCTGCGTTAGACGTCGGCAGAGTAATAACATCAAGACGCGATAATACACAGGTATGGTTTTGATTACATTATTTAATAAACTGAAACAGTGAAACGTTTATATATTAGACAGCGACTACTGACAAGATCTCAAAATAAATAAGGAATAATTGCAGTTTAGTTACAAAGCGATTTTGTTGATTTTTTTTTTTTTTTTTTGGAATATATGTGTTTCAACGGGTCAAGAACAACGGTGAAAAAATAAATTAATGCGAATCATTATTTTGGATGTTGTATCCTTCCGAAGTGGTTTGCGATTTTATGTTTTTACGAATGCACACAACCTTAAATATAAATCACGAAAATTTTACGAATTTTCAACTTCAAAGTTACTTGCAAATTTTCACAATTTTGATATATTTCGTTAACATTTGAACTTTTAATAATTATAAACGAAAATTGTGACTGACGATTTTTTTATTATTTTTTTTATTACAATAAGTACAACTTATAATAAACCTTGTATTAAATTTTAAAGATTTTTTGAAAAGTCAAATTTTTTTTCGGCATTTTGAGAAAAAAAGTTTAGAAAAATCAAAAATTTCAATTGCCTCCATGAAAATTTAATCGTCAATAGATAACGCGAATATAAATATCTGGTGAAAATTTCAAGTATTTACAGTGATTCGTTTTTGAGTTACAGCAAAATAAAAAAATCTATTTTGTTAAAAACCCATTGAAACCCGTTTTTCCGTTATTTTTTTTTAGGGTTTTTCCTAACGCTTTAGAAAACTACTGGAATTTTTTTTTACTTTTGAATCCCCTCAAGTACCAACTAGATTTATTTTCCTTTTCAAAGAGGGATTGAAGTTAAAAATCAAAGCACTGTTATTACTCCAAAACGTGATGACAGACACAAACGCATTCGTGTCATAAATAAAAACAAATTCCACTTAAGAATGTTTCAAGTTGTATACCTCAGATAGTTATAAATTATAACGTATAAAGAGCAATGACTATTCGAGTTATATAAAGATTTTCAAATTATCGCGACACAATATTGTATTTGCATACAGTTTTTTGAGTGAAAACAAAATTGTATTTCTTCTTAACAAAATTTCTACATTACAATTTTTTTTTAAAAAACTGTCAAATTTGGTCAATTATTGAAATATGCATATTAAACATGAAGAATGAAGATATGCTATTAATATTTAAAGTAGGTATAAGCAACTAGGAATATATAGGAAATTGTTATGAAAAATTATAAATTCGCATTTATTCCATAAACACGATTTAACATGGTCATAACATTCCGTGGTTGTAGACTGTAGTTTATATAAACTAAATGGTTAATGGTAATTAATAACTAATAACGATTGCTGTGATCTTATATAATCTGAATAAAGTTTAGCTGTTGTAAGTCTGAAACGTCATATTTTCAAGTCCGCTCTTTCTGATGAATATCTGATATTTAACTGTTGGATATTTAATTTAATGGGATTAATTTTTTTTAGCGAGTGGAGTTTGTATTTTATCGGAGTAAAAAAATATTTTATTGTGCTTTGTTATACCACACGTTTCGCCTCAGGTGAGTGCTTTTAACTTATAAGGAGATATGGCTTATCTATGTACGTTTCACGATTTTACAATTCTAAATATTAGTAAATACTAATAATAATTGCGATCCGTGGACCACGATTCCGCATTACACAATCCCGCCCACACCTTTCTATTCACAAATTTCAGACTCAAATCGATATTATTTAATTTTTGTCAAAAGTTGTTCCTTGATATCAAACGAAAAATTATGTTGCCGCCACTTTTTATTTTGTACTTTTTTTTTTTAATACCTATCAATTTTCCATAAAAATGCTCTTAATCTAAATACATAAATAACTGTGAATTGTGCAGAATAAATGCACTGATTAATATCGGTGTTTTAACTATTCCATAATTATTATTTATTGATGAAATTTTTTTTTCTTATAGTTTTTCTTATATTTATTCAATGTCAGTTAAAACTTTCAGAAATTAAAACTTTTAATTTATTAGATTAATTAAAAATGGAAAACAGATCTCGCGGCAGAAATAGGCCACCGCAACCTCAAACATTTACACCGCAACGAAGATCCCCAAGACCACCAATATGCGGAATTTTAAGTTTTGATACAGGTCTTACTCATAATCAAAAAACAAAAGTAAAAATTCCATTAAAACTGTATGATATTTATACTTTAATTTGTATGAAACTCTTTTTTAAGGTGCAACAAGTTACAGATGAATTAAAAAAAATTTATATAGGTAATATAATTTAGCTTGTATTAAATTAATATAGTCTAAATAGCATACTTATGTCTAGGGCTCGGAACTTAATGCACTAAAAAAGTATTAAATATGCATGCACTTATGCGCTTAAAAAGTACAAATATGCTTTAAAAATATGCACTTATGTGCATAAAAAAGTACAAATATGCTCTAAAAACATGCACTTATATTTTATTTTTTTATATAAAATTATTATTTGAAGAAATATTTTATAAAATATTATAAACATGAAAAAGCAAAACAAAAAAAATAATTCTGATTTTTAATTTTCAATAATAATTTAAAAAAAAAAAATGCGATACAAGAATATCTAATAATATCTCTCAATATTAATGTATTTATTTTTTTATTTACAAATTTTCATAGTAAATCTTCATAAATTATAAAATATGCTCTAAAAAAATTTTAAAATTAAGAAATATGCTCTAAAATCAAAAAACCACTAAATATGCAAAAATATGCACTATAAACTTTTGATATGTTTTTTGTAGTGTCTTAGAACAAATTTTAAGCTCACTTAGCAATAAATCTAACGGTTCAAAAAAAACATGCAAATGCAACAACTTCCGAGCCCTACAGTTATGTCTTATAAATTCAAGTTCATGTTGTTAATTTTGATGTAACAATGTAACATCAATTTAATTAAGTAGACACGTTAAAATAAATGTATATGTAATAAATTATTATACATTTTCTTACTTGTCCATTATTTTTGTAATATATTTATTGATACCCTATTTTTCAAAATATTTTCTTTGTTGATCAACTAAAACTAGTAAAAAATGAAGACAATCAAAGCGAATCAATCAAAACTGAACACAAAAATAAACCAAGAATGCAATTTGAAACAAAACAAGGTAAAGTATAATCTAGGATGATATTATTTTGATCGTATCAGGGCTCACGTTTTTATGAAATTGTATGTTTTTTCCTTTTTATATTTTTTGATTTTTTTCAGAAATCTTTATGAATTGTAATAGTTTAAAGCTAACAACAACAATTTATTTAACATAATATTATTATATCTGTTTATTTAATTGTAAATAATGTAAATTACATAAGTAGGTACTTATTTTTGATTATTTTGACAAAATTGAATATTTATTGTCAATAAAAGTGAAATTTAATAAAATTACAATGGGTACCTAGGTACTTATTCTACATGTTATAGAAATCTAATAAAGGTGTAATATAATATTTAGTTGTGTACAAATTTGAGTAATAGGTAATTTCAGTTGACTAAAGACCTATTGTTTATTGGTTAACTAATATAAATGTTATAGTTTTTTCACTTTCTTGTTTATCATCTTGCTAAGCAATTTCATATTAAAAAATATATGTTCTATTCTGAGTTCCTACTCGTATTCAATAAAGCTGACATATTTATTTTAAATTATTTATACACCCAATAAACTAATAATTATTAAATAAATGATTCAATAGAGTACATTTTTATGTTTGTTATTAATGTTCACAAAACTTAACTTTTACACAAAGAACTTAGAATTTAAATTAATATTGAGTAATTTTAAATTATAGTATGCAGTAATAAACGACAACAAAAACAGTTTAGGAAATTATTTTTATGTAATAAATGTGATAGATAAAATTAAAATGTCTTGCATTATCATAAACATATTAGGTAAAATTAGTGGTAGCTTATACAATATGATTTTTAGATTAAACAAAACAACCCCAAAAAACAAAATATAAAATAATAAAATTAGAAACAAAATTGAATGTTAAAGTATACAATTTGAGTATAGTAATTTATTACCAAAATTTATATAATGGTTATAGACACTTAAAACAATCATTAGGAACTCCAAACCAGCACATTAAATTTCTGCCAAAATGTATTCCTATAATTTTATTGATAGTGTATTAATTGGTGGTGCCTACTGCCTACGTAATTATAATTTAGCGTTATATAAGTAAAATTTATAACAATATTAATGAATTATATATTAATAACATTTATATTATAAATAATATGTATTTGTATATTTTAGGAACTTCTGGACAACCGGTAAAACTATTAGCAAATTATTTTCCCATCACATCATATACAAACTGGTGCTTGTACCAATATCGAGTTGACTTTAATCCTGAAGAAGATAAAATTAGTACTAAACGAGGATTGTTAGCACAACATAGAGAACGTTTAGGCGGTTATCTATTTGATGGAACGATGTTATTTTCTGGAACACGATTTGATCCATCAGTAAGTTGTTTTATAAAGCAAATGACTCATTTAATATTTTATATAATATACATTTTATTGATGGTAATTTATATTTATTTATTAATAATAACTTGTTATGCTCAGGATTTTATAAAAAATATTTATTATTATAATAGCCACTAAATTATGATTTAGAAATTTGCTCACTACTATTTCATTTAATTTTAAGTGAATGTCTTTGTAACCCAGCATTATAAAATGAAAAAAATTAATTATAATATATTGGTTTAGACTTTCGAACTTGCATCTACACGTCGCCCAGATGATCAAATTGTAATAGTTACTGTAAAATTCACTAACATAATAGAAACTGGAGATTATGCTAATATTCAAGTTTTCAATTTGCTCTTGCGTAATTGTTTGAGGCATCTTAAACTAACAATGATTGGAAGGAACTTTTATGATCCAGACGCCAAAGTAACATTTTAATTCTATTATTATTTTATTCATTACTTAGCTGACTCTTTGTAATATGCTTTAAGATTGATATGGCTCAGCACAAACTTCAACTTTGGCCGGGCTATGAAACAACCATTGGCAGGTATGAAGATGACATTTTGTTATGTGCTGAAATATCTACTAAGGTCATGCGTCAAGAGACAGTATTAGATTTTTTTAAACAGTGTGCTACTGATCGAAATCGAAACAAAGATTGGATGGTAAATTTATTTTGATTTTCTAGGATTTTAGTATAATTTACCATTGATAATTAAATGATTAATATATATTATTTAGATAAACTTTAAAAGTGTTGTTATTGGTACTACAGTGATGACCAAATACAACAATGAAACATACAAGATTGATGATATAGATGAAAATTCTGATCCTAATTCTGAATTTAAAAAAAAAGATGGAACTAAAATGACTTATATGCAATATTACAAAGAAGTACATACCTTAAATGAGTAATATTCAATATTTTAGACTATTTTATTATTAATATGTTGATAACTGTATTAGAAATGGAACATGACAATTCGTGGTGGCAGGCAACCTATGTTGATTTCCAAAAATAAAAAATCCATACGTAGGTTTGGAGTAGAAGATACATTGGTGTATCTAGTTCCAGAATTTTGCATAATGACTGGTATAACAGATGCGATGAGGTAGTTTAATTAAAAACTTTTTAATTATATGCACTGTGTTAACTATCTTGTTTTTAATGATAGAAACAATTTCACACTTATGAAGGATATGGCCATACATACTCGTGTGAATCCCAAAGAACGCATAAATAGATTGACAAATTTTGCAAATCGTCTTCTTTCGACACCTGATGTAAGTGTTTTTATTTAATTAAAAAATACTTATATAATAAAATTACATTATTATTTTTCTTTTTTTTTTTTTTTTAGTCTGTTACTGAATTAAAAAGATGGAATCTTACATTAAGTAACAAGTTAGTTGAACTTACTGGTCGTACATTACAACCAGAACCAATTCAAAGTCGAAATAAAGGGTATAATGGTGGTGAAGAAGCTGATTGGACAAAGCACTTACGGTCATTACCTATGTTCACTTCTGCTTCTGTAAAACATTGGGTTATTTTAGCTCCTAAGGACTACTGTGCTGAAGTTTATACTTTTGCTAAAAATCTTTCAAAGGCAGGACAAGGGATGTCATTTGTATTACCTAGGCCTGATTTGTAAATATTTGTTATGGCATACATTTGTTGATAGTAAATTAGTATAAATTAGTATAAATTTTAGATGTCCTATGGCTGATGGAAAATCAAGTACATTTTTGAGCGAACTAGAACGAGTAATTAATGATTCAAATCCATCATTGATTTTATGTGTTATTCCATCGGCACGTGGTGATATTTATAGTATGATTAAAAGAAAATTGTGTATAGACAGAGCCGGTATAATTCTAATTTATTAATTATTATTGGTTTTATTAAATAATTTATATTTCCTGTAAACATTGTTTTTCAGTACCCTCACAAGTAGTGCTGTTGAAAAATGTACAAAAGAACAATATGTCAGTTTGCACAAAAATTGCTATTCAAATTAATTGTAAGCTTGGTGGAGCTCCTTGGCTAGTTACTATCCCCAAAAAAGTAAGTGTTTAAATATATTTTGTATACACATTAATTGAATAATTTAACCTATTGTTATGTAGGGTATGATGATTGTTGGTTTTGATGTGTGTCACGATAGTCAACGGAAAAATATATCATTTGGAGCTTTAGTATCTACTATGAATGATTCTCATACCAGTTATTTCAGTTGTGTGGAACCTCATGAAAGTGGAGAGGAGCTATCTGTTCACTTTGGTACTGGCATAAGTAGTAAGTAATTGTGAATTTTTCAAGTGAAGATTTTTTTAATTTAATTTTTAATATTCATTAATAGAGGCATTGGCCAAGTACCGGAATAAAAATGGCGCTTTACCCACCTCTATTATTGTATATAGAGATGGTGTTGGAGAAGGTCAAATATCACATGTCCATAAAACTGAAGTTCGGCTTCTGCAAGTAAGATTGACTAAATCATTTTTAATTTTTATATTTGATTAATTTTTCAATTTTTTTTGTTAGACTGCATGTGAACAATTTTATGGTGCAAGTTCTGTCCCCTTTGCTTTTGTTATTGTAACAAAACGTATAAGTGCAAGATTTTTTGCACCTAGTAATAGAGGACCTGAAAATCCTAGACCTGGTACAATTATTGATAGTGTTGTAACGGACCCAACCAAGTAAGCTATAAATCATTTATTTTAACTTTAGGTATTTATTTTTAGAAATTAAATAAAATTAGTATCTTTATTCCCATTATATGAGTGACTTTATTGTTAGAAATGTATTACTTTTTTTACTTTAGTTATTCAGCAATGGAATATAATGCTCAAATATTATGAATTTTAGGTATGATTTTTTCTTAGTTTCTCAACATGTAAGACATTGTACTGTAACTCCTACACATTATCAAGTGATTGAAGATACGCTTAGACTTCCTCCCGATATAATGCAACGACTTACATTCAAGTTGACCCATATGTACTACAATTGGTCGGTTAGTACAGTTTTTTAATTAAATTTTTTTTTATATTGATATTATCTATACTCATTAATTTTCATTAACTGTAGGGTACTGTACGAGTTCCTGCTCCATGTCAACTGGCTCACAAGTTGGCATTCCTCACTGGTCAAAGTCTCAGACGTTCTCCCAACGTTGAATTGGACGAATTGTTATACTTCTTATAGGACATAGATGAATTTTTTTCTTATAATATTATTTCCAAAAATTTTTGTACATTGTACATTTTTTATAGTTTTTTTTTTTTTGTTATGTATTACTGTGACTTTTTTTACTTTTTACCAATTTTGTTTTTAGACAATATTTAATTAATTGTTTTCTTATCCTATACATATTTATTATTTCATTTCAGTTTTTGTTTTTAATATATCTTTTTAATAGAGTCAATATAAATGTGACTTTTTTTTGTGAAATGGTATATTACCTATATTATCATTCATTGTAGTAATCCATGACTGACAGCTCTGTATTAATCATGAACAATTCAGACAAAACGTGTTTTATGAAGATGCAGTCATGTAGTTTAAACAGTACAGATTTTGTCAGTTCGATAATCATATTCTCCAGTAATATAATCTCAATATTTGGCCTTTAATAATAATATAATTATTTCCAAAATACTTCCAACATGCCTTATTATCTTCAATTATTCTTGGTTTTTTAATTAACTAATTTAACATATGTCAAACGTCTAAGTAATAAGTTTAATAAATTATTAATTTTCAATAATGCGCATTTAAATTCATATTTGTTATTGACACTGCCATATTCTCTAGAATTAATTAATATTAAAAAATTATATAAATATGTACTTTTAGTTCACTTTAAATACCTGTTTTTTTTATTGATTTATTACAAGTTATATGTTTTGTATTGTTTATTAAAATTTGCCGTATATACTTATTTAATTTTTATGTTGAAGGTTTTGTTTGTAACTTGTATTAAATTGATTCGTTAATAGTTTTTACACTGCTTAAACACTAGCTTATCTCTTCATATTAATAATAAAAAAAATTTTCTGAGGTTATTTATTATTATTTTTTTTTTTTAATGAATCAATAATCAATAAATTTTAACAGTTTTATCATTATAGCACAGATTATTTTAGTTATTTATGATTATAATTTAAAATAATATGTACTATAAATTATTACTCTTATTAAATATGCATATTATGCATAATAAACTACTAAAAACTTATGATATTGTACCTAGTTATAGTGGTGATTTGGTGGATGGTATGTCATTAGTAATTTAAACACTATCTCATCAAACAGAGAGTTAACACTTAACAGTACTTCAACTTCCACCAACTAAAAGCTTCTTAAGTAATAGTAGTAATACTTTGCCTTCTTCAACTAAATTATTTGTATATAAACATACATATTACATTTATATCAGTAGTTTTCAACCTTTTTAACCATACGGCACACTTAATATCCTACAAAATTTTTGCGGCACACCAATCCGTATAATATGTTAAGCATATTTTATATATATACCTATATATACATATAAATACATACTAATAAAACTATTAACAGATTTTTCGCGGCACACTTCAAGAGCACTCACGGCACACCAGTGTGCCGGGGCACACCGGTTGAAAACCACATATCATATTTATGTATATTTCACTTATTTAATATTCATCTTTATATTGGATTCAGGATATTAATTTATATTTTATTTTAACCAAGTGTAAATCAATTAACTTTTTTTCGAGTATTAATGGTTTTGACTATTATTCGATTTTTAACTCGAATAACATTATTATTATTATTATAGCATTTGGTATTGTCATCATTTAACACAATATCAACTACTACAAATGCAATTCATTAAATATATAAGTAGTTAACTAAGTTAATAGCTTTTGGTGCTAGTGGATGTTTTTACAAATAACATAATATTATCTAACTAAAATATTAAAAAAAAAGAAAATATAACATCTACCAGTAAATCCTAATAAACAACCTAAAAGCAAATAAGATAACTGACACATTATACTTAGAAAAAATTATTCCTTGACTACAAAATCACTAATAATATAATATAAACAACATCATAACTCCTTAAAGTTTGCTAAAGCATTCTGTCTTGTCAAGGGTTTTATGAAGAATAAACTTGTTCTTTGGTAACAATTTAGTTTAGATCTTTTTATCTTTAAAATAGTAAGTAATAAAAATTATTCAACATTTTTAATTAGATAAATAATTATTCAACATTTCTTCAACTATTACTTATTATTATGTGTGTAAAGATAGGAAACCCTGTTTATTTAAAAAACATTTTGTGTTAATTAGCATTTACAAGGAGTTTAATTCATATAACTTATTTAAATTCCAAATACACAAATTTCTGGTACTACCATTTTTATATACTCCAATAAAAATCATTGTTCACACAATTTTTATTTATTTTAATGATTGTCTTATTTTTTTATATATACACAATACAGTCAATTACATAAGATATTAAACTTAATTATGTATAATAACATATCACAAGTTCGTTGTAAGAAATAATTCATTTTTTTGGAATTGTATTGTTTTTCCACGTTTTTTTACGCAACAAAAAGTTTAAATCATATTCTGTATTTACTGCATAATACACATTGGCTGTCATTGGTAAAATCATTTCTGAAATATAAATAACAAAAAATAAATTTAGTTAAGAATCATATGAAATAATAAATACACAAACCTTTATCAGGTAAAACTTGAGATAGAGTATAGTTTTCTGGATCATCATCAATACAAAATTTCAGCATAGCATTTCTAATAACTTGTGGTGTTCGTTCATTGTTACTTAACATAATGCTTTTGTATAATACAACTCCTAAAATAAAAATAAAATAGATAGTTTATTTTATATCAACAAATTTTGTGAATAAATTATTCATATTTATATACATTTTAAAATATTTAATCCATTTCTGGTATTTTGGGTTACACATAATATTAATTTAAAAAAATGTTAAGTTTCTGTAAATTAAAAAAAAAAAATTTTTTTAAAAAGGAAAAACATTTCTATGACTGATTCCGATCATATTTTAAAAGTAAACTTGGTTTTAAATAGTTTAAACACAAGTATATAAATATTTTAAACTATGCAATAATAATAATAATAATAATAATAATAATAATAATAATAATATAATATGATATATATAATAATACTTAATATTGCAGAATGAGGACGAAACACCCATATGTGTTGTCTCCATCTTATATTAATTAACCCAACATAGTAAATTTACGCTCAGCAGATTACGTTTAACTCTATTAGTTTAAAAATTCGAATGAATTGACCTATTATAAAACTTGATGGTAAGAACATTATCTGTGTTTAAATATTGGCTTTTTACAATTATTCAGTTTTAGAGTTATGAGCATTTTTAATTTATGCTATATTATACAGGCATTACTTGCTAAACACAGATAATGTTCTCACCATCAAGTTTCTTATAGGTCAATTCACTCTAATTTTTTAACTCGCGTAGCAAAACGTAATCTGCTGAGCGTAAATTTGATATGTTACGTACTTGTAAGACAGAGACAAAATATTAAGCGGGTGTGACGTTCTCTTAAATAAAAATTAATTTAACAATTTTACTTACCGTCAGTCTCAACATTATCTGCATCAACTGTTATCCGAATAATATAAAAATCCGACGAAGTATTAAATGTTGAATTATTGACACTATTTTTAACTATGTTAGTATTATTGCTTCCATTTAGTGACATGTCAAAAGATTGCAATGAATAGCTACTTGATGAAGAAGATAGATCGAGTAAAGAATCCTGCAACTCAAAAAAAAAAGTAAATTTTGTATAATAAATATTATTTGTAGTAATGAACTTATTAGGTTTATAAAACGTCATAAAATATTATTAAGTATTGATTAATATTACTTTTGCATGCAACAATATAAATTAAATAGGTTGTAAAAAAAAAAAATAATAATAATAATAATGTAGTAACTTTTAGTCTTTACTTTTTTCCCCTAAATTAAAATGTAGTAGGACAATCTCATTAATTATTTATTAAAACAAAAAAAAAATTGAATATAGATAAGAACTTAAATAAATTAAATTTATTAATTATATTATACTCAAAATACTAAACAATTACTATAGTCCAGTTTTAAAATAATTAAGTTAACTAAATATAATCAAAATTAAATAAATATTCATATTAGCAATTTAAATATAGAAAATAATTTTTATTTTTAATAGACTAAATTTTCTACTGATAAGTCATATTTTTAGTTTGATAATAGGATATTTTATTTTAGTGTATTTTTAGGGTATTGCATACTATTATTTCTATATTTTTAATTCCAAGTGTTTCAGGCTAGTTCTATTTTATTTTAACTTATTAAATATTAAAATAAATACATTTCAGTATTTAACAATTTTTATAAATGTGAGCTTAAGTTTTTAAGTCCACGGTATTCTGTTACACAAAATTATTTGGTTTGAGTATTAAACATTAATGAATAATATTTCTTTACCTGTTTATCCAAAGAGTTATTGGGTGAGTGCAAACCATCATCGGATAATCCATACAAGCTTTTGCTGCTACAATTACTAGAAATGGAATCATTCTTTTTATGTTCATAACTGAAAAATTATCTTTGAATAAAAATCAATCATGCATATTTTAATTTAATAATATAAAAGTTTGTGAACGTTATACTTAATATACTTTTGTTTTTTTCCAGTTCCTATTATTGAATTCGCACATGATGATGTTATATTATCTGATGGTTCTATTTGACAAGAAATTCTAAACGCTTCTCTATCATCCAAAACTAAAATGGAATGAAACCATTGATCAAATACTGAATCCTCAGTTATGTTATATGAATTTGCTGCCCCTTGAAGGAGCTTAATCTAATACCCAGAAAAATAAGATAAACGTTTAAGACAATTATAGATAATTAAAATAAACATAATTTAATACTATACATAATTATAAACATACTTGAGCTAATACTTCAAACTCTTTTCTTTTTTTATCAAAATTAATTAGACCATCAGGCAAGAGATCAGGAGTTGCAGCATCAATCATGGTCAAATCAGTTAGAAATGTCCCTAAGTATGGTATAGTTCCAATGTTTAACTTCTAAAAATATTTCATTTACTTAATTAAAGTATGAAAAAAAGATAATTGGATATCATTTACAATATAATTTATACAATGTAACTCACACTCATAGTACTTTGCTGCTTTTGAATAATTTTTTGTAAATGTCTATCATTGTGTCCAAATGTGTCAGCAAATTTTGCTGTACCCTCTCTTATTAATAACTTTCGCTGCGCCCATTGATTATTTTCTTCACTAAATATTCTTGCAAGTTCTTGAAACAATTCCACCTAGGGATTTATATATATATAACTCGATTAAAAATATTTTATGTATTTAATTTAATACAGTTCACTTTATTAGTATTACCTTATCTCGAGGAACTGAATGCCAAGTTTTCTTTAATCTAAACACAGAATTGGATTGTAAGCCAGATATAATAGCTTTTAATGAGGAAAAATTCTTAAGTACTCTTAATTCCTATAAACATTTTAAAGTTTATTTATAAGCTAACTATATATTTTTATTAATATACTTGAGCAATGTCAATCCAAGTTTCAATAACATGTGGTCTATCTGAATTGATTGCTAATATCACAGTACTGATAACTCTAAGTGATACAGCGTTAAATTGATCAATTGTAGCAAGGACTGTGGGAGCAGACCCTGCTCTTTTATTTTTAGACCAAACTGCACCTAAACATTGGTGAGCAACCATACTTCTTAAAACATCCTATACAAATTAAATATAGGTTAGAAATATTAATATAAATAATGGCAATAAAATAAAATAACATACACGGTCCATTCGAGTTAACTGCTCAGCAAAATGCCTTTCTGCTATGTTAGGAAAATTGTAAGGAGAATGTGGAGAATTAGCAATAACTAAGTCATAATCATCACTAATAAATGTTGTAGTGTCTGAAAATTGTTAATAATTAGCTTTATATTGAAAAAAATGTAGTAAGGTCATACCTGATTGTTTACATTCTTTAAGGAATCTTTCAAGTCTATAAGTTGCTTTTATGTGAAGTTCAGTTTTTGGCAAATATGTAAAAGTGAAGGAATGTAAACATCGTAAACAAGTATGTAAAGGTGGATCACGAAAGTCTTCAGGATATGAATCCAACCACACATGTAATGCAGATACAACAGTCCTAAAATAATATACAGTTTAGTATTTACAGTTGCTAATATCACTATGACAAATATTATAATATGATTATAATTTAATTTTTATAAAATGTACCTATTTAAATAGTGTTATACTTATCATATAACCATAACATATAATAATAATATAATACACATAACTAATATGTTATCATTTCAAATTAAAAGAAGAACTATAAGGATTAGAAACAGGTATTTAAAGTTAAAATAAAAAAATTACTTTTTATGTGGATCGATCATTGATTCTGATAAGGCTTCTTTGTTGTTTACTAAATACTCATACCTAAGAAAAATAAAATTATTATTATTATTATTACTATTTACAATTTGTATTACAATAAATATTAAATATTAACTTGATTCTAGTTATATTTTATAAATATAACATACTAAAATTATTTAATCGAATCTTGTAATATAAATAATTTAAAATTCAAAACTTTCCTCAGGTTTATTTATTCTAATGTTATGATTATAAAATCTTATATTAACATTTTGGCTATTCAGAAGTTGAAACATTTTTGATTTACTCAAAATAAAATTATCACACAAAAAAGACAATGAACCACGACACTGGAATGAGAGATATTTCCCTGATTTTGACACATTGTTCAAATTTGAACATTATCGTACTTACTGTCTATTATAATCTTCATTTCACTTATCTATTTAGAATCACGAACCAATTTTATTAATATAGGAAGGAGTTTATATATTAGATATATTTTATTATTTATTATTTTATATTATTGGATGTATCCACACATTGCAAATGACATGCAATATAGGTACAATCATTTACATTATCATATTTACAGATATAGACAGCATTAATAGATGCTCTAAACCATTTTTATATTATAAAACTAAATGAAATTTTATAGTTGAAGAATATACAATGAATAGGTACATCACTTTATATTAGTTTTATTAAATAATAAATGAACAACAGTACTATTATATACTATTCATAGTCAATGATTCTAGTTATGCCATAACAAGGGAAATAAATAAACTAATAATTGTTTTGTCAGAATGGTAAGAAATGTATTTACAACAAGTTTGATTTTTAACTAAAATATTTAAATAAAAAATATTGGTATTTTCTAGTGAGATCGTAAATATTCTTGAAAGTTTGTAATGTGTTGTCACAAAATAATGATTTGAGTGAACTAGACAAAATATAAAATAAAAGACAATATACTCAATGAAATAAAAGAACCCAATGTTACTTAAAACTATTAGAAAAAGACAAAAAAACATAGTTGTGTAAATATTGAGACACAACAATGAATTACATTGTAATGAATCATATTAGAAGAGAAAATAAATGACAAGGAAAAGCACAATTAATTAAACAGATGATTATCAGCTCTGAACAAATAAACTGCATTGAATTAAAAAAGATAGCTGGTGATAGGAAAAGTGTAGATTATATGGAAGACTATTTTACACATGTAGTAGATGATAAAAATAAAAACTATCTTTTTAATAATAATTCACTATTTTTTTAAATATTAATTTTAAACTAAGGTATATTTAAATTATGTTTGTTAAAAAATAATAAATTAAGTTTTGATTTTATCAACTATAGTTTAAATAAATTAAATTATTGTTGTTAATTAACAGTGTTATAAGGTAAAGAAAAAAAGTTATGCTCATTAGAAAATTAAATCAAATTTAAAAATTATTTGAAAAGATAAGTATATAGACATTTATTGAATATAAATATTCAACTTTTTATACACACAACTATATTTAAATAACTTGATTTAATTTATTATTAACTATGAGACTTAATATTGTATTTTACTTTTCTGTTATCTTACATTATTTAATTATACTAAAGTTGTTATCGTGCATTATTATGAACTATATTACTTAATAATGGAATATACTAGTTAACTTAATATTTATTTTATTCATGTAAAATTACAGGAGTTGTATCGTTTTAAAAATTGTACTTTAAATAATAATACACTAAACATTCAATTTTGTGTAATATGATTTTTTCTACTCTAATTTAATGTACTGATGTAATATTTATAAAATCATAGGTAGGTACGATAAATTATAATTTATAATACACTATTATATGTTATACCAGACTCTACACAGCAAAAAAAAAAAAAAAATGTAATAATATAAAATTAAAATTAAAAGTTGATTTTACTGATTTAGTATTATTAAATTAATTTTTTTCTGGTTAACAAGAAAAGCTGTCTATTTAAAATAATTTAAATATAATTACCAAGTATTTAAGAGAATGCCACATCCACATGTGATAAATCTATCTTAAATACACACAACATAACAAACTTTCCTTCAGCAGAATCCATTTTATGTTTTTAGCTTTAATATTACAGTAAATTTACCAATTATTAAACTTAAAAGTAAGAATATTATCTAAGTCGTCACATAGGCTTTAAATACTGAACAAAAATTTGCTATAATACAACATGTAAGACAGAAAACATATATATACTGGGATAGTGTCCTCTTAAACCAAGAAATAAAATTTTAGAAATAAATTTAAATTTTTAATCTTCAAAACTTTAAAAACAAATCTAATAAGTAGAAAATTTACCAATAAAAAATAAATTAGGTAATAAGCATGAAAAATACTTAACAATTTTTGTGTTGAGTTAATAAGTTTTAATTTTATATATAATAATCAAAGTGAACTATTTGTTTTTGAAGCAACAGCTAGGTTTCTAGTTGCTAATTTTGTTACTCAAGTTTGTTGGTTTGAAATTAGGTATTTAAAAACTTTAAAATCAGGATTTAATATAGTTAATGTATTTTCTACAGTCATTCCATACTAATAAATTAATAAATTATATTATTATCAGATAAGGTATTTTTCCGTTATCCCGACTACCACGAGTCTCAATTCCATTATATATAGACTACCTCTTCAGTCTCGACCAACATGAATTGGTCATTTATAAAATAAATATAATGCCGTAGCTCATGATTCATATTTTATATTCAAATAATGCTGCAAAATTTAATGGAGGTAATTTCTGCACTCCAGCAATAAATAAATAAAACAAAGTATTGTTAAAAAAAACAAATGACTATTTTCAAACCAATTACCAATAGGTACACACATATCTTTTATGTTACATGTCTTATTACATTGCATTTCTAAAAAAACTTCATTTTTCCCTATGTATAATTTTTTTTTATGACAATTTTTACATTGACGGTGTCTTGGAAGTAAACCCTTCTCTTGAAATAATTCAAAGGCATCTTTTTCACTATTCGGTAAATTCCATAGATTTATAATTATAAATATTAAATTATAACTAAAAATGATAAATTTGAACGTCAGTTAGATGCAACTAATATTATCGTTAAACAGTGCTGACGACAGAGATTGACTGAAGATGATGGTCGTTAACATGTATAATCTAGAAGTTTAGATAATTGAGTTAGATCAGCGGTAGTCGCAGCATCGGCCGGTAGTTGGGATAATAGAAAAGTACCTCAGATAACATTATGATATAAGAATATATACAACATTCATAATTTATTGATTTATAAAAAAAAAATACAGAGTTTAAAGATATATTATATATAGACCATTATGTGTAAAAAAAAAATATTTATACCTTTCAATTAATAATGACAAAACATGATGAGGCGATGCAAAAGTTCTATAGGTGGCAAGAAATATATTCACAAATGTAGATTCTAATTCGCCATCATCTGATGCTAAGCTATTAACTAATTTTTCTATTGTTCCAGCTTTAATGAACTTTACTCTGATCGTTTCCCATTCCAAATGTGATCGTTCATCATCAGATTCCTATAGTAAATTCAAGATAATTAATTTCCTTAAATATTATAAATCAACAAATATAAATTAAAAACAAATTACTGATTGAAAAAATAACATACCAACAGTAGAGTTTTTGTAGGATTTTGATAACGCACTTTTTTTAAATAAATTGTATAAACAGCACCCTCTTCTCTTTCTTCACCCCATAATTTCCATGTTGGCTGCTGCAAATCATAATAATATATTATATTTTATAATACGAGATATGAATCCATTACTATATTATGTTATGTACAGTATAAAATTAATGATTAAGGAAACTATAGTCTTATTAATTAGAGAGAAATACAGTAGAAACCGTTTATAATGACACCGGTTGTAATGACATACCGGGTGTAATGACCTTAGATTGCAAGTCCCGGCAAAACTCCTATATTGTAATTTAATTTTTATCATTTTGGTTATAATGACAATCGGTTATTATGACCAATTTTGACTAGTCCCTTGAATGTCATTATAAACGGTTTCTACTGTAGATGTAATGTGCATTAGATGAATAATTGGTTAGTTAAGAAAGTAATTTGACAAAGAGAATAGAATATGAAATGAGTCAAACGATCGATTAATTACATCGACAAGGAATATTGTAAGAATTGCCGGATAGTTATTTGGAGCTATCAATTTTGTTGACAGAAGGTTTAACAGAAAAAACATATTTGCTGAATGTTAAAAACCAACAAGACTTTTCAAAAACAAAATAAGTAAAGCCTGCTATAATCAGTGGCGTATTTAGCTTTTTGGCGCCCATAGGCTAAATTATTTTGGCGCTCCTATCCTCACATCTTGGTGCCAAGGAATCAACAATATTTGGTCTGAAACTTTCATGATACATTTTTGTATGCACATTTGTATTATAATAATTTATATTAAATCTTTAAAATAAACAAATTTAAAAAAATACACATTTCTGCAGGCCTAATAGTTTTCTTTACTTGTCAATTTGATTATTGTACAGTTCCATAACAATGGAAATTAAAAAATTCAACTTATATAATCATAGTAAACATAAATAATATTAATAGCAAAATCATATAAAAAGACCTCATATTGATTATGAAATATTATACATTTAAGACTTTGAAACTAAATTTACAAAAAAAAAGGCAACTGATTATAAATAACACTCATAAATTTGTTTCACATGAACCTGTTTAACGACATGTCGCATGTATATCAATAATCGAAACATATTAATTTATAAAATGTATTAAAATAATTTTTCTAAGTAACTATCTCTTGATTTCAAAAATAAGCCGGCCCTCCAAAAAAGTCGCCCTAGGCTATAGCCTCATAGCCTGCCCCTAAATGCGCCACTAGCTATAATACAGTAATATTACTAGTAAGTTTAATGATTAATAAAAAAAAAAGGATTCTACAATATCTATTTTTTCAGAATAGTCATATATATCCCAAGATCTGTAATTTGCTTTAACAATCCAAAGTTCCAAATATAATTTTTTTTCCCCACCGTTTAATATAAGCATAGCACGCAGCATTCATTTGACAATAATCATAGGCCCCAGACAAAGAACAGTATATCCTTGCATCTTATGTGTATAGGTATGCTCTATTCACCCGGCTTTCTTTCACGAAAATTGGTTCCTGCCAAATCATCACTGACCCGATTGAATAAATTAAAATTGGGACGTCCCACTTTCGAGTGACCCTCTTAGAGCGTCCTCAACCGAGGTTCCTGCAGTATTGCAGAGTACAAATGCAGTGTTATTGAATAATTTCGCCGAATAGTATTTTAGTTTTGAAATGAAGTTCGTCTCAAACTCACCGAGGTTTCGGCATCAAAATTCATACTTGTCCACCTGCATCATAGTGTTTTGAAAACTAAACCGAATCGCTGGTCGTGTTATCTGTACCGTCGTTGGAAGGCGATAGGGGTCTCGCGCGTGTATCCAGACACCAGAGCAGCACGGTGGAATGACCGTTTTTCAAAGACGGATTTGAGATGATGTAGTTATTGTCGTCGAACGGCGTAGCGCGTCCGTGTCGTTTCCGAGCGAGCCACTTACGACGGTCGAGGACGACGACAGCGGCGGCGGCGGCGATGATGATGATGATGATGATGATAATAATAATAATAAGAATAAGAATAACAGTACAATGGCACACACACACACGCGCGCACACACGCACAGCTGCTGTTATCAATCTCGAAAATATTGTTAACAGTCACTTATTCGAAATGAAAAAAAAAATATTATAATATAATTTATTATCTACTACCACAGAACAATAAGAACGTAATCGCGGGACGGCCGGACGGGCGCGCTTCGACTACAACAGTAAACACTCAACAGGTATGCGTACACAGTACGAATAGTACGATGACGACGAAACTGTATGAACGCGAACCGGTCTCCGATGACTCCGATTTGTCCGGACGTCGTCAGTGGCGGCGCACAATATTGGCGTCGCGCCGTCGCTGCGTCTATATTAATCACGATGCATCAAATGAATGTAAATAAAAACAGTGAATTATAATAGGTGAGAGGTAACATGTCAATACCGAGTACCGACAATATCAATATAATATTGTGATAATATGTGATCTACACCATTGTGCAGTGGCGAAGCTAAAGTTTTTAGATTGGGAGACATTGAATAAAATAACACTATACGCTTGGATTCCTCCCTTTTTATTTTACCTATTCGATAATACATTTTTTTTTGTATTTTTTCCATCGTTCAAAATGACATAAATTAAATCATCAGGCACGTGGACAAACTATAATATAAAAACAACAATATTAAAACACACGTAGGTACCTATCGGCTATCAGTAAAAGCGATTTACAGGGGACGATGGCGTGACAACGCGATGGCGATGTCGATAATTGAGGAAGTCCAAATAGCGAGACGTTTCTCATAGAAAAGATAGTAAACCACTTACATTAAAATTCCCCCTGTGCCCACGTGCCCATAGTTGGGAGACGTTGCATCATAACGTCTCTTTGTCCTTTGATATAATGTAATATTTGGAATGACCCACACGCAGTGGTGTAACTGAGGGCCCGCACACCACGCGTTGCGGGGGGTGCTACAGTAATTTGGGGCTTTTGGTTATAGGGTTATATTAATTTATATAACGCAATATATTAGGGGCCCAAAATTTTTTGTTACGCCACTGCCCGCACGGCCGTATCACGCGCATCTAATCTATTATAATAATTCTCAAAGACTATAACTGTACAACGAAAAACTAATTTTAACAAATATTAAAACGTACCTATATAATTTTTATAATATAAATGGTGACAGCTCTGCTACAACTACGACAGGTGGCTGCAGTTGACTCTCGTTATTGAATCAGTTATTAGGTAGGTACCGTTAAATTTGAATACGATGATAAATCTTAAATTACATAATTATTATGATGTTATGAAAAGCAATACTGAGCGGAAACGATCAAAAATTAGACATCATGTAAGTTATAGGCAGTATTTCATTTTTCTCCACATGATTTTTTGGACTAGAATTTATGTCTATTGTCTTCTAAGTATTAAAATCATGTAGATACTAATTTTTTAAATAGCCAATATATAAGTATTAAAACTATTTTGGTATTTAAAAAATTATAACACAAAGACACAAAGTGCTTTATTTGTGTTCGTAATTTATTTTTTCGTAACGTATTTGCATTGGCGGAAATCGGGAGAGCTTGAGGGGGCTTAGCCCCCCCCCAAAAAAAAAGTCCACCAAGCCCCCTCAAACATTCTTGCAAACATAAAAATTTTGTAGTTTCATTTTTATATATTATATTTTTAAAAAACAAGAAATATAACACATAATAATTTTTATATTATAAATTTGTTTGTATAATATTTTACATAATATTTTATATGAAAATTAAAATTATAAGTTAGAACACTGTCCTATAGTGATTTGTTTTATCGTCTGTGGAATATAACAAAATATATAAAATTATATTAATTTGGAAATGCAATAAACAGAATGATTCTTTTATCATAAAACACTCATTATTTCAAAAAGTATTTATGTTTTTAAAAACATTTTCTTACATAGTTTCGAGTCGTTAAAAGACTACGTTTTTATTAAAAAATTATATTTTTAAATATTTTTTATCCTTATATTTTTTTAAGTTTTTACTTTTTTGAATGACAACATAGAGTTTTAATTTCAATTTTCATAATCCAAAGCAGAATAATTTTCTGAATATTTTGATACATAAAAATCGAATTTAGGGCGAGTAGTTAATTAGTTATACGTAGGTATTTAAAGTTTAGACGCAAGCGGAGTAAAGTGGTACGGGGTTACCTCGCAAAGTGTTTGTCCACTACTCCGCTTGTCTAAATTTTAAATACGTATTACTCATAAACTATACTAGCCCTAAATTCGATTTTTATAAATCAAAATACTTAGAACATTATTCTGCTTTGGAATATGAAATTAAAACTGTTTTCATTCAAAAAAGTAAAAAACTTGAAAAAAATATAAGGATAAAAAATATTTAAAAATATAATTTTTTAATAAAAACATAGTCTTTTTAACAGCTTGAAACTATGTAAAAAAATATTTTCAAAAACATGAATACTTTTTGAAATAATGAGTGGTTTTATGATAAAAGAAGCACCGTGTATGGTGTATAATGATTTATATTTTATATCATTGAATTCAAATTTAAGTAATTTAACAATATATAACAGTAAACGGTTGACCTATTCAATAACGAAGTAGGTACCTACACTATACTCACTAGACACCTACCTAATAAACATAATCATAATACTTCAGCTATTTGCTATTAAATGGGAATATGGACAATATCGTATAGAGTATTTACAAATTAATATATTATTATAAATTCTTATTTATGTATTATAGTGTTTTGGATACAAAGGTTTATGTAGGTACTAATGTTAAATAGTTGAATATTTAAACAATAGAAATTTAATTATTGTGTTAGTGTAAGTTTGAAAAGTAAACTAAATATATTCCCTATTTGTTTTACTAAAAATTATTTAGATATTATAATATTTACTTAAGATAACAGCATCTTGTGTTTTAAAAAAAAAATGTTTTGCCAACGAATCACGAACGGTTTATATAGTATGCAGTGGCGCATTAGGGGAGCGCGAAAGGTAGCGGTAAAATTTTAACAGATTTAGGGGCGGCAGTTTAATAAGTGTATTATTATTAATTTTTTTTTTATCACATTTTTATGTTATTCAAAACAAGTAAGGGGCATATTTTTCATTAATTGAGGGCGCAAAAGGAAAGTCTGAGCGTTTACAAAGAGTAGCGACAATTTTTTTTTGGGGGGAGGGGGGTGGCAATAAAATAATTTCGCCCCGGGGCGCATATATTTTAAATGCGCCACTGATAGTATGTCTGTTTTAGTTAAGTACAACGTACGTATATTATAGACTATAGTTAAGTAGGTAGTAGACAATAGTTTTTTCCCGTTTTAATAACATTTTTTCACATAGTGAAATGTCGGTCAATCAGCTACCATTTTCGGGTAAACTCCGATACAAATACTTTGCTGTAAACATGTATAAGTATGAGTATGAAAATTTATAATTTTTTTGTCTTCATAAAATATTTGATATTTTGTACAAAACATAATATATGTACCATTACTATATGCGTATTTACCTATACAATACAAATACAAAATAATATATTAAAAAACAAGAATAATGAATAAAATATTAAGTAAAAATACGTATAATTATAGTATACTTAATAACTAATAAGTATTCATTGTTGTATTTTTTTTTTAAATTTTAAATGACGAATAAGATAAGTATATTATATTTAGTTGTATTTTTTATTATTTATAGTTTAATAGTTTATACTAAACTACAATGCATGGACGAAGTGCGAGTACATACTGCATAACACATAACATAAATCAATAAATGTCATTATATCCAATATGTATACAGAGTAGGTTATGTTAAATTATTTAATATTTTGAAAATAATATATTTTATGAAAAAAAAAAATCTTTTAATACATTTTGTTAGCAGTTAGCATAACAAATATTATTCATAAATAATTCTCCAGCAGTCCAGCATAGGATCTGTCTAATACTGTCTCTGCTATTTAAAAAAACTATGTATAGGTATCTCCGAGGGATACACGTCAATATTTGATCGTAAACAATTTACCACAAATTATTGATCGCAATTGTAATTTACCTCACAGCAATTGATCGGAGAATAACATTTTCAGTAATAATTTTTAATTTGAAATTCCAAGGCGAATATTTTGAATATAATATATTTAATTTTAATAAATTTGGCACAACTCTGGTTACATATATGGTTAAAAATATATTTTTTCGTCTTAAATTAAAAATGTTTAAAAAATGTTGTTCGGTATATAAAAATGAAAACAATTTAACTTACAATTTAAAATTATAATATGCAATATTTTTATATAATGTTTCTTTACATGATTTTTTACTTTGCTTTTTAATTTTATATGTGTATTAGACTGTATTCCTAGAAGAGTGTCCACAAGAATAAAAATATTTGGATGTCCTGAATTGTCAATTCGTCGCGCGGTAAATTGTTTACGATAAATTGACGGTACACATCTCCGAGGTATCTCCGAGAGTATTATTTTATATTTTATGTTCAATTTCTAAATTTTTATCCTAAAATTTGGTTAAATAATTAAATTGTGTTTATCATTATTTATATGATTTTGCTAGGGCTGGCCCAAAAAGCAGTGCAAGTATAGTGTCTAATATCTATATCAGTGTTATAACTTATAAGTATATTACAATATTATCATTTATCATAATAATAACACCATGTTTAAGATGTGATGGTTACACATATGAGTATTATAATGAAAGACTGTTTCATTGAATATAGACTATAGATAGCCTATATTATTATTATATATATAAAGTGTGTTCCAAAAGTCCTAATTAAAGTTTTTATTTGAATAGAAATAACAATAGCTGTGTCTTGTCGTTATGTTAACTAAATATCAAAATAATTGATTACCTACCTATTTTTAAATTTTTAAGTATTAAGAATATCGTGAATTTGTGAAGCAAACCTAAAATTAAGAAATGTAAATAAAAACTTTAATTAGGTATATATAAAAGTATTACAGTGAAACTTCCATATAACGAGCTTCCATTTTACGAAATTTTCTGTTTAACGAAATATTTTTTAAAACGACGACCTTCATTGTTAATGAATATGTAATTCTATTTAACGAATTTCTCCATACTACGAATTTTTTTTGTTGATTATTCGACTTTGTTATATGGAAGTTTTACTGTATTAGGCTAAAATAAATATTTTATTATTGAAAAATGAAAAGTAAAAAAATTAATTTTTTTTTAATTACATATTATGAATTGACATACAAAATAACGGTTATCAAAAATTTAAATTTTTAATCTTAACTGAAAGATTCATTAATAATTAGATATTTACAAATTGTCATAAAAAAAATCAAAGTTCCAATCGAAATTAATTACATCACACAATTCGTGTTTTGCTAGGTAACATAACTATTGTTCTTAGAAATTCAAGAACATTATTGGCTCTAATAGTTTTAAAAAAATGATTACTAAAATAGCTATCTTGAATAAAAAAAACTTAATTTTATAAACAATTTTTTAATAATTTTTGAAAATAAAAACTGAATTTTAAGCCTTTTTAATCAGAATTTCCATACTTATTGCTGTAAAAAAACATCATTTAAATATATTGATTTTTACAAAGATATTAAGGGTGATCGGAATTTTTGAAACACACTATGTGTATATTTAGCAATAGTTACCTATTGGCTTATTGGCTATACACACATTAAAAACAAAATAGTAATTTTCTATTGCCCTTTTTTATAATTAATAAAACATTAAAACCACTTATATATTATGACCATCGAATCACTTTTATATAATCTACACATATGATGACATACAACACATAGTTAACAAATTATTATTTAAATAAATTGACAGCTATATATTTATTTTTATATATGGTTCAGTAGTTGGTAAATTACTGTTTTAGCCACCTAATTAAATTACTTAAATATAAATTACCATTTATCTTTTCAAAATTGTAATTGAATTAATTTGAGTAGATTGTTTTCATTGAGTTAAGTTTAATTAATTTTAAGTAAAAAAAGTAAGAATAATATTATATTATATAAAATATTTATTTAAAAACCAAAGTAGACAATACTTTTATAAAATATTTTGTTCTTTACTTTTTGAATTTCAATCTATCTTACAATTTGAGCGGACCGATAATGTATTGATTTTACAATGTTTTTATAGTGGATGATTGTAACTGATTGACCGTCTTCACTCAGAATAATTTTTTATATACAACGATGTAAGAATAAAATGAACACATCCATCACAGTGACCCATTATCGTCCTACTGAACATCAGAGCAGTACCCGCATCACTAGCGTATCTTTTTTATATTATTAACCTATTCACTGGCATATAGTCAGTAATCATTATTCCTTTTAATCTGTGGTAAATACATATTATACTCCAATTTAATATCCGGCGTAAATCGACTCAGAGAGTGTCGTATTATTTTATTTATCAAGGTATAAGATAGATCAGGACATCACGTAATGATTTTTGACATCACCATATCGGTTATGCATTCTATATAATACTTACTCCAGTAACTAATAGTAAAGTTGTTCTTATTTATTCGTTTTTGTTTTACTCAATACTTTAATTCGTTTCCATATGATTAGCATTTAAAAAATGAATATCAAAAGAAATATTTTTTATTGAGCATTATTATTTTTTTTTTAATACATGATTTGATAAAAATATTGTATAACTATGTATTCAATTTTTTTTTACTTTTGTTTGGTTCATAAAAATCTACGCCCTAATAATATCTAAGTGATATAATATAATAATATGATGTGTTATAAGTTAAAAGTGTTAAAACACGCCTATACAATAGCAGTCAGTTAAACTACATATAGGTATTACCTATATTTACCTACGGTTTGTTTTACTTAGTATTACTCACTATTACTATTATAATAGAAACAAGTATTTTTTCTCACATAGTTAAATTAATTACGCTTACCGTAATTATATTTTGTCGTTATTACATCACTTTGCATTTATTTTATTTTATTTTGGTAGGTTTATTAAACATTGTGTACTTACCTACGGTTATTTCAAACTGTATAAAAACCGCTTGTTGCAGTCAAGTCATTATACTCTCAAGTTCACCAACTATAAGCTATAAAGTTATGTTTTGTACGTCTTATCTACTATAATATTTTATAATAATTTTCTAGATAAATATTTCATCTTGTCTATTCAGTTTTGGTGAATTAGTTCCCCCGCACATACCTAAATTTACATACACTTAAGCATAAAAGTATCCATAATTATCCACCAATTTATCTAATTTATGTTTAATTACATATTTACATATATAACCATAGGCAGTATAGGCTATAATAATTATTTTATTTAATTGGTTTAACGTAGAGATAGATATAGCTAGGTACAGTGTTTTAGGAAATTATTGTTTTAATTATTTCTGTTCAGATTGCCGAATGGAATAATAAATAATAATACCTTTATGTATAGATACCTGTGATGTATAAATAAGTAATAACAACTGTACTATTTGTATCATTTTTACCAAGAAAGTAAATATGTGTAATTTTAACAGCGACGCATGAATGTAAAAATTAAATATAAGTTATAACTAATGTTAAACTGCTACTTTTTGTATGTTTAAAAAAAGGATACCAAACAGGTTTTTTACATTTGACTTCATCAGTTTTTTTTTTTTGGATAGCACATCACTATAGTATACATTTTAGGTACACATAAACATATAATCTTATAAGCTATACCTATCTATATCTATAATGAATAGTGGCTTTATAAACTTATACCTATTTTGAAAACGAGTTTAAATGTAAATGAACATCATGGTTTTCGTCTATAAGGTTTTCTATTCACATATTATAAAATTATATCCGTCACTGATATTCATATTAAAACGCATACAGCATTAATTCAATATTTTTATCTTATATAATATAGGCGCGGGATTAGATGACACGGACTCAATGCTCAAAATATAATGCTATATATATTATAGGTACCTACTATATATGTGTAAATGTGAAATATATTATACATTATTACTGCATCACTACTTAAAAATTATAATACACAGACTATTATATTATGCATGTATGCATGTAACTATATATATATATCATCGGTTCTCAAACTGCGTGATGCAAATGGTATATACCGGTACCTATGTACGAAATATACACAACACTTTTCGGAGGAGCGCCGAATTTATATACGATTACTCAGATGTCTCAGATTATAGTATATATTATGTAAATGTAAATCTATTCTATAAAATAATATATTGTGTGTAATAGTATAATATTACATTATAACAATAAAGAAAAATTAATAATTATATCATGGTAAGAACTAATATACGATAATAATAACAGTTTATATATTTATATTGTGTATACATATCAGTAGTCTGATATTTTTTATCATTATAATAAAAATTTAATATTAAAAATAATTTTCAACTAAATACAGCTATATAAGATGTATATGTTTATAGTCTATGCTATAAATAATCATTTAGTACATGAATATTTAAGTTCTTATTCGAAATGTGGATTTATATCACAACTAATAATAAAAAAACATACCTAGTTTTATTTTCATGTACCTAATATAAGATGTCAATGCTCGTAGAATAAAATATTAGTTTTAGGAACCTCTGTTTCATAAAAAATGCAGTTTGATTATTTTTGTATAATAGGTATATATTATAAACAGGCATGTGTTTTATAGCATATCTGATTTCGACAGTCAAGATGGACAAGCCATACGTTTCCAGTTCCAGATTAATATAATATAATATAAATATTAAATAATATATTATAATGATATTCATTCGAATCACAATTTAATATATTGCAATATAATTGATTTTGAGTAGACATAGTGTACTACTTCCACATTAGTTTGAAAAAAAAAATGTTTCTTTTTTGATGAATTTTATGTTCCAAATTGTAATCTGTATTATTATTATGATTTATGGTATTAGTATAATATACGATGTCGTTGTTTAGTATATAAAATAAATACCTATAATAATAGCTATACATGCAAATACGCGTTGAGCGTAACGTTAAATTAGTGGTCTTTTTTGACCGTATAATTATTTAGGGTTGCCAGATTAAATTAAAAGAAATCCAGGACAATAAATTCTAACTTGACCAAACTGTCCATCTAACCATAACTACTTAATATTTTTATCTTAAAATTTTTTACTTGTGGAATTCATTATGAAGTATTAAAAGTTTAAACCATTGAATATTAAAATAATTCGATCGATACATGGTGATAATGATAGCCATCTTGTTTTGGTATGTGCTAAAATATCCCAATACTTAAAATCTATACATGCAGCGTATTTGTGTGTGATTATTTATTATCAGTTATTATCAACAAATAATTTTTAAAAAATTCGTTAAAAAAACGTACCGGAAATCCCAGGACGAATAGTCACCCCGTCACCTACCATAAATATAAAATACTAGTCTAAAATTTATCTAATTATAATAACTATTTTATTTTCTGTAACCAATGGCAACCATACCCTATAAAAAAAAATAATTACCATTTATTTTTATCCAACAAGGCAACAAATCCCTGTGTAGGTCCCTCTTTGGCTCTTTGAAATGCGAATTTTGTAAAATTATTCTTTAGTATACATTTACGCTATAAATAGAAAGCATTGTAAATACTTCAAGTATCTACTTATTATAATTTAGGTACTAGTGGTACAGTACATGTGAAATAATATAAATTAATTAATTGTAAAGTGTGATAGTCTAAAGGTACTATATACATGTCTACATCGGAGTTGGTAAATTGCGTCCCGCAAAAAAGGTCATAGTTATATACTGAGTAAATTGCGGCCCGAGTATATTTTACACATACGTAAATTGCGGCCCGGGATATCCCGATTCCTGGTCGGCTTATATTATCTTTAATGTTGAATTCGAATTTTTATAATAATGTTTTTTTCACTATACACATTTTTACTTATTTTTAATATTATATTTTTTAATTATAAACAAAACAGCAAAACCAATATTTTTAACCATACCAATATGAATACAATTATATTGCCAGTCCTAAGTCTAAAAATGGGAAGGAAAATATTGATTTCGTAACCCTTAATGTAATTTACATAACAATGACAAATATTTAAGTAGGCAAATATATTAAAATATACCGGGGCCGCAATTTACGTATGTATATAATATACCGGGGCCGCAATTTACGTATGTATAAAATATACCTGGGCCGCAATTTACATAAACAATTTGAAACGGGACGCAATTTACAGCGACCCGTCTACATTAACCCCTTAAAACGCAGGTGAGACGTCTATGGACAATTATTGGTCTCGATATTCGATTCCTAGCAATATATAAGTATACTCTCTATATCACTTTTATACAGATAGTGCGCCGTATAACGTATAATACATTTATAAATAAACTCACAGTCAGCTTTAAAGTTTATAGAAAATATTTAAATGTTTTAAATTTCAAAAAAAAACATAAACTGCAGTTTTAAAATATTATTTATAGCAGGTTTTCAAACATAGGTAGGTAATATAGCAAAAATAATGTACGATTTTCCAACTTTCAATCGATATGCGTAACTAAGATTCTTTAGTCAGGTTTCGTCACTGGAGACTAGTCTGGAGTGTTTCTCTAACTAATTGTATTTATTAATTATTTAAAAATATATACAAAGAAGAATTTTGTTTTTGAATGAACCGGTTTTCTATGATCATTAGTATTTAGTCATTACCTATATTGCTATATGTCTATAATATGCATACTTACATTCAAATGTATTGCTTAATTATTTATAATTTATTTATGGTTCTTAGAATGATATTTTTTTACATGATTTTCATAAAACTAATATTAAACCATAACGATTTTAGATTTATAACCGATATAAACATCGCTTATATATATAAATAATAAATAAATTAAAAGAAAGTACTTTTAAATAAACACATAAAATATACGTATTTTATAGGTATTGTATTTTATCTATTTTATAAGTTATAATATTCTTAAAAAATGCACAGCTTTAAAATAATATACTACTAAGTAAATCATTTGGATCAAATGAAATATTTTCAAATATTATATTAGATAGTAGCGTATTGATGAGGTCAGACTTCCTCGGAAGGAGATGATATAATAAACTTGGGATCTGAGATAACAAATTAATTTAAAATACATAGTTTTTCTAAAATATTTTTATTTAGAATTTTATTTTAAAAACCGCTTGTATGAAGGCATGGGCGCCCGTAGGAAATCTATCATGGAGGGGCATAATGAAATCAAACACCAAAAAATATATTAAATAAAATGTATTCCTTGTAAACTACAAAATGTGTTAGAATTGTATGAAATCGAATACCAACCCCACACACTTAAGTAAAAATATGTTTATAAATCAAAATAAAAGTTAAAATGTTTAACAATCTAAATTCCAAGGAGGGCAAATTCCCCTTCGTGCGCCCATGTATAAAGGTATAAATGAATAATATACAAGTCACGCACACACACACATACAAACCCACACATATATTATAATCATATTATAATTATATTGCTTTGATAATAATTATAAGTTATAACTTATAACGTTTGAAGTATTTGGATTTCCAAAACCTCATTAGTCATTATAATCGGATCACATTACTTATGACGATTTCTAAATCAGTTCGCTGAATTGGTCGTCTGGTCCCGATAACACTGTCTGTATTTAAAGTCAGGCGCGGACTGGTAAAAAAGGGCACGGGATGCTACATTATTTAAAGGGCAAATTTAAAATATGTAAATTATTTATAAAATATTAAAATATTTTATTTTGTTTAAATAAAGTATTGAAAATATGTGAAAAAACGTAAATATGTATTAAGTTACAACAAACATTCAAATAGTACAATATTAAATTACTTTAAATTCTTCAGTTGTATGATAAAAAATAAAAAATATATTTAAGGCAAGGGATGCTGTAGCATCCCAGCATCCCAGTCAGTCCGCGCCTGTTTAAAGTTTATTTTAGTTATTGCCCTTATTTAATACAAGCACATTATTGTGTAAAGTTAGTAAGACATTGTTTTATTTTTTTTTGGTATTTCGACATTTTGTTATCTGTTTCATTTTCATTTCAACGAGACAAGTCATAAGACGTCTAAACATTTTTGATATTATTATTAGATTCTGAACGAAGTGATGAATGTATTGCTTTTACAATGATGTGTGTTTTTTTTTTTTTTTTTTTATGTCTGACGACAACATTTGGGGCAGTAATAATGCTCCGATTTTTGACTTCAGCCCCTCTTTGAATAGAAAAATTCATTTAGTTGGTACTTTGGGGGAGTCAAAAGTAAAATTTTCAAATAGTTTTCAAAAAAATCGAGAAAAACAAAAAAAAAAATGACAGAAAAATGGCAATTTTACGAAAAACCACTTTTCGACAAAATCGTTTTTTTGATTTAGCTGTAACTCAAAAACCAATCATTGTAAATACTTGAAATTTTTACCAAATATTTATATTATGGTTATCTCTATACAGTTAAATTTTCAAAATATTTTGACCATTTTTAAGCTACTTATAGACAATTGAAATTTTCGACTTTTCTAAGTTTTTTTTCTTCAAATGCCGATAAAAATTTTTTGGGTGGCCAGAAAATCTTGAAAATTTAATACAAGGTTTCTTATAAGTTGTTCTTAAAGTGATAAAAAAATCCGAAATCGTTAGTCACAATTTTTTTTTATAAGTGCTTAAAGTTCGAATTTATACGAAATATGTCAAAATTTAAATTAAATTTCATACTCTCATTATGTGTATGTTGCCAAAATTTTTTTTTATTAATAAACAGATATTATAAAGTAACTATAGTAACATAATATAGTAACTATACTATTTGTTTCAAAATAGAATATATGACAATATTTAAATATAATATATCCTAAACTGACAAATCATCTTCGTTCAGAATCGTTTTTCGTATACAATGATACCTATCATTGCATTCAAATTTAACCTACCATAGTCTGAGGTCCGCTCCACCCCCTAATATACAGCAGAGCGATACCCACTTACCCGCTTTTTAGATTCTGAACGGAGTGATGAATGTATTGATTTTACAATGATGTGTGTTTTTTTTTTGTTTTTTTTTTTTTTTTTGTGTCTGTGTACAGCATAACTAGTCGAAATAATGTTTCGATTTCAAACTTTGGGGGTGGTTTCCGATGGCAAAGTGGATATCCTTGGTGCATTATAGAGGTGAAAAGTAAACATTTTCCAACAGTTTTCAAAAAAATCGAGAAAAACAAAAAAAAAATGACAGAAAAACGGGAATTTTTACGCAAAACCAGTTTTCGACAAAATCGAATTATTTATTTTGCTATAACTCAAAAACTAATCGATGTATTCACTTGAAATTTTTATCAAGTGTTTAAATTAGCGTTCTCCATACACAGTTAAATTTTCAAAGAATTTTGACTTTTTTTGAGCTATTTATAGACAGTTGAAATTTTCAATTTTTTTAAGTATTTTTTTTTAAAATAACGATAAAAATTTTTTGGCCGGCCAGAAAATCTTGAAAATTTAATACAAGGTTTCTTATAAGTTGTTCTTAAAGTTATAAAAAAAAATCCGAAATCGTTAGTCACAATTTTTTTTTATGAGTGCTTAAAGTTCGAATTTATACGAAATATGTCAAAATTGCGAAAATTGGCAAGTAATTTTGTGGTTAAAAAATCGTAAAAATTTTTTCTTTTATAACTAAGATTTGAAAATTTGGTACAAGGTTCTCCATAAAATTTTCTTCAACTATCTGCAAAAAAAACTCTACCGGACTAAAACAAAAAATTTTTATGAGTGATTGAAATTTAAATTTTTACAAAACCGCGTTAAATAACGGTTTAGCCTCGAACGATTTTTAATATTTGTTGTTATTCAAATAGTATAAGTCGTAAATACTTGAAAATTTTACCAGTTATTTAGATTGCCATTTTCTTTATGTGATTTGATTTTCAAAATATTTTGACTTTTTTTGAGCTATTTATAGACAATTGAAATTTTCAATTTTTTTTTATTTTTTTTTTTATAAATGTTGATAAAAAAAATTTAGCTGGGACAAATTACTTGAAAATTTAATTGAAGGGTCTACATAACTTGGTCTAACTCTCATTCAAAAATTATAAAAATACATAGGCACAATTTTTTTTTATTAGCATTTGAAGTTCAAATATTGACAAAAATTCGTCAAAATCATGAATATTTTTCACTATTTGGTAGTTAAAAATTTATAAATATTTTTCTATCAAAAGCTAAGAATTGAAAATTTAATACTATGCTGTCCATAAGTTAAGCTTAGAATAATTATAAAAAAGTTTGATGTTCATTAAATTTAAAAAAATTTACGAGTGTTTAAAGTTTTAATTTTAATTTGAAATCAAAAATACACGTGTAAAATAACGTTTTACTAATAAATAATTTTCGATTTTTGTTATTTTTAAAACATTATCAAACGTAAGATCTTAAAACTTTTACTTAAATGTTTGAATTTGTTTCAAAATAGAATATATGACAATATTTTAGTATAATATATTAACATATCTTAGACTGACAAATCATCTCCGTTCAGAATCGTTTTTCGTATACAATGATATCTATCATTGCATTCAAACTTAACCTACCCTAGTCCGAGGTCCATCCCACCCCCTAATGTACAGCAGAGCGATACTCACTTACCCGCTTTTTTAAATATTGTAGATGAATTCTTAAATAATAAGTAAACTAGAAGTCTAGAACCTATGTAACTCGTGATTACGTAATCTCAACCAAACCTACAGTAAATACCGAAATTAATACAAATATTATATTTATATATATATATGTTTTGTAAGTTTTGTTTTTGCAATAAAAATTATTAATTTTAAATTAAATGATACGTGAAGTAAAGAGTGGTTCTTTACTAATAAATAAGTTTAAATTGTATAACTCCTTTCTCCCTCACAAAAAGTTCCTGAATACGCGCCTAATAGGAAATAATTTTATATTAAATTGTCTATACTAAACGCCTTAAAAACTCGCAACTATAAAGTTTAATAAACTACCTACTATAGTCTATAATTTATTATTTATATGTTTATTTTGTAGGTATTAGGTATTTATTCATTGATTTTTATGTTTGGTCACATTTTTAGATAGGTGCTTTTATACCTGATTTATGTACATATGTATATTGTATATATATATACATTTAATCTATATCGTGCCAATATATGCCGAAATGGTCGAAATACTATATTATTATCGATAAGTTATATTGTATTGTTTATTTTCTGTACACGTTTGAAATTGTAAAAGTATTAAAAATAATTTTAAAAATATGTTAAATACCAATCAATTTTCGTTATATTTTAAATATTACCTATAAATTTATTTTTATATTTGTTTTTGTAATTTTGTGCATATTAACAACTTTTAGATGTTTTTTCGGAATTTTGAATAATTTCTTTTGTATATTAAACATTTTTTTATGCATATTATACAATTTTTCGTACATGTTTTGCCTCTTTTAGTTCCTATGATTTCTGAACCTTATTAATTAGTATTCTTTTATTATTATTGTAAATTGTGGTTTCAGAAATCTACTATTATTGCTGTTCAGAATTTAATATTATAGATAACATTTTCGATCCTAATTAATTTGATTAATTGTATGTACTTAAATTTATAATATGATGCAATATCTTCTCATAAATTAATTTTACCGTTATTAAAAATTCGATAAGACATATTATGTGTGGACTGCAGTTTATTTGATAATATTTATCGATTGAAGTTCAAATTGTCCATCTCTTTCGCTTAGAATTGTTTTCCGTGTATAATATTTCATTGAATTTAAAACTTACTGTGCAGCAGCAACAAGCACTTTGGCTTTATATACTACGGCTTATTTATTTTTAAAATATTTATAGGCAATTGCACGCGTTCACGCAGACACGCAGTTTATAAAAGAAGGATTTTTTTGGTAAGTCATTTTATTTAACTCTTTTCACTGTGAAAATATTATTCATATTTTATGTAGTATACAATTTTATATTTTATAGATATTTATAAAGGAAAATATTGAAAGTCTTGTAAAGAATATTTTGAGAACATTATTTTTTACTTATTATACAATTTTCTGTACTCTGTAGGTTAAATAAAATAGTTATTACATATTTTACATAATATACACATTACACAGATACAATTTTTGTTTATGTATATTTATATTTTGGTAATAACAAGTAACTTTTATCGTGATTTTTTAATGTTTATACTATTATACTAAATAGTAATCTTTATGTTTATTGAGTAATGACTACTTTAGTCAGGTTTATAATTTATAAACATAAACACCTCCATATTTTCGAAAAAGTATTCGAATACCTAATACAATACAATGCTGTATGTATATATATATTAATATCATAATTATTTGTTAATTGCACATTTGTACCGTGTAACTAACTGTATTATAAGTATTATATAGGCGAAATAAAATAATAATCATGTTCAGGCTCGGAATGATTAGAAAAACAAAAATATTATTTTAAAACGTCGATGATCAGGGGGGGTTTGGTTGTGTGAATCTGTATATGTTTACTAGTTGCAACCCTTAAAAGACGTTTGTCTAACTGATGTACTAGAAAAAAAAATCGAGTAGTAGCAAAATGTAAAAAAAAATAGAGACTGACTTCCACGACAACGACAGTCTCCTGTAGACCAGTGTTTCCCAACTTCTTTTACTCGCGGAACTTTTACAGGAGCTTGAACGTTTTGTTTTGGGCCCATCACATATTTATTGGAGCTATATAGTATATTCTATGTTACAATCATAATTCAGATCAAAAATATTATTAATCAATTTATAATTTCTCAAATTACTCACGGAACCTTTGACACCGGCAGGCGGAATCTTTGGGTTCCGCGGAACTCCAGTTGGGAAACACTGCTGTGTTGACGACGAATTATCCGGATGACGTGCGGGAGTACGCGGCTGTCGGTGCGGGGACGGAGTGTCGTCGGATGGACCTCGTGACGTTTTCCCGGAAAAAAACGTCCAATATAATATAATTCATTGCATCGCCGACCCGCGCCGGCAGTAAGTTGTATCGCAGACCGCCACTGCGGAATCGATATTACACCGAGTCGTATCATAGAATACGTACAATACGCTTATCAATATCGACCGACTTGTACACTGGTGTTTTATCAATTATCGTTGTCAATTATTATTATTATTATTATTATTATCTTATAAATTATGTTTGTGCGTTTAAATCGACTGTAACATTAAATGTATTTACACGGCTTACAGAAGTATATTATATTTCACGTCGCGTAATCGTTTTTGATGACAGTTGTTCGTCCGTCGGTCAGATTGCGGCTTTATCGTCGAACGGTTGAGCTGGTTTAGTCGAGGATGGTCCGACGACGCTCGACGAATGTGGACATAATTGTAGCTGTGTCGACGGCACGAACCGTTTTAACGAACCGCCTGGCATAAATCAATCGGGACCCCAATAGGTACCTGGACGAGAGTCAAATTGTTTTGGGCCTCGGCTGGCTGTTCGTATAATAGCACGCTCTACGCAAACGCGTTAAAGGAGGCGACATTCAACGATTCGCAAATGACATGCAGCTTCAAAACAATACAAAATAACTAATGGATTTCATTAAACAGGCATCATTATTGTTCGTATTGTCGGTATTACTCATCAAGCAATCAACACCAGTCAGTAAGTATCCATTAAAATATAGTTCTTATAAATATCAATTGAATGCAATGTATTAACAATTATTTAATGAATAATATTCATAAAGACCAAAGATGAATTGCAAAATAAAAATGTTTTATTTCAACTCAAAGATTTGATAAGTAAGATAGTAATAATTCTTTATTAGAAATCAATTTTAATTTTATTTTATATCAAAAACAATCATTTTCGACTTAAATTTCAAAATTTATACCATAATTTCCCTCTCACTTGTTTACCTATCTGAAAATTTGAGTAATTTTTTAAGGATATTATTGAGTTGTGTTGAAATGTTAAATTACATATTAAATCATGTTATGTTTGTATGGAATTTAAATTTAGAATGATTTAATATAATATACTCGTATAATATTATTATTATAAGTTTTTATATATCTTAACTATAATCATACCTAATTTATAAGTTTGTTTACGTATATTATGTATTCATAAACTTAAACTTATCTCAATATTATTTTCTAATTCAATATTTCATTTTTTAATTTGTAACTGAACTAATAAACAGGTTAAATAGTTTTAAATAAGCAAATAAATGTGACCTTCCTTAGCAAAAAATAAAATGAATAAATATAATTTTCATTTCATTCAAATGTTACATTATCTGAGCATTAAATCTATATGAATTTTATACTCATGATTTGAGGTTCTATTTTAGATTCTCCTGATGGATATTGTGCTCAGTACAATGGGAAGATTTGTAGAAAATATTTAAATGCTTCAATTCTTATATGGTTTAACAACACTTTGAAAAATGAAGGAAGTGAACAAAATGAAATTATCACTACCGGGTTATGGGAAGAAATGTTACCAAGCTTTTCAAAAACATGTAGACCAGCAGCTGAAGTACTTATTTTGCTTAAAAGTTTTTGATTATTTTAGATTTATATTAATTTCTTTAATTTTATTTTTCAGAAACTTCTATGTTTATATGCATTTCCTCATTGTCAACAAGATAAATCTTATTTTCCACTTTGTTATGAAGATTGTATAGCAGTACGAGAATTGTTTTGTTATAAAGAATGGGCTTTAATTGAAGCAAATAAACAAAGGGGAATTTTTTATAAATCTAAAGGACATTTTTCTTTACCAATTTGTGAGAACCTACCACATAACTCACAGAATGGTAAACCTGTATGTTCACATGCCATGCTCACAGAATTAAAACAAGATGAAATAACTAGTAAGTATCTTATATTAAAATAACATAATAGTTATATACTTATTTTTTATTATATTAGCCACTAGGAAAAAAAACTACTTTTCGATTCTGAGAGAGTTATTAATGTATTGTCTTTATGATCATGATTTTTTTCTTTGTATCTATCATCATTTTTTGAAGTAGAAAAAATTATTTGAATACCAATTTTAATAATAGCAAATTTATCTTTGGTTCTTTGGGAATAGTGTTTTTGAAAATAGTAAATTCCCTATACTTATCAAAATATTCAGGAAAACATGAACATTTATGTATAATAATAATATTATTTATTAAATAATTTTTAAAATATTATAACTAGAGCAAGGACTTTCATGCATTTGCATTTTTTCTGGTTAACTTTATCGTATGCTTGTTAAGTACAAAATACATTTCATAACGTTTATGATGAAATACTCAACGTTTTTAGTGCATATTTTTGCATGTTTGGACATTTTTTGGTTTAAGGGTCATATTTATGATTATAAGAGCATATTTTAAGCTTTAAGTGCATATTTTGATGATTTATCGAAAATCAAGCGCTTTGGTGAATATTTTTCATAAATCAAGGTCAACAATTTGTTGTACATTTATAAAGACGATAAAGATAAATTTTATCTTGAAATAATAATAATGGTTAGTATTTATTATGTCTATTTTTGTATTTTTATTTAACGAATAGTAGGTACGTGGTATAAAAACGATAGTATCAAGTATCTATAGTCAGTAAGATAAATATTTGAGAATAATTCAACAATTATTTTAATATACCTTTTTTATTTTATTAGATGCAGAATAATAATTAAAAATAATGGGCTCCAACATTCCAAAAAAGATTCCAAATTAATTTAATAAAATAAATCTAGTTAAAACTTATATAGAATAATAATAAAATTAATTTTTGAAGGGCATATTTAACCGCATATTTTTAATTTTTTGATGAATAAGTGCATATTTTTAAATGCATATTTTATGATTTTTTAGTGCATGAAAGTCCTTGCTCTAATTATAACACTTAGCTAAAGATGTTTGCAATTTTAGTCGTTTTAATTTATTTTTGATCTACAATAATAAAATATACACAATTATACTGATTTATACTCGTATTTAATAGGTACTAAAAATGTATTTTTTTGTCTAGAATTTTGTTTATGTCATTAGGTTGTTATTTAAGTGTAAATTAATTGTTTTAAGAATGTTTCTTTTACTGTATCTTCTTAATATAACAACCTATAATAAAGTTCAATAAACTTAAATGATTAATAACTTTACAAAAATGTATATCTAAAAATAATTGTTATCTAGAGATTAAAATAAATATACTCAATGGGTTTAGGAGTGGTGTTGCAATTTAGTGTCTTAGTTTATCACATATATAACATTTATAATATTAAGAATTTTGACGTTATCTATTTCCAATATACTAATTGATCTGGTGAAACAATAACAATTCTGGTAACAGATCTGTGTTAATTATAGAGTTGGTTATGAGATTAACTTCAACATTTTTGATTTTAACTCTTTTGAAAATTGAAATATGACAATTTTTTAAAACCAAAATATGTGGAAGTTAATTTCAAGTAAGCTTAACAACAATTCAAATCTGTATTCATTACTCACTAAATTAATAGGTACATTGAATATAGATTGAGACCAAATTTTTTTGTTTGTCTGTGTATGTAATAGACAAAGGCAGAAAATGATCACTTCCAATTCCCTTAATAGGATATTGTACCCCAGTTTATTGTCTCCAATATAGTAACATATATAGTACCAAAATATACGTTCAGCAGTTTAAATTTTGTTAGTTTTGCTTAAATATTTGAGTGAAATAACCTATTATCTAACTTAAAGATGAGAACATTATCTGTTTTTTCATTGGATTTTTAGGTATTTTAATTTTTAAGAGAGTTATTAGCAAGTAGAATGTTAATATATAAAAATGCTAATAATTCACTTAAAAAGTAAAGTATTATTAAAAACTAACGAGAAAATACAGGTCTTCTTAACTTTGAGTTTGATAATAGGTTAATTTACACCAACATTTAAGTTAACACCACAAAATTAGAATTGCTGAATTTTGGTATGTTATGTGTGTATGATGGTGATAACATATGCAGGTATGATGTTCTCTTAATTTTTTTTTTTGTACTTCATTAAATAGTTATACATTTAATTATTTTTAAAGTATTCAGTTATAAATCTTTTTTTTTTAGTTGATTGCATTCGTGGAAATGGTCGTTTCTATCAAGGATATATTAATGTTACCAAATCGGGTTTGCCATGCCAACGATGGGATTCAAAAGTTCCACATGAATTTGTAAGACCACCAATTAATGTATTTCCAGAAGTTCAAAATTCTGAAAATTATTGTCGAAACGCTGGAGGTGAAGTGTCTTCTCCGTGGTGTTATACTATGGATCCTGAAGTGAGATGGCAAAAATGTGATGTACCTCTTTGTGGTAAGACTTTAATTATTGTTTTATTGTTTAGCTATAGTATACTTATACTAAATGTTGTAGTTTTTATTATTTAATTTATTTATGCTCATGATTATAGATAAAAATGAAACTGAATTAATGGAACCAAAATTTGATATCATTAATAATGATACAGCTATAAATATTATTACTATGATTTTAAACCATGTTGAACTGTTCATTGATCAAACATCAACAACACATCTACATATATTTCTTGTGATTGTTGGAGTTCTGATACTTTTAATATCAGTTATAATCTTAGTGTTGTGCAACAAGTTGTTGTCAAATAAAACTTCATATAGATCAACACAAACTCGAGTAAATATATATGATTATTAATCAATTATTCTGTTATATTATTATATTTTTATTACATGAAATTATATTGATTTTAGGAAGTTGATATAGATTTAGATAAATTACCAAGTAATTCTGCATACCATCAATATGGAATGTGTTCAAATCCAAAATTAGAAAAACTTGAATTTCCTAGAAACAATATAATATATGTAAAAGACTTGGGACAAGGAGCATTTGGCCGTGTATTTCAGGTAACAAAAATAAAATAAAATACATTTAAATTTTGACTTAATGTATTTTTATAATTCTTAGGCCAAAGCACCTGGTCTTTTAAAAGATGAAGAATTTACATTAGTCGCTGTGAAAATGTTAAAGGATGAAGCTTCAAATGACCTTCAAGTCGATTTTGAACGAGAAGCTTGCTTGTTGTCAGAATTTGATCATCCTAATATTGTTAAATTATTGGGAGTTTGTGCTTTAGGTAAACCAATGTGTTTACTTTTTGAATACATGGGCCGTGGTGACTTAAATGAATTTCTTCGTTCATGTGCACCAAGCAATTACATCGTACATTCAGCTGAAGCTAGGGGTGATGTTTTTCGTGATTTAAATCTTACAAACTTGGACATGTTGAAAATAGCTCAACAGATTGCTTCTGGTATGGTTTACCTGTCTGACAGAAAATTTGTGCACAGAGATTTAGCGACCAGAAATTGTTTGATTGATGACACAATGACAGTAAAAATAGCTGATTTTGGGCTTTCACAAAAGATGTATTTACAAGACTATTACAAAGGTGATGAACACGATGCTATACCTGTTAGATGGATGCCTTTAGAAAGCATTCTATATAACAAGTATACAGTTGAATCAGATGTCTGGGCATTTGGTGTTTGTCTTTGGGAAATATTTTCTTTTGCTCTTCAGCCGTATTATGGCATGACGCACGAAGAAGTTGTTAAATTCATCAAAGATGGCAATGTTATGAATTGTCCTGAAAATACTCCAAAATTGGCATACGAGCTCATGAAACAATGCTGGAGTCGAAAGCCTGATTCACGTCCAACTTTTCGTACAATTTATCAGACTTTAGAAAATGTACGACAAGAAGTGGTTTGCCGTATGAATGGACTGATTCCACATGCTCATTTGTAATTTATTGAGATTTATATACAATAATTATGGAAATCCATTAACTTATGCTGTAAATTGTAGTATTGTTTAACAGTTTTGTATAGAAAAATTAAACTACAAAAATGTTTCATTTACATCCTCAATGACAATAATCCTGTTATATCATTGATTAAATCATTTTTTTAAAGGCTGTTTTAGTAGAGTAGTAATTTATTCTTAGCTGATCTATATTCCCTAAGCACTTGGTTTTATTATCTCATTAAAAACTTATCTACTAACAATTCAATATGAGTTATATATTTAATTTTTTTATTTTCCATATTACACATTATATTTTCTTAAATATATTTTAATAGGTACTTTAATCATTATTATTGTTAATTTATTTTAATGCAGGAAATACAATTTGCTAAAATTAATGTTTGTTTGCTGGCAATTGTATGATTTTTACTATTAACTCTTGATAAGCTGTACAATGTATAATATTTTTATTTGAGTCAATATCTGTACTCTGTATATATTAGTCTATATTTAACTATGTATTATCCACCTAGTATTTCTATCATGCATTTTTATAATTTATATTAATTGAAGAAATTAAATTAATTACGAAATAAATTTAGCTTTACATTTTGCAATATTATTATTGATTTTTTTTTATTACTTTATTTTGTGTGATAATAAGTGATATAAATAAACAATAATTTTTATTTAATTACTTCAAATCGTTAATTGATAATTAATACAATACAATTCTAAAAGAATGTTTTTTAGGAAATGATCTACGCCTCCTTATTTGTGAGCAGTAAAATATCTTGTAAGAAATATCATATAACCGGTAAATTATATTTTATACAAAATTAAGTATAAATAATATAGTAGATCTTGATTTTATCAAGTGTTGCAATGTAATAGTAAAATCTATTATTTTAAATGAAACCATTGATAAGATGTCTGGGTAATTAAGACAGATATTATATCTACATCAATCGTTAATAAATTTGAATTAGAAAAAAAAACCATTGGAGCATAAAATATGTTCTAAGTTAATAAGTCCATAAAATATTATTAATACAATTTGGTAAGATGGATAATTTATAAATGATTATATTGAAAACCTTTCGCATTTTTTTATTTTTTTTATTTTAGAATATAATGATATAAATGTATTAATATTGAAATTTGTTTAAAATAATAATGATAAGCATTCCAATAATAAATCTTAATATTGTGAAAATATAAAATTGTTACATAAATTAAATAATATGTAATAAAATAAATATACAATAAAAAGTTTGGTAAAAAAAAAAAAAAAAGAAAAATTGTCATAATTCTAATACATGGATATTACAAAATTTAAATTTAGCTTAATTAAAAAAAGGAATTGGTATAAACCAACAAATTTAAGTATATTATATATTAATGTTAATTAATATTTTTACATCGACCCATTCGAATCTTGAGTATTGTGTCATCATTATTTTCTTCAATACTAGGAGGTATTATTCTCCAATTTGATTTTTGAATTCGAAAACTTTGTTTGTATGCTTCAATATCAAACTTTTTTAAAATTACGATTGGAATCTTATTATTTCCATCGTTAATAGAAGAAAAGTTTTTAAAAATGTTCGATTTGTTATGCTTTGATGATGCAGAAGAATAGCTTTTTTGTGGTTTATTACTACACTTTTTTTTTGCATTTTTATCCTGATATTTTGATCTCTTTTTCGATTTATTGTCAAAACAATCTTCAATAACTTTAGAAGTGGATGAGGGAGTACTTGAAGAAATACTTTCAACTTTGACTTGTTTTGATTTTGATCTTGTTGTCATTTTGGTGCTAACTAAGGGAATTGGTGGCTCATTTTTTTTGTCGTCATTATGAACAAACTCTTTAATAATTATAGATTTGTTATGCTTTGATGATGCAGAAGAATAGCTTTTTTGTAGTTTATTACTACACTTTTTTTTCGCATTTTTATCCTGACATTTTGTTCTCTTTTTTGATTTATTGTCAAAACAATCTTCAATAACTTTAGAAGTGGTTGAGGGAGTACTTGAAGAAATACTTTCAACTTTGAATTGTTTTGATCTTGTTGTCATTTTGGTGCCAATCAAGGGAATTGGTGGCTCATTTTTTTTGTCTTCACTATGAACAAACTCTTTAATAATTATAGATTTGTTATGTTTTGATGATGTAGAAGAATAGCTTTTTTGTGGTTTATTACTACACTTTTTTTTCGCATTTTTATTCTGACATTTTGATCTCTTTTTTGATTTATTGTCAAAACAATCTTCAATAATTTTAGAAGTAGATGAGGGAGTACTTGAAGAAATACTTTCAATTTTGAGTTGTTTTGATCTCGATCTTGTTATAATAGTTGTGCTAACCAAGGGAATTGGTGGCTCATTTTTATTGTCGTCACTATGAAGAAATTCTTTAATTATTTTCGATTTGTTAGGCAGGACAAATGAGGATTCAGAAGGATAGTTTTTTTTTAATTTGTTATTTTCAGTGGCGCGTATACTTTTTTCAAATTTTAAAATTTTTGCATCAATTTCGTCGTCCGTAAATTCTTCAATATGACGATATTCTATTTCTTGATCATACAAATTAACATTATCTTTATTCGATTTCATAGAATTTTTATTGGATGAAATATAAGTATTTTCATTAGTTAAAGCTTGTATTAGTTCACTCCTTTTTATTTTTACACGATGTAAGGATTTTTTCTCATCTTTCACATTTTTATAAACACAAGATGATTCATTTTTTTCTGATATTTCATCAGTAACTATTTCTTCGTGATTATCTATAGCTGAATCTTGGGTTCCATTATTTTTGGCTTGCGCTTCCAAATTAAAATTTCCCAAAAGCGATGATATTGGTTGAATTTCATTATCTCCAATCATATTATGATAATTTAAATTATACTCAGGTATATGATTAAATTCATTTGGGTTATTATATAAATCATCTTTATGATTTTCAATGCCTAGAGAATAATTTGGCGCACTTGAATTGTTGTCTTTATTTTCTAATAATTTAGTAACATGATTTTCTTTAACCATAAAAGAAGTTTTGTTGCCATTGATTATATTATCAAAAGTATTTTCATTTTCTTCCTGATAATTATCATTTGAACGATTCTCTTCAGCGAATCCATCAAAAGTATTGTCCACGATTTCCTCACAAAGTATGTGGACTTCTTTTAAATCACATTCATTGTCCGTATTTTCGTACTCTTCGATTGATTCCTCTAATATTTTTATAATATTAGTATCGATATTTACAGAATAGTTTTCACCTGGATTTTCAGATTCATATTCAATGTCTTTATCAAATATGCTATCACCCGTTTTTTCTAAATCGTCTTCACTTTTGAGTGTAATATCTAATTCTACTAAATTACTTTTATCATTATTTTCATCGAGTATGATATTTGGTCTTCTTAATTTATCTATAGCTTCATCATTATACATGACATCTGGTTTAATCATATTTCTGTAAAATAAAAAAATGTATTACTTAATAATAACCCTATGAATATAAAAATTAAATATAAGCAATATATAATTGTGATAAGTATTTTGTTGGTTTAAAAATTATAAAGTATTGATAATTTATTTTAAAGAGTTTAATGTTTCTTTTTAGTTTTTAATTCTTAAAAATATAGTTAGTTAAGAAAGTGAAGAATAAGTGAAACAACATTGTTAGAAGAATTTTATTATTACATTGCTAATAATGAAGCATAAGTATTTGAAGTTAGAAATATTATAAATTTGGTATGATGGATAATTTTTAAATGGTTATATAAATGATGATTGTATTGTAAACCTTATATGTTTTTATAGTAGAATATAAATGATGCAATATTGAAATTTGTTCTGAATATGTAAGAACAACAGAACTACAAATATATACGTGATAAATTTGCATTTTACAATTTACATTGTAAAATTAATTTTAAACTGATAAATAATTTCAAATGTTTAAAAAAAAATATGCAAAAGCAATTTCAAAGTTTAAAATATCTTATATCTTATATATTTAATAAATTAAATTAAATTAACATGTTTAATTAATGAAATCGTATTACATACATTTGAAAGGATTTATTATGTCCAATAACATTTGTGTTTTTGATATTAAAAATATCATCCTTCATAAACAAGTTCTTGATTTCTGCAAAGGTCAAAAATCATAAAAAATTAATATTAATAGTAATAGTTATAAAAATAGTATAGTAATATTAAAATACATATTTTTTAAATAACATAAAAAAATTAATTTAATTTACCTTCATCAGAATATATTTTTTTGTTGAGTTCTCTTCTGTTAATTGGTGGTATAATGTCTGTAATTTCGCCTACTAAAATAGATGTAATATCAACATTTTTTGTTTCGCCAAAGAACTTGTATACTTCAAGAGCTTCTGAATATCTAAATTAATTAACATGAAATTAAACTATAATTATTATTTATTATTTTTTTAAATTAAATATAATTATTTATTATTGATTAATAACTATGATGAAAAGTATAAAGAATACCATAACATATCCTTAATTTTTAATATTTGAACTGAGGTTTCCAAACTTATTTACCTCAAAGCATTTTTGTTATTAGTAACTATAAGTCTCATTAGGTTAAAATATAATACACTATTAACATTTTGTACTTAAAATCAGTGACCAATTAAAAATTAAAGACGCCGGGGGAAAATTAATTTTCCAAATTATAATAGGTTATTGGTAATAAAAATAATTGATACCATTCTTAACATATGAAAACTATGATGCCGGGGCAGTTGCCCCCCTCTGTAATCCGTTAGACATGGCTCTGCTTAAAATACTTTTAAGAGCAGAAAAACTAACATTAGAATATTCAGTTAAATATTGAAATAAATAACTATACATTTTGAACATTTGACTATTCATCTAAGTACTTTTTACAGCTGTAACAATACATAGTTATAAAAATGTATTTTATTTACCACTATATCACTAGTATAATATATATTTTTAAAGACCAAACTCAGAGATAAATTATTAAATATAAAAATAATACACCTGGACTATGAAATTAGTGCGCATAAGAAAGTCCTATCTGTTTTCCTGAATATAAAAATAATTGCTTGCAGATTTCATTAAGGGCAATCTTGGTGGCGTGAGGTTAGTAATAATATTAATGTATATTTATATAATTATTTAATTATTTTATAAACATTTTTTTTTTAGATTCAAAGTGAATCTGGTTTAAGAGTAGCATATATGGATTCAAATGATGAACTCGGAAAGTGGTTGAAGCAATTTTTCGCTTTACCTTTCTTTGCATATTATGAAGTAAACGAAGCATTCACTGAACTTAAAAGACGTATTCGCCTCAAAAATGCTGTAGGATATTTGTTCAGCGACTATATTTTGAGGAATTACATTGAAGATAAATGCTTATTTCCATCAGAATTGTGGGCAGAAAAGCTTTCAATGAATCCAAGGTAAAATTAATTTTTTTAATAAAAATAAATCATTATTAAAATAGTTATTTATACTTTTTATAGGACAACTAATGGCTCTGAAAGCTTTCATCACACATATAATGGCTAATTTTATCACCCTCACCCACATATTTATTTAGTTATAATAGTATTGATGGAATTTCAGTTGGAAATTGAAACTAAAATCAGATTAATTACATTATATAATGATTGGAAAATATTAAACGCCAAAAAAATAGAACATATGAAATTCACCATAAATGCACAGTGCATACAATAAATATGAAACAAATCAAATTGATATCATTCAATTTTTATCACAAGTTGGTCCTTAAAATCAAGGAAAAAAATTGTAATTTACTACTTATTTTAATTATTTATTTTAACTAATTTGATTATTTTTGTATTATTTTATTTTTACTTCAACCATAAAGTATAATATGTATTTAATATTTAGGCATAAAAACCAAACTAAAATATTGTTTATGACAGAATTGAAATACATTTTTCTATAAAATTTATTTTTAATAATTTGTTTAATATTATTACTATAATTATTTTTCTTCATAACTGGCAACATTGCAACAATTTTTATGCAGAATCGTATTAAATTTGGGTTTAATAAAAAAATCATTTGTATTAAGAAAATGTGCGGAATCGGATAGGAAAAAAGGTATATTGAGTGGAATAGTGAGTAACCCATACAGACTTTAGTAAGAAAATAATTTTCCAAAATATTTTCTATTTTTAATTTTTTAACTTAAAAATAAAGTTATTCCATGTTATATTTTATGTTCAGAATAGTAAGTGGTTTGCATAATTGTATTTTATATACTGCTTATTATTTAAGATACAATGTAAAAACTTAAAACAGGTAAAATACTATAGAACTTAGTAAATGTATTTACTTCTATATTTTGATCCCAATTCAATTAAATTAATTATACATGCAATTAATATAGTTACTGTAACTAAATTAAAACACATTTAAGAGAAACATAGGTTCTTATTGCAATGCAAGTTATAATAAATCTAAACTTTTTAATTTACAATTTAATTTACCTCTTCTCTTGAATCAAAAATTTAATTTGAATCGATGTAGTGTCATCAAATTTTTGTAAACAAGAAAAAAATAAGTTCTTTTCGTCTTCATCAAAAGGATAGTTAAATATTTTTTGCAATTGGTTTATACTTCTGCATTCTAAAATTAAGAAATTTTACTTTAAGTTAATAATAATAACATATAAGTCAATAAATAAATTGTGTATATCTTACTTTCAAAAATATATTCAAATAAAATGTTTTTTTCATTCATATCTCCTCTTGAATGCATGTGGTCCATTGCATCAAAATAATTTTGACTCAATATTTGCAAGTTAATATAAAATCTGAAATTATAACACTTAAGTATAATTATTCATATATTTTTAATTAATTTATTGTTCACGGTGGCATTTCATAAGTACTGGTGGTTTTAAATATAATATACCTATTCATAGGTTTATGGTTTAACAAATCGCAAATTAAATATAATAAGATAAAACACAATACATATTATGTTATTACTTTCAAGCTTAATATTTTATTCATCAAAGTATCTTAAATATAGTATATTACAGTATAATATAATTTACAATCAGCTTCCTACTAATTGTAGGCTGCAGTAGAAAATAGAAATGAAAATATGAAATATATCTCAAACCCTTACATAAAATTGCAGTTTCAACATACCTGCACACACACAAAGCAATGCCTTTGCTTATAATATACATATTTAGAATAGCTCAAACAATGCTGCTGGTCATCCAAACACTGCTTGTGTGTGCATATGTACGCTGGTATTTGAGAGAAATAAATTTCATGTCCGCACAAGACAAAAAGTAATATAACTATTGTAACATTATACTATACAACAATTTCAGTTTTAATAAAAATTATTTTTTAAAAATATAGAAATAATAATAATTTTTATTGGTCATATGAAGTTCCATAACAGTAATTTAAACAAAATTGTCGAGTATAATGGCCAAACTCATTACTGAGAAAATCTCTTATTGGTAAAATTGGAGTAATAAATTCTATGTAAGTAATTAAAATAGTATAAACATTGGAAAATTAAGAATAATAATGAAAACATTAAAAGACAAAATATAAAAATTAATATGTAAGATAAAAAAGAAATGCATATATATTATATAAGTAAAAAAGAAAAAAATCAATAAATTGATGTTATAATTTAATTAAAGTTAATTAGATTCACATTATATTATACATTTATACACTATGCTTTAAATATTTGGTTTATGAATTTATTAGCCAAATTTTAACATGTTTTTTGTGTTGGTTATAGGATTTACAATTCATGATATGCAATGAAGCTTTATTCAGTAGGTTGAGACCTACATGGGAAAAACATAGACTTGTTTTAATCGAGCAGGTGAGAGGGATCTCTATATTTTTTTCTTGTCTTGTATTGTAAAAAGTTGGTTTTACATTAATTTAGGTTCATTTGGTAAGCAGAATAAAGGGAATTTCTTTGGAATAATTTTTGTATTGAGCAAACCTTTAATTTTTTTAATAGTTGTGTAGAAGGATATGTTTTAAATTTGTATGTTTAATAATTTTCTTGCGTTAATTATATAGGTATTGTAATTTTTATAATTTCATGATTATGATGCTTATGTGTATGTCCCATTTTAAGTGTTAGTCAATAGTTATTCATATGTATTTTGTATATTCTGTTTTATTAATGATATTGTAAGAACAATTATTTATTTTACAATTTGAATCGTGAATTTTTATATTATTAAAGTTTGGCTGAGTTCTTTTGTCTTGCGAAAAAGCTATAAAGTTTGATTTGGTATAATTTATTTGTAGATTATGTTCGATAAAATATACAATCAATTTTTTTCTTTCCATTAATTTTAATAGGGGGTGTGATCGCCTTTCGTTCAAGTCACAAGCTGTTACTGATTATTCATATTATTGTATAATTCACAAAATAAATTATTTAACCGCCAATCCTGTCATAGAATTGAATAGATTGCTTTAATTTTTTTTTAAATTAAACTTGTAAAGATATATTTCATCATAGTTGTTTAAAATAATACGAGCTGGATAATATTTAATAAAATATTTTTAACTAAATAATAACTTCAAACTACTAATGTAAACTAAGATAGATAAATACATATTTAGAAAAATATAATTTGTAACCTATATATTAATAATTGTAATATGAACTTATGACTAATTTAAGTATAATTTAATAGTTTGCAAAATTGAGATTTAATCATTTGTATACTTATGATAGTATAATACATATTAAATATCAAAAATGTAAAAATTCAATTTAATATTTTCATGTTTTTTATAATACAACAAATTATATCAAGGTAAAAAAATTCTTACTTATGATCATCAAGATTGACTAATTTGATTTCAAAGAGGTCAAAGTAATTTTGTGCCCAATAATATTGTTCTTTAAATACTAGTAGTTTCAGAACATTCCAATGATACCAATTCCAAGAATCATCTTCAATCAACCAATCATTATAATTGGTAAAGATAAGCATAGCATTCTATACAAATAAATATTAAAAAATAATTACCTATTTAAAATAAAACAAACGACTAAAATAATATTTACTTCAAACATGTCATGATCTAAAAACCAGGTGGCACCACAAAGTTTGTATAATCTATCATTTTTCTTAGATATGTCATTCAAAACATTTGTCATTATTTCATTCATTCTAAAATAAATCATATTATATTTTTAGTAAATTAAATAATATCATAATGTTAAAACTAACTCTTGTAAATAATAGGCATCAATCAAAAAGTAAGTTATGATGAAGTTTTTGACAGTGTGCGAAAGTTCAGTGTTCAAATTAATCATTAATAGATCTTGGATATTGGAAGGTGGATATAAGCCTTTATTTTCATTATTAAATTCCTGTTGCCATTGTTCGATTAATTTACATCCTTTAAGTTCATTGGCGATAAAAGCGTCAACAAGGTAAAGGGGTAAATCTCCAAATTCCATTCGACTAAATATTTAAAAATTAATTAATACATTGTACATTCTCAAATAATTAACAACTAACCGTTTGTTAGACAATTGTTTAAGATATGAGAAATTAAATTGTAGAATTTGACACATAGAATCTCCTTCCATTGGTTTCGGTAAGAGTTTATAATTAATAAAATAAATAACAGAGTTAAAATATTGAATGACACACTTCATTTTTTTCTCTCGATTCATCAAGTCAACTGAAATTGAAAAGTTAATTAATTTTCTGATTTAATATTAAATTTATAACTACATTCATTATCATATAAGAATAATTTAGGGCGGTAATTGATGACCATAACCTTGCCTAAGGCTTCTTTTATATGATACGAATATTCTGCATTATAGCTTATAATTATGTGAGTCGACCATTTGTAAAATATAATAATTTAAAAATAATCAAAATGTTGTTATTATTATATTGTAAATAAGTCATCATTTTACAGAAAAGTCTGTATTAAAAATTATTTACAAAATATTTCCTGATAAACCTTATTTAACTAGTCGATTAGTTGAATTTATAAATATTTATAAAGAAACAATATTTCCACTTATATTACCATTTAATATTTGAATACTGTCTGTTGTAGAATGCATACTTTCGTAAAAATGTACTATGTGCAACATTTGAGACAAACATTTGTATAACATATTTTCATTTTTATTGCAAAACAGCTTACCGGAGTAGTCAAATAAAGAAACACCTAAACATGGTTTAAATTAATAATAATGAAAACAATCATATTGAAAAAATGTATAATTACATAATTGATCAGTATATTTGTTGACAAGTGTAAAGTGATTCCAAAGACATTGCATTAATAAAGGTATTGTTTCACAAGAAACATTGATTTCATTTTTACATTCTTCAGTGTATGCATTAAGAACTGACATAATCTCATTTTCTACTATAACAGCTATTAAAAAGTGTACTTTATCAAGCTGAAATATTAATTATTAATCAATTAACTATGGATTTATAATAGATTATGAGCAGATAAAAGTACACAGATTTTGAATAAAAAAAATTAATACAATATTTTATTTCGTACCAAGCTGTAATTCACATAATCATCCGTCTTATCCCAAAAAAATGGTTTTAAATTTGTTTGTAAACACTGGCTAAATATTGAACTTGGATTTTCGAACAACTTCCATTTGTTTAAAAGTAATTGATCCAAAATTTCTTGTTGAACACCAGCATGTTTATATCTAATTATTTCATTGTCTAACAAACAATCGCATTCTGGAAAAAAATTTAAAACTATACATATAGAACAAAAAGCTATCAATAACTATTATATTTTTACCAAAATATATTGAAGATGGATAATTGAGTTCTTCAACATTATTTCTAAAATTGTAACCAAATGGGCGTAATGTTTTGTCAGAAATATTTAAATCTAAATAACTGGTATTATGAGGCAATTTCACAAAACTAGCAAAAGAATTTGATATTTTAAAATGATCTATATTTGATGGCATCTGGGCTTTATACCACTGGTGAATATCAAACAAAAAAATGTAAGATTCTGAGCTAGTATTTACATTTTGACGAATTTCCATTAACATAGCAAATAATTTAATTGTAGACCGTTCATTCATATCTATAAAATATTCAAAGATGCTAAGTATGATAAAAATAAAATAACTAATTTAATATTATATTATGTTATATGAAATTAAATTACCAGTACCGTTTCTGACCAAGGTGTCATTACATAAACTTAATGCAGATATACATCGACCAATTCCAGCTTCTTTCCAAAGAGACATTTCTAATTTTATACAATTTTCTTTAAATACCTTTATAAGAAACACAATAATATTTAATAACAAAATGATTTAATTTCTAAATTTCTAAAATTGAACTCACTTTATATGACAAGCACCCATTTGACATCATAGTTCTCTGTTCATATGTTAAAGCAATCATTGTTGCATTGGGAAGTCTAGAATTATCTGATTGAATAATCCAAAGATAACATAGATTGTTTGGATCATCAGATGGTTCAAGAAATGTAATATGGGTTACTGGCATAATACATTTAGGCTCTTTTAATAAATATCTAAAATAAAATCATAACAATTATAACAAAAAAAAAAGCGTGTAAGTGAGTATCGCTCTGCTGTACATTAGGGGGTGTGGTGAACCTCGGACTAGGGTAGGTTAAATTTGAATGCAATGATAGGTATCATTGCATACGAAAAATGATTCTGAACGGAGAGAATTTGTCAGTCTAGACTCTAGGATATATTGTATTTAAATATTATCATATATTCTATTTTGAAACAAATTCAAAAATTTAAGTATAAAAGTTTCAAGATCTTACGTTTAGTAATTTTTTAAAAATAACAAAAATCGAAAATTATTTATTAGTAAAACGTTATTTTACACGTGTGTTTTTGATTTCAAATTAAAATTAAAACTTTAAACACTCATAAAATTTTTTAAATTGAATAATCCTCAAGCTTTTTTATAATTATTATTAGCTTAACTTATGGACAGCATATAGTATTAAATTTTCAATTTTTAGCTTTTAATAGTAAAATATTTATAAATTTTTAACTACCAAATAGTGAAAAATATTCATAATTTTGACAAATTTTTGTCAATATTTGAACTTCAAATGCTAATAAAAAAAAATTGTGCCTATGTATTTTTATAATTTTTGAATGAGAGTTAGAACAAGTTATATGGACCCTTTCATTAAATTTTCAAGTAATTTGTCCCAGCTAAATTTTTTTTATCAACATTTATAAAAAATAAAATAAAAAAAAGCGGGTAAGTGGGTATCGCTCTGCTGTATATTAGGGGGTGGGGTGGACCTCAGACTATGGAAGGTTAAATTTGAATGCAATGATAGGTATCATTGTATACGAAAAACGATTCTGAACGAAGATGATTTGTCAGTTTAGGATATATTATATTTAAATATTGTCAAATATTCTATTTTGAAACAAATAGTATAGTTTTTATATGTTACTATGGTTACTATGGCCAACATTCGCATTATGAGCGTATGAAATTTAATTTAAATTTTGACATATTTCGTATAAATTCGAACTTTAAACACTTATAAAAAAAAATTGTGACTAACGATTTCGGATTTTTTTTTATCACTTTAAGAACAACTTATAAGAAACCTTGTATTAAATTTTCAAGATTTTCTGGCCACCCAAAAAATTTTTATCGGCATTTGAAGAAAAAAAAACTTAGAAAAGTCGAAAATTTCAATTGTCTATTAGTAGCTTAAAAATGGTCAAAATATTTTGAAAATTTAACTGTAAAGAGATAACCATAATATAAACATTTGGTGAAAATTTCAAGTATTTACAATAATTCGTTTTTGAGATACAGCAAAATCAAAAAATCGATTTTGTCGAAAAGTGGTTTTTCCGTAAAATTTCCATTTTTCTGTCATTTTTTTTTGGTTTTTCTCGATTTTTTTGAAAACTATTAGAAAATTTTAATTTTGACCCCCCTAAAGTACCAACTAGATTCAATTCCCTATTCAAAGAGGGGCTGATGTCAAAAATCGGAGCATTATTACTGCTCCAAATGTTGGAGTCAGACACAAAAAAAAAAAAAAAAAAAACACACATCATAGTAAATGCAATACATTCATCACTTCGTTCAGAATCTAAAAATTGATTATTTCAAATGCCTATAAATCAAATCACGTAAAGAAAATGGCAATCTAAATAACTGGTAAAATTTTCAAGTATTTATGACTTATACTATTTGAAAAACAACAAATATCAAAAACCGATTGAGGCTAAACCGTTATTTAACACGGTTTTATGAAAATTTAAATTTCAAACATTCCTAAAAATTTTTTGTCTTAGTCCGGTAGTTTTTTTTACAGATATTTGAAGAAAAATTTTTGGAGAACCTTGTACCAAATTTTCAAAACTTAGTTATAAAAGAAAAATTTTTTCACTCCATTCAGAATCTAAAATATATATAAACATAGTATTTACAAAATATGTATTTTGTAAGTTTAATGATCAAGTACTTACGACTTTGTAGCTTTACAATCCCATAGTTGTAAGTGTCCTGTAGAATATCCAATGACAATAGCATTAATATTTTCATTATATAACAAACTAGATACGCTGAAGTCTAATTTGTCACAGTATTGTTTTTTATAATCCGTATAAAAAGTTTCTAGAATGAAACATGATGATTAATAAGCTGTTTAAATTATATCTTTTGAACTGTAATTTTACCATTTAAAAACATAGCTAAATGGCAATCACTGCCATTGCTAATTTGTTTAGCTTTCTGAAAGTCATCATTATTCTTTATAATGAATAGTTGACCAGGCTTTAATTCAATTTCATTTGTTTTCAATTCTATAAAAAATTAATTTATAAAAAATATTTTTATAATTTTTTATAATATACTTGGTTAACATACGGTTTTTAATGTAATGTTCTTTTAAATCAATTGCATAAACTTCTCCTGTTGCCATACCAACTAACAATATAGTAGACATTATTTTTAATTCATTACAGAGTTCATCGTTAGGGAGTGACTTATTTAGAATTGTTGAAATATATGATACCTAAATTAATTATGAATACCTTTTATTTAGTTAAACAACTTAAGATTTAATTTTATAATGTTAAATACATACTGGACTTGGTAAAGTAATACAACAAATTGTGGTTAGTCTTGGTAATTCACATACAAACAATATGCCAGAAGATTTAAACAAACATCCAACCAATAATAAATTAATAATTTTCTCGCTTTGTACTTCTTTCACAAATGTTATCTGAAAAATAAAATACAGAAAATTTAATTAGGTATATAAATGTACCACATCATTTAATCTATTTTTTCCATAGCCAACTATGGTACAATCTTATTTGAGAAGTTATTATGTTTAATGAACAAAATCTCAAGTATAAAACTTACAGATGTATGATGATGTTAACCTATAAATTACATAGTTGATTTGAAAACTTTCACAATCAATAAAAATAAGTGCAAAATAATACACATAGGTAATAAAGGTCTAAAAGTCTAATATGTATATATTTTATATTTACTATTATATATTAGTTATAGAATGCTGACCATTAAAATTTAATACATGTAATACAATTTAGAAATTAACATTAAAAAAAATTAGATATTTAAAAAAAAAATTAATAGTGATTTGTCGAACAATCACTCAACATCAACATGTGTTTAGGACTGTATTTCCAATCTATAGCCACATTAGAAAATAAATCTTTAGGAATTATCATATTGCTGTCCCGAACAAAACTTAAATAATTTGTTTTATTAATTGAAATTATGTATAATTTTAGTCTAATAGGTACCCTCAATGGCCTCAATATTAGAATTAATTATTTCAAAATATTTTTTAGTATTACACAGTTTTATTCAGATTTCTCAAACAATAATTTATATTGACGACTAGATGAATGTGTTAGGTATTTATTCTATTTATAAATTTATGTTAAAAATTAAAGAATTTCAATTAATAATAAGTATCCTAATTCTCTTGTCTTATTTACAATAATTGTAAATTATCATATTATTATTGTTGATACTTTTATACTACAATTAATGAATAATGAATTATTTTCTTATTTTTCTTAGTGTTTGTTTAAGTAGTTAATAAATTAATTATATTTTTCAGTTTATTAGAAATAATTTATGAATGGGTGTAGTGGGTATACATACATTTTATGAATACAAACAATGAGAATTTGATTAATAATAAGATGGACATTATGTATAGCACACTTTGCACTTTTACATATTTTTCTACATTTACATTCTTCATTTCCAATAAATAATGAAGAAAAACTTACTAGTAATATTTTTTAAATTATAAACTCAAGATGTTCAATTCAGAAATATTTATTGTGTATTCATTATTTATACATTTATAATTTGGGTAAAATTAATTATTATAAATATTATGCGATATAGTTTTTGTTAAAAAAATAAATTTTGCTCATTTTTAATAATTTTAATTAGGTATCTTATATATTAAAATATTTTGTAAATATATTTGTTTATAATTCATCAATTTATTTTTTAAATTTTATGAAAAAAAGATTTTTTTATAAGACTTTTTTAAAAAACATTAGAGGCTAACAACTTTTATTCAAAGTATAGTTTTGAATTTGAATTAGAGTATTAGAAAAATAATTTCTGAAATATTTTAAGATGAATTTATTGCAAATTTTTCACTCTTTTGGGAATATAGATAAAGATTGAATAATGCAGTGTATCATAGAATGAGTAAACCGCAGTATTTAAGTAAAGCTGTAAAAAGGTCAACATCAAATTTTACTATAATTACCTTTTTGAAGCAAAAAATGAATGTAAACTATCAAAAAGAGGAATAGAATGAGATAAATTGAAACAGATTTATAATATAGGATGAAAGGAGTCACGTGGTATAAGAGGTTCAGGGGAAATTTCGGTTTTAAGATAGTTTAAGTTGGTAAACACAAGATCGAAAAAAGATCCTTTAAAATTATAAATTATATTAGATTGATAAAACCCATTGAGAGCAAACTCTTCAGGTAAATAAGGTGCGTATAAAGTAGTTAAGTAGTCGAAAAATGGTAAGTTAACCCATAATCATTATTACCTCACAATATATTAAGTAAATTGTAGCTACCAAAAACTATAAAAGCACTATTAGGGCGGAGAGATAGAATCGACTCACAGGAGGACATAACACTTCATAGACCATGGATGAAGAACTGGGAAGGATAAATACACCATAGATTATAAAATTAGAGGTGCCTAAGAAAAATGAACAAATAATTGTTCAATGTTAGAGAAAGAAGTACTTACTAAGGTTAAAGAATGGGATATCATTGTGTACAGCAATATAGTATATTGTGTATACTTAGCTACTAGAGTTTCTATTATATCTATAGACATTGGTAAGAGTCTATAAATGTAGTCGAAAGTATCTGGCGTATACCCACCCACATTCCAAACTTTAAAAAGAGCACACTAAAGAAAAAAATAACTGGATACCGAAAGTATGCGCCAAAAATTATGCGTATACCAACTTCATAAAAATTGTTTTATGTCAATGCCCAGTAATAATTTTATTCTATACTATTAAGTCCAACTATTGAGAAATGCAAGTTATGAACTGTCTGTAGATAACACGATGGACATATTAGGAAAAAAGATAGATATCTTTGGCTAATTTGTGATGATGGTAAAATTGGATGTTTGTGTTTAGGTGAATTAAAAACAAGTAAAATTCAAGGTGTTGAATTGTTATCTGAATGGAATCAAATAAACTATAAATTTTAAATTGGTTATTCCTTTAAGTATTTTAAGACTCAATAGATCTAAAGCATACAACTTTGTTTTAAACATTTCAAAACGTATAGTAAATTAAGTATATTATTTGAAACTTCTAAACATTATTAATCTACAAAAAAAATTTCATACAGTTTATTTTATTGCAACAAGTAACCGGCCGTCTGATAAAAATTCAGATCTTGTAGAATGACAACAAATGTTTTATTAGGCCAAACATTACATTTGAGATATTCAAGTACTTCAATTATTGATAATTTAACTACTAAAATAAGAAATAAAATTATCAAAATTCTATAGAAACCAATTTAATGATTTTTATATTATTAGATTATTAGATGAATGAACTACAAATAGTTCATTATCTGGTATGATAATTTATCACTAAGCTTCCAAATCATAATATTATTACCTGGTTTTATATTTTTGGTTTTAATTGAGTTGAAAAGTCAAACATCTATAAACATCATTGACCAAATATTTGAATGTTTAGACAAACATAAAATTACTGATATTTATTTAGAAGAATATTAGATATCATTTGTCACAAATGGAGCCAGTCTCGGAGCCAGTGTTCTTTTAAGAAAAACTAATGGACTTGTTGCACATTTAAAAGAAAAATTTTTAATAATATTTAGTTGACATTGCATTAATCATAGGTTAAAATTGGCAGTTAATAATGTATTAAAAGAAATTACAGCAGTGTATAATTTCAAACATGTTCTTGACATATTATATTCTTTGTACAGTCTATCATCTATGAAATTAAAATTGCATTGTAGAAGTTAAAATGAAATATTTTTAAAAGTTGGTCGAGTACTTGATGTTTGTATGGTAGCTAACGGCTATAAAACAGTAAAAGTAGTTTGGAAGATATATCCAACTAAAGAAGCTTCTCAGAATAAATGTCATGATTGAAAAACTACATCCAAGTATAAAGGTCTTTATTAACGGTTAAAAAGTTAGCAATTTCTTTCAGACTTGGCACTTATTTGTGATGTGTTGTCTGAATTATTTCAACTGTCTTTAGATTTATAGTCACAGTATAACATTAATACAAGCTGATAAAAAAATTAAAAGAGCTATTAGAGTAATTGATTCTTTAAAAATTATCATTGGTGATAACTGATTACTATATGCTGAAGCAGTCGAGACTATGAAACAAATTATGTTTTAAAAATATCCCTTTATGTAATAGTATTAAATTAGTAGGTATGTATCAATAAAAACTAATTCATTAAAAGTATTATTAACAATTTAAATATGAGACTAGTAGACAATAATGAAGAATAATCATACAAGATATTTTAACTAAGTTAGGATTATACCAAGTATTAACTATTGACTGACTCGCTGGTTTTGGATTATGAATTATAATTAATAATAATATTACGAATACAGTATACACCGACAAATAATAAAATAAAATAAAATAATTTATTTGTTATAATAATCTATAGTTATGTTTCAAGTAATTTTTTCGATTCTCTTGATTAGTAAAAATATTCAATTATTTTTATCAAATGAATAAATGATTTAGGCAATGAATAAGAGAACATAAAATACATATAATTATAATAAATATAATTTATAAGCAATAACTTATTACTAATAATTAAAAGTAATGTCTTTATAACAAATCTAATATCTAATAATGTATTTTCTGAAAGTCAGCAAAAAAAAAAGTAAATGGGGGGCATCAACCCCTAACCTCTCCCATGGGCATGCCACTGAGTATACTAAGTAATTCTTTTATTGATATCACTCATTATGGCAAAAATATAAAAATAATTCTTCTTTTTTTTATAGTTATAATATTTAAGCTTTGTTTACTTACATTTATAATTCCTTATTGGCTTAAACTGAGCATTAGAACTATTAATGTATGTTTTAGAAGAGTAGTTTATAAAAACCCTAGAGGCCGCCCTAGTCATAGATGGATGGACACTATAAAATCAGACCTAGTAAAGATTGCACCAGAAATAGAACTAGTAGGAAGTGAAAATAGAGAGAAGTGGCAAGAAATTGTGGAAGCAGCGAAGGCCCTTAATGGGCTATAAAAGCTAAAAAAAAAAGTTTATAAAAAATAACAGGATTAAACCTTAAGATGTAAGAGCAACATTATTTCATGCGTGTTCAAATTGCATTCTCTTCTCAAATGAAGAACATTTTTTAACTAAAAAACCTAACTTAAAAGTGATTTATGAATAACAACATTTTAAAATAACGCTTTAAAAGAATATTTTATACACGGTTAATGACAAAAAGTGGACCAATTTGTCTGTCACTAAGTGAAATACTATGATAAATTATAGTATTATATAATAGATAATACAATTATCTTTAATAGTTATGGATAAAATAATCAAGTGCGATATGAATATATGATAACGTCGTAGCAGGCCGTTATTTGCTCATTAATTTAATGATTATGTTGCGCTTGCACGTACGTGTTTTGTAAGTAATAAAGTTTTACTATATATATAAGTATCATGAAAAGTGAAGACTGTAGAGATATTTCTAGTCTTCATGATAGGTATTTAACTTTTATCTACAGTGATTGTGATTCGTCTGAAAAATCCTCGGAAAAACCCTATGGGCTATTATGGCATAGTCGGGTTAGTCGTGAAAAAATAACCCAATCTGATATGCGTTAGCGTTAGCGTTCGGCATTCGTCATTTGACAGTTGTACCTAACCTACTCGCATATACACTAGCAGACAGCAGTTTTTATTTTATGTATATTTCATTGTGAACGGAATTTCAAGTCAACATAGTTTGTCATTGGTAAGTACGATAATTAGTTAAATTAAAATGCCTAAAAAATCTTATAAATTAGTCAACGAATTGAGTAGAAGTCAACGATTCCGTAGGTTTCATTCATACATTGAAAATAATTTCAACATTAGTAGTAGTAGTAGTAGTAGTAGTAGCAGTAATAGTAACATAACCTATAGTAATTTGACAAATAAACACAGGTATCATAGTAATATGGTATTTCTTAGTTTTACAGAATATATATTATTACAATAATTTTATAGATACATTTTAGAGTATAATTATCGTCAATCGTTAAACAATATACATTGTCCATCTCCTGCAGTTAGTAATAATATAGGAATGACGATTAACAAATCAGGTAGGTATAATCTTAACAACTGTACTACAGTTTTAATGCCTTATTATTATAATAAAATGTATATTGTGTATTATTATTGTTTAAAGACTAAGCCTTCTATCAAAAATTGCCAATTTAATGGAAAAACAGTTGAAGTCCAGTCATTACACTAATTGTCTGTTCAAAGATATTTTAAAACAGAATAAATCAACTTTAAATGATTGCAATACTGGTGTCCAAGAAAAATTTGAAATGTGTTTAATAATTTTCCACTTACATGCCTTTCTGATGTTGTGGAAATGAAAGAAAAGTTAAAAGATTCAGCATCATATCATTTAATGGTAGTAAAATATATATAATAAATATCTCGCTTTATTTGTTCATCACTTTTATCAATTACTTATTGGTTATATAGAAAACCAGATTACGACAATGTGGATATTCTACCAACTTAAATAATACAGTAACATCAATGCTTCAAACCCTTTTTACTGATGAGTGTGCAACAAATTATAACTTTGATGGGGAAAATAACTTGAAAGATGCTTTTAAACAGTTAACTATTTATTATATAATTATTGGTAAGTCATTTATTCAACATTTACTAATTGATTTATAAATTTTAAATAATTGTGTATATTAAAATAGATGTCGCTTTGAATTTTCATAAAGACGAAACTGAGCAAGATGTTAAAAGCAGAATAAGAACCTGGTTAAGATTGGCATCCACAAGGATAAACAATAGAGAAGTTACAAAAAATAAAAAATAAAAATGTTATTTGTAGATAATTGTTTTATATACCTACCTAGGTTAGGTTATAATAATATAATTTTTTGACTATTAAGTACTTATACTGACTATACTATTAATATTATACTTCATTTACTAATAATAACTTTCCTTATACTTATTTATTGATAATTTACTGACTGATACTATTACATTATTGACTTATTAGAATTTATATTATTATTTTTATTTTTGATATTATTATGTATTTATAATTTTTAAAATGACTACTAAGTGATTATTGTTTCTCATATAAGAATTAAATAGTAAAATTGACTCAAATGTCTAGTGACGATTAATTATTATGATTTCAAAATAATTAGTAGTAATCAATTACCATTATTTTAATATTAAAATATGTTATTGTTATTGTTGTTATTATAATTATTTTTAAAAATGCATCTTTATTATTGTCATTAATGCATGATTATAATATTTTAATAAACATTGTAGTTTTGAATTAATAATTAAAATCAATTATTAATAATTAAATATTGTTTGATTTATATTTTATAGCAACTCGTATAAATGTAATTTCAGTCAACTGTAGTCCCAAAAAACTGCCTATTATAGACTTTTTAAACATCTTTAAGATAATTGTATTTAGATGTCAAAAATAGACCAAAAAAGCATTACATATGAGCCAATTTTATTGAAATCTATGTTATCTCCATTTACGACAGATATATGTATATATTAAGTAATAATATGCATCTCGTTGATGTTTTAGTAGTAGATGTTATATAGATGTCAACTCTTAGATATCTAATATCAGTTAAGTTTAGATCCAAAAAAGCGTTGCATATAGACCTATTCTAGACATGTATGTAATCCACATTTAGATATTAAATAGACGTCAAGAACATATTATGATGAAGTATATTAGACGTCTCATAAATGTTTCAATGTTTGCTGAGTTATTAATGTTATATATATAAATATGGGCAATTTGATAAATTAATTGGCTAGTCAATCTATAGTAAAATTTGCATTATTACATATTAATATGAATTTATTTTTTTTTATGTATTTATTTCTTTATTTCTAATAAATAATGATGAAAACCTTATAAGTATTGAACTAAAAATAATAATATAAGAGTTCTAAGATTAAATTATTTTTGATTAATCTATTCAAATCATTTGACAGTATTCAATAGCGCTGTCATTTCACATTTTAATCAGTCACAGAAAACATAATATGAAATATGCGTAAGCCCATTGTAAGGCGTACCTAGAAGCTAAATGTTGTTGGTAAGGTTTTTAAGAAAAGAATCAAAAACTTGAAATTGTCAACAATCAAAATCATTCTCCTTATGTTTAAACTCCACTATAGAAAGTATACTACAATACAAACCAACCATGAACACCACAAACTCGCAATGCAATTGACCATACAATAACGTCAATAATTTAATAACATATGAATGTTCTTACCTTTAACGATTTATCAGTTTCAACATCATTGAACGATCTGGAAAACTCAACAGACCTAGTTTCCGTTGAATAGAGATCGATGTTAGCTCCGTCCGTGAACCATACGTACTGAGTGCCGTCAATCCATCCGCCCCTCACATCTTTGCGGTCCATACCAGAAGGGAACAGGATTTTATGCGTTTCTAATACTTCCATCGTTTGCGTCGAATCCAACATAGATGATGTGACTGAACAATCACTGTATAATATCATCAATGCATTACAAACATTTTAAACCATTACATACGAATTACAATCAATATAATATTATTCTAATCACCAAAGTATCCGGATTAAATGTTGTTCCTGGACAACTGTTATGAAGAAACGTGTTTAATGAACACTGTAAGCAAGATAAGGCAATAACAGACACTGAAAAAAATCATTAAAAAAATTCGATGTATACAACGCCGAAAACGCAAGAACTACGGCATGCGCGAAATAATTTCTATACAAAGAACCTTATAGTTAGTAACTATGAAATAATTAAATGATTATTAATTTGATTATAATATAATTAAATTAATTATTATAAAATAATTGAATGATACTTACAGTTAATGCTCGACCAATAGGCAATAACGCTAAAACGTGGTTAAATAAACCAACAACTAAATGCGCAGATAGTGTTGTGTACTAACCAAACAAAGAATGAATGAACAAAATCCAATCGGGGATGTTTTCGACATCTGGAAGAATATCGTGATTACCGTGGTTGGTGACCACTGACCACAGGAGGACAGCGTTGTTCGTTACCAGTTCTACTACCTAAATGGTATTTACCGTTGGTTCTTGTCTGGTTACAGAATAACCAGAAGGGACACTGATTGGCCGAGAACTCAAAAATACTGTTCAATTTGTTGAAATATTAGTGTGTCCACTGTCCATAAAATAACAAAAATGTAAAATTATTTTTGTCTGGTTACACTGTTTTGCCAATTTTACAGGGCCTAGGACAGTTCGGCACACAGATTTCTATATAGTATAGAAGTCTGTGGTTCGGCAGCATACATTATTGTAAACAATAATAAACGTTATTACGTACTTTCGAATATTTGGAATATCACAGTCTTGCTAGAAAAATAGAATAATGGGAAATAGGTATCTTTCTATAAGCAACATTGATATTCTAATAGGTGAAACAAATCTGTGCTCAATAAGAACCCCTGTTAAACTCAAAAAGTGTCCCTTCTGAACATGATACGAAGAATCATGACAAAATATATATTGTCATGCCAAGAATGTAGGTACCTCCATGACAATAAACAAGCGACGTCTACATATTTATCTCGACCAGAAATTAATAATTATAATTATAAATACCTATATATTTAAGAAGATTATTGATTCACGACAAATATATTATGAAAATCGATAATAAATAACGGGTCTAAATCTAGTTTCGCACCCACGCAGTTTTCTAAATATTTTTCTACCACATTGATGGGGTTTTTTACACTGAGAACGATGGTGCAATCAGAATTGAGCGATCAAATTTAGTTTGTTACACTTTGATGTTGTAAATATGTTAAATAACTCAATAGGGTACTGTTATCAGTATTGATAGTATTGATATTTATTCTATTTTTTTAATTTTTAAATATTATATTTATGGGCGTAGCTCAGATTTAAATCAGGGGGGAGCAGTGGCGTAGCCAACTTTAAATCATTAAAACCCAATATTTATAAGGTATAAGAAATATAATTTAGTTTGAAGTGCAAGGGAAGGGCACTTGCCCCCCTGCCCCGCCTGACCACCTATGATTATATTCCGTGTATAATAGGTACCTATATAAAGCATTCTGCGAATACGTAAAACACAATATATAATCACGATCTTCGTGAGGCAGTAATTTAAAAACAAATAATTTTCACCAATTTATTTTTGGACCATCATTTTTAAAAAGTTAATTTACCTAAGTTGACTAGGCTTACTTGGGGTGGTGTTGCATAGCAAATCGAAGGATATTTTCGTTTTTAATTGTCAGAGCGAAAATAGCGAGTGGAAGTGTAGAAGCCACACATATAAATAAATGTAATATAAAATATAATTAAACTTACTACCTATTTAATAGCTTAAATAGATTAAATATGACTATTTGAATAATTTTTTAAAGATAAGGACTAATTTAAATATTTTATAACTTTTATAAACTGTTGCTGTTTTTGTATTTAAAAATATATCATCATATTTTTATATTTTATATAACATGTATCTAAAAAATTATTTTGATGACATTTTAAACCATAAAAACATCTTATTCTTAAGATTTTAAGCGCATAATATAATGTCTCTAAAATCACAACAGGCCATAGGTCCACGGAAACCTTCACCTTGCATCACTTATATTTATATTTTAAAATAATTGCAAATATTTATAATATAAATACATACTTCAAAATTATTTATTTTACAAAATAATATACAAATTTTAATTTTATTATTAAAAATATTTTTTTTATAATAATTGTATTAACATCCATTGTTCATCTACAATTTTTTTAAGAACGATTTGTAATTTTCGTCTCACATTTTTCTATGTACAAGAAAATCACCTGATTGAATCTATCTTGAAACACAAGGCCGTACCTAGATCGGAGGAGTATTCCCCCCTCCCCCCCGCCCGAATTTTTTCGTGCTATATATTATGGGGTTGTAAAATAACCTATACAATATTATAATTTATAATAAAATTAGAATAACAACTTTTTAGCTTAAAACCCCACCCGAAATTAATTTCCAGGCCTTGTTGTAAATTAAAAGTTTGTAACCGTATTTTTATCCGACGTACCTATAGCAGATAAGTTTCTCTTACACGAGAAACTGACTGATAATAGTAAAGCCATTTTATATAAGTGATACCTAAGTGATATACGTTTTTGTAAAGATTTTCCTGTAAAATAAGCTTTAAGTTATCATTGGTTAATTCTTTTAAAGTATTAGATGTATGAATTATACAGTTTTTAGTGATGGCCCAGCTTTCAATGAATATTAGAAATAAAAAAAAACCCTAAAGAAATATAATACCCTAATTAAATATTAACTGTACACGTTTCTCATAAAATATTATTGTTATAATTTACTTTATAATAATAAATTAAGTAAGTACTTAGTTAAAAATTTATTCTGAAAAATTATCTGTAGATGTTGTCATTACTAAACTATTAAACTATAATTATTTAGTTATATTTGGAATTATACAATCAAATAGGTTTTAGAAAATAAGTGCGACATCTGAAGTAATCTATATATACATTTCTTTAATTTATCAGGAGTCTTGTATTAACCCTTTCACTCTCAGTATAATTTTTTTTTTGTTTTTTAGAAGTGTCTAAGTAGAACCTATAACTAAATTTAAAAATTGTATGATTTTTTTTACTTAAAATTTGAATATATTATTTCACAGTTACAAGAGGAGTGAACAAAGTCAACATTTTAATTGCTTTTTTTCATTATTAAATAATTTGACATTTTGTTATTGTTATTTTTATTAATTTATATTTTGTAGTAATTACTAATTATTAATTATAGATTCACTTTTATTCATTCCCCCCCATGTCCTCCAGTATAAGCGTGTTCAAAATTTAGTAGCCCAGGGAGAATAACAAATTTTTAAATCGTGAGACCTATTTTTTTTAGACATGAAAAAACATTTATTTTTTATGTTATAAGATTAAAAAATTACAAAATATAAATAATCAAAATGTGTAGGTAGGTACAAGGTGCTGCAGGGTAAATACCGCACTACTTTTTTATACGGGTATTTGATAACAGTTTCGAATATTTTGATTCTTTGAACACGTCATGTTTATAAACTATAACAGGAAGGAAAAAATTATCAGAATTTTTACGGCACTAAATAAATTATTAATTAAGCTCATGTGGCCGTGCAAGGGTTGATGGCGTTATTGATGCATTCAAAACGCTCGCCTTAAACTAAGGAATTATTGAACAATACAAAATAGTCATAAATTAAAATGATCATTGAAGTGGATACTCGAATTATGTTCCAAATCAGGGGCAATATTTTTTGGAAAATGTATATTTAAACTATAATATCTACAATTAGTCAGGGATTATTTATATTATAATAAAGCAAAAGTGAGTGTATTAAGTTATTATTTAGTATAAAATTAACAGTGTATTTGCTATTTATATGATAAATAAAAATTTATTTTTTAATTTATTAATATTAATAAAATAAAAAATAGTTATAAAAGTTGATTTTTTAATCATACCTATTCCATTATTATGCTTAAATTATGAATGTATTCAAATTTTGATTTTAACATAGTTTCAAGTTGTTAAAAACAACGTTTATATTAAAAATTATTAAAATATTAAGAATATTATTTAATTAGCATTTTTTCCCCTTTATTTTGATGTATAAAATTATAAAACTATTAAAATAGTTATACAATTAGTTTAATTTTAGCTTAAGATGTGCTTAAAATAGCTTTAAATGCGATAACTCTTGTCATCAATAAAACATTAAGATAAAATATAACCAAAAACCGGTCCAATTTAAGAAGTTTTATTAAATAAAACCGCGGACCCAACTCAAATTTTCCCGTTGAATAAAGAAAAATACATTATATGAATTCTTTGGATGTCTAAACGAAATCCCTTCCCTCCCCCCAAAAAAATCGATATTATATACTTACACAAAGATACATTAGAATTGTGTGAACAAAATAACAACCCAAAGTCAATTCATCTTAAAAAATCTCAAACGTAACATTAGAGGGCCCAGTATAATATAGGTAATAGGTATAAAACATTATCACAGAGATGACCAATATGAGAAACCATATGAATGAAAACACTTTCTACGAACACCTAACCTGCCTCTGCAAAATTAATTGTATTCTGACCTTCTGAGTCATGTATATTAGAGATGTTCCGGGTAGATAATTTGTTATAAACCGGGTACTGAATACTGACCGAGTACAATTTTTAATACTAACCGGGTAGGTACCGAGTACTGGCCGAGTAAAAATGTAAATTATTAATAATATTAATTATTAGTTAATAATGAAGTCTTTATAATGAAGTCTTTAAACTTTAAACACTTAGTATTAACTATTGGTATTTAATAAATAATAGTTAATAATTATTATAAATAAATATATGTTATATATTTTATAAATTACCTACATAACAAAGCATAGGTATTACGCCAGTACCGGGCAAGGACCGGGTAAAAATGAAAGTATTACGCTGGGTACCGAATAAGGGCAGAGTTTTAAATATGATATCGAGTAATTTCCGGGTACTCGGAATATCTCTAATGTACATGTTACGGGTAAGATCCAAAAACGGTTAGTGTACATTTTACCCGTGTATAATGTGAACCATAGGCGTGTCTACGGTTCTTGCCTGTCATGACCTGCGAAATTTGATCTAACTTACATTATAAATTTCGGTACATAATATAAACTTTTTTCTTAAATTCTGATTTCATAATTTATGTTAAATTTTTTGATTTTCATCATGTGGACTTTTAATATCTATTAGTGAATTAATATATATAAATATATTAAGACCCTTGTAATTATAAAAATATTTGTAAAATGTATTACAAATTATAATACTAATTATACAATTTCATATTGCCTAGTTATTTATTTATCTATAATAAAAGGAATATTGTTTTTTATTCCTAATAAAAAACTAAAACTGATTCAATCATTATTATCTAATAATGATAAAACTTATTAAGAAATTTTGGGGTCATATCCTTAAACCAAAACCTAATTTTTTTTAGGGGGTGATGGGGGTGTGCAGGAACCCACTCCCTCTGAATATGCCACTGTTGTGTACGACCTGCGAATAAGGTCTGGACACGCCTATGATGTGAACCTTTTTTTTTTTTTATCGATCTTAAATACGACCCGAACCCGGTGGTTCTAGGTCATTTTGTACGGTCAGGCATTAAAAGTGCGAAACGCGGACACTTTGTACTATTATATACATAAAGTATATATTATAAATATAAGTTTTATACCTAAGTAGTAACTAATAATTATGTATAATGTTAATTATTAAAATAGAAAAATAAAAATAAAATTGTTATAAAATATTGATCATATAATAATAATAATCTAAATAAACAAATTATTAATATCATTCTATCACCAAACTACATGTAAAAATGTGTACAATATAAATATCAAAAAAATGTTAAAAAGTAGTATAATATATAAATAGTATTTATATTTAATGATTTTTATATTATAATATAAAATATTATGATCTACATTAAACAGGAATGTCAAATGACAATAGAAATATTATGTCAGAAGGTAGTATAATATAAAAATGATATTTAGGTGTTCTGATTTGGAATATGAAATTAAAAATCTATGTTGTCATTCAAAAAAGTAAAAAACTTAAAAAATTATAAGGATAAAAACTATTTAAAAATATATTTTTTTAATAAAAACGTTGTTTTTTTAAGAATTTGAAACTATATAAAAAAATATTTTCAAAAACATGAATACTTTTCGAGATAATTAGTGTACCCACTTAAAAGAATCACCTTGTATATATCTTAATCGTGATATCCATTATCCATAAGTTATTACTTATTAGAGTTAAGATATTTGAGTTTATCGTTTAAATGCATTTCACTAAGACGTCGGTCACGATGGAAACAAAATCATCTAAATTAAGACTAAAGCTCGTCAAAGATGATTTTGAGTACACAATTTTAAGAAAAAATATGAACGATATACGTTGAAAATGTTGATGATAGAATGATATTATTGATTATTTGTTTATTTAGATTATTATTATTATTATTATTATACAATCAATATTTTATAACAATTTTATTTTTATTTTTTCATTTTAATAATTAACAGTTAACACTACCTATATACATAATTATTATTTACTATAAAACTTAGGTATATTTATAATATATACTTTATGTATAATATAATAGTACAAAGTGTCCGCGTTCTGCAATGTACCTTTTTACCCGACCGTACCTACTAAGTGTCCGCGTTCTGTATTTTAAACTATGGACAGTACAAAGTGACCGTTTATCGAACCCGGCATCTGTGACCATTAGTTACAGTTAAGATAACACAACAGTTAATTATAATAGGTGTACATTATGTTATCGTATTCTACTAACTAGGAACTATAAAGAGGTGTACATCATATTATTTATATTTAAATTGAGTTATATAAGTTACTAAGTTAGATAATTTTATGAAGATTATCAACTTGAAATTGTCCTAGGTTTTTGATAGGCTTTATGATATCTTAAATAAAAATAAAATATCTTCAATATTAAATGGTTTGTCGACATAGCTACATCGATGATGGATAGCACTACTACAAACTAGGGGACCTCTAACTCTAGCTTAATAATATAAATATAAATAGATTTGGCGAAAATGAAAATCGAACTTTTTTCGTTTTGGCGGAAATGATAGATATGACCGTCCAAATATGCAACTACCTACCTATTACTAAATTTAAAAGCAAATTTCACAATGGCTAATGTATAAATATGACGTCGCTAATACGTGCAATCTATAAATTTACTTTAATTTCTATTATATTATTTTTCTTATGAGTTTTTAATAGATACTTATTCTGCTATTAAAAACGTTAAATTTAGTTTATTTCTAAACTTGTGTTAAAAATATGCATAATTCCAACATAATATATTAGGTATTGTTTGTTATATTTTGTGTAATTATTATATTTAATATTTTTGTCCGATATTAAATTTCCGTTTAGAGTAAAATTTGATTTCAAAAACTAGATATTTCTCGCTTACTTGTCTTTTTTTGGTTGCGGTCTACATTGAAAGCATATAGCATTATATATTTATATACAAATACAACTCTACAACTTACAAGCCTTATTTATATAATGTTATTCTGTAGGAAAATGTATTAATATTTTTGTAGACACTCATATATTTTTGAAAAATATTGCAGATAATACAAATTGGTCGTTATCGTATACAACGATATTATTATATTATGATTAATTATTATGTTCGTGTGATTATTTTTTTGTTGTCGCAAACATTATAGTATAATATTATTGTTTATATATTATATATATATATATATTAATATATTATATATATATATTGGTGTAGGTATATACGTTAAATGACGCCAATGTTTGTTTTTTAGTGATAAAATGTTAATTCAATCCAATTGTAAGTAATTTAAAATGTCTTCTACTCTTTAATATTTACACCCTACTCAAACATGAATACGGCAAGTGTGCGATAAATAAAAACATTCGTATTTACTATTTAGTTACATTGGCCGTACCACCCGTACCGCAATTGCGGCGTGACAGCATATTGTTTAGAATAAATATCGCACTCTTCAGTCTTCATATATAGAGTATAATAGGACACATCTTCGTGAACTAAATAGACGGCGCCGAGATGTTCATCCTGCCGGCATGCAAAATGTATCTTACGTATGTGGCCCTGGTACCAAATGTTGCGTTTTAAATCACCCTCTTAAATAATACCATCTATATAGGTATATGGACACTGCATAATCTGACCATCAGCTGCCCAGAGCCCACTACATTCCGTTCGAAAACGATTTTCGGTAGGTATTGAATTTAAAAAGAATCACACTCGCCCTATTCACCTTTATGACACTGCGTTAAAATCTTTGTGTATTGTGCTGCAGACGGCGCCAGGATGATCGATCGACTTGCCGGCAAGGTGCGTCTTACGGATATAGCCCTAGTATCGAATTTTTCGTTTTAAGTCACCCTCTTCAATAACACCATCTATAGTCTATTCAAAATGAGACCGGACCTCGGCGGCCGAATTGTGCGCATGGGCGTGGCTTTACAACACAGCAGGCATACAGGTAGGTTAGGACAAACGGGTGTTGTCTGACCCCCGCCCGACGAAAACTGGTCGCCGCCGAGGTCCGGTCTCATTTTGAATAGACTATATATAGGTATATAGACGCTGCATAAACTGACCAGCTGCCCAGGGGGAATGATAAACTCCTACAAATGTAGTGTAATCTCCTACAAAATATAGTATCAACTCCTATAAAAAATTAATACTGCTTATATTGCGGTAAAAAAATATCAGTCTTACAATATATTAACACATAAAATAAAAATTGTTTGAAAAATATAATAAAACAATAGTTAAATCATTTAAGCTTAAAATAAAAATTTTTTTGAAAAAAATAATAAAAGATTCAATAAAACAATACTTAGTCATAACTCATAATCATTTACGGATATTTTTATAGCATATTTTGGAGATAAACTCTAAACGTGAAATTTCTCCTACTATATATTTGTTTTTTTGATTGAGTATGAATTGATATTTAGAAATTGTTTTCAACTTCAAAATCGTGAATTTAAGTAATATTACCCTATTTTTTAAAGGGGAAAAATTTCTATGTAGGAGATTACAATATCTTTGATTTACAGGTAAAAATTTTAAAAGGTTATTAGTGTAGGAGTTTACATTGGCCCTGCCCAGTGCCCACTACATGCCGTTCGAAAACGATTTTCGGTAGGTTTTGAATTTAAAAAGAATCACACTCGTCCTATTCACGTATTATACAGCGTTAAAATCTTTGTGAATTACAGACGGCGCCTGGCAGGGTTGTCTTGCCGGCATGACCCGGATATAATCCTATATAGTATCGAATTTCATGTTTTAAGTCACCCTCTTAAAAATATATTATATTAATATTTTATTTTAATACACAGTAAACAGTGAACTGTACTCTATACTCTATACTCTATACTGTACTCTGTACTGTATAACTAAGTGTCCTGTCTAATATTATTAACACGCTAGTATTAAATTATCTCATGTTTTATCGGGGAGTTAAAAACTAATCTGTCACGTATACACACGTAGTACGCTACAGAAATAGAGAACTTTCAATTATTATGATAGAGATAAACCAAGTATTAGCCTGTAAAAAGTCACAACCATGTACCAATGTACCACTCGCCACCGCTAACCAGGGGCCACGGCACCACCCACCACCCACCTAAATTAGGTGTTGCATCCGCAATACCTAAACATAGGGTTCGGCGCCACTGCCAAGTAATATACATTTAAAGAATCATTAAACAAAATTTTACAGAAAATCGTGTCGTCCCGTGAGAAAAAATAATAATATTTTATTAAAGCCCCAGCGATTGTCGCTGATCGGTATACGCATCCACATTCCACACACATACAACACTTCCATTATCTGATATTATGATTTATTTTAAATATTATGATTATTATGAATAAACAATATGCAATATAAATTCTGTCAAATATCTACAACCCTTTTTGTAGCCTTAATTTAATATTCGGTGGTTGTCGGTTGATATATTTCATTACATTTAAGCATTTAGCAAGTGTTTCATTTTGTTTTTCGTGTATTTTTCGTAGGTACTATTAAAATGATGCGAGTATCCTAGTGTTATGTAATTGAGTGTTCATCTAAATAATCCCCAAAGGTTCATATTATATTATTTATGTAATTTATTAATCTTAGAATGTATATTTACTTCCATAGTTCCATTGTCTGTTGAATAAAAATAGTGTAAATACCAATACATTCTTCATAATATTACCTATCTTTATTTACGAATTTACTGTCAATTACCGTAAGTATGAGTACGTTCATTGCAATATACCTAGATGTGTTAAATTTGAATTCAATGACACACTATTGAATAAGAAAAACAATAATTCTGAACGGAGATGGTCTGTAAGCTTATTGCTTATATCAGTTATATCTATAATTTAGTAAGTACCTACATTTCATGAAGTAATTTATTTTATTATTAGTATTTTGATAGATTGATTTAATTTTTAAGAAATAGTTATTTTACGGATGAATTATGCAATGTACACATACAATAAATTTGAACTTCAAACGTTCATAAAAATCAATTTGTCTTTTCGGTACAATTTTTTAGATTCTGAACGAAGTGATGAATGTATTGCTTTTACTATGATGTGTGTTTTTTTTTTTTTTTTTTTTTTTGTGTCTGACGACAACATTTGGAGCAGTAATAATGCTCCGATTTTTGACTTCAGCCCCTCTTTGAATAGGGAATTGAATCTAGTTGGTACTTTAGGGGGGTCAAAATTAAAATTTTCTAATAGTTTTCAAAAAAATCGAGAAAGACAAAAAAAAAATGACAGAAAAATGGAAATTTTACGGAAAAACCACTTTTCGACAAAATCGATTTTTTGATTTTGCTGTAACTCAAAAACGAATTATTGTAAATACTTGAAATTTTCACCAAATGTTTATATTATGGTTATCTCTTTACAGTTAAATTTTCAAAATATTTTGACCATTTTTAAGCTACTAATAGACAATTGAAATTTTCGACTTTTCTAAGTTTTTTTTTCTTCAAATGCCGATAAAAATTTTTTGGGTGGCCAGAAAATCTTGAAAATTTAATACAAGGTTTCTTATAAGTTTTTCTTATAGTGATAAAAAAAAATCCAAAATCGTTAGTCACAATTTTTTTTTATAAGTGTTTAAAGTTCGAATTTATACGAAATATGTCAAAATTTAAATTAAATTTCATACGCTCATAATGCGAATGTTGGCCATAGTAACCATAGTAACATAATATAAAAACTATACTATTTGTTTCAAAATAGAATATTTGACAATATTTATATATAATATATCCTAAACTGACAAATCATCTTCGTTCAGAATCGTTTTTCGTATACAATGATACCTATCATTGCATTCAAATTTAACCTTCCATAGTCTGAGGTCCACCCCACCCCCTAATGTACAGCAGAGCGATACCCACTTACCCGCTTTTTTTGATTTGTTGAACAATATATAAAGAACTATGTATTAAATGTTCAAATTCAAGTTATGAATTTTTAACTAAAAAATAATTTGCTAATTTTCACTATTTTGATGAAATCAATAACATTTTAACTTCAATCACTTCGATAAAAATGTTGTTGACATTTTTTTATATTATTATTTACAAAGTTTTTTTATAGATTGAAAAATTGTATTAATTGGCATTAATAAGAAAAACAATTTCAAATATTTTAATTGTTTCTTGATAATTGCTCAAGAGTCAATTTTTTTTTAAATTTGTACCGTGGTTAGAAAATTATATTATAATGAGATGATTGATAAAATACATTACACAAGTGAAATAGTTAATAGTAAATTTGCTTACACTTTTTAAAAATACATCTACTTGGGTAGTTGGGTGTCGTATTTGGTGTAGAATCAAAAACTAGTTATATTTGTAGAGAAAATAAGTACCATGCCAATTTAATACAACAGAAATGAAATCACTTAATGAAATTAATATGCCTAATATATACCTTAGTATGAGTAACTATAGACGTTTGACTTTTTGAGTAGACATATAATATGTAAATATATATTATAAGTGAGTGGGTTATGTGTGTTTTATGTTATTTAGAATCAGATTAATTTTATAGATATTTATTAGAGGTGGGTCGAACTAAAAAATATGGTCTCAAACCGAACTCGAACCGAACCTTAGTATTATAATTATTAACCCTTATTATAAAATATCAATATGACAATTATAATATATTATAAGTAAATACTTGATTTTTGTTGATACTTTATAAATTATAATAGTTATTTAAAGTTTAATGTTCAAAACTAAATTATTCATGTTTTCTAGCGTCAGCCTTTTAGGCTGTAGCTTACTACTTATTTATTCTATATAGTAGTATAATATAATACCAAACATAAATTTTTCTTTCACAGTGTTTAATTAATAATAAATAATAAGATATTAATTATAAAATAAAAGTTAATTAATAATTAATAATTATTAAACAATATTATAAATTATTGTGTAAAAATACAAGATATTCCACTAAAAATGGAGACAGTCGTGTTCTTCTTGAGGATACTGTTAATCCACTTCCAGAAAACAGTCTTTCACTACAAACCGATGTACCTGGTATAGGTACCCAAAAATTTGAAAATCACTGGTAGCAAGTGAGGAAATGTTTGATAATTTTCTTTCCACCACTTTAATGGATCAATGTTGGATCAATGTTCTTTAGTTTTAAGTAATTTTCTATTTAACAAATTAAAAAAATAGTAAAAATATTAGAGTAAGAACTAACAACAATTAATAAACAATTATAATTATTTAATATTTATTAATATTTTTTAATGTATTATATTATAATTATACTATTATTAATAGAAATTTAAATATCATACTTCAATTGTTACTTCATTTATTGAAGTTGCTGTAGTAGATTATTTTGATACTGAACGCTGATGAAGTATGTCCCAAAGTGAATAGTTTGAATTTTCAAATTCTTTAGTTAATAACTCATCTGAAGTGCTTGGTTGAGAAAATATCTCATCATTGTATCTATATTTTTCTGCTTCTGATGTAATGTATGACTTTGCTTGTAATAGCTCATACTCATTTAACATAATTCCTTTAAATCTTGGATCTACCAACATAGCTATAATATAGATTTTCTTTTCTTTATATATATCAAATCGTTTACACATAGATCTTAATAAATTTTCTGCGAAGCATATTCCAGGATTTTGTATTATACTTGTCAAAAATAAATTTAATTTAGCCTCAATTGTATAAATGGTTGGTAGTACCATAGATAATATAGGTGTATCTTCTCGACTGAGTTCTTTCGTTGCTTCAAATACCAGCTTGAGAAGAATAACATAACCTTCGATCATATTCCATCTCTAGCAAACAATAACTGTCCTTTTTTAATTTTAGGTAAGTCAATTAAAATGGCATCTTTCTGTTCTAACATTCTTTGTAGCATCAAATATATACTATTCCATCGAGTGTTGACCATTTGAATAAGTTTATGTGGTGCTAAATTTAACCTTTTTTGTGTTTCTGCTAATCGTTCAGATGCGATATTGCTATGATTGTAATGCGTTAAAATTGCTTTACATCGTTTCAACAGGTCAGTCATGTTACTTTCTTTTACAGCATCATCAATTGCCAACTGAAGAGTATGTGCTGTACATGAAATGTGTTCAAAGTTACTTCCATTGTGAATAAGGGCACTGGATATATTTCTAGCATTATCAGTAAGAAAAAAAAATGGATATATTGGAGTTACTATTTTCAATTTCAATATTCCATTCTGCAATCATAGTTTTAATTTTATTATATATGGCATTACCTGTATACTCTCCTGGAAAGTAGGAACAACCAAGAGTTTTATTTTTGAGTTTAAATTTGTTAGTTAGGTAATGGCAAGTTAGAAAAATGTAAGACTGTTGTGCTTGACTTGACCAAAAGTCAAAGGTAAAAAAAATTGATTTTATATTTTCTAAATCCATTTTAATTTCAGTCATTAACAATTTTTTTTTGTTCGCATACAACTCTGGTATTAGTTTTTGAGATAGTAACTTACGACTTGGTAAAACATATCTATCCTCAGCAGCAGCTATCACCCTCTTAAATCCATAATCTTCTACAATTGAAATAGGTTGGTAATCCAAAGCAATCATTTCCACATTCTTTTTGTAATCAACTTTGCTTTTTTATTATTAGTTGAAAATTTTTCAGATTTTGACATTGATTTCATGATATCTTGTTGTTGGGATGTATCTTTATTCTTTCTTTTTTTGTTATTTATTTCATTAGTATGTAATTCATTCTGATAATCATGAAATTTTTTGGGATGTTGAGTTTTTAAATGCCTTGTCGTTGTAGTTGTAGTTGAGTTTGGTGTTTTTAAATTTTTGTTACAAAAATTACATTTGGATTGATCTTCAGATATTTTCTTAAAATAACTGTAAATTTGTCTTTTTTTTCAATAGTTTGTTCAGTTTGCGGTTCAGATACTTCTCTTGGTTCATCTTCATCTTCCACAATACTGTTTAATTCAGAATTATTTATTTGAATATATTTCAACATTGACCCACTTGCCATTCTAATACATAAAGCAAATATATAAGTAATTGGTAATTAGTATTATTAATAAATAATAGGTACAAACTACAAACATTCCCAGCAAGAAAATTTACCAGACAACTGCAAGGTTAGGAACATCCAAACCAGTTAATAATATTATTATTATATAAGAAATAAGATAAAAATTATAATAAATTAATAATTAATAATTAGAGATACATATTTGAATTTGAAAGCAACAATATAAAATTATAAATCATTGAATTCAAAAAACTATTGTGACTTGTGAGCAGTGTTGTAAAAAATACTTTTAAAAAATATTTTAGTAATTACTCAAATACTTATAAAATAAAGTATTTAAAATACCACCCAAATACTATCTATAGTAAAGTATTTGAGTATTACTCAAATACTTTTTAAAAGTATTTAAAATAATTTTCAAATACAAAAAAAATTTAATTTATTTTTAGGTACCTATTTATAAATATTAATCAAAAATTTGAGTGTTGCATTTTAAAAACATTTGTTCAAAGTGCCGATCTGTCATAATATAAATTGGTAGGCGATGTCAACGAAAAAAAGTATTCAATGAAATAGTATTCAATAGTAAAAAAACTAATTCAAATACCATTCAAATACTTTAAAATAAAAAGTATTTAAAAATGTATTCAATACGGAAAAAAGTATTTGAATACTTTTACTCAACTACTTTACAACACTGCTTGTGAGTGAAGGTAATTTAATATTGAACAAAATGTTTTCAAAATATTATCCCAGTCCCCAGAGATCTATTTATTATTTATACATGTATTATAATGATTAATTATTGTGTATTTGTATACTTATAATATAACTTTAAATAAGCAAACACACAAAAAAAATTATTAATTGAAAAAACCATATAAATAAAAATGTAATTAATTAATAATAATAATAATTCATACAAAATAGTAAAATACAAATCATAATATTATTAATTACCTATTAACTATTAACCACCAAACCAAAATCTTTTTTGTATACTTATTTAACATTTATTATTATTAAGTATTTACTTTATTTTTTATTTACTATTTATTATTTAGTATTAGAAAAAAAATATATACATTTTTAATAATTTATATTTTATTGTTTTTTTTTCTAATACTAAAAAGTAAATACTAAATTATAATAATATTTAGTTTGTAAAACAACAAGAGATACATTATATAAAATATAAATACATACAATAATTAATTGCAGCACCCCCTAAAAGCGAAGCTTGTGCTGGGGGGAGCAGTTCTTATATTATATAAACTTAGAATTAATCCATAAAAATAAATAATTAATAACCAATATTAAGAAGTGTAATAAATAACAAGTGAATATTAAATAAGTATGTAGGTAATAAAGATTTTGGCAAAACAAATAAAAAATAAGTTATATTTTATGAAAAAAATATAATAATACAAAATAAAAATGTATTATTTAATAGTTAATAATTATTATTGACAACTTACTTGAATAAACAATGATTAGATAATGTTTCTATCTACACTCTACAGTTTTGGTATTAAGTATTTACTATTACAGAATTAACTTAATTAACACTATTAAGAATTGAGAGTTTAAGACCTAATAAATAACAATAATAATTAATAAACATTAAACGTATGCCGTATGCACTATACCGTATGCCGTACAACTCGTACACTGTCATGTACTCAAGTCACTAATAATTAATAAATATTAAATAAGTAACCACTAATCAAATATCAATATCACTGATAACTATTATTAGGAATTAACGATTAATGAGTAAGTAGTAGGAATGTAGGACTCGGGACCAATGTTATAAAAATATATATGTCAAATGATTATAAAATATAAATAATAATGATAAAAGATATTTATTAATTATTATTTATATTGTTCAGTGTGTTACGAACTTCGATTATATAAATTATAAATAGTACAAAACAACAAAACCAAAATTGAAAATATTAAATAATTATCCAAGTCTATAAATAATTCAATATTTCAATAGCACAAGAAATATATATTATATTATTATATAATAATCAATGCCCGTACAATATCATTATATTATATATTATATAATTTAATATTTATATATTATATTATATTAATATATAATATATAATATTATATCATTATAATATCATTATATCAATACTAATTTTACATTTGTAATATTTAAAATTTAAATACATAGTATATAATATATGATATTGTATACACTACCTATAAACCTATATAGATTATAGTCTATAGACAATAGACAATAGGAAAACTAAAAATAAAATAACATTTTGGGAACATTTTTAGATCGAAACGTTTGACATGTTAGAATTTTTGCTGTTTGTACATTTTTTGAGTTCGAACTATTTTGATTTTCAAACTTTTTTGTTCAAGTTCGGTTCGGTTCGGTTTTTTAAAATTGGGTTCAACTTTCGAACTTCGAACAGTTCGACCCACCTCTAATATTTATTAATAAAATGTACAAATTGTTGTAGGTTGTAGGTAAAATATATTGCTTAATAGAAAGTTATGCTAGTTAATTTAATTAGAACTATCATAAACGATTTACTAAACTACACTAAATACCTACTTATTGCAACTTATATTATAAATCATAAATATAATAGCAGTTGTATAATACCTACGTTTAAATAAAATACTTGTTAAATAGATATATTATAGTTACCTATAATATTTGTACAATATTTACATTAGAATATCATACTGTATATTATAGTCAGGTATGCTAACTGAAATATTTTAGACATTAGACAGGTAATTATAATTCATTTTAAAATTATATAATATCAATAACCACCAAGTGGTGGCCTCGATAATATTCTTATCTTCAAGTTGGATAATAGATTAATAGGTACCTAAATTTCTTCTAATATTACAACATATTAATAGTAGGTATTACAATTAAAATAATTATAAATTATTAAAAACAACACATATTTAGTACAATTTAAATATTGAATCAGAATATCAAAATCATTTAACACCCAATTGCAATTTCACATCAAAGTTAAATATTTTATTTAATGTTAATCCAATTTTTGTAATAGTTCATTATAAATAATGAATTAAACAAGGTTGTGATACTAAAAAAATGTATTTATTTCAATATCAAACATACATAATTATAAATATAATAATAAAATTCAAAGTCAAATTTTGAAATTATACAGTTGATTTAATTTTTAATATTACATTTTTTAACAATCTTACATGACCACAGCTAAGCTAAAATGAAAATCTATTTTTTGAAATTTAAACATGTATACGTACAATAACAACATATGGCAGAATTTAAATTTTAGGTAATTTATAGGATTAATTTTTATTAATAAATAAAAATATATTCATATTAACATAGATATTAACTTTATATTAATGTTAATTATTAATTTTTTTTTAAATTTTTTTTTCTAACGTTTTTTTTCTTTTCTGGTTTTGGCACAGTGGTGTTATTAATTGTTGTATCTTGTCTGAAAAAAAATAATAAAATATTTCAAGTAATTTATAACATAAATAATATAATTAAGTTATACATTCAGACTCTATTTTTATAAAAAGGAAAATTAAAAATATAATTTCTATAAGATAGAATGCTTAGCAAACTATACACCACATTAATAAGACCATATTTATACTGATAAATTGTTCTAGCATTACTTGTTATTATAAAATCTAAATTTCGTGTTTGTTCTTCAAGAGAAATATTCTTTAAATAAAGTCTATAAAGATTCTAACAGGTAAAAAAAAAATTGCACAAATGGAATAGCTAATATTTTGAATCTCTTATGGGGTTCTATATGAAATGTGACTACTAAGGATTAAATCTGTTTTTATTGATTAAGATAAATCATACAGAAATAATATAATAATAAAAAAAATAAATATTATAAATTAAAACACTTACATTAAATCATTAAGGTAATACAATGTTCATAGCTTAGGTAACTAATAATATATATATAAAAGTTATTTCTACAGTTTAATTTAGAAAGTATAATCAAATTTCTTACCCGATAATAGATGTAGACTGTAATGATTTATCTAATATTGATTGCTGAGAACGTGTCATACGTCTTTCTGAAGTAGGTAGTTCAACAATTGCTGGTTCTATTGGTGCATGAACGATTGTTTCCTTAAAAAAAATGAATAAACATTTAACTATTTATAAGCTAAATTGGTGATAAATAATGTGTGATAGTTAATTATCATTAAATCCAGAATTTGAAAAATTTAGATTAAAACATTATTGGACTGTAGGCTATAAAATATTTTAACAACAAAAATAATAATTATTATAATGAGCTCAATTATACGGAGGTGGATGAAATAAAAATTAGAAATAAATATTGATTATTACATGATAAATTATTAACTAAGTTATCTCCTAAATTATTATAAATATAATAAGCAATTTATAATGTTATGAATATTTATATACATTTTTAGTCTATTTTAAATTTTGATTCAAATGTGATTAACATAAATTTTATTATTACTTCATGTGTGATAATATTTAATATAATATAAGTTCTACCATGAAAGAAATTTAATATACAACTAATTTTATAAAATATTGGAGCTGGTTTTGTTTAAGCACTTAAATTAAAAAAAAAAAAATTAACTAATATTGTCGGAACACTAGAAAGAAAAATTACCAAATGGTGGAATTGTTATTTGTTTATTATATATATATCAATTTTTCAAAATTACAATCATAAGATGAGTAAATTGCATCATTCAGATTAGATTTTTACTATTAAGGAATTAAAAAGCTACTAAAATTACAAAATTTAGAAATAATCCAAAATATATAATATTATTTTTATAATAAAATACAATTTTTTAATAATTCTAAGGTATTATAATAGATACTTAACAAAATGGGATGAATTAGTTTAATAATAACAAACATGATATTATTTTTTCAACTTTCATTAACAGTATGGTTTAAGAGTAATTAAAAGTAACAAAAATATATTATTTATTCCAAAGTACAAATTTTGAATAAATTTTTTTCAAAAATTCAAACATTAGCTAATTTAATTAGTATATATTCATTAACTATAATAATATAAGTACTGCATAAATTGAATACTTGAATGACTAAGCATGTATGGTTTTACCACAGTAAAATAAATTTGGTTTTAGTACCAAAAACCCAAAAAATTAATATTACTGATATTATTTTTTAGATGACAATATAGAACACGCATGTGTTGTCTCCGTCTAACATACAAGGAGTAACAGATCGAACAGACTTGGAATAACTTTTGTTCTAATTACCTAATATTTTCAATTTTTTATATTTATTTATCATTAAGAAACCCTAACACTAGATGTTTAATTTAATTTTTTTTTTAATAAATTTAAAATAGCTGATTTGTGAATCTGATTATGAGAACAATTTTGATAGTAAAAAGATTTATCGAAGTCAAGTAGTTCATTTTTTAGAATTTTTTTTAAAATATCAATATATTTTTATTAAATTAATTTGGAACGTAATAAATTTTTAAAAAATATGATTTTTGAGAATTTGCTGATATGAATATATTTCTTAAATTATTTACTTATCATATAATATTAAAAAATTTTGTCATACATTTAAGTAGCATATATTTTTTTTTTTTTAGTCAAGTCCATCTATTATACCATGCATATGCAACATAGCAAATTTTCATTCAGTAAAACACATTATGTGTTAGCCTTAGCTTTAATATTAGAGAATTTTCCTATCATGAAAATTAAAATCAGTATCAGAAGATTGATCTTTTTTATAAATTTTAATTTATATGCAAGATATGAGTAAGTAAAATATTTCAAAAAATAAATTAAAGATATATTTGTAAGTTTATGATAAATATTAAAAACTGATAATATTATTGATACTCTTAAAGTTGGGAAAAATTTAAAACTTGTTTAATTTATTCTATATATCAGGAAATGTTGAAACAGAACATATTATAGGTTGGAAAAGTTGGCAAATATCATTTCATATGTTTTGATAAGTATTCCAGAGGAGGATTAACTAGATATATAAGTAAAGTATTTTTTACTTTTTCTACTAAGAACTATTATATTGTTAATATAACTATTATTTTTTATATATAAATTTGTGCAATTGAAATAACTAATAATACTGCTTTTTAAACATCACTATAAAAATTAATAGTTAAAATTATTAAATAAATCTTACCTTTACATTTTTAGCTTTGCGTTTAGGCAATAATTCCTCTTTTTCAAACAGAGGTGTAGCTGATTTCTTCGGAGATTTAATTTTGGGTGTGTTGCTAACAGACGATCTTCTTGGTCTGTTAATGGGTACTTTTGTTTTAACTGGTGGTTTGATTTCACTCTTAAGTGTACGGTGAATAGGATCTAATTCTATATTGCTAGAATTTTGTATCATTGATCTAGTCATAATACGTTTGGAATCTGTTGATTCATCTGAAGAAGAATCTTCATTTTCAGAATTCAAGTTGGCCATACGTATTTTAGAACGTTTTTTTGCTGGAGTATACAACATATGCTGAGAAATGTTTCCAGCTATTGGTGATAATTGTTCACAAGAATAAGAAGAATTAGAATTGTGATTACTTTGATAAGACTCATTTGAATTTAATTCAGATTCAGCAACTTCTTTTTTTTCTTCCTCAACTTCTTTTAGGATTTTTTGTTTTTTTCTACTCTTGAGTGACTCTGAAACTGAACGTTTTCTAATTTTTTTGGGCGAATTCAATGCCTTTTTTAAAACTCCTATTAAATCATCTTTTTGAGTAGGAATTTCTTCATTTGAAATTAATATATTTACACTTGAACTTCGTTTTGGTTTTTTTTTCACAACAGAAAATGTAAGAACAGGATCTGGTTCAACTGATTTAGATCTTCTTGGAGTACTTATTTTTGTATTTTGTTGACATTTTGTGCTTAAATTATTATGTTCTATTTTTTTCGATGCATTAGTTAAGAAATTGAATTTTGATTTTCTTTTTAATGCTGCACTTTCAGTTTTTGGAATATTATATTCCGCATTTGAAGTATCTTCTTCAGGTATTTCTTCTAAGCCAAACACAGTTCTTCTATTAGTAGCTATTGATTCTTCTACGGGAGCTAAAGATTTTGATCGTCCACTTCTGCGTTTTATCGATGAAATATTTTCTTGGCTTTTTGATTTCTTTTTTGATAATGACACCCTTACTTGTCTACTATTATCTTCAACCATATCAGAACTGCGGAAAATATTTGAAGAAATAGTTTCCAATTGAACTTGTTTAGGTTCACTTTTAGCTCTTGATCTTGTAGTTATTATTTTGGTATCTTCTGATGGAATCGATTTGGCTTTCTTTATTTGTTCGTTAACAAAAGGTGTACTTGAATTATCTTCTTGAATTGGATCAGATGACAAATTAATTTTATCACAAGCTAATTTTTGTTCTATTTTGGAAGGAACATCCAATGAACAGCAGTTTTTTATTTTTGATATACTTCTTCTAGAAGATGAACGCAAACTATAGTTTTCAACTAATGGAATAACCTGACAGTTTTTCTGATGACTTCTATCCAATTTTTTGACTAAATTTAATTCTTTTTTATCATCAAGATTTTGAATATTACTAGGAACATCTGGGCATTGCGGGATAACAATATTGTCTGCGGACTCTATTTTAACAACATTTTCAAATGGTAGCTCAATTTTTTCACTTAGACTTTTATCTATGGGATTATCATGTATTAGCATTTTACTTGGTTCTAATGAAGCAGGATAGCATTTTTGTACTTCGTCAACTGAACATTTTTCTTCTGTAGAAGTTAAAACATTAGTATCAACTTGTTGAAGTGCAATATCTTTAGATTTTACTAGATGATCATTATCACTGAAATTATCGAACTGTTCAATGGTTGATGAACAAGATACAACTGATGTAGTGCATTTAGAATTAAGTTCTTCATCTTGTATGTCGATGATATTCTTTATGTGTTTTGGTTGAGTTGTTATTTCAATGTTTATTTGAGGTATTGAAGAAGTTTTTACATCATCTACAATAATACAAGATGATGAATCAGTTGTTTCTATTGTATTAACAGAATTTTCAGTAAAAGTTTCAACATTATTTGGTAGAATATCCTCTGTTTTAAATTGATCCTCTGATTCATTAGGCACGGATTGATTTATTTGTTTGACAGTAAGTAAGTTACAAGATTCTTGATTTGTCAAATCTTCATTTTCCATTTCTAGAGATTCTTTTGATAATTTTACACTTGCATTCGAAGTTTGCTCTTTAATTTCAAATACTTGTACATAATCAATGTTTCCAAAATAAATAGGTTTTTGAAGACTGGAGTTACCTAAGAGATTTTGGTCATTGTCAGACAATGATTCATTAACTTCTTTGAACTCTGGTTTTAAATTATTAGTTTCAGCATTGTTTTGTGTATCAATATTATCGTCTGGATTACTCTCTGGTAATGATTCTAGCTCCAATATATCTTGAATTTCACCCTCTGCTTCAACCTCTAGTTCTTTATTAGTATTATCTTCTTCAGTATTAACTACAACTAACTCTTGGGTTTCAAGTTTATCAGCTTGTGCATTTACATTCAATTGTTCATTTTCAGAAGAATATACATGACCAAATAGAAGCATGGGTTTTTGCTCAGGAATTTCTTGTTGACCAAAAAATGATTCCCCAAACATAAATGGAGTCGACTGATTAACTTCCATTTCTATCTGATCTGATTCAATTCCAGTCATAGTAAGATGATTAAAACCATCATCAGGTATGGGATTAGATTCATTTCTTGATGTTTCAAAAGAATGATATTTATTAGAAGAAGTATACTCATCACAATGGTTATCTTCATTCTGATCAAAACATAAATTATCTTTATTGTCAACAACGTCATTTACATTAATAGGCAAACTTTCTTTATTGTCTTCATCTGTTTTTTCTACTATTTTAATAACCTTATCATTGTCTTCTAACACATACAAATCATTTGTTTTGTCGTCTTCAACTATAATACTTTCAGAATTCTCATTTTCTTCATTACTTATCTGATTTTTATCATTAGAATGAGTCTCCTCGGCAAGATTTACTAGTGAATTGGATTGTGAATCAATAGGATCTATCATTTTATCACAGTCAACTAATTTATTCTTTTCTAATGTTTTCTCACTTTTTAAAGTTTCAAACGATTTCAAATTATTTGTTGCACTTTCATCATCGAGTATGACATCAGACTCAGACTCTTCAGAACTGTTATGATCACTTGAATCTTCAAATGCTTCCGAATTCGTTTCTTCGTTTTCACTATCCAGTAAGACATCTGATTCCTCTGAATTATTTTCTTCACTTGCATCATCAATTATATCATTTTGTTCTTCAGAATTGTTCCCTTCACTTGTAACATTAAGTTCTTTTGAATTATTTTCTTCACTTGCATCATCAATTATATCATTTTGTTCTTCAGAATTGTTCCCTTCACTTGTAACATTAAGTTCTTTTGAATTATTTTCTTCACTTGCATCATCAATTATATCATTTTGTTCTTCAGAATTGTTCCCTTCACTTGTAACATTAAGTTCTTTTGAATTATTTTCTTCACTTGTATCATCAACTATAAGAACAGGTTCTTCTAAATTTTCAACATTTTTGCTAACAAGTATGTCAGTTGGTTTGTCTGAGTTGTATTCTTCCATTCCAGCATCAGAAATGACATTTAATGCATCTGTTTTGTCTTCCTTTTCATCTTGTTTTTCCGAATTATTCTCATCATCACTTGAATCATCAATAATGATATCTGATTCTGCTGAGTTATTTTCGTCGCTTGCATCATCATTTATAGCATTTGAATCTTTTAAATTGTCTTCATTTACATTATAAGATTCGTCTGCTACCTTATTTGAAAATTCATCATTTTTATCATAATCAAAGACTTCTAAATCATTATCTTCATCTTCATTAATAAATAAAACACGTCCTGAATTATTCTCACAATTATCATCATCATTTCTTTTAACATAATTTTCAGATCCACTCTCTTCATTTTCATGAAAATATGTCATGTGATAAATTGCTTTTTCTTCATTATTTTCATCAAATTTAACACTTTGTTGATCTAAATCATTCAGGCAAGGATGTTTCAAATTACTTTCTTCACATGCACCACTATGTTGATCTGAAACATTTTCATCTTCTGAATCTTCAACATTCTGTTCTGATATATCTCTGGAAATATCTAACTCTATATCATCTTCAATTTCTTCTTCTTCAATTTCTTCTTCTTCAATTTCTTCTTCTTCGTTTTCTTCTTCTTCTTCTTCTTCTTCATTTTCTTGTTCATGTTCATCGTCATTACTTTCTTCGCCATATTGATTTTTTTGAGATTTAAATCTACCGTACCTTGTATTTTCTAAATCACTGTCTACACTACTATCTGAGGATTGTTTACTGTATGAACTATCAGATAAAATATCACTTTCGTCCTCATCTTCTGAATCCAATAAAATGACATCAATATTTTTATTTGTTTTTGATACAAGATCGTTGTCATTGGAATTTGTGCCTAGTTTTAAACAGTCTGTTGTAACTTCATTCAATAGTGGTTTTTCATTACTACTTATATTTTGTTTCATATCTTGAATTAGACAATCACTATCAACACCTGAAGAATTCAAGGTTATAGAATGTGGATTTAAGGTTTTCTTTTCATCTAATGGAACAGATTTTGGAGTAGAAAGTTTAATATCTTCATTCAAAATTAAACTTGTATTCTTTGGTAATAATGCTAATACTGGCATTTCTTTGTCATCCTCTTCATCAGATGTCAACATAATACATTCATCATTTGCTAAATTTGAAACCATTTTTTTATTTTTTATTTCATTCTCAGGCGTATCATCTATTTCAAATTGTGTTTGTTCAGAACATGAATTTTCCTCAGAAATATCCATTTTTTCATATTCATTACTCATATTAATATTGGAATTATCTTTAATTGTTTCCTGGAAAGTTATTGGTATTTGATCCGAGATCATTTGATTTGTTAAATCATTGACATCACTGCTACCAACACTATAAAAACTTTCATTTTCAGGATTATCGGTGTGTTGTACATTTACCACTTCTTCAGGATCATTTCTAAAAAATAAATATTATGGTATGATTAAAAAATTAATAATTGTTAATAAAATTAACATATGTTATAAATCAAGGACATATCATTTATAATTATTATTATGCATGGGCTATTCAATGTTTTAATTCAGATTCTATTATGAATTTAAAAATATATATTTGAACTATAAGTATGTTCTTAAATTTGTTATCCGATTCGACAACTTACAACCACATTAATGGAAGTTTAAGAACACCAGCTATTAACCAGCTATTATTAACCTATTATTTGACATATAAGAGAACAACACGGTCAAGCCAGTGTACTAGATGAATATTTTTTTTTATCAATTAATTACAAACAATTTGATTAATTTATTTTATGATTATATAGAATGTGATTTACCAGTAATACTGAAATCAAAAATATAAATTATATGAATTATACCTATATACTTTAATACCCAATTAATAAACATATACAATGTTTATACGACTATCCTAATATATAAAAATTAATACCATAAAATTAAATTTTACAAAGAACTAAGAATAGGTATACAGCAATTTTATTGAGTCACATGTCACTCATCCAATACTATTACAAGTCTATTACATCATTATTATATATTTATTTTTAATATTTCATAATGAACTTGAAAATTGACCATTTTATGAAAGAATTAACTTTAGTTTATGGAAGAAATATGTGATAAGCTATTTAAAAAACAAATAATTGTTTTCTTCAAGAAAACAATTAGGGATACAATAAAGGAAAAGGCGACATCTACTATAGTACTATTATAACAATCTAAGTTTAATAAATACTAAAAACTATTATAAATAATAATCATAACACACCTTTTGACTGTAGTGTCATCATTACAAGGTAGACTAAATCTTATTGAAGATCTTGGAGACAGTATTTGTTTATTGTTTGCAGCCAATTTCATCTGAAATTATAGTTAATTTAATAACAGATCAATAAATATGAATATGAATTCAATAACAAAGTAGTAAATCTTATTTTATCTAATTCTTATTTAATTCATATATTAAACATATGTTAATATAATTTTATCTATATTTAAATTTTGTGATGATTGGCAATCTTTTTTAAGACACTAAAAATCAGAATAAAATTAAAAATACGAAAAATGATTTAATTGATTCACTATTTACTTTTCTTGATTGCATTGTATTACTTAATATAGAACACTAAAACACATTTTATAATTTTATATTTATAATTACTAAAATAAAAATGAATCGTTAACAATATTGTAAAATTGTTTTTAGTTAAATAATAGGTTTTTTTTTATTTAAGACATAATAAAATACATAAATTTTCTAATGTAAAGAACATGTACACAAATAATGGTTGTTATTTTAATACATTAAATTGATTATTATTGTACAGTAAAATATGAAATTTAGCTAATTTATGAAATGTAAAATTGCCTATATATCTAAGGAAATCATTCTTTAAGAGTATGAAACTGCATTTTATAAAATTAATAGTGAATTTGCCAACCAAAATCATAATAAATCAACACAAAATAAGAATAGTAAAGATTTATAAAATTATATATATACTATACTATACTATACTATATATTATATATATACCTTTAAAATTGATGAATAGTTTGTAATAGATGGTGATGATATGGTCTTTTCAACTAATGGCGTATTAAGTATTTCTAATACATGTTTTTCAATTGGTTTTACAATATAATTATCAGTGTTTGGTGTACTTAATGAATTGTCTTCTAATTTTCTTCGTTTTTCATTAATAACTACATCATCTATAGGTGACCGCTTCCTTAAATTAGTATTTGATGGTAAGAAAAGATCACTAAACAAATCAATTTAAATTAATATATATTTAAAAAGTATTTTCTTAAACTAAAGAATAATAATGAATAATTGTTTACATTGAATTTGATGGTGTCAAAGATTCACTCTTCCTTTTAACCAAAGTACTTGTTTTATTCATATCCATAATAAACATTTTACTTTCATTGTTCATACATTTCATAACAACATCTAAAAATAATTAATAAGGGTAAACAAATAACTTATGGTAGGTTAATTACAATAAAAATATAGTACTAAAAAAACAACTAACCTGGTTTACTATATATACTTCGAAGATTACGACGATTATAATTTTGGTTCATATCATCAGGAATAGTCTTTTCAAGTCCATCAATTAAAACACTGGTAATTTTTAATGCATCATTATTATTTGATGTAAGACCAGATTTTAATGTTTGATTTAATTTGATAGCTTCTCTATGTCTAAAAAAAAAAAATATTAAAAAAAAAATTATTTATACACAAATTTTATTGGATATTTATTGTTTTACATCTAGCTAACAGTGAACATAAGTATTAATTATCAATACTATATATTTTTTAAACATAATTGTATATTTCATGGGATATTTAATCATATTAAATTTAAAAATATCACAACATTTTCTGATAATCACTCAATAATATAAATTGTTAATTTGAATAACTATTTAATATAACGGTACACGTTACATTTTAATTACTATGTGAAGTATTTATATTGATTAGAATGGTTAATACTATTAAACTAAATTGAAAATTAATAAAATATCAAAATATTCTACACAGGAAAAAATAAATTGTTTATTAAGTATTGCAGTAATGTGAAAATTTAAAAAAAAAACAACAAATTTTTAATTGTGTATGAAGTTAGATATACAATTCTATAATTAATATAAAAAGTATATAACATGATAAAATTAATTTTCTATCTTAAATATCTTAAATATTGAGTTAAATACAATCCTATAACATGGAAGAATTTCATTTAATATTAAAAATATATTTTGAAATAATAATCCAACTTACCTTCCTCGTTGTAACAAAAATAATACTTGAAAAATTAATGTTTCGGTATCATCAAATCTTTTCAAAAAAGACAAAAATAATTCTGCTTCCTCTGTTTCCCAGAGATACTCAATTAAACATTTTAATTTTTTTGTTTCTCTGCATCCTAATAATAAATATAAGAATATTAGAAATAAGCTTTTAATCAATATATACTTATAAACGTACGTTCGAAGAAGTAATCAAACAATATTTGTTTTTCTTTGAAGGGCCTTGCTCGTAAATATATTAAAGTATCGAAACATTGATTGTCCATTATTTGCAAGTTAATATAAAATCTGAAATAAAAATAAATGAATTTTAATAAAATTTAATCGATACTATTTTTAATTTTTTTATACTAAATTATATGAATAAGTTATTAATTGCTGTTTTAGTTAATAATATTAATATACATAATTGATTTAATAGGTCACTCAAATAATTTATCCCAGGTCCTCTATCTGGATACTTCTTAGTGGTCACTAAGACTTTTGAGTTCTCATATTATATATGATTTGCATCATTTTCTATAATGATAATTCATAGTTGAATGCTATACATTTTCACACTTAACATTAAAAAAAAAACTATACATAGCAACTTTGTTTTATGGATTTTTACCTTGGTGCAATAGTATGTTATATCTTGAAAAATATGTTATTGTAGTAATGTTCCTACACTGTACAATTTCAGAATAATGCACTTTACATTTCACTTTATTATTGACATTACATACTCTTTTAATAATAAGTGCTTTTGTATCATATTTTAATATACATTCCTTTATTAGTATAGTTTATACTAGTTATAGTATAGTTTATACTAGTTAGTATAGTTTATAATCACATGAAATTTCAAAACCCGTAGCATAATTATTAAATAAAATATAAAACCTCTTAATTTAAAAAAAAAAAGTTTTAAGAAATATACATTTATCGTTTATTATAATAATTTTGTATATCTATAACAGACATTGAAGATAGAAACTTAATAGGAAACTCTTAATTGCTGTATGAATAAATAAATATAATTAATACCTACATGGCTCATGGAGTAGTAACAAATAACACTAGTATATTTATATTGTAAAATATTTAATAACCTCATTATTATATATCATAATATTACTGTTTATCAGTCCAAATTAGTCTAATGACTATTTACAAAATTATTTAATACCCTAAATTATATTTTTATAAAAGTAAAGATTTCATGAAATTAAGTGTATGTTGATAAAATAATTATCAGTCTAAACAATGCAAAAAGAATATAAGTGGATGACAAATTTAACAAAGAACTTCAAAAATGGAAGAAATAGCAAGATTTTGGGCTATTAAAAATAAAAAATTATAACAGAATATCTCTTACTTATGATCTTCAATGTTGACTAAATTAATTTTAGTGAGTTGCAAGTAAAACCGTGCCCAAAAATATTTTTTTCTAAACACAAGTAATTTTAATACAGTCCAATGATACCAATCCCAAGATTTATCATTAACCATCCATTCATTATCACTGGCTAGAATTTCCATAGCTTCCTATGAAAATAAACAAATAAAATAATTAATGAAAATAAAATATCATAATAGCGAGAAAAATTAGATTAATATTTACTTCAAACATGTCGTGATCTATTAACCAGCTAGCACGACAAAGATTATTCAATCCTTTATTTTCAATATCAAATTCAATAGCAAAATTACACATACGATTTGCAGTTATTACATCTATCCTAAAATTGATCGTATAAAATATTATTATTTTTTAATAAATAATTAATAGGGCTCGGAAGTTGATGACCTTAAAAACAATAAAAAATGGACCATAAAAATGGCAAAAAATGTCCTAAAAAAATTACAAATATTAGTTTTATATTAATAAAAAAAATTTTTTTTTAATATTTTACTCTATTTTACTATAAATTTCAAAATATGACATAAAAATGACAAAAATGTCCTTAAAATAGGAAAATAAAAAATATTTGTTTTTTATAAATTTATTAATGCTTACAAATTATTTAAAAATCAAAATCATTGCATTGTAAAATTAGAGCGTATTTTATGTTATCGAAAGGAAATGACAAGAAACGATAAGAAATGAACTAGTGTAAAATCAGTAAAAATAACTAAAAATGTTTAAAATGACCTATAAATCTCGAAAAATGACTTAAAAAGTAATAAACACCAAAAAATGCAAAATAAAAATTAGTTATTTAGATTCACATGCTTATGAAACAGATTTGTGGCCAGGAGAGCATCGTCTAAAAAGTTCCAAAAAAAAATGCAAAATGCATCAACTTCCAAGTCCTAATAATTAATATATTTAAAATATTAAAACATACTCCTGTGATGAACAGATGTCAATCAAAAAATAAATAGTAATAAAATCTTTGATTTGATTAGAAAGTGCAGCATTTAAATAGATTCTCAATAGACATTGAACATTAGAAGGTGGATACAATCCTTTAGTTGCTTCACCACCTTCATGTTGCCATTGTTCAATTAATTTGTTTCCTTTAGGTTCATTATTCACAAAAGCATCGATAAGATAGAAAGGCAAATCTCCAAATTCCATTCGCCTAAAAATATAATATTATTATTTAATTCATTTAATAATTCATTTTTAACATTTATTTCCTAACCGTTTAATAGCATATTGGATAAGAGACGAAAAATCACATTTTATGAACTTCCGAGTAGGATCTTCTTCGATGGATTCTGGTAAAAGTCCATAACTAAGAAAACATGTTACTGCTTTAAAGTATTGAGTAACCAAATTTAGTGTATATACACGATAAGAATAATCAACTGAAATTAGAAGATAAAAATAAAATTTGGTTTAATTGTTTTACATATAATATACCATCATATACTAGATATATTTACCATTTATTATATGAATACCGTATGCGTTATGTAAATCTTCTAGGAAATGTTTAACACACAACATTTGAGATAAACAATGATTTAATATCCTTTCATTTTTTTTACCCAGCTGTGTACCAGAATAATCAAATAACGGAACACCTAAATAGGATTTATATTAAAAGCGATAAATGTAATCATATTGAACAAATTAGATATTTACATAATTTGTCTGCGTATTGTTTAACAACCATGACATTTTTCCAAAGACATTGAACTAAATGTAAAATGGTTGCTTCACTAGATGCATAAGTTCCATTTTTCCATTCTTCGGCACACGCACTAAGAACTGACATAATTTTATTTTCCACTATAATTGATATTACAAAACTTCTTTTATCAGACTGAAAAAAAAACAAAATTTGATCAATGTATATTAGATTATAATATAAATATTAATTAATTAATTATTTTCATGAAAACAAAATCTAATTTTTATTTCTTACCAAACTATAATTTACGTAATCATCTGTCTTATCCCAAAAGAATGGTCTTAAATTTGTTTGTAAACACTGGCTGAATATTAAAGTTGGATTTATTAACAACCTCCAACTTTTTAAAAGTAATTGATCCAAAATTTCTTGTTGAACACCAGCATGTTTATATCTAATTATTTCATTGTCTAACAAACAATCGCATTCTGGAAAAAAATTTAAAACTATATATATAGAACAAAAAGCTATCAATTACTATTATATTTTTACCAAAATATATTGAAGATGGATAATAAAGTTCTTCAACATTATTTCTAAAATTGTAACCAAATGGACGTAATGTTTTGTCAGAAATATTTAAATCTAAATAACTGGCAATATGAGGCAATTTCACAAAACTAGCATAAGAATTTGATACTTTAAGATGATTTATATTTGATGGCATCTGGGCTTTATACCACTGGTTAATATCAAATAAAAAAATGTAAGATTCGGGACTGGCATCCACATTTTGACGAATTTCCATTAACATTGCAAATAATCTTATTTCACAATCTTCATCCATATCTAAACAATGATAAAAACAAAATAACTATGTTTAAAATAATTACAGAATATTGTTAACATATACTGGCATATAATTTATTTAAGATGATCCACATTAATCAAAAAATAAATATTTAGTTACCAGTTTCATTTCTGGACAAGTTCACATTACATAAACTTAATGCAGATATACATCGACCAATTCCAGTTTCTCTTCGTAATGACATTTCTAATTTTATGCCATTTCCTTTGTACACCTTCATACAAACACAATATGTCATAAAAAAAAAAAAAATGATTTAACTTATTAATATCTAAAATTGAACTCACTTTATATGACAAGCATCCATTTGACATCATAGTTCTCTGTTCATATGTTAAAGCAATCATTGTTGCATTGGGAAGTCTAGAATTATCTGATTGAATAATCCAAAGATAACATAGATTGTTTGGATCATCAGATGGTTCAAGAAATGTAATATGGGTTACTGGCATAATACATTTAGGCTCTTTTAATAAATATCTAAAATAAAATTATAAAAATAATTTAGGTTATAAAATTGAATAAAACAAATACAATATTATTATTAAATAAAGATCAAATAATTACATTGTCCGCATCATTTTACATTCCCATAGTTGAAAGTGACCTGTAGAATATCCAATGGCAACAGTATTGATTTCTTCATTATAAAACAAACTTGATATGCTGAAGTTTAATTTACCACTATATTGTTTTTTACAATAGGTACAGAAATTTTCTAAAAAAAAAACATACGGATAAATAAATTATGAATAAATTGTTTGAATTTTATTTATTGAATTATAATTTTACCATTTATAAACATTGCTAAATGACAATCACTGTCATCACTCATTTCTTTAACTTCTTGGCAATCCTCATTTTTCCTTATAATGAATAACTTACTAGGTCTCAATTCATTTACAACAATTTCATTTCTTCTTAATTCTATGGAAAAAAATTTTTTTATTATTATCTAAAGGGTATAATATTTTTTCAACGTACGGTTTTCAATGTGTTGTTGTCTTAAATCAATTGCAAAAACTGCTCCAGTTGCCATACCAACTAACAATACAGTAGACATAACTTTAAATTCATCGCAAAGTTGATCTTCAGCAAGGGTTTTGTTTTTTATTGTAGAAATATAGGATATCTAAATAATTTAAACAATAATTAAAATTTATCTTTTTTATTTAGTAAAATTACTTAAGAGGCCACCCCTATTTGTTGTCCCATTAATAGGTAAATTCATTCTTTAAGTAAATTTTTCAACACAAAATTATTTATATTGTATATTTGTAAGACTGAGACCTAAAATGTGAGAAGTGTGCCCTCTTAAGATAATTGAATAAATTAAACGTTATCTTACTGGATTTGGTATATGAATACAACGAATTGTGGTTAATGTTGGCAATTGACATATAAATAATATTCCAGAAGATTTAAAAGAACATCCGACCAAAAGTAAGTTAGTTGTTTTCTCGCTCTTATGTAATTCTTGAACAAAGGTAATCTGTAATAAGAAAATAATATCAAGTTTATCAAAGCAAATCTAGTAAAATATAAATGCGATACAAAAAATCATTTTAATAATTGGTTATTTCTAATTAGTTATTATCAACAAAGACATTTTAACTTTAGGTATTTCTATTTTCAATATAAAGTTGAAAACGTAAATACAATATACCTAATACTTTGCCTAATACCTAATAATTTTAATATAAATAATATTCTAACAATTTTCAAACATAAATAAAGTAGGTATATATTTTTTTACTTGTCTTTTTAACTATTTAATTTGTAAATAAAATCCAAGTCTTGATAATAATAAAAAAGAAATGTAAAATTGTAAAAAGATTTATATTTATTGTGGAGATAACACAATAATTTGGAGCATATAAATCTACTCGCAAGAAAGAAGAAAAAAATATTGAATAGTTTAAGGTACTTAGTAGAAAAATTTTAGCATAACGAAAAATATTAACCTATCAGACTTTGGCCCTCAAGAGAAGTAAATCATGTCTCAGCCTAAACACATCTGAGTTAATGCATCTCTCACTCATTCAACATACCGACAACGTAGGTGGTCACTCGTCGTCAGTCTATAAGCGCAAAATGATTTACTTCTTACTAAGGACATAGGCCATAATATAGTAATAATCTGATACATTTTTAAGTAGGTATAAAATAAAATGAAAATAAATCTGAAAATAAATGTGGGAATTCACTTTGACATGAATAATATACCTACCTAATTATTATTTAAAAATTAAAATCACATAAAATGTACATATTATATTATTAAAGTACACCATAAATTATAAAATTAGTCGATTCTTTCATAAATTCATTACAGATACTTAAGTATACTGTCGCTATAAGTAAAAATGCTGTAAGTCATTGTAGAATGATTTTGAGAAAAATATATTTTAGTATTTTGCATTTTCTTAAAATCATAACACATTGTACATAATAATTATTTAAATATTAAATATGATATATTTTTTCCTATGTAATTTTACCAGACAAATACAATGAAACAAAATAAATATGATTACCTAAATGAAATTTCAACAAAATATTTTACTTTTCACGTTGTGCCTTAGTATTGGTAAAAACTTTTGATACTTTTTTCCTAAGCAAACATGCAGTAATTAATAACTTCTTAATTTTATTAATAATTAAATATTATTTACACCTTTTTATTATATTTATTGGTACATAATTATTTTTAAAGAATTCACAGAACAAAACAACTGTTATTTGTAAGCTAAAATGCCTGTCAATTATAATTTGTATTATTTACTATGATAAAATGCCGTATCTTCAACAATACTTACGGCGTTAGTGCTTAGTATAATATATTTGCGGCGTTATAACATAGCACCCACAAATTTTTCTACAATTTTACAGACATACGGCATATTCATCTACACAAGCCGAATTATACAATTATTTACTTGTTTTTACCTCATTTTAATTTTTTTTGGGACGGCAGCATAAAACAATTATTGCATCCGTACAATTATTTCCCTCCAAAACCGATCAAGTCATCTAGATCCTAAGTATTTAATATGCCTACCTAGTTATTTGCCGAACCGACACAAAATCAATTGAATGTGGGCGGACACGACATGGATATGCGACTTACCGTCAACGATTTGTCCTTTTGATTTGCTGCAAACGACCGAGACGAAACAATAGACCCTAGCCGTTTCGAATAAAGTATAATGTTTGCCCCGGCGGCAAACCACGCATACTCGCCATTGGAAATTAGACCGCCGGACTTTTCGCAATCCGATTCCAGTAACTGATTGGAAATGTGGTGCGAGCCGATGACTTGCATCACTTGTCTCAGAGACGACATGACGCCGTGCACGTTGTAGTCGGTGCACGCAGTCCGCAAAGAAAACACTCACGCTACCGCGCACACGATACGGTTTTCCAAGTCCGCGGACCTGACAACAACCGGATACGCACACTCTCTGTCTACACGCACTGAACGCACATCGGTACCGCGTTTAATCGGCTGTCAATGATTTCATAGAAAATCCATGCTTTTTAGAATGCTGTTTTTTTTTTTTTTTAAACGCACAACTACTAACACTACTATCAAAGTGTCAGACAATACACTGTGTCCGTGGTGGCGTCGTCCGACGATAATATGACGGTCGCCGATTGCTCTCTTCCCCCACCCCTTCCGGCAGCGACTGTCGATCACGTGGTTGCGCTGCTGCAGTCGTTCGAGAAACGGTGCTGTTATAACGGCAGATCGGCAGAACGTTAACGGCGCGATGATAAACGACGGACAAATTTATTGGACTCGTTGTATTTGCCGCTTCGATCATCCAACACTATGGATGTAGACAATGTCACAGACCAAGACATTCTATCCATTGACAAGTCACAAGTATCTGCCTTAAGTCCGTGGTCACAGAGTGTATGATTTTGTTGTCGATCTAGCGACGAATCTCAGAATTAGGTGTTCGATGTACGCATGCGCGACGCAACTTCTCGCGTATTTATCCACAGATAAATTAAATTGTCCATTGTACCGATGGATAATTATGCGAGGAGTTGCATATCGAACATCGAACATCTCCTAATTCAGTGATATTGTTTTTGTTCTACGCTGTGACCACGGATAATAGATCCGTGTACTGTGACTATATCCATAGCTTGACAAAATATATATTTTGTCATGAACCATAGTCTATGATCTAACTATCTAAGGTTTGGCTATGTCACTCGCCTATGTGCATCAATGACAGGGACATAGGCGCAATTTGGGGGGACTTAGCCCCCCAAGTTTTATTTAAGCCCCCCCCCCCCCAATTTTTTAAATATATTCATTCTTAAATCTATGATAAAATGTACCTAATAAAAAAAAATTATCAATTTATAAAAAAAAATGTAATTATAGGTTTTTTTAACCATCTCGAAAGTCAGTGTACAACTTGTACAAGTATGTTGTATAATAAGTAATTCAATATTACGATACATCGTACATCTTCGAACTGCTCAATGCCTGTATAACAGCTTGAGTGTAGATAATCTGTTATCATAGTAGTAATATGGGTAAATGGAAATGTTGGTTGCAAAAAACCCCTGTCACAGGGGTATGGTTAAACGTTATCGGAGATCGGACAACTAGCTATTGGGACATTGGGTTGAAATACTAAATATATAAATAATACCAAATACTATATTTACTATATTAACTAAAGTTAACAGTAATGTTTGGTAGAAATGAGACGCCGGATGGTAGTGTAAATGACAGAAAAAAACAATACTATAAGCTATACGTAGAGTACCTATCAAACTTAAATATATTCATTTTACTATAAAAATAAAAATATTTAATTTATTAATTTAAAAATTAATTTTTTAGTAAACATATTTATTAATTTTTAGGTAAACTTTAATACTATTTAGTTTCATTAGTTGATATATTTGAAAATAGAAGACTTATAAAAACAATGGAGAAAATATATAACAGAAACATTAGCCAAGTCAACAAAGTTCAAAATTCTATAATACTGAAACTAAATTCTTAGATAACAACTAAAAAACTATTTTTTTACAAATCAAAACTTCTAATATTAATTGAATTTAATTATGTTTCTTATCCAAGTAAAACATAATTTATGAATTTAGTGTAATAAGTACATAGTTTTTTGAGGAATTACACCGTTGTACTGCATACATAAAATATTTCATCACTGTTATGACTGGAGGCAGAAACTAGAGTTTTCAATCTAGATTTGAGTTAATATAATAATAGTTAAATGTTAACTTGACTACTTGAGAATATTTTTCTGGAAAATTACATAATATTAAAAAATAAATATAAAATTGTATAGAACTATAGAATATTACTTTTTAAAATGAATATTACTCATATTAATTTCTAACAATATTTTAAAATAATATAATACTTTTTGTCAGATAGGCATAAACTTTAAATTGCAATTATAAATAAAAAAGTGATACGCAGAAAACAAACTAATACAATTAACATAATAAAATAATACAATTTCAAATATTATATTATGAGGTATTTACCTTTTTTTACTTAAATAAAAGACATACTAGACTAACCTATATAGCTATATGTCAGATATCATGGAAACACAGAGATATCGATTATAAATATCCAAATTTTAGATACCAATTGGATCAAAGATTACCAACATAAGATCACTTGGTAGAGTTGTGAATGTTGTGATGAATTGTATACAAGTTGGTGATGGGACAATAACAAACAAGGTTATCTTTTTAAATGTTTCTGTTAATCATTCATCACCATAATTAAATTAGGTCTATCAGATTTTAAAGATTTAATTAACAAAACTATTTAATTATCGATACTCATAGTTCTCTAATTTTTTTTTATACATTTCTCTACCTTTTATAAAACAAAAATTCACAAAATGTTTATATAATCATTCTCTTTACATAATTTTCAAAATATCTTGAAATCTTTTGACTTTTTGAGCTATTCATAGGCATGAACAAATTTCAATTTTTTTTAATTTGTTTCAATTGATATTGATAAGAAATTATTCATTACAATATATTTATGCTTTTAAAGTTAAAATTTTGACAAAGTTCGCCCAAATCACAAGAAATTGCATATTATTTTATAGTTGAGAATTCACAATAACTTTTCGTTTTGTATCAATTTAAAATTTTCTTCACAAAATTCCTCAATTCCTCATAATAGTAATTCATACTTAAACCATAAAATCTAAAAAAAAACCAATTATTTTTTATAGATAATTTATCTTTAAATTTGTACGAAATTACTTATTTAAACGATAAAATAACGGTATTAATTATTATGCTATATTTTCAAAACATTATTTGAGGAAAATTACAACTTTTATGAATATTAAAAACAAAATATTTCTGTAAATACTGTAAAACAACAAAAATAAATTCATAGTACTTACCTATAAGTTGAAAGTATTTTAAAATAAATCAAAAATGTTATTGTTTATATTAAAATTTATATATAATATAAAATACATAAAAGGTCTCACAAATAATATTTTAAAAGTATAACATGATAATTATACCGTTGTTTTATCGTTTCAATAAGTAAATTTGTTCAAATTTAAATATCAATTGTCTATAAAAAATTATTGTTTTTATATATTTTATTGTTTCAATAAGAACTATACTTATCAAAAATTTTATATTAAATTTCCAAAACTATGAATTTTCAACTAAAAAATAGTTTGTAATTTTTTGTGATTTTGAGGAAGTTTGTCAAAGAACTTCTAATACGAACATCGTAAAAAAAATAAGTTGTGCCGATATTTTTTAATATTTTTATACAGATATAGGTAGATATTAGAATATCTTTTGTGAAATATTAAATTAAATTTTAAGCATTTCTATTTTACAAATAATATTTACTTGACATTTATAAAAAAAAATGAAAATTTCTTATGCCTTTCAATAGCTTAAAAATGTTATTATAAATTTGTAAATTGATATCGGTATTGACGTACTGTAAACATTTTATGAAAATTTCAAAGTAGGTATCTACGGTTATTCGTTTACGAGTTAGGTACATCGAGAAAACTAAATCGATTTTGTCGAAAATTGAATTGCAACATTTGAAAATGTTTTCGTATAAATACTAAATAATTTAATTTTTATAATTGCCAAAATATTGATAGTCTGACAAAAAATAATAATAATATTTATGTTGAAAGTAATTGACATGTGTATGTGCATACGGGAACATTCTGTTATAATATTGTAGGTATTTAACCATAGATAAAATAACCCTATATTATAGTATATTTATTTTAATTTATAATATGCTTTTACTCATTGACATAATATAATATTATATTATGTCAATGCTTTTACTACTATTATTCTCAGGCCCGTGCGCAAGGGGGGGTTTTGAGGGTTCAAATTCCCCCCATGGCCGAAAAAATCGTGTTTTTCATTTTTAATCTATTACGTATATGTCATATTTTCTAATCTTATTTGTAATAAATAATAATGTATAACATAATAGTACAATACTATAATAATATAATATAGTGTTGTCTTCACGTTTGCTGTTTATCGACATTCGTAATCGTTGCCATTATCGATAAAATATAATGTCAATAAATGTATGAATATAAGTATAGAGCATTAGAGCATACACGTCGCACAATAATATTTTATTTGACCGCAATTAGTAGAACACGAGATTACACGATAACGGATTTCGGGTATTTTAAAAGTTGTTTATAATCATAATTCATACACAACGATTGTAAGCTCACAGTAGTTGAAAATTTATAAATATTTTACTATCAAAAGCTAAGAATTGAAAATTTAATACTATGCTGTCCATAAATTAAGCTTAGAATAATTATAAAAAAGTTTGAGGATTATTCAATTTAAAAAAATTTACGAGTGTTTAAAGTTTTAATTTTAATTTGAAGTCAAAAATACACGTGTAAAATTACGTTTTACTAATAAATAATTTTCGATTTTTGTTATTTTTAAAAAATTACTAAACGTAAGATCTTGAAGCCCATCATAGGTACTTACAAAATTAATAATAAATATAAATATGTTATAATACTATTTGCTGATTATTGATGTAGGTATCTATGTTTTGCATTTTTTTTTCAAAACACCCCCCCATTCTAAAATCCTGCGCACGGGCCTGATTATTCTTACTCTGTGGCTTTTACACACACGCGATCACTATTAATCTGTGCACACGATACGCACTAAAATTGCCTATATTGAACTCCTTAAAATGGTCGGTATTGTATTAGCCATTAGGTATGTAATGTAATTTTAATTACACATTATTCAAAGTAATATTTTTTATTTATTTTCATTTATTTTTTTTTAAGTTATTAGTTTAATGCATGTAAAATTGTTTCCAGATATAGGTTTTTAAAAATATCAAAATTAGTAAGTAGACGAGATATAATATGGGTATTTTATTATTCGTTAAATCCTTAAAATATTACGATAATTTGTTATTTTGTTGTAATTTAATAAATGTTAATCATAAAAACACAAACAAAATACTACTTCACAAAACATCAATTTATATACAGAATAAAATTTTCAAAGTATTTAAATATTTTAAATTAATTTTTTACAATTTGTATAAATGGGTTTTTGATATTTTTAATATGAATTAGATACAATTTTAAACTCAGTTAAAAGTTTTAAAGATGTAATCAAGATATCACCTAAATCTTTTTTATTGTTTTTTAAAAATAATGGAAATATATTAGCACAATTTTTTTTTACAAGCAGCTTTGGTAAATTAAATTTTGATAAAATTCGTCAAAATCGCAAACATAACAAACAATTAAAATTATTTTGTAATATTAAACCATGAAAAATTAATGTAACATTTTTTCTTGCATAGTCCAAAATTTTTCAATATAGGTACTCCAATTTTTTTTAATAAAGATTTTGAGTATAACTTTTGACCGATTTATTTTATTTATGGAAAATAATGATTCTATTTTATAGTAATTGGATGATAAGGCATTAGGGCGGTTAATTATATACGGAGTGTAGGTGCGTATTGTATTTTTGAAACATACATAATTTCGTCCTAGCACTCCTATAGTTACCTAGTTAAACTTTTATTATACCAGTTAATAAAACAATTTATAATTTTCATATCTTTTATAGGTACAAAGTACCTAATACCTATTTCAGCTTGAAAAATCAGAGAAACAATTACTGGTTTAAACTTTTGCAGGAATTATCATATAAATATTTACCAGTTATTTAATTATTATTTTTTAATAATATATTTTTAACTATGAAATGTGATACCAATATTTTAAATCAAATACCACCCACAATAATATTAAAATAATATTGCCAGTTCATATGCTTGAAAAATGAGAAGGAAAATATTGATTTTGTAAAAGTATCTTTAGACTAAATATGAATAAAAATTATTTATACCGCAATTTATTTATAAAATTAAAACGTATCCCAATTAATAGCGAACCCAATTTTAGGTTTTTTTTTAGTAACTTTACTAGGAGTTTTTAATGTAAGTGTATAGAATTATTATAGTTTATTAGTAGTCCATTAAATTTTAATGAATCATTCAATTAATAATTTTTATTTATTTAACCTGGTAGGTATATGTATCAATGTTTATATTAATTGTTGGATTATAAAAAGTTTGTAAATTTGTTATTAATAATAATAATAATAATAATAATAATAATAATAGTAATAAAAATAACAAAATAGGTTCCTAAAACTCTTGTACAGTTTACCAATTACCTAGATAAATAAGTACCTATTTAAATATAATACCTAAAGGGGTAAAATTATAGGAACACTCATAGTTTTTTTCTATGATAACTACATTGATACCTAACAAAGAATAACTATTAACTACCAATAAAATGTCCAAATCATATTATATTTACGTGCCATTTCTACTAATAATAAATATAATTGTAGGTACCTATTAGTTATTACTTATTACAGTATTAGCATTTTAGATTCCTATAAATTCTTATTTTAAAAGTTATAAATGGGCACAACATTATACTTAATAAGTTATTTTATACTAATTAATATTTAATATTATTAAAGTGTAGAATATTTTTACTGGTACAAATTAATAAGAACAATTTATATTGAGCTAAATTATTTCATTAAAATGGTAAACATATAGATAGGTACTAGGTACCTAATATATTATATTTTTAACTGCCATAAAAAATAAATACCACACTTACGAATACCAAATTTATATTATTATTTATTACATTATTGGTACCTATTATTATTATTATTATTATTATTATTATTACTATTATTACTCTGAGATTGGTACCTATCTTAAATTATGATTAAAATGTTTTTTATTTTATAATTCTTACATTTAAAGTGCCTATAGCTACATAATGTATTTAAAATTTGGCAAAATTGATATGGTGATGTATTGATAACAGTTTTAGCGGTATCAAGAATTGTTGTTGAATGGTGATATATAAAACCAGTCCCTTATGGCTAATACGATACCTCCGTAGAACTCGCACTATTATAAATAATTATAATAATTATTATAATAAACATTTCTTTCCAATAGGTACCATACAAACATGAACCAATATTGCGCAAAATGCATAATCTAATAGCACACACAATAATAACTAGGGTTCGGGACTTCTTGCATTTGCATGTTTTTTTGTAGTGGTCGTAGTCTATTCTAAGTGAGTTATAAATTTGTTTTATGAAATTACGAAATTAAATACTAAGTTTGAATTTGCATATTTTTGCATATTTCGTCATATTTTAAGAAAAATGCATATTTGAGCAATTTTTAGCATATTTCGGCATATTTCACATTTTATATTTTTATAAACGTAAAATTGTCGGGAAAAATCATAATTGGATGGTCGTAGACTAGTCTGTCGTATCTAACACGTAAGTCTGTTTACGACGATAGTCTCTTTATCGCTTAATAATCAACCTTTTTATCGACAATATCGACAATTAGTATGTTACAGATGAGCATGAAGACGATACAGATGAGGGATGAGTAACCTGTGTAAAAATTATTTTTATTATATTAAGTACCCACCTAATTTTTAGATTTTTTTTTTATAACAATAATTTATTATTTTATTAATTATATATTTTATGCATTTTTAAAATTTTTTATAGTAAATTAGCTACATATTTTAAAGCATATTTTGACGATTTTGACTGCATATTTGCATGCATATTTCGATAATTTTAAGTGCAAGAAGTCCCGAACCCTAATAATAACTAATAGTAAATAGTACAATATTTCATAGATTTATTAAAAACAAACACAATATGCAGACATGCAGGTACTTATATATTATGAATATTATGTGTTCGAAAATTAATAATATCAATTATCAAACGTGTGTGTACTGTGTTACATAAAAATAGTTAAAAATGAATAAAATAATACGTAAAAATGGTTCAAAGATTGAAACCTGTAACGGCTGTAACAGTAACTCACTACAAATCTGTACAAAGTGAATAAGTACAATATTTTATAAATAAAGCTTAATAATGTCGTGCGATGTTGATTAATAGGATGTATTTTTATTTATTGATAATTAAGGATAATCGTGAAAAATGTACAGTTAAATTTGTGTGTAATAATGGGTTATTCAATGTTTTACAATCTGTAGGAATGTGTTATGTGGTTTTATACTGTGCATAATGACATATTGTGTGTAGCCAGTAGGTATAGTAGGCGACGCCCAATAATTAATGTAAATTTGACATTTGATTGTACGGCCTTCTTTATCTTCTTATGGCCGTATTAGTAGATAGGTATTTAATAGGAATATAGATTATCAATTACATAGAAAATATCTCGGTTAATTAAACAATGGAGACCAACATTTTTTCATTTATATTTATTTTCTTTTATTGAGGTACAAAACTAGTTGGAGTTATGCTGAGGGGGCAAAACAAAAGTATCAATACTCCATCATCTATGAAAAAAAATATTTTCATTATATCGTACCTACTTAATACTGTAAGTCTATAAATTACATAAATGTAGGTATTGATGTATGATTATTGTTTGGTCTGAAAATTGACCATCGAGTATTGATCAATAATTATTCACCTATACCTACCAAATCAAGTAGGAAATTTCCTCTTACTCCCCTCTATTATTAGTGCCTCTGACGCCCTATTCTCTGTTTTTATAGTCAAAAATAAGAAGTTAAAAATTTGTTGATCCAATTTACCTCAAAGAACATAATCACCTCGTTTTACGGTATTTTGTTGTAAGTAGAAAAAAAATGTTATTCATAAAGAATAGGGGCTTGCATAACTTTTCGCTAGCAGAGGTAGTACCTTTATATTATTTAATTAATATTTAAAATACACAATTACATTGTAAAAACATTTAGATTACTTTTATCAATACCTACATCCTTAATTTACCTAATTTATACTCTAAACTTCTTCAGTAGGTACGCCGCGCTGTGCTAGTATTCATTTTAGATGCGTTAATTCAGAATTTTGCATAGAATCTAAAAAATAAATAGTCTTAAGTCTATCATAATCATATAGCCGCTCATAAAATAGGTACCTATTTTTAACTCTCAGGTATAAAAATTATTATTAATTTATTTAACGTTATGAAATTTTAGTAATAGCACATACTTTTTTTAATAGATATAAATGAAAACAAGTAAAATGAACAATGTACCTGCATAGACAAAAATAATGTAGAAAAATTAAACATATTTTTTTTTCAATTAAAAATGATAAATCAAAATTAAATTCTTATAATATAGGTATAAAAATGGAAAAAAACTAAAGTTATGCCTACTACTATTATTACCATTGATTTTAGTCTATTCATATAATCAATGTTATTACTAATGGCAATATATTAGTCTAAGGATATAATCGTTTTTAATATACATTGATTCTTTATTTAATTTAACTTAAACACGTCCATTAGTCAGTAGTCTCACTATTACGATCACTGTAACGATAATGATAAATGATAAATAACTCGACAATGATTACTGGCATACTGCTACTAATATACAGCACAGTGACTTTGCCGGTTTATTTCTATAGATAATCATAATATTTAGGTGTAATTTATTACAAGATAGGTATACATAGAACTTAATTATTATTTATAACTTTCATAATTAAAATATTATTATATAAAAATGCAAAAATTCCAAAGCTGCGATTATAAATATATAACTATTATACAACTATACAAGTATAATATGATCGAGGCTTTGTACCTGTACCTATTGCTTTTTATTTATTTATAATTTATGGTTTTTTTTTTATATATAATTTTACAGTGGTATAATATCAATAATTTTTTTCTATTTGTTTTCATAATAGTTTTTTCTTGTTAAACACAAAATCATACCAATTTATAATTGTTTATTTTATACAATTTAAAGGTAGGTACCGTAGGTAGGTATCAGGTACACTACTTTTATAATTATATTAAATATAAATATATAATTCTCAATATTAATTTTTATGAATGAAAACGATAGTAGGCAATTTTATCGATTTTGATTGTATGGTTTGATACGATAGCAGATTAGGAGTAATATTGACTGTAGAAATTGATAGATTGAAAAAATCTTCCAGTTCGCTATTATTAAATGAAAAGATTAGATGTATCGAAAAAAGATTATTATAGTCTATATGGTTTTGGAGAAAACTGTTTGAAGTCCTACTCAAAAATATTAATGGACTACTACCATTCTTCCTCTGTTCTGATATATGTAGTAAATTAACGCAAATTAAAAATAATATTACTGCAACAAAATTATTTTTGAGTAACGCAGTGATAATTTAATTTTGTTTGAACTAACATAACATAAATTGTAATGAAATTATTTTTTTAAAGTAATTTTCCTGAAGTAACACGTCTATTATCCACATAGGTAATTACAATTAAGTGCTTATGATAAAATTAAGGATATTTGTGTAAACATTTTTTTTCGAATCCTTAAAGTTTTATAGATAATAATTAACAATATAATTAAACATTTAGAGAATTATTGTTAACCACATTTTACAGGAATTAAAAAATTTCTGATTAAAAAATAAATTAAATTGTGATTATTATAATTAAATGGCTTCACAAGTTATAACCATATAGCCACATAGTTATGATTATATTATAGGTATTCAGGAAAAAAGCCCCTATAACATTCATCGTAAAACAAGCTCCATCATAAGAAAAAAATCCCCGTACTGGCCATACCATTGATTATAGAATAGTCTATTCTATAATCAAAATCAATGGCCATATCAACTAAATACATTATTCGTTATTTAATTATTTTATTATGATTTATTTAATTAAATATAATCAATAATCATTATTACATTTATCTATGTACTCTTCTTTAACATAATATCTAAAATTCTAAAAGTATAGCTGCATAACATTGTCGTCTTGTCGATAATAATTGTCATTTGTCCTTTGTACCTACATAATTTAAAAAATGTTTAAGGATAAAATTTGTAATTAAAAAAACATAAAATAATTTAAAAAAATTTTAAGATAAAAATTAAAATAATAATAAGGAATTGTTATTTGTGTATAATTTAAAATTTTTAAATAATTTATTTGACATTTTTTTAATTATATAATACAAATGATAAATGACAATTATTTAAAATTTTAAAATTACATATCATTATACCAATGACAATTGTTATCGACAATGTTAAATGCAGATTGCAACTATACTTTTAGAAATGTTAGAGAAGTGTTACATACTTAAATAGATAAATGTAATGATTATATTTAATTATATAAATCATAAAAAAATAACGAATAATGTATTTAGTTGGTACGGGGCTTTTTCCCCTAGATTCGTAATACAATTACTTGTTATTATACTCTTATTATACTATTATATATTATAGCTATTGCTTATTATGTAATGAATAATGATATTTTGTAATTTAATAATAAATTGGGTACTACCATATCCTGTGGTTATGCCGACAGATGAATTTTACTATGTATTTAATTAATTAATTTTAATTTTTTTACACGAAAAATACCAAGTTCAATATTTACTAATTATCTACTAATTAGTGATTAGTGATTACGTATATGTAAACATTAAGCTAAATACTTATGAAAATTAAAAATAAATTATTAAAGTGTACATAACAATTTTAGTGTGTGCTAATTATGCTTTTATTGATATTATTATCATTTTAAGTGAGCTAGGTATAAAGCTATGTAAAATATTCCAACTTTAGAATGTTTATAACTCATATTAAAATTATAATATAAATAAAAGTTATGCGATATCCTAGATAATATTCATGCCTTTATAGGTTTGATAATAGGTAAATTAACTCATTTGACTCCAGTATTAAAGCTAACAACAACAATTTATTATGTTCTGTTGAACGCAAATTTGATATGATGTACGTTAGTAAGACAGAGACAACACATGCGGGTAATGGCCAATAATTGGTATGACATCCTATTAGGTTCTGGTTTTAACGATGAGTGATAGTGAATCTAAATAATATAATTGTTGAAAAATTAGTAAATTATCATGGGTCTAGTGGAGCAGCCTATAAGTTTTTTAATCTAAAATCAACATCGGATAAAAATAATTTTTTGGAGTGCGAACCACACGTGTTAAATTTTACACATTTTACCGCAAAACAATATACTTAGTAAGTAGTAATGTACCTAGTATAAATAAAAATTAATAAACAGAACGAGTAGGTATATCGTATACCTATCTAAGTAGAATATATAATTTATTGCATTTGTATTATTTATTTTGCTAAGTAGCAGGTACTTCATGTCTTCATAAATCTTGCAGGAAATATAATTCGTTTAAAATAATATGCTTAACATCAATATTAATACACATTGCACATAGGTATCTACTGTTAAGTGTATACCTATTTGTGAACACTGAACATTGATAATTCATATTTGATGTTTTGAGTGTATTATTTAATATTTTAATATCTATATGACTATATTATTGGCATATACTTTCCTTACTTCTTCAAATTTAACCGTTTTACTTTTATAGCTATACATACCTACTTTGTGAAAGTAATTTATAGATAAAATATTATTTAGTGTAATGTCACTAATCAATGTCCAATAGTAATAAGAACGCAATATAAGTAATATAACATCTAAAAATTCGGTAGTTACCCATAAAGGTATTTACTTACACGGTGATCGGTAAATAGGTAATGCTTTTTCTTAGATTTAGATGCATTGGTACGAATGGCACCAGTGGCGGTTTATCCCAATTATGGACCTTTGTGCAAAACTAAAAAAGGTCCCTCCTATATTTTTGTATTCTAAATAATATAGATATACATAAATTTATATTTTATAACAATGATGTACTGATATCAGAATATTAATGAAACGAGAACCATTTGAAACAGGGGCGTCATTTGGGGGGATCAGGGTGTGCGGTTGCACCCCTTAATTTTAAAATAGTTTCAATTGGCCTGCACCCTGATGAAATAATGCACGTTTATTATTTATCATTTAAATTACATACATTGGTTTTAAACAAATATTGTGCTATACATTTGTATATTGTATTTTCGTTTTTAAATTTATTTTTACTACTTATGTTGATGCATTGATTCGATCCATGATGTATAAAAACAATTGGAAACAGGATAATGTACATATTTATGTAGTATATTTATTTTATATGGCCTGGTGAAATTTCAAAATGCTTGATACCTCGCACACCCGAAAAAAAACCTGAAATGACGCTCCTGATTTGAAATTGAAAACAATTTTTTTTTTATTTTTTCGTACATCACTGTATTTATTTAATTTTTTTTTGTGGAACATTGAGCAAACGTTCCACCAAGCCGAGGGCCCGCGGCATTTGCACACATCGCACACATATATGACACGCTACTGAATGGCACGATAGGTACCTACATACTTATGTAACATTGTAATAATGAATAACTTTTAACTTAAAAGTTTTAAGTTAAGTATGTGAGCATGTCTCGCGAGTAACGATGTATTTATTAATACAATAGAAATGGGTTCCTATACTAATCGTATGAACTAATCATTCGTTGACCCACAATAATTAAATATACGTCTGCAAAGTATGTGTAATGAATGACTCACCGCGATGAGCTACAACACAAGTTAGTGACACGCAGCCATCTCACGATATTATTATTACAGGATGTGAAAAAAATCGCCTTTTCCCCGACGAACCTGTTTGAAATTTAATATTATAATAAAACAATTATAATAATAATAATGATAATACGACAAACAACGGTCGGAGTAGTCAGACACTCAGACAGTAAGTCGTGTCAGTGGCGCATTCGCTCAGTCGTCTGACTCAGTACTCTGTACTCCTGTCTCCTGCAGCAGTCCTGCGGTCCGGAATAGTTGTTTTTCTCGCGCCGTCTGCTTTTCCGACCGGCGGCGTGAGACGACACAACCGCTAACGGCCACTACTGCCACCCGCGCGAATATCGCTGCAGGTAAGAGCAGGCTGCCTATTCGAGGCTGTTACAACTTACTATATTATTATTTATTACGGTCGACGTGCAACGACGGCGATGACGTAACGACCTGATAACAGAACAACATTGCGGTGGCGTGCGCGTGCGCGTGTACTCCTTTCGTTGGCACCGCACGACGATATTTTATATTATTTCGGTCGTCCGTCGCCGGGGCGGGGTGGTGGGAGGCAAAAAACCTGCCGACGAGATCGTTTGCTACCGTCGACGAGACTGCGACAGACAAAGCAAAGCATTTACAACGAACGTCCCGCGTTATCGCTTCGCGTCGGCCACCGTGGTATAAAAATAATAATAATAATAATATTAATACACCCGTAGAATATTCGTCGTAGGATCCATTTCATCCTTTCCCCCCGTCCCGCCACACGGTCGAGTCGAGAGCCGCCGACGCCGGGTGATTAATCGCTGCTATTCGCTATCGTCCGGACCGACCGACGACGTCCGCAGCTCTCGCTATCAGTTGCTAGTGATAGAGAACGGTTATTTTTTTCTTTTTTTTTTTACATGTAACATTACGCACCACTCTACCGAGTGCTACGTTAATTTTATAATTGTTACAGTACATATTATTATTATTATTATTATTATTATTAATATCACGTACACGTTTATCGCGGTTGTACGTGTACCGTCGTCGTATTATCATCCATAACATTATTATTATTATTATTTTAACATTTTATCCGTGCCCGCGTCGATCGTTTCCGCCGGAGAGGTGATAACCGATAATTGATCAACAAACTCGGTACGGTAGCGTAGTAACCGTGTGAAATTAGGTTATTTGGCGTAGTTGTTTTGCGTCCGCCTCTGTAACTCGTACGACAACGCTCGCGGTTCCAGTCACCGTTTTTTTATCATCGGCAGGTGTCCTGCTTTATTTTTAACTATCGTATCCACACGTTGCTCCATTCGAACGCGATCGCCATGGCCATGGAAGGAGAGGAACTCATCTCGGATCAAGAAAAGGTAACATTTTGCTAGCCTCTACACTTGGGCACTGCGAACTGTGACGTACAGGGCGTGCGATCGTCTCGCATTCGGGGCTCTGTCGATGTCGACGAAACCGTACAATTTATTGTAAATTCTCAGCAGTACGGTTTGGCGTGTTGTAACAGCTCGGTGTTGTTGTGACTCACTTCATCGTGATTCAACATGCCCATAGGTAGTACCTGTTGTCTGTGGACGACAAAATGAAACCGATTATGTATATGGGTATTTGATTGATTTACGGTTGTTGTTATTACACTTGCACATTTACACTGTGCCACCTGTGTGAACAGCTCACACGATCCATTAGATTATATGACTGGGTATAGATAGGTAATAAGTATGTAGCTGTCAAAAATTTCTATACTATATTATTGGATTGAGAACTCGGAATAAAATGCAAACATAATAATTGAAGCCCGTTCGCCATGTTTTGAATTGGGCAAATTTCCATGTATGTATTTCTTTGTAAACTATTTAAGTAACACACCAAATTACTAATGATACATATCTATGTCAATTTGCCAACCAAGAAAATGGTGAACCAACATTCATTTGATGACACGAGTTCCCCATCTAATATAGTATAGACATTTATGTTTATATTATATACAAATTTACTAATTGTCAGGAAACAAACTAAATGTACCTACTTAACATAGTAGAAGTAATGTAAACAAAAACTCTCATAATGGTGTTGTACATAACGTAAATGTTTGACATCATTTCACATTTTTCTGAGACATAAAAAATGTGTACAAAAGTCACTTACATTAAATAGCAGTTAATAGTAATTATTAGGCAATTATTATTTGTGTATTTTGATTATTTAAATTTTTAAATAAAAAGTTATAGCTATGTTTTTAATCAGTGGCGTATTTTCAATTTTTTTGTGGGGGGGGGGTCTTAGTATTAAGTATAAGTTTATAACATTATAATAAAATACATACGAGTTAATTTAATAATGATACTTATTATTGATATTATTTATATAATATTTGAAAAAAAAATTTCTGGGGGGGGTCCAGACCCGGGACCCCCCCCCCCCCCCCCCGTAAATACGCCACTGTTTTTAATTGTTGTAATAGCTATATTGTTTACTCATTAATTAAAAATTATAATAATTAGTTGAAGATAAATATTTACTTTTTTTAAAATTTAATCTAAATTTTTTTTCACTATTTTTTTATTGCTTTATACTAAAAAAATAGATGTTCAACTAAAATACAAAAAAAAAGCTAAATTTTAAATCTAATATAAAACAGATTTTTTTAAAATTTAAAACTAATATGTTAGTATGTTTTAAACTGATAAAATAAAAATAATAGTTAATAATATTATATAGGTACATATTTTAACTATTAATGAGTTAGGTTTATGGTTTTTAAATATGTTTTTAAGTTAAAATAAGAATAAAAACATTTTAGGTTTATCGATGTTTTAAGACTTGTTCTACACACTAGTACTCAGAAATTAGGTACCTATAGACTTTCCCCCTCCAATTAACTAATAAGTATTACCTGCTGGCTACTGGTCATAATTTAATCGAGGGAGACATATAAGAGATTGGAAGCATTTGTCTCTTTCAATCTTCCAAAACACTTAACATTCAATATTAATAATACAAAATCAAAAAATTTGATCAAAATTAAATAACTACAAAATACTTTAGTTATAATTCCTTAAAACATACTCACACATACTTGAGCAAATACTTTCAAATATAATATTAATTATAATTTAATATTGTTTTTCATCCATTTGTTTCTAAGAAGACCTTATACCTTATTTATTGTCTTTGTCATACTAACATCATACAAAATTAGTAGAACACATTTTGTGTTGTTAACTTTAATATTAGAGTAAATTTACTCATCATCAAATTTAAAGGTAAGAATATATCTAGGAAATGTCATATACTTGTATAATAATTTTATAATGAGTTATAGCTATGTAAAATATTATAACTTTAAAATGTTCATAACTCACTTTAAAATGATAATATCAATAAAAGCATATGCAATTTTCTAGATAATGTTCTTACCTTTAAATTTGATAATAAGTACATTTACTCTAATATTAAAGCTAACATCATAAAATTAATTTTGCTAAACAAAAATTTTCGATATGTATATATGTAAGACAGAGATAACACATGTGGGTATATCGTCCTCTTAATATATATTCATTACAAATATTTGTTAAATAGACTGTTACCTAAACAGTAAATATTATAAAAATAAGGTTATTTTGGTCAGTTGTACTCGTAGTAATTACAAGTAGTCAAAATGACGACTTTGGTTGTGTAGAAATAAAAAAAATATATATAAACTGATTACAATATCAATGGTATTTCAATGTTATGTAAACTATACAACATTTTTGATGGATACACAAATAGTATAAGGAGGTACTATAAAAATTCTCAAAATAGTTGCTTAAACATTAGCAGTGTTCATTAAATTGATGAATTGTTGGTACTTTAGAGTTAATATATTATAGAAAATATTATTAAATTATATAAATTTTAACTAATCAATTGACAACTTTGCAAATTTGCATTCAGTTGTTCAAATTGTATGTCGTTAGCTTACACTTTTAGGTACCTATATTACCTGTGTTTTTAAATTTTTTATTTTTTTAGAATATTTTAAATTTTAAGTGAGTTTAAGGTAAATAAAATATTAATATTTTAAAATGTTTATAACTTATTCAAAAATTTTAAATTTTAAAATATTGTAATAAACTAATAATAAAACACAGTTAATATGCTTACCTTAAAGTTTGATAATCTATCAAGGACTACCTAGGTAAATTTACTATAAATTTAATCTAACAATACACTATAGGAATGGTTGAATATAATTTCGGAAACAACATAATCATCCTTTTAATACTATTAAAATATAATAAAGTATACATTTGCTTACAAGCAAAATAAAATCACCATTATTCCTTAATTTGTTCAATAAATAATACAGGTCATCTAGTTTTCTATACAATGAAGCATCAGATATTAATTATCAAAGAACACTGCTTTTATAAGAGGACACAACACCTGTATGTGTTGTCTCCGTCTTACAAATGCGTAACATAACAAATTTACACTTAATAAATCACGTTTAGCTCCTTTAGTTTAAAAATTAGAGTTAATCAGCCTATCAAACTTGTGTGTTGGTTTTTTATCTGGTTTTTTTATGATAATTCAATTTGTTAACAAGTATAAAGCATAAATTAAAAATGCTCATAACTCACTTAAAAACTGAATAATTATGAAAAATCAACATTAAAACATAGATAATGCTCTTACCATAAAATTTTATAATAAGACAATTCACTCTAATTTTTAAACTTAAGAAGCAATGCATGATTTTCTGAGTGTAAATTAGCTATGTTGTGCATTTGTAAGACGGGAAACAACACATGCAGATGTTTCATCCTTTTAAATTTAAACAATATATTATCATGGATTATTTTATTAGCCGCTATTATGTATATTTGTATATTTTGTAATTACATCATATAGTTTAAATGTTGAGTGAGTTATGAAATTTTAAAGTTGTTATATTTTACATAGCTGTAACTCACTTTAAAATAATAATATCATTAAAAGCATATGTCATTGTCTAGATAATATTCTTACCTTTAAATTTGATAATAGGTAAATTTACTCTAAATTAAAGCTAACGTCACAAAATGTATTCTGCTGAACAAAAATTTATTATGATGTACGTTAGTAAGACAAAGACAACACATGCGGATATAGCGCTCTCTTAAGATGGATATTTTATATAACAAAATGTAGGTAGTAAACTAATAAATAATGACCGAGGTAATGACTAATGGTATAAATTACAGGCCAAAAAACACAAAAAATAATTGCTATGTCACAAAGAATAAAAGATATACCTATGCAATTTTTTTCAAATATGATGATAAAACCATAAAATTGAGAATTGATTATTGATATTAAACTTTATCAATGTCAGCATGTTGCAAACTATTTTAGATTATTAGTTTCCTATCGGGTGCATCAAGGAAAAATCTTATTTTTTAAATTGTTTGAAGGGTTAGCTTTCTAATCTAATTGACCATAATATTTAAATTTTTATTTATTTATTATAAATATGTGTCCATATGTTAGTAGAATATAGAATTATGAATTATTTGTTTAATATTATAATAATATGTATCATTATACCCAGCATAATAAAAATGTTAATTTTTGCTTGAGATAGTTATTTATTGTCTTGGTATTTTGTATTTTCAATAAATATTGTTTGGTATTGCTATATTGTTTCAAATACAATATATGTACTTTGAAAAATACTAATTATCCATGTGTTATTGATGTTTTATGTGTTAATATAAAAACAATTTAGTTAGCCATTATCACATAATATAAATATGAATAAATACAGCTAACATAGTTTTAACAACCATTTAAAAGAAACCTGTTCATATTAAGTAACTAAAATATTGTTATTTGTAGGTCAGAATTGTTTCCGATTTCATTCTACATTCACCTCCTGGCGAATTTAATGAAGTATTCAATGGTAAAATATTAATGCTTAATATTGAAATTAACATTATCTTTTTGTAGTTAACTTATTTTATTTTGCATATTTTTTTAATTTAAGATGTTCGAGGCTTAGTTAACAATGATGCTCTTCTTAAAGAAGGAACGTGTTGGTAAGTATTGATTTTTTTTCAAAATTATAATAAAATAATGATTCAATGATCTTACGAATTATATTATATCAAGTATATATTTTGATTTCAGGGCATTTGCTTTGTACAATAAAGAACAAACATTACCTGTTAAGATAGAAAACAGTGAATATCCGGTGCTTATTACTCAATTTAACGATCTAGGATCTAGTAGATTTTATGACCCTAGATCTAAACAATCATTTAAGTTTGATCATTTAAGAAAAGAACCATCAAACTTTGAGGTAAGTGTTTTGAACTGTATTTTTACTGTATTTTTTATACTCACTACTTGTACTTACTACCTATTCAAATTAAGTAAAAAAAGTGTCAAATTGTTATTTTACAAAATTTACTATAGTTAAATTTGTTTGTTTTTCTTCTCTATAGAAATAAGCAATTATTTACTTATTAAATGAATCATTTTTATAAATTAACTGTAATTTATAACGTTAGAATAAGAATGATATTTTCTTAATTCCATATATAAAAAAAAAAAAAAAAAAAAAAATAGGATCCTATCTAAAATAAACATCAATAAGTGCAGTATAGTTAGAAATAATTTTTATGTTGATAAGTCAGTGCTTTGGTATTGTTATAAAAAATAAAATATAATTTAACTTTCATTTTCCTAATCTATGTTGATATTTAATAACATATTAGACAATTTTTAAGAAAATATATTTAAAACAATTAAATTACAGAATTGGGAGCCAGATTCAGAGACAGAAACTTGGCGTTCAGTATTTGAAACAGAATTTACTGCTTATACATCATTACATTATAAACATGGTACATGTAGTGTATTTGCTAAACAAGAAGGTTCTTCCACTGTTATAACAGCTTGTATCGAGGATCATGAATTCCAAGCAAAAAATTTTTGGTTTGTAAATTTAATTTGAGTTATTATCAATTAATGAAACAATATTAAATAATATTTATTTATAATTTTTATTTCTGTTAAAAAGGAATGGTCGTTGGCGATCTCAGTGGACTCTTACTATTGGACCAACGAATATAGATATTTTTGGATTCCTGCGAATTCATGTTCATTATTATGAAAATGGTAATGTTCAACTGGTAGCATCTAAAGAAATTAAAGAATCAATTGCGTTAACAGTAAGATTTAATTATTTACACTCGTTATATTAAATATATGATTTTAATATTATACATATTATATAATTAAGACTGAAGAGTTAGCTGTAAAAGAAGTTTTGAAAATAGCAGAAGATGCCGAGAATGAGTATCAGATAGCAATAACAGAAAATTATCAAACTATGTCAGAAACAACATTTAAGGCACTCCGTCGTCAGTTGCCAGTCACCAGAACTAAAATTGATTGGAATAAAATTGTTTCTTACAGTATTGCTAAAGAGTTTAAAACTCAATGACCAATCAAACAATTAATAGTCATTGTTTTATTTTCATGATGCAAAAGACTTGATTGGTAAGTCCTTACGCTTGCTGAAATATTTAAATATTATGAGAAAAGAAATCATAATTTGTTTTATTAATTATATCTTTCCACCAATGAGTTAGAAAAAAATTGAATCTTTTAACCGCGGTGTTAGGACAAAATTGTACAAAACAAAATGTGAAATTGCTCGCTTAGCATTCAATATAGTTTTCCTTTTATTTGTAAATTTATTGAGGTTCAATTTTTATTTTTGTATTTTTAATTTGTATTTATTAATTTTGTTGAAAGTAAACAAAACTTTATTATGAAATTAAGGTTTAGGTTGAAAAGTAAACAAATTTGTTCATTTTTAGATTAATACATTTTATGTTAAAGTTAAAAGTTCCAAGTGTATTTTATTACTTTTTTGGATTTTGGAATATAAAATAAATTATATCCTTCAGTTTTTAAATTTAAATAATAAAAATCCGTGTTTTATAACATTTCAAATATCTAAAGAATATAAAATTAGGTCAATTTCATTAACTTTATGTTTTATAACTATTTGTTATGTAATTTAATTTATCAATTTTAATCAAAATGTATTTTTATTTTTTTTTTATTTACAATTTATATTTTATTCAGTAAGAAATAATAACCGAGAAAACCAATAATGTATTTAATATGTTTGAAACACAAATTAGAGTGTAAAAACTTAGACTATAGAATATAGTCAATAGTTTTTATGAATTATGAAAATTTTAATTATGATCTGTATTTTTTCTTGATACCTATACACATATTTTGAGTTAAATATTTTAAGTATTGATTCTAAAACTAACCTTTTAAATGCTTAAAGTTATTTTAGTATAAGTTTAAAATGTAATTACTTACATACATTAAAATTTTTTTTTTTAAAGTTATATACCTATTCAAATCATTAAAGTTCTTATTTCTGAATCATCTTTAATTACTGTTCTGCTTATAAAGAAATATAGATAAATATATATTGCTGCATTTGTTAATGTTACCTTATAAGTATTAAAAGTTTCTTTCATACATTTAAAATGTTATTAACTATTATTTTTTGAAAAAAACCAAAATTAAACTTGTTAACATTATTATGATATTGTAAATTTATTATCAACAATTTATGTTTTTACATAAATTTCAAATGTTGTTGACTGTTTTCTAGTAAAACAATATTGATGTTATGGATATTAATGAGATAAAAACTAGATAATTCTTACCACTATTTTACTTTTTTTGTATGTACAGATATGTATTTGTATAGTCAAATATTTTAAGTACACAAAAGCAATTTTTGTTAACTAATTACATAATACTATATATATTAACATATTTAGATATATGCGTATAATATGCTTATTTAAACATACATAAAACTGTACAATACTGCTGTATTAATTAGGAAAAACAATTTTGGTGAAGGTTATGTGATTTCAATGTTGTATAATTGTAATGAATGCCGTTAACAAAACTTTGTTTTTGATTCATGGTAGATTTTTTTCTAATAAATTTGTTTTTGTAATTAAATAAAAATGCATTAAAACGTGCAATATTTAGCTAAAAATATTTAATAATATTATGTACATTATGTAATTCATAAAAAAAATTATCTAATCGCGGTTTGTATTGAAATTTAGTGAATTATCATAGGTTATTATAAATTGTATATCAATATATTTACATTTATTTTGGTTTTATATATTTCATGCTCACAAAAACAAATTTTTCGTCATTATCCGTTATGTCAATTATTAATTATTATTAAATGATTATATTATTATTACTTTTATCATTAATATTTTATTATTTATTATATTATTATTATTATTTTTTTTTATTTTAATTTAATTTAATTACTAAACAGGATGTTCTTATAAAATGACTTTCTTGTTTAATTTTTAAAATAATGTTATTTAAAGAGGAAAATTATATATTATATTCAAAGCTACAACAATTTATGTTTTGCTAAATTTTTCTTACCTGATGTTCGATATTAATACAAGCTTCAGCTTTTAGCTTCTAGTGTTTAAAAGTTGTATAAACCACTTGGAATTTATAATTGGTTAAATACTTAAATTCAATATTTTATTATATTGAATAATATTTTTTACAAATTATTACTTCTTAGTATTTATTTTGGCTTATCAATTGTTAAAAATATGAGTGATTTGGAGGTGGTCTATTATAATACAATGGTCTTAAAAACTAAAACATATTATAATTACAAATTAATTTAAGCCCATGTACTTATTTAATTATATAAAAAAATGTCTTTATTAAAACAATTAATTTTTTGAACAAAAATAATTGATTATTGCTGTATACACTGAATATCAAAATGTCTCATCTGTTTGATCATCTTCTATTATATTTTATTCCATAACTATTATAATATTCTGACTTTTATTGATAATTCTAAAAAAAAAAAATAGTAACATGGCTCATTAATTGAATATTATGAAATTATTTTTTATTTTATAAAATACCTATAAACCTATAAATATTTTGCATAATATGCAAAATAATATTATTTGTTAAAAGATCTGGAATAATGACCAAGTACCACTTTACTCGTTATACCTTGGGATATCTCAGCAGCCGGGTATAGAAGTATGACGTATTGTTATAAATAATACTATGTAACGATAACTCATTGATTTCAATAAACCATTTTGAGCTGAGTTTATATTGTATATAATAAGTAGTAAAAAATTATAGGAAGGACAAAAATAAGGTGAACATTTTATGTTTTGTCTAGCTACCTGCTCCATATGTATAATGTATATCAATGCTTGAGCTGGGCCTGCTAATATAAATATATCTGTATATAATTGTATATTATAAATTATAATTATATTATGTTAACATAGGTACCTACTATTTTATAATATAATATTAAATTTATATTTTACATTATAGTATTCACAATTCACATACTGTTTAAATTATTCACTTACACAGAGTTAATGTTAAAAATTGGATTTATTGCTTAATTAAGTATGAAATTTATTATTATTAAATAATTGTTTCATTTGTGTACACAATTTAATCAATAACTGTTACAATATACTTTCACTACATTATTTATCCATATATTTTTCATTAAATTAGTAGGTAGTTTCTTAATAAGAACAATGTATATATAATTATTAATAATTATTATATATTATTCTAGTAACATTACTTTAGTTTTTAGTATAATATAAGAGTAAAGATGAATTAGAAACAATAATTGTATTAACCATAGTGTTTTGTGAGCACACTTTTACCATAGATACATATTACATATTTTAAAGTACAAAAAAAATTTTTTTTAAAGAAACCGTTTATTACGACACTGAGGTTAGCACGACAAAAATGTATGGTTAGCAGAAATCCATTTTTAAAATTATTTATTAATAATAAACATAAGTTTAATCTATATGATTAGTGTTCAAGGTGTAAAAATTACATATTTTTTTTTAAATACTCATCTATAACAAAGTTAAAAATCCATTTAATATAATGACAAGTTTAAAAACGAAAATTTTAAATGCATATTTCGTCAGTTTTAGATAAACAGTACATATTTTTTAGTTTTTATATTTTTAAATTTCAAAATAAATTATGTTTTTCTTTTACTACTTATGTGTTAAATAACAATAAAATATCTTTTTCCCCTAACCAAAACTTTTTGATTACCTTGTTTTATTGTTACGACCTGACAATGTATTATTATTATCTTTATCTAAATAGTTTTTTACCACACTTCTTTCATATAATATAAGTAATAATAGTTTTTTTATAAAAATAATAATAATGTAGATGTACCAACTAATATAATTAATATATTTTAATTTGCATATCCAAGGTATTCGTTATTATATATGTTGGCTCTACCTTGTATGACTTCCAAACTTAGCCTATTATTAGTTATTTATAATACGATTGTTAGTAAAATTAGATAAAATATAATTTTTTGTCAGGATTTTTAATGTCGTTATAAACGGTCATAATAACAGTTGTTAATGTATACATAGGTAGGTATCTAGTACCTACTGCATATCGATTTGTACATCAATATCAATGCAAAATAATATAAAGTATTTAATTTAAAAACACACGCTTAGGTACTATACGGCTATAACTATACCTAAAAATCAATCACACACATACATAATTCATTAAATAAACGCATATAGATTGGTAAATGATAATTAATATTAATCAATTACACAAAATATTATTACAGCGACTTAATATAATATGATATGTTTTACTAAAATAAAATAAAAATTCATTAGTAGAGCATAGTAGGTAGATAGGTAAAAGGTACATCATAGGGTACATCTATGTGGTTACCTAGGAGATTCGTACAAGAAGTAACAATAATAGTAAAATTTACATATTTTGCGTCGTCATATTGTATGTGACGACGACAATGAAGTGATATGCAGACGTCGTATAATGCGAATGTACGTCGTGTGTTATATATATAAGACATGCAAGGCCAAAAGCCGTTAGTCTTGTCATTCACGTAAGCATGGGTGTATAGTCGCTTACAAAAATGATGTCCAATAAGCGACGTTGAGGATGAAAAACGAAAACGGGAAAAAGAACCGTGAGAATTTGTCGATGTACAGTGCGATTGCGCGGCCGTTACAGAAAGTCGGGTACTGCGGTGCCGCGGCTACGGTGGCTACACTTCTAATCGGACTTCGGCTTTTCGGGTCCAGTTCCTAAGATAAATATCGAAATATTATTATTATTATGCGAAGTGGTGTAATTGTAAGGGGACAAGGGGGGCACTTGTCCCCTGACAATTTATTGAGTGATAAAGGTATATATTTTAACCGAGGAGGAGGGGTGTCAGGGTTTTGATAATGATAAATATATTATATTGCCCCCCTAGATATTTTCCCAGTTCGTCACTGATACAACAGTATACCTTAAAGTCATCGCCTCCTCGGATATCATCTTCTGAGTATCCTTTCATCACTTTGGTTGCCACCGGCCCCATGTAGTTATTGACGACGGCGAACTCCATTAAAGACAGAAAAACGAAAATCGAACACGAAGACATCCATATGTCGATGGCTTTTACATAGGATACAGGTGGAAGGGACTGTTGTGATTGAGTGTTTTGTGTGGCTGCATGAAAATAATTGTTTTTAATATGATTAATGATTATGTTTATTATGATATTATTGATTTATAATCGGTTTATATGTATTACCGAGTGTCAATAGCGAAGTTACGCCCAAAGTTACTCTAGCTGGTATAGCCTCGGGTTTTATCCAAAATGAAATCCATGACATGACAACGATGAGTGCTGATGGGATGTATGTGTGGAATAAATGGTAACCTAAGCGTCTTCGTAGATTGAACATCACGGCCAAACATGTGAAATTCCCTATATATAAATTAAACTCTACATAGGTAATCGATTCAATACAAGTTATTTTTCTTATTAATATTTTAATTTTAATAAGTTGATAGTATTCTCTCTATACCGGAATTGATGAAAAAAATGCTTCATGTAATCCGTTATTATTTTATTTTTATTGTATTAAATTTTAATAGGAAATCCTGTATTTCGTACCTATTTTATGATTTATTTTGAGGGTATTTACTTATGTAGTTCATATAAAGAATATAATAATTATTAATTTTTACAATAAATAGGACTGTAGAGATTTTTTTGGGAGTTCTTCGGTTTATTGGGGCTTTGTAGTCTTTATAACATACCTACACGCTTGTTTAACGTGTATTATTCAAATATTATTAGTAATATTAATATTATTATTATTCGTATATTATTCGCACCTGTTGAGTATTCTATTGTGCAATCGGTAGTTATGTTGTTTGATATATCAAGTTGAGGTAATTCGATATCTGGGTTTACCACTAATGGATCCGTCATATTCCAAATAAAAACCAAATCGTGAGTTGTGTGAGACACTGAAAAGTTATATAATAAGGCATTATAATAATATGTATCTTTATTTTAATAAATAGTAGGTAAATACTATAGATAATCAAATTGATTGAATAAGTTAAGTATAATATTATGTTATTTTAATACCTATATTGGCTATTAAAATAACATAAGAATATTGGGCTCTAGGAACAACATATTTGTTTAAAGGTCTTAAAATTGTAGGCTACAATTTGTAGCTATAATAGTTAATCGATGTTATAATATTTAATTAATCAATCATATTTTATTAAAATATTCATCAATAGATTCTTTAGACTCAAGGGGTTATAGCTTAATTTGTTATGGAGTGATTCATGCATGAATTTAGTTTATTTAGGTAGTTCATGAAAATCGAATATTTTTGTTTTTATAAATGGTTACCATTGGTTTCAGATTATATATTTCTATAATAATAATAGATAACTATATAATATTTTTTACAAATTATCAAAAATTGTGTAATTGATAACTCAAGCTAAATGGAAAAAATATCTAATATCGCTTACAATATATTTATATACATATTTTGTTATACTCACGGCTTTCGATCATCATTGAACATATTTGTGTGTCATGTGGATACGATTCAAATTTCATTGCACACGATAATACCAGCGTCAATCTAGTGGAGAAAAAATTCGCGTTTAGATTATGCCTCGGATAGTTACATACGAGTAAATATACATGGGTCACAGACAAATGTGTAGTCGTTTGACGAAGTTAGATACAATCGTGTCGATTATCGACTAAAATTATTGTTAAATTAACAACTAAGTGTGAAACACAATACGTTTATTGAGGTACCTAATATGTTAGTAAGTAAAGTGCGAGAAAAAAGCAAAGCAATATGTATATGTATATAATTATATATTACGTATAGTTTATGTACGTAATGTATAATGAAAAATATTTCGAGGAGTAACGTTACGCGTTTTACTCTTCATTCATCCCCGTTTGTCTCAATTTAACGATTCATCGTACTTTGACATATACAGCAGCGTCTTGTCGTGGTACAGCCACAAATAATGGTTGGGTATGCTCATCTCGTGAAACGTGACTTTTTTCGCGTTTTTGAAGAAACAATCGGGTCGCCATATATCGTGCAACCATTCGACGTCCAGTATACGGTAGTCTTCGCTCATGTTTTCTGGAAGCCGAAGTCTTTGGTCTCGCCAGCTTTGCGCCAAAAATATGTCCGCAACGTACGTCTGGAACCAAGAAACGTGATACCACCCTGTTGTATCCGTCTGTTATAGGTAGGTAAACATAATCGTCATAAATTAACCCCCTCACATCTAAATCCAGTCGTGGAAATAGACGTATTCAGGCCTTTTAGGCCTTTCAAGCACCCTTTTCCTATCTCTATTTTTGTTAATGCTAATAATAGTAAACAATTGTGATAATACGTTTTTATATAGTGATTATTCGAAGGGATATCATACCTACTCAAAGTAATAACTAATTGGTCAGTTGGAGTTACATTTCGATCAGGAAGGCTTGTTATCCACTGGTGTAATTGCAGGGTGCTTGGGTATGAATCATACAGCCATACAGGGGTCTAATGCCTATAGAGTATATTATTATACTATTATTTAAGGGCCTTAGTTTAAAATTGTACATGGGTTATAAATACCTACTGTATTTATATTATTATTATTTATTTATAATACATTTTATTTATAATACAATTATTATAAATTTATATTAAAATAGGACCCTTATTGCTAGTTGTTTGTCTGCAATTGTTATTATTATGTGAATATAAAGTCCTGGGCTGAGAACAGTGGAGCTTCGTACCACTCGTACGTACATAATGGTATAAATGGACGATATGATATATAATTCATATTAAATGTTACGTTGATTTGTAGGTTTACCATGGATTCTTCGTTGATGGAATCCAAAGACAGCACGGTGACGTGAAAGTAAACAATAGTCGGTTGCCCTTGTACTTTTGGCGCGCGATTTTTGTCGTAGTTCTTTGGATTGATCGGTAGTATATCGGTGAGTGACAAGCTGGTTTCGAAGACGACATTATCGCTCTCAGCAATGTCGCTCTGATCACTGAAACATTGTAATTGTACATGGTGGCTATAGAAAAACGGCAATAAAATTGGAGGGGATTTGGAAGGGTAGATAATACAAATTTTTTATTTTTATTTTTCAAAATTGTACAAAAAACTTCAAAATATATAGTACCATTATGGTCTAGTTTTGATACAAAATGTCCTTAGTGTGGGTGCTATAGGGTGATAATTTACTTAAAAGAAATTTGTAAGTTCAACCAGAAACTAAAATTAAAATTAGGTGAGGCATCTAATAAATGTGCAGCTTCGCCACTTTGCGCTATTACTTTTTTGGCAGATTTCATGGGTGTATAAATATATGTATATGTGTATGTGTAGATGTATAGAAAGACGAGTTTATTATAGATACTATTACGATCTGACTCTGCCCTACCTTTATAAATACTGTATAAATACGCGACTAGATCAAGATATCGATACCAATAAGAATGCTAAAATTTAAGATAGCTTACAAATATAATAATAATTCACATTTTAAATATAAACTCAACATACACAAACACACACATCAAAAATTCACTATAATTTTAGAATTGGCTAATATTCTAAAATATTTTATTGTGCATTAAAGATGCTGTCAGTGCAAAAATTAATTTCCTCTCGGCATCTTGCTATTCTTGCTAAACTTATATGTGATTTATTTTATTATTTTTAAGCATATACATTGACTAAGACATAGTACCATAGACGATAATAGAGGGGGCGTGGGTGGGCTTAGGCCACCCAGTTTTATATGTTATCAATACTAGTGGTGTAGGGGTAAAGCCCCCATGGGTTTCTGATATCAATGCTAGCCTACATGCCTACCCAGAAATAGTGCTCTAGTTGCGCCTATGCATAGTATAATAAACTATAATATAATACTATTATACTATTATATTATAGGTATATGATGCGTGAATAAGACGTATGCTTTAATATTTATATTGTAAGTATAAGAATTTATGATTTATTATATACCTACGTATTAAGTATAATATAATATATTTTAAGTATTAAAATAAAAATAAACAAAAGGTATATTTTAACTTTTAAAATTATATTTGATAATGATATTAAAAATTAAAAAAAAAATGAGTTATTGTAAAGTTTATACTCAAAAATAATAACAGTAAATTTAAAATGATTAAATTGTTGAATATTTTAAATTACATTTAAATAAAAAAAATTCAATAAAATATATTAAGGGCATTCGATATCGTGATTGCCTGTCTTTATCCAACACATACGTAATATACGAATTCAGACGTTTTTTTTGTCCAACGTACCGATTGATACAGTAAAGCGATAAAAATTCTAAAAATATAGATTTGAATTTGTCGTCAGTCTACTTGAGAACGGTCAGTCCACATATTTGATATTATCTCCCAAAATCCTAAAATCATCATATTATAAATGAGTAATTAAAAAATTGAAATATTTCAATTGTTTAAAAAGTTATATATTTTAATATAAAAAACGTGGACTGGCCGTTCTCAAGTAGACTTGACGATAAATTCAAATCTGTTTTCAGAATTCTTATCGCTTTACTGTATCAATCGGTATTTTGGACAAAAAACGAGTCTGAATTCATATCTTGCGCGTGTTAGACAAAGACAGGAAATCACGGTATAGAATCCCCTTAAGTACACATAAATAGGTATATCCAGGTGGATATCCCGTATAACCGTTGAATATGAAAAGTAATTAGGCATGACTCACTGTTGCCAGTAGTCCATGTAAATGTGCATATTCGTATGCATTTTGAGCCTCCTGAAGATATCAGGTTAATAATAAATATCAATATAACTGAAATAACGTGACTGATTGCAGAATAATATTTAAATTCAAATATATTTAAAAAATCGAAAACTTTATTTAAGATTGGGAGTTACTTAAGTCATGTTAGCACTCGATTGTCTATGTATTTAACAATAATTAAGGCTCTATAATAGTGTTTTATGTTTTTCCTTAGTAAGTCATAACTCGTAAGTACCAGTACGTTCCTTTAGTTCCTTCATAATGTTGTTTGTTATTACTAATAATACTTATTACAATATTGAATATTCAAATTTACGAGTAAATTACGTTTAGGTGGTTATCGATAGATATAAATCCCGATTTTCTATGGCTATACCTCTACAGTCTATATATTAAGACTTTTAATTAAGTGTATTTGGATACCGACGACCATCCTACGTATAGATTAAAAGTGAATAGATGTAAAGGTACGTCATTTTTTAAGACGTCACATTATGTTACCAGTATATATTTATTTAATATATTTATACGAAAATAGTATAGGTGCACTGTTTAGCAAAATGCAACAGTTCGCGATGATCGAACTTTTGGTAATATATTTACCTTAATTAAAATGCAAAATTGGTTCTTCTGAACGGTAATTTGTCATGTGCGTGGTCCAGAGAGTGAAAACAAGTGCGCTGATACAATCTTAATAATTCTTATAAGTTAATAAATAGTTAATAGATAATGATCAGTTGTGGTAGCAGTTGATTAGGTTTTTGCGAAGTAGAAAAAAGATATAATCAAAAATGTATATTATAAATGTATTGCGTATTAAATGTTATAAAAATCTTAGGAGGGCAATACAATTTCCCCTAGCTATCCCCTTCCAAATTCGCGCTCGTGATAGGCATCGTACATTGATACCTACAATATATCATATTATAAGTACTTATGTTACGTACAGTTATAATGCCTATAATATAATATAGTCTAGGCTATTATATTACTATACAGACATTATATCAATACATAATTCACGGTATAATAGCCGGTATAAATATATAATATCTAGTATTTACTGTTTATTATTATGAAATATTAATATAATATGATACGCAGTTGGCTAGTGGCTTCTTTAAACTGTACTTATACTTTACAATACATTATTATTATTATTGTGTACCAAATACCAATTGTACCGTAGAATGATAAGTTCATTAAATTGGTGTAACTCTAGTCTTTTAAGTAATGGAAGGAGGCTGCTAGAGTTCTATCATTTTTATTAAACATAATAGGTATTTTATAAATTATGTAGCAATATTATACATATAATCGAACAATTTTAAATTTAACAAAATATTTATGTAGTAAAGCAATTGAACAAAATCAATGTATGTTTTAATCATATTTTTATTGGTTCAAGTTACATAATCTTGGGTTATTATTAACCTACAATGGATTGTTTATACTGTTCAATCTTTATAATAATATTTTACAGGTATGAAGCATTTTAAAAACGTTCAATAGACATTATAGCATTTGCATAGATACGTTGATTTTATTACATAATACATTTCAATTACAAAATTTTAATAATTTCATATACGGGATTAAAAATTTTTTCATTTTTAAATTTGGAGTTTTTTAGAAATTGTATGAATACAAAGATAATGAGAATTATGTTTAGGTATAGTACCTAATCCCGTGTTTTGAAGTAACATGAAAAGTTGATGACCTGTTGTAAATCAGTTATGTGTGTTCGCTTAAACATTGTTACAAATAGAGTTAAAATGTTCAAAGAGTTTTGTTTAATTCTTTTAAGGACGGTGGTTATTTAATGACTACATATTTCATGACAGTTAAGGGATGGTGGTTACTGGTTATCTGGTTAGTAAAAGAATAATATATGTTATATTTATACATATTGTCCCCGCGAGTATAAGGTTATTAATTCTTTTATGTTAACTCCTGATTCTAAATTTGGGAGCCTGTACTATAGTAAAAAGGGAGCACTATTTTTACGAGCTCAGTAACAATCAAGGTCTTTGGGTCGACTTTTAATCATACATGGTTAAGCCAAGTCTCCGCGTTAGTCCATAGTTGCATCAACGATGTGTGTGAGTGTGTGTGAGTGTAACAGTGGCGTAGCGTGGGTTTCGAGAAAATATAAGCAGAAAAACAGGTTTTTTTTACATTTCGTTTCAAAATCTGAAAGTTTTAGAGTTGATCCGCCTTTGCTAAAAATATTTTTGCTTTTCAGCTAAAGTTTCAATCAAACTCAAAAGATTTAACTATATGACATATAATGATATTCTGCAATAATACGAGTATTTAAAATACTTAGGTACCTATGAACATAAATAATATTCATACCATTATAAGAATTTGATGTCAGATCCATCGGGAAATTAATAAAATAAATTAATACAATAATATTATTATAAATCATAGTAAATTAACTTGTAATAGAATCCAAACATTTTTTCAAAATCACAATTTGTAATAATCGAAAATAAAGGAAAACAAAATTAAAAAAACATATAAAAGCCGTGTAGTGTACAATGTAACTACATGTCTTTAATTAGGTATAAAACCAAAAGCGCTTACAAACAGTGTACTCTGTATTAATGAGCTCAGCTACGACGTTGTACGTTGAACCTATATACATATCGTAGTCATGATGGTCTGACGTGAGTAGGTTCGAAACATGTCACATGTAATGCATAAAATATTATTATATTAATACAAAGTAAATGATTAAATGAACTGTTCCCTCCCCCTCATCCGTTCGAATGTAGGACGGTGACTTCGACTGTTGAATTGATCAAGAATTCATTTCAAATATTATTATCAAAACAGAATATACCAGAATTCTTATGTTTCGCTTTTTTTTAAATGTAAGCAGTCGACTGCGGTGCTTATTACATACACTCTACGTCCCCGGTGTGTGTGTTTGTGTGTGTGTGTGTGTGTGGGTGGGTGGGTGGACAAGCGGGTATTGGGTTGCGGGTGGCGGTTGTGGCCGAAGCGGCGCGTATACCTCAAGGGGGACCGCAGTGAGTCCTGGTCAAGTTTGTAGTAGAAATTTTGACGCCTGTCTCGGACGCACAGCCGCCACGTCAGGTATTCGATTTGCTTCTCGGTGTCGCCGGTGAAGTTGCGGGGCAGGGGCGGTACAGCGGGCACCGGAATCCAGTCCGGATCGTACATGGCGACACCGCCGCCGTCACCGAATTCCTGTGGCCGCTCCAGCTGCTCGATAACGGGCACCAGGTTGGTGAGCAGCGTGCACCGGTCGCCGATGTTCCGGCAGTGTTTGGTCATCGTCTTGCTGTAATACTTCTTGTCCGCGTACACGGACACGTTGCCCAGCCTGTCGACCAGCACGTCCAGCAGCCGGACGTTGAGCCTCCAGCCCGTGCCCACCTGGACCAGCACGAAGTCGCCGGCGCCGCCGGACGTCCCGGGTTCACGCCGGAGCATCGAGCCGAGTTCGTGCAGGTCGCGCGCTTGTTCCGTGACCGAACACTCGCCAATGAACTCGTGGTACACCTGTCCGGTGACCAGTAACAGGTGTTTGTGCAGCCTGCCGCGGCCCGGCGTCCAGCCGTCGGTGGACAACGGTGGTGGTGATGACGGTGGTGATGATGATTGCGGCGGCGGCGGTGGTGGTGACTGAGTCGGTGACGACGGCGCCGGTAACCGCCACCGCACCGGTGGCTGTTCGGTCGACGGCCGTTGCGTTTCTTCGCAGCCGTCGTCGTTGGAGGCGGCCACGGTGGACGACGGCGACGCGCACGCCGTCACGTGCGGCCGGTACCTGAACGTCGGGTTGGCGAATCGTTTGTGATGCCGCGCGTAACAGTGCCGACATTTCCTGTAAACGCGCAAACCTGCAGTAGGCAAATACGATATATGTAAGCGGCAGTAAACGCGGGCTGGATAAATCTAAATCAGTCGTGAGTGTTCCGAATACGCGGGGATGAAGTGAAACTTCTTTCTCTCCGCGAGGTCAGTCCAAAACGTCGAGAGCGTCGATACACGATGAGCGAGTGCGCAAAGAATGTGAGGGCGTGTGTCAAAACTGATTTTTTTTTAAATGTCGTCACTCCCAATCAATGACGTGTGACGACAATCCAATCCGATTTTTTATAGCCTCCGTTAAGAAGTTTCACTTCAGAAATGTTTAACGGCTTTTTATTGGCTGGGAGGGGGAGGGAAATCATTACTCAGATACCACAAGCAGTTTCTTTATTTTATATTTGTGTTTAAGTCAGAAAGATTAATTTTCTATGTCTATTATACGTCTTAATAACTGGTCGTTACCTTATATTTAAAAAGTAGGTATATTAAAGTTTTCGAAAAAACTATAGTCATTTAAATGTAAATTCAAATATTAAAATCATAATGTAGTCTTGTACTTAATAATTTTATAAATATTGAAATTAGTTATTTTATTTGTATTATATGTGTATCTATGTCGTTTTGTCCGTTTTGACATAAATTATTTGATTTGTATTAGTATGTATTAGTCTTAATATATTAATAAGATGAGGTTAATTACAAACAATGACGATAATATGTATAATATATTTCAGTTTGAAGTACTTATAGTTTATAAATTATTAAAAAAATTAAAATTTTTTTACATTGTACCACAAAGAATTTTAATTTTAATGGAAAAATGTTTTGACAATAATGAAAAATGGACAGTGGAGGAAAAAAGTGTAGCTAAGTTTTGTTATTTTTTTTTTTTCAAATGAAAACGAACAGTGGAGTATTATATTTAATTTTATTTTTGAGGAAATTCACTTCTGCCAATTTTCACTATTATATATGTATTTATTTAAATTATATTCGAGCAATTCAGGATGAGTTAAAAATTTAAAATAATATTAACACTGCCATATGCTTATTTTGGCTATCTGTAGGTTCATTATTAAAAATATTTAAACAGTCCTAATTGTTGATTATTTAAGTAGTTTTATATTCATGCATCCAGCCAATTCAAAGTTGCATTATATCATATGTATTTTCACATAGCTACATATTATGGCAGTTGTTGTTTTTGTGCGGGCACCGGGTATAGCGGTTTTGGGGCCACTATAATATTATGACTGTGTGCGCGTTTCGCGATGCTCAGAGATTAAGAATGTGTATTGGACACTTAAAATATTTCTGGAAATCGTAAACTGGCGGCGTTTTTGCGTGAAGTGCCTGCGATCCAAAATAAAATACTAAGTTTTCATCAGGCGATTTTTGGCCGGCCATAAATATTTTATCGCTGTCCGGGATGGTTCATTATATATTTTATTGTTATGTCGATTGGTATACCGTATACACATTTATTATTTATTTATTTTTGTGTATATAGGTACTATATAGTGTTATATACAATTGGATTTCATATTGGTCTATTATTTTTGATATTCTAATCGGAAAAAGAGCCGATTACCTAAAACTCAGACGTATAAGGAGTAAGGACATTATTTATTTATTTTTTTAAATAAAAATAGGATGATATATTTTATTGAATTAGACTAGACTAATTGAACTAGTCAATTGTAGAGGAACTTTAGAACTTAAATTCATTTATGAATTTATATGTAGTAAAACTTCTTACCGTTCATCATTAATACATTTTTAAGTTTTAGCAAGACACACCAAATCCCACACACCATTTTAGGTTCTGAACGGAGTGATGAATGTATTGATTTTACAATGATGTGTGTTCTATTTTTTTTATTTTTTTTTTATTTTTGTGTCTATCATCACGTTTTGGGGTAGTAATAATGCTTCGATTTTTTACTTCAACTCCTCTTTGAATAGGAAAATTAATCTAGTTGGTACTTTGGGGGGTCAAAAGTAAAAATTTCCAGTAATTTTCAAAAGTGTCGGGAAAAATCCTGAAAAAATAACGGAAAAACGGAAATTTTTACGCATAACCACTTTTCGACAAAATCGATCTTTTGATTTTGCTGTAACTCAAAAACGAATCATTGTAAATACTTGAAATTTTTATAAAATGTTTATATTATGGTTATCTATTTACGATTAAATTTTCAAAATATTTTGATCTTTTTTAAGCTACTTATAGATAATTGAAATTTTCGACTTTTCTAAGTTTTTTTTCTTAAAATGCCGATAAAAAAAATTTGGCTATCAAAAAAATCTTTAAAAATTAATTAAACGTTTATAATAAATTGTACTTATCGCAGTAAAAAAAATTAAAAATCGTTAGTCACAATTTTTGTTTATAAGCATTTAAAGTTCAAATGTTTACGAAATATATCAAAATCACGAAAATTTGCAAGGTATTTTGAAGTTGAAAATTCATAAAATTTTCGTGATTTATACTTAAGGTTCAAAAATCCAATACAAGGTTATCCATAAGTTTTCCTTCAAGTAACTATAAAAAAAACCGCAGCGTCATATAGAAAACATTTTATGAACGTATAAAATTTAATTTTTTACGAAATCGCGTAAAATAATGATATATTACAATTTAAATAAAAGTAATAATATATTATATCCAACTAATTATCATTGACTGACAAATCATCACCGTTCAGAATCGTTTTTCGTATACAATGATACTCTTTATAGCATTCAAATTTAACACATCCATTATAGTGACCAGTGACCTACTTTCCATCTCTACTATACAGCAGAGCGATACCCACTTGCCCACTTTTTTACTCTAATTTGCATCAGCAAATATACATAAAATGAACCACTGCCGCGTCTTATGCTTAATGCCAATGTGAATCCTCCATTTTTTATTTTCATTAATTATTGTAGTAGTATTGGTATATTTCATTGTCTGTATTATTTTATGTTGAAAATAATTAATTTGTAAATGTGTAGTAACATAAATGTAAAAATGATTAATATACATATGATAAATTGATAAATATAAATACCATAATATATGAAGTACATTATTATTATTTATAAGTAACTTGTTTGTGTATATCTACGTAAAATTGATCTTAACGAAGCAAAATATGTGTTCCAATGAGTTCTAGTTTTATTTTTTTTTAAATATTTATGAGTAAGTTAGACGGTTAGACAAGGATATTGGGTTGATTATATAATCATAAATTCATAACTATCATAAGTTATAACATTTATAATTATAATTCTGTACATGCGTTTGATATCATTACATCACGTGAATTTCCATTCATGATTTTTCTCAGAACGTGACTTATAAGCGAGTATTCAATTATACTTATGTAAGTAAACTGTTTTAAGCACTTATATTTTATGACAATACTAGAACCGGCGTTCCACAATTTGCTTGTACAATTTTTTTTTCATAGCTAGAACTACATGGCTGGGTCAGTGGAGTTGGATGTGCAGGCATTTATAGTGGTCGGTCTAAAAACACTCCACGGGCAATTAATAGACAGCGAGATGAGTTTGCCTACAAATAATAAAAAGAATAATAATGCGGTGTAAGAGTGGTGGTTGCGGGAGTGCCAAATGAAGTGCGGCCAAATGAGGTTTGAAGTTAGTATAGGAACTATTACAATCAGGAGTTGGTGATTAAATTCAGTATTCTATACGTTTCCATAAAACTAATCATTTGTATTCATATACTTTTAGTTAAATAAATTACAATTTCGCCTGGAAAGTATATTATGCACAATTAGTTATTGCTTCATTTTCAATTATCTTCAATTGCATTTGGTTGTTTTCAACATATTATTATATACTATAGTTGTAACTTGATTATATCCTTATTAATTTGTCATTTAATAGATAATAGGCATATTTTTTCTCGTTAGAAACCGGTGTAGCCGTGAGAACAGCTTTCGCATTATTCCGTGTTTAATAATAGATATTTAAGGAATACCTATTCGCGATAATGTAGTAGGTATCTTAAATGCCTATCCATAAAGCTGTTTGATCATAAATTCAGGGTTTCGGGGCTTATAGCAATAAATTATGCGCTTATATTTGATCCAATAAACTTAAAAAAATATGCATTAAAAAAAAAAATTGGTAACAAAAAAAAAAGATTCATTAGATATGGAAAACATTTTGTTATTATTATTGAACATTTTAATATTACTGTTATAAATCAAATTTCTTAAAAAATTGTTTTTGAATGTTTTAATAAAAAATGTAAATATAATAATATAGGTTAATATTAACTAAAAATTCGTTGTTGTTAATAACATTTTTACCTTTATGACCACATTGAACTATTAGATATTATTTTCGAACGTTTTCAAACAGGAAAGCATCCTAGTTGTATAATCCAACTATACATTGTTTTTGATCATTTCAAATTGCTTTTGTTGAGTATTTATATCGATCATGTTAATGTGCAATATTTTTGTGATAGATAGCTACACAAATAGTATTTTTAACTATATTTTATATCATATTAATTATTGTAATGTTAATTTTAATGTATTATAGTAGTTCCTAAGAAATTATAAGGTTAACCTAATATATTAAGTATAATAATACTATTATTTTTGAGATTCTAAGTAATAATAAAAACAAACACATTTTTGTAATTTATCATTCAACATTTTAACTAACACAATTTGAACAATTATATTATCCATACATTTTTAAAAATCATTGAATATACATCAATATAGTAAGAAAATTAGAAACATGCAAAAATACAATTTTATATTTGAATTAATGTAAAACGTATTTGTATACCTATCACTCTGCTATATTGTATTAGGTACATCTATGATGGATATGCTAATGATATAAGTCCCAAATGATTTATAATTTATTTCGTTATTAAAATTTTCTAAAAACAAAACATGGTATTATTATGTCTTTATTATCTAATAAAATATGAAATATCAACCTAGTAGAGAGGGCTGAGGACTGAGAAGGTTATAAATGTCGAAATAAAATACAGAATAACGAAAAGTAATTTGTTTTTATTCCGTTTTCACATAAAGTGGTAAATATATTATTTAGTTATGGCTATACATTTATAATATTTTTAGCTATAAGTTATAATTTGAGTTTAATACCTATAATACCAGCTTAACGAATTTTATAATATGCGTACGTTATTTAAATATTTGTAGCTAGTTTAAATTATAATTATCAAATATCAAAATGTTTAAATATTACGACTGATATATTACAATATAACAATTCTGCATAAGTGATGAGTTTGTGATTATTGAATCAAAATTAACATAAATGAATAACTTTGATCAAAGATCATCATTGAATTATTATAGTTAAGTTTTTTCTTGACATTTTCAAAATATATTTAAAATTTTGTAAAACTTAAATATGGATAGCATAATATCAGTGGTAAATATTTTAAGAGTTAGGTATACACTTCTATAATAGTATATAATTACATCAAGCGTTTCTTGTATTTTTAAATTTCCATAAAATTTTAAAGGTTAAAAATAATATTTTTATAAAACAAACTTTTGTACATAAAAAATATGTGACTACAAAGAGTATGTTTATTCTGAGAACGAAAAGTTATCAACATTTCACTCCTAAAATAAAATTTTATTTCATATTTAACTAGTTTGTTTACTATATTTAGCATGTATTTAGATGTATTTTAGTATTTGTAAAAACTAATTAGAACATTGTCCAATCAAAATCTTTTTATTCGTTCATTACAGAGAAGTGAGAATCAATAATAAACGACTAGGTAACTAATAAATTTATTACTTTTAGAAACTATTCCATATTTTTATATTTCAAACAATTTTGTAGTAATTTAATTCGTTGAAATTTTATATCTATAACTACAAATATCAATATCGAACTACCATTGCCATAAAAACTTATCAAGGAAAAATATTACCTATATCTATATGTTTTACTTTTATGTAACTTGTTTAACTTATAAGGTTTCTATTTCTATTTTTATTCGATAACATATTTAAAATGTTAATTGCCGTGTAGGTATATAAGTACAAGAACGTTTTCATAATTATGTTTATTTTATGATGATTTAAAAATTAGTGTCATAACATACAGTAAGATGGTACTTAAATTGTAATAAGATCGACTTGGTATTATTAGTTAAACGACGTTTACAGACTATACGACTATGTGTCCCGGTAGTAGAATATCATATAATTGTCATTAAGTACATGTATGGTTTTTAAATGGTTATAGACGAACAAATAATTAGCCACACCAACTCAATATTAGTATATTATTGTACAACGCGTATTAGATTATGGAGTTGGGATACGGTTGTCCGAGAGAAACGTGTGTAATTAAATAGGTTATTTACTTACTGTGAACTCAGTGCGGTCTGGCCGATAATAAGAAGTACATAAATCCCGTACAGAAAAAACAAATTTGTCATTAGACTCGCTGCAAAAAAAAAAAGTTAAATTCTAGTTAATATTTATTATTTGTACAAGATATTCGTATAATATTAGAAAACCGTATCATGCACAATTGCACATCGAACGTTCCTAAACACACTATCGTCTATCAGGTAAGTGTGTTAGATTAAATTTACATTTTATACAACGAGAACTTGCTGTATATATCATGTGTAATATATAGAATACCTGTCCAACGCCATGGTAACAAGTACAATATTATTCAAAAATTAATTAATTAATTGTTTTTCGTTGTAAATGAGTATAGTTGGAATACACGCACGGATCGTATATTTTAATAGTAAGTCACATAATATTATCGCTATATCATTGTTAATGGTCTTAATTTAGAAAAAAAACACGAAGGGACGTGGTTACATACATATTCTTAAAAATATTTTAGTTTTGAGGAAGTACTAAGTAATTTATTTATCAGAGTTCTAAATCTATAGTCTCATTTAGTCTGTAGTTTTTCAAAATACTAAGGACTATGCTCTATTTACAATTAAAAACAGTGCCTGGCTGTCCTGACAAAACACGCATTTATCACGCTTTGTAGGCTGCAGATACTGTATTGAGTAAAAAGTAATTACATGGAACACCACCCAAAGTAATATTAATTAGTTTAAATTGCTCTTACTCGTATAGTCTTACAGTATTCACATTCTGATAATGTAATAGAATCATGTACGATCTAGGAACGTTATATTTTAAAAAATAACCCAATGTTTTAAAAATTGACATTTAAACCTATACGACTGTACAGTCACGGGTTTAAGTAGAATAATTAAAAATCGTTACGACGACTGCTGATATAGAATATGTATAGCCATGTATAGGTAATAATAAAGTACTTACCTATACGTGTATACAGAGAGGTGGTTAATAGTTATAATAAAATTGTCAATAACATAAAATTATGTAAAATAGAAAAAGAACTTATTGATATTATAGATAATACGTAAGCTTTATTTTAAAATTGTGTAGAAAACTACAAGACAATGTCGGTATTGAGTGATAAGTACTTACGCGAAAAAGCGATAATTTTTTTGCTTTTCAATGTATAATTTAAATGTTCCTCGTGTCACTTCTCAATAATTATTACCAGTTCTTATGTATAATTGTATATTATATTGTTATTTCGCGTATTCTAAATGGGGTTGTTTAGAATGTTTAGATCCAACGAATTATAGCTACTGACTTTAAAATGTCGAGATTTATGCATGTACCAGATAATATAGCCTATATTGTATATAGCAACAATTTATTCATATATACACGCATTACACACATATTATAAATACGCGTAAAAATTAAAAGTATATTAAACGGTAATACATATAATATAATTATTTTCAATAACAAAAACGTGAATAAAAATAAAATGAAGTACATATATTATACTGTGATGGGCAGGTCACGGGTGTTTTTTCGTACATGATAAGTGTGTTTTTGATTAAAAAAATCTGTTCTACTCACCCATATCATTTTGAATGGCGGAATATGTTTTGACTCGTTCGACACCAAACAACAATCATAACACATATATACAGCTTACATTGAGTTACATAATATACAGCAGACACTGAGGGTTAAAGTATACTGTTCTTTTTTTCACTATTATTTACACGGCGCTGACCCTTTGCAGGTGTAATAGAATAACACCCAAGCGTTGGTTATAATAGGATTCACTAAGCTGATACCATTGCGTACGCTCTAGTAAACCTAAATATACAATTTAGATTACTGATTACAATATAATGTTGACTTTTGTTTTTTTTTTTGCTTTGTCTATACCTGCGCGTTTAGACAAACAATCCTATACGAACGAATCTCCGTCGACAAACGTGCGTTGGTCTATTGATAGAATAACGTAATAATAATTATATGTATTGGTACAACTAAAACTTACAAGTCTACACATCAATTTGTTTAAAATAATGCAATTAATATACGTCGTTTTCGATGTACCTAACCTATTTGTTTCTATCCTAATTCCTAGGGCAATTCATAAAAAAAAAATCAATACGTCGTTTAATCAATCTCAGCGTATAACGTTACCTATATTTTAATTTGTTGTTAATAATACACCATCGGGCCGCAGAATAATAATATTTAAAACGTCAACTGAATAAATACTGATAATATAGTATTGTAAATTAATGCTGCTGTGTATATTATTCATATACAGCTACACGTCTTTTTTTTTGTTCTTAGATAATTGATATAAATTCGTATAAAAAAAAAATATTTATGAAAAACAAAAAGTCGAAAGCAATTAGTAGGCAATTTTAGCAAACATTTACATGCCTTTTAAACGTATTATTTTGAGTAAGATTTTATACATAATTATATTATGATATTATACGTTAGATTTTTAGATATTTGTGGTAAAACTAATTTAAAAAAAAATTATCAAGTATTGACTAATTCTTCTTTGATTATAATGATCATAAAGTGTACTATAAATATTTTGGTATAATTATGAAGAAAAAAATTAGATTTCTTTATAAATTGGACTCGTGCCTTACATTTGTATAATATAGGTATGCAGGCTTTTGGTACAAATGTTATAACCAGGCGCTTCATATAGGCTATTTCAGTATTATAAGCGAAAATGTAAATAACAAATTACTAAAAGGTAAAAATAGATAATAGCTGGTTTGAATTTACTTAATTACAAAACATATAATATGAAGGTAATTTATATTCTACTAATAATTTAATTTAAAAGTTATAACCAAACAAAATAATATTTGATTATTATATTAATAATATATTAATACATTTAAATTCCTACAAAGTTTATTTAATATCCAAATAATAAAACATTTTTTTTTACACAATAAATTGATGAAAAAAAATAGTAACATGTCATTTAGCTATTTTAGGTAAATATTTTGTGTTTAAAAGATACCAGAACTGATTAGGATAGAATACCTACCCCATTCTACCATATACACCCCGTTCGTGGTTGTTTTCAAATTTAAATAAACAACGAATTTTTGATAAATAATTTATCAATTTAACCAATTATAAGTACAGTTAGGCTTAAACAAAAGTGGTAAGTTATTTTTTTTATAAATTATTATCATGGTTTATTTTTATTTGTTTCAAAAACAAATAGTAAATTAAAATAATGTACGTTTTTGATTTTATCTAAATTAATTTTCATTTTAGATAAGTTTTACAAGAAATATTTTAATTTCATACAGTCCTTTGGGACAACATTTTGATGTTTACAATAACAAACTGCATATACATTATTAAAATAATGGAAAGTCAGAAAAGTATTCCCTTCATTATTTTAAAATAAAAATCAACTATGACATTAATAAATTTATAAATAAATTACATATAACAAATATTAATTATATTATATTATTATTATTATTATTGTAAAATTTACTAACTATATATTATATTTTATGCAGATTGCATACAGATTACAAACTATTAATAAACGAGCACGTTGACGTATTGTTAATTGTTATATCTTATATGTCAATTGTGAGATGTTTAAAATGCCATTACCTATGTCATTTCACATATTTATCACTGCAGTATAAACTCTATATTAATAATAAGTAATAACAAATAGGTAGGTACCAAACTATTAATTAAAATTAGTAATGTTAATATTAAACGACAAGATGAATATATTTAATGATATTTACTCGTATATTTTTGGGTTCAACAATTTAGAAATCCTAAAATCTAAATGAATACATTATTTATTTTATATGAAATCTAAATTTATATGCAATACTATAATACTATTGCTTTTAACTTTTTGAGTAAAGATTTGAAATATATGTTTTCTAGTAAATATTCGTAATAATCAGTCTTTGGATGCTCAATATCGTAGAATCTTAATTGTTCAAATTTACAAAGCTTCTTTTAAATGCAAAATAAGAACATTGAATAATTTTATTTTTATATAGAAAACCAATAAATATATATTTTGTTAACTAACTAAATTACACAATTAAAGTTAAATATTTCATTCAATATTCATAGCTTCGACCAGAATCTAAAAATAACAACAATTAATAAATATCAATTAAGTTGTAGCAAATTACGGGTAATGATATATAATATATCCATAATGATATAACTTTTATATTATAGGTATACCTAGTTTGTTCACTGAAATATTTAACATGTTATGTTGTAATGGTATATAGGTATTAAAGCATAATATATTATAGTACATACAGACATATAGCTAGTTTATATTTTATATTATACGATTAATATGTTTTTACTATATTAGATTCTGAGTGGAGCGTCTTTTTTTGATGAATGTATTGATTTTACATTAAAGTGTATTTTTTTACGTCATATTTAGAAGCAATAAAAACTTCAATCTTTAATATTGAGGGGGTTCTGTAACAAAATTTAGATAATCAGTGAATTAAATCACAAGAAAATATAATATAAGATTCTACATATTATATTGTCCTTAAAGGAATTAAAAGAAAAAAGTTTAACGTTTAGCAATGGTAATTTTTCTTATGAATTTTTCAAGTTCAAATTCTAACGAAATTGGATACGAACAATTTTTTTATTTTTTTTTTAATTAAAAAATATATTAATCAAAAACATTTAAAACATTTCGTGAAAACTGAAAATTTTGAATTATTTAAATTTTATTTCTATAAATTTCAACACCTATTTTCTTGATTAAAATAGGTTTGAAAAGGTAAAAGTTATGTGGTTCTTTATAAGCTGTTATTATAAAAATAAGTTATAATGAAAATATACATGCATTCTTTTTTTTTATATATATACCTATACGTCTAAACTCAATTTTTATAAAATTTTGTCAAAATCATAAAAATTCACAAATCATTTTGTAGGTACACTATCTTTTAAGTTAAAGTTGTAACTATAGTTAAAATTCATAATACGAGTATTTAAAATTTTTTTTGACACGGCATCGAAATTTAATACAATAAGGTTCCTCATATGTTATTCTTGTAGACATTCAAAAATATCGATATCTTATACACAATCACAATGATTTTTTATAGATTTTTGATGTTCGTAATTTGCCTCTAACGATCTATACGAAACTATATTATATGTATTATCATTCGTGCTATTCTACATTATTTCGATATCAGAGTTATACCTAATAGTTAATATTAAATATTAATAATATATTCTAATGTATATGTATATAATATGTGATTTTTTTTAAGAATTAGTTCTACATTAACTTATCTGCGTGCTACTTAGCAATATAATAGGTATCTATATGTAATAAAATATCCTTAGAAATAGACGCTAACACCTGACACCGCTCAGAATCGTTTTTTATACCTATATACTATATATGCCTATAGGTATATAAATTTTATTGAACTTAAATTTTCAGATTATATATTTACTGATTTACTCGATTGAGAGTTAAATTTAAAATCTACTATACATACTGTAAAGTAACTTTTTCAGATTTTTAATTAACATTTTTCACATCGATAATTTGTTCTTATGGCATTTGACATTTGGGTTAGTGGTTACTCAATAGATTATGTCATATATTAATAACATCTTAAATAATAATGTTATTATGTTATACAATTATATGAAGCATCCTAATAAACCAGTGCATTGTTTATCAGATTATAAAAATGTAGGTAATTAAAATTCTTAAAAATTCTTAATAATATACACTATAGGCACTATTGTAAGAATTACAAATAATTAAAAAGTATTAAAGGGCAATCATTGCTTATTCATTTTAGTTTTTTATAAAAACAAATTAATTTGGGTCTTTGGGATCATACAATATATAACACAAATTTGTAATACAAATATCATAATATGTTCTAAGCTTAATATTTAATATATTATATTTTTAATTTAAAATTGTATCACTATTGTATCTATTATTATTTAATGGTAAATTTGATTAATTTTATTTTTTATTTAATTGTATATATGACTATGCAAATATAAAAATTAAAAACTATGATAATCAATAATAGTTATAACAATTTCGCACTGTTTTTTGATAAATAAAAAATTGAATTGAATTGAATTTTGATTTCATTCATAAATAACTTGTTTTTTATACATAATCACTGTGTAGGGGAAGACTACCAAAGAAAATGAATACAATTTTAAAATCTGTTTTATTCAAGATTTAAATGGTTGTTCTGTATATGTCTATATATATATTATAAATAGACATTGTTTAATTTACTAAAAATATATACTGAAAAATCTATAGAAAACTTATCAAGGTATTTTATCGTTTAATAAAAATAAAAAGTAAACATTTTTATCGTAATTGCACTGCATAATTAGTTATACACTCATACCTAAGTATAGTCTCTTTAATAATATATTAAAAACAATTGTGGAGCTGCTAAGCAGGTCATATGAGGTGCATAAATTAATAGTCTTACTCCATATATACCCAGTAACGACAGTAACCGGCGATAGATTTAATTTTCAGATATATGGGTAGTACCTACCGTAATTAATTATCCTATAGAAGATATCTACGTCGTAAGTTAATAGTTAATAGTATAAATACCTAATTTATTTATTTATTTTATAATATAGGTAGGTAATATGTTTTTACTACAATTTTATTTACAATTACAACATTATAATAGTCGTAAACATCCCGTCGATGAGCCCAACCTCTTCCGCGATCGAATCGTTTTGATTTGACATTTTTTCCGCTGGACAATTTACTATTATTTCGACTTACGAGCTTATTGTAGTGTAGAAGTTCACACAGCGCTGGCTGGCTGTGTGTGTATAGACGCGCGCGCCATACTACCTTGGACCGATCAATACCATTTCGTAAATAATACTATATATAATATATAAGTACATATATATGATTATACGCATATACAATGTACCCGTTTTATACTGGGTGACATTTTTTTTAGCTACTTCGTCCATCAAATATTGTTTCTGAGAACACTTTATTTTAAAGAATACATTATTCTAATTTCTTATTATTAAGATTTTACCAAAACAAAACAAAAATGTTTATATCTATATATTATTTTAATATTTTACCATACTGAATAAATAGGCATTTTTTTAATTAGACATTTTTAATTTCATACTCAAAAACAAAAACGTTTTCTGAAAATACATAAGTATCTTTATATATATTATTGATCTCAAATATATTTAATAAATATAGTAAACCTACTACCCTATACACAGTGGCGTAACTAGAAAAATATTTTTAGTGGGGGTACATTATTACAATATATATATATATAAGATAAGTACATAGGTGAGATTATACCAGGCATCTGAGAAATTTCGGGAGGGGTTACAATCCCTTAACCCTCCCCCTGGTTGCGCCATTGACCCTATACAGTTTATTTGTTAACATTAATATTGATAAATATATATCAATATATTGCAAATACGTATTAAAAATTTTAAATCCTAAAAATCGCACAATTTAGTGTAACTCTGGGCACCCACCGTTATTTTTTAATATAGTAATTTAAAATATTAAATTTAAATAATTCGATGACATTTAAAAGTATACACATAAATGCATTTTGGAATATTTCGTAAATGAAACCAAACACGGGAATGAATATAATATTAAGGGCCCCAAGGGGAAAATCAAACCGTAAACAAATACATAATAATTATGTATATGAAATTATGAATATATAAAATAAAAAAATATTTATAAGTTTTTTTGGGGCAAACAAAATTATAAAAAAAAAATAAATAAATAAATATATTTTTCAAAGACACGGTGAATTTAAGATATGTAGGGGACTGGATCCATTATTGGCGACAATATAAGCAAAAAAGATACGTATAGAATTTATAGTAGGTGTGTGTAATGTGTATATTATTATTATTATTATTATTATTTTTTTGTACAAAAACCACGCTAGACGATTTTCACAATAATAAAAAATATTATATATAGGTAGTGTATATATAGTCACAGCCGTCGCCCCATCGGTGACCGCGTAAAAATAGAGATGACCTTAATTTCCGACCTGCGATACGAGTATAATCGTGGCGACGACTACGTGTAACCGTGAAAATATTTTTTCGTAGCGCCCATTGCCAAAAAAAAAGTTTTCCTTTCCTCGTTCCTCCTCCCCTCCTCTTACGTTCCGCTACGATATTATTATTATCACTGCAGCCGCCGCGCCGCCTAAGCTATTGCTGCCGCTGCCGTCGCCGCCACCGCCCAACGAAATAATAGCCGAAAACCCTCTCCCACGGGTCGCACTTTCGTAGTCGTGTCGACGTTTTACGGTCCTCTTCTGCAGCAGCATCAGCATAGATTTCTCATTCGTTTAATATCCATCCAGCCGTGTCCACAAACACTGTGAGTATAAAAATGATAGCATAATAATGTAGAATACTATTATAATATATTAGACAATAAATAATAATATATCGAATATGCACAGTCTATGCGCGTGTAGCTTACATAGTACCGATGAGTTTTCGATATATTATATTTCGACACTCTTATAAGAATATATACTTACGTGCGTTATTTTGTAAATTTTTATCGGTATTTTATATTAATATTATAAATATACACCAAATACGCATGACGCACATTATTATGTTCATAGCGTAATATGTAATCACGTCATAAATTGTTCGTTTTAATTTTAAAACTATAACAATAAATAATAATGGTAATTCTTCAAGTACAGTAGAGTCTGACTATGTAATAAAAGATAATGTTTGTGTGTATGTATGCGATCCACAAACCAGTTAATCACATTCATGGTTTTGACATTTGGTACATGGCTAGTTCTATACCCGAAAATGTGCACCTTGAAACTAAATTTTTAAAATTTTTTACTAGCATTTGAAGTTCAAATATTGACAAAAATTCGTCAAAATCATGAATATTTTTTACTATTTGGTAGTTAAAAATGTATAAATATTTTACTATCAAAAGCTAAGAATTTAAAATTTAATACTATGCTGTCCATAAGTTAAGCTTAGAATAATCATAAAAAAATTTGAGGATTATTCAATTTAAAAAATTTTACGAGTCTTTAAAGTTTTAATTTTAATTTGAAATCAAAAATACACAAACGTCGTGCATAATCAGCTAGTATTATATATTATATAATACAGTCCAGTCGCGATAACTCAAACCTCGATAAATCAAAAAATTTGATAACTCGAATTTTTTTCCCCCTAGAAATATAAATAAATAAAATTCGAGTTGGACATATTATATCGAAACGAATTTTCATCTCCTTTCAACTTCAAGTTATCGCAACTCGACTGTATATATACATATAATATATTACTAGGCTAGTATAGTAATACTAGCTATCTTCGTGCACTTCGTTGTCCATTAAAATTACTCATCTAATGTAATTCTTCAAACTTTGTTCAAATCGTTATTTAACACTCGTCGTCAATGAAACATTTTTCAAATTCGACTGGTAATTCCAGAGGTTAGTGAGTCTAAACAAAAAAAATAAATTGTTCAGCTGTATTAAATTATGTATATAATATAGATATATCATATATGTACTCGTATACACATAATGCTATATTGATATTTACAATATTTTATTACTGTCTGTGTCTGCAGTCTATTGATTGTGAGAAATCTATATGCGTCCCATGTCGTTATACGTCTGTTAATACTATTGTATTCGGTCTGTAAATTGCCAAATAAACGTATTATATAAGGATTGGATTGATTATTATTGAGTTTTGCAATACGTACACAGGTACTAGCTTCTTATAAGCATATATACTCATATGAGTCGTATGTATATAAATAGGCATTTTGGAAATGTTCTCTACAGTCACTTTGTTGTACGTGATATATAATATATTTATAATCCTTAAATAATAGCAAGACATAATATGTTTGTAGATGTATCCAATACTGATTGTTGTCACTTTTTTTCTATCTTCATTCTTGCATGAAAAATGTGAATATAATATTATTTGGATATTTATTTACGACCGCGTTAAAACCGCGGAAGAAACCAGATAATGTTGATGTGCACTATACAAATATAATTATAATAATACTTATTACTTAATCAATTTAGCATACACGTGATTAATATATTATTGAATTATTCAATAAATAACTAAGATAAAAAGATGTTTACAAATACATTAAATATCATACATATATAACGGCTATAATAAGTAATAAACCGTTTGTGAAGACATTAAAAAAAATTTAATTTATTTGTACATCAATATATTATATAATATAACTTTACTAATGTACTATTATGCTTAACAATGGTCTACAAGAACGAAATTAAAATTTGATTTTAAATCGTCATGACATTGTATTTTTTCTCATTTATTCTCAATGAAAAATATTAGCTTAAAAATCGATTATATGAATATGATAATGTGCGGGATAGCTGTAACGTTCATGTTTTATAGTAATAAAACAGTACTTATCTAAGTATTAGGTACAGTATATTACATTCTGTACTCTGTATAGTCTGTAGGTTAGGTATACCGCTATTATATATTTAATATTTATATAATCGTATAAATACATATTATTATTAGTTGTAGTTTAAGCTTAAATGTTAGTATTAGTTGTTTCTAGTCTTGGTCCTTGAAGTATAGATTCATTTGTTAAAAGGTAAATATAGTTAATTATTGTTGATTCATTTTTTTACTTATAAATCTCATTTTCATAAAAATTACCTTTTTATACACCTTTTCTAAAAATATGTGTCGAATATACATTTTGGAGTATAATATATTATTTTATGAACAGCAGAGTATGCGAGATCTAATTTTTACCATTCTAGCAATATGATATTTTTTTTAGAATTTGTTAGTTAATATCGGAAAAAAACTCTAAAACTGCTTAGTATATTTGTAGATACATTTTAAGATACTATATAGATTGATTTTCAATTTTTGTTTTGTTGAAACTTTTTTGTCATAAAAGCAAGTAAAACTTTGGTATACTAATTACTAGTCCACGCCTCCACGATATTATATAATAAATAATAATAATATGTTCTAAATACTACGAGTACATTATAGTGTTCTTTTAAAATAGATTAATTTCAATTAATTTACTGTATATGCCTATGTTTTTACACAATAAATAATTAATTATTTTGATGAATTTAATTTTTGCGTTTATTTTGTTATAATTCTCATTCATAAAACTACGAAGTTAGTCATCGGCCTAACTTGTTCACATTTATGATCTTTATTTATGTTTGGCCTAACGTTACTGGCACAATATCAATTATTATATATGAGCTCTGTTTATGTTTATTGATTTAATTCACATTTGTCCTTGACGTTTTAAAACATTTGATGACGGATGCTTGATATGTGTTATAATATGTACTAACAACCGTAAATCGCAATCTGAATCATAATTTTACAAGGTTATTAATATTTTTTCAGTGAATACATAAACAATTCAAGATAAAACAGTTTATTTGTTATTATGAAGTCGTATTAGCATGTAAAACAATAATTTAAATTAATTACGTCTAATAGTTAGAAAGAAGACATAAAATTAAATACAATATATAGTTTCGCTTTAGCAAATACCTATTGCTTTAATTTTTTTTTCAAAAATATTTTAAAATTTTTATAAACGTTAGGTAAATAATATTATTCACAGAACTATACGGCTATTATTATTCATATTTTAAAATTGTCAATTTTTTTTTGTTAAATTTTCATGTATATTTAAACGTCTTTAATGTAGGTCGTAGGTGCATGTAAGTATTTACTTATCAATTATATTATTTTACATGTGAAAAAACAGTTATAGATATATATAGTGGAAGTGTTAATGAAAATATTTAGAAAAAAAAGTACCTATCTATATAGATATTGTTACTTTTCATATTCTATATAAATTATTTTAGGTTTTGAATTTGTTTCATTATACCTATTTTATTAGTTTTTCAAATATGACTATCGTGTTTTTATTAAGTAACCTTTTTTGGAACCTTGACAAACTTTAATTATTATGACCTTTTATTTTTAGATATACAAATTATGTTGAAAATACTATAACGCTATATGCTATAATATTTTTCCAAAAATCAATATAAAATATGTTTAGTAACAATTTAATAAATACATTTTTATCAAACAATTTGAATAATATTATTAGTTTGTAAAAATAACATTTATTATTCATGTAATTTTGTTTATAGAAGTAATAATTAGCATATTTTCCAATGAAAATGTATTTAAATAAATCATATTTTGTTTGTAAACGTGGGTGTAGTTTAATAACATGACCTCTTGTACTTGTATTATCCACCCGTTTTAAGCTAATGACCTTTATGGGCAATGGGCCTTATCAGATAGCATATAGTTTATTATGTTTATATATAATTTATTTTAATGTACCTATAATAATAATTATATTATAATTCATTAAATTAATGTTATGTACTTGAGTGTACTGATTGTACATAACCTATAATGGCTATAATTTTTTCTAAGTTTAAAATATATTTTTAACTTTATATTTTTTCAACAGTTGTAAACAATATACACCAGCATGTCTGAAATCACACTCCCAACCGTTTGGATACTTGGTAAGATGAAAGAATTAAATAGTTGAATTATTATATCATTGTCCATTTATCGGTATTAAATAAAATAGGTGGACCTGGTAGCGGCAAGGGTACTCTTTGCGACAAGATTGTTGCAAAATACGGATTTACTCACATTTCGACTGGTGATTTGCTAAGGGATGAAGTGAACACAGGATCAGAACGTGGTCAAGAACTGGTGAAAATTATGAAAGAAGGAGCCTTAGTTCCGACGGTAAGCTTTCTAAACATATCATGTTTTTTCAGAAATTGAATGGATTTACGGGTGTGTGTTTCAGTCTGTTGTGATGGAGCTACTCAACGAGAAGATCAAAAGCAAAGTAGCAACATCCAAAGGTTTTCTAATTGATGGTTATCCACGTGAGAAGAAACAAGGAGAGGAATTCGAAACTGCGGTAAATTTAATGATTAAATTTATAAATTATTTTTAAAGTAAAAAGGTGCCAATTTGTTTTTTTAACTGCAGTTTAAAGTGTTAAACAAGGAAACTGGACGAAAGTTTTGGGAGAATAAAAATGGTTTTTACAAGTAAACATTTAATTTCCAAAACCTTGTATTTACACCATAAAAATACATTTTATATTATTACCCATACCTGCAGTGGCGCCAAACTAGGAATTTTTTTATGAAGCGAAATCTAAAAGTTGTGTCTATTTGACTGTTTATCTCTATGTTTCACGATATCAGGCATAAATTATAATATATATATATAACACCTTATTAATTGAGGCGTCACACGGCAAAGTCAGCAATCTCCAAACGCAGCGATTTTTTGTAAATGTCGAAAAACTGTTTTACCTTTATCTCCTATATTTTTCCATAATATTTTTTTTTTTTTTGATTGATAGTGGAGTTAGGTGTTATTTTCTATGATCAAATTATTTGTTAAATGTCGATAACATTAAATAATAAAGGAGGGAAAATGGACTTTGTCAAATTTGCTGCGGAACCAACGGAGATTGCTGCTTTTGTCACTGAAACGCATGGAGATTGCATTATTTGCCACAGAAACGATTGCCGTCTCTGCCGTGGTATTATGATTGGAGATTGCTCACTTTGCTGCGATCAGCTAGTATTTAAACGCTTTATCTCGATGGGGAATTATTTGTGATAAAAATCAGTGTCACCAAACGACGCGGAATAAAAAGTTTTATATGAATATTATCAAAACATATATTTCAGTAAAAGTGGAGATTGCTGACTTTGCCGTGTAACGCCTCAATTATTTAACTTTTTTAACTCATTAACCCTCATACAACTCAACTCTACCCACTCGCCCATTTAAGAAGTGAAGCGATTGTTTCACATGAGACATGACACATGACTTCGGCGCCACTGACCCATACATAACATACGTTATAGGTAAGCTTATTGTTTATTGTGAATTATGATATATTCATCGTTTTACATAGTTATAAATTCAAAATTAGTTTTATACAATATAACTAATATTTCATTATTAAATTATTTAAACATTCGTATGTTTTTGTTTGTTTAGACTTGTGGTCATTTGAATTGCATTTAAAATTTTAAAACTATAATCTATAATAATAAATATTTTTTTCGAATTTTCACAATACTTTATAATAATACCTATAACATTATATTATACACCATACTACCATAGTATGTAAAAGTTAATATAAATATAATAACTATATTATTATGAATTATAGACATTCAAACATCTTAAATAATAATAATAATAATTAAAAATGAAAAACGTTAGTAATATTAATAACAAGCGTTTTTACTCGAATGACAACTGACTATACTTTTATTACTAATAAAATAATAATCAATAATGATTTAATTATATTATAGTATTGATATAGTACTAATAATGTACTATACTGCTATTACTACTATGTATAATATTATATAAATATGACTTCAACAAGTATTTATTTTTTATTACACAACTGACAACAGTAGGTACAGTGCCGTACCCAGGATATGTTAAATATTCATATTTAACTCTATATGAAAATAGAAAATAATTTAAAAACATATATATATAAATACATACTATTTAAAATAAAAGATTTCGGGGTGGGCCTAAGCCCAAAAGTTCCACCTCCAGATACGGCACTGCAACAGTAGGTAGTTTGGTAGTTATTTAAAAAGAATGGTACCTACAGTAAAAATGTCTATTTTTATCATACACGCAAGGCTAGGGAGTATATAATGGGAGTACTATAATGGGATTTATGATAGCAAACAACGTACAACACATAGTAACATAAAATTATTACCTATCATTTTATGATTGAAAATTATAAGTTTATTATGTACATTATATTTTGAAATGTAGAATATCATATACTTTTTAGTTATTTCAAATGCCTATGAATTTAATAATTTTTCACTTAAGGGGATTGGAAACGATGATTTTCTGTCTTTGTCTTACACACGTGGAATATAGGAAAAATACCTATACTCGCCTGAAAAAAATTAAGTACTTCTAGTTATTCAATTTAAAATATGTGAAGATGATTGAATTGGTATACAAGTTTACTTTGCATCGGTCGAAGTATATTTTTAATATTTTCAATATATATTTAATAATAAAAATTGACAAATTTATTAAATTTAAAATATTTATTCTCATCAAAATATTTATCTTAAACAATAAAACAATCGAAAAAGTACTTCGACCGATGCAAAGTAAACTTGTATACCAATTCAATCATCTTTACATATTTTAAATCGAACAACTAGAAGTACCTTAATTTTCGTCAGGCGCGTATAGCTATTTTTCCTATATTCCACGTGTGTAAGACAAAGACAGAAAATCAACGCTTCCAATCCCCTTAAACATTTAAAAAATATTATTTTAAAACTTTTGCATTTAGGTTTTGATATGATTTATTATAAAATATTATATAATATTTTATTTCTAATAGATAAAACCTGTTGACATGGTATTGTACTTGGAATCCAAAGACGAGACAATGGTGCAGAGATTGCTTAAACGGGCTGAGACCAGTGGTCGGTCAGACGACAATTTGGAAACAATTCAAAAGCGATTGCAAACGTTCCACGATAATAATGATCCGATTATAGAAGCGTACAAGTCTAAGGTAGTTATCATATCAGCTGAACAAAGTGCCGAGGAAGTTTTTGCCGAAGCAGAGAAAAAACTTGATACATTGGTTGCATAATCTTAAGAATGAAAGCCTACATCAGTTTTGATGATAATAAAAATCGACAAAGTGTAACGATACAAGCTCAAAGTTCCATTTGAAATAATTTGAAGTTAAGTTTTTCACTAATGTGTATTTACTATTTATTTTCACAAGCTATAAATATAGATTTAGGTTCGGATTAATAATAAAACAGGATAAAATATCAGTTGTAACTTGGTCACTTATATAATTATTATATTAATTGTTTTGTTGCAAATTATAATATTTAGAGTAATATAAAAAGTAGGAGATAATAATAATAATAATGTTTAGGTGATTTTGGTTTCATTGCTATACAATATACCTACATACAAAGATTTTTTTTTTTTACAACACTTCGATTATTTATTTTTTTGTGTTACCTACTATGTTTATTAAAGAACAAATTCGAACCGTCTATTTACTCTTATTTATTAAGAAGATAATACCTATAATAAAGATGATTATGTTGATAATATAATTTCAAATTCAAACATAATTATTGTTGTTAATTATAATAAAGTTGTTATTGCAGTATTAAAAATGTTATTTGCTTTTTAAGTAAAAAAATTAAATGTTTATGTTTCAATACAGTGTGTTTTTTGTACTATTTTTCGGAAGTTACCTAGCTATAGTAATTTATTCATTCATTTGAATCAATAGTGTAGGTACCTATTTAGATGAACATATAATAGTTGTTTTAATAGAATATTTAAGAAAAAAAAATATTTTATTAGAAATTTAGAACTAGGTAATTAAATATTTTTTTATTATTTTATATATTTTAGAAATCCCATACCAATAGTATTTGGGTGTAAGTACAGTGTACATAGTAATGTGCAGAGGCGGCTTGGACATAATGGAGGTGCACTGCACTCCCAAAAATATGTGATGGGTGTATTTTTGTATATTTTTAGAAAACTGTTATCATTAATATTACTACTACCTATGGACTGTGTTACTATGACAATATTAATATTATATTATATTATGCTGATAAAATGTTATACCTAGTCCATTGTACACAGAGCCATAGCTAGGAATTTTCTATGGGGAGGGTCCAGTTCCATAGATAGGAATTTTATAACTTACTAGGGGCTTTTGCTCATCAGTCAAATTACCATTAGTATTAATAAACAAATCAACATCATTATTTTGAGGATCAATAACCTTTAAAAAAAAGCTTAAAATATTAGGCAACATGCTAAGAAAGAACTAATAACCTTTAGCTATTATTTAAAAAAAATAAAAATTCAATAAAAATGTTGTTTTGGGTTTTAATAGATAGTAAGCTGTAATAGCTAAATAGTCACTAGGGTTAATGGAAAAAAGTCTCCAGTATAAATAAAACAAAATAAAGACAAATTTAAAGATATTCCTAATTTTTTAAAATAAATAGATTAAAATATAAAAATAAGAGATCTTTCATAATTGAATAAATACATTTTTATAATTTTTAAATAATATTATTATATAACTATACAATAATGATATTTTTTTAAATTTTTAATACATTTATAATGAAGTTTGATTGAACATTTTATGTTAACATTTTGATGAAGATAAATCTGCAAATATCCTTAATTTTTTAAAACAAATAGGTCAAAATATAATAACAAGATTTTTTATAACTAAATAAATACATTTTTATATTTTTAAATAATATTATTAAAAGATATATATTTTTTTAATTTTTAATAAATTTATTATAGTTTTATATTTTATATATTTTTATTATACATGCAACGGAAAACTTATTTTCCGTGTAACTTTTTTACCCAGTCACAAGACAAAAATATGCAATATGTATGCATTATGTCCAAAAACAATTCACAAATAAAATAAAGAGGTTTTTATCACTTAAATTTTGAATTTCACTGATTTAATGCATATCAACATTTCATTTACAAATACTGCTAAATTAATTATAACTAATAATTATACTGTATAATAGTAAAATATTTTAACCAATTTATAAAAAATACTTACTTGATTTTGGTCAATACCAACATTTTTAAATTTATAAATTATTATGGGGCAAATGCAAGTTTAAAATTGTGAACTATGACCTAAAATATGGTTATTTTGATACTTTTACACATAATTAAATTGTAAAATATATGTTAGAAAAAATTATTTAACTTTTTAACAATCTAACTAAACCTAACTGGGTATTTAATATTTATAGTAAGGTAAACTTTGTCGAATCCATTTACATTTGTAATTTACCCTAGTTGACCCCTTATATGATATATATATACATATATATATATATATATATTTAAAATTTGGATTTTGAATTAATATGTTCACTCTTAGTATGTCTCAATCTGTCAATGATAATGTGTAAAATTTGTATTAGTATTTTGTAAAACTGTTCGACGCATTTATTTAAAATGTAGGCATTGAACATTATAGTCATGATATAATTAAATAGAACAATGTTTATTGAATATAATGAATTAAGATATAACTATTTTAATGAGTAAACAGTATACTGTTGTCTTAGTGCATTGTAGATTCAAGGAAATCTTTGTAAAAGACTGGAAATTTTATCTGGAGATTTACAGTTGATATATATTTATATCCAACTCATTTTTATTGTATTATTTTCAACTAATTAACATTAAAGTAATACTAATAAATTACCTTGATTTCCAGAACAAAGTGAAAAAGTGAAGAATACATTTGCAGTTCACAATAACAATGCCTACTTGTATTTGTATATGTCAGGGTTGGGTAAGTTCATAGGCGCAATTTCAATTTAAAAACTGAGGGTGCTTAAGTTCTACATTTTCCGGGCATAGCGTTGAATAGCAACTGATTGTAATATTATAAAAAAAGTATTTGAGGGTGCTACTTTTAAAATCGGGGGTGCTAATACCCCCTAAGTGTCTCCCTATTTGCGCCTATGGATAAGTTACTTTTTAAAAGTAACTAAGTTAGTTACAAGTTACAAAATAAAAAAAGTAACTAGATTACTTGTTAGTTACTTAAGAACAAATGTGATGCGTTACATTACTTTTTTTTTACTCAAAAGTAACTAGTTACAATGACGTTAGTCCTATATTATTTAAGTTTCATAAACAAAAAGTCTATTTTAAATAAAACCTAACCTGTATAGGCTGTTAATCAATGTTTATAATGAGTTTTCCCAGAAAATTGAAATTGAAAATAATATTAACACAAAATTGTTTTTTATATTATCTATACACTATACTGAGAAAATGTTGTAAATAGTTGTATAACTTATTAAGTTATTAATATAATTACATTTCTGATGCGGATACGAGAGGAAGGATTGTCTACGAAAGTGCCCCCGTAACACGGCGATATACATAATAATTAACGTCGTTACTCTTGTCGTTACCACAAAATAATAGTAACGAAGTTACCATTACGTTACTGAAAATTGTAACTAATATGTTACAGTAACGAGTAACGCACGTTACATTACTACCCAACACTGGTATATATATACTTTATCACATAAGTCAACTAATCCTATGTAGTATCTAATACCTATCTAGTCTAACTGGTACCACAGAATAAAATATTCTGTGCTGGTATTTTTAAGAGGAAACCACATATGCATGTATTGTTATTGTTTTACAATTGTAGAAAAATGAACAATTTAAATTCACAATAATCCATTTTACACTGTGAATAATTGTTCAATTATAAATTGTAAAGCAAAGATAATTATCCGAACCATTTCAGCAAATATAATTGATATTTTTATTGTACATTTTGAAATTATTATAATTTGCTTTAAAATTAAAATGTCAGGTCAATGAGATGTCTAGATTAATATAATCCTACTTTTAATTTTTATAATATGTCAATTCACTCATGTTTAAAATAATAATAAAAATTTAAAATAGATTATTGTGAACATATACTTTTCTATGTTGTATATTTGTAAGGCAGAGACAGATCATACGAGTGTAGCATCCTCTTAAAGAGACTTACTTATTTGAAGACTTCTAAGAAAATGTATTTTTTTAGAACCATTTAAAAGTGCATGAACAATATCGTCAAGAAGTATCGGAGAAATTAAATTATTTCAGCGACTGTCGTTTACTTTAAAGTAGCAAAATCAAAATCAAAATCATTAAAGGTTACTACACAATATTGGAACTGCTCGACACAAATTTTAAAGTACGTCGAACGTTTATAAAATGGAGACAAGACGTGGACAACGAACAACAGTATAACACGCTTCTCGTGTGTGACGTTCTCTTGCACTTTTTCACTCAATTCCTCCACAACACTTAAATATTACCACAGACTATATGAAAATATTTTCAAATAGTCTGTGATATTAGTATATTACATATAGGAAGAAGGGAGAATATGCCATAGACAGTAAAGCTTCGGCATCGTCTGACGATGATCGTCACTAAACACGACTTATCACAGCGTCGCTGTTATCGTTATCGATATATTATCGCAGTTCGGCCGGTTAACCATCACGGTTCAAGATATTTATCTTAAACCATGTTAACAACAACGATACCAGCGGATGGAGGCGACGCTAACACGCGCGAACGCCAATCACACTGGCTTGTTGTAGTGGTTTCAGGTTTGAACGCTGTGCCGAGTGCCGTAGAACGGTTTATGCGCATTTTGTCCTTTTGCCGCATGCGCACAGTTAAGGTGTCCAACTAAAATATGCGTCTGTTGTAGTGTTTATACTGTTTATAGCGTCCCGGCGTACCGTAGTGGTAGTGTCCATACCGCCGTTTTCCATGTAGCCTGCATTAAGCCACCATTTAGGCTTTGTCTCTGGTACAGCGGTTATGCATCTGTAAGTGAGCTGCTTCATCGTTGTTCGTTGTCGTAGCCGGTAAAGGCCATAACTTCGGTACGTCCATTGACGTTTTGCTCAGCCGTTCACCGGTCTTAGTCGATCGAAGTCAACAGAGTGCTGGAAAGATCCCGGTTAGGTACTTCTATAACCTTTGCGCCGACGGTGAATACGACACGGACGCTGGTTGCTGCTGTTCCGACGGCATAGTGAAGAAGGACCGACAACGTAGTATTGCAGACCGATTGTTTACTATCGTTTGATTTACCATTGTCTGTTGTGCGTGGACGGTACTGATTTGTTTGAGCAACGAACGTGTAAGTATGCACTACACGGGTACACCCAGAAATATGCTTTTTTTGAGGGTGCGGTGGCTGAGTTAAAATTTAATTTAATTGATTTACACGTATTATAAAAAAGCAATGAAATTTAATTTTGCTATTAAAAATCAATTTGCTATTTTAAAATCAAATTTTTATCAAATTAATAATAGTTGTTATTAGGATGTCAGCATGTCGCATAGAATCGTAAACACCAGCATATTATGTTGTCATTGTCTAACTAATGCATTGCATATAAATATAAGTTTAGCAATTCCAATTTGGTGTTATTTGCTTCCAAATATGAGTGAATGAGTTATGAATGCATATGTAAAATACTAATATTGGTCACCAGTGGCGAAGCTTAAATTTTTAGTTGGGGAGACATTGAATAAAATTATACTAATACGCTTGGATTCCTCCCTTTTTATTTTACCTATTCAATAATACATTTTTGTCATATGAGTAATTAATTTTTTCATCGTTCAAAATGACATAAATTAAATTATTAACCATGAAGACAAACTATAATATAAAAACAACAATATTAAGAAACATGTAGTAGGTACCTATTGGCTATCAGTAATAGTGATTTACGGGGGACAATGGCATACAATGCTATGGCAATGTCGATAATCGAGGAAATCTGAATAGCAAGATGTGTCTTATAGCAACGATAGTAAACCCCACTTTCATTAAAATTCCCTTTGTACTCACGAGCCCATAATTGGGAGACGTTGAATCGTAACGTCTCTTTGATATAATATAATAATTGGAATGACCCGCACGGCTGTATCGCGTGCATCTAATCTATTTTAATAATTCTCAAAGACTATAACTGTACAACGAAAAACCAATTTTAACAAATATTAAAACATAAATAATTTTTATTATATAAATGACGTTAAAATTTGTAAATATTTTATAAAACAAAATTGTTTGTTCTGTGTTATAATTTCTTAGTGGGTAGACATTGTCTTATTGTCTCCTATGACGCTTCGCTACTGTTGATCATAAATCATTTAAATATTATAAAAATTATTAAGAACCATCAAGAAAACATTTAAATATTTAAAAAGTAAATATTCTAACTTAATTTTTGATTTTGATAGATGATTGGTCATTTTACTTAAGAGGACGCCATACCCGCATGTGTTGTCTCTGTCTTACAAATACGTAACATAGCAAATTTACGCTAAGCAGATCACGTTTAGCTCCGTCAATTTAAAAATTAGAGTGAATCGACCTATTATGAAACTTGATGGTAAGATAATGTGTTTGTATGTTGGTTTTTTACAATTATTAAATTTTTAAGTGAGTTATGAGCATTTTTAATTTACGCTATGTTATATACGCATAACTTGTTAAAAAATTGAACTATCGTAAAAAACCAACATACAAACACAGATAATTTTCTTACCATCAAGTTTCGTAATAGGTCGATTCACTCTAATTTTTAAATTGACGGAGCTAAACGTAATCTGCTTAACGTAAATTTGCTATGTTACGTACTTGTAAGACAGAGACAACACATGCGGGTATGGCGTCCTCTTAAGAGGACATCATACTCATGGATAATAAATATATTTATTTATTACCCTATACCCGTATGGTGTATATTATGTTGTTTTTGTCTTACTGACTACTCTACATCATAGCGAATTTGCGTTCAGCAGAATACATTTTGTGATGATAGCTTTAATATTAGAGTTAGGTAATGTACTTATCATCAAATTTAAAGGTAAGAACATTATCTAAAAATTACATATGCTTTTATTGATGTTATTATTTTAAAGTGAGTTATAGCTATGTAAAATATTACAACTTAAAAATGTTCATAATTCATTTTAAAATGATAATATCAATAAAATCATATATAATTTTCTAGATAATGTTCTTACCTTTAAATTTGATTATAGGACATTTACTTTAATATTAAAGCTAACATCACAAAATGTATTATTCTGAACGCAAATTTGTTATGATGTACGTTATTAAGACAGTGAGAATATATGTGGGTATGGTGTCCTCTTAAATTTTAGTATAGATAACAATATAAAGTAGAACCTGTTGAACACAAAATTGTTTTATTATCGGTTTGTAAGACGGAGACACACCTGTAGGGTATGCAGTGGCAGTGCCAAAGGCAGGCATAGCCCTCCTTGGAAACATCTGGCCCACCTATTGGCCCGTCTAAAAATTTTGATTAAATTTAATAGTTTAAATTATAATTTTTAAGTATTGTTATATAAATAGAACATATACTAGTAATTTCGTGGTCTGGTTTTCCTAACTCTTATAAAAAATCAATCAATAATCTTACAAAACTCCTGGTCACTGAGATTGTGACTCAACCGCTATTTTTCAAGAATTTTTTAATATTCAAATATTAAGTAATTTTCTTGATACTAAGTAAATAAAATCATATTTCGAAATGAAAAATTCTTGCTAGAGTATTTTGAAAATTAGTAAAATATTACTGAATAGTTATTAACAGCTATGTGTTATGGAAACAACATAAAATATATTTTCAAGGGAAATTAAAACATATGATGCAAAATCAAACTACCTATACTAAAAAATCATTTAGTTACAAAGATGTGGGGTATCTTGAATTTACATTTTTTAATGGATGTCAATTAATATTTATAAATATTTATTCTATAACACCAGACATTTTAAAAAGTAAAGAAGAAAATTCTAAAAAGTTTATATAAATAAAACAATTGTTAATTAGTTTCTCATATCATTAGACTAGTTTACTTATAATTATATATAATTTGTTTGTTTAGGCACTTAATTTGATAAATTCTATTTGTATAATATATTCGTAATGTTAGTAATATTACCTATTGTTTTTAACTGTTTTAAATTAATAATATGAATATAATTTGATATATTATATCATAATTTTAACTCTCTTTATGGTGGATAAACTTGTTTAACTTTGATAGGTATTATCATGAATGATTTGTTTATATAATTTAATAATAAATTAAAAATATATTTATATAATATAAATTATTTTAGTCTTTATAAATACATGATATAATAATTTAAGATAATAATATTTATTATATATTTTTTTAATTAAAATTATTGATATGTTTTAGTTGTAACAATGAACAATATGGAAGAAATTAACACTGATGATCAGCTTGTAACAATTCATTTTGATGATGATGCAGATGTTGAATTGAATAAATCGTATTTAATTCAACATAGTGCATATTTTCAAGCTATGTTCAGTGGACATTTTGTAGAATCTCAAACAGGACACAGAATACATATAAGGGTATATATAGATGTATTTATAATCAAAACTTCTTTTTTCTTGTTTACTTGTTATTTAGTGCTTATGAACTGATGCTGATTAATAGCAGGTATGCCTATTATTCTACAACTATCAACAGAATAACTCTATTGTCTATTTTACACATTCCTTATCTATTGATTTTATAAAGATTGTTTTTCTGTGGATATATTTTTTGTGGGTAGTATATTATCCATTATATCTATTGCATTCATGTAACAATCCTAAGCAAAAACTGGATCTGTTAGCTATATTTTATTATTAGCAATATTGTTGATTATAAATATTTAAGTAATGTAAATATTTTTATTTTTGGTTTTTCTCAATTTATTAAAACTGAATATTCAATGCTGCTAATCCATTTAGTCTATTATCTACTATTAAGTTTCTGAGATATGTTTTGATTCTTAAAAATTACTTCTCAGCTTTACAAGATGCAACGGTAACATTAAAAGAATAAGAATTAGTTTGTTTTTTTTATAATTCTATTTTATATATATAAAAAAAAAAAAATCATTTGATAAGAAAGTCTATCATAGCCCTTCAAAAATTTTTCATTGACATTATTCCTTACTAAATGTATTTGACGTATAACATTATCACCATCTTGAGAGCTTGAATGCTTTGAATGAAATTTATATTAGGTTTTTGTAAATATATGCATAAAGAGACTGCATTTAACATATGAGCTTTAATTGATGTTTTGTTGTCTGTCCAACTAGTTATATCTTCACATGAATATACAGCTGGAAGAAGTTAGTCAAACACTCTTATAGTCGTCCTTTTTAACCTATCTTGTTAAACACAATGTTTTAGTTTTTCTTTATTAGTCAGTACTTGATTAAGTTCCTTGACTTATTTTGAAAATTATGCTTGCATTATAAAGTTCAAACTCTATTTGAGTTTTAACGGCTCTATTTATTTGTAAATTTATAGAATCTTGTTTACAGCTTTAATAACATCAATGTTTTAATATTGTTTAACTGATTGCAGTTGATAATTTTATTTTTTGTGGATACTACATTTCTATTACATTTTAAAAGGTTTAAGATAAAAATTTCCCGAGGTCTGAGACCTGATAGCTATACCTATTTCATAAAATATAGCTCAATAATTATAATATGCCACGCTATTAGTTTGTGACTAACCATTTCTATTTGTGCTTTCAACTTAATTGAAACTTTAATTTTTTTTTTTTAAACTCAGTTGTTTGAAATACAAATGTTATTTCTGGGTTCTTTGTTTTTTTAAAAATATTAATTTTTTCTTTATTTGAAAACTTTTGACTATGTTTGTTTTCACAATTAATTATGTCAATTCGTGCCAAGGTACTTTTGTGATTGAAAATGCAATAATTGTACTTTTATTAGCACACTTACTTATTTTTTGATCAATGGTGACAGTAACCCTTGAACGACTGAGCTGATATAATAAAAACATCTAGATACACAGATTCATACAAATATTGTAACAAATATTTTGGTTTTATTATTACTTAAACTTTTGACAACAATAATTCGATAAGATTAGCGGTTAGATATTTGTGGTTTTCTTTATCGTATTTTCCAGTTCCTGTTTTATCGCAATGTCTAATAAATAATAATAAATAGTGTACATAATAGTAACATAGATTTGAGATATCTTTATTATACTAAATTGATTTTGTTACATATGTGGGTTGTGATAATATATTTATTTTAACGATAGACTTAATATATTTTGTATATGATTTTAACCACAATAAATTTTTTAATTTGTCTATTTTACTATTTCAGGATATAAGCTATGATGGTTTTATGAAAGTCATTGACAGTTTGAAATCTAATAAAGTAGTTTTCAATGGCATAGAAGATATTCTGCTTATACTGGAAGTATCACAGCTTCTTCAGTTTTCTTTCATAATTTTTGAATCTATTAAAATTATTAAAGAAAAGTATCTATTTACAAATCATGCAATAGATGTATTTCCAGAAGTTTCTAAGCTTGGATTACAGAATTTATTAGATAAATCACGTGCTTACATATTATATAACTTTACTACAATATTGAAAAAAAATAAAGTTGGTTTCTTGAAACTAAATGAAAAAGACTTACAATCATTGTTGAATAGCAATAGTTTAAATGTGGCCAATGAAAAAGATGTATATGATTTGATTATTGATTGGTGTTTTTCAAACGATGATTTCAATTTTGAGTATGAATTGGCTGTTAGTTGTGTGCATTTTAATTCCATGTCTAAAGAGGAATTGGAATGTTGTATTTCAAAAACTAAAAATTCAATTTTACAAGATGTCATCAAGCCATATATAGATATATCAAGAGAGAACCAAGATACAGTATCTTTAATTCGACCGATTAGATGTATCCCTTATGTTTTGTGTGCTGTTAAAAATGAAGATGATGGCCATGCTTTTATCTACCGCTGGGATTGGAGTTGTATGCAGTTTACAAAGTTTCTAAGATTGGATCCATTGCCTCTTGATACTACTGGATATCATGTGTTTATTAAAGGTACCAAAAATAATTTATACTTATTGTATTATGTATATGGTATTTATTTTATTTTATTTTTATAGATTTAGATGTTTATGTGTTGGCTGGAGAAATTGCATTTGGAAGAGGAATGTGGAACAAAGAAGGATGGAAGTATAATTTACTGACCGAAAATTGGAAGAGATTACAAGAGTAGTTATAAGTTTTAAAAAATTCAACAGTTGATATAAATAATATTTTATTATTTTTTTTTAGTTTTCATCCATCCACCAGACGCCATGGAGTTGGATATTTTTGTGGTGATAATTTGTATTTAATTGGAGGTCTTACAAAACATAGATTGCCAAATCAAGTAATCGAGCACTATAGCTATGATACCGGTAAATTATAGTTTATTGTAATAGACTGGTGAATTTAATTTTTATAATTTATTTGTTTTAGTGAACGATACACTAATTCTAGTTAACAACACTGTATGCCCATATTTTCAACAAAGAGCAAATAGAATATATTATACTACTTTGGAGTACAAAGGTAGCTTAGCATTGATAACTAAAGACAATGAACCAACATGGTATGACTTAAGTATAAATCCATTTAACAAAGGATCTTATAAGTGGAGAAGACGCATAATAGATTTAAATGAAGTGGTTATTTGTGCAACCAGTTTTGATGATACTGTTTACATGCTTAGTAAGTTCTATATTCTCATAAAAATGTAAAACACATTAATTGCATATTTTTTTTTTTATGGTATAATTACAGCGTATGACCAAAAACGTGTTATTAATTTATACAGTTATTGCCCAATGTTTGAATGCTGCCAGAAGTTGAAATCTTTTACTATAAGATATGATGAAGCTACTACTATGTGTGCTTTTAATGTTGATAAAGCTATGGTGTTTAAAAATGATACTTTTGAATATTATTCTGTTGATAATGATTACTTTATAGAATATAAAATTCAATTGAATTCCTTTCATTCTGACTATTTATTCAGTGTTCCTATTTATATAAACAAAACATATTAATTTAATTTTAGTTAAGTTTTATAATTTATATTATTTTCTTTAGTATATAATCTAAGTGTATGGAACTTTGTGATAAAACTGACTACTAAGTTATAATTTATATGTTGAACATGATTTATTTTCTTTATTAATTATCGTACAAATTACATTTTAATTTTCATTTATTATATTTATATTCTTTTTATCTTAACATAAGTTATATTATTGTAACATTTTATTTTTTAGATTTATGCATTTAAACATATTTTTTTGAGTTTTTTTAATTTTTGTGTATGAACTATGAAGCTTTAGTTGTATTTAATATTTTTGAAATATTTGTTATAGAATGTATCATGGTATATTTTACCATTTGTCATGTTAAATTTCTATGAACATTTTTAAAAATATTAAATTATTTACAAATCTATTATCTTTCAAAGTTAATAATAAAATATTTTTTTGATTAAGAGTAAATTATGTACACTCGGCTATTCTATAATTTATTAATTTAAATAAGTGTATGATTTGAGTTTAATTGAGTTAAATTAAACTGAATGATATGCTCAACTATAAGTATAGTAGGTATAAAAAGTTCTTATGATCTTGCATTTTATATCATTCCTAAAATATTTTATTTCTAAAATCTATTTTTTTTGTTCTATCAGACAAAGTTCTATGTAATTGTACTAAAATTAGTCAATAAATATTAGAAAGCTCGAGTAAAAATAATTAAAAATGTTAGTATAAAATGTAGTATATGTATGTAATAGTTGATGAATACATTTTATTTTCCATTGCAAATAGTTAAATGTTTAATTGCGAAAACTAAAAATGTATGTTATAATTTGGATTATGTTTAATGTTAATTCTTTAAGTCGAGATGCTATTAAAATGTGCTATGTTTACATATGGTATGTGGTATGTTCTAGCTTAAATTCTTTAAGTTTGTATGTTGTTACCACATATCATAATATTTATGCAATGCAATGCAAAAAGTATATTGAAATAAATGTGTTTTATTGGCTCTTGACAACATAAGTGTTACTTATTTTATCTACTCAATTGTAAAATAAGCTTCCTTCACAATGTTATTAAAAATACTATTAGTTCATTAAAACAAGAAAGGTTTTATACTGTACAAATATTAAAAATACATTTATCTTTTTAATTTACTATAAAAGTTAAATGTAAAATCATTTTTTTAATTTTATTATACAGTTTTTACATAGTTATACATTATAATATTGGAATACATAATGCTTGACTGTCTTGATATTTTATGTTGGCATGTATGTTTCATACAAATAAATCTATTTCAAGTAATTTTTAGCGTAACCGTTATTATGATGTTTAATAAATTAACTAAACGGGTAACGGTAATCAAATATTTTTATTTTTAAGAAATCATTTTATTTGTAATTGCTAAGTTGTATTTATGACTTGATGTAATTGTGGTACTTGTTTGTATCATAATTACCAAATCATGTTATTTAAATTATTTTAAAATATCTCATTATTAATAACTTAATTCATTTAAACTATAATATGTCCTATCATTTAGTTGCTAACGATTATTTGGAATAATTTAAAATTATATAAAATAGTATAAGTACACCTCAAGTGGAACTTAATATTTTATTGGTAACTAATTATAACTTTTGTTGTTTGAATTACTGGAAATCTATGTTGGACATAAGAACTATAATAAGGTATTTCTAACAGATGTTTACAGTGAATAAATATTCCATTAATTGATTTATAATATTGATATATTACAATGAATATAAAAAAATTATACTTGAAAAAATTTGACTGTTTTTCTATTAAAATATACCTAAATTATGAAGATCCTACTGGCAATTGTAGTTACCAATTAAGACTTCTGGAACCATATTGCAATTTGTTATGATACTCCTGATGTTTAATTGAAAACTGCTTTTCCTGATCAAGATTTTGAGTGGAGGAGCAATGAATGTATTGGTTTTACAATGTGATGTTTTTATATCATTTATAATTTGAAGCATTAAAATGTAACAATATTTTATTTTGAGTGTGGTTTCTGGTATAAAATTGGATCTAGTTGGGACTTAGGTGGTAATAAGGGTAATAATAGGTAATAATAGGTAAATAAGGTAATAATTTTTTTTGGCAATTGTGAAATGTAGCTTTGTAAGTATATAATTTGAATTATGTAATAACAATTCTATTTATGAAACTTTTATTTTACATTTTTCGATTAATTTGTAATTAATGTATAGGGCTGTGAATTTGTAGGAAAGGGCAATTTTTTTTGGCGATTGTGAAATGTAGCTTTGTAAGTATATAATTTGAATTATGTAACAACAATTCTATTTATGAAACTTTTATTTTACATTTTTCGATTAATTTGTTAGGTTATACTTTCAGTATTTTTAATTAAATTCTGTCAATTAACATCTTTGAAAACCTTTTAAAAAATGTTTCAGGTAAATAGTATAATTAAAGAATTAATCAACTTCAAAATTAAGGTTAAATCAACTTTTTTAAGTATATAATAAACTAATATCAATATAAATATAAAAGTTAAATTAAAAACCATTTAATACTGTGTATTTTATACTATAATTTTTGATATTTTAAATGCATTTTTTAAGGTTTTCTAGTGCATTAAATTCACAGCCCTAGAAATAAATTTAAAAAACAGGAATATTTACTAGGTATGAGTTGTCAATAAAATCCATTTTGTTACGTTTGAAGGGTCACAGAGAAAACCGATAATAGTCTAAAGAAATTTTGTTTTACTCGAATCAAAACTTTTAAAATAAATTGTATAACTACAATACATTTTTTGAATTATTTCGTACTTGATCTCTGGGTTATTTATTTTGAATTTATTTAGTAAATATCGTTTTTCTCCTTAACCCTTCATTTGAAACATTATTCATTAATAACTAAAACTAGACATATTCATAAAATAATGGTTAAATTAACATTCATGGATTAATTTAACATCTATAGACTCGAGTTGGAAATTATGTTTTTTTTTTAATAGATATCACTCGAAAGGCTCTCAAATCTCTGGTTTGATTTATTGCTAAATTAATATAATAAATGAATATAAATTTAGCCGTTTCGAATAGTAATTATTAAATATTACGTTAATAATAATAAAAAAAAAAAAATTGAAAAAATTTAACGCCCCCGGGTGGGCTCGAACCACCAACCTTTCGGTTAACAGCCGAACGCGCTAGCCATTGCGCCACGGAGGCTTGTTGTTCAATGATAGTAATATATTATATTTAAGTAAGTACAACGATAATCTTAATGATATCGGCGATCATTATAATATAAATAATATGAATATATAATAGATAATGATTTTAATATTAGATGAGTTTGGATTTTATTACATTAAAACAGTCAAAAAGTTTAAACATATCAAATGAAAAAATAGGTACCTACCTATATGAATGAAAATTATAATATCGATAATATTATAATTATAATACCTATGTATGTATTTACCTATACTATATATATTATACATTCTACTAATAATTGTAGGTTTAGGTAGGTATGTTCAATAAATTGTGCAGTTATACCTACTCATACAGATGAGGGTCCTAGTGTCCTATTGACTGTAAGATATTACATAAGTACTCATATATTATTAATTACCTACCTATTATCTATTTGTTTAAAACTGTTCTTATTTGTGTTTTACGCTTATATGACATATTATGACAGTTTAACAGTTACATATTATAATATTATAGTCTGTACACTGTAGTCTTTATAATATTTTATTTTGCTATTTTTTGTTTATTTACGGTGTTTACTGCTATTTTGCTAATTTAAGGTTTTTAGTGCTATTTTTGGGTATATTTTCACATAAATACATATTATAGGACCTATTTCGCTAATTTGGAGTTATAAATGCTGTTTATGGGCATATTTTTAAAAACTAAATTTAGTTAAACTACCAAACAGTCGCCTACGAATATGTGAACGAAGACAAATTGTTATATTTTAAGATTGTGTATTTGTGTCAGTCACATCGCACTATCGCACTATCATTAGATTATTTAGATTAGTTGTATTATCGTGCTGGCGTGCTGCAGTCGTGTTCCTGTCGATACCTACCATCATATTCTATGAAAAACATTAAAAATCTGTAAAATTAAATATATCTTAAATTTCATGTTTAAAAAAATTTGTTGAAAATTTTATTTTGCATATTTTCCAATTTTTAGTGCTATTTATAACGCTGATATTAATGTTTTTATCTGCATATTTAAGCACTAAAAATAATTTTTTTAGTGCTATAACTTCCGAGCCCTGGTGATGAGGAACGAACACAATGAAACATTTTTCGGAGGGTTTGAAAAATATTAGTACCTAATAGATCTACATCTGTAACAACGACTTTTTTTTTAAATTATGATAACTAGGCATAGGCGCCCGCAGAAATTTTTCTAGGAGGGGGCAATGTTAGGATTTGTTATATAATAAATAGTAATTTATCTTAAAACATTCAATTTAAAATATATTTTTGAAAAGCCAGGGGGGGGGGGCAAATGCCCCAGCTTGCCCCCCCTTCCGGACGCCTATGTAACTAGGGCTCGGAAGTTATAGGAGTTAAAAAAGGCAAAATATGCATGCAAATATGCACAAAAAAATTGTAAAATATGCATGAAAATATTATGTTAAATATGCAAAATAAAATTTATTAAATATGCAAACAAATTTACTACGCATATACAAAAAACTTTATTTTTTTTGTTTGGCTTAATGTTTTGGCTTGTATTTTGTGTTTGATGGATTGTAATTTTTTCAATCTAAAAATATATATAGAATAAAATTTATTTGAAAAATTATATTAATTTTTTTTTAATTCATTAAACATATAGATTATTGTAACCGTATATATAATTCAGTCATACATCTATAAATACACTATTATATAGAACAAATCGCTATTAGATTAACGATAACGTCGATAGCATAGACGTTAGTGTAATAAAGATCAATACGCTCCGTTGATACGTCGCGCGTCGTGACTGTTATTTTAATCGAAAATAAAATAAATAAAATAATTATTAGGAAAAACATCAATTTGTTTAGAAAATATTAAATGAGCATAAAAATCCAATGAAAATTGAAAAATATGCATAAAGAGCATATGAAAATTGAGAAATATGCATAAAAAGCATATGAAAATTGAGAAATATGCATAAAAAGCATATGAAAATTGAGAAATATGCACTTTTTTCTAAAATTGACAAAATATGCAAAAATATGCACTTTTAATTATTTTATTTAATCTTGTCATTGTATAAAATGGATTTCTAGCTTGGTCTGCTATAAATTAAGGGCATACAGAAAAATATGCAACCCCTAAAACTTCCGAGCCCTAATGATAACCTATTATAAAATAAACGAATAAATAAATATTGCTGTAACTAGTGTGACTTGTTTTATATTACATATCTTAATAATAAATAATAAAAATGTAAATTCATATTTGAAATATTGTTTATATTAGGTACCTATTTTGTTTTTTATCCTACATTTGGCCCATTTTTGGAACATAAATAATAGACACAGACATAGACACACACACACACACACACACACACATATTTATTTATCCGAGCTCTATTATAGTACTGGCCTTTTTTATTTTTACCTAATTAAATATAACTATTTATTGTTATTGTCATAGGTATGCTGATTCCAAGTATATTATTCAGAATAATATGTAGATATCGACTCCGCCGTGACTATTTATAATCATATTAATTTAGTAATTCAGATAAGCGCATTAAATACAGCGATAATTTAATTTTTATTTACAAGCTATATATTATTATATACAGGTAGATACGACTGAGATTTTGTTTCAAACATTTCACTGTACCTACTATATTATACGAGGTTACTAAATCGACGTAGGCGAGCACTCAGGTAGTGAAGACTCAGAGACGGTGTCCTATTAATATCATGTCAACCCATGTAATGTGAATGTTAACGTTTTCAAATTTACTGTCGTCAAAATGTACGTCTAAATCATGATTACACGAATTGTGGAGTACGGGAGTCAAAAATTCAGGAACTCAGAAATAGATGTGGTCAATATTAATTGTACGTCGGATGCGTCACATCGTTTGAATAATGTACGATTTATGTTATAGAATATTTAAGGAAATTCTGTCAACGTAGTTTTTAAACGACAACATGACACTAAAAACTTGGAAAACCATTAATTTGTGCTGTACATATTATTACATTTTTTATGTATCTGTTAAAGTGTTAACACTATTATACTAAGTATGAAAACAAAAACGACCATAGATATTAGATTATGATATTTAGGTAATAAAATATGTTTTTTTGGGTTTAATTCGAACTGAATTGAGTAAGAATTTGGGCATTCGGCGTTACGTGTTTAAATATATATATATATATATATTTATATTTGTTGTACTTCTTAACATTGATTATAAGTATTTATAATCAATGGTATTATTTATAAAGAGGTTTATTATAACCGATATTTTCATCTTTTATATTGATATTGATACCTATAATTTAATCCATAGTAGTAAGTACGATACAAATTTACAATCTAAATCAAATATAACTGAATAACGAACTGATATGTACTCAAGACTTTTTGTGTAGCTAAATAAACAATTATGTTATATTACTAGTTACTACATATAGGCAGTATTTGTTAATACATTTATCTCAATGTTAAAAAAAAAAATACGGATCAAAATATTTCTAAAATATTAAAATGTTTTATATAATTTTTTATATTATGCTTTTGTAAGTAGTATAGGTAAATTGCGTCCGTCAGCAAAAAAAGTTAGTCGTATTCTACGTGAATTATTATGGCCTGGGTATTTTTAAATGTTCATAAGCTGCAGTGTCCCGGGATATAATAAAAACATACAAAGTGTTACATAAATTAAAGTTTGAGTAGTCAGAAGGAAATTAATGGAAAATCAGAAAAAAATTTAAACAAGAAATTAAAGAATTGCAAAATAAAATTACTCGTTTAGATATTACACAAATTTATATTTAATATAGGTATTTTTAAGTCATGTATAACATAAACAGTAAAACCAATATTAATACAATTATATTAATGCTAGCCTTAAGTATGAAAATAAAATAAAATAGGTATTGTTTTTGCAAAAAATGTTCTAAGACGTAATTTTATATAAATAATGAATATTATTGTTTTTTAAGCCTCAATTTACACATGACGTATACAATACAAATATGTAATATATAGGTGACGAAAATTATAGCAATCTCTTTGAATATGATATGTAGGTAGGTACTTAAAATGTATTGATATTATTTTAAAATCTCAAGTTATTGTATTACTTGAAATTATAAATAGGTACTTGGAGCAAAAATTGATTAAAACCAAAAATTGAAGTTTTTAATTTTAAATAAAATAGTCAAAGAATGGAAATAATGAAAAATATAATAAGAATAAAATAATTTAACTAAATTTGTAGTTGAAAGTTGTCAAATGTTTCCAATATAGTAAAATAATAATTGGTCTACATTTTGCAAATTCGCATTAAAATAAATTATTTAATCTAAAATATAATTTATAATTTAAACTTATATATTTACATTTTACATGTTACATTTTACGTGTTATAATATGTATTTAACTAAATAATACTAAGTTTGTTGGGTCATCCTTTATAAGGTATTATTTTAGGTACCCACGTTCCACAATATAGATTTAATTCGACCTTTCTGTATTCTATCATAACCTTAAGTGTTAATTGCGCAAGGATATTATAATTTATAATATTATTACTTTGGCCGCATCCACTTTCATGGTATTCAATATTAAATTAAAATTAAATTTGGTTATTCTCTAATCCCAGTAATCACTCCTATAAACAAAATTCAACCCAAATTTAATGGATTTTAATAGTTTTTTTGCAAAAATATTAATACTAAATACAATACTAATAATTAATATACAAATAATATTGCTTTTGTATGTTATACAAAGTAATATATAACATTTTCAAAATTGTGTCTTACTTTAGAAGAAAATAAAATCTGAATGAGAGTAGTTGAATATGAAATATTACATATCCTGGTTTTCACTTTTGAGTTACATTTGATTACCTACCTAATTTCTGCATTTACAAGACGTAGTAACGGACGGCGGTCACTCACTAAAATATATTACACCAATCAAACAATAATCTACTATCAAGAATATTATTCTTGTAACTATTTATTTGCAGCTAGCTGGTCTTAACTGTCCAAATTGGTACGAGTTGATTATTTACGTCTCGTTTTTTAATTGATCATTTCTGCAATTCCTTTCTCTTCGATGGTATAGCTAGGATTTAGCCGTTACAAAATAAATAAATTATAAATTTCCGTAAAATCAAAGTAGGTAATAAAATAAATCCACATAGGTACCTTTTTGTTCATAAAAGTTTGTACATAGAACGTTAACAATAATAATTTACTATACTACCTACCACATTAGACTATAACGAACACAAATATAATTATCGGTAACAAAAATTAATAAATAATTAAAAATTTATTTTTGATAATTTAGGTACTGAGTAATTTTAATAGTAAATTTAAAGTAAAATTGGCAAATTCTATTAAAATTCAATTTATAGTGTACAAGTGTACTTATTGAATTTTTTAACAACATTATGTAAAGAATTCAGGACAAATATAAAATAAAGCATTGGTATTTTTTAATCGCTTTATTAAAAATGACAATTAATATAATTATATAGTTTTCTATTCTTTGTTTAAGTAGAAATAATTAATAAAGTATAACAAATAAAAAAGCGGGTAAGTGAGTATCGCTCTGCTGTACATTAGGGGGGGGGGTGGACCTCGGACTAGGGTAGGTTAAATTTGAATGCAATGATAGGTATCATTGTATACGAAAAACGATTCTGAACGGAGATGATTTGTCAGTCTAGGATATATTATATTTAAATATTGTCATATATTCTATATTTTGAAACAAATTCAAACATTTAAGTAAAAGTTTCAAGATCTTACGTTTAGTAATTTTTTAAAAATAATAAAAATCGAAAATTATTTATTAGTAAAACGTTATTTTACACGTGTATTTTTGATTTTAAATTAAAATTAAAACTTTAAAGACTCGTAAAATTTTATAAATTGAATAATCCTCAAATTTTTTTATAATTATTCTAAGCTTAACTTATGGACAGCATAGTGTTAAATTTTCAATCTTAGCTTTTAATAGTAAAATATTTATAAATTTGTAACTACCAAATAGTTAAAAATATTCATGATTTTGACGAATTTTTGTCAATATTTGAACTTTAAATGCTAATAAAAAAAAATTGTGCTATGTATTCTTATAATTTTTTTATCGCCATAAGAATAACTTATGAGGAACTTTGTATTATTTTTTCAAATATTTTGACTCCGCCAAAAAAATTGTATCGACACTTCAATTGAAATTTTCAGTTGTCTATAAATAGCTCAAAAAAAGTCAAAATATTTTGAAAATCAAATCACGTAAAGAAAATGGCAATTTAAATAACTGGTGAAATTTTCGATTTATACTATTTGAATAATAAAAAATATCAAAAATCGTTATTTAACGTGGTTTTGTAAAAATTTAAATTTCAAACACTCCTAAAAATTTTTTGTTTTAGTTCGGTAAAGTTTTTTTTACAGATATTTGATGAATAATTTATGGAGAACCTTGTATCAAATTTTCAAAACTTAGTTATAAAAGAAAAAATTTTACGATTTTTCAACCACAAAATTACTTGCAAATTTTCACAATTTTGACATATTTCGTATAAATTCGAACTATAAGCACTTATAAAAAAATATTGTGACTAACGATTTCGGATTTTTTTTATCACTTTAAGAACAACTTATAAGAAACCTTGTATTAAATTTTAAAGATTTTCTGGCCGGCCAAAAAATGTTTATCGTTATTTAAAAAAAAAAAATACTTAAAAAAATTGAAAATTTCAATTGTCTATAAATAGCTCAAAAAAAGTCAAAATACTTTGAAAATTTAACGGTGTATAGAGAACACTAACATAAACATTTGATGAAAATTTCAAGTATTTAAAGAGATTAATTTTTGGATTACAACTATATAAAAAAATCGATTTGGTTGAAAACTGGTTTTGCGTAAAAATTCCCGTTTTTCTGTCATTTTTTAGATTCTGAACGGAGTGATGAATGTATTGATTTTACAATGATGTGTGTTTTTTTTTTGTTTTTCTCGATTTATTTTGAAAATTGTTGGAAAATGTTTACTTTTGACCTCTATAATGCACCAAGGATATTCACTTTGCCATTGGAAACCACCCCCAAAGTTTGAAAATGAAGCATTATTTCAACTAGTTGTGCTGTACACAAACACAAAAAAAAACACACATCATTGTAAAATCAATACATTCATCACTCCGTTCAGAATCTAAAAATAATACATACTTTCAGGATTTGTAGACAATCATTTTTTGATTAATTTTTAAATATGATAAATTATTTACTTGTACCTACTAAGTGATTCTTTTTACAAACAACACTAATTATTTCAAAATCATTAACATTCTTAAAACTAATTATATTGCAATAATTTTTATATTTTAAGACTTTTTCTACATAATATACACATTGTACAGATTTATTCGTTCCTATTGAATATATTCTATAATTTATTAGTAAAAAAATTTAAAAATTAAATAATGAATGAAACGATGAAAACTATAATTTTTTTTTAAATATGCTTTTTCTTTTACTAGAAATTAGAAAAAAATATGTGTTTAAAATCGAAATTTCATTAAAATTAAATAAAAGATACTAATAATATTTACCTTCAGATACGAGATCTAAAATAAAGTAATTATTATTGTTACTGAAGAGTTATTAATAATATGTATTGATGTTTATGCAGATTATGAGTTATCTGAATTACAGAATATTCAATAATTCCACAGGAGAGCTACTTTAGCACTAAACTGAGTAAAGGCAATGTTACTATGATGATATATACTGTTTATATTTATTTAGTTATAATATTTTTTGTGTTAAAAATCACTTTTCATAACGTGAAAAATGTTTCAATTTACAAGTTTATAATTTCCAGTTGATTTAAAACAACATCTCTAGATTATATTTTTAAATTGTTACTTTTTTGATAGACGATTTTTACATTATTAAGTATTTATTTTATTTTCTGATGCAAAATATATTTTGGAATACCTATTTCGATACATTGAAATCAAAATTCTGATGAGCATTTATTGTGCAGACGTAAATAAACATTAACATTTTAAAATCATATCTCCACATGCATATTATAAAAATTTATTCGTTTTTATTGCATATACCTAACCTATATTCTATAATATTTTTATTTTATTTTGTGGCTAAAAATTTTGGTATTGGTATACGTTTGAACAATGATGTTATCGAACTTCGACCAGCTGTTGTTTCGTAGAGGTATCGGCGCATATTGATAAATACTGTATTTCATAAATAAACAATTGCATTACTAGGCGCGAAACCACCGAAGTCCTCTTTTCGTGAAAACGACTGTAGATTATAGGATATAGATACATCTGATACATCTAATAAAAATAGTTTACTTCTTATAAATCAACCTAATTATTTGAACAACGCTACGGTATAGACCAGGAGAAATAAAAAAATATAGAAAACGGTAAATAAATAAACATGACAAATATTTACCAGTAATATTTAACAGTAATATTCAACAAAAATACATAAATTCTAATGTTATTTATTGATAAATGATAATAGAATATTTTTCATTAAGGGCATTTAAGAGTATTATCATTGAGTATATATAGTATACTATATATACTCAATGGTATTATTAAAAAAATTACTATCCTTTTAATTTTACTTTTTTTTCGAGTGTTGCGGGTTTGCCTATGAATATTCGTTTTTATACTCAAATAAAAAAATGTATATATTCTTTTGGAGACTTCTTAAATACTACAAGGATTTATACTATTTAAGTAATATGCTGTCTAATATTTCTGAATTACACTGTCTATTAACATAAATATTAACATTGAGCTAATGGATATAATAATTTATATCACAACACATACATAAAATCTCGAACAGAATACAAATACATATAAAATAAAAAATAAATAAAAATGTACATACATAGAGCCTCTGAAAAATAAAAGTTAATGGATATATAAAACTGATTTAAAGAATTTGAAATAATGGGATTAATATTTAAAATTTAAAAAATAATAATAACACGAGCATGGCATATTTGATTTTTTTTTTCATTTATCTGGTATTATTATTTTTTAATCTAATATCTAATGGTAATATTAACAATTTCTAAAATAAACTATGAGAAACTTATCACATAAAAATATAAAACAAATTGTATAAAATATAATATAATTAAAAACAAACAATTACGTACGAAATACTACATCAACTAATTAAAAAAAAAAACACAATATAGGTATGAGTACAGAGTAATTGATTTTCATAGTTAATACAGTTAAATAAAATAAACCTTATAAAACAATATTAAATTTAAATTTAACGTACTAGCTGGTATTCCTATGAAAAATTTGTTAAAATAAATTTTGTTAATAACATAATATCAATAATATTTATTATATTATATTTTACTGTAAAATATAAGAATTAAAAATAAAATGTTTTAGTATATTACGTAATTGCTTTGAGTATAGTCAATACCGTAGGTTGACTGAAGGAAACAGGGTAACTATTAAAGATTTAGTTTGAATTTACGAATGGAAAATCTATGCGAGATGTCATTTATGGTGATTGGTATTGTAAAAAGTGCTAGATACGGTTTCGCAGTGGAAATTCCACTTTATACCTATTAAAATGTATGCCCGATCATCTTAATTAATAATTGACACGATAAATGTCTTTAACATGACTTCGTGGAAGAAGGTTGATGATGCACAGCTTGACAACATAAAAAACAACTGCCCTTATGTATAATCCAAATTCTCTAGGACTACAAGACTACATGTAATGACAGGCAACTACACACGAGGAGTAGTAACTGTTATTTAGATATCCCACAAGTTTCAATAATTTGATATACAATGTGTAAAATATTTTCTAACAGCCTACTTCGGTCTTAATTACTGAAAAAAGTGAGTGTTGGAATGACAAAAACTAAAATATCTGTGATTGTAATAGTTATAAAAAAATGCATTTTAGTTAATTGATATGCACGAAGACGAAGAATAAGAATTATTATATGAACGTTAAATAATGAAATGATAATAAGAATAGACGGTACTTCTCGATTTCTTTTGTAAATGATTCCTTCCTAACCCACATTACAATAATTAAAAACAAACAATGGGCAAATAATATGTAAAAACAGATATAGTATGACAACAAAAACATTTATATTTCTAAATATTACCTGTTTACTTTATATGTTGAAAACACAACAATTTTTGGCCTTACATTTGACTCAAAATTAACATGGAAATCTCACATTTTGAAAATTAAAAAATCAACCTACAATAGCCTAAGAGTAATAAAAACTCTGGCAGGTTTGATTCAAGGCTTTCAAATATGTCTTCGGAAATTTGGTTGCGGACCTCTGTATCACGGTATGAGTCCGTACTCGATTATGATATATTTAATTGACACCACAGGACAGGCATATGGGAGGTTCCTCTCGGGACGTTAAGTAACCAAGGGTGAGTCTGGTTTTTTTGTTGTCTTTTATTGATGATCTACATTAGTTTGACTACATTTTCTTTGATATGGTGGGCAGAGATGGCATGATGAATTTTCTTTTATATGTCATTGGGTTTGTATGTCTTAGCAATACTTATTGTTATTGAGCTCAGGGAGTCACTTAGAATGACGAAGTTGTTATTTTGGTTTTCCAGTGAAAATTCCAGGGCTTTTAGAATAGCAATTGCTTCAGCAATGTATATGGAGCCAATTGAAACTTTAATATTGTCTAAACGTGGAAAAATAAAATTAGCATAAATAATATTATGCTAACACCTAACATTATATGTTTTATACCGTTTTTATTTCACTATAAACTATATATTATATATATGAGAGGACATTTTTACAAGATTTTAACTTATAATTTGACATACAGAGAAATCTCGAAAAATCAAAATTCAAGAGAAATTCAATACGACTTACCGAGGTTTTCGAGTTATCATAATTTTAAGAATAACTGTCGACTTAAAATATTTTTAAAATTGATATACAATGTAGATTTATTATATTTTTTAATTATTAAATAGTTACATAGTATATAATTACATAATATATGTATTGTTATTATTATTATTTTTAAATTGTTACTAATAATTATGATAAAAATGTGATTAAATAATTAATTATTTTTTCATTCGATATCATCGCACACGTGTAAACGATCGAAAGCAACGTCAAGTCGTCAATACCAAATTTATTGAAAATAAACCAAATAAAAATTTAATAATAAACAATATAATTGTGACGATTTTTAAAATTTCAAATTTTTTACGGTCTTAAGCCTATTCGTCTATGATGTCACGGTGAAGCTAAATTTCGGTGAACTGACCTGTGGTCTTAGATCACCTCGGATCTACAAGTATTTTTTTGAAATTTGTATATTTCAAGAATTTCGTTGACGGGTTCCCGTGTATAATTTTGAACCTTCATCGCGAAACCCATCAGTCGATCGCATAGAGTAATATTACTCTATGGTCGATCGGTTATCGATATATCGTACGGTAGTAAAAAAAATAAGCCGCAGATTAAAATTCGATACATTCATATCACACATATTATGTTCTTGTAACATACGTTTAATACAAGGCTGGGCAAGTTAATGATTTTTTTTAACTCAGTTAAGTTAAGTTAAAAAAATTTTGTTCAATTAAATTAATTTATTTTTTTAATATATCAATTAAGTTTAAAGTTAAGTTAACAAATTTTTGTATCGCATATAAAGTGAATAGTGAACGTTTATAGTATATTATTCTAGTGTAAAATTTATAGTGTTAATTATTGAAATGGATCTGAAAATTCAAAAGAAATTCGAAACTGAAAAAGGTAAGCCATGCATTTTAGTCGATTGACATAAATACAGAGAATTCAATGTACTAAAAAAATGTGGTAGTATCCGATACCGTTGTACCAATAAAAATTGTTCTGCAAGTCTGCTTGTTAATAAAGATGTTAAAATAGTTATTAGTATGCTTAACGATCATAACCACAATGTAATTGCCAAATGTAATTTTTAAAAACTTATTATTATTATTATATTCTTATTATTAAATTTATTATAACGTATTATTTTTATTTGAACAAAAAAAATATCGATTATTGGACTATGCCTGTATATACATTTAGTATACGTCATGTAATTTAGGAAAAAACAATTTTTAACCAAGCCAACAATGATAATTTGTTGACAGTCATCCTAAGCCTGCAATAATGTGGAAGGAAAATTGTGAATAATTATTATAATAACTATTTATTTTAATTTAATTGATTAATTATTTTATGTTATATGTACATAAATTATTATACATAGTATATACTCGTATGGTACTATATACTCATATCATTTGGTGCGCAATGGTGTTGTGATTTTAACAGGTAAAAAGGGATCGGGGCGCAATCGTGTCACAAATTTTTTGCGGAATCGTGGTGTAATTAGTCGGGTCAAAAAAGAAAAATTGCGCAATCGTGTTGCACCAGGATGCAAAAAGGTAATGGTAGAACTGCGCTTGTTCAAAAAAAGAGTTAAAATGGAAAAACGTGGAAACTCGTTACAAGTTGAATGTGTATATAATGAAAACCCATGAAAAATATCACGAATCTTATGTTTACGAACGCTACGGGCTACCTATAGCACTATAATATATTAGTTCCTTAATGCCATTCAGATAACGCAAATAATTACTGTCACCAAGTATAAAAAATAGTACATTTTGTGTCTATTATAATTTCGTTTACTATGTTTATCGTATAGAACAGTGGTTCTCAACCTTTTTATATTCGCGTACCACCTACAAAGTTTGAAAAATTTTACGTACCACCTGACCATTTTTTTTACTTATTTATAAATTATAATATATACGTTTATGTTACGTGTATAGAATTTTATTTTATTAGGAATTACAAAATGATGGGAATTAAGTATTTAATGTAGAAAAAAAATTAAATTAAATGTGTACAAACCAAATAATATTTAATATTAATAATGATTCATTCCAATTTTTTTTATAAAGGGAGATTTTCTTCGCGTACCACCTATGAGCTTTCCGCGTACCACTAGTGGTACGCGTACCATAGGTTGAGAAGCGCTGGTATAGAACATAGTGCGTTTTGAAGTCATAGATTTGTTTGTAAAACTATTAAGAGTTAGTACGTTTTAACGCATATTTTACAACCAAAAACCACATGAGAAATAGAACGTTTTGATGCAATTTGTAAATAGTTCGTTTTAACCTATTATTAAACAGAAATAGAACGTGATGCCACGATCGCCGATTATTAAACTAAAATTTGAGAAATAGTACGTTTGGTTTCAATTCGACCACGTCATTCGATTCCTCGTCCATTTTTCTATGTAAATAAATGGCATTTTTGAAATAGTACGTTTTGAAATTTCATATTTTAAATAAAAATAACAAGTAATCAAAAAATCAATATGTACATCTTTTTGATACCTAGTATTATAAACGGTTATAGTATAGTAATAAATTATAATCAATAGACAAAATTAATTTATTTTAGATTCTGAACGGAGTGATGAATGTATTGATTTTACAATGATGTGTGTTTTTTTTTTTTTTTGTTTTTTTTTTGTTTTTGTGTCTGTGTACAGCATAACTTGTCGAAATAATGCTTCTATTTCAAACTATGGGGGTGGTTTCCGATGGCAAAGTGGATATCCTTGGTACATTATAGAGGTGAAAAGTAAACATTTTCCAACAGTTTTCAAAAAAATCGAGGAAAACAAAAAAAAAATGACAGAAAAACGGGAATTTTTACGCAAAACCATTTTTCGACTAATTCGAATTTTTTATTTTGCTATAACTCAAAAACTAATCGATGTAAATACTTGAAATTTTCACCAAATGTTTATATTAGCGTTCTCCATACACAGTTAAATTTTCAAAGAATTTTGACTTTTTTTGAGCTATTTATAGACAATTGAAATTTTTATTTTTTTTTAGTATTTTTTTTTAAAATAACGATAAAATTTTTTTGGCCGGCCAGAAAATCTTGAAAATTTAATACAAGGTTTCTTAAAGTGATAAAAAAAAATCCGAAATCGTTAGTCACAATTTTTTTTTATAAGTGCTTAAAGTTCGAATTTATACGAAATATGTCATAATTGCGAAAATTTGCAAATAATTTTGTGGTTAAAAAATCGTAAAATTTTTTTCTTTTATAACTAAGTTTTGAAAATTTGGTATAAGGTTCTCCATACATTTTTCTTCAAATATCTGTAAAAAAAACTCAACCGGACTAAGTCAAAAAATTTTTAGGAGTGTTTGAAATTTAAATTTTTACAAAACCACGTTAAATAACGGATTAGCCTCAAACGATTTTTGATATTTGTTGTTATTCAAATAGTATAAGTCATAAATACTTGAAAATTTTACCAGTTATTTAGATTGCCATTTTCTTTACGTGATTTGATTTTCAAAATATTTTGACTTTTTTTGAGCTATTTATAGGCATTTGAAATAATCAATTTTTTTTTATAAATGTTGATAAAAAAAATTTAGCTGGGACAAATTATTTGAAAATTTAATTGAAAGGTCCACATAACTTGTTCTAACTCTCATTCAAAAATTATAAAAATACATAGGCACAATTTTTTTTTATTAGCATTTGAAGTTCAAATATTGATAAAAAATTCGTCAAAATCATGAATATTTTTCACTATTTGGTAGTTAAAAATTTATAAATATTTTACTATCAAAAGCTAAGAATTAAAAATTTAATACTATGCTGTCCATAAGTTAAGCTTAAAATAATTATAAAAAAGTTTGAGGATTATTCAATTTAAAAATTTTTACGAGTGTTTAAAGTCTTAATTTTAATTTGAAATCAATAATACACGTGTAAAATTACGTTTTACTAATAAATAATTTTCGATTTTTATGTAATATATCCTAGACTGACAAATCATCTCCGTTCAGAATCGTTTTTCGTATACAATGATACCTATCATTGCATTCAAATTTAACCTACCTTAGACCGAGGTCCACCCCACCCCCTAATGTACAGCAGAACGATACTCACTTACCCGCTTTTTGTTTATTTTAAATTAAGAAAAAAAGGTGTTTCATCGAATCTTTGACGTATAAACATATAATAGTTAAGAATATCATAATATTGTGGCTCGTTACTCGTTAGTCATTTGAGTTTGAGACCACTATAATATAGTCCAAAATTTAAATAATTTAACGTTTTCTGATAAGACTTAATAAAATTATTATAACCAACTGATATATTGTATCTATACCATTTTATAGTATGTATTTGTGACACATGTGTAACATAACAACATATTTTATTCAAAAAAAAGCAAATATTCCGAAATAGGTTAAGAAAACAGATATAAATGTATAAACAGTAGTATTACTATTAAAATAAATAATACTGCATATATTAAATAAATAACATATGTTACCATTTAATGCCATTTAATGCCAGAAAAAAAAGTGTTAAAATTAATAATAATTATAAATAAATCGTTATAATATAAATACAATGATGAATCATAAATGAAAATAATTTGGAACAAATTTATGACGCTGATGAATCCTATATATTATAGCAAATGTTACCAGAGCATACATTGGCATCAAGTAATGAGAAAACGCTACTGAGAGAAAAATGATTAATGCTTTTGAATAACATTCATGTATTGTACTCTGAATTTGAAATACAATGAGTTCCTCTTAATGTGATCACTATAGTATATTGAATCAAACGTTTAAAAAAATTAAAAATCCCAAACCAGGTGTTATGTTACTTATATTAACCTATTATTAGAATCACCAAATATCGAATAGTTGAATCATTTTTAACTTTTTAAGAAAATTCTTATCATTTTAATGGTATTTCAAACTTTCGCTAAAAAGAAACTAGAATTGTTTTGAAAAAGTTAAAAGGAGCAATTCAAAAATATGTCGAAAAGTTTCTGGTATAATATGTACATACATTATAATTCATTTATTTATAAATAATTAAATATCATGTATATTATATAAACTGATTATGGATTTAAATTTCAGGTTGATATGAAAATAAAATTAGTAGATTTTCAAGTACAATCAAATATAGAATAAATAGTTTCTTTACTATATTTTATTTTAATCTAATTTTAAACATACATAAAAATATAAACTCATTAATAAAAAAAAATGTTTTATGGAATCAACTGGTTAATAGAATCAATATCATTAATATTTTCAAAGTTTTACACTATGAATTATAAAATATGCTCTATTACCGGTTTGGAGTCATATGCTTTCTGAACTACAATGTCTAATCATAATATACAAATTTACATTGAACTGAAGGACAAAGTAATTTATGTCACAAAACAAACTTATTATAATAAAATAAATTATTTATTATTTTAATAAAATAAAAATGTATGCATACTTAATACCTCTGGAAAAAAAATTAATGGATAGATAAAACTGGTTTAAAAAATTGGAAATTGTGGGATTAATATTTGAAATAATAAAGACACAAGCGCAGCATATTTAATTTTTTTTCATCTATGTATCTAGTATTTTTTTTCGCAATCTAATGATCTAACAAAAATTATTAAAATTTACTATAAGAAACATATCGCATAAAAATAAAAATAAAAATTATAATATGTAATATAATAAAATTAAAAACAAATAATTATGTACCTACCAAATACTCAACTAACTAAATAAAATAAAAATATACTACAGGTATGAGTAATTAATTTTCATAGTTAATATAATTAATTAGAAATTAAGATAAACCTTATAAAACAATATTATTGAATTTTAATTTACGTACGTACCTGATTAAAAATTAGTTAAAATATTATTTTGATAATAAGATAAAAACAATAAAGTTTATCATATTATATTTCACTATAAATTTATTATAAAAATTAAGATATCAAATTGTTACTGTAAAAAACAAATTTAAATATATCGATTTTCCATGAAAATACTAAAGATTATATGGGACTTTAGGACATAAGTACTGTATGTCTGTATGTATACACGCTTGTGAAAATTATACATTATACAGTATACACTATACTAAAATAATTATAGACCATATAGCTATTTATTTAATTTAACTAAAAAAATTGATATATAATCCTTTCTTCTGAATTTGTGTCAAACTAAATTAAATAATTTACTACATACTACATAAAGTATAAATGTAGCTATTTAACTACCTAACTAACCAACTCATATAACCTAAAAGTTACATAACTTTATACTATTCAAAATAAAATAAAATAATATTATAATACAAAATAATGATTATAATAATAGTAAATTGTTCATTAAATATTATAATTATTCATGAGAAAATTGAATATGCTCGTGGTAGCTAAAATAGTAATTAGTAATAAGCTAACCTGATGTTTGATATTACGTAATATTATTATTAACAATAATAAATATAACATAACAATGTCGATTGAAGTTGCAATCTTATATTGATGTTATTATCATAGATTTAAAGTAATATGTATTTTATATAATAATACTATCTGTTATAAACTTATATAATTCAATAACCACATACAATGAATAGTAATCCGTAGAACTCCATAAATAGCTAAAATTTATCAAAATATTTTGAAAATGTCATTATATTTTATGGAAATAATAATTTACGAAATGGTGAAAAGTTTCAAGATCCTTTGAATAATTTCATTCGACATAATTTCAAATGCTCAAAGAAAATTAATATGGCTTTAAACTAAACTTTGTTTTTTAATTCCAGTAATAACAACTTTTCAAGAACCTAGTAAAAAATTTTCAAGCTTTTTAACAAAGCATAACAATTAAAAAAAATATACAAAAAAAAAAAATATCTAAAAGAGTCTAAAATTTCAATTTTTATAACTTTCTCTAAATGAGCCAAAATATTTTGGTTATAACGTGTCTAAAAAAATACTAATATTAATATTTGCTAAATATTTTAGTTATCTGTTGATAATAACAATAAAATAAGAAAATCAATTTTGTCAAAATTGAATATTCCTATTTTTCCTTTTTTTTTTTAGTTTTTCCTATGTACAGTTCTACTTTGGATCCGATATTCTACCATAAACCACCCTCAAAATTGAGAATCGAAAAACTTTATGGCTAAAAAACATCCTAAAAAATGCACATCATTATTTTAATATAAATACATATGTATATTATACATATTATATACATATTATCACTCCACTCGCAATCCAAAACGTTTGTTTAATACAACATTTTTTTCATTTGTATATTTAATTTAAGTAATTATGTTTCAAATGTTATTTTTTATTATATAGGTAATACACATACTTATAATTTATCAGAGTAAGTATATGAGGAGGTGAAATAAATTAAATTGTTTTCGCCTTTAGGCGATTTCAGCGCTTGAGTTGTGCCAGTATTTATGTGATCATTTTAACACAATACTAAAATAGTATTAGGTACTTATTTAAATATAGGTAATATATTTTCATATTATTTATACTCTGGCTTTATTATCAATTTTAAAAATCAATAAAATTACCAAAATACACTATTTTTGTTCATTATTTAATATTCTAATTGTTTTATAATTAATCTTCTGGGAAAGTAAATGTTTTAAATTTAACTTTTAGTATAGTTTTAATGCTTTTTAAGCAATATGGTTGAAAGTGAACCTAATATTTTAATGCAGAATTGGGAGGATGACTATTTAATTGAAACTGCAATTGATTCACCTCGAGTTTGGAATACATTATACGATGAAATTGAAATACAGGAATTAAAATCTAATAGGTATGATGAAGTACTTAAAATGATCGAAGTAAGTCTTAATACTAAGTAAAATTGATAATGTCGAAAGTTTATGTTTATGAAATTATATTTTATTTATTTAAATAAGGTAAATGCCTTGTTTCCAATATTTGAAATCTAAAGTTTAATTATAATTTTAGTAAATTAAAAAAATTTTTATTTTTAAATAAGTTTTTTTACATTTCTTTAATTCTGGATATAGTATTTGTAATAGTTTATATTTCTGGTCTAAACAATGTAAAATAAGTTATGTTTTATTTATTATTCAATATAGAAGTCATAAATAAGACAAATTTTAACTATAGCATGATTGTTTTTATTAATTATTTATAAGTATTGAATTCGCGTGCCTTTACTTCGTGAAACATTTATTATATTGACGATAAGTATGGAATAATAATTTAATCATGAAGTGAAATAAAAATTAATTTATGTTTATAGTATAATAAATAAAATGTAATTTTTAGTTTTAAAAAAAATTATAGATAGTTAAACATTAATCTGACAACATTTGAATTAGGAATTTAAAATGAGGATTTATATAATTCAAAATTGTAAAGAAGGTAAAGTAATTATACAGAATATAAAGTAAATAGATTGTTAAAAGAACATAAAGAACAATATAATGATAAGATTGATACTTACAAATTTAAAAAATTTATTTTTAAAATAAAACCCCCTGAGATCACCTTAAATGTTGACTAGTAATATTCAGTTTGAAAAGTAAGGTAATAAAGTATGAATTATGTGGGTTAGATGATATGAACTAATTAGTCGATGGTAGGGTACATCAGAATATCGTAGTTAATGCCTATTTAGAGTAAATAAATTGTTCGTAGCATAAAAAAAAAAAGGAAAACCGTTACCCAAAATTGATTTTAAGAATTTAATTGGGGTTAGCTAGTATCCATATCGATTTTTGTAATAAAGTTATTGTTACAGAACTAATTATTTAAAAAATTAATTTTGGTTAAGCTATAAAAGACTGGATTTAGAATCAATTTAAATAAATGTAAATTTTTTTAAAACAATTAAAATTGTCTGTTTGTACAACATTTTTGATGTAAATAAGTTAAAACAATAATTTTAATAAAAGAGAACATTTTTAAACACTGAGAGCAAAGATGTATTTTATTTTAGAGTGTTTATTAGTATTATTAACTTACTACACCAAATTTTTACAAAAGTTATCGGTATTGATGTACTGTATTTTACTAAAAAAAAAAAAGGAAAATTTTTTAAGTGGTAAAAAGTAAAAACAGAGTACGATGAAACTAACGCAATGAATATGATAGCATCTAAACATATTTTGACATATTATGATCAATCTTTAGAAATAGAGTTAAGTTGTGATACTGTGTGGAAATTGGAACGATATCATCATGTCAAAACAACTGACTGAATGTTCATGATTTATATTGATTAATTAGTATTTTACCGATGAATTTATTAATTAAACAATGTTTTGAATATACGTATAAAAAATGAGCCAAAAAGACATAATTTTGTTATTTACTAGTATTCAAACTATATGTCACTGATGAATAATATAAAAATTATCCGTGTAAGATATGAATAATATAAACCTATACACCATAAATATTTTCAGTAGGTAGGTGATCTATTTATACATCAGCTATATTATTACATTTTATGGTATTCGAAAGATGGTAATGGTTTCGAATACCATATCTACGTTATAAGGAAAATAATTATCTACAGTACAATTACTTTATGAACTATGATATTTTCAATTTTCTAAAAATTAATAGGAACATTATATCTATGATGAACCAATCATTCAAAGTAGCAAAATGCATACGGACAATGGATCTGTCGAAGAATACTTGTACTTGGTTCGAACTTGGATGAAAGACACACTTTCAACTGTTGCTGTTGAGCAGGAAACTGGAAATTTAGTTGGATTTATTGTATGCAGATTCAACGAATTAAATAACAGAGATCCCGAATTCAGCAAAGATAGGGTAAATACCTTTTTAATCTACTTACATAATATGTTAATATACAGCAAAGATTAATTAATTATAAGTTGTCATTAATCTGATAAAAATATTGGCATGCTTATACGAATACAGAAGTTTAAAAACTTCTAACAATTATATTTATAAATCTAAATAGATTTAAAAAACGTACCTTACTAATTTTTATAACTTATAAGTATATATATCCGTAACCACCCTCGGTACTATACGATTATTTCTCAGCAACTATAAATAATGTAAAATTCTAGAGTTTTAAAAAATTCTACACATATTTTAATTATATTATTATTAAAACAATACTACGATTTTCATTGAAATTTTACTCATTTCATTTTAATATATTATATAATATCTGTTATTTATAAAAATAAATTATTAAAAAAAAAAAAATAAAATATTTTACCAAACCAGTTTTGTAAGATATTTAAAATATTATTGTATTAATTTAATCAATAGGTATATGAAGGTACGATACTGAGAGAGTTGCAAAAGTTTAAACATTATTTAACTAAAAGAGGTAATCCATATAAGCATAATAATGTGGAAAAAATGTTAGAAGTGTATTCGTGGTTTGTGCTCCCCGAGTATAGAAATAAAGGTTTGTATCTATTATACAACATCTTAAAAAAATATCGATAATTTGATTGATTTTAATTTAATAATTGACATTTTTTTAACAGATTCTAAAACTCTTATTACACTGTATCATTTTGTTGTATTCATCATGTTCTATGCATTAATATTTCATTAACTTTCATTTTATTTTTGATGCAACCTAATATTTAATTCCAATACGGTATTAATAAAAGTTTTAATATATTTCAACATTCATAAATAGTTATTATTTAATATCATAATTTTATGTCCTGGTGGTATCATGCTTGTTACATCTTACATATTTTAAATCATTATTTAAATTTACCATATATTTTATCTTATGTTTTTATACGCCTTGTAAATAGTATACCTGCATTAAAAATAATATGTTGTCAAATGTGTAACGAGTAACGACAAACATTACATAATTTTACTATCATGCAATAAATTGAATGCTTCGTATCAAAATGCTCTTAGGTGTGCAAGAAAATTAATACCCACTTTGGTAGGAAAACTTGCAATTTACTAATGTACATCAAAAGTTAAATATTATATCCTGATGAAAGCATCTTCTATTATAACTTTATTTTAAATTGATTAAATTTCCATTAAATAAAAATTACTAGCAAGTAAATTCACAGAGTACTTATAATACTATAAATAAAGTCCCAACTTGAACGAGGGAAAAATGTAGTAGTTAAGTAGTTAGCATCACACTTAACAACTTTGAAAAATTTAATTAAATTATAAGTACCTAAGTATATGAAAAATTAAGAACATTTTATAAGTAAAGCAATATATGAGTATAATATAATATACTTAAAACAAAGAACATGAATAATTACAAAAATACAATAATTTTCGCAATGAGTCTAAGTTAAAAATTACCTTTAAATATTTTTGTTTATTATAGTAAATTGATGATTATATAGGAAACGAATATCGATATTACAGACAAAATATATTGGAACTATAACTTGTATAAGACCATCAAAATGGGTTTTTGTTAAAAATTAAAAAATATATTAAAATATATAATAATTAGTTTCTCGATAAAAAAACCATCAATTTTAATTAATTTAAGGTTTAAGCTAATAATTTTAATCAAAATAGTGGGTGGTACTTTTGTATTTACATAAATATTGAGCATAAAATAAACAAAGTCAGTGAAAGCATTATTTATAAAATATGTAACTGTCTACAATTAATCATGAACAGTAAGAAAGATGAACGTGAAATAATTAAAATATACAGAATAGAGGATATAGCAATAAACACAGCTCAATTGAATTTAAAAATCAACAAATTTAAATACTAAAAAGAATTACAACAAACCATATAACAGAATATTAAGTGAAATAAATATTTATATCGCAGAAAAGACAGTTAAAACAATTTAAAATTAGATAATTTAGATGTAATGGCACCAGAATAACGTGAATGCTACTCTTGTATTGACCATAAATTTATGAAATGTCTAAACCCTAAAACTCTTCAGTCTTGTATCATATGTTACTATTTTATATTTTAAATAGATCAAGATAATAATGAAAATAAACAAAAACAACTTCAAATAAATTGAATTATTCAAGTATAAGACATATATGCACGTAAAAGAAAATTTTAGAAATAGTCATTATTCATGAATGAATCTGAAGTCAGTTTTAATACACAAATAATATATTTCACTGTGTATTAAATAATAAATTATTATATTAACACAATGATAACAAAAAATAATTATAATTCTTCATAGGTATTATAAATGAAAACGAAAACCTTAGATAACGATCGTGATTTATTGATTTATATGTTAAAACCTTAAAACAAGAGATTAGATAGATAGAATGCAACTTAAAAGACCAAATTATTATATTATATTTAATTTAAAAAATTTAATTTTCATATATTATCAAAAAAATTACTTTAGGAAGCCGAGTAAACCAGCTAGTACCTATATTTATATATTGTATATTATATATTATAAAAAATATTAGAATACATTTTGTAGAAATTAATATTATAAAAATAAAATTAAAAGTCATCCAATGGAATTATACCTATTACAAAGTAAGAATATTATTGAGAAAAGATAAAAACAAATAGGCAACCGATAACCTAAAACAAGAATTTATAAATAACAATTATTTAAAACATAGATGAGCAGTATTGGAGCAGTATTTGGTAAGGAACCTCTATGCAACTCCACTCTGTTCGTCAAAACTTTAATACCTATAACTTTACTACCGGTAACGGCTATAATAATTATAGTTTATGAATTATTCATAAATTATCTTGTCCATAATTTAATTTATAGGTACAAGGTACATATCAAAAAACTGAATAATTTTCTACTTTAAAATATGAAATTATTAAAAATGCATTTTATTGTATAAAAAAGTAAAAGTAAAAATAAAACAATAAAAAAAAGCGGGTAAGTGGGTTTCGCTTTGCTGTTTATTAGGAGGTGGGGTGGATCTCGGACTATGGTAGGTTAAATTTGAATGCAATGATAGGTATCATTGTATACGAAAAACGATTCTGAACGAAGATGATTTGTCAGTCTAGGTCGTCTAGGATATATTATATTTAAATATTGTCATATATTCTATTTTGAAACAAATAGTATAGTTACTATATTATGTTACTATAGTTACTTTATAATATCTGTTTATTAATAAAAAAAATATTTGGCAACATACACATAATGAGAGTATGAAATTTAATTTAAATTTTGACATATTTCGTATAAATTTGAACTTTAAGCACTTATAAAAAAAAATTGTGACTAACGATTTCGGATTTTTTTTTATCACTTTAATAAAAACTTATAAGAAACCTTGTATTCAATTTTCAAGATTTTCTGGCCACCCAAAAATTTTTTATCGGCATTTGAAGAAAAAAAACTTAGAAAAGTCAAAAATTTCAATTGTCTATAAGTAGCTTAAAAATTTTGAAAATTTAACCGTAAATAGATAACCATAATATAAACATTTGGTGAAAATTTCAAGTATTTTTAATGATTCGTTTTTGAGTTACAGCAAAATCAAAAAATCGATTTTGTCGAAAAGTGGTTTTTCGTGAAATTTTCGTTTTGCTGTCACTTTTTTTGTTGTTTTTCTCGATTTTTTTGAAAACTGTTGGAAAATGCTTACTTTTGACTCCTCCTAAAAAAAGTACCAATTAGATGAATTTTCCTATTCAAAGAGGGTCTGAAGTCAAAAATCGGAGCATTATTACTACTCCAAAACGTGATGACAGACACAAAAAAAAACACACATCATTGTAAAATCAATACATTCATCATTCCATTCAGAATCTATAAATAATAAGAAATATAATTTTTGTACTTTCATTACTAAGTATTTGTAAACTAATGTTTAATTTTAATACAAATACTTAGAAAAAGTATTTTTAGAACTCTGTCCGAGTGCCTTTTTTAAAATTTCAAAAATATTTAAAATACGTATTCAAGTACTATTATTAATAAAAATAAATAAAATATGATTTTATTCAATAGTACTTTGCAAGACTAGTGATATCTAAAAATATAAATTTTCAAACGTTTAAGAAAAATAAATCCACCTAATCTGCCATTTTACCGATAGGAATTGGCACGGAGTTGCTGAGAAACGTCGTGACGAGACAACTTCCCGAGTACGAATGGTTCGAAATCGACGTGATCGCCGGCGTGTTCACCGACAAGGTGAGCCAAAACATTGCCGCGTCGTTGGGGATGGAGACATTATACGATTTCATATACTCGGCATGGACCGTCGCCAACAAGACAACTGGTGAACAAGATGAGTTCTTCAAACAAATCGTGCGGGATAATAACTTGGCCAAAGTGATGTCTATGAAAGTCAGACGTGCCGTCGAATCACAGATAGGTACGCCTGACGTGATCGACGAACATTAATATTGTAATCATTTTCACGCGCCGATTAAATATTTAATTTGAATCACATAATCCGTATATTATTTTGAATTAATTACTATCTCGTTAGGTGTGATTTACGCGTATGTATTACGGTATACCTACATATTATATATAATTTATGAGTGTTTTATTTTTAATTCATTTGTATAACGTGCTAGAGAAAAAAATAAACGTACTATACGACTATAATACAGCCACAGGAATCGGGCTTTGGTCGGTGAATCGTCTGGCATCGCTCATTTTTACACATTTTATTATTAAACATATATAAAAATTTGATAGCAATGATAAATCATTTTACTTGAAAAATGATTATGAACGCAGCTAACAATACTTAACTAATCGTAGTTGCTTATGTATTTTTCACGGTTCTATAGGTTTTTCTCGAGACTGTTGAATAAATCGTAAAACACTACTTTCGAAGTTTGAAAGTACAGTAGAAATATAAGACTTTCGTTCTGTATAAAGTTTTAGAGCTTTTGTGCTACACGGAAAAAGTGTCCACAAAATAAAAATACTTACATAATAAGAAAAAAAAGATAAAAAATTACTGAAAAGCCAACACATTCCTCGTCGATTCACTCGGAATCGAATCTAAGAAAAAAATAATAATAAAACAAGCCAAAACCGATTCATTGAAGCGTCAACGCGGTGCACTGAGCTGTGTGTACTCTTACAAACATTTCTAAGGTAGACAGTTTTTTTTCGTCACTGCAAATTTCTTACGTGTTCGCTCTTATAATAGGAAAAAAAGGCGCATTAACTAGGATAGAAATAAGTGTATAGGTCAATGCGAATATAATATTATAGTAATAATAGTTTTACGTGGGAGTATGTCGAGTGTAAATGATATCAATTTTGAAAGACCTCAATACATAGTCTAACTGTATAAATTATTAAATATCAAGTCATGTTTTTTCTTTTATTTCGGATATTGTATGCTTAACAACTCTAACAGTGGACATTGATAATCAACAATAAACATGTGCACAATTTGTTGATAATTAATTCGAGACACTACACACATCGCGATATAAAAAATTATCAATTGCATTTTTACACATAATAATTATTATTGTAGTATCAATTAGAAAAAAATTATTGAATATTTCATTTGATAATTAGCAATCTATAGTTAAATTTGTATAATCACAATTGAACTGATTTGGTAGAAATGTAGAATAGGTAGATGGAAGTACAAAATAAAAAAATTTAATTGTATCTCATATTATAATACCTATAGTCTATATTATATTATGAAGAAAACTCTAAAGAAACTCACAAAAAGCCAATGACATATTTTATTAAGAAATGTTATTAATTTAAAAATTAAGCACTTAAATAATTACACCGTTCCATCCAGAAAGAATGAAACGTATTTACTAAATTGAGTGTTAAAATATTCATATAATTTTTCAATCAATTTTTGACATTGTTAACCCTTTTAAATACATTTTTTCTGATAAACAGAAACACGACACATTAAATTCTATACTAACAAAATGTCAGCAAAATTTACATGTTTTTTACACGTGTATTTGTTAATTGACAGTTTACACGCACGATTTTTGATTTATTGATTCAAATAAGTACAAATTGAGTACCTAGTAATTAATAATAAAATTACCCAAATTAAAAATGAGAAAACAAATATAATATAACTTAAAAGAGAGAAAGGTTGAAGAATCATTAAAACACAATAGCCGAAAAGAAATATAATAGAAAATATTTGTAAAAATAATTATGAGATAATTTTATACTAGGGCAATAAATAAATAATAACAAACAAATATGGCCGATTTTAATCAAATGGATAACACATTGTTTCCTACATCCAATACAATAAATTTACATAATTATGAATTATCCTCATTTTACACAATACACAGAATTGGTAAATTGGGTACTAAATGACTTTTTCTTCATTAATTTAGTCCCGGAAAAAAAAAGTGGTAGAGAAGTTGAATCCTGGATAAAAGGGTGTACGTAAAACGAATGCCAGCAAAATTAAAATTAATAATCAATTATCATATTATAATTAAATTAGACGAAATATAAATGTTTTTTATAAAATCGGAAAATAACTATGTTAAAAGGACACCATACCCGCATTTGTTGTCTCTGTCTTATTTACGTACATCATAAAAAATTTGCGTTCAGCAGAATACATTTTGAGATGTTAGCTTATTAGAATAAATTTACCTATTATCATATTTAAAGAGAAGAATATTATATAGAAAATGTCGTGCTTTTATTGATATTATGATTTTAAAGTGAGTCTTAGCTATGTAAAATACTACAACTTTAAAATGTTCATAACTCACTTTAAAATGATAATACCAATAAGCATATGATATTTTCTAGATAATATTCTCACCTTTAAGTTTGATAATAGGTAAATTTACTCTAATATTAAAGCTATTTAAAGATAAAGTCACAAAATCCGTTTTGCTGAACGCAAATTTGCTACAATGTTGAATGTACATAAGTAAGACAGAGACAACACATGTGAGTATAACGTCCTCTTAACTTTTCATTTGGTTGTATAGTCATTAAATCTTCTACAAAACATTTGTAAACTTCTTCAGGTTTTAGAAATGGCAAACTAAAAAATTGTTCTTTTCTGAGCTTAAACTTTTGTTTGAGTTGACTAAGCCAAGAGCTTGAATCTTTTTCTACCGATTTTAGCTTAAAGGAAACGGTATCCTTTTATTTTAGTTTTAAGCTAAACAAACTTTGGACCCATATATATAGCAATATCAAAATCTATAAACACTACATCAGAGGAAATTTTTAGTTAATATTGCGCACTATTTACAGTATGTTCAAATAAACGTACATATATTTAAATATTTTTATTAGATCCTTATTGATTGAAGGTGAGTAGGTAGCCAAAAGCCACTCACTTACTATCTTATTTTCCCCCGAGACTCGATTTAAAACTTTTAAGAATGTACGCAAAATATTCAAGACCCAATTTACCTAGATACCTACACTCATCGATTAATATAGACAAATATCTGAATAGATCAATATATTTCCAATGTAACACTTCAACAGAAAGTATACCTTTTTAAAACAACAAATAATTTATTGAAAACTATGCAATTAAAATAGGTTGATTGTTATATTTTTTTCATTGGAAAATGTGTAATAATACCTTATATAGTCTTTCTATGCATAATATTCATCAATTGTGTACATATTGTATACAACATTAATATAACAACAAGAAAATTATTTAATAAAATAACAAAATCATACCTCATGCTTAATTTATGTATATTCATATCGATGCGTAGTAAATTATTCGTTTACCTTAATTTTAAATTTTGGCGCTCAACAGTTGGACCATCAGAGAGGACATCGCATGTACGCATGAACCAAAGGACGTGTGAACACAACGATATACATTTCTTGAACAAAAGGAAAATGACCAAATATAGTGGCTAATTTTACGAGAAACGGACAAATGTCGAACGAAAACGGCATTGTTCGAACAACCAAATAGCAGCTATAACAGAGGAAATAGCACCATAATGATGTTTCATCATATCGTATCAATAATTTATCAAAACCATGTTTCATTTCAATCATCTAGTTTTAAAATACAAAATATAAATCTTTTTTTAGACATCGATAATGATATCAATTTAATAAAAATTAATTAATTAACAGACTAAACTTAAGTTAACGGAGAACAAAAAAATAAAAATGTATTTAAAAGGCAAAAATGACAAAATAGTATCTACCATGGGTAAAATGACAATTATATCAACATTAAATAAAAATTAATTAAAACCCAATTTTCATTTAGTAAATAAAGAATTACCAAAACCGAAATACGGCATTCTAATAATTCACCATTTACATGAAACGCAATAATAGAATATACTCGTAAATCGCGGTGAATAATACGCTAACGATAAAAAAAAGATAGTGAGCGCAAATAAAATATATTTTACATTAAAACCGCAAATGGAAACATGTGTATGTATGTCGATGGCCAATCCAAGTGTGGAAAATAAAAATATTTTAATACATATAAACAAGAGTCAATACAATATGTTAATTGCGCTAATATAATAAATACAGTTAAAAATGGAAATAAGTATAATAATTACCTCGGGATTACCACAAAAAATTTATGAATGTTAATTGAATGAAATATTATGTACGATAATATAATCTAGAATATAAATTACACGAAATAAAAATAATTAATGATGATAATGGTTGCGTAAATAAAATAAAACATTTAACACGGAGTGACCATTTAAACGAAGAGGAACGAAAAACAATATTAAATATAAGCGAACATTTTTCTGATGTTTTTCATTTAGAAAATGATTATTTAACATTTACTTATACAACAGAACACATAATAAGGGTTAACTGCTGATCAATCACCGATTTATAAAAAACCCGTATAGATAAGTTAAAATGGAACAAAACGATATAATTGAATGATCAGTGTCACATCGTTTTAATGCGCCATTACTATATTAAAAAAGAAAAACGGATTCATTCAGTGAAGATAAATTTAGAATAGTAATTGATTTTAGAGCGCTCAACCAAGTAACATTAAATTAATTCATTAATTTATTTTTTTTAATTATTTCATTAATTAATTAAAATCGTCTCCATACACCGTTAAATTTTCAAAGTATTTTGATTTTTTTGAGCTATTTATAGACAATTGAAATTTTCAATTTTTTTTAAAATAACGATAAACATTTTTTGGCCGGCCAGAAAATCTTTAAAATTTAATACAAGGTTTCTTATAAGTTGTTTTTAAGTGATAAAAAAAAATCCGAAATCGTTAGTCACAATATTTTTTATAAGTGCTTAAAGTTCGAATTTATACGAAATAATTCAAAATTGTGAAAATTTGCAAGTAATTTTGTGGTTGAAAAATCGTTTAATTTTTTCTTTTATAACTAAGTTTTAAAAATTTGGTACAAGGTTCTCCATAAATTTTTCTTCAAATATCTGTAAAAAAACTCTACCGGACTAAGACAACATTTTTTTAGAAATGTTTGAAATTTAAATTTTTACAAAACCACGTTAAATAACTATTTTTGATATTTGTTATTATTCAAATAGTATAAGTCGTTGATACTTGAAAATTTCACCAGTTATTTAAATTGCCATTTTCTTTACGTGATTTGATTTTCAAAATATTTTGACTTTTTTTGAGCTATTTATAGACAACTGAAATTTTCAATTGAAGTGTCGATAAAATTTTTTTGGCGGCTTCATAATATTTGAAAAATTAACATAAAGTTCCCCATAAGTTATTCTTATGGCGATAAAAAAATTATAAGAATACATAAGCACAACTATTTGGTAGTTAAAAATGTATAAATATTTTACTATCAAAAGCTAAGAATTGAAAATTTAATACTATGCTGTCTATAAGTTAAGCTTAGAATAATTATAATAAAAGTTTGAGGATTATTCAATTTAAAAAATTTTACGAGTGTTTAAAGTTTTAATTTTAATTTGAAATCAAAAATACACGTGTAAAATAATGTTTTACTATTAAATAATTTTCGATTTTTGTTATTTTTAAAAAATTACTAAACGTAGGATCTTGAAACTTTTACTTAAATGTTGAATTTGTTTCAAAATAGAATATATGACAATATTTAAATTTTTTATATCCTAGACCTGACAAATCATCTCCGTTCAGAATCGTTTTTCGTATACAATGATACCTATCATTGCACTCAAATTTAATCTACCCCCTAATGTACAACAGAGTGATACTCACTTACCCACTTTTTTTATTTCGTATATAATTATAGAATTCTGAGTGAAATATGACGTACAATTGTTAATTCCGAGAGAAAATTTTTAAAAATTAACGTTATTTGTTTTATTTTTTTGGAATAGTGAAAATTCTTCTCTGTCAATATTATAAAATCTTCAATACAGCCGTCTGAATATTTCACTATAATAGATATTATACGTATACCTATCATATTTAAAAATTAATCAATAAATGATTTTCTACAGGTCTGAATGGTATGTATTATTTTTTTATTTTGTATATTATTATGGTATTTTCCGTGAAATATAGCCTGACAAACGATAAAGGTAGCTCAGGACATTCGTGTTAATATATTTGTATCTATAAAAGTATAAACAACAGGTTGATACAATGTTACTTTAAAAATATATGCATTATTTAAAAATTAAAAAATGTAATCAAAAACAATAAGTTAAAAGTTTTAAAGTTAAATTCACTTGAAGATAAATCACAATAATTAATAGAACACGTCATTAAGTTATTGTTTGTTGTTACGAGTATATAACTTTAATACTAACAATTATAATAACTTTTTTGCAGCTGTAGAAGGTGGTAATTATTATATTTTTCAAATTAATACTTAATCAGTTAATTAATAGTTATAAGTTATGCTTTGTAGATACAACTTGTATTTTATTGTAATCTAAATATATCTTTTTGATTCTAAACCACACTGTTAAAACCAATAGGTTTTTTCTATATGGTAAAATAAATTAGTGATTATCGAAAAAAAATATCATATTCTATTCATTTTGTTAAGATATAATACTAAATTGATGGTTAAATATTATAATTTTTGTCATAAATGTCTAACTTTTCAAACAATTTATCTTAACACCCAAACTATTCATTACATTATTTATTTACTTTAATACAAAGTATTATAGTTTGAAGTTAAAATAGTACTTCTATGGAATTACTAAAATTTTGAAAATTCTGATAATACTTTATAAACTGTATTAATGATGATTGAACTCCATTTTTAAACACCTCATTTACTCTATAGTAGGGCTATTCTGAAGATTTTATAATAACATATTATACTTTTTTTTTTTATATTATTACAGATGTCGGATGTACGTATTTAGTATTATTTATTAATGAAGAATTAATATTAATTCTGTAGCTTTGATTTTCATCTTATAGATGTTGGTATTAAAATCTCTCAGACTATTTAAAACTGATAACATTTTTAAGATGACGTCTCACCCGCATGCGTTGTATTCGTACCACATAGTAAATTTTAGTTCACCAGTTTTAATAGTAGTTTAATATTAGAGTGAATTGACCTATATTAAACTTCTAGTTAAAATAATTATCTGTGTTCTATTGTTATTTTGTGCGATATTTTAATTTTTAGTTGAGATATAAGTATGAAATTATTAGATATTTAAAAATGCTCATAATTCACTTAAAAATGAAAATATCGTAAAAAGCCAACGATAGAACACAGATAATGTTCTTACCTAAAACTTTGATAATAGGTCAATTCACTCTAATATTAAAACTAAAAGCACACTATTGAAGCTGGTGAACGAAAATTTACAACGTGTATAAGATAGGACAACGGGCGAGAAGTCCTCTTAATCGCAACATTATTACATCTCTCGAGTGAAAATTCTTCTTAAAATTTAATTTCTTTTATGCTCATAAGCTTCTGTGCGACCCAGAATCATTGTTTCCCTCCCTATTATCTATGTTAGTAAAAAAGCTAAGTGATGATAGATATGCCATATATATTTAAAACAAATGGTTTGTAGTTAGAAATTATTGTCCTCTCTTCAGTTTATGGTAGGTATACGATTTTAACATTTGTAAATCGTTAAATTAACAAAAGTAAAACATTTTGACATTTTGGAGGTTATATGCATATTGTCAGTTTAATAAAAGTTTTCAAATTCTGAAAAACTATTGTGAATCAAATTTTTATGTATTTAATATTTATTTAATATACCGACAAGAGTCATATAATTAAATATTTTGTGTGCAGAAAATACAAACATTTGTTTAACAAAGAAATATAACTTAGTGTAGATACTGTTTAGTTGTATGTTTAATTAAAATTAAGCTATTTGACGTCCATTCATATCTGAAAACTACATTTCTATAACAAAAATGGCTAATTGTGTACAAAACTATCGTATAATATTTTGAATGCAGTGTGTGAAGCTGTGTTGTTAATTTTATTTATTTATTAGTCATAGTTATGAGTTTATGATTTTATTATTCATGGAACTCATTTTGATAATGAACAATCATTTTCAAAAGTATCTTGTAATTGCGTAGGTTACTATAATCATTGACGTGTTAAATTTAAATTAAATAAAAATCATTCTAATTAAGTGTTATCACCAAGTATTTATGACTCGTTACACAATAATAAAACTATCAATATAAATAATATTTACATAATTATAAACTAAATAATTATGGGATTTTGTTAGGAGTAGTAAAGATGGAAACATAATTTTTAATTAAGTCTGTAAAAATAAGAATTATAAAAATAAACTGATAATTTGGACAATACAATTACTATATTGATAGTTTGTTCTTTAAATTAATTTTTAGATTAAAGTTAATTCTGTCTATAATAATGTTCATTATTTTTAAATACAAATAATTTGGATCAGTGTTGGCCTCAAGATTTGTTGTAAAACCAGGGAATAGAACCGTACCGAAATAGACCGGTTTTGGACTGAAACCAAAACCGAAAGCTTATATTTTGATGTAAAGAGTTTTTCCGAGTTTTCGGCTCCAAAATATATTTTATCTATTGTGGTAATAATTAATAAGTAATACATTGTAAGTTAGTTATTAGTAATCACTAATAACAAATAATTATAAAATCGTAGATCTGTAAAAGTTTATCAATACAACTAATAATAAATATTAGCCATTAGGTAGGTATTAGGTATTATATGTATAATACAATCGTCATAGAAAAAATTACAAATTACAATTTATTATAAGTTCAATTATTATTGAATCGTAATTCGCAATAGCTTATTCATTCAGATTCCGAGGAGCCGATAATAATCGTAATTATTTCTGAAAATAATAACAATTTGTACGTGTTTATAAGTGTTTCAGTCTGAGTAAGATGTCATCTAATCGTTACCTATCTTATATGCCTGCAGTGGTAATATTTTAAATAATGTGGGTATCATTTACTATAATCTAATCTTTGTATTATTATCTACTGAACTGTTCTCCGTTACTGTTAATATCGTTAAAATTTATATTTTTATAAGTTATAATATTTAACTCAAATATCCATAAGAGTAAATTTACTAAAATAGTATATTTTGGATATTTTATTGATATTATAATATTGTATGGGCTGGGAACGGACAATAATAGGCCGTGCGCCTAGTTACCAAAATACTTCGCGCTTACTACGTATTATACTAACACACCGACCGACCTTTGTAAATTTGTGTAAATTGTGTATAGCTCAACTAGAATTGGTTGGGTTCGCCGCGCAAATACTAGTGAGCTATGTGGTGTAGTGGTGTGTAAGTGTGTATAATATGTGTTAGTGTGTGTATACTTAAATATAGGACGAATAGGTAACTTTATAATAAATAATGGTAACTCAAATAAAATCTGGTAAATAATAAAATAATAATAATAAAATAAATAAATTACGGCCTTTTTGGCCCAACAAGTAAAAATGTATACAATAATAGCCGACCTAACCAAAATTCCGATTCGGCACAACCAGATATAATAATAATATATAAAATAATTAGATAATAAATGCAAGTGTATAAACAGTATATATTAAAAACTGTGTAGCCCTTATGGCCAAACAGAATAAAATATAAATATAATAAAGTCTAATGAAAAAAAGTTTTGGCCCTTCTGGCTCAATAACACAATAATTATAATATAAAACAAAACGCTATTAGAACAGTAACCTGGTATAATTAATATAGAATACAGAAAAGAAAAGCCTCTCTGGCCCCACAATAATAAAAAAAAAACAGAATAAATGTTAACAATACCTAATAATATAATAATAATAAATAAATAACAATAAAAAATAACTCACGGCTTGTCAGTGCACTGCTGGCCAGGTGCTACCTATGCTTATAATCCACTAAATCAAATTCACACAAATAAAATACACAACTAAAAAAATATAAATGAATAATTAGGATTGAGTACAATAAATGTAATACTACAAAGATATGAGCGTGGTGATTCGCGCACACGTCGTATATAAAATATAAAATAATAATAAAGATATGGCGATTAGCACCAACGCAATAAAATATAAAGGGTATACAAATATAAAATGAAAGTTACAAATTGGCACCTTATAAACCAAAGAAATATAATATAATATTATGCAGCATTTTTTTGATAAAAACAATAATATCGTTAACACGACGCAACGGACTATCTCACGGCGACGTACGGAGAAAGACAAAAATTGCGGCGGCCGTGTTAAGCTACGCGCACCGGCGAGTCGGCGGCAGCAGATAACGCGCCGATACCTGATTTGCATAATATTATATAATTCACAAGACACAAAATATAATTAAAACAAAAATAAATATAAAAATAACGGCTGGTGCGCGCGAGTGTGTGTGTGTGTGTGTCGATCGGCTGTTCGTCCGTAACCGATAGTATTTTATATTATTATATTGTATTATTATATTATATTATTTTATGCTACGGTGGCAACAAATATAATAATTAATGTTATTTTTATAGTTAATGCATTTTGTACCCATCACTCTCAGTGGCGCCAAACACTGTTAATGTAGGACAATTATCCTACAATATAAAATTGTTGGTGGATGGGCGGTGGGTTCCCATCACCACGAAATCTCATGCAAATGTTATATTAATACCTGTGAGAATATATTATGATTTTATTGTAATATTGTATTATAGAAACATTGATCAAACTTCAGAATTCAAATTATAAATAATTATGTGGTGGGTAGGTGTTTATTTTAAACGTTTGTCTTAAATATATTTTTTGACTTCAGCGCCACTGATATTTCTACTTAATTATAATATACTATAACTATAATAAAGTATTTTTTTTTTTATTAAGGTTGTTTATCACTATATATTATGATATAAATATTTTGTATGTTTATTTAAATGATTTAAATTTAAATATTATTATCTAACTAATAAAATAAGTAGGTAGAAGATACCTAGTTATGTTTTTAACATATGTTATTTAGGTTTTGCTGGTCATAAAAATATATGAATGAATAATTTTTTTTGCAATATCGATGTTTCCAAAAATATAATAAAAAAAAGCGGGTAAGTGGGTATCGCTCTGCTGTACATTAGGGGGTGGGGTGGACCTCAGACTATGGTAGGTTAAATTTGAATACAATGATAGGTAAACGAAAAACGATTCTGAACGAAGATGATTTGTCAGTTTAGGATATATTATATTTAAATATTGTCATATATTCTATTTTGAAACAAATAGTATAGTTACTATATGTTACTATAGTTACTTTATAGTATCTGTTTATTAATAAAAAAAGTATTAGGCAACATACGCATAATGAGCGTATGAAATTTAATTTAAATTTTGAAATATTTCGTATAAATTCGAACTTTAAACACTTATAAAAAAAAATTGTGACTAACGATTTCGGATTTTTTTTTATCACTTTAAGAACAACTTATAAGAAACCTTGTATTAAATTTTCAAGATTTTCTGGCCACCCAAAAATTTTTTATCGGCATTTGAAGAAAAAAAAACTTAGAAAAGTCGAAAATTTCAATTGTCTATTAGTAGCTTAAAAATGGTCAAAATATTTTGAAAATTTAACTGTAAAAAGATAACCATAATATAAACATTTGCTGAAAATTTCAAGTATTTACAATGATTAGTTTTTGAGTTACAGCAAAATCAAAAAATCGATTTTGTCGAAAAGTGGTTTTTCCGTAAAATTGCCATTTTTCTGTCATTTTTTTTTTGTTTTTCTCGATTTTTTTGAAAACTATTAGAAAATTTTAATTTTGACCCCCCTAAAGTACCAACTAGATTCAATTCCCTATTCATAGAGGGGCTGAAGTCAAAAATCGGAGCATTATTACTGCTCCAAATGTTGGAGTCAGACACAAAAAAAAAAAAATAAAAAAATAAAAAAACACACATCATTGTAAAAGCAATACATTCATCACTTCGTTCAGAATCTAAAAATTAATTTTGGTTAATTGATATTATGTACGAAGAATAAAAATTATGTGAATGTTAATAATGAAATGATAATAAGAATAGGTACTTCTCGACTTCTATTGAAAGCGACTCTTCTCTAACCCACAATACAATAATTAAAAATAAATGAGTAATAATATATTAATATGTAACAATAAATATACTATGACAACAAAAAACATTCATTATTTTTAAATACCACCTATGTTGAAAACATCACATTTTTGGCCTTACGTTTACTCAGTTAACATGGAAATTTCAGATTTTAAAAACTAAAAAATCAGCCTATGATAATAGCCTAAAAGTTATAAAAACTCTTAGCCATTTGGAAAAAATAAAATAAATTTTGAACTTCAACGATATAATAAATATTATCATTATTCATAATTGAAACGTATCTAAACTTTAATATTTTCCAAACGTGGGGAAATAAAATGAGCGTAAATAATACATACTATGCTAATATTGAAGTGAAACTTTTTTACAGAGAGTACAAAAAATAAAAGACGACGGTCGGGCATGGTCGGCATCACGCTCGAGCCGTCAAGGCCCACCGTCACAGATCGCCTCTTTTTCATATAGTAAATAAAAAAATTAATAAAATATATAAATAATATATTTTTAAAAAAATGCCGTTCTATTGAAAATAAAATTGTAACTTGTGTTATTTTTTTATTTTATTTCAATACACACCTAATATCAGTTACATGATTGAAAGGAGTTCACTTCATCCGCGCGTACTTGTTACACACACATTTTTTTTTATAATATGTTTTAGATCGTTTCTGTTTCACTATAAACTATGAGAGGAAATTTTTACAAGATTTTAACTTATAATTCGTCATACAGAGGAACCTCAATATTTCAAAATTCAAGAGAAATGCAATGTTTTTGACTTGCAAAGGTTTTCGAGTTATCAAGATTTTAAGAAAAAATGTAGAATTAAAGAGCTTTAAAAATACATGTAAAATGTAATAATATATTATAATTTTTAATTATTATATACCTACTAAATACATATTTGTTTTGTTATTAAAAAAATTTGGACAAGTAGGTATCGCTGTGCTGTATAGCCAAGATGGAGAATATAGATTACTATAATGGATGTGTTAAACTTGAATAATGCAATGATAGATATCATTTTATATGAAAAATGATTCTGAACGGATATGATTTTTCAGTCTAGGATACAGTAGGAAATATTATATTATCGCCTATATCTAAATTGTAAGATATTGTAATTTTACGCGATTTCGTAAAAAATTAAATTTCATACGCTCATAAAATTGTGAATAACGATTTTTTTTTTTTACTACGATAAATATATCTTGTAATAAACCTTTTATTATATTTTAAAGATTGTTTGGTGAGCCGAATTTTTTTTATAATAAAAAAATAGAAAAATCGAAAATTAAAAGCTTAAAAAAAATCAAAAGATTTTGAGAATTGAATCTTAAATAGATAACGTTAATATAAACATTTGGTGAAAATTTCAAGTATTTCCAACAATTCGTTTTTGAGTTACAGCAAAATAAAAAAATTCCATTTTGTCAAAAACTGATTATGTGTAAGAATTTCCATTTATCCGTTACTTTTTTAGGATTTTTCCTGACGCTTTTGAAAACTACTTGAATTTTTCAACTTTTGACCCAAAAATACCAACTAAATTTTCCTTTTTAAAGAGAGGCTGAAGTCAAAAATCAAAGTCATATAACTATTCCAAAACGTGATGACAAACATATAATTATTTAGTATTTAGTATTTACTCACCATTGATTTGTGCTTTATTCTTTTTAGTAATTTGATATTTTCTCAAAAACTAAAGACATTTTTGTGATCAATTTTTAATAATTAAATGTTCTCTACAGTTTAACAGTTTAATAAAGTATTAAACAAAAAATAAATTAATAAAATACATAAACCTAAATAATTGTTAATCATTGAGTAGATCACACTTATAATTATACATTTTTTTTTGAGAATTTAATTATTAAATTTTAATGAATTAGGTAATCTGAATTATTATTTATTAACACCTGTAAATAGGCAAAATATAATATATAAAATATGAAAGAAAATTAATGTATTTTAATATGGGGTGTGTACCTGTACCTATAATTAAAAAAAATCTTTGCCTTGAGCTCTAAAAAATCACACTGACATTAATCAATTACATATCTAATGTACTTATTTTGTTATTGTTATTATATAAGTCGGTATATCATTTATAATAACAATAATGATTTGATCAACAATGATTTAAAATTTAAATATTATTTAATTGTGATGCAATTTTACGGTATTATATTATTATTATTATTATTATTATTATTAACATGTATTGCAAAGATAATTAATGAAATCTGTTCAATATTTGTTTTAAATACATCAATATTTTCCTACATTATATTAATTTATTAATTATAATATTTTATATTATTAGTTATAATATTTATTAATTGCCGTTTTGCTGTCACTTTTTTTGTTGTTTTTCTCGACTTTTTTTGAAAACTGTTGGAAAATGCTTACTTTTGACTCCTCACAAAAAAAGTACCAATTAGATGAATTTTCCTATTCAAAGAGGGTCTGAAGTCAAAAATCAGAACATTATTACTGCTCCAAATGTTGTCGTCAGACACAAAAAAAAAAATAAAAACACATCATTGTAAAAGCAATACATTCTTCACTCCGTTCAGAATCTAAAACATATATTGTGTTACACTGCTTCGTCCATCACTAAGGATAAAATCCTTGTTTTCTAGTATTGTTTTGTGATGTGTGCTCCTTACAATATTTAGAATTTAATGGTATAGTGAAACTTCTATAACTAGCCATATGAATAAAATAGTATTAAATATATTTTATTATTTTATATAGTTTTAGTGTTAATATTATATCATATCGATATATTATCTTTAAGCTTAATTTTGAAATAAGTAGGTATCTTAACTTACAAATACCTGTCATTAAATAATTAAGTTATTAATATGTCAATTTTTTTTTGTACAGTACAATTGATAAAAATAGAATAAAAAATAAAATAAAAAGGTTTAACCTTATATAGGTTTAACCAGTATTAACCGAAATTGAAATTATGATTTTTTTAAAAACCGAAAGGAAGCCGAAACCAAAATTTTAGTTTTTCTAAGAATCGAATCGAAACAGGAACCATAAAAATCATTAAGGTTCCAGTCCTAGGGTAAAACATTGCCTACATAAAATTAATGAATTATACAATTATTTGAAAAATAAACGAGTAACTAATCTTTTGGTAAATGATCAACCAATAAAATCTCGTTTAATTTTGCAGAATATAAAACGAACCCTTCAGGACCAATGAATGCATTTTGTGCTGTTAATAATCAAGATACTCATCGTCGAGATTTTTATACAAATCTTTTCATTAAAGCTAAGAATAGCAATAAATATGATGAAGCTGTCATAATATATATTGTATAAATTATAATAGGAAAGGTTACAGCTATTTTTTTTTTAATTATTAATTTTAATTTATGTTTTCATGGCTATATTCATATTATTCTATATAAGACTATAAATATAACATTTTCACAACCAAGAAAATTTAAATTTGACAATAAAATAAATAAATAAGAACAGTTTTTGTAAAAAATGCAAACATGTTTTTGTTGTAATTAATAACTAAATTAATAAATAATACAATTTTTTTTTTGCTTGAATATTATTTAGAGGTGTCTAATAAGTAGTACTTCAAATTAAATTTCAAAATTTTATGTTTTTTTTTTTATCTTGAATTTGAATATGTCCTTCTACGAGGACACCAGGAGTGAACGAAATCCACATTTAAATTGTTTTTTTTTTCAATATTAAATAATTTGCCACTTTGTGATTGGTTTTAATTTATATTTTGTAATGATTATAGAATCAATTTTTTAAATGATCTGTTTAAGTTCGTTTTTAATAATGAATAATACATTTTTATCTTATATGTTTGCGTTGTCGGCGTAAACATTACAATATAATAATATCGTTTATTCCCCATGTCCTCCAGGAAGGGCATAAACGTCATAAAACTCCCACGGGTTTTACGGGTGTTTGATAATAGTTACGAATATTTTGATTCTTTATAGACATGCTTATAATGAGTTATAAACTATATTACGTAAGGAAAAAATTAGCAGTATTTTCGCGGCACTACAACAACGTTTAACACTTTAACACTATAAAATGTAAGATTACCCAAGAGATTTTTTTTTCATAATAACTTGTTTCATAAAATTACGGTTTGGGCATTAAATATTATTGATTATCATGTTTTATTATTTTTTTTTGTCATTCACACATGTATATTATCATATAAAAATTACATGTGATACAAATAAACGTTAATATAATTATAAGTAGTACTTAGAATAATATGTCCTTGTAGGAAGACAGTGGGATTGAATACATAGTAAAGACTAATAGTAAGAGTCGCATGAACGTCATGATAACCGGACACTATAATACATATACGGTACATTATATTATGGTATATGATTGCCGATAACTGATTATATAATATTAAAAAATAAGATCGTCGTACCATACAAGTATATGTCACGTTATAAATATTTATAGAAGGCTTACAATTCTAGAACGTTACATAATTCTGTTGTTGAAATTTCAATAATAATTGCTCACACATATCATAATAACGTAAACATTTTATGTAATTTTGGGAATATCTTTTCAATAATATTTTTATAAGAAAACTGACAAAATTTGGTGACGTTACAATTAGTTAATATAATAATAATAATAATACATTCTTTGTATTGCATTACTCGATTTGTCCGGCGCGTTGTATAGACAATTTGACTACATCAATGCGTAGAGCAACACATGATAATATTTAATCGATGGTGACATGGTAAACGGAGCTAAACGACATGACTTATTCTATTGGATGGAAAAATATGTATGATACATTCATTGCGCTTGTGCAAAAACAGAAAACCAAAATACATATCCATATTTTATTATTATTTGCACTATTTTTACAAAAATTGTTCTTATTTATTTATTTATTTGATTGATAAATTTAATTCTTCTTGAATGAAAACATGCCATATTTATAGTCATTATATATAATAATATAGATACCTATATGCATAAAAACATAAATTATAGTTAATAATTAAAAAAAAAATTAGCTGTAATTTTGACTATTATAATTCACAGGGCCGAATTTAGAAATTTTTCGCCCTGGGGCAAATGCTCCATTATAATATAATATAATTATTTATTAACTTTGTATAAAATATTTAGTCGCCCCCTCATAATCAGTCACTTGGGTCAATAGTTCCCTGTTGCCTACTCTAAATACGGCCCTGATAATCCATAACAGTTATCGTCATACTTAACGGTTATACTTAGTTCTTTCGAAAATATCTATATAAAGTACTTTACAATGATTATTCAGATGTCGATTGCATATTGAACGCAGAATCCGACCAACGGATCTAAAGCTGCTGGTATGGTCATAAAAAATTGATTTATACTACATAGATAAAATGATAGTAATTATTTTTAATACTGGTACACAATTATTAAGCGTACGTATACTTTTAATTTAATTGTATACAAAATATATTTAAATCTATTGAGGTGCTTTTTCTACTAAATGTTTTTATATACATTTAATTACACTTTTTGAGGGATATTGAATTAAATTTTCATGTTTTGGGACCTAAGAATGCATTTTTATTGACAATTATTGGAATGAAATTTAAATGTTCTAATAACAGTTAAGATATTCAAAAAATTATACTTTGTATATGAATAGTCAATAAAAATACTTAGTTGACATTTCTAGTACCTATGGTTATTAATTTTTAACTACATAAAAAAAAAAAATTATTTTGTCAAATATTGCATCAAAATTTTTGTTTTTTATATATAGTACCTATTTGTTTTTTCGATAATTTTACGGTCATTTTTTACAACCTTGCCCGTTACTCATTAGTCATTAGTCATTGAGTTTCAAACCATTATAAAATAGTCCACAATTTAAATAATTTAATGTTTTGATATAACTTTTTTTCCGTATTCTGATAAGACTTTTATAAAATTATTATAACCTACTGATATTTTGTATCTAGACCACTTTATATTATGTACTTGTGACACGTCATGTGTAACATAACTATAGATTTTATACCTTATACCTTATAGTATAACGTCTATGAAAATAACAACATATTTTATTTAAAAAAAAAAGGAAATAATCCAAACTAGGTTAAGAAAACAGATATAAATAGTAGTATTACTATTAAAATATATAGTACTGCATAGATTAGATAAATAACATATGTTACCATTTAATCCTAGTAAATTTTATTAATAAATTAATATAATGTAGGAAAATATTGATGTATTTAAAACAAATATTGAACAGATTTCATTAATTATCTTTGCAATACATGTTAATAATAATAATAATAATAATAATAATATAATACCGTAAAATTGCATCACAATTAAATAATATTTAAATTTTAAATCATTGTTGATCAAATCATTATTGTTATTATAAATGATATACCGACTTATATAATAACAATAACAAAATAAGTACATTAGATATGTAATTGATTAATGTCAGTGTGATTTTTTAGAGCTCAAGGCAAAGATTTTTTTTAATTATAGGTACAGGTACACACCCCATATTAAAATACATTAATTTTCTTTCATATTTTATATATTATATTTTGCCTATTTACAGGTGTTAATAAATAATAATTCAGATTACCTAATTCATTAAAATTTAATAATTAAATTCTCAAAAAAAAATGTATAATTATAAGTGTGATCTACTCAATGATTAACAATTATTTAGGTTTATGTATTTTATTAATTTATTTTTTGTTTAATACTTTATTAAACTGTTAAACTGTAGAGAACATTTAATTATTAAAAATTGATCACAAAAATGTCTTTAGTTTTTGAGAAAATATCAAATTACTAAAAAGAATAAAGCACAAATCAATGGTGAGTAAATACTAAATACTAAATAATTATATGTTTGTCATCACGTTTTGGAATAGTTATATGACTTTGATTTTTGACTTCAGCCTCTCTTTAAAAAGGAAAATTTAGTTGGTATTTTTGGGTCAAAAGTTGAAAAATTCAAGTAGTTTTCAAAAGCGTCAGGAAAAATCCTAAAAAAGTAACGGATAAATGGAAATTCTTACACATAATCAGTTTTTGACAAAATGGAATTTTTTTATTTTGCTGTAACTCAAAAACGAATTGTTGGAAATACTTGAAATTTTCACCAAATGTTTATATTAACGTTATCTATTTAAGATTCAATTCTCAAAATCTTTTGATTTTTTTTAAGCTTTTAATTTTCGATTTTTCTATTTTTTTATTATAAAAAAAATTCGGCTCACCAAACAATCTTTAAAATATAATAAAAGGTTTATTACAAGATATATTTATCGTAGTAAAAAAAAAAAATCGTTATTCACAATTTTATGAGCGTATGAAATTTAATTTTTTACGAAATCGCGTAAAATTACAATATCTTACAATTTAGATATAGGCGATAATATAATATTTCCTACTGTATCCTAGACTGAAAAATCATATCCGTTCAGAATCATTTTTCATATAAAATGATATCTATCATTGCATTATTCAAGTTTAACACATCCATTATAGTAATCTATATTCTCCATCTTGGCTATACAGCACAGCGATACCTACTTGTCCAAATTTTTTTAATAACAAAACAAATATGTATTTAGTAGGTATATAATAATTAAAAATTATAATATATTATTACATTTTACATGTATTTTTAAAGCTCTTTAATTCTACATTTTTTCTTAAAATCTTGATAACTCGAAAACCTTTGCAAGTCAAAAACATTGCATTTCTCTTGAATTTTGAAATATTGAGGTTCCTCTGTATGACGAATTATAAGTTAAAATCTTGTAAAAATTTCCTCTCATAGTTTATAGTGAAACAGAAACGATCTAAAACATATTATAAAAAAAAATGTGTGTGTAACAAGTACGCGCGGATGAAGTGAACTCCTTTCAATCATGTAACTGATATTAGGTGTGTATTGAAATAAAATAAAAAAATAACACAAGTTACAATTTTATTTTCAATAGAACGGCATTTTTTTAAAAATATATTATTTATATATTTTATTAATTTTTTTATTTACTATATGAAAAAGAGGCGATCTGTGACGGTGGGCCTTGACGGCTCGAGCGTGATGCCGACCATGCCCGACCGTCGTCTTTTATTTTTTGTACTCTCTGTAAAAAAGTTTCACTTCAATATTAGCATAGTATGTATTATTTACGCTCATTTTATTTCCCCACGTTTGGAAAATATTAAAGTTTAGATACGTTTCAATTATGAATAATGATAATATTTATTATATCGTTGAAGTTCAAAATTTATTTTATTTTTTCCAAATGGCTAAGAGTTTTTATAACTTTTAGGCTATTATCATAGGCTGATTTTTTAGTTTTTAAAATCTGAAATTTCCATGTTAACTGAGTAAACGTAAGGCCAAAAATGTGATGTTTTCAACATAGGTGGTATTTAAAAATAATGAATGTTTTTTGTTGTCATAGTATATTTATTGTTACATATTAATATATTATTACTCATTTATTTTTAATTATTGTATTGTGGGTTAGAGAAGAGTCGCTTTCAATAGAAGTCGAGAAGTACCTATTCTTATTATCATTTCATTATTAACATTCACATAATTTTTATTCTTCGTACATAATATCAATTAACCAAAATTAATTTTTAGATTCTGAACGAAGTGATGAATGTATTGCTTTTACAATGATGTGTGTTTTTTTATTTTTTTATTTTTTTTTTTTGTGTCTGACTCCAACATTTGGAGCAGTAATAATGCTCCGATTTTTGACTTCAGCCCCTCTATGAATAGGGAATTGAATCTAGTTGGTACTTTAGGGGGGTCAAAATTAAAATTTTCTAATAGTTTTCAAAAAAATCGAGAAAAACAAAAAAAAAATGACAGAAAAATGGCAATTTTACGGAAAAACCACTTTTCGACAAAATCAATTTTTTGATTTTGCTGTAACTCAAAAACTAATCATTGTAAATACTTGAAATTTTCAGCAAATGTTTATATTATGGTTATCTTTTTACAGTTAAATTTTCAAAATATTTTGACCATTTTTAAGCTACTAATAGACAATTGAAATTTTCGACTTTTCTAAGTTTTTTTTTCTTCAAATGCCGATAAAAAATTTTTGGGTGGCCAGAAAATCTTGAAAATTTAATACAAGGTTTCTTATAAGTTGTTCTTAAAGTGATAAAAAAAAATCCGAAATCGTTAGTCACAATTTTTTTTTATAAGTGTTTAAAGTTCGAATTTATACGAAATATTTCAAAATTTAAATTAAATTTCATACGCTCATAATGCGAATGTTGGCCATAGTAACCATAGTAACATATAAAAACTATACTATTTGTTTCAAAATAGAATATTTGACAATATTTAAATATAATATATCCTAAACTGACAAATCATCTTCGTTCAGAATCGTTTTTCGTATACAATGATACCTATCATTGCATTCAAATTTAACCTACCATAGTCTGAGGTCCACCCCACCCCCTAATATACAGCAGAGCGATACCTACTTACCCGCTTTTTTTATGCATTATTTTATAACTGCAACAGTTTTTTCAATTTTGATTATTTCAGCGACTGCATTTCCTGAGTTTATCGGGAAATTTAATTTGAAAATATGATCATATTTATTACATTTTAATTACTTTTTTTAAATTTAAATTATTATTTTATTGAAATTCATACATAATAACTCATACCATTTCTTACATTTTTTGTTTTTTTTTTCAGATTTACTAGGGCAATTTAAAATAAATGATGCAGATAAAATATATTTATTTACGTATAGTAATTTTTTTTTAAATTTTTTTCTATCGTATTGATATTCATATGAAATAGATGGTAAATTTTGTTATAAATTATTTAAAAACTTTAGCCAATTATTGATATCTATTTCACTATTAACTAGAGACAAACATAACTTACACCATTTCTTATTTTTAATTTTTATACAATGTTGATATATAGGTAACAACAATTTTAAGCCAGACTTTTTTTAAAAATGTTATTGTTTATAATATAAAAAATATTACGTTTGCTGTACATAAATTTGTATATACTCAGTAAATATAGTTGTAGTACCTATATAAATAAGTTATTATTAATCATTTATAACCATCACGGTTCGGAAGTTCTAGCAAATGCATATTTTTCTTGGTTCATCCTAGAACATTCAAAGTGAAATATAAATATGTTTCAATCTTCTTCGATTTCACGAAAATTAATTATGCTATTTTTTGCTTATTTACGGGTTTTATTGCTATTTTGCTAATTTAGGGTTTATAGTCATATTTTTGGGTTATATTTTCACATATTTTCGAAAATATAATAAAACATTTAACAATTCAGTTTAAATTCCAAGGTAAATACATACAATAATTTAATTATCCTGACAAAGTCCCAGACGTCTATAAGTTAAAAATTTGTAAAATTACATTACATTTTTTTCTAATAAATTTTTTATTTTTTTCAAGGTAAGTGCATATTTTTTTATTTTTCGTTTTATTTATATAGTACATATTATGTCATAAAGTTTTTTTCTGAATATTTAAGAGCTAAAAAGTAACATTTTTAGTGCTACAACTTCCGAGTCTTGTTTATAACATACAACATCCTTTTGACGCATTGAACATTTATCTGGCTTTCATGAAGAAACACACAATAAATGTTACTATAAACTATAATTTTAATATTTTTTTTCCACATTTGTTTTTAATCAAATTCATATGATTTGTTTGAAATTTGAAAAATTTAACAAAAAAAGCAGAGAGAAAGTTAAATAAATCTTTAGTTATATCTTATTTAATCTAATCAATGACATTTTAAAATCTATTAGGTCTTATGTGAACATAATTTATTATATCATAATTAATACTTCTTTACTATAAATTATTTATTCAGCCGATTGTAAATGTAATATTGTTAACTTATTATTAGTAAATAAATGGACATTTAAAATGGTTTTATTATTAAGGTTTTAAAAGGTTGATATATATTATTATATTATGTATTCTCAGATGAAAGTTGAGATAACTAAGCATTATCCTAAATGATAAATTTACAAGATTATTAATACTAAATCTAATGCTGATTGATGATTCCCATTTTGAAGTAAATTTGAAATATTCATAAATTTAAAATTGTTATAGCTATTAGAAAAATATGTCTAGATATGTGTGTGTGTGTGTAATTTAATGATCATTACTCTAAGTCACTAATGTTACTAATTATATAATTTTTTTATAAACTACTATTTTTATGTTAGTGTGTATCTATAAACAATAAATAGTAGAAAATGTGCTCGGATTTTCGCATCTTGGAAGTGTGGTCTCTGATAGCAAATTAAATTTAGTTAATAATTTGAATACTTAAACCTAAATATATATATAGGATGTTCAACAAGAATTTATATTTGTATTTTCTATATATTTTTTGAAATATTAGTAGATATTTTAGATTTTTGATTCTTTATTAAATGTCGATAAAAAATATTCATTCAAATAAAAATCTTAAAAAATATAATATGATTTATAATAAGCTATAAATAGCTGTAAATATCTGATAATTTTATTGGAATTTTTTAAAAGGTTAAATTAGTGTATAATCATAACATGTTACACATTATTGATTGTATTTTATATAATGTTGTGAAAGTACCTACCTACAAGGTTTTAAGTTTTTTTTTGTTTTATATTTGAATCATCGTATAGATGTAATAGTTTGATCGATCAATAACAGACTGTAAAAACAATCACTAAACATTTAATGCATTAATAATAAGCTAGGCAAAAGTAAGCCTTCGTTAATATGGTTAAAAATAGATCAGTTTATTTAATATTCTTAAACCATTAAATTAATCAATTTTTTATAAGACTTATGCATAGTTTTTTATAATCATTGAAATTAAGTATTAATTTAAAATTCAACAGATTTTCTGATACGTGTTTCTGGATTTAATAGTAAGCAATTCTACTTTACATGGTAGTAATTTTATTGTACTTATATATCAGAGGTGGCCAAATTGCGGCTCTCTTCATCGATGTATGCGACTCGCGGTTTTTTTAACAAAAACAAAAACCAAAATTTAAATTTTTTTAGCATACATTTATAAAATAAAAAATGTTTTTATTATTATTATTTTATAATTTCATATTTTGTAATTTGATATGTTTATTGGATGTTAGCTATCTTTATTATTTGTGTGGTATAAAAGTACAGATTAGATAATTTGGCTCTTGATATAATCACATTAATATATGTGGCTCGCATACATAGTCATGTTGGCCACCCCTGCTATATTATATCCTTCTTTGAAGAATATAAGACATGGTTATAAGCATTTTCTTCGGTTATAGGGAATGACATCTCAGAAGGGAAATAGCGCTTTAAATTTTGATGACTAAAAATATGTTTAAACATGAAAACATTTTTTGAGCGTATGAAATTAATTTTTTTATGTCGTATGCGTCCGATTGCCGTTCATCCAAATGACCACGATGAATTGACGCGCGACTAAATTACAACGACCAAATGACGGTACATCTCTTATTTATAACGCTGACTGCTTTGAAATAATATAGTGTTATAGTTGAAAATTGACGATTAATTTCTATTAATAATAATAAATATTTTTTAACTAAGTAAAATTGTTTTAGTATGTTTTTTTTTACATAAAAAGTTAATAGTTAGTTAAATAGTGATATTATTTACTTATTGGAATTATATGCAATTCATCTATTCTGTATAAAAAAATTATTCTTGAACATAAATAGGCTATGCAGGGACGCAACCACACAACTAGGTTATTTAAAAAGATACTATTAGACAAAAATAGGCTATGACACTTTTTGAACCTTTTTTGGTGGGACGCAAATCGTTAACTGATAATAATTTCAGATGCAAGTAATACACCACCTCGAACACGAAAATTGGTCGTTTGGTGTCCATACATTGCTTGTGATCAATTGCGCCTTGAACAGTTGAACGACTTCAAAATCGCTTCCTATCTTTTATTGGCTTTTTATTAAAAAATGTTATATTAAGAAATAATTTTTATATTATCGATTTTAAATTAAAACATTTAAAATGTTCACACTTAATTCGTATAAACATTTCATCGTAAATTTTAGTATGACTATGACTATGGGCTATGGCATACCAACAGCGTTGTGCTAAGATAACCAAAAAATTTTCTAGATAAGATAAAACATAAATATTAAAATATTTATCTAGATAATAGATAAAAGATAACCACTTTTATCTAGATAAAAAACAGATAATTTTAAAAAGTTTCAAAATTAAACTTGTATTAAATGTGGGATCAATATTTTGTGCGGCTACACGGGTAACGCGCATTAAATACTATGATACTTATACAGTCAAACTGAAGGTATTTACAAATAGAACTTGTAAGTCAAATCTAATAAAATAAAAACAATAACAAACTTAAATAACATAATTCTCACAAAAAAAAAAATAAAACTATCTAGATAATTTATCTATACCTTATAACAATTTTATTTAAATAGATGAGATAAAAAGATAATTAAAATTATTTTTATCTATATAATGCACAATACTGCATACCAAGTATAAGTATAAATAATATTATATTAAATACATAAAGCCTACACGCGATATTATGTATTGCAATACAATGATTTGGGCAATTAGAAACATAAACATGCTAAGACCAATATGATGAAGTAGGTATAGTGCACATTGTGTGTACTATTATAATAAAAATATATAACTAAAATCACATGTCTCTACAGAGAAAATTCGAAGTCTGGAATTTACTAAACAGAAACAGGTTGACCAGAAAACAAAATGTTATAGTGAGATGAATACCACCGTGCCAAGTATAGTTACCGTATTGCCGTTACTTCTACTCTTGATGAGATTAAAATATTATAATATGAGGGAATCAATCACAAATACATTGTCAGACGGTTTGTAAATTGGATTTGGAACAATTGGAGAGTTAAGAATATTTGAAACACTTGGAGTTAGGTCATAAGACCATTCCTAACTTATACATTGAATTATATTTTGTTATTTTTAATTTTGTTTAAATAGTATTAAATTGTACAAATGTATATAAATATTAATGAATAAACAATAAGTGTTGACAGGGGAAACATATTTCTAGAGCCGGAACGTAACACCAATGTTATCACAAAAAATCAGTTAAAAAACATATATCAATATATTTTAATTTTTAATAATATAGATTTATTTATGTTTTTATATGTTTATATTTTCTTAAATATGAAAACAAAATTCTTCTACATGTTTATTATTCAAAATAATTATTTGTTTATATTTTTTTAGAAAATATGAGTACGTATTTTCTTTTTTTTTTAAACATATATCGACTAATAAAGAATAATATTGTTCTAATTTAGAGATAATATTTAGTTATCTTACTGTAAACCACATCACCGAATTGTTTCATTCCCACAGTTATTAGGTTCATTGAAGGTTTATTGTATATCAATGTCAAATCATTTGCTATTTTATCTTTAATTTGTTTTAAAGTACCTCAGCGTTTAACGCAGTTCATTGTTACTTTTTACGTCCCACATGTTTAATAATTACTTAGAAAACGATCCATTAAGGCGGATAAATGTCAAACTCCAATGAGAAATTTAACTTCATATTCTGTAGATATCTAATTTTTTATAAATCTACCATGTAAAAAGTGTCAAGTATTTAGATAAAAATTTATTTTTTAAGAACCCATGATTATATAAGCTAGCATAACATATTTTAGTGTATAATAATATTGTACAACGGCGATTGTCTGGAAGGAATTACTTTGAAAACAATTCTAGGCAAGCGGCGCTATAGTTGCAGGTCGGGCTCGCATTGCCAGCCGTGGCAGTTGGGTTTTAGAGTAGTTATACAGAACATTGTTATTCTCGCCAAAGCATTATTATTGTCAGACCATTTTATAAAACATTATATTAATTATTAATTGTATTGTAAGTTTTCTTTTCAATTTTAAATACAGAAAGTAATAATTCGTTCGAAAGTGTCTCTTTAACTTATTTGTGCACGGACATCCGTATTCCGTAATAATATTATTATTTTTATTATCTGATAAAATTAACAAACTTGTTAAAATCTTTTTGAGATATTTATAGACATGCCAAATTTTCAATTATTTGTAGGTTATTTATTTTTTATAAAAAATCATTCAATGGATGAACATTTTTGTAAATCTATTATATAAGATCTCATATAAGTGATTATTATATCTGTATAAAAATATTAAAAATACTTCGTGTGTGTTTGGCTCAACATAATAAGATCAAAAAGTTTCGTTTGAGTTCGGTCGGAGAAAATATTTGTAGTTCCGACCCATCTTTAATGATAACACAATTTAATAACCTAAAACGTTAATGTATTTTCACTATTATTAAGAATTATTAACTGTATAATAATACAAGCCTATTTTATTTTGCAGTAAGATATGGGGGTAAGCATTTGTTTTTTCAAATACCTACATTACTTATTACTATCTATTACTTACATATTATTATAATTGGCATTATAATTAGTTTATATTTTTATTGAATTTAAGTTGTCATTCAACCCATTAAATATTATAATTTTATAAAATTTCTATTTTTGTCAATCGTTGTTTGTGATTTTGGAGATTACATAATATAATATTCAATGAAAACGGTAATTCCGCGTAAATTATGATTTCTATAATCGAGTAGGTATATAAAATATTTAAAAAGAACAGGAGATAGAGATAGTTAAATAACTGACAATCATTGTAAAATTATAAGCTAGATCGCAAGACAGAATGTTGGAACATAGATTTAGTTTTTAAAACTAAATAAAATCAGTTTTAAAAAATGATAGTTATACTAAAATTGTTGTATTAATTAAAAACTTTATATATTTGTTTTTATAGAAGCTGGAGGTAAATACCTATTTAAGAGTTTTATATTTTTATTTATTTAAGTTAAAAAAAATTAAAGGGTATTGAATGTTACTGTTGTGATGTCACACTGGTACTTAGTAATACTAAATTATTATATATTGAAATTATAAATAAAATTATCGTAATATAATAACGATGTTTTGGATAACAAAATTTGAGGCTAAGACCATGAATTTAAATTGCAATATTGGTCAATTATTGAATTATGGTAGCTATAATATTTTTGGTTCAGAGCTAGTTGAGCTAGGTAGCCTCAATTGACTTAAACGTGAATCTCATTGGAGCAAATCCAACAACACTCACTTTCTTCAGTAATTAGGACCGAAGTAGGCTGTTATAGAATATTTTACACATTATATATCAAATTATCGAAACTTGTGGGATATCAAATAGTAATAGTTATAATTATTCAGTATAGTAATTACTGATATACGTGTATAGTTGCCTTTCATCACATGTAGTCCTGTGGTCTTAGAGAATTTGGATTATAAAGGTTAAAGGATAAAGGTAGTTGTTATTTATATTGTCGACATGCTGTCCATTATCGACATTCTTACATGGAACCATGTTAAAGACATTTATCATATCAATTAAGATGATCGCGGGCACACATTTTAACAGATATAATATAGCGGATTTCCACTGTGAAACCGTATCTAGCATTTACAATACCAGTCTCCATTAATAGATTTTCCATTCATAAATTCAAACTAGTTCTTTAATAGTTACCCTGTTTCCGTCAGTCAACTGACGATATTAACTATACTCAAAATAATTACGTAATATACTAAAAAATTTTATTTTTTTTATTTTATATTTTACACTAAATTTACAGTAAAATAATATATTATATAATATACTGAAATATAATAGTATATTATGGTTATATGGGTACAATATGGATAATATGCAATTATTATATCCACTAAATATGTGCACCAAATATATGTTATTCTCCCTTTGATGGCCATAGCCCATACTATAAATAATATAAATTTATTTCACAGTTCACTTAATTATTTCTTTTTATGTATTCTTTATTTATTTTTTTACATTATATACGATATATTTACACAAAACTGGATTTAATTGTATGCTTTTTCTTTTTTCTTTAAATACTCATATAAAATTCTTGTATATTTAGAATTGTATTAGAGTTAATTTATTCTGCATATAACAATAAACAATAGTAGGCCATGACACGCGCAGCATTATCTATCGGCTATCGATTAAATATTGTCTTGTACACTTCTGAAGTTCGGACATATTTTTATTGAAAATTTAAAAAAAACTGATAAATTCAACCAATTCTTAAAAGTGAAATTATATCTAATATATCGTTGAGATTCGTATTAGCCTACGTTCCTAATAACATTGTTATTAGTTTATTACGTAAAATGGCAGTTTATAAAGGAAAGTTACAATAAATTAACAAAATAAGTAATGAAATGAAACAAATAGCACACAAGAAATTAATTAATACATAATATATAGAATATATAGCTATGTATTGGTAGGTGTAAAAACGAAAAATAAAAATAAATAGTATTGATAACAGGAGACAATCTAAATGTGCGGAACATGCCCTAAGTCAGTGGCTCTCAACCTTTTTTAGAATATGGACCCCCGATGAAAGATTTTTAGAAATCGCAGACGCCCTACCAATTTTTTGTCGAATACATTTTTTTTACAAACCATCTGATGTTATCATAACCAAAATTATAATAATTATTTTATATTACACATTATAGAAGTAACAAAACATACACATTTATAATTATTTTTATTAAACTTAAGTTTTCATAAATCTGTAATACCCCCTAATGGTATCACGGATTTCCAGGGGGCCATGGACAACGGGTTAAGAACCGCTGCCCTAAGTAATTAAACTGAATTTGCGGCTCTAAGCGTTGTATATAGTATAGTGATTATGCCTGTATGATGTTTTATGTGGTGGGATATATAATTGAGACAGGGATTTAGATAAATGGTTTGGGATTCTGAATGGTATGGCTGAAAGGAGATCACCTACGTCAAGTGAGCCATTTAATAAGGTTGATAGAAACTCAAAGTCTGCATTATTGCGGCGAGAGGATAAGGTTTGAATATTTAAGACCTGTCTTATGTTTGTGTAGTCGTGTGGTGTATGATAAATACTTAATTTATAAGCTTCGTAATTTAAAAATTTGTTTTTTACACGTTCAAGACGTGGCCGAACGATTTTTGGTTAGACAGTATTTCCAATTTATTGATCCGTATTCTAACAATGAGCGAAATTGGGCAAAATACAAAGTGTAAAGATAGGTGGGAGATTTAAAGAAATTTATATTACAGATGATAAACACAAGTGTTTATAGAGATCTGTCAACTAAAATATTGACATGAGGGCTAAAACCGAAATAAGTTGAATAGTTAAATCCTAAATCTTTAATGTAGTAGAAGTGATATAATTTGAAGTCATCGAGAAAGTAATTGGATTGAATGGGAAAACGTTCTCTGGAGAAATAAATTACCTAACACTTGGATACGTTTTAGATAATCGTATTAGTATGATAGTGAATGGATTAATAAAATAATATATATTTTATAGTAAAAATTAATAGCTAATAACGTATGTATTGAAGGCTAAAAAGATAAAATGAATATAGATATAATAAAAATAATAAATTATTTATATTGCATTATTCAGTTTGTCCAGCGCATTATATAGACAATTTGACTACATTTGTGTATTTGTGTAGAACAACACTTTAATGATAATAATAATGTATCGATGGTGACACGATAAAAGGGTCTAAGCGACACGGTTTATTTTATTGGATGGAAAAATATGCTATGAACATTAAAAGGATGACAATTTGAATTTTAAGTTTGTAGTATAAGTATCACTTTTTTATTTTGTCTTCTCTAATATAGGATCTAAATGACAAAAATAGGGATAAAACGACATTAGCACAAGTTTTTTGGGGAAAAGCAATGTTTATGTGTGACGTGCTCATACCCGAATTTTTCATATAACTTTATAGTATTTCTAATGTATTGTGATAGGAATGATAAAATTGTAGTAAAACCAACATCCATAAGAATAAAAACAAGATTTATTGAAAAAAACTTGTTCAAATTGCCGTATACACATAAATTATAATCGAAACCTAATTAAAAACGCTGGTGTTTCATATTCTTCAATATTTAAATATTGTTACCATAATCACAATAACCAATAAATATACCAAATTAATTTTGATTAAATTATTAAAATTAAAAAATATGCATCACTAAATCTTATTTTGCATATTCATTTTTATGAGAATTATTTAAAATATAATACTGTCTTATAACTGTAATATGTGTTTATAGGATTTTAAAATGTAAGATGTAATTTTAAATTCAATTTTGCTTAAAACAAATATGTTATGAATAGAATTTTGTTAAAAAAAAAATAACAGATACCTATGGTTTGCTCTGTCCCAGTGAATTTCCTTTTTTATACTCATTGAATCTAGAATTTAACAGCAGTACTTTTTTTCATCACTAAATTTACCAATTTCTGTCAAGACATCAGATAAAAACCCTGAAATTGAATTCTTATTTGATATCCAGTTTCTTACTGAACTTGGGTTAAGTAAATTTAAAACAGATCTTTGTTGTGTGCAAAACTACAAAATAAAGATAATTAGTATACAAATGTTAAAATTAACTTACAGGACATAATTATATGCTTTAGAAGAATAAAAAAATAATATGGTTGTAAATTTTTTAGTTTCCTCATAATATCGTCTTCCTTTAGAGATGATTTTTCCATTAGTTATTACATTTTTTAGAAATTCACTTGTAAAATTTTTCTCCATAATACAAACTGTATCAATATCACTTGTACTTTTAATTTTTGACATCAATTCCTAGTTTAATAATAGGTAATTTTTGTACCATAACAATTTATGTGTAATAATATATTATTATAAGACCACTTGGATAATAAGATAACTATTTAATATTTACCTAAACTTTTATATTTATGTGTGTATGAATGTATTAATTAAAAATTTAACCAGTTTAAAATAGTTTGCTTATTTATGAAGATACTTGTGTATTAGTAAATATAAATACTTTATTTTTGTCTAACTATTTTTTTGTTGCTGATCACTGCAGAGTGCAGGTGTATACCATGATATTATTACGTGCAAGACATTATGTAATTTACATTTATACGTAAATGCGCTTCCTTCCAGAATAGGTCTAGTCAACAAAACGTAAACAAAGTTGTGTAACCGAAACTTTGTTGATTGATATAAATATATTATAATTGAAATAAATAGAAATCAAACACTCGGTACCTCGTAGTTGCTACACTCTAGCGTGCTCTAATCTAATATTTAAATAAATTATTATAACATTAAAATATATTATATTATTATTCACAAGTTATTTATTTAGTTTTGGATACTCGTGTAGTGCGATACATTGCTACATACCGTAAAATGCTACCTTCCGAAAAACTGTATGCGTGTAGTATGTTACCTGCAATACTTATTTTTATTTTATTGTGGGTATGTGAATTTGAGTCATTAATATAAATATAATTTAACAGTTGTAAAAATTATAGCTAAATATCCATTATGATAACTGATAAATATTTATCAAGACCCACGATTACTTACTTTTAGACATTTTTTTGTATTAGTGTATGTCGTTTCTGTGTTGTGTTAGCGTATGTGTTTTTTTCGTTGCGAGTTTTACTCTGTATTTTTTTTATTAAAATAATATAATAAATAAATCAATGCGCTATTTGTGTGGACATTTTATATCTAATGAGGAAACATTTAGGCATTAATTATCTTCAGGAGAAAAACTTGCTGCCAGAACTTGATAATTATTCCAAATGTAAAGATGGTGTTATTTGTGCAAGTACGTTGAAATAATATCAAGAAAATAAATAAATACATTTTAATTAGGTACAATGAATTTTACTCATAAAAATTGTTGGTAGATAGCATTTTACGGTGGTAGTATACTACAACAAAAAAGCAGTGGTAGGTTTAAGTAGGTATCATACTGTACGAGTACATAGTTTTGTAGATAATTTATTTAGGCAACAGTTGAATATTTGACTAGAAGACTGTGTGATGACTTAGGTAAGTGGTGAATACACAATAAATTGACGGAAAAAATTGTAATGTTACGGGAAAAGTAGAAAGTTAGGCATTGTAAATTGTGGTTGAATTTTGCGGGCAAAAGTGGAATAACCTTACATGCTCCGAGCATTGTATAGGTATTTTCCGATTCATATTTTAACTGGACGGTATTTTAAAACTTGAATTATTTTTGTTTGAGAAATAAATATTTGTTTACTTTTATTCGTTACATTAGATTATTCAATATTTTTAGAAAAAAAAGAGTTATAGCCTATATGTTATATTTTTATAGTGAAAAGTATTGTTGAAGTATTAAAATAAAATTGTCTATTCAATTTTTGTAGAAGTTTTGAGTTAAATTCCTAATATGTCATTACTGTGAATTTTTGATTTATGTTGTATACCCGCTAGTTAACTAGTTACGTTCTAAATAAAAGTTGCTTCCAAGAAAACACAATAGATGATCGAAATTGTTTATTACAGTAATATTTTAACAATAGGACAGCTGCACCAATATAAAGGGGTGCTTGTTAACTGGAAGTGAGATTGATATGAACTTTGACAGATATTGATTGACAGTAAGTTGGTTATTGTTAGTGTAATAATGTAATAAACTAATAAATGTTTCATTTGCGATAATTTGATAAGTCACATTTGTTTTACATTGTCAGTTTAAGTCTCAAAAGTTGACATTTTAGTTTATCAGTATATGATTGTTAATTATAACAAATTGAGTTATATAAAATAATCATATGATCATTTTTATAAGGATTACCTTAAAAATCATATTAATAAAATTAAGTTTTTTCTCAAATTAAGTAGTTCGTATTCCTTAAGAAAATTTTTGTAACCACAATAAATAATAAATAAGTTAAAGTAGATCATTGTTTTATATTATAAATAAATAATAATTAGTAGAAATTATTAAATTATAATTTTATTTAAACTATAATTTTGTAATAATTTTCTATTCATTAACGAATACAAATTTAAAATCTTTTATATGTTTGATTGTCTCAAAAATTAATTAGGGTCTTACAATTATCATGGATTTTTCAAATGTATTATTTAATGTAATTGTGTTTTTCTTTTAAACATTTCTAGCTATCACTTTTATTCTTATAAAAAATGTGCGTGATATATTAAAAATCTATTAAAGGAAAGTATAATTTACATTTATTAACACGTTATTGCACGAATTACTTGATTGTATACAAGTATTAAGATACTTATGTCTAACTAGCTATAATATAATAGAAGTTACATTTAAAATATATTACAATTTATTATAATTTAAATTGTGGGTGCTCGAGAATATCGATAACAAATTTATTATAAGCATCTTTTATTATCTGAATGCTAATTTATTTCTATATGCAAAAGCATATTGAAATTTACGAATATTAATCATTTGCAATCGTTATAGTTAACAAGTGTATATTGTAGGTACCAGTCTTCTGGTTGAGCTATTCAAGTACATATACGACGTGTAATTATAAAAATAATCCAAAATTAAAATATGCAAGTTTTTTATTTCGTAAGTTTATTAAAGACAATTTTTTTCATAATTTCGGAGTAGTTCATATTCATCAGGGTTACATAATAAATAAATACATATAAAAGTAAAAACATCGATTTTTGCATGAAACCAAGTGCTCGTGAGATATTTTATAAAAAGTCTTATCTATAGTATTGAAATAATTATGTATACAATTTTTTTTTTCGGTATTTCAATAATATTTAATTAATTTTTGACCTACGTATATTAAATATTCAGAAAATCCTTTTTATTCATATTTTTATTCGAGAATTGTAAATACTTTTTTTTTCGTTATACCATTGTATTTTAATGACTAATATTTTTGTATTTTACTATTGTAAATGTTGAAAATATTCGTATAAATATATAAATTATGTGTTATGCAATATATAAAATTCCGCTAGTGTTAATAACCAAATAATAATATTACTATAGCTGTTATTAACACGTCAATACTTATTAACGTACTGTAGAATTATGTGAATACGTTCCTAGTAAAATAGCTTACAAGTTACGATTTATTAATCTAAATATTTTAAATACTTCATTATTAATACTTAACAAGAATATACGTACGTATATTTAAGTGTTTCATGAATCAATAAATGTTATTTTTTAAATTAGCAACTAAATTTTTATTATTTGAGTATTCAATTTCGTCAACATTTTAACTTGAAATTTTTACATTAACTTCAAAATTTAACTACAAAATAATTTTTATATTTTCATTATTTGAAGAATTGCGTCAAAATTTTAAAATCAAACCCTTATATTATAATATATAATATTTTTATTTATGAACAAATTATTTTAAATTTTGTATTATGATTTTAATTTTTTTACTGTACTGAAAAATGATTATTTTTTAACATTTTAATAAATTCAAAAACTTTAAGTACCTAATGTGCCTATAAATAACTATAATTAACTTAAACATCTTGCATAGGTATTTAATATTATAGGTATACTATACTGTGTAATACTGACTTCATGAAAGGACCATGATTATTTAGGTATAAGTCTTATACCTCTTAATTTTATAAAAATTATACACATTCAAAACTATAAGTAAAGTAAATATGTTCGTTGAAATATATTTTTTTTACATTTTATTCAAATGTAGAAATATTTTTTATATTATCTTTATTTACGAATATATTTTTATGGAAACACGTAGATTAATTATGATTTTATTTTTTTCGCTACGAGAATTAACTCGTTGATTAAATTAAATGGGGCATATCTGAATCGTCACGAGAAAATAATTTTTCAAATTTTCTTTTAGTCAAATAATTTATTGATACACAATATAAACATTTTTTGTTGTTCTTTTGTAAATTTAAATTATTTGTTGTAACTAAATGATTAATTAGGTATTACTTAATACTCAAAAATTGAATAAAATCCTTTTCTATTTTCAATTATTTTTTATAATAATATTGTTAAAATTCATACTAACTTTAATAATCTGTATGATTCTTTTGTACTTGTGTATGCTCCTGAACTGTTTCTAAATGGCAGGATCAATTGCTATGACATTTTTTGTGTGTGTTTGAGTGGCTCCCTAAATAGTTTGGAATTTTTAGATTCACAATTTTATTGGAAAAGGGCACTTGAAACCAGGTTCTAGGGAATTTTTTCATGAACATGTATTTAATAATACATGTGTGAATTTTATAGATGCCATTGGTATCGGAAACCAATCATCCGATTGTCATGAGGTTTAATTAAATGCAAAATCACACTACGGAGCAAGTTTTGATCATAGTTTTATCGATCCAAATATCGTCCACGTAATATTGAGCGATAATAAATGAATATACCAGAAGTAAGATCTGTCATAAGAAAATATAATTTAAATTTAATACAAAAAATGTTTAAACTTTTTTTTTGGCGAAGTCCAATAATCATAGTCAAAAAAATATAGTTTAATATGATCTGTGATTTATGAATTAAAACTAAAACACAATGATTTTATTTATTTATTTTTTATTTTCAAAACATTACGGGCAGAGCCCAATTACATTACAGGAGTACATTTAGTATATAATTACGTTTAAATATCTAGATATTAATAAATACATTTAAAATAGAATAGTAAATAACAATAATAATAACAATAAGATTAGTATAAAAATGATGGTTGTTCATTAGCAATGATGTACATGATATACGTTCGTTCAAGTAGAGAAGGTTTTAAGCCCATTTTTGATGCAATAAGTTAATTAACAATCAAGTAATTCACTATAAAAGATATTTTTAAGGGTTTAAAAGGAACGCTGAGTCGTCCGTGAACGACAAGTATAAATAATGAATTGTACAAAGTTTGAACCACATGAGATGTGTAATTTTAATTTGTAACGAAGTGTACGAAGATAACAACTATGTTACTTGCTCACATGTAAGTTCAGAAAACAATTTATGCATTTACTCCCTTGATAATTAAAACAAATAATATAGTTCACAAATAAATATTAGAAAATTGATAGAAATTTTAAAGAATACATTTAAAAAAAATATACTTAATCTGACACCCGAGCGATAAAATAATTTTTTTAACTGATAATGGTGAACGGGATATCTACGTAAAGTTGATATGTCGGATATAATATCATCCATAATCCAAATAACAAAACCAAAAATATTATTTTTATCTACACACTAAATTTTGGTATTATACAACCAAATTGAATACCGGGTGTATTTCGTATGGTGTATGGGACAGCTAGTTATGTATGTTAACTACTATGTGACATTTAATATTTATAAATGCACTGGGTATTGTTATTACAAAAATACCACTTATTTTTGTTATTTGATATTTTTGACAAATCACTCTTGACTGGGAAATAAGTAAACTTATCCAAAATATTAGCTACATATTATGAATCTTATATATTGTTATAGTATTATTATCGTACGTAGACACATAGCGTATTGAATTCACAAATAATATATTATATGTATTTGAAATATATTACAGTTTTTTTTTATTTTAGGTTCTTTATATTTTATGTTAGCTTATAATTTTCTTTCAAAACGTTTCAGTTTGCATAAATAATATACATACAAAATAAATTATTGATTTTAATTAAAATAACTGTATTGAATTAATTTTATCGGCGTTCAATTAATTTTTCACCATATTTTAAGCTGAAAACAAATGAAGCATAATTATTATTATTTTTTAATTCTTAATACAAACTTCCATTTTTACACATACAGGGTATCTTGGTAAATTAAATTTGAAATACAACGAAATGTTTTTGCCTCGTTTTTTATTATTTATTTGAATTAAAATTTATGGTTACTAATACTAATATTGTTTTATTTATAATTTTTATATTGTATAAATAAACAAAAATTAAAACTGTTTTAGGCACAAATGCAAAATTTCTGTTGCTAATACGTTATTTTATCATTTATTCATCAAATAAAATATATAACATTTATATTTTGTAAATAAGACACAAAAAAGAACCAAACTAAAATATTTGTTTGTAAATATAAATAAATATATTTTCTTGTGGTTAGGCACTAAACTTCTCAGTTTTATTACATTATAATTTATAATAGGCAATGACGGCGTAATGTATAGGCAATATAGGGACATAACTGCGACGAAGACTATTTTCAAATGTTTAGTATTGAAGGAACTTTTACTGCCTTTATGGATATAAATATATTCATAATAATATAATATTATGTTTTGTTTAAATACCACCATTGTCCTTATAATTTATTTTAACTCTATCTATTGGGGTATTGTATTTTTTTTTGTTTATACGCAATAAATGCATATTTTCAATTATAGACACATATTAATTTATCGTACAATATTTGCAACTCATTGCTATTTAAATAGAATTATTGTTTTTTTTTTAATAATAATTAGGTAGTAAAAAACTTTTTTAATTATTATAGTTTTTAAAAAAGTTATTATTAAAGATGGTATGAAAATTTGAAGCAAAACAACTGTAAAAACAATATGAATATGAAAATGAAATGATTCTCTTAACAATATTATTCAACCTTGTATCGCGTTTATTGAATCAAACAGTGTTTTTACAAGGTAAACAGTTCTTTACTTCTTAAAAATGATTACATTATAGTATACATATTGAATAACAAAACAGTTATTAACAAAATTTATTATACTATGAGCGTGTGTACAATATGACAGAACTTCGCCATTTAGCACCGACTTTAATTAAATTACACACACTATAATACAGTCGTTTCAAAATTGTAATTACGTAATCACATTCACGGTGTTTACGAAAATCCATAAAACATACATATATATAATGCAATAATATATGAACAAGGAGAGTTATTTGCGAACCAATGAAAGACCCGTCACAAACACAAACGTGTGTTTCATAATGTATTACCTACCTATATGTTCATATGTTAATTGGTTATAAATTAAAGTTACGATGTAAATTAATTTTTCATATTGTTTTATATTAATCGTACACAGGGCAGACCAAGTTGTAAAATATTCTTTATTTTGGTACAAAACAAAATCAGTTATATTTAATTGTATTTGACATATTTTTATATATTTAGCGGTTGATAATAATACGTTACGCGTAGTAGAAAAAGGGCAAATAAGGGCATACTTCTATGAAAAAAAAAAAATTTTTAATTTAAAAAAAGGTTAGCGAAAGTGGTCGATCAGGTCATCGTGATGGACGTGTTAAATTTGATTAATTATTTTTGAATTATTGAATGATATATCATTGTGTACGGAAAATGATTTTGAGTGGAGACAGTCTATCAGCGTCGAATCAGTCTATATAATGTAACTAAGTAATAAGTATATTGCATGTTATAATTATTATTATTATTATTTTTTTTTTTTTTTGATATTGTTACTAAATAAAATAAATTATTTTACTTTAACTTATAAAAAAGGTTGAAATAATTTTTTCCAAAAATATTATAATCGAAAATATCTATTTGTATGTAAAAATATAATATTATACGCTTAAAAGTTGTAAGTCACCACGAACAATGTATTTGAACTATAACAAAATAATTAATTCATAGTTTAAATATGTAATTCCGCCCTAATTTGATCTTAAAATGTTTATATAAAAAAAACTTTATATTAAATATTCAAACCTTTGTAATAGAAATTATACATTTTAAAATTTTTTAACGAAAAACTATAAAAAAAGAAATTTTTATAATTTTGTTGAATTATGCCTGACTATAGTACAGTAAAGTAAATAGGTTTATAGTATTGATCAATGGTGTCCAACCCATGAGCCACGGCCAGCAGACCACATGTAGCCTTCAAAGAAATTCTATATTTCCCGATAAAAATTTAAAAAAAAAAATTAAATTAAATATAATTATTATAAACACAATAAATAATTGAAAAATAGGATTTTTTATTAATAATTTATGAATTTTTATAAATATTTCAAAAAATAAAATAATAATAATCAAACTAAAAATATATAAAATGTTCTACACTTATTTTTAATGTGAAATTTGAGCTTATGATTCGTTTTTTAACAAAGAAAAATCTGGTTGAAATTGAGATTGTTACAATCCTAAAATTGAATGAAGGATAGGCAAATTTTTTCTGTTGAATATTTTGAAATAGAAATTTTTCGATTTAATATATTTATCATCCGTGAACTTAAAAGAATGTATTGATTAAATTAATGTGTATTATTTTCAATAATTAATAAAATATAAGAAAACAAGTCCAATACGTAACTATATGTACCTAACTAACCTATTATGTGTATCAAAATTATATTATTAGATTAAGATTGAGATTATTCGTAATTTTATATATGATATAATTTTGGAAATAATTTGATTTTGAGCTATTTATGACATTTAAATTGTTTTCTATAATAAATGTCGATAAAAAATATTCTTTGGATCAAAAAACTAAAAAATGAATACAAAGTTCCGCTTTCATTTTTTATGTAACAATAAAAAATCATGGTTGCAATATTTTTTCATAGGTGTTAAGATGTTTAATGTTAGAATTTTGACAAAATTCGTTAGAACTGCGAAATTTTACAAATTATAATGTAGTTAAAAATGTAAAAAAAATTCTTAATTTTTATAGTGAAGAATTGAGATTTTACCAAAAAGTTTTTCATGAGCAGTATTATACAGAAAAAAAAAATATTAAAATATATAAATACATTTTTTCATCTGAATTTTATGTTACATATTATTTGATTTAATCTCAACTCTCAACCACGTGTAAATCCAAGGATTGACTAACAAAGGATATATACTTTTAAATTTGATATTATTTTTTTAAGAACATCTACAGACAATGAAACATACTTGCTTTATTTTCTAAAATAAGCAACATTTATTGGTCATCACTCAAAACAAAACAATTATCTATACTATATTGTACTAGATAAATAAAGTATTAAAGAATCACATAATAATCTATAACAAAAATCGTACACGCAACATATAATATTTTTTGCTAAATCCTTTTAATTTTTACTTAATTTACCACCTTAGGATTTAAGAGTTAACTATTGGCTAGTTTGTTTTAAGTTTTGTACAACATTACTAAAATACTATTTCATAAATTACAAATGATAAACATTTTAAGCAGACATAGATTACTAAGTAAATACAAAAAATTATATTAATTTATTATCTTATAAGAATAAAATAGCAAAATTTCATAAAAAAAAAAAAAAAAAAATTAACATTTTATTAAATACATAAAGATTATTGGTATTGTCATAAACAATTCAAAACGAGAAAATAAATAAAAACTTTAGTGAATATATGATATTTATATCACGTACATTATTGAAATATAATATAATAGTTATATTTTAGTTTGTATTTCATAAATTCAGACCATCAATGTTATGTTATTGACCCCGCATATTTTATTTATAAACGTATATACATTTTATTAAAAATTAAATACATAATAATACCTATTATAAATATAATAAATAAACTATTTAATTTGATCCTTTGTTATAATAATAAAGAAATAATTTAATTATTTTAATGTGTGTATTTACAGTTTTTCTTTTTTACTTCCATGTATAGTTAATACGTTTGATGAAAATTTTAAAAGATAAAAAAAATTTTTATCGAGGTCCGAAAACCCTGATAACTATTCAAAATTAAATCATTGCGATCGCAAACAATTGGGTTTTGACCGCGAAATATATGTCTCAGTCTTAATAGAAAATTCTGTTTGAAGTTCTTCATTTTTACGGCTAATTAATAAGACAATTAAAGGTCTAAATAAAATATTTGATAATAGCTTAAGTAATTGAGATTAGAAGATAAATAGGAAATTAAGTAATACTCCTAACGCTGAATATTATATCAAATCGTGTTTGTTAAATTAACAGACAAACAAATCATCTCTCGAATTAGCATAATAGCTATTGATAAAAATAAAATTATATACGAATTATATACCACGTGGGTAAGCTTATGTAATAAAACAATCTGAATTATAAAGATAAATGGTAATCCTATGTAAAGTGTACACGAACATCTGTTAGCTCTGAAACTTCAGAGGTCGTAATACATAATTTAATATTAAGATTTGTCTAACCGTGTATGTCATGGATATTGATTTACAACTAAACAATTGACAAATATTTCATCAACGCAATATTATATTAGTTGGGCTATTTATAACTTTATATCAATAAAACGGGTTATATATATTGTATTGATGCGTAAATACGCCCAGGAACAAATAATGTACCTAACAAATATGATCGGTTTCTTTAAGCACATTCGTTAACGTATTATTATGGAATGTTGAATTTCTCAACTTGCTTCTGTGGTTCGAAATACAATAAAACTTCATCTAGAGTTTTCCCCTTAGTTTCGGGCATTATAAATATGGCGAATAACACATTCAATAAACAGAAGAAAGCAAATATCGACCAAACGATTTCCAATCCTAAATTTAAGATCATTGATGGATATATTTTGCAAATCATAAACCACATAACATATCCACATGTCTGTACAACTCCGTTCATAACACCTGAAAAGAAATATGAATATGTATTATAAACAAAGAATCATCTATATACTAATAAAAATCCAAATTCTATATATTATATAATTTAATCTTGGACATGTGTTATATATACAATCCACATATAATATAATAGATAACGCATCTGTAGATCATTTTACAATGGAATTAAGTTTGTACAAACCATACTATTATTATTGTTGTATAAACCATTTGATGTAAATTATTGAATCTCGAAGCAATCAGACAAGCATATTCAAGTGTTCTGAATTAGGCAAATTATACGCCATTATATAATACAGAGTGATTTTTTTATCAAACAACACTCATTATTTCAAAAAGTAATCATGTTTTTGAAAATATTTTTTTACATAGTTTCAAATTGTTAAAAAAACAACGTTTTTATTAAAAAATAATATTTTTAAATATTTTTTATCCTTATAAGTTTTTTTTTTTTAATGACAACATAGAGTTTTAATTTCATATTCCGAAGCAAAATAATTGTCTGAGTATTTTAATATATAAAAATCAAATTTAGGACGAGTAGTTTATGAGTTATACGTATTTAAAGTTTAGACAAGCGGAGTGGAGTGGTACCGGGTTACCCCGCAAAATGTTTGTCCACTACTCCGCTTGTCTAACCTTTAAATAAGTAAAACTCATAAACTACTCACCCTAAATTCGAATTTTTTGTATCAAAATACTCAGAAAATTCTTCTTCTTTTGAATATGGAATTAAAACACTATGTTCCTGTTCAAAAAAGTAAAAAACTTCAAAAATTATAAGGATAAAAAATATTTAAAAATATAATTTTTTAATAAAAACGTTGTTTTTTTAATAATTTGAAACTATGTAAAAAAATATTTTCAAAAACATGAATACTTTTTGAAATAATAAGTGTAGTTTGATAAAAGAATCACCCTTCGAAACACAAACACAATATAAGTTCAAAAAAAAAAAAATTGATGGGATTTGGAATGTATTAATATATCAATTTTTTTTTTTTTGTTAATCAGAATATCAGAATATGTGGACGTCGTTTTCATTGTTCGTCAATTTGTATGAATGTGTTATTTATGTGCGAGTCCGTCTTAAAATTGCGAATTTATAAAATACTTTATAATCTCACCCTATATACAATTAGAGACAATTAGAGATATATAAACCACAAAACTTTTAGGTATTTAGGTCCTGCGATTTGGTCTAGTCGTCAATAATCGAGGAGTGAATTGGATATTTTCATTTATATTATATAAATGTAAAGTACTTAAACAAATTATGTATTTAAAAAAAAATCATTTATAGCTAAAGGAGTTTGAGAAGGGATTAATCGACTGACATATATTAATTTGATACGAGAAACGCCGTGAAGGATTAGTTAGTATTGTCTGTCGTATGAATCGAAAACGCGCGTGAGCATACCAAATGTAATCGCGATTTATCGTACCTTTCACTTCCATCGGGAAAACCTCGCCACACAGTATCCAAGGCATCGGCAGAATGGCCAGCAGGGCGAAAAACATGAACATTATGAACGCGACGATGAGCGTCATGGCGAACGGCGGGTCCTGGACGCCGGCGAACGCTCTCATGTAGGCGACGACGACGAGCAGCGACACGGCCATACATCCGCCGGAAATCACGACCAGCCTCCGGCGCGGGACGCGGTGCATCGCCGCGAAGCCCACGCCGCCCATCAACCGGGCCACGGACAGGAACAGCGAGACGGTGTTGCTGTCCCACGGCACCCGACAGTCCCGGAGCACGTCCATCGAGTAGAACAGCAGCACGTACACGCCGCTACCCTGCTGGCAGACGAAGAACGTCAGCGTGATGGCCGTCGGCATCCACACGTTGCGCCGCAAGAACAGAGACCAGTACGGTGGCGGCGGAGCGGCGGCTGTGACGGTTTTCCTGTCGACGTTCGCCGTCGTGGCCGGCACATCGGCGTCCACCGCGGTGGCTACGGCGGTGTGTCGTTCGACCACTGCAGCGGCCGACGGCACCGCCGCGGCCGTCACGTAGGCCAAGTCCAGCCACTCGTCCACCTCGTCCGCCTCGGCGTTTCGGCCCTTGGACCTGAGCCACATCGGTGGTTCCGGCACCATGAACAGCGTGAGAAAATTCGCCACGCTCACCACGAACATGATACCGGATATGGTTTGCCAGCTGAAGAACATGGCCAGTATGCATTCCACCATCATGCCCAGGCCCACGGTCATGGTGACCAGCGTTATGTACAGCGGTCGAAGGTTGGCCGGAGATATTTCGGAAATGTACAGGAACATGCACGTACTCACGCCTGTTGAGCGAAATCGTTCGAGTTAGACGGGGGTGTTTATTTATGTGTTTCGACAAAATACAACAATTAATAACGTTAAATATTCGCAATTACAAGTCGATATGACCCGTCCAGTTCATTTCGCCTAGTGTCAAGACGAACTGGATGGATTGTATACCCCGTACTTCTTATAAGCGAATAGCTTGTTGGGAATACAAGTCCCGTCATCCGTCCCGAGTGTCTCGTCTACTCTGGTGCGTTTCGGGTGGAAGAGTTCTTAGAGTCAATAGGACACAGCATCACTACCCAGATATTCACTGTCTCTATCATCTAGAACCACTAGTTTAGATTAATACCACTGTATACAATATGATTAAGAAACGTTTCAGAGTCTGAGAGTAAATATAAATAAATGAAATTTATTATAAATTATAATAGATTCGAATAAAAAATGGTTCATAAATTATTATAATTTTTAATTATTAACACTCGCCTATAACGAGTCATATTTTATTATTATACTTAATAATATAATAGCATACACTATGTATATATATAAATATATATACACACAATAAACATTGCAGTATAAGATAAATAAGAGATTTATATACCGTGGTATGCAACCGTTCTTTCTAACTCTGAGCATTTATGATGCTATCCAATTTGTAATACATTCCCCTTCAAATATAATTAATCATTTGCTATTAAATACAAACACAATCATATAACCAAGTATTACATGATATGTATGTTTAATAATAATGGAAATATTAAAATCATACTATTTCGCAATAACTTAATTATTTTAAAATTATTACATACATTTTATAAATAACAAGTAAAACTCACCAAACGGGATTCCAAGTATAATTTTCCCAATTAATATTGTTGTATAAGAGTTTGCAAATGTAATTATTAACCAACTTAAAGCCATTGGTATATAGACAATTTGAACAGTTTTTCTTCTACCAAATTTATCCGTCAACATTCCAATTATGAGTAAGCCAATCGGGCATATAAGTATTGTAATACTTGCTGAAATATATCATAAATGTTGTGCATTAAAAATCAATAGTTATAGTTAGTAAAAGGCTAAAAGGATAAACTATATTATGATGTACACTGTACAAGTTATTTTAATATAAATTCCAATAAAATAAAACTAAGAAATTATTTCGTCAAATGTAAATTCTCTTAAAATAACTAAAATAATTTTTGTGTGTAAATAATAAAAAATTTAAATAACATGTTACACTAAAATATTTCACTGTTATAAGATTTCAAAACAAATAAAGTCGAAAAGAAAATAAGAAAAATGTATTTATTTATTTTTTTAAATCAACTGAATTTGATAATAGTTAATCTGTATTTTATATTTAAAAAATATTATACAAATTAGGTGATTTTTTTCGATATAATCAGGTATTGATGTATTTAATTGTGATTGTTAAATAAATTATACTGAGGTAGCCCATTAGAATATTATAAAAATATAAACTCAATAGGTACTAATTTTTTTAAGGGTAATTTAAATTTTAAATTTTTGCATGATAACTATATAATAATATTAAAAAATTATTAAAAAATTAAAAATACCACGTTAAATAAAAAAGAATCCCCATTTTTTTTCGCTAAATAAAGAATAATATCGTTAATACAAATTAAGACTATAAGTATAAGAAGTATAGCACGTTCCAAAGATCATTCAGTAACGATAATCTCGTAATATATATTTATATGTTATAAGTGGATATGGACAGTACTTTAAAAGATACTTCAGAGTAGTTGAGACATTGAGAGTTTTAAGTTGGATCAGCTATATTTTTTAAATGTGATCAATTTTTTTTAAGCAATTTGTTCGGTTAGTTCCAATTATTTTTTCAGTTTTCAAAATATCTTTATAGTCATATTACGTCTAATAAAAATGTGATGAAAAATTAAAGTATATTTTATTGTTATATATTATTGAATTACAACAAATTAAAAAAACAATTTCACCAAAGACTAATGTTTATTAAATATTCCCATTTTACAATGGTTGGTTTTTAGTTTTACTTGATTACTTATAAAATATTAGGTATTTTTTAGTCTTAACCCCATAAAGCATCAACAAAATAAAATTATCTACTAAAAACCTTAAGATTGATAAATTTTTACAACCTCAAAAGTTATGATAAAAATAATGCATAGGTACATTTTTATATAACTTTATGTTTATTACTCTTTAAAAAATCTAAACATATAATTAAAAATAACATAAAACATAAAGATAACATTTGGTTAAATATGTAACTATTCAGTATTCAGCAAAAGGATAAACGATGATAATTACATTTTATTCTAATTAATTTGTGGTTTTAAAGTTATTTTGGCACTTAATTATTTAAGTAAACGATTTAATATCAGATTTGTGAGTGTCAGTTGAATGATATTAATATTATGTACCACGCGTGTTTTTAGTCATATATAAATAACTATTCACTAAATTACAACTTGAAACTGTACAGAGTACGTATTAAATAACATACTATTTATATAGGTACTTACTATATGATTTCAAATTATTTGTAGAAAATAAAACAATATTATTGTATTCGAAACCAAGAAAAGTATTTGAATACATTTTTAATTTATTTCTACTCAAATACCTAACACTGTATTTTTATAATTTAAAAATTATAAAATATATAATAGCTTTTTTAATAACATAATAGAATTTTTAATAATCCTCATACTTATCCAAGATTCTTCTTCGATAGTCAAATGTATTGTTGATGATGGTTCTCGAAGTTCTGACACCAGTGTAGATGAAAATGAATATGAACAGCCAATGAGAAATTGAGTGAAGCATATCATAGTGGAACAGAATAACTAAATGGACCATAAATAAAGTAACAAAAACAATAAACGATTTAAATATAAAAACAAAAATCATAAAAGTATACTAATAAGTTATTATTTTTATTTTTTATACCCACAAGTTTTAGATGACATTTTAGTTGTCTATGTTTCATTTTTTTTTTGTTTAAAGAAAAAAACAATAATTAATGGTGTGTTTAAAACGTTTAGATGTTAACGTAGGTATATCGTGAAGAAATCAACCTTATACTTGAAATACAGCAAAATAATTAGAACAAATTCTTGTTTGTTAAATTGTTATATACCTTTATATAAATTAGATTCGATATCACATAAAGCCACTTGATACACCGATCTAAGCTTATACATTGAAAACAAAGTAGATTAGTAAATTATCTTCGATACAGGGTGTTGAATGTAAGAAAATATCGATAAAATTAATCAATTTTCTCTGTTTCTTGTAAAATAAGATAAACAATACTATGGAAATATAATATAGAATATTTGAATGTATCGCGTGGATTATTATTTGTATAAGGTATAATATCAAGCACCTCGTCGAGATTCGTTATCTGCATTAATCATGTTTCTGCATTATTGCAAATATAAAAAAAAGCACGGCCACCGACACAAAAAGCTCTTGATAAATATTTTTTAACGATAATAAAATGACTATTGTCCATTTGCATATTACACCATATTATAAGCATAAACACATAATTTATGATATAGGTTTTATTTATTTTACGTGTTCATTTTATAAATTATTAATATAATTTTAAAATTTTCCACTTGAATACATAAAGGTACATTATAGCATGTCGGATTATCTATGTATATTTAATCTGTACGGAAATAATGATTAAATTAATTAATAATGTTAAAATAAAATTTTTTTTAAAAAAACCACATTTTAGTGTTAAATGCCCTAAAACCCTATAAAACTCTAAAATAAATGAAAAAATAACCTTAAAATTGAAAATCGTTAAAAAAAATGCACAATACGAATGTTTTATTCTAATAAAAAAATACATAATAATAAAGTGTATGTTATAAAAATTACATCGACAACTCAACCGTAATATTATTATTATACTGCAGTACTTAAAATAATATTTATTCTGACCATATAGCTACAAACTTTTATTTATTTTAAGAAATATAAATATTACACATAATATAAAAATATGTAGTCGATAGTGATTCAAAATTAAAACAACTCGTCATGGATAGTATGCACAGTTACCAATAGTGTTATTATTGTGTATATAGGTGTTTTATATAATTATTTTACTATTATTATTATATTATTATATTGTTATTATAGAAGTGTTATTGGTCTCCTACAACAGTTCTGTTTATTTCAATTTATGTTAATTATACATACTTGATGTAATCAAATGTCAATAATTATTTTATCATGGTTTAAATAATTATTTGGGTCTATAAACTATATTATGCAAACAGGTACCAACCTATTAATTATTTTTTTGTGAATTTCATTATTTAAATATACCCATATTGTGTTGTGTCATATGATAATATTATATTTCTATAAGATAAGCCTATGGATGCTCAAAAATCAGGTAGACGTGAGCTAACGTGTTAAATGTTTATTAAGTAACATGTAGGTAAGTGTAACATTTGAAAAAGTGTTATGTACTTAACACCTCGGGTTAACTCAACTTGATAATATAATATATTATAAATACATTGGTTTCAAAACCGTCAATATTATTTTACAATATATACAAAGTGATTCTTTTATCAAACAACACTCATTATTTCCAAAAGTATTCATGTTTTTGAAAATATTTTTTTACATAGTTTCAAGTTGTTAAAAAACAACGTTTTTATAAAAAATTATATTTTTAAATATTTTTTATCCTTATAATTTTTTAAGTTTTTTTACTTTTTTTTAATGACAACATAGATTTTTAATTTAATATTCCAAAGCAGCACGGAGTGGAGTGGTACAGGGTTACCCCGAAAAATGTTTGTCCACTACTCCGCTTGTCTAAACTTTAAATACGTATAACTCATAAACTACTCACCTTAAATTCGATTTTTATGTATCAAAATAATCAAAAAAATTATTCTGCTTTGGGATATAAAATTAAAAATCTATGTTGTCATTCAAAAAAGTAAAAAACTTAAAAAATTATAAGGATGAAAAATATTTAAAAATATAATTTTTTTATAAAAACATTGTTTTTTTAACAAATTGAAACTATGTAAAAAAATATTTTCAAAAACATGAATACTTTTGGAAATAATGAGTGTTGTTTGATAAAAGAATCACCATGTATATATAATATATATATATGTAGTAATTCTTGTGTGTGGAAATACTCTCAAGTAACTAAAAAAAAAAAAGGACATACCAGTGAACCAAAATGTACCTGATGTTACACTATACATTTTTTTACTGAACATCGTCCCACTGTTGTCGTGAAAATCTAAGAAAGCATGGATGCGACAGTCGTACGTGAGCGACGACTGTAAACGGGCCAAGTTTTTATTTTAAATTTGTTTTGAACCATTAATAAAAGTGTTTCCGACCAAAATCTTTGTTGAATTTTATTGTAATTGTTTGAAGTTTTTGACTTTCAAAAGAAACAATGTTAAGGTATACATATTACATACTTTGTGTAGGTAATCGACGAAGAAGTATACTTAAACTGAATTACGCTGTGATATATGAATTCTTGAGTTACTCTGCTTCAGAAGGAAATGACTAAAATGGATAATAGTACGCCATCGTAAGGTAGGTAGATAGCAGATCCAAACCAATTGGTTTTTGAGAGAGTCATTAGCTCTGTAGAGTGTACGAAGGTAAGACGATCATAGGTTTAGCGCGTGTAAATAAGGGAGACACGACACTATCAATGGTACTAATGCTTTTCCAATTTCATATAAAATATAAATATGTCTATAAGTCTATCAAAAATTGGCTTATAATTTTTTATATAAATTCTTTATGTTATAAAAAATAAAAGTAACTCGTATCATTTTATGCACTAAAAAATTTTTCTCATTTTATACATCAAAAATAAATTCCAAATAAACCTATTCTTAAATATATCATATCGAATGTGTAAACCAATTATAATATTTTTCAAATGTAATGATTTATAATTATTCAAATCCGTCGTCCCTGTCGTATAATATGTCAAATACTTTTTTTTCGTGTAATTATTGACATTATTACTCATACAATTTTTTTTTTAATGAGAATATAACTTTACTTTGATAATAAACTATTTTAGTAAAAATACAATTAAAAATATGTCAATTTAATAGATACCGAACTTAAAGTAAGGAGCCTGGTTATATTATTGGTTCTAAATACATTATAAATGACGTGGGTATGTCACGTTGCACGTATCTCTTAAAAACTATTTTTTACGTTGTTGCAAATATTGAATTACGAATCATTTGTAGCCAGAAGTTTGATTTCAAATACTCAGGTCAAAAGTTCAGAGGTTCAAGTAGTGATTTTTGTAGTTAATTCTTTACGTTGATTTCATAGTAAGTTTTATATGTCTGCAAAGAATAAACAAAATATATTACCTAGTTATTGTATACATTTCTTTAAATAGTTTAACCTTTAATAAATAATAGGACTTCTGAAACATTTTTTGTATAGATATTTTTCTGCATTCCTACGTGCAAAGTAAAAATTTACCTCGCAATAAAGTGATTTTTATAAGAGAAAAATATACAAATACACATCAAAATGTTGTCAAGATGTTTATTTTGTCCTTCATTTATTTTATAAAATGTAGATAGGTACTTATAAAATATTTATTTTTACATGTACATTGTAAAATTCCATTTGTGCTATGTATCTAGAAGTCAAGCAAATATTTCAATTCAAATTCTACGGATGTTTTAACAGATTATACACTTTAACTATTAAATTTAAACGAAATATCTAGGTATGGACAATTCCCAAGAACATGAGGGCAAGTATAAAGGAAACGCGGGAAATAATTATAATTTCCGCAACATAAGGTTAAGTAATAGTATATTATTATTTTATATTAAATTTAAGTTCTCGCTAGATTTTAATTTAAAAAACACTTAATACTGCCCAAAATATAAAAAATAAAATATTATGTTTCCATTTTGATATGTATGGGTACATATATGTATCTGTTCTAGTGAATTATCAATTTAATTGATAACAGTTGTACTGTTTTATAACTAATATAATAAAATGTATGCAATAAATCAATTTTTTATTTCTTTAATATTTTAAATGACCGAAATCTCATTGTTAAATATGACTAATACCTAGTTATCATGAAAACAAAATAATAAACTTACCACAAAAATTAAATATTAAAATCATCATATTATGCAATACGAATTTAAAATAACATACCTTCTTTTTGTGTTCCAGAAATTTAATTCATTTATCTGATGCATAACAAAAGTTTTATAAAGATATACCATGACAAGCTTTGAAAACTAAGAAGCCTGGACACTTATAGAGGTCCATGTTATAAAATATACGTACTTCGAGATTAAATGTATAATTGTATGTCGGTATCCATGGTAACAAACGAACATATAAAAGTAGTAGGAACTGACTAGGTTATGAGTTGCCATATACGTCTTGGTGTGGTTGGACTCTGGTAGTTTTAGTAACGTCCCAATGTCTTGATAAATTGTTTCAGGACGGAAAGTGTCCCAGAATCAAACTTAAATCTTTTATGTTAAAGTTTTGGCTTTTACTTAGTACTGCTAGTAGAAAAACAATATTATTACTAATTTCAGTTCACCAAACATTATGTTAGTTTTTACTATATAGTTGTATATCTTAGAGCGTCAACCATTATGTATGGTATTCTACTATTCCAGTAACAAACATATAGGTTATTTAAAATTAATTTTTACAATTTTTTTGTATTTCAACTGGAAATATTCCTTCCCATGATTATTCCCGGGAACTTCCAACATTTTCAATAGATATTATTATAGTTCGCTATTACAAGAAATAATCACATTGATAACACACCGAAATTCCAAATTTAAAACTATTCCAATATTTCCTAACTTACTTAATTATCGCAGTTTCTTTTTGTAGCTAATTTTCCCTGGTAGGTTAATATTATAATCACCACACGCTATATAACCTAACTACCCTAACTTCAACTAATAAAAATTACCTATACTCACATAGTCACTTAGTCGCATTTCTTAACTACGTAATATATTTAATTATCATAAATATGCCGACAATCATATTATTTACGAAATTAGAAAAAATGAGGTTAATTATTTAAAAGAAGAGTACCTATTCTAAAGTTAAATTAATCATGTTACTAAATAGTAAATTTAGTCATGAGTAATATAATTTTATGTAAAATATTGCTATTATCCAATTTTTATTGATTCAAATTTATTTTTATATTTTTATGTTAATTTCGACGTAGATATTATATTTTTAATCATATAATATCTAAAATAATACATTCATTTTTAATGGCAGAAAATTAAAATTACGATAAGGTTACTTTTTGCAAAAGACGAAAAACTCTGAGTAAATAAGCTAAAAACGTTGCCACAATTCGGTTCAGTGTAGGTTTAACCGTGAAAACGCAACAGTCTAACAGTTATTTTCACACTCATAATATTTGTATGAATAATGTAATTTGTACAATCTAAGTACTATTCCGTTATATAATATCAATATTGTTAAAATAAACAATGAATAATAAATAACGATTATAGACAATTATCTAAAAACAATAAATTACTATTGATTACTATTAAATGATGAAATCTGATAAGCCCCATTGTAACCTAAAATTATCAAAATGTTCATTCTAGTGTGATGAATTCTGATCATTGAAACTGCAGTATTTCATTAAATACTGTATAGCGTAGACAATATTTAATAACTATTCGACTGTAATTTATTGTAAATAAAGTATTTGTTTACATTAGTACGGTCTTCCGACTTGATTCGTTATTTTTACTCGATCAAGTACTAGACGTATCGCATCACAATTACCAATTGAGTGTGATTTAATTTACTGCACACCTGTTTTTGCTTCATAACTAATTGTATGATATTATTATATAACATTCTATGACTAAAAGTCATATTGCTAACAGTAGCTCAATAATATAATATATCAAGCACGTAATAAAGTTTTTTATTATCATTTGTTTATTTTTAATAAATCACATTTTAAACTTGTGTTTCTATTAAGGATTAAATATCAAATAATTTGACAGTCAACACATGTAAATTATTTTAAAATAAATATTAAGTTTTATGATTATCTATTTAGCTGTTCGGTGTACGCACAACCTTAACTGACCAGTTATATTATACTTGATTAATATATTTAAAATTTAAAATAGACATACATCTGCTGTTAAAAGAATCGTTTGATAATTTCTTAATTATTGTTTTAAATAATATGTATTAAGACATTTAACTTTATCCTTTGTATTTTTACATTCGTAATCATAAACCAAAACCATGTATCTACATATTATGCATAATACGTGACCGATATCATATTTTGTACTTATTATATTTTTTAAAGAGATTAACAAGCAATTACAGTAAATATATTATAAAGTACGGAGTGCCTCTTAAAAGTCTAAATAGTTAGTGATTTAGTTACTACCCATATATAATATTTTACTGTTTAAACAATGAATGGGTCAAATTTAAAGTTTTTTTTGAAGTGTTCGAGATCAAATCTCACAAATCTCAACTCGATCCATTTTTTACTTGAACAGTTTTCAAACTAAATGTGAATTTGGATTTTAAATTTATGATAATTATTAAAATTATTTTTATTCAATAAACCAAAATACGTTTACTAGGTTTTAATTCTAACTTAAAATATGAATTATAAATGTTTTTGGTACCTATACAATTAATGTATAAAAAATTATATTTTATTTATAATAGTATAGGTATTGAATTTGATTTTCCTCAAACGGTTGACATGTTTGAGTTTCAGTATTAATTTCCACGAATTGTTTGAATTTCTTGAAGTTTGGAGTGTTTGAGTTTGATAAGTTTGATAACCCATCTCTAATGTAAACAGTACAACTTAATTTTCCAGTTAGTATTTTAAAAGTAAATAAATTATATTATATAATATATTATTTGACGTTACAACACAAGTACATTTTAAACTATAACTTATTATACCTATCAGGAATTGTTTAAATATATATATATATTATATATACATTTAATATAATATTTATATATTTTAATTTGGTTTCAGTTTTATTAAATTTGATATCCCACACATTATTTGTATTTTATTCTATAATTAATTTATAATATAATATTACCGATTTAATAATAAATGTTATTTTATACAAGTAAATTATTAAATACAATGAGAAGACAAGTTTTTTCAAAAACAATTATTTATTCCTTACTTAAAGTTTTTTTAAGAACATATAATGAACGCGTTCCTTAATAAAATAAGATAAAACAATTATGTAAATTTGAACGAATTCGATTTTTTGATGAAGGTTTAGAGTACCTATTGCTTTTGAGACAAACAGGCAACGTGTTTATAAGTTGTGTTTTATTTAATCATAATTGTATCAACGTCATACAAACTACAATTAGTCGTCTTATAGATTAGGTAAGATAATATAAAATAATGTAAACACTTTAACGAGTTGTCAATACGAATAAATCCTTTGATATAGTGCAAATAATATGTATCGAGTATAATATTAGGTATTTGTTATAATGAAAAAAAAATAGTTATATTTCATAAATTATCATTATTCAACATGTTGACGGTATAGATCACTAAATTCAAGTTTATACTGATTTATTATTAATTAATCAAGTCACAAAGTAAAAATATTAATATTATTTTACGAAATATGGTAGCTAATGAATATTTCGGTTTAAGTATTCCTATATAGAACGTCTTTATATTCCACGTCTATTATTCAATCTAAACTAATTGGAAATAATTTACTAGTCGTAAAATTGTCTACTGTATTACATTTACATATAATATTATGAATATGATTTTAATGATGGAATTAAACCTACTTTAAACATCACCCGTCTTAATAAATCTTAAGTTGCTTATTTAAATAATATTTAAGTGTACGTGTATAGCCACTTAATAAAAAATACAACGCTATATCTTATCAGTCATCGTACAAAGAGCTTTTGTTTATCTCAAAAAAACATAAATAAACCATTATGCGAGAGGTCCTCCATTGTATGTGTCTATTATCGTCAACAAATTTAATTCCTTTATAATTTTTTTTTAAATCCGATCTATTGCAATTTACTATAGAACTGTATTATGTTAAAGCTACCAGAATATTTCCAGCTCACTACGTTTATTTAATTAATTTTTATGAGTACCTATCTAAATATATTTTTTTTTCATAAAATACAAAAGCTAATTATGTACATTAGACTGAGTTTCTAAAAATAACTTATGTATTCATTACATAAAATAATTTTTTTTATTATTAATTTTACATTTATTATTAATACATTTTAATATTAAAAAAGCAAGTACGCTAATACACGAAATAAATTGCATAATATAGTAATAAATTATCTATGTAACAGTTAGATAATGTTTTAACGACAAATAAAAATTTAAGTGCCTGTCTACAGTACTCTAATCATATAAAAAATAGAGAAATATGTCTAAACGTACCTACGAAGACAGATTAGTAAGAGAAATAAATGCCTAATAAATAACAATCTTATTGTGCATTAGGTGTCGATTATGCCAGAGGTTCTCAAAGTCAAATGAATCACGGACCCCTACCTAAAGATCTACAGTCTTCGAGGACCCCCGGTTAGGTTGGGTTGGGTTCCAGGTGTACATTTTTTTTTTGCTCATCATTATTTTATTTTTCGGAAAACAAGCAAAAAAAAGATCTTCAAAAAACATTTTTCGTATAGAATCTATACATAGATATAGATATAATATAGATTATAGAAGGTGCTTTCAAACACAAAATAATGTTTATTAACAGCAACCTATATTTGGGTTGGGTTGTGCTTGGGTTAGCTCCGCGGACCCCTTGATATAGGCTCGCGGACCCCTGGGGGTCCGCGGACCACACTTTGATAGACTCTGGATTATGCAACTGTTATGGGTGTTATAGAACCAATCTATTCACTTTTTTAAACTTAAGGGGATTGGAAGCGATGATTTTCTGTCTTTGTTTTACACACGTGGAATATAGCTATACGCCTGACAAAAATTAAGGTACTTCTAGTTGTTCGATTTAAAATATGTAAAGATGTTTTAATTGGTATACAAGTTTACTTTACAATGGTCGAAGCGCTTTTTCAATTGTTTAATTGTATAAAATAAATATTTTGATGTGAATAAATATTTTAAATTTAATAAATTTGTCAATTTTTATTATTAAATATATATTGAAAAAAAGCGGGTAAGTGGGTACCGCTCTGCTGTATATTAGGGGGTGGACCTCAGACTATGGTAGGTTAAATTTGAATACAATGATAGGTATCATTGTATACGAAAAACGATTCTGAACGAAGATGATTTGTCAGTTTAGGATATATTATATTTAAATATTTTCATATATTCTATTTTGAAACAAATAGTATAGTTACTATATGTTACTATAGTTACTTTATAGTATCTGCTTATTAATAAAAAAAGTATTTGGCCAACATACGCATAATGAGCGTATGAAATTTAATTTAAATTTTGACATATTTCGTATAAATTTGAACTTTAAACACTTATGAAAAAAACTGTGACAAACGATGTCAGATTTTTTATTATCACTTTAAGAACAACTTATAAGAAACCTTGTATTAAATTTTCAAGATTTTCTGGCCACCCAGGTATACATCATTAAATATACCTATTTCATAATGTGTTTTTTGATAATTATAGCTATTGTAATTTATATTATTTTTAATACTACGGTAGTTTAATATATTTTTTTCTAAAAATATTGCTACACTATAGTGATTAAGTAGTATAATAACACTTGTATTTACATTATATTATATTAAACATATGTAACACAGATTTTTTAAATAAATACATTTTAATAACACTTCTTTCTGTATATATTTACAAACAGTACAATAAATAGATATTCCCTGAGTTACAAAAAAAAAAAAAATTGTTTTGTCAAAAATTGGACTAACATGAAAATTTTCGTTTTCCTCATTTTTATTTGTTTTTCCCGATTATAAAAAAAATACTTAACATTTTTAATTTGCAGCTGCTTATCGTACAAACTAGGTCCAACATTTTATTCAAAACCTCACTCAAAGTTAAAAATTGAAACATTTTATCAACTATTATAATTTTGTACACATACTCAAAAAAAAACACACATTTTTATAAAATCAATGTATTCATCACCCAACGCTTTTAAAATTTATAATTTAAAAAATTATAATTTAAATTAATATAAGAAATTTAACAAACACTAACAAAATAAATAATAAATAATAATTTAATTTTTATCAAACTATTTTATACAAAACTGCTATAATTCTGTACTATTTACACAGAAACATATCATAATGAACGCGTTTGAAAAAGTATTCAATATTATGTCATTCAATTGTAACAAGGCTACAATGCCAACTATATCCACTGGGATGGAGCATCATAAAACAATTTATTTATTCGGAAATTCAATAAACCAACGTAAAACAACTGTACTGTAATAAAAAAATTTTAATTTAACAAACTCTTATTAATCAATTGAGCACACAAATATTCTAATTAAAATTTAGAACCACTATTAAAATTAAACAAACAATAACTCCAATCAATAATATTAATAATAAAATATGAAAAAAGTTTTGAACACATACAAATCTATCCTGGAAATTGTGATATAGGTATATGTCATATTATACAATAGGTATGTACTAAATGATAAGAAAAAAAAACAGTAAAAACTCTATAGCTGATATTTAGAACTTAATACGTTCACAGTAGTGAGTACTAACAAATTACTGGTGATCAGATAATTATATATTATAATACCTATATTGATAAATTTTCAATAATAACCTATATTACTTGTAATATATTATGACTTATGAGACTTATCAAAACATGTATGAGAAAATAGTTAATAATTGTTTTAACTGTATTCCTTAATGTATTTATTTTTTTATTTTATTTATAAAACAAATTATTTATACTTGAATATTACAATAAGTATGTATGCAAATAAACTTTATGACTTGGATACACACAAAAAATTTAACTACCCGATGAGGACATTTTATAAATTGATTTGACTAGAATTAAACAAAATGTAATCGAAGATACAACAATGTAATAATTAGCTTTACTTTTAATAAATTAGATAATCTTCAAATACAAAGGAAATTAATTAAAATAAAAAATTTAAATTATAAAGTTTAATTAATATTAAACAATAAAATAACTGAAGACGTGGTAGTTCAAGGTAGAAGTATGAAACTATACATTCGTAGATAAAAAGAAAAGCGATACCTACTGAATAAAAAATAAATAAAAATATTATCATAAAACACATATTATATATTTAATTATAAATAGGTCATTTTTGAAACAGTGTATACTCTAAAATTATATTAAAAGAAAACATTAAATTACATTTAATACTGCCATCGTTATTTATTTGCAATACATAATTATTTATCGATGGAATAATAGTTTATTAAAACTCAAGTGTTTCAGGTGGGTATAATAAATAGTCTTGGCTATAGTCTATGTCTACGCTAATTTTAGATTCTGAACGGAGTGATGAATGTATTGATTTTACAATGATGTGTGTTTTTTTTTTTTTTTATTATTATTTTTTTTTTTTTGTGTCTGACGACAACATTTGGAGCAGTAAAAATGCTTCGATTTTTGACTTCAGCCCCTCTTTGAAAAGGAAATTGAATCTTAGTTAGTACTTTGGGGGGTCAAAAGTTAAAAATTTTCAATATTTTTTTAATGAGACAGGAAAAACCCTAAAAAAGCGGGTAAGTGAGTATCGGTCTGCTGTACATTAGGGGGTGGGGTAGACCTCGGACTATGGTAGGTTAAATTTGAATGCAATGATAGGTATCATTGTATACGAAAAACGATTCTGAACGGAGATGATTTGTCAGTCTAGGATATATTATATTTAAATATTGGCATACATTCTATTTTGAAACAAATTCAAACATTTAAGTAAAAGTTTCAAGATCTTACGTTTAGTAATTTTTTAAAAATAACAAAAATCGAAAATTATTTATTAGTAAAACGTTATTTTACACGTGTATTTTTGATTTCAAATTAAAATTAAAACTTTAAACACTCGTAAAATTTTTTAAATTGAATAATTATCAAACTTTTTTATAATTGTTTTAAGCTTAACTTATGGACAGTATAGTATTAAATTTTCAATTCTTAGCTTTTGATAGTAAAATATTTATAAATTTTTAACTACCAAATAGTTAAAAATATTCATGATTTTGACGAATTTTTATCAATATTTGAACTTCAAATGCTAACAAAAAAAAAATTGTGCCTATGTATTTTTATAATTTTTGAATGAGAGTTATGTGGACCCTTCTATTAAATTTTCAAGTAATTTGTCCCAGCTAAATTTTTTTTTTCAACATTTATAAAAAAAAAATAAAAAAAAATTGAAAATTTCAATTGTCTATAAATAGCTCAAAAAAAGTCAAAATATTTTGAAAATCTAATCACGTAAAGAAAATGGCAATCTAAATAACTGGTAAAATTTTCAAGTGTTTACGACTTATACTGTTTGAATAACAACAAATATCAAAAATCGTTTGAGGCTAAACCGTTATTTAACGCGGTTTTGTAAAAATTTAAATTTCAAACACTCATAAAAATTTTTTGTTTTAGTCCGGTAGAGTTTTTTTTGCAGATAGTTAAAGAAAATTTTATGAAGAACCTTGTACCAAATTTTCAAATCTTAGTTATAAAAAAAAAATTTTTTACGATTTTTTAACCACAAAATTACTTGCCAATTTTCGCAATTTTGACATATTTCGTATAAATTCGAACTTTAAGCACTTATAAAAAAAAATTGTGACTAACGATTTCGGATTTTTTTTTATAACTTTAAGAACAACTTATAAGAAACCTTGTATAAAATTTTCAAGATTTTCTGGCTGGCCAAAAAATTTTTATCGTTATTTTAAAAAAAAATACTTAAAAAAATTGAAAATTTCAACTGTCTATAAATAGCTCAAAAAAAGTCAAAATTCATTGAAAATTTAACTGTGTATGGAGAACGCTAATATAAATATTTTGTGAAAATTTCAAGTGTTTACATCGATTAGTTTTTGAGTTATAGCAAAATAAATAATTCGATTTTGTCGAAAACTGGTTTTGCGTAAAAATTCCCGTTTTTCTGTCATTTTTTTTTTGTTTTTCTCGATTTTTTTGAAAACTGTTGGAAAATGTTTACTTTTCACCTCTATAATGCACCAAGGATATCCACTTTGCCATCGGAAACCACCCCCAAAGTTTAAAATTGAAGCATTATTTCGACTAGTTATGCTGTACACAGACACAAAAAAAAAAAAACAAAAAAAAAAACACACATCATTGTAAAATCAATACATTCATCACTCCGTTCAGAATCTAAAAATGAGGGAAAAACGGGATTTTTTACGCAAAACCAGTTTTCGACAAAATCGAATTTTTTATTTTGCTATAACTCAAAAACTAATAAATGTAAATACTTTAAATTTTCACCAAATATTTATATTATCGTTCTCCATACACAGTTGAATTTTCAAAGAATTTTGACCTTTTTTGAGCTATTTATAGACAATTGAAATTTTTAATTTTTTTAGTATTTTTTTTTTAAATAACGATAAAAATTTTTTGGCCGGCCAGAAAATTTAATGCAAGGTTTCTTATTAGTTGTTCTTAAAGTGATAAAAAAAAATCCGAAATCGTTAATCACAATTTTTTTTTATAAGTGCTTAAAGTTCGAATTTATACGAAATATGTCAAAATTGCAAAAATTTGCAACTAATTTTGTGGTTGAAAAATCGTAAAATTTTTTTCTTTTATAACTTAGTTTTGAAAATTTGGTACAAGGTTTTCCATAAATTTTTCTTCAATTATCTGTAAAAAAATTCTACTGGATTCAGACAAAAATTTTTTATGAGTGTTTGAAATTTAAATTTTTACAAAACCGCATTAAATAACGGATTAGCCTTAAACGATTTTTGATATTTGTTGTAATTCAAACAGTATAAGTCGTAAATACTTGAAAATTTTACCAGTTATTTAGATTGCCATTTCCTTTACGTGATTTGATTTTCAAAATATTTTGACTTTTTTTTAGCTATTTATAGACAATTGAAATTTTCAACTTTTTTTTTATAAATGTTGATAAAAAAAAATTAGCTGGGAAAAATTACTTGAAAATTTAATTGAAGGGTCCACATAACTTGTTCTAAATCTCATTCAAAAATTATAAAAATACATAGGCACAATTTTTTTTTTATTAGCATTTGAAGTTCAAATATTGACAAAAATTCGTAAAAATCATGAATATTTTTCACTATTTGGTAGTTAAAAATTTATAAATATTTTACTATCAAAAGCTAAGAATTGAAAATTTAATACTATGCTGTCCATAAGTTAAGCTTAGAATAATTATAAAAAATTTTGAGGATTATTCAATTTAAAAAATTTTACGAGTGTTTAAAGTTTTAATTTTAATTTGAAATCAAAAATACACGTGTAAATAACGTTTTACTAATAAATAATTTTCGATTTTTGTTATATTTAAAAAATTACTTGACGTAAGATCTTGAAACTTTTACTTAAATGTTTGAATTGTTTCAAAATAGAATATATGACAATATTTAAATATAATATATTAACATATCCTAGACTGACAAATCATCTCCGTTCAGAATCGTTTTTCGTATACAATGATATACAATGATACCTATCATTGCATTCAAATTTAACCTACCCTAGTCCGAGGTCCACACCACCCCCTAATGTACAGCAGAGCGCTACTGACCTACCTGCTTTTTTTAAAATTGTAATAGGTTAATTTATCTGATTCTACAATTGAAAAGTTGTCGAAAACTATCTATGTTAAATTTTAATATAATTGTGACTTTTGTAGGCAATTTACATAAAAGTTGTCATCGATTGATCTCGTAGTATACTAATATTATATGTATGGTTGATGGATTTGAATCTTTTTAAATTTTTTTGAATGTATAAAAATTTTAATGCTGTGTGGAGTGAAATACTTATGTGATTCATATGTCATTGGTAATGTGCTTTTTGTTGAAAAGTTTTTTTGAGCTTAAAACAGAGGAATATAAGCACAACCGAATAGTGTAAGTTTGGTTTTGGGATTACATACTAAGCATATCTCACCTGACTGTCAAAGTTGAATATTTTGGAAAAAGTGGAGCACAAAAAACAGGATTAAATGTAAAAATTGTTTGAATTATTTTTTTATTTTCTAAATTTCTTATAAATATTCCACACAACCTGTACGAAAATTGTACTCAATTAATACATTTTGAAATTTAAATATACTGAATTAAATATCTAAGTTCGCAATTTGTATCTTTATTAGTTATTGATCGTAACTAGGTATATTATTTAATGCTATTCAGTTATCGATTTCACCATTATAGCATCGGTTCCACCATTACAAGTAGTAAAACTACATATTTTCATTTTATATCAACTATCAATTTTTACCTATAGCGGCCATCTTCATAACTCCTTTACTCTTAATTTAAAAAATTTAATTACACTTAATAATTGCCTAAAAGTGTACAAAATAAAGTCAATAATATACATTATACAATACTACTTAATAAATACAAAATTATAAATATAGTAATACCTAGTAATTATTCAATAATGTTTTTACTTAATAAAACAAATATTTATACTCAATTTTTTATTTCTTAAGGAATTTTTGTTAAATTACTTACTTCTTTAATCATTTGATTTTAAAACAAAAATACCAATTATAAATTATTATTCAACTATTAAACTATTAACAGCAGTTATGACAATATTAACGATAATTTAATTTTTATTCTGGAAGTTAATATATTAAGCAATTTTCGTATGAAAACTAATAGTCCATTCTCAAGTAATATTTAAACTAATAATTTAAAATTTGTGGAATCAAAACTGGAAAAATTATTACGTTTAAAATTGTCTGTTGGAGTAAATAAAATACTACACAATTACAGTTAAGTATAAGCACTCTGAGTCTCAAACAAACTATGTTTTATACCTCTCAACAATGATCTTTCTTATAATTTTCATGATACTGATGTTATTAATAAATTTTCCCATTTCGTTTATTGTTTCGTTAGTTGTTCACAGTTTTTTTTTTTTTTTTTGATGTTTGTGAATAATAAATACCTATTAAATATATAAATTAAATGTACACTAGATATATTGTTGATACACGATGTCATTATATCTCTTGAAGTATACAAATGTACCTATGTGACGTAAGAATTACTTTCCCTCCTAGTACTCGTTGAGGTTAAGCCTCCTCCAAAATGAAAAATGACTTCTAGGCCTCTATTGTACCCACATTGGAAATCAACGGTCTAGATCGTCCGATACGTTTAAACAGTTTTCGTGATTTTTGTTCGTTTTTTACGCCTCGTTCAACACGTTTACCGTCGCGTAGTGCTATGGTATTCTGTCCACGAATCTTGAACTTTAACAAACTATTTTCACGCTATTGTTCGTTAGTGCGCATTGTACTGTGCAAAACGAGACTTAATCACCTCCGACCTGACAATACGCGCTGCCTGTAGTTACCAACGGATTACCGTGCGTACCGGGCGGTTTATTAAGGACGCCAATCAGTTACTTGTATCGTTCCCTTGTATAGTACCTATCAGTAACGGCGACATGTATTGACAGCCGTCGAAGAAGACAAGCAGTTCGTATTGTTGTAAAAAAATGAAATAAAAAAATATTTAAATTTATAAAATTGTCGATTGAACTATTAAGAACGACGTTCAGAGAAATTATGCAATATTAAACTATAGAACTATTTAACTATACTTTTAAACAAAATGAAGAGTATTGGAATATCTGGTTCCGCTCTTTCTCTTTTTACATCCTATCTTAATAATAGAAAACAAATGGTAAAAATTAATGATTCCATCAGTAATGAGTTGTCAATAAAATGTGGAGTCCCGCAAGGTACAACGTTATCTCCTATTTTATTTAATATCCAACTTAATGATATAAAAACACTTAATCTAAAAAGTCAAGTAATATGCTACGCAGATGATACTGCACTAATTTGTATAGCTAATACATGGAACGAAGTTTTTAATAATATTGAGACAGACCTCAAAACCATTGATAACTGGTTAGGTGTTAATAACTTATTTTTAAATTTTGAAAAATCAGCTATTATACTAAATTCTCTCACCAAGCCCACTTTACCGAGTTTCAATTCAATTAAAATCCACGATAATACATGTCAGATTCATGACCTATGCCACTGCAAATCAATCAATATAGTAAAAAATTTCAAATATCTAGGTATTGAAATGTGCTCCGACATGAAGTGGGTAAATCAAATTACATCTGTCTGCAATAAGTTGAAAAAATTAATCTATATAATAAAACAAGATATTCTTCCACCTAAAGACATTAGATTATTTTACCTAGCTCTTGTTGAATTGCAAATCACTTATGGTTTAATAGGTTGGGGTGGTGCCTATGATAATATTCTCTCCCTACTTCAAACCTGTCAAAACACAATTATCAAAGTTGCAATTAAAAAAGACCGTGGATATCCAACCGAAAAATATTTAAAGAGTTTAATGTATTAAATTTTAAAAACCTGTACTTTAAAATAAGCATTTTGTATATAAAAAAACACAATATACTGTCTCCTTTGAACCATGGTGTCAATACTAGGTACGCATTAAATAAATACTCCCAATTATGGCCAAAAAAAACCGGCTGTCGAATGGTATTTGATTTCATAGGGACCCAGATTTTCAATTAAATTCCAACTTATTTAGCAAACATGCCATTTCCATTGTTTAAGAAACATATCACACACTTGTTAATGTATGAATGTTACGTCACTAAATATGATTAAAAATATGCCACTCTATTCACACATATATTATCATTCAGAATCTTATGTTACCTATTGCTTCCATGTACATATTTATAATATTAGTATTATTTTCGTCATGAATTGTTTTGTACCAGTCTACTTATAACTTACTTTATCTGTTTTTGTTTTTATTTTTACTTTTATTGTACAATTAGGATACTAATTTCAAACACAAATATTGTAGATGTCTGTCAATTATAATTTTTATGCAAATGTGTAATGTATAGTAAATAACCCTGGTCCTCCACACGAGTATGTCTCAGTGAGGCCCAGTAATCTCATAGATTTAAATTTAAATAAAAATAAATAAATAGATGATTTCTAATTTCAGAAAAATACGTTTTAATTTGATTTATTTTTACGTCTAAATAATGAATATGATATTTTATATTCATTCTAAGTACAAAATAATGTTTTAGAACTCTGATGCGATGGTGTTATTGAGTTAGCTCTGATATGTCACATTTGAATATTATGACCTACATCTCGGGCTCCCCTATACATGTTCTATCATCAATCGTCGGTAGATACCCGGAGGTGGTCATACCGCGCATATGCTTGCGATGATCATAATATTCTTGTCAGATGTCGAATCGTCCCACGCCTAATCGTTTAAGCCACAATAATGTGCATCTGCGTTATTTAGTTAATGTAGTGCTCCGTTTGTTGTACCTACTAGTTACGCAGTGTCATCATGTAGTTAGGTTAACCTTGGCCAGTATGTGCATACATGCAAATGTGTAGGTATATAATAGTAAATCTCTCACTGTTATTATCGAGATTACATATTATGCTCATAGTAATAGTATGTTTTAGTGTCACAAGCCTTTCACGTTTCTTTCTGTTGTTTATTACAATATACCCTTATAATTGTTGTGCTATGTATGGCACTTAATCAACGTCGTAGTTATATTACGTTTATTGTATGGAATATCAGAATGCGTAAAATAGGTATAATAAATGGTTTCATACGCCATTACGAGTGTTAATTTATAAATTGTTATATTTATGTCGTACAATATTATACTACTGTAATGTGTATAATGTGAGTTAATTGCAGTATACCTCCTATACGTTTGAAAAATATCAACACAATTTATTGGTAAAATAGCTTCACGACATACCTATTATCATACTTTATGCATTACTGTCTATTCGATGGTTTTTAATTTTTTTTTAATTTACAAAATATTATTTTATTTGTTTTCATTTTTATTTTAATAATTCAATTTATTTAATCAGCGAACTGAGATCAGTGTAGGAATACTTGAGTAACAATCGAAACAACATTCGTCAGTGGCTAGAAAATAGTTGAGAAGATTAAGTGTTTAAAGAATCACTATTTTACAATATGATATGCATTTTATTTCTCGTGATTTAATGTAAAAATAATAATTTATATAACGTATTCAATGTCATAGACTATATAATTTGGAGCTGACAAAACCACGAGAACAGCTTTTCATTGATTCTACGATAAAGATGCTGTTTTTTCCAACTTTACCTATGATCAGAGTTGGTCAATTTAGTTTTAAATTTAATTTATTGTTTACGAATATATTTGTGGTAACTTACATTCGCCCTATTATACGCAGATTGAAATATGCGTGTATGGCTTTTTTTTTTGTATTGATTGTAATAAAATAAATTGGCGTTAATGTTTTACTGCCTACACCTAAACATAATAATAAATGTGAGTAATTTTTAAGTCGTGGTTAGTTTTATATTTTTATTTTTATTTAAAATGTAGATCGATCGCAAGTCGGTTAATTCCGATATACATATTATAATAAGAATGTAAATATTGCCAATTCATAACATATTTTCAAAGTTAAAATCTATTTAAAATTTTATAATTTTTTACAAAATAAAGAATTTACTTATTAGTTCTGGATTCAATAATGTCCAAATTATTTTGTCTGTTGAGGGTCGGTGATGAGATTAATTTTCATTTATATTTTTTACTATTATTTTATTTATTTTTTTTTTTTTGTAATAATTTAAATCGTAATATTTATGTTCCATACAAATTCATAATATTATTATTATTTACAGATAATATTTTATAGTGCAATAATATATTAAATATTTTAAAAAAAAGACATGACTGGTGATATATTTCTCTCGTCTTCCTTCACCAATTGATCACTACTGCTAATACAAAAATAAAATAATATTTACATTATGAAATAAACTATAATATTTTTTCGATATAATATGTAGAAATGAGAATAACTTACAAAATCCATCCATTCCTATAATTTTGTCAGGTAAAATCATTTTTTCGTTTTTGCCCTTAGAGTTCTCTGAAAATAGTAAGCATAATAAATATTGACACGTTTCTGAGTGGAGTGCGGAATGTCACTTAAAAATTGAACCATTCATTCATATGAGTTATTTATATTTTCCTGCTTAGACTCATACGTACTATAATAACAGACACTTGCATACGTCACACACTGAACAATAGCCAAAATTTCGTCTCAATAATTTTCCTATACTATTCTTCTTAAAACATGGCTATCTATAAATTATATAACATCATAACTTATTATTATTTGTTCCCAAATTGTATAAACTACAAATACCTAGTTCTATAATATCATAATAATATGAAATATTCACCAAAAGACATTTTAAAATATTAATCGAAACATATTCATAGTTCATATAGTTTTAATAATTAAAGTAACTCCCTAGACTATTATATATTATTTTTAATATTTTGCAAATTATTTATTATGTATATCATACATAGTTTATGATATCTATGTCGTTAATTGATAACGCGTTTAGAGAAAAATATTTTATATAGTAAAAATATTTCAATTACAGAAGAACTTACCCATAATTGAATAAATATAAAATCATTATTTAAGATTATCTACCATTATTTTATAAAAATAAAATAAAATAATAAACATATATAATTATTTATCTTGTATCTAGATAAATCTAATCAGTTAACATTGATAAATTATTATATATTTTATTACTAGGCCGTGACTCTATCTGTTTCTTCTATTTTATAAAAGCAAATAATATATTATTGTTATATTTGAAATAGAAAAATAAATCCTTTTGGTTTTCCTCTTAGATTTTTCCCCAGTTTAAATTGCTTTTAATGTGATATATTATAATATATATATGGATTTAGTTTTTACGATAAAAATAATTATAATCTATTTTGTTTTTTAATTTTAATTACATAATAATTTATGACTTTGGGTTATAGTTAAATTATGATTAAAAAAATATAATTAACTATTTAAATTTCCGTATAGTAATAAACAAAAATGAAAATATATTTTATAAAAAACATTGTAAGTTATACCACCAATGACTTAAAAAAATTGTAAATTTTACAATTATTGTAACATTATTATAATAATAAATACAAATAATATTAGCAAAATAGAAATAGAAACCATACCAAAAGATTCAATTCTAAAAAATGATTGATTAAGTATTTGTAAAATATTTATAATATAATAATAATATTATTATTATGGGCCATGTAATGAACTAGAAATTAACTATTAGTTTCTAACAATTTCTTGTAAATACAAATTGTAGGTAAAAAAGCGGGTAAGTGAGTATCGCTCTGCTGTACATTAGGGGGTGGGATGGACCTTAGACTATGGCAGGTTAAATTTGAATGCAATGATAGGTATCATTGTATACGAAAAACGATTCTGAACGGAGATGATTTGTCAGTCTAGGATATATTAAATTTAAATATTGTCTTATATTCTATTTTGAAACAAATTCAAACATTTAAATATAAAAGTTTCAAGATCTTACGTCAAGTAATTTTTTAAAAATGACAAAAATCGAAAATTATTTATTAGTAAACGTTATTTTACACGTGTATTTTTGATTTCAAATTAAAATTAAAACTTTAAACACTCGTAAAAATTTTTAAATTGAATAATCCTCAACATTTTTTATAATTATTCTAAGCTTAACTTATGGACAGCATAGTATTAAATTTTCAATTCTTAGTTTTTGATAGTAAAATATTTATAAATTTTTAACTACCAAATAGTGAAAAATATTCATGATTTTGACGAATTTTTGTTAATATTTGAACTTCAAATGCTAATAAAAAAAAATTGTGCCTATGTATTTTTATAATTTTTGAATGAGAGTTAGAACAAGTTATGTGGACCCTTCTATTAAATTTTCAAGTAATTTTTCTCAGCTAAATTTTTTTTATCAACATTTATAAAAAAAAAAATAAAAAAAAATTGAAAATTTCAATTGTCTATAAATAGCTCAAAAAAAGTCAAAATGTTTTGAAAATCAAATCACGTAAAGAAAATGGCAATCTAAATAACTGGTAAAATTTTCAAGTATTTACGACTTATACTGTTTGAATAACAACAAATATCAAAAATCGTTTGAGGCTAAACCGTTATTTAACGCGGTTTTGTAAAAATTTAAATTTCAAACACTCATAAAAAATTTTTGTCTGAATAAGTAGAGTAAAAATTTTTATCGTTATTTTAAAAAAAAATACTAAAAAAAATTAAAAATTTCAATTGTCTATAAATAGCTCAAAAAAAGTCAAAATTCTTTGAAAATTTAACTGTGTATGGAAAACGCTAATATAAACATTTTGTGAAAATTTTAAGTATTTTCATCTATTAGTTTTTGAGTTATAGCAAAATAAAAAATTCGATTTTGTCGAAAACTGGTTTTGCGTAAAAATTAACGTTTTTCCCTCATTTTTTTAGGGTTTTTCCCGACTCATTTAAAAAATATTGAAAATTTTTAACTTTTGACCCCCCAAAGTACCAACTAGATTCGATTTCTTTTTCAAAGAGGGGCTGAAGTCAAAAATCGAACCATTTTTACTGCTCCAAATGTTGTCGTCAGACACAAAAAAAAAATAAAAAATAAAAAAAAAAACACACATCATTGTAAAATCAATACATTCATCACTCCGTTCAGAATCTAAAAAATAAAATAAACATTATGCGCATATAATTTTAATATTTTTAAATGGTTATAAGAGCAACTAGTGTGAAATTGTGTAGTATATTTTTAAAGCATTTTATTGAGCTTAACCTAAAAAAAAATTCAATTATTTCAATAGGTAATCTATAAATTGCTTAAATTAAGACTAAATATTTTTAAAATTTCAATAAGTTTAGAAAATCATAGTTTAAGTAACAGTAGAATGTTAAGTTTCAACGGTTAATACTGTTTGAATTGCAACATAGAAATTAAATTCAAGTGATAAAAAATATCGTACTTAAATATTCAATTGTATCAAAATTTAAATATCACATTCATATAAAAACTTTTGTTGAATTGTGCTCAACTTTTTATATAATTATTGTAATAAAAACTTATACGTAACCTTAATTTAAGTTGTTAAACTTAATTTATGAATACTAAACGTGCCATGAATTGTATCCTACAAAATAATTTGTAAATGTTGATGATTTTATTGCTGAATAAAAATAGAACATTTAAAATAACAATAAATTGCAACTATAATATAATACATAATAGAAAATGTTAATATTAACATTAAAACTATGTAGACATTTAAAATAATAGTATTTACAGTAGAACCTCGATTATCCGAACCTCCGTTATACGAACCCTCTATTATCCGAACTGCAATTATCGTATCCGAACGTTCTGTTATCCGAACATTAAAACTCGTATCCGCGACTTGGCTGCAGAAAAGCGCGTTGCAGCTCATCGTCAAATAAAAATCGATAATTTTGTCAAAAAATATAACAAATATTATCTTATATGTATGTAATGTATTTCAAATAATGTAATGTACTAATGTATGTAGTTCTAATAAAATATTAATAATAACAAATATGTGTGTACATATTATAAAAATATAAAATATTTAACTGTTTTAAAAATTTTTTTTTTAATTTCCAATATCCGAACTTTTGCATATCCGAACTAGGCGCGGTCCCAATTAGTTCGGATAATCGAGATTCTACTGTATAATATTATAATAACCTATCGCGGAGAATACAAAACTTTTATACTGACTGATAAGCACAGACGTCACAGGACAGAGTCCATAGTACCAGGAGCTCAGTGGTTATCCACCACTGGTAGTCATCGAGCGCCGCTCGGCGATCGCATTGCCGACGACTTTCGCTCACGTCGTATGCGTCAATCTATATACGCTCCTGATTCGCGTCTCTGATCGGTTGCGTACAACGCGTACCTTCGACAATACCAACAGGTCGATTTCACGTGAATTGTGCGTCGGCGATTTTGAGACACACGCGTTTCCGATATCCCAGCAAGACATACGGTGAAAATCCCTCAAACATGCATATTACATGATACATTCGTTGGGCAACTACATCAGGCATTATCAGCGATCGACAGTATTATTATTTTTCGTACATTTTTTTTTTTAAATAAGTTACAAAAAAATAAAATGCTGACGGACAAAGTAATTATTTTGGATGCGGGAATTATATTTATTGTGGTAAATAAAATTAAAATATTTTTTGTGTATTGGTGTGTTGAAGTGTTATTGCTTGATTCAATAAGATTATATTGAAGCTTATCTTAAAACAGTCCCGGTTTGTGATCGGTCAAGTTACCTCATATATCTACCGAATGACCATATTATAACGATCAACATTTATCAACGTTTTTAAAAATATTTTTTTTACATAATTTTAAACAATTAAAAATAACATTTTTTATCATTATTGTTTATTGTAATATTTTTTAAAATTATTTAAACTAATTAAATACTTGTATAAAAAATCTTGAAAGAGTATTTTATAAAGTAGTATTTAAAGTTTTACTGAGTGGTATGAAGTGGTGCGTGGGTGCCCTTAAAATACTGGATCATTTAGTACTCCACTCATTTAAACATTCATTATTTACTTATAAAATCATAAATAATAAACTACTTGTCTGATATTTTATTTTTATACATTGAAATACTTCGAATTACATTTGGCTTTGGAATATGAAATTAAAAATGTATTACGTATGTTGGCATTGAGAAGAGTAAAAATTTAAATAATAATAACAATAAAATATGTTAAATAATATAATACTTTTTGTTACCTAATTTCTGTAACAACTTAAAATTATACGAAAAATATATTTCCAAAATCGTTAGTATTTTCTGAAATAATTGGTATTTTATGTTATTTGTATCATCCGGTTTATAATAATGAACTATTCTAACATGACGTGCGGTCGGTTGCACATAGGTTAAAATTAATATAAACCCTATTAAGATGGATTAAACCAACTATAGTTTAGTTTCAGATACATTTGATCATAGTATGCATTAGATTAGGCTAGTTTGTACTAGACTTAAAAAACGCATATGTTACATAGCCACTTACATAAGTACTCACTCAATATAAATAGAATAATATGGTTTAAATTAACTCGGCCGAGATTTGTCTATTCCACCATTTCCACAATGTTCGCTTAATTGTTTTCGACGTACACACGCTTACTTGTATAGCACCTAAGTACACTAATATGAATAGTAGCTGTCTACCAACTGTAATATATATTTTCATTAATATTACAATCACCTATACAAAACTATTAGTGCTATATAATTTTTACAATGTTTACACGCACCTATATAGATTTATTGTTAGTCAATTATCTATTTCAGAGCTAGATTAGTATTACATTCTATCTGATATATTTAAGGCACAATATAGGTTGAAAATATTAATTCCCTCCACAAAAAAAAAAAAAAAATAAACACAATTTATCAACTGCTATTGAAGTTGTCACATGGCCTGATTTCGTTGCCAGCGCTACTGACTGCAGTCATCGCGGTAATCGTTGCCACCAACCACAATCATCACCACTACTTCTCTCGACCTTTTCCAATTCGATCTTTGGACAAAATTACAGTAGAATATTTACGTTTCGGGAAGCAGAAACAACACTCAACCGAAGTCAAGTATTAAGAAAGACCCGAGGGGAATACGGTTTCGGGAACTATCTTTTTATACAAATTATTTATTAAATGTACATATTCAAAAGAAATTTCAAGAAATAAAAAAAAAATGTTTATATTATTACGAATAGTTTAAATAAATAATGCATCAATTTTTAATAAGCTTTGTAAATTAGTGAAAAAAGGAATTATGAACAATTTAGTCCGACGTACTCACATGCACACAGTAGTACCAAATATATAATAATTGTAGAATCTTATTTTATAATAAATAATATTAAAATATTCAGTAAATATGAATTGATATTAGATGTTTTTGATATAATAATTTTTTTCAGGACAATAATATTTTATATTAGCGCCTAACGATTGGAATACAATTTATTACTGGTGCAGTTGTGGCGACTATAGTATATTTGTTGAAAAATGTATGATTGCAGTGTACCTATGTATAATATTATAATAATAAATGATTTTCTAGGTAGTCTCATTATTTTTGGTTTTTAATTTTAATAATTATTTTAAATATAAATACATATTAGATAATTAAAAATTATATAAACCGTAAGAATTGTGTTAAAATTTTTTTAAAGTTAAAATGGTTAAAGTTTGTGTTGAAATGAGTTCCACTAAGTGCTTATGTGGTGTTCCACGGTATAACGAATCATTAATACGTGCTTTTAAGTGATTTAAAAGCATTGCCGACATTCGATACTGCCATTCAGTGTAAGAGCATCGATAGTATAGCCTCGACTGCCATGCTAACGCCCACAAACATATTATGTTGACCACTGAGAATTACAATCCCCAGAATTCGTTGGGTCATATTTTTCTCATGTATAAACGATACCGATCCTGTAAAGTTGTGTTGACCTCCCTAAAAATCTGCTCGATTTAGTTTGAAAAGTTGTAAAAGACAATAATAGTAATACATTATATTTATAATGAATAAATTTATTTACATTATATTATAGACATCAATAATAGACTACTAATTGTACACAATAAATTAGTAATACCTTATAGGTAATAATAAATACATAAAAAGTAAGTAACTGCTCTGCTGTACAGTAGGCGTGAGTGTATTTCGTCAACTAGGGATAAGTTACAGTAATGTAAGTGTTATATTTCAATTCGATGACAAATCACACGGCATTCAAAAACGATTCTGAGTGAAAACGGTCTGTCAGCCAATATCACTAGATATATTTTATGACACATTTCTATTGTTATAGAAGTAATTTATTTTATGATTAGTAATACTGAAAGTTGAATTTATTTTTACCCCCAAAAAAATTATATTTCAAAATGTCATCGTGTTTTTATAATAAAGTATTAAAGTACAATACAAAGTATCAAATCTCTGCGAATAATATTTTTAAATTACAACAAAATTCCAAAACTATTATTCTAAATTTTGTTTAAAAATATTACGGCATACATAAGACATTACATTTTACATAGGTACATATATAAAAATTTGGTGAATATTTTAATTATCTTATATTATTTGTTTATAAGTTACACAAAAAAACAATTAAATACGTTGGTCGAAATTCACGTTTTGTTTTTCCCAGTTATTTTGTAATTGTTTTGTTTTTTTACTTTTGTTTCCTCAAATAGATCTTATTTGAAACTATAAACCTTTCCTCAAATTGAAAATCGAAGCATTTTTAATGACTCGAAGGATGACGATAGACAAAAAAAAAATGACACATACACGCACATCATATTGTAAAGTTAATTCATTTATCGTTTCACTCAGAATCTAATAATAATATATCATAAACATGATTTGAAGATCTTACAATTTACAATAGTCGTTTTCCATAACCTATAATATTATATGGTCAGTAGTAAGGTACACAAAATCGATACTATTTATTTCTTATTTTAGAAAAGTTAAATCTGTTCTCTATTTTTTTCTAAACTTTTTGTGGTTACTTTTTTTTCGTATGTATTTGGAGTTCAGACATGCACGTAAAATATCGAAAAAAAATTACACGGACAGTAGGATTTACTTACCCATAATATCTATTTATTATTTTTCTCAGGATACATACATTTTAGATTAAATAATTCAAGCTTTTAAATATACTTATTTGTTTTTAGCTAATTTCAATACCGTTGTAATAAAATTAAATAAAAGTTGTGGAATACTAAAAAATAATTTCAGAATAATCGATTACTATTTAATATTATGTACATAAAGTAATATTAAAATTAATTTGACATTTTTTGTTTGGCGACGCTCCAAATCGTCAAGAATCTGGGTTCACTAAAATAATTCAAATAGAATCATTATTTTAAATGGTACAATATACAGTATATACATAAATATATATATATATATATAAACATCCGACAAAAGTGCACGAAATTAAGTCAATAAAAGTTGATCGTGTGCTATAAAATGTGTACAATATTACCTAAATGTTTGACCGTTTTTATTTGATAAATTATAGATTTTTTCACAATTCGCTTTTATTTCTTTTGACTTTTTTATGTTGCTTTATTTTATATTACCTACTTTCCGCCTATAAATTTGATGATTTTTACTTGCTGGTCACCGTGGTTTTTTCCAATTATTTTTGCTTTAATAATAAATTGAAATTCTGTAAAATTTTCATTTTTAAGTACACAACAAATCAGGACCACGCATTTGCTAATAGTTCGCTGTTAAAATAATCGAAATGCGAAGTATTTAAAATTGTTTATTTTATGCTATCGTTACCCGTAGGTACTTCTGTTAACTATAAAACACAATGCCTACTGTTTATCCAAGAATTAAAATAAATCCATATTATAAAAAAATTGTTAAACTCCCAACTATATAATTATTAGGTAGCTTGATACTTTAAATAAATAATAAGAATATAAAATACATAAATAATCGACAAAGTTATCATAGATTAACTTTTTGTGTGGATATACTGCATATAACATAATAACATAAATTACAAGAATATATAATACCGGCTTTGGCCATTGTAATATTTTATTAACAATTCGTAACAATCATGTTTTTATACAATAAGGTGTCTACTTTACGTTATTGATTTTACACAAATAACAGTTAGTTTTTAATAGTGTCTGTGAGATTTATCAGGTAATAGGTATAACTTTTTTTTATTACATTTTTTTTTTTAATTAAGAATTTAACCATTTATTCATATAATGCGGGTGATTGGCATAATTGAAGAATACGCCCTTTAATGACACTTCAATATTGATTTTCGAAATTTACATAATTACGAACAATAGTAACCTTCAATAGGCTTAGATAGATATAATAATATTACGTAGGGATACTAGTAATCTATTAGATACATAGTTATAACGCGCTAACTCAAATTAATTTCGGTATTTTAATTTAAAAGGCATATGTTTTTATTTATGCAAGGAATGTGGAGGTTCAGAAAGTTCTTAGTTTTTACTACTTAAACTTAAAAATACAGACCCGCTTATTAAATAAATGTATTAGTGTTTATAATCTCGATACTATCTGTAGTTTACAGTAGTCAATATATTAACAACTTAATCTTCACTTAATTTAACAAAATATGTATTCATTTTGACTGATATAAGTAGTATATAGGTATCGAAAGACGCAATAAATCATACTATGTACTTTACTTCTTATTATTATCCATTTTTATATTCGTTATAGAACAGCTAGGGGATCAATCATTGTCAACTAGTAGCTACACAAGTAATTTCCGTTTCTCAACACAAATTAATATATTATTATTGTATATTATGTCACAGTATAATAGACAATTTATTCAATATATATATACAGTAGCTATATATAGTAACATTAGTCAATATTATAACAAAATAATCTTAAATAGTTCCAATTTAATAAAATATTTCAATAATTTAGCTGATTTACAGTAATTTATTAATATCTTGTAACACATCTTTACTATCTTATTGGTTAATTAAATTCTTCATTTTTTTAATTAAAAATTTAAAAATGGATTATGTAATGTTACTATATAGTTAGGACACAACCAAAAAGCCACATATTAAAGTAAAAATATTATAAACATTATAGGTTTAAAATTAAAATGCTAACACTAGATGTGTGCTCGTGGAGGTCACACATAATAGTACAAATTATTATGTAGATACTACCCCTGTCAGATTTGTCACTCTTTTATATTATATGTTCATAATTTTAACTACTCGCCGTATGGTCGAATAACCTAAAAGTTTGACTTTGGAAATTATAGTTAGAATCCTAAATAATCTTAAAAACATATTATGCGTAGGGTTCTACAGTTATCATTTGTAAGATTCTAAGGGTTAGGTATATAATTCTCTGTCAAAATAATAAAAAGTTTTACTCTGAAAATGTTACATCTTATACTCACAAAGTTTTGTATTAAATGTAATCGAATTTCTCTACAGACTCAGTTATCAATCTGATTTTGACTGAAGTCTGCAGTTGTCATGAAACGTTGACGAAAATACAATAGTAAATTTGATTTTATAAACAAGACATGAATATTTCTTGAGTTTCACAACAACAATATGTGTTTTTCGAGTTTTTTAGCTTTAAAGTTTCTATACACTCGTATACAGTAGTTTATCTTTGTATTAAATATTTAACATAATAATATATTATATATACTTATAGCCTATATAGAAGTTTTTTCAATTTTTGGGTGTTAAAATGAAATTTGTATTGACGATATAGATAAAATGTATATTTTGCCTTATTGTTTGTAGATTTTCTGAGGGATTTTCTGAAAAAACCATAAAAAGTAGAAAAACTGGTTAAAAAATCAAAAAAACTGAAAATAATCATCTTTTTAAAAAATTGATAAAAAAAAGCACTTTCAAATTTCATAATTAAACATATTGTAACATGATACACACTCTGTTACATTTTAAGTCAATCCATAAAAATAAGCAAATGCTTTAATTCTTGAGCCCTGATTACAATATAATAAATAAACAAAACAATTTTTATTTAATATAGAGATTACTTCGTTTAAAATAAATGTCAGCATGGTAACAAAGATGAAATTATTTTTATTGGAAAATACTGGTAAATTACAAAAAGAAGTAAATTGAAGAGTAAAACTCTTATTTTTTGTATTGTGTGACATAGATAATCCATTTAATATATATATATCATTATTCAATTATTTATAAATAAACGTAAATTTAATTTGATTGTCAGTTATTTGTTATTTATTTAGTTAATATTAATAAAAATCAATTGAATTAAAAGTTAAGTTAAAACACTAATTGCATAAAAGTATTAAAATGTTAACTTTAACTTTTTAACTCGTTATACCCATCATATTGGTTTAAGACATAATATGCGATTTTAATATATAATAATATACAAGTGATTTGTTTTATTATTTTATATATTATATATCGTAAAATAGTTCTCTAAATTATACACTATATGGAAAATAAACGCCAAATTTAGTAGTGCGAAGAACCGGAATTATAGAGACCAAGATTTATTCAAGGACGTGCCAAAACTTTGTCTTGTACACAAAAACAGACTTACATACATGCCGTGGCGGACGAATGCGTCCCAAAATACCATCGAATACAAAATACGGATACGATCCGTCATAACTCATAATAATGCATATTATTATATATGCGTACCATAGTGTTGTAATGTTGTTATAAGTGTGTGGAACTGAAATCCGTACGCCAACGCAGCGAGTTATGGCACATTTTCCGTACCTACTAAGCTATATTTTCTAATATATATAACATTACACCTATACATGCCATATTATATTACCATCGAATACTGTTCGCGTTCAACAATTTACCAGCGATTTCGAACCTTGTAATATTCCCATCGAACTGATAAAATACTATTTTTAATATTTGTCTCCGATCGTATTATAGCTACTTGACATAAACATATAATATCTTAACATTGAATTCAAATTTATAGAATTATAATAAATACGCACGTCAATACACTGATGCATTCATACATCATTTTCAACATAAAAATAGTCAAACTGATCAATAGTGCAAATCCTAACAAGTTTTAAGAGAATGTCGATCAATGGACCCTACCCCCTCCCACAATATGAATTATTGACACACGGATAAGCCAACAATAACTCATTTCTGCATTTGGTAATAATGTGTTGTGAATATGTTTGTAGTTTTGTAAAAAATATATCTATAGATATTCGTTATCGATATTTTATTTTGATATTTTTAAGTCTATATTGATGTGCATATTGTACACGGAATAATACTTTAGATATTTCTTTTTAATATATAGTTGTAAGTCTATTTTCTATTAATTGGATCCTTCCATACTTTTGTTCACGTATTTGTTGACTGGGTTATCCGTGGTGTTTAGTGTTTTGGTTGCATAGAAGTAGAGTGTTATTCTTATGTCAGGGATTAGTTCGTTTGCTATATTTCTTAAACTCTCTATGACACTCGATTTTAAAGTAACACGCCTGTAATTAGTGATGTGTCGATCATTTTGAAGTATTTTTGATCATAGCTGTCCTATACATCGTTAAACCATAATCGGTTTTAGAACTAATTAACGATCTATAGATCTTGTTTAATAGTGTGAAAGTATCGCTACCTCATTATACGTATGCAATGGTTTTTATTTCAGTTTATTTATTTTTAGTTCAGTGTCGGCCTGGCCTGGCGATCGCCTCCAAGGCCCCGACCCATATTTTTCAAGAAATAAATGAAATTATTTACCAAAATGTACCTACTATAATACCAGTGGTATGCGTTTGGATCCATTAAATAGTTTTAAAATAATAATTTAATATACATTTTATTATTTTAATGATAATAAAATCATAATAATATCTTAGTCCGTGGTAATAATAAAATTATATGATAATTTTGGAATCATATATTATGTTAAAATACGTACCATGATGTTTGGTCGATTTGACAATATTATATTATATTGATTGACAATGTTGCTCATTCATCAAATTTATTAAAAGGTTTACTAATATAAAATGTACTATACAAAAATTTAGTTTTGTTCAATTATATAGTTTTTAATTTTTTATACACATTACATTTTGTGGTTACATAATACCTATTGTATAAATATAGATATTTTTAATCTTAACATTTGAATTTTTTATTATTAAAATAAAAGCTGTCAATAAAAACTATTTTTTTGAGATTTGGTATTTTTTGAGAGGCCCTTTGAATAATTTGCCTCCTGGGCCCTTTAGATCCCAGGCCGATACTGATAGTGTTGATATTTTATGTTAATGAATTTTGAATCGATTTTTAGTATGATATATATAATTATTGTCTATTATTTTTAGTTGCAGGATTTTTTGATTTTTTTAATATTATGTATTGGGATTTTTGGCTATAATAGTTGAAAACTGTGTGATTTGAGCAATTTGTGAGATTTTCGTTGCTTTTTTATAAAAAAATTTCACAATTTATATTTATGCTTCTAATTAACATATTGAAATCATCTACAAATAAGTAGGCAGACATGGGTATTTCTATTATTTTGACAATGACATTGTTTGCTAACAAGAAGATAGTGACTGCTAATAAAAATCGTCGAGGGTCCCGATGTCTTGAATGAAGATATTTAAAAGATGATTAAAAACTTTTAATTGAAATTGTAAGATAATGAAGTCTTTTTTTTAGATATTCATGTTTTCGTTTATTAATATTTTGCTTAGTAGTATGAGCACTCTATGTCTCTATATCAAGTGGTAAGCTGTGTCTCGTCGTGGTTGTCCATTCCTAATAGATTTATATTTTCTAAGGTTCTATAAATTTCAGATTTAAATATACATGTAAATTATGGATTTAGTTTGACGATATACTAGACGTTTGACGTTGTTATTTGTATATAATAATTTAGTTCTTTTCTAGGTACCAAATAGGTTTAGGTTTAAAATTGTTGCAATATTCGTGTCATTGTGTTTAGAAAAGTTATTGGTTTGTATTCGTCGACGAAATGTTTATTTTTTCTCGGTGTTTGAAATAATACAATTTTTCTTTTTTTTCATTTGTTCGGTGTTGTTTCTAGTTTCAACATCTTTTTGTAAATATTTTGTTGGTAGTTTTTGACAATTTACCTGTTTCTTAACCTAAGTAAGTTGTATACATGGAATTTATTAAATTTTCTATCAATTCTATACATTTTGAATCGGTCTACAGTAAATAAATATATTTATTTATGTAAGTGGAAAATGTATGTATAGTACCTTCGAAGGGTTATAATATGCTGTGAAATATTTTATTTCAAAATGTATAAAGTCTAGTTTGCTTTTGATTTCTATATTATACAATATACTATACATATTACATGAGTCAATAAATTAAAAATATATTTATAGGCGAAAGTACAAAGCACTTTCTTGTATTATACGTTGTTATAATATTGTATCACGTTAATTCACTAATAATTGTTAAATCATAATATAGTTATTGCCGAAGATCCCATTATAAACTTTTGATTTTAATATTTCACTTTATATTATTAATTTCATAATTTAAAGTAGAATAATTCTACTTCTAAAAGTTATTTGTTTAAATATCGAATATTGAGTAGGAAGCGCTTTTATAATTAATAAGCTTTTAACGTTTAGATGAACCTTTGTAGTTACCATACATTTTAATGGGTGCTTAAACAACGTAATATTTGCGCTAAGGGTACACGTAGTTTATATTTTATAAATTAAAATATAGATAGAAATAATATTTCAGCTGTGTTTGCTTAGTGCTATTATTGCGATCTGTATTAAAGAAGTGTTTATTTTTTAATTATTTTAAAAATTGTTCTTATGATAAAAAAATATTTAATAATTATCGATAGTATATACAACATACATAGTTGAATAATAGTATTATTAACTTAAGGTCACACTCAAGAAAAAAAACTTGATTTTGTATTTTAATTAACATGTTAGAGTATTTTTAAATTATGTTTAATATATTATAGTATTTTGTTTACAATAATAAGATAATGATAATTTATGGTAATCAATTATGTGCAATAGTACATATGTATGACAAAAATAATTTAAAAAAATATATAACTGCATTATAGCTGGTCAATGTTCTAATGGTATATTTATAAAACAATATCTATTTACTATGTACCTATATAATAATCTGTTTTAATAACTATTCGTACAAATCAGATGTCTATACAATTTCGTAATTGCCCATGTATAGGTATCAAAAATAATAATAATCCAATAATCCTTTGCGTGATTCGTTATTGTTAACATTGTCAGTTTTTATACTAGTATCGAACGTTAAAATAAATAAAATGAAAAAATATATTTCATCCGCGTGTAATAACTGTAAAAATATATAATAGTACCTACCTTCACAAATATTAATATCATATAGTATATACAATAACGAGATAATAGTTAGTTATAATTATTGCATTATTGAATCATTAATCGTATTGAGTTATTAAAAAAACATATTTAAAAGTTTAAAATTTTGCTATATTATGGCACGAAAAACAATTAAAATATTATAAATGAAAAGTAATAGCCACCGCTACGGCTTTTTTTTATTACAGGAATATATCGAATATTTTTGTTGAAATTTATCTCAATTTCATAAAATTAAATCAATTTTAAAGTTTAAACCCACTTATTCTTTGTGGTGTATATATTTGTTGTTTTCAAAATGCAAAGACTTTGAGAACAATTTATTTGTATCTATAATTGAATTGGTTGGGTTTTTTTTTTTTGGGGGGGGGGGGGGGGGGTTGAATTGTTTTACGTGACTAAGAAAAAGCACGTTTGCTAAAATATATGATATTTGAATTGAGTAAAACATTGTGAGACTTAATTGGCAAAAAATAAACAAAAATTCAGTATTTTTGCTAAATACTACGGGTATACGGAAGAGGATGCTACTCGTTAGGGGCCAAAATATATTTAGTTAAATAAAAGTAATTAACTAGACTAAGTAGATTAATAATAATAAATATCATGTATACAAATATATAACGAGCCCAGGATGGTGCATAACTATAATTAAAAACGTTCAAGAGTGTGCAACAACTCTATACAAAGTTTTTTGACCACAAGTGTTATTAAATTTGAAAGCAAAAATACATATATACATATATATGATCGTCATTATGAAAATAAAATGCTAGACAGATTTTAAAATTCTTATTTAATTTACAGTTACAAATAATTTATTGAAAAAGTGCTTTCTTCCTTATATTTCTTTAACGGTCTTAGAATCTAAGCAAAGCGAAGAGTTATAGATTTTAATTAGTCTTACAATCTCAATATTCATGATGTATCTCAAAAACCAATTAATAAAAATTATCAAAAGGCTTAAAAAAAATACAACAAAATAAGAAGAAAAAAGACCCTATTGAAAATTGTAGTGTGACCGAGCCTGAGCTTAAATTGTAGATAATAGATAAGTAATGCATATTTGTAATAATATTGTCGTATTAAAAAGCGTATTTCACAATAGTACATATATAGATACTGCATTTGAAACTTCTTTCACAGATTTATGTGATTACGTAAATAATATTTTATCTGTGTTATTTTATTTAGGCATTAAAAATTATTTTTATCCATCGACTTTCTTAATTTTGTTTTCATTCAAAAGCTTTTAAAACTATATCAATATGTATTCTTAATTTACAATATAGTTATATTTATACATAGGAGCGTATACATTGCTTAAGTCCTTTTATTGTGGCTGTTATTTACTGTTTTAGATTCTGAACGGAATGATGAATGTATTGATTTTACAATGATGTGTGTGTTTTTTTTTGTGTCTGACGACAACATTTGGAGCAGTAATAATGCTCCAATTTTTTACTTCAGCCTCTCTTAGAATAGTTTTCATAAAAATCGAGAAAAACAAAAAAAAAGTGACAGAAAAACGGCAATTTTACGAAAATCCACTTTTCGACAAAATCGATTTTTTGATTTTGCTGTAACTAGTGTAACTCAAAAACGAATTATTGTAAATACTTAAAATTTTCACCAAATATTTATATTATGGTTATCTCTTTACAGTTAAATTTTCAAAATATTTTGACCATTTTTAAGCTACTTATAGACAATTGAAATTTTCGACTTTTCTAAATTTCTTTTCTTCAAATGCCGATAAAAAATTTTTGGGTGGCCAGAAAATCTTGAAAATTGAATACAAGGTTTCTTATAAGTTGTTCTTAAAGTGATAAAAAAAAATCCGAAATCGTTAGTCACAATTTTTTTTTATAAGTGCTTAAATTTTGAATTTATACGAAATATGTCAAAATTTAAATTAAATTTCATACGCTCATAATGCGTATGTTGGCCAAATACTTTTTTTTATTAATAAACAGATACTATAAAGTAACTATAGTAAAATATAGTAACTATAATTTGTTTCAAAATAGAATATATTACAATATTTAAATAGAATATATCCTAAACTGACAAATCATCTCCGTTCAGAATCGTTTCTCGTATATAATAATATTCATCATTGCATTCAAATTTAACCTACGCTAGTCAGAGATCCACCCCACCCTCTAATGTACAGCAGAGCGATACTCACTTACCCGCTTTTTATGAAATTTGTGTCTCATAAAATTTATAGTAATCACCTTTCCTTTAAATTGAAGTGTCGATAAAATTTTTTTGGTGGAGTCATAATATTTGAAAAATTAATACAAAGTTCCTAATTTTTTTTTATGTCTGACGACAACATTTGGAGCAGTAAAAATCGTTCGATTTTTGACTTCAGCCCCTCTTTGAAAAAGAAATCGAATCTAGTTGGTACTTTGGGGGGTCAAAAGTTAAAAATTTTCAATATTTTTTAAATGAGTCGGGAAAAGCCCTAAAAAAATGACGGAAAATGGGATTTTTTACGCAAAACCAGTTTTCAATTTTTTATTTTGCTATAACTCAAAAACTAATCACTGTAAATACTTGAAATTTTCACCAAATGTTTATGTTAGCGTTATTTATACACAGTTAAATTTTGACTATTTTTGAACTATTTATAGACAATTAAAATTTTCAATTTTTCTAAGTACTTTTTTTTTAAATAACGATAACATTTTTGGCCGACCAGAAAAGCTTGAAAATCTAATACAAGGTTTCTTATAAGTTGTTCATAAAGTGATAAAAAAAAATCCTAAATCGTTAGTTACAATTTTTTTTATAAGTGCTTAAAGTTCGAATTTAAACGAAATATGTCAAAATTGCGATAATTTGCAAGTAATTTTGTGGTTGAAAAATCGTAAAATTTTTTGCTTTTATAACTAAGTTTTAAAAATTTGATACAAGGTTCTCCATACATTTTTCTTCAATTATCTGTAAAAAAAACTCTACCGGATTCAGACAAAAATTTTTTATGAGTGTTTGAAATTTAAATATTTACAAAACCACGATTTTTGATATTTGTTGTTATTCAAACAGTATAAATCGTAAATACTTGAAAATTTTACCAGTTATTTAGATTGGCATTTTCTATACGTTATTTGATTTTCAAAATATTTTGACTTTTTTTGAGCTATTTATAGACAATTGAAATTTTCAATTTTTTTTTTATAAATGTTGATAAAAAAAAATTAGCCGGAAAAAATTACTTGAAAATTTAATTGAAGGGTCCACATAACTTGTTCTAACTCTCATTCAAAAATTATAAAAATACATAGGCACATACAATTTATTATTTATAATTATACAATTTTTTTTTATTAGCATTAGAAGTTCAAATATTGACAAAAATTCGTAAAAATCATGAATATTTTTCACTATTTGGTAGTAAAAAATTTATAAATATTTTACTATCAAATGCTAAGAATTGAAAATTTAATACTATGCTGTCCATAAGTTAAGCTTAGAATAATTATAAAAAAGTTTGATGATTATTCAATTTAAAAAATTTTACGAGTCTTTAAAGTTTTAATTTTAATTTGAAATCAAAAATACACGTGTAAAATAACGTTTTACTAATAAATAATTTTCGATTTTTGTTATTTTTAAAAAAATTACCAAACGTAGGATCTTAAAACTTTTACTTAAATGTTTGAATTTGTTTCAAAATAGAATATATGACAATATTTAAATATAATATATTCTAAACTGACAAATCATCTCCGTTCAGAATCGCTTTTCGTATACAATGATACCTATCATTGCATTCAAATTTAAGCTACCCTAGTCCGAGGTCCATGCTACCCCCTAATGTACAACAGAGCGATATTCGCTTACCCGCTTTTTTTTAAAATAAATATTGAAAATATATTTACTGATTAAATATTATTGTAAATTATCAATAACTACGTAAATCTAAATTAGATCATTATTTATTTAAATATACTTTGAATCGGTTTACGACAGGTAACAAATTATTGTAACTAATACTACTAGAATTAGTTTAAATACAATACAATAAAGTTAAATAAATATGACACAGCTACATACCCATCCAAGATGATTCATCATTTTTTAATTTTTTCTTTGGCATTGATGATTAGAGTTTTGGGTAGACGAGAATAAAAAGTGAAAAACCAATAACTAATACAATATAAGATAAGTGGTTTATGTTTTAATTAATTTATACAAACAGAAAATATGCATTTTTGATATTAGTTGCACAATTCGTAACTATTTAATTTTAATTGTAGTATACTGATAAGTTTTAAATAAAAAATTATGATTCAAAATGTATTTTAAATAAACTATGAAACTCAAACGTCAAATCATTTGCATTGATATGATTCATGAAAATAAATCATATATGAAACACTCCATGAATAAAATTTTTCGTTAAACATTTTTACTCAACCAATTCTCATAATGCTACTTCAATAAAACTACCTACCTACTTAAAATGGTATAACAATCACGTTATTATCTAAAATGTGTACCTATAATACCCTTATGCGATAAAAATTATAGTCTTTTAATATTATATTTTATGTTTTCAGTGAATCAGAGTGTTTTAAAATTATATTTTCTCTGTATTGGTTTCAGTGAAAATATTATTGTCAAAGTATCTCTAAGTTATAATTCAGTTACTTAATTTGAGTAAAGTTATAAATTAAATTAAAATAATTATTTTAGTTTTTGAAAGAATTGCGAAACTTACAAAATATAGTTTTATACTCTTTGCAATATCTATTACTTATACCTGGAATTATGGCGAAAAAATGACCTGTTTACACGTGAATGCAAGCATTTTTTCATTGTGTGAAATAGTAATAAATATTTATCTATACACATTATACTATTTCAAAGATTCTAAAGGACATCTGTAATTTTATTTACAAAACTTCATAAAATACTAGAGAGCAAAACATTTCGTTATAGCAACATTTAATTAAATTAATTTCTGTTTTCACTTATAGGTAGTCTGTGTTCCATAGACGTGTATATTGACAAAGACAAACGTATTTTTATACATTTTTATTTAATTAATGATAGTGGATAGAAGGGAAATGATTAATGAATGTGTTGCTAAGAGATTCCAATTAACTTAAGATAAAAGTTTATTTTGTATTACCAGATTTTCAGTGATGATGTATAGTGTATACCAATTCTTATGTAGATACTACAAAATCATTTATGAGAACTCATTTGACTATTGAAAATTATTTAAATTGTATCTACGAATAGTAACGGAAATGAATTAATTTAAACAAACAAAAAAAAAGGGTGATTTAAGAAGAAGAATTCATATTAAATACATTGTAAAAATCAATAATTAAATTGTTTTTTTTATAGTTTTTAGTTTTTACAGTTAAAATATCAATTAAACTTCAAAAATAATGAATTGCCTAATTTTTTATATTTTAGAAAAAGAGTCTTAATAACATATAAAAAAATAAAAATGCAATTAACTGCGAAACGTATAATATGAAATTTTGATATAGCTCCAATAAATTAATAAAGTCAAATTACACAAGTAAAGGAAATAGTTATATAAACGATGAAATAAGTAGAAGGAAAATCGTTTTGTATCTTATTCTCTGCAATAACTACATTTAACGAGAAAAACCACATAAAAAAATATATATATAGGTAATATAAAATAGTTACTATTTAGCTTAATAAAAATTATCTAATATTATTGTTTATACATATATTAATTTAAAATGTAATGCATAATTATAAAATACATTTTTAGAGTTGCATTTTAGCATTATATTTTTGGAATAATGCAATTCTCCATAACGACCATAAAGAGGTTTCTAATGATTTTTTTTGTTCGACTGATTAACATACTGGATATCTAGATAACTAGTTCTTAACGTTCTAGTTAGTATGAAATTGTACACAGGTACGTACAAAAATATGTTAATTAAATGTAAAAATCAATTTAGAATAAATTTTTTTATATATATTATGTATTTTTTTTATGAAACACATTTTCCTTTTATATTATTATTTAATTTGTATATACATAAATACTTTTCCCAGTAAACTGTAATAATTAAATTTAATATTACAGGACAATGGGGTGACAATTAGCAAAGCGGAGATAATTAAATCTTTACTCAGACATCAACTTGAACATTTATTACTATTAGTATGATTAAATTATTTTTAAACGAAAAAAAAATGCTTATGGCACAGTCAATTGAAAATGGTAGTATATTTATATTATATACCTAACTCTTTAGTTTGCTCTATGCCCAACAGTAACGCCGGATAAATATCGGCGAAACGTTCTAAATGCACTAGAGAATAGAGATAAGTAGTTTAAAGATCGTACAGAACTATTTAGATGCATAATATCAAGTCAATATGTTTAAATGTTACATACAATATAAATACTAAAATCAAAACTCTATGCCAGAGGCTTCAAAAATTTTGATCTGTATTCATCTATATGCACCCCCTCCTAAAAAAATTATAGTTGTAGTAACGAAAAAACGAACGAAAACGCGTTACCGCCATGTAATATTAAAGAATACAAGCTGCTAACGCCTTATCATTTCGGAAACTATTCTTGACTGCTATAAATAACAATTAAATAAATACATTCCTTGAGTCTCGGGTGGTGTATTTGGCTTCATTTACCAACTCCTAAATGCTGTTATAAGGGTTTTTTTCATATGAATTTAAAATTGGCTCATTTGATTCAAATCGAATACTTAATTGTTTTGTTCATATAATTTATTGTCATTGAATACAGATATGATGTAATATTGTTATTATTATTATTAAAAATATGGTATATTTTTCAATTTCTTTATACAATAGGTGTTCAACCCATTTCACACGAAAAACATTTAGATGTTTGCACATAAAAAAAATATAGCGTGATTACTAATTAGATCACAATTTTTATATTTATCATTTATGGAACGACCCATTAAAACGTTGGCAACTCACCACATACACTTTATTCCGTATTCACTATTCACTATTCACTTATAAGTTATAACCTTTTTAAGATTCAGAGAAGAGTTAATGAAGGTATTGATTTTACAATATTGTGTGCTTGTTTCTGATAACACATTTTGGGGCTTATAAAAATGCCTTGATTTTAAACTTTGTAGGTATAGCTTCTAGTAAAAATTGGACCTTTTTTGGAACTTAGAAGGGGGTCAAAAATAAAACTTTTAAATATTTTTAAAAATTACTAATAAAGGGGAAAAACAAAAACAATTTAAAGAAAAAAGGATATATTTATGTAAAAACCAGTACTTATTTGAAAAAAATTGAATTTGCTTTTTTGATGTAATTTAAAAATGAATCAACTTAGATATTTAAAATCCCTTTCAAATATTTGTGTTATTATTATTATACTTGGTCAAAATATTTTTGATTCTTTTTGAGCTATATGATATTTACAATAATTTACAATTCATTTAGGTATTTTTATCTTTAGATGTTAATACTAAAATTTTCATCGGATAAAAAGCTTGAAAATATAATACGAAATTCCTAATAATATATCGATCGCTTACCAATTACAATATGTCAAAAGTACATAGCCACAATTTTTTTTTATAAATGTTTAAAATTTATTTTTTTCAAAATTCATCGAAATCACAAACATTATTTTTTTTATAGACATTTTAAATTCAAAATTGGATGACATTAGATATTTAATGAAATAATTATTATAGATATACTGTTTTAATTTAAAAATATTATTCAAGTAGAGTACATGAAAAAATTAGAATTTTTAACATAATATACTTGTATTCTTGTACGCACAATATTATACAAATGTTTTATTGCTAAATAATTAGCAATTTTTCTTGAATATAATGCATTTTTATAATTTTTAAAATTTAAATGATTATAAAAGCTTTTATATATTTGATGAAATGTTTTTTAATACAATAAATATAACTTATTAAGAATTTTATTTAATTTTCAAGCTATTAATGACACAGAAAATAAACAATTGTCGATATTTATAGTAAAAAAAAACTAAAAAAAGCCGGTAATGAGTATCGCTCTGCTGTACATTAGGATTTAGGGGTGGGATGGACCTCGGACTAGGGTAGGTTAAATTTGAATGCAATGATAGGTATCATTGTATACGAAAAACGATTCTGAACGGAGATGATTTGTCAGTCTAGGATATATTATACTTAAATATTGTAATATATTCTACTTTGAAACTAATTCAAACATTTAAGTAAAAGTTTCAAGATCTTAGGTTTAGTAATTTTTTAAAAATAACAAAAATCGAAAATTATTTATTAGTAAAAAGTTATTTTACACGTGTATTTTTGATTTCAAATTAAAATTAAAACTTTAAACACACGTAAAATTTTTTAAATTGAACAATCTTCAAACATTTTTATAATTATTCTAAGTTTAACTTATGGACAGCATAGTATTAAATTTTCAATTCTTAGCTTTTGATAGGAAAATATTTATAAATTTATAACTACCAAATAGTGAAAAATTTTCATGATTTTGACGAATTTTTATCAATATTTGAACTTCAAATGCTAATAAAAAAAAATTGTGCCTATGTATTTTTATAATTTTTGAATCAGAGTTAGAACAAGTTATGTGGACCCTTCAATTAAATTTTCAAGTAATTTGTCCCAGCTAAATTTTTTTTATAAAAAAAAAATAAAAAAAAATTGAAAAATTCAAATGCCTATAAATAGCTCAAAAAAAGTCAATGTTTTGAAAATCAAATCACGTAAAGAAAATGGCAATGTAAATAACTGGTAAAATTTTCAAGTATTTACGACTTATACTATTTGAATAACAACAAATATCAAAAATCGTTTGAGGCTAAACCGTTATTTAACGCGGTTTTGTAAAAATTTAAATTTCAAACACTCATAAAAAATTTTTGTCTGAATCAGGTAGAGTTTTTTTTACAGATATTTGAAGAAAAATGTATGGAGAACCTAGTACCAAATTTTCAAAACTTAGTTATAAAAGGAAAAAATTTTACGATTTTTCAACCACAAAATTACTTGCAAATTTTCGCAATTTTGACATATTTCGTATAAATTCGAACTTTAAGCACTTATAAAAAAAAATTGTGACTAAGCATTTCGGATTTTTTTTTATCACTTTAAGAACAACTCATAAGAAACCTCGCATTAAATTTTTAAGATTTTCTGGCCGGCCAAAAAATTTTTATCATTATTTTAAAAAAAAATACTAAAAAAAATTAAAAATTTCAATTGTCTATAAATAGCTCAAAAAAAGTCAAAATTCTTTTAAAATTTAACTGTGTATGGAGAACGCTAATATAAACATTTAGTGAAAATTTCAAGTGTTTACATCGATTAGGTTTTGAGTTATAGCAATATAAAAAATTCGATTTTGCCGAAAACTGGTTTTGCGTAAAAATTCCCGTTTTTCTGTCATTTTTTTTTTGTTTTTCTCGATTTTTTTGAAAACTGTTGGAAAATGTTTACTTTTCACCTCTATAATGCACCAAGGATATCCACTTTGCCATCGGAAACCACCCCCAAAGTTTAAAATTGAAGCATTATTTCGACTAGTTATGCTGTACACAGACACAAAAACAAAAAAAAAAAAAAAAAACACACATCATTGTAAAATCAATACATTCATCACTCCGTTCAGAATCTAAAATTACAAATGCTTATAAATTGTTCTAAATTAGTAGTACAAATATTTCATTTAGAATTAAAATATAAAAATTATAGATAGTGTGATGTTTAAAGTTTTTACGATTTATAATTTCTAAGTAGTGAAAAATAATTTAAAGATACATTGTAATTATACATAATATTTGTTAATATCAAAATTCCTGATAATTTGAACTTAAAAAACTTATAAAAAAAATTGAATACCTATGTGTGTTCAATATATTTTTAACTGTTGTAAAAATAATAATTAGGAATTTTCTATTAAATTTTATGATGTAATGGAAATATAATATAGTTTTGGGTAAATAATATTGAAGATGATTTTAATTAATATATTGTCAATATATTTTATACTTATAACCTTATACCTGTAATATAATATATTATGAACTTTCTTTATCAAAACTAACTTTAACATACAGTATCTAATACTAGTATAAATTGAAATATCTACCACCTATATAATACCCTATAAATAATATATGTCTGACAAACCATCTCCGCTGAGAATCGTTTTTCATTGTATAGAATGATTTATCATTGAATTCAAATTTAACACTTCCATAGTGGTCAGTGATGAGGTACACTTGGTTTTTTTTTTTTTATCCCCAAAGTACCAACTTCATTCAATTTTCTTTTAAAAACCACCCTCGAAGTTGGAAATTAAAGCATTTTCATTGCTCCAAAAGTGTCGATGAGAGACAAAATAAAACACACACACACATTGGACATTGACTAATGAATACGTACAAAAAATAGTATAGGGTAAATTTCGTAGTGACATAGTTCTACTCAAAAACCAAAAAATAAGAAAATTTAATAACACGTTTTAATGCCAGAACTAGATTTTTTGTTACATAATTATTATGTAATTTCGAGAACTAAAAAATATATTATTTCTAAATATTATTTTAACAAATAGATGATATACTTTTTTATAAACTCTAACAATTGATAATCAATAATTGATTGTTTATTGGTATATCAATGTGTTTAAATAAATTAGGAAAAACCTAAAGAAAAATATATTGATTTTAAATAAAATAGGCATTGAAAAAATTATAATAAAAGTCAGATTATCTCAATATTATTCAGTAATAATTATTGTTATAATATGATGTTATTACTATTTTATTTTAAGAAGAAAGAATAAAAGTAAATCTATAATTTATGAGATTCTTTTATCAAATTTCCAAAGATTTTGACAACAAATTATTTTAAAACAACAATTTTAGAAAAAAAAACTAAAAAAATTGAAAACTTCATATGCCAATAAATAACTCAAAAAAGTAAAAAAAATTTAATATTTTGTCGTATAATGAAGTGTAATGAAATGATAATAGAAACATTTTTTTGTGAAAAATTTAAATATCTATTCTTATTTTTAGATTCTGAACGGAGTGATGAATGTATTGATTTTACAATGATGTGTGTTTTTTTTTTTTTTTTTTTTGTTTTTGTGTCTGTGTACAGCATAACTAGTCGAAATAATGCTTCAATTTCAAACTTTGGGGGTGGTTTTCGATGGCAAAGTGGATATCCTTGGTGCATTATAGAGGTGAAAAGTAAACATTTTCCAACAGTTTTCCAAAAAAATCGAGAAAAACAAAAAAAAAATGACAGAAAAACGGGAATTTTTAAGCAAAACCAGTTTTCGGCAAAATCGAATTTTTTATTTTGCTATAACTCAAAAACTAATCGATGTAAACACTTGAAATTTTCACCAAATGTTTATATTAGCGTTCTCCATACACAGTTAAATTTTCAAAGAATTTAGATTTTTTTTGAGCTATTTATAGACAGTTGAAATTTTCAATTTTTTTAAGTATTTTTTTTTAAAATAACGATAAAAATTTTTTGGCCGGCCAGAAAATCTTGAAAATTTAATACAAGGTTTATTATAAGTTGTTCTTAAAGTTATAAAAAAAAATCCGAAAACGTTAGTCACAATTTTTTTTTATAAGTGCTTAAAGTTCGAATTTATACGAAATATGTCAAAATTGCGAAAATTGGCAAGTAATTTTGTGGTTAAAAAATCGTAAAAATTTTTTCTTTTATAACTAAGATTTGAAAATTTGGTACAAGGTTCTCCATAAAATTTTCTTCAATTATCTGCAAAAAAAACTCTACCGGACTAAAACAAAAAATTTTTATGAGTGATTGAAATTTAAATTTTTACAAAACCGCGTTAAATAACGGTTTAGCCTCGAACGATTTTTAATATTTGTTGTTATTCAAATAGTATAAGTCGTAAATACTTGAAAATTTTACCAGTTATTTAGATTGCCATTTTCTTTACGTGATTTGATTTTCAAAATATTTTGACTTTTTTTGAGCTATTTATCGACAATTGAAATTTTCAATTTTTTTTTATTTTTTTTTTATAAATGTTGATAAAAAAAATTTAGCTGGGACAAATTACTTGAAAATTTAATTGAAGGGTCTGCATAACTTGTTCTAACTCTCATTCAAAAATTATAAAAATACATAGGCACAATTTTTTTTTATTAGCATTTGAAGTTCAAATATTGACAAAAATTCGTCAAAATCATGAATATTTTTCACTATTTGGTAGTTAAAAATTTATAAATATTTTTCTATCAAAAGCTAAGAATTGAAAATTTAATACTATGCTGTCCATAAGTTAAACTTAGAATAATTATAAAAAAGTTTGAGGATTGTTCAATTTAAAAAATTTTACGAGTGTTTAAAGTTTTAATTTTAATTTGAAATCAAAAATACACGACGTGTAAAATCACGTTTTACTAATAAATAATTTTCGATTTTTGTTATTTTTAAAAAATTACTAAACGTAAGATCTTGAAACTTTTACTTAAATGTTTGAATTAGTTTCAAAATAGAATATATGATAATATTTAAATATAATATATGTATCCTGGACTGACAAATCATCTCCGTTCAGAATCGTTTTTCGTATACAATGATACCTATCATTGCATTCAAATTTAACCTACCATAGTCCGAGGTCCATCCCACCCCCTAATGTACAGCAGAGCGATACTCACTTACCGGCTTTTTTTTTTTTTTAAACACAATAAACATTAAAATTTGTTTGATGAGTAATATATATCTCATGTGTTAGTATCTAATGTCATAAAAATTTAAACTTCAAATGCTCATAAAAAATTAGTTTAGTTTTCTAGTGAAATTTTTTTTAATATATAGATTGAACATTTTTAAAGAATCTTATATTAATAGCTTTCAAATATTAAGGTATAAAAACAAGCATTTAAACGAATTTTTAACTGTAAAATAGTTTGACATTTTTGAGATTTTGATAAATTTTATACATTTTACTATGAACGTTTATAAAAAAATATTGTGGCTATAAATTTTTCCATATTTTTTAATTCAAAATTTAACGATTCGTTAGGAGCTTTGAATTAATTTTTCAAGCATTTCAAACCAGAAAATAATTTTTAATCAACATTTATAGAAAAAAAATCTAAAATTTCTTATGCCCATAAATAGCTTAAAAAGAAACGAAATATTTGATAATAAATAGAAAATAATAATACTATAAATAATTGCTAAAAATATTAAGTAACTATGATTATTTGTTCTTGAGTCACACTGGAAAAAAAATCGGTTTTGTCAAAATCGGATTTTTCTTAATTTTAATTTATTCATTTTTTCTGATTATGAAAATCCAAATTTGGTATCCAAAACTACCCTTAAAGTTGAAAATCGAAGCATTTTAACGAGTAATTATCATATACACATATAAAAATACACACACACACACACACACACACACACACACATCATTGTAAAATCAATACATATGAAATAATACAATATGAAATAATGATGTCTAAACATTTGAAAAATAAATTAAATGAAGTCCGATTTATCAATATATTAATCAGCTTTGAATAAAATAATTATTTTTATTATTATTTATTATTATTTATTGCGATGATAATATATAATGCAATGTACTATAAAAAACTTGTAATCGGATCTCATTTCCGTAATGAAGAAAATGCATTATATACACATTTAGTTTTATTGAAAATAATCAATTGACTTAAAACTATAAACACACTATACCAGCTATACCTATAAGGTATTTAACAATAAAAAAAATATATTACAAATAATACCATCGTAATTTCATTTTACGAAATTTTAATATTAATATTTTGTAAACACATAAACAATAATTACTAATAAGTAGTATACAATATTATCAAGGTAAATTATTTTTCATCGATTTTTTGCGGGATTCAAATGTTGATAATATTTCGTCGAGAGATTTTCCTTTTGTTTCTGGCAATATAAATGCACCAAATAATACACATATGAAACTAAATACTGTGAATATTGACCAAACACATTGTACTCCGTATGTCGACACAAATGCAGGGTATACTTTTATGATTATAAACAAAATTTCATATCCAATGGTTTGTACGATTCCGCAGAGTACACCTAAAAAAACAAAACGTTCATAGTTTAAAAAAACAATTATAGGTAAGTGGGTACCACTCTGCTGTACATTAGCTGTTTAGTGAAATCCATTATTGAAATACTGGATTTTTTTTAATTTTCTGCTAAAACAGTGCTATTACTGTAGCACTACTAATACTGCTAAGTATATGTACTAAAACTTATCACCACTTTTAATATAATTTTACCAGATATTTTTTTTTTGTACATTAAATTGTATTTAAAGAACGTTAATAATGAATATTATAACACTTTTCGCTTAAAATTAAAATTAATTTATAACTAAGATTTAATGTTCAAACGTTTGAAAAAAATCCGAAACAGTTCGAGTAAGATAAATGGGAATATTGGAGTTCGAGAAAAAAAACAAATTTCGGCACACTGCAGCTTGTTCTTACGATAGGTACGGTATATTATATTACTAGCTGATTTTGCACGGCGTTTAACATGACAAATTAAATCTCCGAAGATGTATCCCTTTTTAAAATCCGTTAAATGCGATCTGTACAAATGTTCAACTCGATTATTTGGATGGTTTTGACTAAATATAAAAAACGGAGTAAAACGCGTGTATAATTATCATATTATGTTAGTTTGTGACCCAAAATTGACCGTTATCGACTGGATAGGTAGATAGACAGATCGATTATAAAATACCTTTGACGGCCATCGGAAACACCTCTCCGCAAAGGGTCCAGGGCAACGGAAGCATGGCCAACAGGGCGAAGAACACGTAACCGATGAACGCGACGATGAGCACTTCGCCGTAGGGCGGCGAGGCCATGTCGTTGAACATGTGCATGTAGACGATGGCGGTGGTGAGCGACAGGCCCATGCCGATGCCGGAGGCCATGACCAGCGTCTTCCGTGGTACGTGGTGCAGCATGGAGTAGACCAGGCTGCCGGCGACGCGGGACAGCGACAGGAACGCGGTGACGGTGACGCCGTCCCACTGGACGCGGCAGTCGCGCAGCACGTCCACCGAGTAGAACAGCATCACGTAGATCCCGCTACACTGCTGGCAGACGAAGAACAGCACGGTGATCAGGGTGGGCTTCCAGACGGACGGGCCGGTGAACTGCTTCCAGTACGCGGCGCTTGTCGATTTGCCGGCCGCCGCGGTGCCGTCCGCGCCGCACAGCTGTTCGTCGCCGTTGACGGTCAGCGAGGTTACCGGCGGTACCACGACCGTGGTCGCGGCCGGTTCCAAGCCCAGAAGCCTCTCGGCCTCTTCCGCTTCGCGGTATAGGCCGCGGGCCCGGAGCCACAGCGGCGACTCCGGCACGAAAGTCATTGACGCGAAATTGACGGCGCTGATCACGAACAGTATTATCGACACTGTCCGCCAGTGGAAGTATATGGACAGCACGCACTCGAACATCATGCCCATGCCCACGAACACGGTCACCACGGACAGGTACAGCGGCCGGTACTCGGGTGGCGACACTTCGCTCACGTACATGAACACGGACGTCCCCGAGCCTGCGGACCGAAGCGATCTATGTTAGTTTACATATCGTTTTCGTGACATAACATTATGTTTTCGTTTGAAATAGCTATTTAAAGTTATTACTATTATTATTATTATTATTTCACTGATGCGGTAGGTTCGTTTGGTTATTGCCGAAAACGTTGCGGTTCGTTATGTTAATATAGCGGTTAATCGAATATGAAGTAATAATAATGATGCGAAGTTGATAAAACGCTTTATCGTAATACGTTGTGAATAGGTTCGTCGTGCAAACAGGCAATACGTCCTCGAAATCGACCTGTACGTCATGTTTTGGAAATTACATCGCGCCTAGCAGAGTTTCTCCACCGGGGTGCTGTGAAATTATTTCAAATGATATAAATCATTCCTATTTTTGGCTGTTTTAAAAAAACAAAAATGATTTCGTGAAAAATAACAATTTTCTTAGGTAATCGCACAGATTAAGAGGACTTAATACCCGCATGTATTATCTCACGTGTGACATAGCAAATTTTCGTTCACCATTTTCAATATTGTTCTGTTATATATTTTGATATTAGAATGAACTGATTATTATACAATTCAAAGGTAAGATAGATCCAGGGCCCCACGTAGCCTTTTATTTATATTGTTATTTTTAATTAAGTTATGATCATTTTAAAATGTACAGTTTCAAAAAGATCATAACTTACTTAAAAATAAATAATATAAATAAAAGGCTACGCCCACCCTGGATAATAATCTTACCTTTAAATCAATTCATAATAGGTCAGTTCACTCTAATATCAAATCTAACAGCACACTATTGAAACTAGTGAACGAACATTTGCTATTTCGCACGTGTGTAAGACAGAGACAAAATAAATTGCGGATTCTACGTTCTCTTAGGACCTACTACCTATTGTGTTTTGTAGAATTATCTGCGGTGATGTTCTATCTGTTTTAATTTTCTTATTTGTTTGTTTACAATCGCCTCCACTAGGACTATTATAAAATTATCACGCCACCATTAGATTTACCACACTTATAAACATAAAAACAAATAAACGAATGAAACTCGAGTTTGCTGAAAAGGAAATGAGAGTATATTTTTCAAAAGTTCAACCAAAAGTTTTGTGTAAAAAAAATAAGGAGCTCAAGTGTGTCTGAGTAGTATTAGTATCATAATTGTTTACCTATTTAGAAATGTATAATTAATTAGTAATGTTAAAAGCATTTAATTGTTTTATAAAATATAATAATACGTGTTTACAATATGATTGGTTAAACCTAACTAAAGAGATCTGTTATTTTTATAAATATAAATATAAATACACGATATACTTACTCCGGATTATTATAAAATAATTTAATGTGCCATGAGTCAAGAAAAAAGTTGGAAAACATTGGTTTTTAATAAAATTCATAATATATAAGGTCCACACGATGACACGAATAATATTTTTCAATATTATAACAAAATAGGTTTAATTAACTTCCGTTATTCATCGTTAACTAATCTCTAAAACCATGAAAACTATCGAAGCTACGTATTCACACATTTGGCTCAGATGGTTTACCCATTGGTGTTTGTGCTGATATCGTACGTTCAGATGTATAATTTGTTTTAACTCATGAACGAATGGTCATTGGCTCATGAAAATGAAATATTTGTTATTTAGAGTTACAGTAGATAAAATAGTTATTATTTCATATCAAACGCAGCCAAAAATACACAAACAAAATAAAGAGTAGACTTTTCTACAATAATCTATATAACAAATGAGGTGAAATTTCAGCATATCTGTAGCTTACAGAATCAGAAACTACTCGTCCAATTTTGGTAAAAAATTCATACATTTATTTAAGAAACAACAAATGAGTGTAGAAAGTAATTATTATAACTACGTTAGAAAATATACCAAGAGCTATATCCAATCAACATCGATTTGCCCGTGAACTGAGGCACACTAAAACTGAGATACATCGATATTATGTTTGTTTATTTTTTCCCTGATTTAGTCTGGTTCTATAATTATCTAATATTATATATTTTGTAGTCTAAATAGGAAATATTCATACTATCAAATTGATTTTATAATATTATAATTATATACATTACACTAGCTCGATCGACAAATGACCATGGAATTGATATTATTGTATTTGTGTGATGGTTTTTAAATTATACCTTTTGCCACTGAAAATCACATTAAATAATCTGCTTAGAATACTCGTATATTTAAATTAAATTGTACTTAACTCAGTAAATTTACTGAATTTACTCCGTCCTGAAGTTTCTGATGCTCATTTAGATTCTATTTTTACATAAAAAAAATGTATTTATTTTATAGGTATGTACTCTATAAACTTTTTTTTTCTTTGTAAATTATTACATGAGAGTCGAACTGTTTTCACATTGCTTAGCACATGTACTCTATAAACTAATAACGTAAAAAACACTAAGTTTAACCCAAATTAAATAATAGGAGTATGAAAAAATTAAATAATAAATCATTTTTGAATTCAACAACTTTTTCCAAAATATATACCTCAATTTATATAGGTAAATCATTCAAATTAAATAATTTTTTTTAAAGTTATTTTTTTTACATTTCAATATCTTACGCAGCTTTATATATATATATAATTATCTAGTAGAATATATTGTTTAAATATTAATTTTTCTATTATTACTATTTATATTTGTTTTTATTCATGTACTAGTTTATTCTATTTTATTTTTTCATAGTTTCTTTATTATAACAAAACATCATACTATACTCTATTTAGCACAAACTATGCTTTTAAATAGAAAACCGAAGTTAAACTTATTTTATCTAACTAATACCTAATCGTATTATATTATCTATATTTAGTAGTGTTTATAGTGTAAAATAAATATTATTAGTATAATTATTATTATTATTATGTATATCATGCAATAAAAAATGGTAAAATTTAAATTCTATTTTTAAAAACATATAAAAATAAATTTTGTAAAACAACAAATATATTTTATATAAAAATAGTCGTAAATAATTTAATTAAGTATAACTAGTTTTGAAAACTTTACTGGGAAATTATTCATTAAACTACAACTTTTTTAACACCACTTTTAATTTAGGACATTCTTTGAAATGTTTTAGGTTTAGGTATATTATAAATGTTACACTAAATGTCAAACACGAAAAATAAAATGTTATAACACACATTATACGGATAATTGGCAGTTAGGTCGACATTAACAACCATAGTTTACAAGTATACTACGATAAAATAGTATTATTTTTTATTATAGTATAACTAACGATATCAATTTATAAATAGTACTTATATTTATTTCAAATAAAACAATTATCACATATTATTATCTTTATATTAGATAAATGCGATTTTATATAAGTTTTCATACCAAAATTACTTATTGTTTTTGATATAATTTTACTAATATTTTATAATACTTTAAACGCCTCCTTGTACACAAAAGTGTACACATTTTTACGATTATTTTTTAAATTTTCATTATAAATATTACTTATATTCAATTTTTTTTTCTCAAAATTCCCGTATGTTACAATAAAAGCAATAAGTTTAAGTAATAAAAATATTTAATGACAGCATACAAAGAAAAGAAACTTCCCAACAAAGTTAATTCATAGTAAATAGCGATACTAATAAGCTGATAATAATAATACAATAAATAAATAGTTATATCATATTTATACATATAAATTTCGTTTAAAATTGTTTTTATTAATTTATTCTTCTTAAATTATTTCAGATAAATATTTGTATTTATTTATATTTTATTTTGTATAATCGTTCCTACAAGTATAACAAAAAATATTTAGAAGCGTTGATTTTTAGTTATTTTAAACTTTGACTTGCTTCATTTTTCATGTATGTATACCTAATTCTTATTATATAATATAAAACATGTAGTTTAAATATAAATATTGTCTTTGCGCGTCCACGCGTCAATTTAACATGTCCCGACGTTAATCACAGTCGGCCACATCATTGCATAATATGTTATTATTATAATTATAACTTATTTTATATTTATGTCCAACGGGTGCCGTACTGTCGCTAATCGAATATCGACAGTATAGCTGATTGAGAAGACACATCACGCCCCCCCCCCCAACGATGGAATAATATTATAATATATAATTGACTAACGCGCACAATTGTATAATATACTGTCATAATAACACGAGTACGTCAGTCTTGCAGCAGGTAGTAATAATAATCGATCGGAAACGCCGTTCGAATATATTCCTGTATAATAGCTAATATTATATAGTTCGTTTAATATTAACGCGATATTTCCATGACGAATGTCGTGATTATAAAAGTACCTTCTCTGAGAGTGGCGACTATCTGCAATCACCGGCAGACGTTTTCAAACGCTGCAATACGCATAAAAGGTGCCTATGGTATAGCATTGCCCGCGGATACGCGTTGTAAGCACTTCAAACGACAAACCGGATCGATATTCTAAGAGCAGTGTTAAAGAAATCGCTGATGTTACGTTTTGGTTATACCTAAGCTTCCATACCGTTATGTTATTGTTGGTTCCCACTTTACTGTACAATACACGATTAAACGATCCGATACTCGAGGTCAAACGAAATCAATGCTGTACAAAAACTATGAGTGCATAGGTATTAGTGAAAACGCTACGACCGTAATAAATATATGTACATAATGTACTTAAATATAGTTAATCTCGTATGAGGTAGATACCTACGTCTTACCATTTGTAAATTAATTTCATAACACGTGTATTTACAATACACGCATACAAAATAAATAAACTTAACTTAGTCGACACTTTCTCTAAAGGTTGACGACATTACGCGTTTTTGAATAATTATTCGTGTTTTCTTACCATTCGTATATTGTTATGTAGCAGTCACCTATACCAGTCGGAGACGCAGTACCGAAGACGGTTATAAATAAAAGTTGTAAAATTAAAACTTTTAAGCAAAAACAATACAAAACACTTTTCACATTACTTACATAATTACCCGAAAAATTAAATTATTTTTTTCCGACGAAGGATATTTTTGCGTTATCAAATAATTTTCTACTTGTGTTATTTATTAATATCGTTTAAGGAAAAAAGCATAATACATTTTTTTTTTATTTGTCAATAAGCTTACCAAATGAAATTCCCAGTATGATTCTTCCGATTATAATCCATTTTAAACTATCGGCGTATATGAACACCAACCAACTTATAATTATTGGTATATAACTAGCTTGCAGAGCTTTTCTTCTGCCAATTTTATCTATCAGTATTCCAAGTATGAGTAAACCAATAGGGCATATTAATATCGGTAAACTTGCTAAAAAAAAAATATGTATTATTAATATTATAATAATATTTTAAATAGTGTAATTTAAAAATACATTACCTATGTATTATTAACGTATACCTACGTTTATTATTAATATTTTCATTGCCAAAATAATATGGATATTATAACTGTTTGTACAGGAAATTTAACGATAATAAGTATACACTTTTATTTATTACAAACAGATATTATCTGATACTATTTTATATTACAGTTGGCAAAGTTGCTACATTATTCAGTTAAAATAAGCATCCTATATCCACTGCCCTTGATCGATAGTCATGATTCGTAAACTGTAGTTTTTATCATTATTATTTAGTGAACTTTATCTTCGTTATACCAGAGGCTTTCATTTTGTTTATGTATACATTTTTTATTAATGCAGTTAAAAATGTGATTGTTTGTGATTTTTTTTTTTTGCAGAAATAATAAAAAAAAAACCCCTATGACAATGGGCAGATAAAATTATATTCTTGTTTACAAACAAAAACATTTTGATCCACTATACCATTTTACGAGTTAAAGGTTTATACTGGTGAAATAAAATGACATTTATCTCGAACAAATTTGTGACAAATCACAAATCCTGGACTATAGTGAATAATGAGTATAATAATATTAAATGACGGGAAATCTTTATAATTCGATTTTAATTGTTCTAATATTTTATAGAATCAAAACTGTAAATAAAAATAAAATTGCATTAAAATAAAATATATGAGTTAACTAAAACTAAATAATAATAATAATATTATGAATTAGTACTTGAAATAAAACCACTCAACTAAAATAAAGAGACCATACATTTTTAAAAGAAATATAACATAATATCTAAAATGTAAAAATATGTTGTTCCATTGAATGAATGTTATGATTTTCAGTATATTACTATGGCTACAACTATATGAATAATTATTTAATATTATTAATTTTACCCATTTATCTTTTATGATATAGGATGAGGCCGCAATGAGTATAAGATAAATAAAAAAAAAACAAATAATACAAAAGAATCGGTTATGTAATTATGTTATATTTAAATCTCTGTACATCTTGTTAAAAAAAAAAAATGGTACTACAAAAAAAGTATTGTCGAAAAACCAAAAATCTCAAATAAAATTTGCTCTTTTAACACTTTAATTTTGTTATTTAATTTTTAATTTTTATAAGTATTCGAAGTTCAAATTTCAACAACATTATGAACGTTTTGAAAGGCAAATTATTTTATACATAAAACTTTGAAAATGCAAATTTAAATATTTTAATAAGATTTTACTTATTAGTTATTATGTTGTAATCCAAAATATATTCATCGTATAGACTTGAAATCATTACATAGTTTATTATTTTCTACAATCTACATACCTACCTAATATTTTAATTGGACTAATATAATAATGTATAATAATATTTATATCATGAAACTAATAACACCAATATATAACACGTAGTATTGACTTATAAATTAATCACAATAATATAATATTATATTGATAATAATATAAATACTATTATAATAATTAATAATATAATATACGTATAATATCATGTTTAGCCAAAAAAAATTTCAGCATACTGTAAAATGTAGTACTGTACTAATGATAATAAAAAAAAATTAACACATCCGAATTTAACTCTCAAAATGTACTATACAGTTTCCTTGATTTTTTTTCGTTTCAAGTGATTTTGTATAGCTCTAAGCAATGACAATAAAGATTACAGTAATGAATAAAATTATTTTAATTAGATCGGTTTATATTTTATAATTTACTGAGTGATGTACATATTTATAATCTCTAACCCGTCTGTTATTTAAACTAAATATCTTTTTTTTATATGCACATTGCACATATTCGTATTGTTTATACCTATATTGTTTCATTAATAATATTAATAAGGTAGACCACAGTCCCACATATATATTATGTACCTCCATATTATTATAAATAAAAAGTTTTGATTATGTTTGCATTAAGTTTGAACAATTCATTTTATTGTAGTGGACAGAATAAATTTTACAATATTAACTTAAAATTATCTCTAAAAAGTTTTTAGATCGCATAATGGTAGGTACATACAAAATTATACTACTATAAGGTCACAAGTTCCGAACAAACGCGTCAGATGTTTAATGACATCAATATATCGCGTCTATTCTTTGTTGTCACTCGTAAGCTTTAACTTGTAATTATTTAATTTTATTAAAACTTTAAACCATCTTTGGACCTTTGGTGTAACACGGGATTCCATTAAAATAAAAACTAACGGGTAGACATTTTCAAGAATTTAAATAACTTTCCATTTTGTATACGATAAACGTAAAACACTTTAGATGTATTTTAAAAATTAAATTTCATAATTGATTATGTAGTATTGGTACTAATAATTGTTTTCTTTCGCGTGTGAAGATAACCTTTAATTTGAGTTAATATTATATTCCATAGTCTTGATTTCATTTAAGTTTGAAACATTAATAGAGTACCTAAACTAAATAATAGAGTACCTAAACTAAAACTATTATTATTTACCAATAATTGATAGGTGTTTATAACTGTTACTATAACTAATGTTATTGTTATTATTATTATTATTATTACCTACTCTACAATAAGTTAATATTTGTGGAATATGATTATTACGTGATTTGTTTATAGACCGTTAAACCAAAACCAATTAACATTTTATGATTAAATGAATCATTAATATTATATTTTGGCTTAGGAGTCAATAAAAAATCAAGTTATGTCGTTATCTTATTATATAATGTTCCGATATCACTACAATACGCGTGAGTTTAATAATATTTATTTATTTAATTTTTTTTTATCATTTTTTGAAAAAAATTGAGTGAATCAATTTTAAAAATTAAAAATATACGAATAACCAAGAAATAACTATGAAAACAAGCTTTTATTTCTGGTTATTATGTCGTATAAATATTATGATAGAAAATAAATTTACCTATCCATGAGCCGTCTTCCGCTGTTATTTTTATCGTAGATGTTGGTTCTTTTAGTTTGGATAAAAGGATAGATGAGAATATAAGAGAGCTTCCAATAACAAATTGATGACATGATACTAAACAAGTGAAAAATGTCTAGAATTTAAATTAAAATAATTTAATGACGATAATAATATGGTAATTGAACAGCAATACATTATTAATAAACATTGTATTTCATACTCACTAGCCTTAAATGACGATTCAGTTTAGGAGTCAACATTTTTAAAAATTAGTCTACTAAAAAATGCAGTCAAAATATAATTATTTGACTGTACACAACTATACGTGTCAACTCATTCTAGGATAGTGACTGATTAAGCGACATATACACCCAATCGCTAATTTATTTGTTGTAAATTAATTATATGCATATTATTTTGCGTATCATAATGCCTCTTGAATTATATGAGACATGAGTGTATACAAAACCAATATTGATAACAAAAATGTTTTATATTGTACTTGTATTATTATAATTTAAAAACGAAAAAAAAATATGTTCCGTTATTATTGAACATTACCTACGTTTTTTTTTATATTATATTATATATAAATATATTTTTTTTATTAGCATTACCTAATGTAATTTACATAATATATATACGATAACGAGAAAAATATTAACTTTAAACCATCTTATATAATTTATATAAATTGAGTTGTCTTGAGTATAAACTAATAAAAGTTTGATGGCTTGTCAATATCAGTTTCGCCGCTTAAATCATATATACAATCGTCCATTCACTATTATTGACTTATACGGTAAACTCATCACCATGAAACGTACATACTTATATAGCGTCTTAATGTTTTTATTATTATTATTATTATTATTATTATTATTATTTACAAAATAAAATTGGACATTAAATACCATTCAGCTTTTGAAAGTATAAAGTGATAGGTATCAATATATATAAATATGAACAGTAATAAGAAACTATATTAAGAAACTATATACAAATCAATTATGTTTTATTGGAATCCTATTTATTTTTCATGGATATAAGTATATTTTTTTAAGTAAACATTTGTTTTCTAGAAAAGTTTTAACGCTTATGGAAATATATTTATTTATTTATTTTTTTTATAATCTTAAGTCATTATGTATTTATATATTTACAGACTACAATACACTATTTTTGTAAACATATATTTGTAGTCTTATTTTAAGTTTTTTACTTTTCTGACGGATAACATTAATTTCAAATAGCATTACTGAAGCAGGATATTTTCTTAACGAAACCAAGATTTGTTTATAATAGAGTGCTACTCATCACCCTCCATCACCACCCATTGGCACAATCAAGAAATTTATTTTTGATTGACATGTTATTTAATTATAATATCATTTTAATTTTACAAAAACAGAAAAGTGGTAAAAAGTTGAGCGAAATTTCACAATAATTTTTTACGTATTTTGAGCATAAATTAGATCGTTGGTAGATAGTAAAGCGGTTATTGACTTTTCACCTTTTCATGCATTAATCTAATTTGTAGATTTTTTAGAAAATGTACAGGTAAAATCTTAAATCAAAGGTTTGACTTTATTTATGAAGTTAAATATTATAATAAAATATATTTTTTATTAAATTTGTCTCAAGCAAACCTATTATTTAAATTTCTAAATTAATAATATATTAAAAAGTCATTGATATCCTTTAACTTTTATTAAATGTGGACAATTTATTATTATATCATAACAATTATACCTATCGAGTGACGATTTTATACTCTAATAAATTATAAGTGACATTTAAAATGGTGTGTTTATTAATTGAAATGACAACATAAATTATTATGTAATAAGGTACCGGTAAAAACGTGATGGTTAATCAAAGTATTTTACTATTTTAGACTTTGGGTGGCATTAAAATTCATGATCATATTAATTACGGTTAGAGAATTAGTGGCCGATTAAAAAAATATATATACCTCATATCATATTATTATATCTATATTTATTTTTGACTGAAGTACATCAAATTATAATGTGTACCTTAACGCAGTGAAAATATATATTATATAGATTTACTATTTATTTTCATACTTGTCAGTTATCGATAGGTATAATTACTCTTATAAGAACTACCTATTTTACTTTTGATTATTCATGTATATTTCATAATTTTATTAAAATATTATGATGAAGTATTGAATTGATTAGCGCATTATCATGAGGAACACGTGTTGTCACACATGTTTAATGAACAAATTGTCTAGAATATATTGGTGATACAAAAAAAATAAAAATATACAAATAAAATTTCCTATCAAGGAGTGTATATTGTTGCTAATATTTATGAAGGTATTATTATTGTTTGTGTATTCTCACTGCCCACGAATATGGATAAATAATATAATTATACATTATAATTACATATATATTGTATATATTATATATATAATATGTGTGTGTGTATTATGTAAAAAGTATAAAATAATATTAATTAAACAAAAAGTCTGATAATGACATTAAGATTTATTAATGCTATTAATTTTTCAAGCAATAGTAATAAACTATATATTATTAATAACAAGTGTTTTAATCGATTAGACATGTACTGGATCACTGTAATTTTTTGTAATAACTATCATCATTTTTATAACAAAAAATTTTTGTTGAGTAAACAACGTTTATTTTAATAGATATTTTAATACTTTTACTGTAAACTTACCTTAAATTATAATCAGTGAAGTATTTACTGAGTATTATAAATCAATAAGTCTTATTGATAAAACTAAACTTGTATAATCGAATTAAAGAATATGTAAGATAAGATTTAGTTACAAGTGTATATTCTATTGTAATAGTTAATTATAAGTATGACCCGAGTGACTACTCTTTTTATATAGGTAAAAAAGTACATATTAGATTAAGATAGTACTACAGTTATTTAAGTAGGTACACACGAAATTATTATTTTATTACGTTAATTACTAAATCAAATAGCACTTAACAGTATAAAATAGTATAAAATGTTATATGAGAAGTATTATTTTCCATTTAGTCTTCTTGAAAATATAATGTATAATTTAATACTAATTATATTATTTATATTTGACCTTTTTAAATGTGTAAATAATAATAATATAGTATAATAGCTATTAAATATAAATAAATCGTTTAAAATTTGCTATCTAAAGAGACAAGATGCAATATGATTGTATGAAAATGTATATACATTAATGAAGAAAAGATCCGTGCAAGTTATTTAGTTACATAGTAGTTTTTAGTGCATATCGTCACTGAATAGATCATCGTAATTAATGTATCAAGTATGAATTATTAAATGATAAATCATTATTTAACTTCGAAAAGAAGATTCTTAGCATTGACGATGTGTCCGATGCGTCGAAATTGTATTTAATAACTTAATAGGTAAGTTATTGCGTCCGGATCAGAAAACTTAAAAACCACTGATAACTTACTACTGTAAGCTAATTGAAACTTAAATATTTGTACAAAAAATCAATTATTTGAATGCACTTATGTAAATGTTATATACAAATAACAAAATATGTATACATTATACTTAAACTAATTATTTTAGACTATATCAAATTCTAATTGTTATCTACATACCATTTCATTTTGATTTCAAATTAAATATGTATATATATATATATAAGTATATTAAACGCATACTAGAAATAATAGTTTACATAAATATACAACATATCACAGATGTGTATGATGAGTGACGACTACCTATGATGTCAATTTTATCTGAAGACTGAAATATTTAAGTTTTAGGTAAATCGATTTAACAAAAATTCAAGTTATAAAGTAATGTAAGTTGTTATTTCATACAATAACACTAATAAACAGCATAACTTGTTTGTTAACGTTTCGGAAAAAATAATAATTAATAACTATTGATATATAATTAAATATGACAATTTATTATTAAAAATTCATAAAATTTCTGAGATTCACTCAAATATTCAATGAATTGTCTTCTCTTCAACCGTTCATATAATTTTGATTAACTTTTTCATCTATGTTGCTTAATTTTTATTTCAAACATATTTTAAATATACTTAAAAAAAAAATCAATCTTAATTAAACATATAATATTTAAAATTCAATACAAAGTTTCATATCATCTATTATTGTTACTTATTTTTTTTTTATTTTAAATCGAAATATACAATCTATATCAGTAGACATAATAAGTATGTATGATAGGAGAAAAAAATAACACGAATAATTCAACTTGAATAAAGAAGCCACCCAATGATGACACTTTATGACTGGGCTTATTGTTAGACTAAGCTTAATATTTTAAATGGGAGCATACTACTTGCGTCCGAAAATACTATTAGTAAGTTAGTTGCGTTCCGCAAAAAAAGATTCAAAAAGGGTCATAGCCTATTTGCGTCCCATAATACCTTTTTTTATAACCTAATTGCGCCTTGAAAATATCGATATAATCGATATCAATAAGTTAATAAACAAACACATTGATATTGATTTTAATTTAGAATATTGTTAATAATAAAAAAAATTAATTTAAAAATAATTCATATTTGGTACATTTTGTCATAATAATAAAATTCATTTTTTTTACATTAAGGCATAATAAAAAAAATCATGTATTCAATTCAAATATGGTAGGTATACATTTAAAATAATAAAAAAATTCAAATATGGTACATAATTAAATAATAAAAAAAAATGCAAATATTGAATTCAAATATGGTTAGGTATAAATTTGAACGAAACATTTATTGGAGAAATTTCATCCCACATAGGTTATTAATAGAATATATCGTAATGTACCGAATTATTATGGTAAATGTATAGATAAATTGTATTTACAAACCGAACTTCCCAACATCCCACAAATAGTGAGATTTTTTATATAGTATAGTAATATGAACTATCGATTTTAGTGACACGATACTATCGACTTTAGTGATTTTAGTAGTAAATATCGATAATAATTATATAGCCGACTTGCGTCCCCAAAACGAGACGCAAGTTACCGGTCAAATTTACTACCTGTAAAATATACCTTTTTTTGGGACGCAAGTAACATGCAGCCTTTTAAATAACCTAAATATGCAAAAATATAGAAATTAAAATTACAAATTTAGATTTATATATAACATGAAAAAAATGTGTATCTGGTAGTTGACCTTTTTTACGACTATGCCAAACTAATATAACATACTAAAATTTCTCTGTCCAATACTAATAAGTTAGAAAGTAATAGGTAATTCATACTATAACCAACAATTCTGAAAAAACATAATATAATATACAAACACAGAATTTTTTTATAGAATGAATATTCTGTTCAAATTTCTAGGAAATGATCTACTTGAAACTGTTAACATAAATATATTATTATATATTTTTATACACACAATAGCATTTTTAAATCTTCTGTTTTCTGCAAAAACTAATTCAACTATTTGTGTTACTATATAATAGTATAAGTAATTACTTTAATAGTAGTATAAGTTTAATCATAAAATAATATAATTAGTAACATAGACAGACAGGTAATCTTTGCTCAGAATCGCCTTTCGTATGCAATAATCGTTCATTTAATTTAAATTTACATGTCCATTTCAATGAATTACTTTTCGAACTTACTCAAAACCTGTAGATACAGAAGCACGGTTATCTACTTTTCCCACTTTTTACGTTTTCTCTCTTTTTTTTTTCATTCGAGTTACTCTCGCAATGCCCAAAACACATTAATTTGATATCTGTAATCTTTGCCCATATAAGTGTAATCATTTCTTGTAAACTACATACACAGTAAAGTTAATGTTGTCATTATTTATACACAAATATTGTAACACACCATGTAGAAAAGTGTACTTAAGTATTTAGCGTTTGTCTCCTTTTAATGGTAATTATGAAAGATTTTTATAAGCACACATATAAATAGTAGCAGATTATGTTAAATATTTTGATAATTGTATTGTGTATAGACAACAATAATATACCTATGATTTATTGTTTTTGAATTATAACAAAATACTTAAAATGAAAAGATATCTAATTTTCATATTCAGTGCCATCATAATTTGAACTCCAAATGTTTATTAAAAAGGTTATTACATTTTTGAACTACTGTCCATATTAAAAACATATGAGGAATATTGTATTAATTTTTTAAAGCTTTTTGACTTAAAAAATGTTATCAACTTATATAATTTATCTATATATATGCTAACTCTGTATTTTCAACACAAGATGCTGATAATTCAGAACCTTGTGCTTAACTTAGAAATAATAATTTACATGATATCTAATTTACTAACTAATTATCACAACTTATAATTGCATTAATTGTTTGTTACTTTTTAAAGATATACAGCGTTTATTGACAAGCAATATCTTGTTATAATTTTATGTAGCTATTCGATTATTATTTATTTATATATAATTCATAAATATTCAGCCAATTTATTAAAAAATTTAAAAGCAATAGAGAAATTCAAATAATTTATTTCAATGAATAATTTAAATTTTAATTGAAAAGTATAGTGTAAAGATAATTATCAAAAATGTAATGTTGTATGATAAACAAAACCATCCTTGTATATACCTACAGTGAATTTACATATTATACAAATGAACAATTAAATATGAAAAAAAAATAAAAAATATTTTAAATATTAAGCAAAAGCTTTTTAAAAAAAAATTATCGATTAATAATTATAATATAATTTACCCTATACCTATATTATTACCTGAAAAAATGAATCATTTGAATTTTTATAATATATTTAATATATTTAACTAGATGTTAAATGACAAGTCCATGTTGATGGAAATTATACGTATTATATATAATTTGAGGCTTAATATTTTAAAATAATATATATTATACTATATATTTGCATAGTGATATATAATATTAGACGAGTGAGATATAGGTACTTATTTAATGTATACATCTTTAGTCATTAAGAAATCAATAATATAATACTAAATTTCCAAATCTAACGTGAAATTAACCTTGAATCGAATTTGGATGTGAAATAAACATAATATTTTTAATTTAAAATTCCCGCTTCTAAATTTAAGTCTATAAACATAGGATATACCTAAATCGAATTAAAAATTTAAAAATAAAAATACATATTCTGACACATATCATTTTCATTTCATGTATTTGTATTTAATGTAATATTCAACAATTTAAAATATATTTAAATTAAATATAATTTTTCTTCTTTTCATTGTTATCTGCAGGATAGATAAGAATAATAATATTTTCACAATAGACATTGTAACTTACCCATGTTGCATGATTATGGTTGTGTTTTATAAATAGTCTTATGTACCTATATATTTTAATGATATTCAATAATATTATGAAGATAATAACTTATTTTTTACTGTAGAATATTTGGTATAACTCTTTTTATAAAGAAATTAAAATTATAATGCTCCTACATTCTACATATCAAATAATCTTAGAATACCTACCTAAGTTATTTTCGACTGTATTTTTAATCTCTTAGGGGGATTTTACTAGTGCGATGAGTTATCACCTATGTATTTAGTTGAATAAATGTAGTATGTACTAAATTCTTAAATAATTTTCTATAACATTTGATATTTTAGTTAATTATACGAAACCTTAATGAGATATATAAGTGCCTACATGCAGTACCTAATAAACTCAAATTTCTACTAGCAATTAACCAGATTTTCTTAGAAATAAACAATAGTACAATTTTACAATTTCCTTTTTATAGTGTTAGGTATAATAGCATAATCTTTTATTTAATTTTTTTAAATATTTGAAATAAGTTTGTAGATAATCTGTAATCAAAAAATGAATAATTAATACTTGAAAGATTTTTCAGAAAATTAAACATCGTAAACAAAAAAGCGGGTAAGTGAGTATCGCTCTGCTGTACATTAGGGGGTGGGATGGACCTCGGACTAGGGAAGGTTAAATTTGAATGCAATGATAGGTATCATTGTATACGAAAAACGATTCTGAACGGAGATGATTTGTCAGTCTAGGATATATTATACTTAAATATTGTAAAATATTCTACTTTGAAACTAATTCAAACATTTAAGTAAAAGTTTCAAGATCTTACGTTTAGTAATTTTTTAAAAATAACAAAAATCGAAAATTATTTATTAGTAAAAAGTTATTTTACACGTGTATTTTTGATTTCAAATTAAAATTAAAAATTTAAACACACGTGAAATTTTTTAAATTGAACAATCCTCAAACTTTTTTATAATTATTCTAAGCTTAACTTATGGACAGCATAGTATTAAATTTTCAATTCTTAGCTTTTGATAGAAAAATATTTATAAATTTTTAACTACCAAATAGTGAAAAGTATTCTTGATTTTGACGAATTTTTGTCAATATTTGAACTTCAAATGCTAATAAAAAAAAATTGTGCCTATGTATTTTTATAGTTTTTGAATGAGAGTTAGAACAAGTTATGTGGACCCTTCAATTAAATTTTCAAGTAATTTGTCCCAGCTAAATTTTTTTTATAAAAAAAAAATAAAAAAAAATTGAAAATTTCAATTGTCTATAAATAGCTCAAAAAAAGTCAAAATGTTTAGAAAATCAAATCACGTAAAGAAAATGGCAATCTAAATAACTGGTAAAATTTTCAAGTATTTACGATTTATACTGTTTGAATAACAACAAATATCAAAAATCGTTCGAGGCTAAACCGTTATTTAACGCGGTTTTGTAAAAATTTAAATTTCAATCACTCATAAAAATTTTTTGTTTTAGTCCGGTAGAGTTTTTTTCGCAGATAGTTGAAGAAAATTTTATGGAGAACCTTGTACCAAATTTTCAAATCTTAGTTATAAAAGAAAAAATTTTTACGATTTTTCAACCACAAAATTACTTGCCAATTTTCGCAATTTTGACATTTTTCGTATAAATTCGAACTTTAAGCACTTATAAAAAAAAATTGTGACTAACGATTTCGGATTTTTTTTTATCACTTTAAGAACAACTTATAAGAAACCTTGTATTAAATTTTCAAGATTTTCTGGCCGGCCAGAAAATTTTTATCGTTATTTTAAAATAAAATACTAAAAAAAATTAAAAATTTCAATTGTCTATAAATAGCTCGAAAAAAGTCAAAATTCTTTGAAAATTTACCTATGTATGGAGAACGCTAATATAAACATTTGGTGAAAGTTTCAAGTATTTTCATCTATTAGTTTTTGAGTTATAGCAAAATAAAAAATTCGATTTTGTCGAAAACTGGTTGTGCGTAAAAAATCCCGTTTTTCCGTCATTTTTTTTATGTTTTTCCCGACTCATTTAAAAAATATTGAAAAATTTTAAGTTTTGACCCCCCAAAGTACCAACTAGATCCGATTTCCTTTTCAAAGAGGGGCTGAAGTCCAAAATCGAAGCATTTTTACTGCTCCAAATGTTGTCGTCAGACACAAAAAAAAAAAAAAAAATAAAAAAAATAACACACATCATTGTAAAATCAATACATTCATCACTCCGTTCAGAATCTAAAAACACACATCATTGTAAAATCAATACATTCATCACTCCGTTCAGAATCTAAAATAAGCATACTATTACATTTAACTAATTCAAGTAAAGTTTTCTGCAGTTTAATATGTAATTAATAATATTGATATATTGTAGATAAGTTATAGAAAACGTGTGTAGTTTTTAAAAGTGTAATCATGATAATAATATATTATACAAAAATAAATAAAACCCATTATACAGTTCGATAAAAAATATATAAATATGATATAATATACATAGAGCAATTTTATTACAAACTATTTTGTAGTATAAGCTTCTAAGAATTATGTAATAAGACGTAATACATGTAGTAACAAAATAGAAACTTTGTTTGTTGTTCAATAATATTATAACCATCATTATACGACATTATGGGTTAGATTTTCCGATACACTTGTGTCAAGATTTTATTTTTCTGTTATCTTATGATATTATTATCTTAAGGTTTCGTTTAAATAATATATAGATCTATAACACTATCTATAACATAATAGTATAGATAAATTAATAAGTGCTATCAAGGTAAAATAAATAATTATTATATTAGCTTATCGACATTATTATTATATCTTTCATATTATATTGGACAATTATTGTACTGAATCCTATTCACATAATAAAAGTAATAAAAATCACCTATTTATGGAATGATAGAGAGCAGTATACAAATAAAAATATTTGAAATACAAGATAGTTTAAAATAAATATTACATTTTGTATTGATCGGTAAGAAAATTGTTTTCATCAATTTGTTTAGACACTTTCTTGAAGATATTTTCATGAAAAATACTTTATTACCATAGAGTCTATGGCATAGACCGACGAACAACATGATTTAATTTCTTGAAACAATATTTTTAGTTTATTAAATTAGTTTTTTTTTCTTAGCAAGAAATATGTATACTTCACACAGTAGTTTGCATTTTAATGTTATAAATCTTTTCCGGTTGCATGCACAGAAATAAAATGAATAGGTACTGTCATAATATAATATGTCATATAGTTTTACATTCAAAAAATTGTCTCAGAAAATTCCGTAGAATTTAGTATAATTACAAAATTATTATAAATTCTCAAAAGTGTACAGTAAAATTTAAATGGAGTAAATGTACGAATCTGCTTAAAACAAAAACATGAAACTTTTTTTCAATTATTTAAATGATGTAATAATATATGAAATACATATTTTAGTAAGTGTAATTTCTAACAATAGTTTTAATTGTTTTTTTTTTAACTTAGCTATAAAATATCAATAAAAATATGATTTTGTATAATATTATAGTATTATAGTATTTTGTATTATTGTAGAAGTACAATATAATAATAACATAATACAGTATAATATATCATTTATATTTTATAATGATATCTGACGAATATAATTTAAACATCTAAATTTGATGACCTTGGAAATATTAAGTTTATGCTATGTTTTTATATAATTTTAATCAATTGCATTATTCTATTATACAATGACTAAAAAAGTATAATTACGTTTTTTTTTTTTGTATTTATTAGAAAAATACATCTATAATTATTTCATAAAATGTAGATCATAGAATATCCCAATAAATGGACTTCATTTTTTTTATACGTTTCGGATAAAGTTATTTTAGTCATTATTATTGATAAAAGTACTATAATATAACATATTATTCTGCAATTTAAAATAAATATTTTGTACAATGAATTTATCACGTTATATTTATAATTTGTGTGGGCGAAAGTGGTTTTGTGTGTGAGGTATTTATACAATTTCCATGTATATCTTTCTATACATTTTCTGTATACCAAAAAGGGCCTATTTGACGATGGCAGTATTACCCAACTTAGCCCGGTAAAGAATAAGCAAATATAGAATACTATTCTCGGTTTACTTCAGTTCCAGTGCATCTCAATTAGTATCAGTCCTCGAGTATATATGGATTACTGTGCTTAAGGATAAAATGCAAATCCAATTATTATTGAGATGTATAAGAGTCCTCAATCGTATTAGTTACAGCGCTTTCAATGTACTTATTTCGGTTTATGAGCAATAAAAACTTCATGAGTCAAACAAATAAAGTATAAGTACTATTTCCCAGTAAAATGTACAACAAATGTAAGCAATACAGTTTTTTAGATGATCAAGTGAGTACAATTATGTATTTTTTTTTTTTAAGTCACTATTAAGATCTATATGTATTCACAATTTATCGTACCAATTAATAGTAGTTGATTTTATTAAACTATAATATGCTTCAGACGTGGTATTAAATGTACTTTGTAATTTATACACCAAAAAAATACCCACCCTACGATTGGATAATAGATTAATATTTTCTATATTAACATTGACACCAAAATGTTCTCATCCAAGGGGATGATTTTTCAAAATCTAACAAATTAAAAAACTTTTATGACATTTTGTTGTAACAAGTTGTAACAATTCATGTTAGGTATTTTCTAAACAGATTACCTAAAATAAAATATAATCATTATTTTCAGTGTATTCACACATCAGAATTTGTTAAATGTATAAATTAAGACGAAAAAATCAAATCCATTTTAAACTATTTATTTATCTTTACTAACTATTAAAAAATTAAACTAAAGAAAATCAATTAAATAGGTACTTATTAAAATTAAAAACTAGTAACTACTTGTATCCAAATATAAACAATTCTACTTCTATTATGACATAGATAGGTAGGCACTTATTTTGTGTTTATTTGACAAGCCATCACACTCACTGTCGCGTTTTCAGCTTTCATGTTTTCAGTCAAAACGATATTATTTTGATTAGCCCAGTCAGTGTAATTAACCTCGTACAACGTTTTCAGCCCCAAAGAACTCGCTATTTCTTGACTCTTTTTGTCAGTAAATATTCCAGAAATTACGTTGCAACCTAAATGCACCATCTCAGGTAACTGCTGATTGATTACACACTCCAATAATTTTTTACCTAGTCCTGTGTAAAACAAATATTAGTTCAATCGATTTAAACTAATCACGCATAATTTGTAATAGGTACATGAATAAATGAAACGCCATCATTTTAAAGGAAGGTTTCTTCAAGTATACAAATTCATATTCAGTTCAAGTGTTAGACCAATATATTACACTTACAAGGGATATGATATTTACAAATGACCAATAAACACGGTCTACCTTTTATTGATAAAAACCTTCTTACCTTGACCTCTATATGGAGGAAGAATAAACCAAGCATAAACTCTGAAGAATGCTACACTTTTGTAATATTTGTAAATGTCAACTTTTTGGCTCAAGTAGTTTTTGAAATTCTGTATTATATTCCATTTTTCTCCTTCGTACAACTAAAATATTTTTTTATTTATTTATATATATATATATATATATATGTATGTATAATACATTAAAATGAAGATAAAGTAAAATGCTTGGAAATAGCTCTATTGTACGAGTTGTAGTATAAACTATAAAGTTAGTATAAGTTTATATTATAAAGTGTACTTCGTCATCGAATAGATCACTGTATTGGATGTTTTAATTATAAATTCAATTATAAATCACTGAGAAAAAATTCTAAGCAACTAGTAACGGTGGTATGTGACAGCATTTGTTTCTAAGAATATTTTATAAATTATTTATATTTCAATTTACAATATCTAAATTATTTTTTCTATTAGTTGTACAAACTATTATTCTTTTGACAACATCAAATATATTATGATCAAATATTATTAAAATATAATATGTATAATTTACGACATAAATTATTATTATTAACTTATAAGTCAATATTATCGGCATACCTCGTACTTACGCAGTAGAACGGTTTGAATAAGTTATGATTTTAAATATATTCAAATTAGTCTAAATATGTGTTGAAAATCCTGTTATTTAACAGGATCTTATTATTTATGAAAAATAATAATAAATAAAATGATGAAAAGTTTAAAGTCCTACGATTATTAATTTTCAAATTATAACATAATAACTAAAATTGTTATTTTTCGTTTTAAATTTTGAGAACATTTTAACTTAAACAAATTGTTAACCACACCATGTTACGACATTCGATGTTAATGTATTGAAATTCTCCAGAAAATATTCTCCTCTAAAATGCATTTTTTTACTCGTACAATTTTATTTTTAAATGTTTTTAAATAAGTTAAAATAATATTGAACATATTATATTGAACATTTTTTCTAAACGTTTAAACTTTTGGAGAAAATAGATGCTTACTTTTAACATAATTTCCTTATTATTATTATCATAACATTGTATACTATTGGTTGGTGCCATAAAATTAAAATAAATTTGTCTAATTACTCTTAATCGACTAAACTCTAACGAGTTATCTTCAATCGAACAAAATCTGCAGACAATTATTCCAATACATTTCCCGGAACTTTTTTCGATCACAATTGATGATAGAGTATCCGAGATCCAATGTTTAACCAAATATAAAAATTGATCAATTGAATCTTGATCTGAAGACAATGAGTTATAACTACATAATGATTCTTCGTAGATATAATTATTCTGAAATAAAAGGTGGTCGATTATTTTTTTTTTATTTTTTTTTTTTATTATGTTTTATTATTATTATATTATAAAACACATAAATAGATAAACTTATCATTCTGAAAATATTTTTTATTTTATTTTTAATAATATCAATTACATTTTAGTTGGCATAAAAATAATATATTAATAATCTATCTTTATGTGAATCTTCAAGTTTATTAATAGATATATTTGTATATAAATAAATATAATAGCACTTATTTGGAACTCTGTATAGTACCTATACCATATATCGGATTAATTGATTCATTGTTTAGTCAATAATTTATTGTTGTTTGATCCTAAATCAATTAGTAAAAATTAGGGTAACTATGTAATGTTTAGACTAAACATGTAATTTTTATGACGAATAGATTAACTTTAATACACCCATCTAAAACTTGTTTTATAAAAATTTCATAGCTTCCCTCATTCCGTTTAATCTGGACTTTCAGCGATCCAGACGGATTCTGATTTTATATCATGCCTCGATTAGTGCGAAACTCAACTATACACTGTACAGCTATAATATATTATTGTTATAAACTTAATTTTTATACTTTATATAATATACAGGATGTCCCGCGAGGATTAACCCATTGCGATATCTCCTGAAATAATGGAGATATCATAATTCTGGTTTTTTTAATAAGATTCACAGGAACAAGAATTACAAATATTTCATGTTTTAATTTATTTTTATGTTTTGGTAAAAGAATTAAGAAATGTATTTTTTTATTTGAAGATAGCCATTTTGTATTTTTTTTTTTCTGAAAATATTGACGTTTTAACATTTCAATTTCATCAATTTCCTGATTTTTAATATTTTTTCTAGTTTCGAAAAAAACCCGTTCGTCAGCCGTAGGAGCACGCGGGCCACATGTTTGATACAATGATTCCACTATCGCACTATGGCGCTATCGTATTAAATAATTCACAGTTTTTTTTTGAAACTAGAAAAAATATGAAGAATCAGAAAATTGATGAAATTAAAATGTTAAAACGTCAATATTTTCAGAAAAAAAACTCTACAAAATGGCTATCTTCCATTTTTTTTTTAATAATTAAATAAAAAAATACATTTTTAACTTTTTTACCAAAACATAAAAATAAATTAAAACATGAAATATTTATAGTTCTTGTTCCTGTGAATCTTATTAAAAAACCAGAGTTATGATATGTTCATTATTTCAGGAAATATCGCAATGGGTAAATCCTCGCGGGACACCCTGTATAATATATATCAATTAGTATGTTATAAACGAAATACGGTGAATACTATAGTTGGACAAAAATAAAAAGCGGGTAAGCGAATATCGCTCTGCTGTACATTAGGGGGTAGAATGGACCTTAGGATAGGGTAGGTTAAATTTGAATGCAATGATAGGTATCATTGTATACGAAAAACGATTCTGAACGAAGATGATTTGTCAGTTTAGGATATATTATATTTAAATATAGTCATATATTCTATTTTGAAACAAATTCAAACATTTAAGTAAAAGTTTTAAGATCCTACGTTTGGTAATTTTTTTAAAAATAACAAAAATCGAAAATTATTTAGTAGTAAAACGTTATTTTACACGTGTATTTTTAATTTCAAATTAAAATTAAAACTTTAAAGACTCGTAACATTTTTTAAATTGAAAATCCTCAAATTTTTTTATAATTATTCTAATCTTAACTTATGGACAGCATAGTATTAAATTTTCAATTCTTAGCTTTTGATAGTAAAATATTAATAAATTTTTAACTACCAAATAGTTAAAAATATTCATGATTTTGACAAATTTTTGTCAATATTTAAACTTCAAATGCTAATAAAAAAAAACTGTGTCTATGTATTCTTATAATTATTTTATCGCCATAAGAATAACTTATGAGGAACTTAGTATTATTTTTTCAAATATTTTGACTTCGCCAAAATATTTTATCGACACTTCAATTGAAATTTTCAGTTGTCTATAAATAGCTCAAAAAAAGTCAAAATGTTTTGAAAATCAAATCATGTAAAGAAAATTCCAATCTAAATAACTGGTGAAATTTTCAAGTATCAACGACTTATACTATTTGAATAATAACAAAAATCAAAAATAGTTATTTAACGTAGTTTTGTAAAAATTTCAATTTCAAACATTCCTAAAAAAATTTTGTCTTAGTCCGGTAGAGTTTTTTTTTTACAGATATTTGAAGAAAGATTTATGGAGAACCTTGTACCAAATTTTCAAAACATAGTTATAAAAGAAAAAATTTATACGATTTTTCAACCACAAAATTACTTGCAAATTTTCGCAATTTTAACATATCTCGTATAAATTCGAACTTTTCACACTTATAAAAAAAATTGTGACTTACGATTTCGGATTTTTTTTTTCACTTAAAAACAACTTATAAGAAACCTTGTATTAAATTTTAAAGATTTTCTGGTTGGCCAAAAAATTTTTATCGTTATTTTAAAAAAATTGAAAATTTCAATTGTCTATAAATAGCTCAAAAAAAGTCAAAATACTTTGAAAATTTAACGGTGTATAGAAAACACTAACATTTAAAATTGAAAATTTCAAGTATTTACAGTGATTAGTTTTTGAATTACAACCATATAAAAAAATCGATTTTTTTGAAAACTGTTGGAAAATGTTTACTTTTGACCTCTGTAATGCACCAAAGATATTCACTTTGCCATCGGAAACCACCCCCAAAGTTTGAAATTGAAGCATCATTTCGACTAGTTATGCTGTACACAGACAAAAAAAACACATCATTGTAAAATCAATACAATCATCACTCCGTTCAGAATCTAAAAAACATTGGTAAATCATTGTTAAGTCTTAATAAAAACACGGTACAATTTAAAAGTTAACTAATAAAGTCTCTATAGTCATGATAGTAGACAAATAATTGGATAATTGCTACTTTACGAAAAATAATATTGTATTATAATCATCAAATATCTACGTTAAAATTTAGTATAAAATACATAAGTAGTAAATAAAAAACCTAAACTTTTTTAACAATGTATTAAATAACTTTGGGCGGCCAATGAGCCCACAAAATATAAATGTCTCATTATTAAGAACCAGAATAGAAATCAAATATTGTCATCAAAATTAATTTTCATACATTTTTTTTAAACTAGCCCATTTTAAAATTAAATTTCCTATCAAAGTTGACATTAAATTTTGACATTGGCCTCCCTACACTAAACCATAGACATATAATAATATTAATATTAAAATGAAAAAAGCCGATAATTGGGTATCGCTCTGCTGTATATTAGGGGGTGTAGTGGACCTCAGACTATGGTAGGTTAAATTTGAATGCAATGATAGGTATCATTGTATACGAAAAACGATTCTGAACGAAGATGATTTGTCAGTTTAGGATATATTATATTTAAATATTGTCATATATTCTATTTTGAAACAAATAGTATAGTTTTTATATGTTACTATGGTTACTTTATAGTATCTGTTTATTAATAAAAAAAAGTATTAGGCAACATACGCATAATGAGAGTATGAAATTTAATTTAAATTTTGAAATATTTCGTATAAATTCAAAATTTAAGCACTTATAAAAAAAAATTGTGACTAACGATTTCGGATTTTTTTTTATCACTTTAAGAACAACTTATAAGAAACCTTGTATTACATTTTCAAGATTTTCTGGCCACCCAAAAAATTTTTATCGGAATTTGAAGAAAAAAACTTAGAAAAGTCGAAAATTTCAATTGTCTATAAGTAGCTTAAAAATGGTCAAAATATTTTGAAAATTTAATTGTAAAGAGATAACCATAATATAAACATTTGGTGAAAATTTAAAGTATTTACAATGATTCGTTTTTGAGTTACAGCAAAATCAAATAATCGATTTTTTTGAAAACTATTTGAAAATGTTTACTTTTGACCCCCCAAAGTACCAACTAGATGAATTTTCCTATTTAAAGAGGAGCTGAAGTCAAAAATCGTAGCATTATTATTGCTCTAAATGTTGTCGTCAGACACAAAAAAAAAACACACATCATTGTAAAAGCAATACATTCTTCATTCCGTTTAGAATCTAAAATGCAATAAAATACATTATGAAAATATATATCTGTATGTGGTAATACCCTTCTCCCTCTTAAAAAAAACTCTTGATGTACCACTGTTTATTAAGATAATTTAAAATCATGTAGTGATCTTTATAATTAAAATACTTAATATAAATACTACGCAGTAGTTAACATAAATATAATATGATGTGTACTTATATGTATTTTATTTTAATATAATTGTATAAGTACTAGGTACTAGCGTATATCAAATTACGAGCAATAAATTAATCGTTAAAGATTCAGCTTGAAACAATTGATTTGATAACTACTAAATAAAATAAAAAATATATAAGGATAGAGTTGATGCATGAACAAAATAGGCATAATTTAAGGTTTGAACAAGGCATGATAAAAGCTTCACAGCTTCACGTGCATTAAAAGTATATTATTACATTTAAAATTTTGAGAATTTAATATTTGGTGAAATAATATCATAATCATGTTTTATAAAAGGTTGACTTGTTCAGTGTTTTCCAATTTATTTTACTCGCGGAACCTTTGCAGGAGCTTGAGTGTTTTGTGAAGCCCCCATATAATTTTTGGAGCTTTTCTATGTTCAAATCATAATTCATTCAATAGAAAAGTCGAAAATTTCAATTGTCTATAAGTAGCTTAAAAATGGTCAAAATATTTTGAAAATTTAATTGTAAAGAGATACCCATAATATAAACATTTGGTGAAAATTTCAAGTATTTATAATGATTGGTTTTTGAGTTACAGCAAAATCAAAAAATCAATTTTGTTGAAAAGTGGTTTTTCGTAAAATTGCCGTTTTTCTGTCACTTTTTTTTGTTTTTCTCGATTTTTTTTTAAACTATTTGAAAATGTTTACCAACTAAATGAATTTTCCTATTCAAAGAGGGGCTGAAGTCAAAAATCGGAGCATTATTACTGCTCCAAATGTTGTCGCCAGACACAAAAAAAAAAACACACATCATTGTAAAATTAATACATTCATCACTCCGTTCAGAATCTAAAAATATGCACTTAAAAAAAATAAAAGTTCTTGAATATATCATAAAGAGGATGTATAATAAAATTTAAAGACAATACACAAGAACATAAGATGAATACCACTATTATATAAATACACTCTTATTATTAAAGCTCATCAGGCCAAAATTGGAAATTATGTACATAAATATGGTACTTCGCTGTATGTTTGTAAGACGGTAAGTCAAACACATACAGATGTAGGTCCTCTTAACATTTCGTAATTTTACCGACATAGTACAGAATATATTTTATCTTGGCCTACTATAAACTGAAATTATATTATGAAAATATATTCAATTTCTACAATTATTTCTGAGCAATATAATTATTATAAGAAAATAATTGAACCAGGATATGCACTCTAAAATTGATCCACCTAATGAAAATAATATTTGAAGATAAGTATTGAAATTATTTTCTTATTATCAAACCTTAAAATATTTAAGGCGTAATTTAGTATATATTTAATTATATGATACATAATGTAGGTATTTATAATATATCTGCTAAATACTGCTATTAATTTACTATATAAAGTAGGTATGTAATTATTTTTTGAACTTTATATTCAAATAATTTCAAGATACATGAAACATTTCAAACGAAAATACACTTTTTTAAATAATATCATTTATAAAATAAATAGGTTTATTATTTGAAAATATATAAAAAAAAAAAGCGGGTAAGTGGGTATCGCTCTGCTGTATATTAGGGGGTGGGGTGGACCTCAGACTATGGATGATGGTTAAATTTGAATGCAATGATAGGTATCATTGTATACGAAAAACGATTCTGAACGAAGATGATTTGTCAGTTTAGGATATATTATATTTAAATATTGTCAAATATTCTATTTTGAAACAAATAGTATAGTTTTTATATTATGTTACTATGGTTACTATCATAGGCGTGCGCAGACTTTGACCGCAGGGGGGGCCCTTAAAGATTCTTGTATTAATGAATACTAGTATAATTAATATTTAATTGTTAATTTTATAAAGCATTTATTTAATTCAATATGCAAATATAAAAATAAATAAAAATAAAATATAAAGGTATTAAAATATATAAAAATGAATAATAATAATAATTTTAAACTGAAACTGAAACAGTATAATAATACCTATAAAAAATAGTGAAATAACATAAATAAAGTAGTTGACAGATACACAGTGATAAAAAAATAGACTGCTAGCTGATATCAGATAAATGTTCAATTACTTGTGGATATAATTATAATTTATATGATACAAGTAAAAAAAGTAGGTATTTAAATTCACGATACAAGATACATTAAAATAATGTATCTCAATGCAAGATACAACATACAATTGTATATCAGATACGTTTCTTAAATACTATAGGTAGTATCTAAGATACTGCCCAGCCTTGATTGTAGGTATCTAATGATAGTTTTTATAATGCGATTATTGACAATATATTGTACCTATTATTTATTTGTGGATATATTGCCAAGCATTTTTATCGAGATATTAAAGATAGAGGAGAACCTAAAAACAGTAACCATGCATCTAAAGCACTCTAAAAATTGTTTAAGTTACTGAACAATATTTAAAAAATTTTATTATTAATAATAATAAACATACTTTATTAATAAAAAATATTGATCAAAAGATTATATTATTATTTATTAACTGTCCAAAATTTGTTAGCATAGGCCATAGGTTGACATTTGATTGAATTTTTAGTGGGGCTATAATAATCCAATGTAAAGTGACTCCGCCCCACCTTTTTATACAGAAGTGTAACATATTACCTTCGATTTTTATGGGTCTATTGATATATTTAGGAGAGCTGAGCCCCCTAAGTCCCCCCTGATGTCCGCCTATATTTGTTAGGCTGAGATTTATCAATATTACCTCAATATGACAAATGTTTTGAATATTTTAATTTATATTGCACTCCGCATAAAATAAAAATAACTGCATTAATTAACTGAACATATTTGAATATAACTATACCTACAAAAAGACTCAATTCATATAGTCAAATCTTGACCTGTTCACTAATGAAAGCTGTTGTAAGCAAGAGACACAAATTAAACAAAACAATTTTATTTAATAATATGTAAACTTTTATAATATACCTATTTTTTATAAATTAAGACATACATATTTTTTAAATTACCGATAACAACAGTTAGCAATCTAGTTTATTATCTTTATCTGTGCTATTAATCATTGGATTAAAACTAACTTCGATTTTTTCATGTAAAATGTAGAAATGTTCGCTATCTAGTGTAATATAGATATTCATGCATTTATTAAAGAAAAAGCAAGAGCCCGCAGGGGGGGCCGCGGCCCACCCGGCCCCCCCTGTGCGCACGCCTATGGTTACTATGGCCAACATTCGCATTATGAGCGTATGAAATTTAATTTAAATTTTGACATATTTCGTATAAATTCGAACTTTAAACACTTATAAAAAAAAATTGTGACTAACGATTTCGGATTTTTTTTATCACTTTAAGAACAACTTATAAGAAACCTTGTATTAAATTTTCAAGATTTTCTGGCCACCCAAAAAATTTTTATCGGCATTTGAAGAAAAAAAAACTTAGAAAAGTCGAAAATTTCAATTGTCTATTAGTAGCTTAAAAATGGTCAAAATATTTTGAAAATTTAACTGTAAAGAGATAACCATAATATAAACATTTGGTGAAAATTTCAAGTATTTACAATGATTCGTTTTTGAGTTACAGCAAAATCAAAAAATCGATTTTGTCGAAAAGTGGTTTTTCCGTAAAATTGCCATTTTTCTGTCATTTTTTTTTTGTTTTTCTCGATTTTTTTGAAAACTATTAGAAAATTTTAATTTTGATCCCCCTAAAGTACCAACTAGATTCAATTCCCTATTCAAAGAGGGGCTGAAGTCAAAAATCGGAGCATTATTACTGCTCCAAATGTTGGAGTCAGACACAAAAAAAAAAAAAAAAACACACATCATAGTAAATGCAATACATTCATCACTTCGTTCAGAATCTAAAATAAATGATGGATAAGTAAATTTTTAGATTTGTATGGAAAGGGAACATATCATAGGTACCTATTATATGTATATAATATGTATATATGATGAATATCATAATAAATTACTTTAAACATATCTAATATTTCGTCGAATCGCTCGTCAATAAATACTTGAAAAATGAATTCCGATTTGAAGATTGTCCATATTCTAGGTTGAGTTATTCTTGTCATAAAGTCTTCATCCGTTTCTTCTTCTGATAGTAAATCTTGTTTCAGTTTAGACATTGTAACATTAATCAAATTCGTTTGTGTACAGTAAAAACTAATTTCCGTTCGTGAATTATATACTTTAGTGTGTAAAACTACCACCTATTTAGAGACGATAACCGTAGTTTAACTCTATCGATCGTTAGTAATGGTTACCAAGGTTACGATTTAAAATTATCTATCATCCAAACTTTAATATTAAATATAATATTATGTACATAATACATAATATTATTATCGTACAAAGCATACATATTTTTAAACATTATTATGTTCTCGGCCCTCGGGTTTTTACTTTGTTTTTGATTATGTCAGTGCTACAAAACAATATCCAATAATAAATATTTACCGATCAAACATGCACGCCCCCGTGAATTGAGGGTCGATACAAACGAGAGAAATAGAAATGTTCCACTAGCTGAGATATACTCGTATGTATACATATACTACTCAGACACTCAGTGCTCACTGAACAATATTTACAATCGTATCTACCTATACATAATATACATTACACATAGATAAAGTCAACAAAACATTCATACTATACAGCTATATAATAATAATATAATATTATATAATCATATTATATTAATATTTTAAAATATTTATTCTGAACAATTTTTTTTCTTATTGAAAGATACTAACAATAATGTAAAATGGTTTAGAATGAAAAATTGTACGGACCCTGGACAAAGAATGCAATGAGTGGATACTATTACAATCGTCTCGCTTAGATTAATTCGCAGCACAAGCAGTTGCTAAACTAGTATTATACATTTGAAAGTAATCGACAAAATCGTTGTATTAAAAAAAAAAGAATTCAAGACGAGTTGAGTTGACAAATGAAATAAATTTATTTCAATTTTAAAATAGGAATACGAAAATTACTTTTTTTATTCACACCCAAACTTAATGAGATATTTATTATTTTTAAAAATGATTTTGAATTTGTTTCATAAAACTTTTTAAACGCCTCTAATTTATTTAAAAAATAGATAAAAACAAAAAAAAATAATTTTAAAACCAATACATCAATACATTATCTATTCGTTTTATTGAGATTCTTAATGTGTGTGTAAATATTCGTAGAATTGATACATTTCATAATCATCAAATTTTAAAATATTTTTTAATGGTCAATAATTCATTATTTACAATATTAATATTATACTAATATACTATAATTGAAAAATTGTTGGTATACCAATCGATTTGTTCAATCACCTACTCAGTTACTCTAATAAACAATCATAATATTTAAACACTCACAATTGTATGCAAATTATCATGTATACATTGTTTTGCCATACTAAAATATTTATTTTTGTTTTTTGAACTTGTAGGTACTATAAAATATGCATAAATTTATCAAGAAAATTAAATTGAATTCATATTTTTGTTATTTTATACATGATAATATACTTAATTATTGTATGCGGTAACAAATTATAAGCATCGAATTATGATAATAATAGGGTTTTTATAAAAAAATATTTTTTTATATTTACAGGTTTGGTTAGTAAATGATCTATATTTAAAGCTCACAAACAACCACCTAGGAGAATTAGTTAAATTAATGGAAAAATGAGAGGTTCTAAATCAACATAACTTTTACATTTGTTATTTAATAGTTATTTTAAAAGAACTTTTCCGTTCTTAACAACAAAGGTCGTATTAAAACGTATCCACACAATAAATGAATAAAAAATTGTTATCTCATATTAATTTATTATGTTCACCATAAACGTATTGAAATATACAATAATTATATCGTCGGTATAGTACGATATTTATTAACAAAATAAAAATTATATAATTGACAGTATAATAATATTATTTTATTTTTTATTCTCCTTTTTTCAACCACATTTTATTTCACTGTAAGTATATATTGAATTCAGAACAAAAAAGTTTTGAATTAGTAAAAAAAAAAAATATTCGTACGTTAACACCCAAAAGGTTACAGATATAGAACTTTTTTCTCTTTTTGATCTTTAACTTACATTTTTTATACTATCATTATTTTTTTATATTACATTTTGCTTAGAACAAACTTAAAGCGTAAACACGATATAAATTTCTTAATTTTTAAATTTTACAATCATTAAAATCATTCATTATAATTTATAGTCATTACGAATGGAGATAGGTAATATAACAGCTCAAAATATCCGGGAAAAATTCGATACTTTGAAACAGCCCATTTTGATTCTAAGCCCATGAGTGTACCTACTACTCATACTGTTTACTACCATAATAATATAATAACTGATAATAGCTTAATGAAATAAAAAAATTAACTACAATTTGAGATTAAGCTGTAATACTAGGCTGTTATATAGACATATAGGTCTACTTAAGTTTGATTTATATTCTAATAAAACTTAACTCTTATAGTTTAAAAGTTATAGTTATAGATACATAATTTAGTAATTAAAATTACCTAAAAAATATTATTCTACAAAATACAAAATTAATTTTAGTAAAATATTTTATCTAATAATAATCTTTTAATATGTTTCATTGTACGTCGTATTAATAAATGTAATAATATACATTGTAAACTATAATCAAAACATTCAAAGCATTTTAAAAGTTGTTTATTAGTCGTATAATCCATCATAAAATTATTGTACAATAAATACACCGTGTTGGTCGTTTATATCATAATATTATAAATCTATTTAATTAGACGTCAAAAAATATTAATAACTTACAAAAATAATTATTATTCTTTCTGTATAATAATAATAGCTAGTAGCTATACGTTTGAAATATCCATTTTAGCTAAATAATATAACTGTATCGCTCAATAACAACGATATACACATTTTTATTAATATAATAAAGTATATAATTTTATTTTTGTATACACTGAATCGCGATAATAAAAGGTGAAACATAATAACAGTAATTTTGGTCGAAACTAAAAGAACGATGAAAACAGTGAATTACATCGAATAATATAAAAAAGCTACTATTCGCACGTTTTATTATTGATGCATTTAAATGAATATGATGGCCGTCGATTTACCGCTTTAAAATGTAACTTTATTGCGTCACTACTATATTAAACATTTATTGTAATAATCAAATTAAGTGAAACAATGTTTATTACTATGAGAAATAATAAAACCTAATCAAGTGCATATTTTTTCTATGGCTTCAGCAGCCGTCATCTGTTGAATACTCATAACATCGACATCACATAACTTTGCTAACATGTTGAATTTCTCTTGACGATTTTTCACATTGTCCTAAACAAAAAAAAAACAGCAGTTTGCTTGACTCATATTCTACCATCTGCTAATAAATAACTGATAATTACAAAATGTACTATAATACTTACATCCTTCTGCGGATTAATACATTTGGCATTAAATAATGATAACAAGTCATCGAAACATTGATTTTGGTGCATGTCAATTGGCTCTCGTTTCAAAATCGTGTTCCTAATACGTTCGTTTGGAATGATTAACTCGACAATATTATTTAATATTGACTGCATGATATTTGTCTGTAACAAAACAGTATTTTAATTTTACGATTTATTATATAATATATAACATATTATGTTAAAGATGTGAAACGTGAAATAAATATTATTATGTTATCATTCCAAATTAAACCAATTGCCAAGAGTAGGTACTTTGTATAACTATAATTAGGTGTATTAATAATTAACTGGGAAAAAATAATCTATATTTTGATATCGCACTCCGACAATTAAATATTATATTAAATATAATTATAGAATAAAATATAATAATTGCAATATTATAGTTTGTATTAATTTGCGTACATTTTATATTTTTATAACTCCGAGAGTGACGAATCTTCACTGACGATATTATAATTTATAAAAGGCATATTACGCTAATCATATTTCGTTAATTAAAATAATGTTTACTCTTCAGATACTAATAGGTTAACTCAAAACTCAGATATTAATGATATTATATGCCTAAATAACCAATAGTAGATACTTTTAACAACAGGATTTTAATCATGACAAACCGCTGACGAACTGTTTTTGCAAATTGGCTCCTCGCGGTCCACTTGAATTACACAAAACTATTATGTCGAACGCTAATAATTTACCTTTTGCTCAATAGGGACATGTTCATCTGCCGCAGTCACATCACCTTTAATTATCGTATCTTTGTCGAACGTATAGTGTTTGGAAACGCCACTTATGAGCTTTATTTCCGTTTCTAAACTCGTTGAATTGCGACTCTCGTAACCGATGAATTGACTAATCGGTAACTTTCCGATATTCCAATCACCGTAGAGTTGAGGGTGTTCTTTACCCGTGTGTGCTACGATATCTCGGACATTATCGAAATGATCGAACACGCTTTGACTTTTCCTTAATCCGTCAGGATTCTATCCAAATTTAAAATAAAACAAAAATTATCAATTTATTCGAATACCACGAATGAATATATTATTGATGTTACGTTTTCAGCATAATTCATCCAAGCATATGAAAACAAACCGGCGAGACATGGTTCTATGTTTGTATCGCACCATGTGCCCCATGTATCTTCGTCTGGTCCACCAGCGCTAATCGCCAAAACTGTTATCAAAATAGATATCAATAATGGTAGTTATATTTATAGAATAATAATAAAATTAACTTCTTAACAAAATTAAAATAAGGTAAACTTATTTAAATTAAATTTGTATACACAATAACAATATTAACTATAAATAAAAATCATTATGAACAAAAGATCAATATTCTTATAAAATCAACTCATCTAAAATTTTGACATTCTTAAACTAAGAAAAAACAACACATCACCTATTGATTATGGTTATTGATTTGAATATTGCTCGAACCAATACTGTTCGTAAATTAAATTCTAGTAGACCCTTAACGATAAAATATAGATTTTTATTTATTATATTTATAAATACTATTCTTATTAAAATATTGTTCCATTAAAAAATTATCCAACCAGAAGAAATGTTAATAAACATACCATTTATATTATGAGGAAGTGTATGGTTATCAAACATAGCAGCAGAATGACTCGATTCTAAGTACATCAATATCTATATTAAAACCACGAAATATAATTAAAACTCTTACATTGTAATATTATAATTAACTTAAAAAATGTATTTATTAATAATACTATTACATTTTTATATCTATTACGGTTGTGTAATTTTTTAAAAGTTGATACAAGTTCTTCTCCATGCAAATCGGTGTCTTCGCCAGAATCCGGGAATTCAACATATCCATCATGGCCACCAAGACCAGTATGAAAAATGAAAATATTGTCTTTATTCGTACTAAAAATATAATTCATTTCAATAAACTATTATATTATCAAGTATAACTAGGTACTTAGTTTTTAAGTATTTAATTGTATAAAATATGTCTAAATATCCTAGGTATGTGTATTAAACAATTTAATAAAATTTAATAACCTAACTTTGATTCTTACATTTTCTACAATTAAAACTTTAGTATTCTTGTAATCTTTTGAATAATAAATATGAAAAAATACAATATAGGTATCTTATAAAAATACAAGTAGGTTTAACACTTTTAATTATTTGAATAAAACAACTTATAAATACCATTGACTATTTTTCCCCTTTTACTTAACATATTTTATATGAATTATTTTAAAAACTAAAAATATCACGTGGACCAAGCGAAATAGTAATTACTTCTTTTTATTTTTTATATTACGTTTATAAAAATTGCTTATTTATAAATTAAAAAAAAAACCAGGAAAAGTTGCCCTACTGTATTGGTAAGTACCTACCTCGTCATTGTGTAAGTCACTGTAATATAACACAATACGTTGAATTGCAATTCAATGATAAATCTTTGCGTACAAAAACGATTATGAGTAAAGACGGTATCAAAGCTTCTATTTCAAACGATATTTTATAATTTATTTTAATTAATAAAAGAAATATAAATTATATTTTAACTAATAATGAAATGTTTTAAATTTCTTTGATTCGGTAATATATTTTTAATTACAAAAAAACCTAAACCGTTATATTTCTTAAAAATATCCAATTACATAAACATTTGATTTTCATACGCACATTAAAAGTTAATATGACTTTATACTAACTTTTATTTTTAATTCGTTAAAGACAAATCAAAAGTATTAGGAACCTTATAGATATATTACAATTTCTAATCATAATAAAAAAAATTAAATTGTATGAATTTTAATTACAAAATAATTTTCATATATTTGTGATTTTAGTGAAATTTGTCAAACTTTGAATGCATTGTAAACGTATCAAACGCTTTAAAAAAATTTGTATTTGAATTTTTTTTAACTAGGTACTATAATACATTTTAATGGTGAATCGTCTATTGAAACACAAGATATTTGGTTTAAAAAGAATAATTTTATGAACATAAATCGAAAAAAAATAAACATGTATAAAATGTAAAATATCTATAAATATTTCAAAAATATTCAAAAAAATCAATCTTGTGTAGAAAATACTATTGTAAATAATAAATATTCGGCAAACATTTCAAATTTCAACAATTATTTATTTTTAAATTATAACAAAAAAAAATCTATTTTGTGAAACTAGTGATGCGATCATTATCCTGTGTGTTTGTAATATTTCATTTGTTTATCCCGATTATTTTTAAAGCACTCAACTTTTTTTACTTTTTATGAATTACCAATTAGATCCAATTTTCTACAAAAATCTATCCTTAAAATTGATGATTAAAGAATTTTCATAGCTCTAAAATGCGATCAATTAACAAAAAAAATAAAATATACATTATACCTAAAGTAAACCAATACATTTATTGCTCAGCTTAGAATCTAAAATACGGTCAGTGAATCTTTAAGAGATTAAACAAAATTGTATTAATTCCAAACAGAATTATTTTCAAGTTTGTACCTATACGCGTCATAAAATGTTTCCATAAAGCAATATTGTTGTAAGTTTATACTGAACAATAATAATAATTATTATTACTATTATTTCATCATTAGTTACTTATATCTTATACTTTCTGTGTTATCTACGTTCAATCTATATAAACTATAAATTCGGTACATATTAAACTTTTTGATCTTTGCAATTTTTAAATAAACCTAGAAAAAAGACCATGACACACAATCGTTATACAGTGAATATACCTAATAGCTCCACTCGGAACCCTAAATTGAATTTTCTTCACGCGAATTTATAATGGTTTTCGTGTGGGTGGATCAACTATTTTAAAATACTTTCAAGAGTTTTATAATTATTTATCGTGATCAATTTGAATTTCGAATAAAATTCGAGTTAATAGTACACAATCGTTAATTTAACAACTTATATCATACACCTTGTAAACGTTTTTAAATAGATTCATCGTTTTTATTATCTAAACGCAATACATTAACGAAATAGGCAACTTTATGGGGAGGAATGAATAGTTCTAAACGTGTGAAACCCCCTATTAGTATTGATGGTTTATTTATTTATTTTTTTAATAAGAGCGGATTAGTTACAATGTCATTTAAAGTATACACTTATTATATTTCTAATAGAATACCAAACTTACCTCAATACCACTCGTTTACTTCCAATGTATTTTACATTCTCCGCGTATCCTTGAATAACATCTAAGAATACATCTTTTTTAACATCCTACAGATTAAAATCATAACTTATTACTTTTTTACTAGTAAAAATACGCACTGAATCATTATAAAAAAAAAAAAAAAACAATAATTTACTTTAATAAAATGACTCGAATTCTGTCTATTAGTCTATTAATATAACTATACAATATAATTAATTTTAATAACTTATAATATTGTAATTAAATAACTTATTATTTATGAACCAACGAGCAATTGTTTTAAACAATTGCAAAACCGTACTTACTTCACCAGTGTAATCAATTGGTACACCTTCATAAACATTTGTACCATTTGGTTCGTTTCTAATCACACCGGGTTCGGGATTTCTAAAAAAATAAAAGTTTGGTATTTCAAAAATAATTGGATGTTTGAAAATCAATTATTCATCTTGAGATAAGTTAGAATAGTTAGATGCCTGAATTTAATGATTTAAAATAAATGTTTATAATACTAACACGATTTTAAGAATATAACTTGACAAGTTTAGATTAGTATTTTTATCATATAGATTCACGCATCAAATAATTACGATATTTTAGTAAAATAACTTCAAATTATTTTTTTTAAATAAATATAGTATAAGAATACAATATCTTATAATTAAAAACATTTATATAATTTTTTCAATTCAAAAACTGAAAGTAAAAAGTATTTAGTAAGATCAAGTAACGCCCAGTAAAATAAACTGAGTACCGAAAATTTTACGGCTTCTAACGTTACAAATTAAAAATTTAACTTCTTTTTGTTCTGTTTTTTTCATTAAAGTAATAATAAAGTTGTAAAAAGCGAATCAAACAATATTAAAAACAATTTATTTTGTATTTAAAAAAAAAAGTGTAAAACAACAATCTTTATTACCCTGTTAGAAAAACATGTTTATAGTAATCCAAGTGTTGGGCCTACATTGTGTTTCTAATAATGTATTATAATCAATTGTTATTTTAAGGCTAGGTAATATTAAAAACAATACAATAATAAGATACGTATTACACAATACAGTAAATACACATTAATTGGTGTTAATCATTATTTTTGTTCGTGTCGAGTAAAAATAAAGTATTATTATGTTATTATCATGTTTTATTTATTTTTTGCGGAACAATAAATGCTAATGAAAGGGTAGATATAGTTACAGATAATAATAACAGTTTTTTTTTAATTTATATGTAATTCATTAAAGTTTTATAGGATCTTTTTTAATATATTTTATTTTATTTGGAAACATTAGTAGTTAGGTTCTTTGGTAGATACTTAAGTATTATTATTCTTTATTTTGTACTCCAAAATTACTCATAAGTAATATAGAATAGAGAAACGTCTTTGTCGGAGTGCAAAAACACATAGAACAAAAACCATAGACATTACACTTATACAGATATATACATCAACCATGTTAAAAACTCAATTCTATTTTGTTTTTGGATATTATTTTGGTTATTTCAGTTATTTATATATTTGTATTTCTGCAGTTTTTTAAATATCCCACTTTATCACTATTACTGTATTAGGTTTTGTAGTAAAAAAATAACTTACTCTGAATTGTATGCAATATCATCGTACATAAATGTAATAATACGTTGCTTTGGAATGCCATTTGCTCTTAGTATTTTGTAAGCATGACATACGTTAGACTGAAAAATATGTTATTAAATTCGATCATATTATGTTATAATACATAAAATTCCGAGCTAGTTATCTCGACATATCAAATTCAATTTTTAACGATTTCAATAATTATTAAGTTTTATAGTAAAACTAAGTATATAAATACCATTCCACGCGTATATTGGTTATTAGTTAGTGGTTAGTAGTTAGTGATTTTATATGTATAGTCATCAATATATTAGATAAGTAGACAGGAATACTGTTGTCATTAATAGGTAAAATTAATGATAAAAACAGTGTTAAATTAAATATACAAGTAGATAGTACTTAATTTTCGCAAAAGAAATAAATATTTCAGTTAGAACTTACCTAACCTAACTTTACAACAACTTACCTAACGGCATGGACGTAACTAGGATTTAATAGTTACAGGGGCTAGAGTCCTAGAAAACCAGAGTTAAAAATAATTTGAAAGCTAATTGAGGCTAAAATGTAAAACCTTATAGGGGGGCTAAATAAAAATACAAGGGGTAAGCTCCCTAGATCTCCCTTAGTTACTCCGATTCCTAATGGTTTAAGAGCTATTAACGACATAATTCATAAACCTTAATTATTATAGAATGGTAAATTTAAAACTTTCAATGGCTGTTGTATTATGCATCTATTTGTTATATTACACATTTTATGTAAATTTCAATTTTCAACTAAATATTTTTTTTTATTACGTAATATGTTCATTTTTTAGTATGACACAAAAATTTTACAAAAAGCACTTTATTGATATTCGACCATATAGCATTAAATGAAACAGGCCTATTAAATTTAATACGAGTACATCTAAACGTAGTTTATTTTTGGTGATTTTTCGGGGATTATCCAAAGTATCGCTTAATGACCCGATGAAATTCGAATAATTTTTGGATATTACAGATAAACTGTAAATCTGGCTTAAAAATATACCTCGAAACATGTAGTTAGATCTAATAAAATTAATTCTACTTTTTCAGTTTGAATATTAATTTTTTGATAGACACGTGTAAAATACTAATACATTGGGATATTTTTTTTGGAGGGGGTCGAGACATGAATATACTCCCTCAATCTCAAAATACGACACTGTACCTACAAGACTGCAACGCATGCAAGAATAATACCTAAAAATTAATAAGAATAAATTTTCTCTATATTGATAACTTGCTCTACGTTTATATTTTTAAATGAGTACGGCATACCAAGTATAGTATTTAGGATATTTATAGGTACTAAGGATTATAAAACTTTATAAACATTTACGCGTTAAGTCCGTTAAGAAGATGTTATTGCACTATTAATATCCTCTCTCAGACCCAGGGAAAACATATGGGAAATTGTCATTAATCAGAATCAACCTTATTTTGTTAGCTTTAATATTAGAGTGAATTGATATATTAAAATAAACATCAAGTTAAGAACATTATGTATTTTTGTATGGTGGTTTTATGGCGATATTTTAATTATAAGCACAATATTGTAGCACGTACATACTTTCAGTCTTTTCGAGTCATAGATTTAAAATGATTGTTTTAATAAATTGTGATTGAAAATAGTTTGTTTATTTAATTAACACAAGTTAGTTTTATTAAGTGTAGATAAGTGTAAGACTGAGGCATGAAGGTGTTTTAAATTCAACGAGGACTCTGAAACATCTGAATATGCTTTTCTAAGTGCTTAAACTTTATATTATTATATATATCTAAGAAGTTCGTAACGAACTCGTTACAATAAGAGTATGAATGTTTTTAATATGTAAATAGTATGTTTAATATTAAATTCAAAATTGTAATATATCGCATACAAATTGAAATTACGTAAAAAAATCCAATGTACAAAGACAGATAACGTGCTTAACTTTCAGTTTGAAAATAGGTTAATTCACTTTCATACTAAAACTAATAGCGCAACTTTGGTTACATTAAACGCAAATTTTGTATGTTTCACTTAAGTCAGTAAGGGAAAAAAGTATTGCGCTGTCGACTGTCGTCCTCTTAAAATATTATGATAACGCGAAAATTATGTCCTATCCATATTTCTGCTAAACCAATAACTAATTTAAAAGTATATTAGCAGAAACGTAATTGAGTCAACAAACATTTTAACTGACAGTATTTTAGGTTCCGTTATATCTACTGGTAAATATTTCAGCATCAGTATTCTAGCCGACAAATATTTCTACCGAAAGTATTTTAGTCAATATATTACTTCAGTTAATAGAATTTTAGTAGAAAAATATTTCAGCTGACACCATTATTTTTTGCCGTAAATTATTTGTTTCCTAATGTTTTTTATTTCCCAGCCGCTTATATAGCTTATACTATAAATAACATTTATAAATTGTATATTTAAATATTAAATTAATCAAAATAGGAGTATTTTGCCTCTTTTTAAAGAGAACTTATATTTATGTGACATTCTCATACATAATATGATACCTAATAATAGAAAAATGTCGTTGAATAAAAATGTACGACCAATTGTGTTTATACCAAAAAATTATATAACAATCATAATACATTTACATAGACACTTAATGTATTCATCTGTTGTTAAAAATTAGCATTTTTTTATAGTGAATATTAAAAAAAGCGGGTAAGTAGGTATCGCTCTGCTGTATATTAGGGGGTGGGGTGGACCTCAGACTATGGTAGGTTAAATTTGAATGCAATGATAGGTATCATTGTATACGAAAAACGATTCTGAACGAAGATGATTTGTCAGTTTAGGATATATTATATTTAAATATTGTCAAATATTCTATTTTGAAACAAATAGTATAGTTTTTATATTATGTTACTATGGTTACTATGGCCAACATTCGCATTATGAGCGTATGAAATTTAATTTAAATTTTGACATATTTCGTATAAATTCGAACTTTAAACACTTATAAAAAAAAATTGTGACTAACGATTTCGGATTTTTTTTTATCACTTTAAGAACAACTTATAAGAAACCTTGTATTAAATTTTCAAGATTTTCTGGCCACCCAAAAATTTTTTATCGGCATTTGAAGAAAAAAAAACTTAGAAAAGTCGAAAATTTCAATTGTCTATTTGTAGCTTAAAAATGGTCAAAATATTTTGAAAAATTAACTGTAAAGAGATAACCATAATATAAACATTTGGTGAAAGTTTCAAGTATTTACAATAATTCGTTTTTGAGTTATAGCAAAATCAAAATATCGATTTTGTCGAAAAGTGGTTTTTCCGTAAAATTTCCATTTTTCTGTCATTTTTTTTTTGTTTTTCTCGATTTTTTTGAAAACTATTAGAAAATTTTAATTTTGACCCCCCTAAAGTACCAACTAGATTCAATTCCCTATTCAAAGAGGGGCTGAAGTCAAAAATCGGAGCATTATTACTGCTCCAAATGTTGTCCCCAGACACAAAAAAAAAAAAAAAAAAAAAAAAAAAAAAAAAAAAAAAAAAAAAAAACACACATCATAGTAAAAGCAATACATTCATCACTTCGTTCAGAATCTAAAAGCGGGTAAGTGAGTATCGCTCTGCTGTACATTAGGGGGTGGGATGGACCTCGGACTAGGGTAGGTTAAATTTGAATGCAATGATAGGTATCGCATTGTATACGAAAAATAATTCTGAACGGAGATGATTTGTCAGTCTAGGATATATTATACTTAAATATTGTCATATATTCTATTTTGAAACAAATTCAAACATTTAAGTAAAAGTTTCAAGATCCTACGTTTGGTAATTTTTTAAAAATAACAAAAATCGAAAATTATTTAGTAGTAAAACGTTATTTTACACGTGTATTTTTGATTTCAAATTAAAATTAAAACTTTAAAGACTCGTAACATTTTTTAAATTGAATAATCCTCAAATTTTTTATAATTATTCTAAGCTTAACTTATGGACAGCATAGTATTAAATTTTAAATTCTTAGCTTTTGATAGTAAACAGTGGTGTATTGCTAAAAATATTCGTGGGTACGCCTTCTAGATCTTAGGTGTTAAAGATATACCTATAACATTGAATCAAAAAATAATTTTTTCTCGCTTCGCTCGAATTCACTAACAACATTTATTCTAATTATCAGTATCACTTTAACCAGAAAAAACTTTTAAAATTAGTACAGTCCAAGAAATTAGAATGGTAGTATTTTGTAGTATTTTTAGTGCATTTTACTCATTTTTGAAAATTCTAACAGGTATACGAGGCTATACGGTCGTATATCCGTGTATCGTCGTTTATTTAGAGAATATACGCTAAAATAAAAACTAGAGAAGTAATAATACGCCGTATACCCCCGTTACCCCCCCCCCATACACCACTAAATTTTTTTATAATTATTCTAAGCTTAACTTATGGACATCATAGTATTAAATTTTCAATTCTTAGTTTTTGATAGTAAAATATTTATAAATTTTTAACCACCAAATAGTAAAAAATATTCATGATTTTGACGAATTTTTGTCAATATTTGAACTTCAAATGCTAATAAAAAAAAATTGTGCCAATGTATTTTTATAATTTTTGAATGAGAGTTAGAACAAGTTATGTGGACCCTTCTATTAAATTTTCAAGTAATTTGTCCCAGCTAAACTTTTTTTATCAACATTTATAAAAAAAAATAAAAAATAATTGATTATTTCAAATGCCTATAAATAGCTCAAAAAAAGTCAAGATGTTTTGAAAATCAAATCACGTAAAGAAAATGGCAATCTAAATAACTGGTGAAATTTTCAAGTATTTACGACTTGTACTATTTTAATAATAACAAATATCAAAAATCGTTATTTAACGTGGTTTTGTAAATATTTAAATTTCAAATACTCCTAAACATTTTTTGTCTTAGTCCGGTAGAGTTTTTTTTACAGATAGTTGAAGAAAAATTTATGGAGAACCTTGTACCAAATTTTCAAAACTTATTTATTAAAGAAAAAATTGTTACGATTTTTCAACCACAAAATTACTTGCAAATTTTCGCAATTTTGACATATTTCGTTTAAATTCGAACTTTAAGCACTTCTAAAAAAAAAATTGTGACTAACTATTTCGGATTTTTTTTTATCACTTTAAGAACAACTTATAAGAAACCTTGTATTAGATTTTCAAGCTTTTCTGGTCGGCCAAAAATTTTATCGTTATTTAAAAAAAAAGTACTTAGAAAAATTGAAAATTTCAATTGTCTATAAATAGTTCAAAAATAGTCAAAATTCTTTAAAAATTTAACAGTGTATGGAGAACGCTAATATAAACATTTTGTGAAAATTTCAATTATTTATATGGATTAGTGTTTGAGTTATAGCAAAACAAAAAATTCGATTTTGTCGAAAACTGGTTTTACGTAAAAAGTTTCGTTTTTCCCACATTTTTTTAGTGTTTTTCCCGACTCATTTAAACATTTTAACTTTTGACCCCTCCCCCCAAAGTACCAAATAGATTCAATTTCTTTTTCAAAGAGGGGCTGAAGTCAAAAATCGAAGCATTTTTACTGCTCTAAAAGTTGTCGCCAGACACAAAACAAAAAAATAATAATAAAATAATAATAATAAAAAAAAAACACACATCATTGTAAAATCAATACATTCATCACTCCGTTCAGAATCTTAAAACATATACTACATATTATTATGTGTCACAGACTTCAAATTATTTCAATAAATGAAATACGGCACGAAATTGTTAAACGTTAATAAATATTTTCAAATGTATTTAGTAAATATAAATACGCCAAGTATATAAAAGATAAATTATTATTTTTTATACATAGTTAAGATTAAGATTAAATAATTTTTAATTTAAAATATTATGTGTTAAGTAATTTTAATTTGTATACATCATCACTACACACACACAATAGCAGTCTATATTTAATAAGTAATACTTATAAACATAAATGCAAAATGCATTTAAATGTAAACTTAAATGGGCAACTCTATATAAGTAAAAAAAAAAAATAGCTAATTGTTTTTTTATTTTTTAATAACATTTATTATTTAAATTAATAGATACATAAAAATAATTCATACTTGGTATATCGAATACATCGATAGTATAATTAAAATATAATAATTATATTTTATTTTTTCTATTTTTCAAAATAACAACTTAAAGTATTTAAATAATATTGTTTAAATAATTTTCCTCATATACCTTTTAAAGCAAAAATGTTTTATTCAATTTCTGGTACTATTATGTGACAGTTTTAATAGAAAGTACTAAGTACCTAAGTCGGGCTAGGTATATAATTAAGCTTACCATATTGGTGCTATAGATAGTGTACAATAATTTAATATAACATGTATACTTAATAATTACATCGTACTGACCATTGAAGTAATGAAAAGTTTGATTAATAAAAATGCCGCTTATAAATTTAAATATGACGTTATAAAAATTATTTTTAGACTATAATTATACTTATCTTATCACGGTGGAAAATAATATATATAGTTACATTTAATTTTTAAAAAATTCACTATTACAACAGAAAAATAATGTTATCCAAGAATAACGTATTTTGAATTAACAATTAAAATAACTATTTTTAATTAATTTTTTATTTTAATAGAAGCATTTAAATATAGCTTAATTAATATACCTAATTTACTTTAATTAAAAATTAATGAGATACACATACACATTTAATTCAAGACATAATCATTCGAAATATACAATTTTATTTTGCATATTTTTGACATATGTACTTATATAAGTTCATAGCTATGACTAAGTAATTACTTTTCATATGATTTTGTAGTATAATATTATTTATAGGTTGTCTCTCAAATTATAATTACATTATTACAATAATATTATGTTAGTACGAGTATACTGCCTATTGTTTATGTAAAATCGTTAAAACTTGAAACTAAATAGGTTAAAGTTAAATTATATACATGTATTATTAATTGCAAATAGAATATTATGTGAAGACCGCGACAAAATTGTAAAAATAAATGATATAATAGTTATGTAGTGAATAGGTACTAAAATATACAGATAAGTACAAACGTTTTTATTTTTTCATTAGATCGCGTAGCCCAATAAATAATTTCCTGTTGGAAATGTGTTAAAGCTAATAAACTAAAAATATTTATTTTTACATTTTTTTAGTGATTCGACCAATAAGTAATAAGATCACTGGAACAATAATAATATTATTATATTACCTGATGTCGATACCGTATCCACCTGTGAGAGCCAGCAACGAGAACAGCCCATATATTTTTAGACGAGTTATTCGGGTCGTTTTCATTTATACGCACACTGAATACTATTGCAATGCAAAGTGCAGATAAAATCCATGAAATTAAAAACATGATTTAGTCAAAAAACGTATAATATATAAGTAAATCGATGTAATAATATTTTATTACCTATTGAACAGTCGAATATCGAAAATCTCGTTATATATAAAATTTTGTTCAAGAGGTTTATTTTTTTTTTGTCAATGATTATTTTATCTAATTATTCATAATATAAGATATTTCAAGTGATATATAAGTTAAAATATTATAATATATTGTTTTATATATATATATATATGTAAGTATATATGTATGTATTAATACATTTTATTCTAATTATTATCAAATTATTATAATAATCATTCCACTACAACAGTGGTTCTAAATCTTTTTCAAATGACGGAACACTTACCATTTTATAAAGTTTTCGCGGAACACAGCCGTAAAATACAACAGTAATTAATAATTATATAAATTTTTTAATATTTTTCTTGCTAATTTTAAGATTTTGGCGGAACACTTATACCAAGTACACGGAACATCTGTGTTCCGCGGAACAACAGTTAAGAACCACTGCACTACAGTTTGTGTCATATGGCCTATGGGCAAACGAGTACAAGTATACCTACTTAAAAATATTATTAAAACTGAAATGTAAACTTATCCTTATATCCATAATCAAAAAATATTTTTTTTGTTTTATAATAATACTATTACGAAAACTGTCAAAAATCACATAGCCCCAATGGCGATTGTTGAGTATGATGAATTTAGATAATAAATAATCTCCATCAATAATTATAACTGTCACATTTGTGTCTTAAATCTCTATGGCAAATCTCTGGATTAAAGTTTTGACGGTATAATAATAAATTAATAATAAAATATATTTGGACGTACTTTTATTGATTATATCCCAATGAGAAAACAATATTTTAAGATTTTGGACTACAAATTGAATTGTATAATATGTGATGCCGCTAAAAGAGATATACAACTGTGAACTCACGGATGAAGACTAGACTATCATAATAGATCATAATTATTCCTATAAAAAAATAGGGTAAGTTCTGTTGTACGATATTAAATGTCCGACATATTATTATTTCGTCATAAAGTAATCACTAAATGAATGTATTAAGTTTGAATTAATTTATAAACCATTGTATATGATGAAAAACGATTCTGAGTGGAGACGAGTCAATTAATGTTTCTAAGAATATATTTTTTTATGTATTTAATTTTTGTTCAATAATTTATTTTTCGATATTTTTATTAAACGTGTAATACAACTATAAAACACATATACTATTCGTATATGAAAACATATCCATAAAAATATGTATGTTTGATGATTTGTGTATGGTTATTGATCGTAATAGATTTTATAAATTTTTATGTTATTCGTTTTCATCGATGGTATTATAACATTCAAAATCGCATAAGACCATAAACTCAATATTAGGGGAAAATTAAAATTGTATATTTAATGTGAGCATTAAACACAGTCCACATAATTAAGTTTATAAACAATATAAAGTTTTTATATTTTGATTTTTAATAATAATTGTGTGTACCTACTCGACAATATTGTATCTCGAATAGCTGCATATGGATATAAAATTATTTTTGAGATATTTAACGATTTTTAAACAATGCCTATTTATATGCATTATTATTTACAATGCACTTACATTACCCAAACAATTTATAATCTATTGAATAAAGATAATTTTAGATTCTGAACGGAGTGATGAATGTATTGATTTTACAATGATGTGTTTTTTTTTTTTTTTTGTTTTTGTGTCTGTGTACAGCATAACTAGTCGAAATAATGCTTCAATTTCAAACTTTGGGGATGGTTTCCGATGGCAAAGTGAATATCCTTGGTGCATTATAGAGGTGAAAAGTAAACATTTTCCAACAGTTTTCAAAAAAATCGAGAAAAACAAAAAAAAAATGACAGAAAAACGGGAATTTTTACGCAAAACCAGTTTTCGGCAAAATCGAATTTTTTATTTTGCTATAACTCAAAAACTAATCGATGTAAACACTTGAAATTTTCACCAAATTTTTATATTAGCGTTCTCCATACACAGTTAAATTTTCAAAGAATTTTGACTTTTTTTGAGCTATTTATAGACAATTGAAATTTTTAATTTTTTTTAGTATTTTATTTTAAAATAACGATAAAAATTTTTTGGCCGGCCAGAAAATCTTAAAAATTTAATGCGAGGTTTCTTATGAGTTGTTCTTAAAGTGATAAAAAAAAATCCGAAATCGTTTGTCACAATTTTTTTTTATAAGTGCTTAAAGTTCGAATTTATACGAAATATGTCAAAATTGCGAAAATTTGCAAGTAATTTTGTGGTTGAAAAATCGTAAAATTTTTTTCTTTTACAACTAAGTTTTGAAAATTTGGTACAAGGTTCTCCATACATTTTTCTTCAATTATCTGTAAAAAAAACTCTACCAGACTAAGACAAACAATTTTTATGAGTGTTTGAAATTTAAATTTTTACAAAACCGCGTTAAATAACGGTTTAGCCTCAAACGATTTTTGATATTTGTTGTTATTCAAACAGTATAAGTCGTAAACACTTGAAAATTTTACCAGTTATTTAGATTGCCATTTTCTTTACGTGATTTGATTTTCAAAACATTTTGACTTTTTTTGAGCTATTTATAGGCATTTGAAATTTTCAATTTTTTTTTATTTTTTTTTTATAAATGTTGATAAAAAAAATTAAGCTGGGACAAATTACTTGAAAATTTAATTGAAGGGTCCACATAACTTGTTCTAACTCTGATTCAAAAATTATAAAAATACATAGGCACAATTTTTTTTTATTAGCATTTGAAGTTCAAATATTGACAAAAATTCGTCAAAATCATGAAAATTTTTCACTATTTGGTAGTTAAAAATTTATAAATATTTTTCTATTAAAAGCTAAGAATTGAAAATTTAAGACTATGCTGTCCATAAGTTAAGCTTAGAATAATTATAAAAAAGTTTGAGGATTATGCAATTTAAAAAAATTTACGAGTGTTTAATGTTTTAATTTTAATTTGAAATCAAAAATACGCGTGTAAAATTACGTTTTACTAATAAATAATTTTCGATTTTTGTTGTTTTTAAAAAATTATCAAACGTAAGATCTTGAAGCTTTTACTTAAATGTTTGAATTTGTTTTAAAATAGAATATATTATGACAATATTTAAATATAATATGTCCTAGACTGACAAATCATCTCCGTTCAGAATCGTTTTTCGTATACAATGATACCTATCATTGCATTCAAATTTAACCTACCCTAGTCCGAGGTCCACCCCACCCCCTAATGTACAGCAGAGCGATACTCACTTACCCGCTTTTTTTTAAGTACATTTTTAAAATAAACCATCAGTTTGAGTAGAAAAACTACTCGCGATCGTAAAATGAATGACCTTGAATAGAATAGGAAATAGGAAAGTCTACAATTTGTAATATTTGATTTTTGATTTTTATTTAAAAATCTATGTATTTGTTGGTGTACTATTATTATATTTATTAAAATATGAATTCACTGAATTATGTAAATATATGATCGTTCACAAAATTTACTACCAATTAAAGATTAATAACTATGAAAATGACACAATTAATAAAAACAACAATAATAACGATTTAAAGATATACATTATTTTTGTAAGTAGATTTTTTTTTGATTTTTAAATAAAATATAATTATTTCCGTCTGTATAAAATACTTTTGTTGTTTTATTTGCAAAGGACATTTGTTCACTTGAAATCTGAAATAAAAGGAGCCACACTACAATATTATTTTCGTCATTTTATATATTTGCTTAATGGTAAGTATCCTGTTATAGTTGTTATATTGTCGGTAATATAAGTTATAGATATAACTAATATAAGAGCATATTCATATCAACTATAGTACACTGCACTGCCTGCACTACTTAAACAATATGATTGACAGTATTTAGTGTAAGTACGCATTTTTATATTATGTATTAATGTACATATCAGAATTCAGAATATTCTATTTAATTTCTGTCTATTGTAATTGTATATAGATATAAAAAATAAATTGTAATCTAATGCGTTGTATCATATCGATAATAAATGGCATTTACAATTATTAAAATTTTGTATTTTAATTAATAATAGTGTATGTAATTTGCGCCAAAAATAAAATGTATTTCATCCACTTTCTAAAAAGTTGTAACTTGTGTCACATAAAACTTGATAAAAAAGCATTATATAATATATGTAATCAGCGCAATTTGTTATTGAAAAAAACTATAATTTTTACCCAATTTATAACTATAAATATTAAATTTTAAGTCATTCATCAATAATCAAGTTTATGTTAATTAATGTATTTCAAGAAAATTATCAAAAATATGTACATAATTAATTTAAAAAAATAAGCTAAGTACTATGTATATGTATATATATCACTAAATGGGTGGTTAAATATTTTAATAAAATATGTAAAATCAGAAATATTTTAATTCGTTTATACAATTTATCATACTATTTATTCATGTATCAGATAATTTCCAACTAATTAAATTAAAAGTATGGTATAAAGATTACAATATTACATGATGTTTTTGTAGGTACTAAAATTGACTTAAAATACCATTTTCCGTTACCGTAGGTATCTTCTTATCTAACATTTTAATTTCTAATGTCTTTCTAGGTTATATCATCTACTTTACGCTTTATATTTTATTCTCATATATGATAATAGTAGTTACATAACAAAATGAAAAAACGTCAATAATTTATAAAGTATTCAAAATCATATAATTACTTAGCATTTTTTTTTATTACAAAAAGACTATAAAAGTAAATATTTTTTCACTTAGAAGACAAAATACGTGTTAGATAAAAGTGGTGTCAGTTAATAAAAATAATTAAGTTAAGTGAACACAATATGACTATTAACTATAATTTATAAGTTAATATGTAACAAATAATACATTTAATTCGCTAAGTTTAAAGTTATTTGAATTATGAATTGTATATATAGATTACGGTGTTGCATTGCAACCATCGTGGAACTAATAAATACTACAGATTGAATAATCGGTGTTAAGTTTCTCTTATTTTTCCAATGTCTACTACCTACAGGCTACAAACAGAATTATAAAAATCGCTTATATGCACACCCACACAAGCACAGTTTAATATATTATTATGTCAGGAAAAACGCGCAATACGTTTTATTGGAAAAAAAATAAGTATAGAAATATAAACACGGATGAATGTGCCCTTCACCACACACCCTCGCCACGGATTCTAACGTCCACGGCATTATATATAACATATTATCCCAGATTACTCGAGCCAAGCCGTTATCAGTGATGGTCCGAAGATCGATATGCTATTCAATTACACGGGCGAGCACTACTCCAAAAGCAGTCAAATCCGTGATCGCAGCAGCTCTCGCGGGGGTTGGATTATTAACCCTCCCCCTCACAGCGGCTTATTTTGTACGATGCTCTGCAAATGACATTATTTCCTACAGCGAGAACATGATGGGGGGTAGCAGCACATTTTTGTTTTTCACTTCGAATCGAAGTGTTCGGCGGTAATCCAGCAGTACTGCAGCAATATATATGTTATATATATAATAGGTAGGTACCTACGGTTTTTTCACTTATAAAATGAACGGTTCACTATAAAAATACAATTTATATATACATAGTTATTTTATCGAATTTAAGTCAATAAGCTGCACGTGCACCACTTCCACTGAAAATATAAATCTCCCCGCCCCAAAAAAAGTGGCTGATTGATTTTACAATATTTTTTCAACTCGGTTCTTGATGAAAAAAGTATTGTTGATAACTTACAATAAAAAGTAATAATACAAAAATAAAAATATTAATAATAATAATAATATATTTATAATTTATCAATTTTAAATTATAATGCAAATCATTAAATGGATTGATTTTACATTGATGTGTGATCTTTATATATATTATATAATGTTTGACGTCGTCTTTTGAGTGAAACAAAAATGTTTCAACTTTTAACTTTGGGAGGTGGCTTTTAATAGATAATTAAATCTTAGAAAATTAAAAATATTATCTATAAGTATTTTTAAAATTTTTAAAAATCAGAATTTGAATAAATTTGTTATTGAAGGAAAAACGGGTTGGCATGTTAGCTGAATCACCTCGTAAATTATTGTATTAGTAAGTAATTTTTTATATATTTATATTTATAATGAATTATATTCTATTTACAGAGGGAACAGGGAAAATTAGATCCAGGACATTTTGGTGTGTCGGTTTCAGTGTAAAACTGTTTTGACATCAATGACTCAAGTTGACTAAAAATTATTTAATTTAAAAAATACAATTGAAAATCTATAGAAACATTATTATTGCTACGCTATATTATGTTTCACACCTCTTATAAATCTGTTAAAACATCTTAAATATATGTGTTTCTTAATTTATTTTTAATAATTTTAATATTTTTTTAACGTTTTAGGGGAATCATTCTGATTCTAATATAAGCAAATATGTATCCTTTCTGTTAGTGTTTTTTTAAGCACATTATGAATGACCACACAGTGGAATGGATCACTCCCATTTCAACATTTAATCTTCGGTTGGCAAACTTTGAATGATTATTTTTTCAAAATATATAGCGTTCTATAACTCGCTTTTTAACATTCGAAATTGATAGTGCGAAAATCTAGCGGGTTTCATGAATATCCATATCAATTTAATTTTCCAATATAATTTATCATCAAACTATTCAAGCAAGGATTAAATTTTTTTGGTAAATATATTGCATCCAACGCGTCAATATTAAACAAATTTGATTGCAACTATCATTTTAATAACAAAATTTAAAAAAAATCTGCTTCGTTATTTTTACATAATATATGTGACGTAAAAAAGATGCAATTTACCAATTTTTTTGTAAGATGAAAAAATAAACAATTACCATAAATAATAATTTATAAAAATGTATGCCAAATTGTCCCATTCCCATTTCTAGGAAAATAAATTGCAGCGTTACCTCTTTAACTCCCATATTTTTATTTTGTTCATATTTTAATAAACATCATATTATATACCTACTGTATATATATACACGTAGAACGTTGATATTCTGTCGTGTACCTACCTACCTACGTTAGTCATTCGCTTTCTACTTCAATATCAAATTATTTTTCAATTCTGCCGTTATATCTACTGTATATATTTATATACACGTGTAAGTATCTGAGCACAGCTCGAGAGAAAAATCGATGAAAAGAAAAATCCCGTTTTCATCACAACATTGATATTGTAATTTGAAATATATAATATGATATAATACAAATACCTGCAACGTATATATATATAGTATATACCTACACAGTATTGGTATTTACTCTTTTTCTACACTGCATTATTTACACCTCGGGTGGCTGTATTTGTTTATATATATATATACGCTAAATAAATTGTAGGAAGTGAAAAAAGTTAATAAAAATAGATAAAACCCACAGATATATACATATACTAATAAATATAAGGGTAGTGCTGTATAGATACTTTTGAATCAGCGTATTTATTGTAATATACGCGTTTGTACTTTAAATATGATGATATTGTAATAATATTGATATAATATAATAAGACATTATGACGTGTGGATAATACCTATAATACGTGTATAATATATTATATCGAATGAAACGATAGACGTATTTTTATTTCAAAATCGTCAATATAAACATTAAATAATATATAAACGTCCAAGATCTTATGTTATATTAGATATATTAAAAGGAAAAAAAATATTATATCTTTGATACAAAAAGAAAAAATATATTACCTAATGTTATATATAGGTTCAATCACTTTGTAGATGTTCTGTTTGCTTGTAGTTACTTAAACATTCCAAATTGGACCAAACGGCGAACTACAGGAAGACACGCGTGGCTACAGTTTCATCATAAATTAAATTATATTGGTACCTACTTATTGCTTATGGTCATTTGGAAAAGAAATAACGCTGAGTCAAGTTGTATTATAAGATACAGATACCTACAAAATAAACTATATAAAGCATTTTTGAGGTTTAAACATTCTTCTAACGTAATCGTATCGTAACATTTATATTTTTTCATTTATTTTATTTTATTTTCTTTTATAATAGCCCACAAAAAATATTAAATTTTATATAATAGTCAATAACGTATATTTTATTTAATATTTATCATACAGTGCACAATACCTACACATAGATAATACATAAACGGATAATTTCATTCGAATCCTGCAATGGCTAACAGGTCGCATACTAAAGTTCAATCCTTAACAGTTTTAATGATAGTTATAGTAAAACCATATTCTTATAAATTATGTTCTTCAATTTTTAAATCGTCTAAGCTAATGATAATTATTAGTTTATAGGATTATAATTTGTAATATATTACTCAACTCCATGTTTTATTTAATCATCAACACGCTATTAAATAGTTTTTACTTTAAATAAAAGTTACAAGACAACTAGCTGTATCTACTAATTTTAATCGTCTTAAATATGAAGTCGAGCGTTATTATGTGTATTGTTTTGATAAATATATTCTATATCAGATGAAGCAACGCTACAATAAATCATATGTCGCCGCAGTTTTGAAAATCGTCAGCATCATATATTCATTTGTATTATATATACAATATAATTTATGGAGGTATTATAAATTATAATTATTATTTATTATTATTACTCAATGATTAATGCCAAATGGTCCTTAATCGTTAAAGTTTATGTAAAATGTATAAGACCGTTAGTTATTGCATAAAATAATGATAAGTACCTATTACAAAGTACATTAATTATTATTTTACGCATACATAATACATTAATATATATTTAAATTATCTAAATAAAAACCGATCAAAAATAAAAATGATTCACGCGATCATATCGTATATTGGTATTATACTATTGTATAAAAATATGATTAATTTTTATTTCCACCCATATTAATAATAACACGTATATATTATGTATAAGTAAGTTAATATATACTATATCGTTATATATATAATATACCTACAATATATGTTGAAAATAAATGTATTACTTATTAGTCTGCAATTTTTAATTATATATTTATACGCATAGTGTAAGCTTAAGATCTTTAATGAATCATTGTTTTGTTTGCGATATAAACTGATATAAACAATTATATAATTGTTCTTTGAAAAAAGTAATTTGAAATTTTCAGTGAGATTTTTTTTTGTTAAAAATTTGACATTGATAATATGTTTTTAGATATTTATCAAAAGTTCAGAAAATCGAAACAAATAGGTATTATTAAAAATCGGCAACGTTCAAATATTTATATATGTACCTATATATTATAATATAATCAACTAAAGTGAGAAGCTTTTTAAATTTATTTTTTCAATAACAATATAGAAGATTTTCATCGATTATTATTATTTTTATTAGTTTTATAAAATGACATATTCCAAATAGTAAATAAATAAATATTTAATAAATTACATCATTTTTTTTTTGTTAATATTTGTTTTAAATACTTACTTATAGGTACTATGAAATGCATTAATTTTTATTCGTTTTAACACTTATAAAAATATAACAATAATATAATTAATGTATATACTTATTATTTTTATAAATAATTTTTTTATATCAGTATAATATTTAATTTAAATTATTTTACTGAAATATTCGTTAATTATTATGATATATGACTACGTTATAATAATTTGTAAACAATTTACGGAAATTTTTTTTTTTTTATTTAAAAAAAAAACTATTAATTTGTTTTAATCAAACATTTCGGTAAGACAATAAAGTTTTTCAATAATAATTGGTTAAATAACATGCTTTAAATACCTACCTATGATATTATTATCTAAATATCTAAGTAAATAACTTACAATAACTAAGTATACGCATTATACTTAAGTGAAAAAAAGTGTAATAATAAATTCGCCCAAATACTTAAACAGTAAATATACCACAAATTTATACCATTCAAAACTTTTAAATATTAATTTGATTTTGAATTTTGGATTCATCAAAAAATAATTTAAATAAATTTCGAATTGTTTTGTATCTTTTTCCATTAAGTATTGTAATGATATATACATTATTATATATCATTAGTCACTAATATGCCTTTTAGATTTAATAAAATAAATAATAAAATATCTGTACAGCTGCACAAACATAGACTATCAAAATACATATTATTATGAATTAAATTACTCTAAAATTTAGAAATAATCACAATCTTTGCAGCTGTACAAATATGAGCATTTAGTAAATAAGATACCGATAAGATACCGATGATGACACGCACAGGAGCAACGCCGCAATCTCCAAATTCGATTACAAAGGATGATTATTATCATGTCTATAAAAGAGCACACGACAATCGACTCCTCGCTCAGTCGTTTACCCAACATTGTATCAACAAATTTACAATATTTTCTGTGTCAAATTTTTATAAGTTTAAATATATTTAATTCACGTTAATATCATATCTTTCGGTTTATTGAATATAATATTCTCACACATCTCTTTCCATTCCAATCATCCAGTATCCACTACATCAAGCTTTATCAAACATGATTTCAGATCTCGAGTCATCCGAAAGGTAAGTCAAAAATTACATAATAGATATCTCCTATACTTTAATTTATTCGAAAATAAAAACTCTCTTACCCAACCCCGTAACATATATTTCATAAGGTAATGAGTTAAAAATAAAACATTAAGAAATAGTAACATTCAAAATAATCAAAATACTATCTCATAATTTTAAATACCGCTATATACCTTATTTTTAATTCATTACAGTATTAATATTTTATTTGTAGATTTATCTTAACTATTTTTCCATAACTTTTTTATTATTTATTTACATTTTTGTCATTAAAATATATATAGTATATACCTATATCAATTAGACAGGTTGAGATATAAGTTTAGCCATTTATAAATGATCACACTAAATCTAATTTGGGTAAGTATTTCACGTAAATTATTTCACGGGAACATTGGAACGAGTAATTGTTATATGTAAAATTGATGTATATAATATGTGCTGTTCTCAGAAAGCACTTTTGGAGGTAGTTAATTTATCTTAAAAGTTTCGTTTGAGGTGTATTGATTGAAAAGTAAAATGTATAATAATATAATATTGATTGCGGGACATTAGGAAGTTAATTTTTAGTAATTATCATCAGTAGTGAAAACTGTAGGCACAATTATGTAGATACAAGACCGTAACTGAAAAAAATTCGGGGAGAAGGTCCAACATTTTTTTTAATATAAATGCTGAAAATTTTATTGTTAGTCAATAAACTATATTCACCACTAAAATATTTGACCCCTTTGACCCCCCCCCCAGATACGGCCTTATGTAGATACTTATACTCATTAATTATCATTTTAGCAACTTATTTAAATTATCTAAGAACCAATACATTTTGATGAAATATTTAAGCATATTTTTTCTTTATAGACATTTTAAGTTCAAAATATGAAAAAGCGGGTAAGTGAGTATCGCTCTGCTGTACATTAGGGGGTGGGATGGACCTCGGACTAGGGAAGGTTAAATTTGAATGCAATGATAGGTATCATTGTATACGAAAAACGATTCTGAACGGAGATGATTTGTCAGTCTAGGATATATTATACTTAAACATTGTAATATATTCTACTTTGAAACTAATTCAAACATTTAAATAAAAGTTTCAAGATCTTAAGTTTAGTAATTTTTTAAAAACAACAAAAATCGAAAATTATTTATTAGTAAAAAGTTATTTTACACGTGTATTTTTAATTTCAAATAAAAATTAAAATTTTAAACACACGTGAAATTTTTTCAATTGAACAATCCTCAAACTTTTTTATAATTATTCTAAGCTTAACTTATGGACAGCATAGTATTAAATTTTAAATTCTTAGCTTTTGATAGAAAAATATTTATAAATTTTTAACTACCAAATAGTGAAAAGTATTCATGAATTTGACGAATTTTTGTCAATATTTGAACTTCAAATGCTAATAAAAAAAATTGTGCCTATGTATTTTTATAATTTTTGAATCAGAGTTAGAACAAGTTATGTGGACCCTTCAATTAAATTTTCAAGTAATTTGTCCCAGCTAAATTTTTTTTATCAACATTTATAAAAAAAAAATAAAAAAAAATTGAAAATTTCAAATGCCTATAAATAGCTCAAAAAAAGTCAAAATGTTTTGAAAATCAAATCACGTAAAGAAAATGGCAATCTAAATAACTGGTAAAATTTTCAAGTGTTTACGACTTATACTGTTTGAATAACAACAAATATCAAAAATCGTTTGAGGCTAAACCGTTATTTAACGCGGTTTTGTAAAAATTTAAATTTCAAACACTCATAAAAATTGTTTGTCTTAGTCTGGTAGAGTTTTTTTTACAGATAATTGAAGAAAAATGTATGGAGAACCTTGTATCAAATTTTCAAAACTTAGTTATAAAAGAAAAAAATTTTACGAATTTTCAACCACAAAATTACTTGCCAATTTTCGCAATTTTGACATATTTCTTATAAATTCAAACTTTAAGCACTTATAAAAAAAAATTGTGACTAACGATTTCGGATTTTTTTTTATCACTTTAAGAACAACTTATAAGAAACCTTGTATTAAATTTTCAAAATTTTCTGGCCGGCCAAAAAATTTTTATCGTTATTTAAAAAAAAATACTAAAAAAAATTAAAAATTTCAATTGTCTATAAATAGCTCGAAAAAAGTCAAAATTCTTTGAAAATTTACCTATGTATGGAGAACGCTAATATAAACATTTGGTGAAAGTTTCAAGTATTTTCATCTATTAGTTTTTGAGTTATAGCAAAATAAAAAATTCGATTTTGTCGAAAACTGGTTGTGCGTAAAAAATCCCGTTTTTCCGTCATTTTTTTTATGTTTTTCCCGACTCATTTAAAAAATATTGAAAAATTTTAACTTTTGACCCCCCAAAGTACCAACTAGATCCGATTTCCTTTTCAAAGAGGGGCTGAAGTCCAAAATCGAAGCATTTTTACTGCTCTAAATGTTGTCGTCAGACACAAAAAAAAAAAAAAAAAATAAAAAAAACACACATCATTGTAAAATCAATACATTCATCACTCCGTTCAGAATCTAAAAATTGGATAAATACCGTTATTTTGTTATAATTTAATAGCATTATTCATGAGAATTTAAAAGTTTTACGTACATTATAAATTTTACTAATTTACATTTCAAAATTAGATAGAATAAATAATTAGAATACCTAAAGATAATTAGTTAATTAATTAAATTGCATTAAATGATTTAAATGACTGAAAAAATTTAGTTGTAAATTATTTTTATGTAAACCATCATATTAACCAATATAGTAGAAAATCATGGTTTTGCATGTCTAATCTTCAATTATTTGACATAAATGCAGTTTAGTGCCCCCTTTCCAATTTGATTTTATTATCGAAACTTATGTAATTCGACGAGTTAGTACGATGATGAAATCAAAATTTTTCGCTCGGACTTAGTTTCGATGTTATGGCCTTTGGAAGTTAGCAATTTTTCGTTTTTCACGCATACTCAATAAAAAGCTATAATTTATTACCACGCTTTTCATACATTTTTATTTTATTTTTTAGTAATTACATATTTTAACCTATTTGCACCACCGTATTTAACTCGTCGAGTTACATAAGTTTCGATAAAATCAAATCAAATTGGCGAGGGGGCACTAAACTGCATTTGTTCCAATAATATAGTTTAATTTTTTAAGAGCATATTTTACTATATTTAATATATATAACAACGTATATTGAATGATTTTTTAGTGCTATGAAATCCGAGGTCTAGTTAAAAGTATTGATTAACGGAGTAGTGGACCAACAATCTAAGGGAAACCATAATACAAATCATAAATTTACTCGTCCAGATTTCAATTTTTATAATATATCGAAGTATTCCAAAAATTTTCCGCTTAGGAAAAAAAAAATTAAAAATGCATGTTTTAGTTTAAAAAAATAGTGAAAATTATATTTTTTATAAAAAATGTAGTGTTTCGACAAATTACAAGTAGGGTACCTACATATTATTATGTAAAAAAATGTTGATATTTTTTGAAATAATAAGTGTTTTGCGTTAATAGATACCCCGGTAATACCTACATATTATTATGCATTTTAGAATCCGCGGTGTGTTCGATAAGTTGGGTGAGTGGGTCACCCCGTGTAGATATAGAGAAGAAATCTTTGACGGCGGATACAGAGACGAATGATAACGAGGATGGGCGATTGAAACGGAAAGTCGATTCTCGGCTTGCTTTCGGTAAGGCATGTAGGACCATAGAAACGAGATAACAGTAGCATAATACTCCTGTATAGGACTGCTCATGAAGACGTCAACAATAACTCGACAACGACAACTACTCCACGGCCACGTCGTAAAACACCAATAATATATATACCTACATGCGTGACTGTGTAAAATATCTGAATGGCTGAATACCAATTATTAGCGAAGCTGTGATTAAATACGGTTGTTTTTCGTCAACGTCGACAAAATCAGTGCGAACGACCACGTCGACTCTCATCTTATCATATTCCAATTCCGCTGAACGCTTAGATCGAAACATTAAAATATAGTATTATAATATAATTATAGCACAGAATTTTGCACATTAAAAAGTAATCTATCTCGTTTATCTTATAATTATTGATTACAGGCCACAACTTATAAATGTAAATCAGATAATTTTTTTAGTGAAATTTCTTGAGAAAATTTTGAACACGATAATGTTTAAAAAAAAAACGATATATTTATAAACACAAAATGTTTGTACGTAATTAAAATTGAATGAATACAGCTATAGTCTATTAGTCTATATAATGATATGCAAAAAAAAATTGTTGATATTAACTTAAAACTATATTGTAAAGAGTTTTGGACAAAGGTTTGTTTATAAATATACATATTAAAAGAAAAACAATATAGATGGTAGTGATGGTATAATTTCATAAAAATCCACAATCTAATTATGATTGTATAGTTTAACACGGACGTATTTAGAAATGTCTTAAAGGGGGAAGGGCACATACAAAAAGTTCAAATTTGCGTACATGGTTGTAAAATTTCTCATATAATAAAAATAAGTATAAAATACGGTGAATGGGGGAGGCACGGGCCCCATGTGCCCCTCTCTTAAATACGCCCCCGTGTATTTATATATATAATATATTAGATACACTGTAATTATATTACACTTACGCAACCATTGTAACCTCATCTATTATATATTATTATTTTATAATGACGATCAATCCTTATTGTACCTTACCCAAGTATTATAACTTACCTATCGATTATTGCCCACTGCACCTATTAGCGAACTATTTCACCACGATTTTTTCTGAATTTAAGGTTCAAGCTTTTTCAACCTTAAGTACAATTAAATCATAATAATATTGTTTTCATAATATGCCAAAACAGTTGAAAATATTGCACTACCTGCTGCTCATCATCCATCATCCGGTGGTTGTTTAGAGCTGGAGGAGGAGGTCAACTGTAATGAAATCGTTTTACCCAAACATCATAATTTTATTATTAATTAGTACTTATATGGCGAATATACAACAACAGTACAACACAATTCCAAACGAGAGATACGGAGACGGACAACCGAGACAACAGACGACAGTGTAAATACGGTAGGTAGGTAGGTACCTAATAACTAGTTGACTTGACCGCGAATCAGTGATTATTAAGAGAATGTCAGCGCACTGTTTATTTTCTCTCTCAAGCCCACGCGCTACATAGACAAAACGCATTTACGCAATCTGAGTAGAACTCGCTCAATTTTGGTTCTAGAGTAAATATACCTATTATAAAATAAAATTTTGACAATATTTCTGAGTATTAGATGATGAATTTTTTTAAAAAAAATTCAAACTTTGAAAAGTTAAAGGTGATTTAAAAATGTTGTAATTTATAGCTATTTCTAAGCGATATAATTAACGTTGTGTATGGAATAATGGAAAAAACTCATCGTCTTTCACTCAGAAATATTGTCAAAATTTAATTTTATAATAGGTATATTTACTCTAGAACCAAAATTGAGCGAGTTCTACCTCAGACTGCGTAAATGCGTTTTGTCCATGTTGCGCGTGGGCTAGAGAGAGAAAACAAACAGTGCGCTGACATCCTCTCAAGTCAAATAAGAAAATATGAATGTATTATTATGATATAAAATATAATACGCTGCCGGACCAGACGTTCACGTCGCGGTAACGTTACAAAACAGTCGTAAATTCACGGATATTCGCAGAGGTACTACCGTCGTTTCCGGCAAATAATCTTATCTTATTTATTGTCAGCAAAAATACAACCGCGACTGCGGTGGATTTGACACCGTTTTATAGTCACCACGTCGTACCTTCACCGTAAACGCAGTGACAACGACAACGACGTTGCAATTTTTATAACGCGCGTAGTGGGCAATAATTACTGAGTACTGAGTAATATACCGCGGGTACCGCGAGCAATACTACCGTGTGATAATACCGTGTTCTACACATCGGTATCGCGCGTTATCACGGTTTTATAATACAAAACCTTTCGCGACTGATACGACATCCACAACAACAACAACAACAACAACATCGACGACCACAATACTGTTGTTACTTATTATTAAACATTATTATCGATCTCCGTTTGTCGTTTCGGCGTTGAGCCGTTGACACGATCGCCGCCGCCGCCGCCGTCAATCCGCAGGGTCGTCCGTTCTACTGGGCAGCCCTTTGCGCGCGCACGTGTGCGTGCGCGCTTGTGCTCGTCACCGCCGCCGACTCGACGTGCTCCTCTCGCTCCGGCGACGCGCGGCGCTCGTCGTCACACACGGACACCGAACGTCGACGTTCGGACGTGCACGCTATTCGCCGCCGTGGCGTCGTCCCACTTCCGACGGTAGCCGTTGGTCACTGTTGTTCTGTCCCGTCGCCGCAGCTCGTCGCTGCTCGCGCACTCTTTGCACCGATGGCCGTGCGCGCCCCAGCCAAAAATGTGAGTACAGCAGTCAGCAGTAATAATAATAACAATAATCCCGTGGCCGGCGTACTCTTACGATGGGCTCTACGGTCGCAACCAGCGGGTCGGTTCTTTGTGTGTCATTTTCGTTGACGGATAGTTGTTTCGTCGTTTCCTTCTTATATATTTTCGGTTTTTTACTTTGTCCGATCGGGGTCTGAGTGTACCTGTATCCCAAGTAGCTAAAGTTCTTCAGTATTGTATTTTATCGATAAACCTAGAGTTATAGAACCTAGCCAATACTTAATCCTTGAAATATATTATTTTTCGTACCATATGTCCAATTGTCTATGTACCTATCCACTGTAAATTAATTTTATTTTCTCCGATACATCATTATTTACATTTTATTCCCAAATTATTTGTCTACCTATTATAATTATGTTTCATAAGTGCATGCGTACTAAAATATATTGTGTTATAGATTGTTAGTTATCAAACATCAACAATGTTTTCATTTTAAAATGAATTCAACAAAATTATTATAAAAAAAAAATCTTAATAAATAAGTTAATTACGTAATCATAATATTTTGTTTTAATTGCTTGTAACTAAGGTATTATTTTTTAGTTAGTTGATCAATTATTTTATCTTAACCAAACTTAATATATTTATGTTTAGGACTGTAGCTGTGAGCAGACTAGCTTACATTTACATGCTGAAATCGAAAATTTAAAACAAAAACTATTAGAAAGAGAAAGTCATATTGTCAATATGGAGACTAATTTTCTTTGTGAAGCTGAAAAATTTCCTCATGGCGAATATGCTGCATTAACAGATGAAATATTAATATGGCAGGACAAATATTCTAGGTAATTACCTACTAATTTTTATTATATTAATATGAATATTATATTAATAATTTTTAAATGTCAAATTTTATTTTTCATACTTAACCAATAAATTTAGACAGTATCTATTGATATCTATTGTATCTATTGATAATATATATTTGAATGTTAATCTACATAAATATACAATAAAGTCTATAATGGAATCACATAGGCACTTTTAAGTGTGATCTATTTAAATAAAAAACTTTTAATGAATATTTTGAAAATAGCCATGTCATTTGATAACATAATACTTTGTAAATAGTTATTGTAAACAATGATAGGTACACCTATTGGTTATAATATATTTTGTAAATAAATTATTTTTTTATTTAGATTATTAGAATCACATAAGAGAGTTCAACGTGTTAACCAAAGTCTTGAAGATAAATTATTGTTACTTGTTGACAAAACTGAATCAGAAAAAAATGTATTAAACTCAGAAATTACAATAATATCTCAAAAACTGGTTGACCAACAATTTCAACTGAATCAACTGAATGATGAAAATGTAAGTTTAATTCTAAAAGTTATTAAAAATTATTAGAAAATTAGTCAACATTTTTTATTAATGAAATAATAAAATAATTATTTTTACAAAATACTCGATATCCATAATATTTGAAAATTTAATTAACTAATAAAAAGTTGTGGAGATAACTAAATGATAAACAAATAAAAATTCAATACTTCCTATAAAAACTATGCTAAACTCATATTATTAAAAACAATTTTATTAAATTATTAATATTATTTTATATTATAAGTATTATTGAATTTGTAATATAGTTTTAAATATAATATTTTACATTATTTCATTATTGTAAATCCATTAATATCTCCCTATAATTAATAATATAATAAATATATTTTTAATTGTGTGAATTTATTTATTACAGGAGAGGTATAAAAATGATCTTAATATTGCTATCCAGTTACTTCAGTGTAAACCATCCCATTTTGTTTCTCAAAAATATGATAACGTAAGTAAATGTAAATATTGTAATACTCATTATTTTGTGTCACATGTATTTATAATTGTCTTTACCCGATATATATTGCAACAAGAACAAATATAATGTAAATAATTAATGAGTTTTATGGTCTTAAGATATTTATTTTATTTTAGCTATATCTTTATTTATTTATTTATTTATTTTGCAAATAAATTTCTCTTAGTATGTCAAAATTATCTTGTTAGCTCATAATTTTTTTTTCAAAACTACTCTAACTTAAATCCAAATAAATGACAACATATTTATTTTAGAACAATTAATGAATTTTTCAAATAATATCAATTACAATTAATGTATCATATTATTAATTATTATTTGTATTTTATATGCTATCATAATAGCAAAAAAAATACAAGTTTAATTCATTCAAATTTAAACAGTTTATTAACATATATTTAAATAATCAAAGTATTATTTAATCAAAAAAAATATCTATATAATATTTGAGATTAGTAAACTGAACATAAGTTGACAAACTTTTACTCATTAAATGTTTATTTGCATATCTAAATATCTTAAGTTTGATAATTTATTAGTTGTAAATCTATATTATACTGATAAAATATCAATACTATTACTACACTGTATCATAACAACATTAGTAATATCGTATATTATTTTATTCTGTTACTTATTCTATGACCAAAGTGTATTATAAGTAATATAAAAAAAAATTTGACACATGACTATACTTTGTGACATACCATTTGAGAATCATTATCTTAATCTACAGCTTTAAAAAATATTATTTTGTATGACTAAACTACTTATAATATTTTAAATTTATGATAAAAAAGTGCAAAATTTAATATTTGTTGTTATAATATAATATTTTTTATTATGTTTATAGCTACCAAGTGAAATACAATCCAAAGTTCGAAGTTATATTTTTAGCAAACAACGTAGAATGTCCGATGGCAATGGTAACATAGCACAGAAATCAGAAGGAAAAACTATAAAAGTACCAATTCCTACATTTCCTCCGACAGCAATGGTTTATTCATTGAGTAATGGTAATTTTTAAAATAATTTAAATTTTTTATTATATTGTAATGAGTGTTGGATTTTTTTAATATGAATACAGTTTCCAAAGGGATAAATTATTGAAATACAAGGCGCTTAGTACAAGAAAAAATAGTTAAACATGTTTTGATGTAAGCTATCTTATTACAAATTGAGATAATTAACATATTTATACATACCTTATGTTTAACAGTTAAACTTAAACTATGTTATTTGTAATTTATTCTTGAATAACTAATAATTTTTATTATTGTAATATACTCTACAGTTATAAATTTAGCTTTTTTTGTCAATTGTTCAAGTAAACGTATTTATACAAAATACAAATATGATATAAATATGTTTAAAACATTTAATGTTTTATTTTTTTTTAATTAAAAAAAAACTGTATCCATCGAGTGCATTGGAGGTTACAAAATTTCTCGGTATGTTACCTAAAATGTTTCATATATACATCCTGATCACTATTGTTAATTTATACATAATATGTCCTGTTGATTAAATCATTTAATGTATTGTATCTGTGTGGGTTAATCGTAATAGAAAAATAGAATAGCACAATTTATAAGCCTAAGATTTGTTCATTTCATGTATGAATCCTAATTGCACTATCTATTCCAAACACAATGACCAACACTAATTAATAACAGTAATAAATGTAAATATTATTTCAAACATGCATATTATATGCTTTTTATTATGACAATGAATAATATATTTTTATTTTTTCAGATAAAGATATAAAGTCATCAAAAGACGCTGAAGAAGGTTCAGCGCAACCTGTGAACAATGTTTCAGCAGCAATCTTAGCGAAAGTTCTAGAAGAAAGAGTCAAAGAGCGGTTAACTCAACGACACTGTTCTACTTGTTCATGTTCTAACAAAAGTGGCGACCTTAATACAGACCAACAAGAATGTCATTCACCTCACACTAATTCTTCTGATAAGCGAGTTCGCACCTTCACTAAATTTAGTAAACAACCAATGACTACTAAAAGTTCAGAGTCTCTAGTATCAGAACCCGAATTGTCATCATATTTTGAAAACTCTGTATCTTTAACAGATTCCTCTGATAGTGGGCTAAAATTATCAGCTCGGTCTAGATTATGTTCAGTACGCTTACAAGAAGGAAGTAATAATATATTGTTAGATAACGCTGCGACACCGTATACGGGTCCTATACTTTATAAAAGCCGTTCGTCTAGCGGTGAGTACGATGAACCTTTGGTACACTCACAAAAATTGATTGACCGTAACATCCATGCAAATGAACATACACGCATATTAATTTCAGATGAAGAAATAATTTAAAAAAGTTATAAATTTGGTAAGAATATGAGTGAATGTGATTTGTTTGACAATAATTATATTAGGCGATTAATAAAATTAAATACATCTAATATTATATTATTTATTATATATTATGTTATATTTATTATGACTACTATATAATAATTTTAAAGTATTGTTGTTTAGCGTGAAATTTTTTGTTGTGCTATCGCTATAATACATTTTAAATTGCCTGATACTATATTATATTATAATGTACCACTTTACCATCAAAATGCTTAAGTTGTTAAACTATATATATTTTTTGAACCATGAAATTCTAGTTTTAAAATTGTTTTCTTGTATCAATAAATAAACAATATTTAACAATTAAATATTATTCTGTTAGCTAACCTTGTTTTTTCCTTAAATTATAATTTTATTCAAAATCTGTTTTTTGAAATTTTTAAATAATATACTTAAAAAACATATTTTCAATTCTTGAGATTTTTTCATAATATTTGTCTAGTATCCTATGAAGTTATGAATATCTGTTTTTAAATAACAACCCCTTTTTACTACCAAAATTTATTTAGTGGATAATTTTTTTTAAAAAACAGTATTAAATTAAAAATTTGAATGAGTAATTTTTCAATTTTGTATACTAAGGATAATGATTTTTTAAAGTAATTTTAGTTCATATTTCCACAGGAAACTCTAAGTAATACATCAAAGTCTAAGAAATTGAAATATGTTTATTAAATATGCTAATATTTCTATACCTATATCGGAATTAAAATAAATTCATTGTTAAAGGAAAAATCAAAGATGAGGGTGTTTCAGGTTTCTATATTAGGATTGTTATTTTACCCATAAGTTAATTAATTGTTATTAACATATTTCACGCTAAATAATGATAGTACACTATTTTTAAATCAAAATTAGACCACATATTTTCACTCATGTCATCTCAACTATTTCGCCAATTTATGTCATCTGTAAAAAAAATTGTAAAATTATGTATACAATTTTAAAATTATAAACATTTTTATCAATGTTTAAAATAACTATTATAACTCTGGAAAATTGATTTACAGGTACTGACCAGACTGCATTATTGTATTTTAAAATATTGGTTTGATTATACTAAAGATAATAATAAAACCAAAAATTACTATTTTACTCTATATATTATTTATTTATAATATAATATATTATTATAATATGTATTGAAATTTTTATAAATGACATTAAAGTGATTCATTTACAAAGTATAAGACAAATAGTGTTATATTTATTTCTATCTAAAGATTAAGGAATAATACTTAAGACAAAAATGTATAAAAAATATTTTAGTTATTAAAATTATTACTCATTTTTGTTTTATTTAAATTTGTTTTTATTGTTTTTAATACAGTTACGAGTGTTATTTTTATTTATTTTTTCATTTAATAGTTTATACTGCTATTATGTTATGTTTGTGTAATATTTACCAGCTAATATATCACAGTTCAAATTTACAACATTTCACCGAATCTATAAATACTCATAAATTAAGTTTTGAACACTCGTCGACTTGCCTTTATGATTTTTTCATGGTATTTTATTGTTTTAACATAATATTCAAACAATAAGTAATACTATCAATAAAAAAAAAAAAAAATAATGTATTAATTGTATAAACGGTTTTTATTGTTTTCTTCTATTACTATAAAAAATTTAATAGTAACTTGACACATTAGTGATGTATTTAATTTTTAATCTAACAACATTTGAGATATTCTTTAAATATTTCTTGGAGAGGTCAAAAGTATATTTGAAATTGTTATTTTTCTATATCTAGGTACTGTTTTATTACCAGCAACTCCATTCCAAACTTAGAATGAGTTTGATTAATTGAATACTTACTTATATGGCTAATTATGTTCAAAAGTAAAACAAACCATCAACTAAGTTTAAGCATATTAAGTACACTATATATTTAATCTATGGTTTAAGTCACCGCTCTGCTGTACAGTTAAATATCTTTAAGTGTATTTCATTATTGTCATTATTGAGTAGGTCACTTTAATGGAAGTGTTGAATTTGAATTCAATGATAAATCATTGTATACCATGAAAACCATGAAAAGTAATTATGAGCGAAGATAGTATAATTTTTTGTTTTAACAATAACCAAACAATTATTTTAATTATTTAAAAATATTATTGTTAATTCAAATGTTATATATTTTTTTTTACATAATTTTCTATCATTTTGACAAGTAATGGGAGTTTTTTATTTTTAACTACAAACTAAATACGATTTTCTACTAAAAACCATCTACTAAGTTAAAATTGAAACATATTTCTACTAGTTAAAAGTTAAGTTTCTTCAGATATAAAAATAAAAATATAGCATTGTAAAATCAATCCATTCATGGTTCGGACGATCAACAAATCGGTTCTCTGACTTAAGGATATTAAGTAGTAGACTAAAATTTGAGACCAAATCCAATATCCATAATCCCATATAGATTGAATGTTGGCAATGTGTATCTCTGTTTGTTTTTTAATGGAAACAATACGGTTTTATTTATTCATATTTTCACTTTTCAGCATTCCTATGTATTTTAACATCAGTATTCATATTAAATATTATTAATATTTATTTTATTATGAATTAAATATTATGAGTACCTCTATTACCATATATGGGCATGAGCATAACTTGAAAATTTATTTGGAGGCTAATATATAGTTATATATAAATATATTATTGATGATTATTATATTACTTGCTCATAATTTATTCTAGGGGGGCAATAGCCTCCTTTGCCCCTCCACCCATTTTACGCCTTTACCTATTGGTTATGATTAGGGCCCGGATTTAAATGTTAAGTGCATATTTTTTTGGTTGATCTTACACAATGCATTCTAAGTACATAATTCGTTCCATGTAACGAGGGTTTCAAAGCCACAAATTTTATTTTGCATTTTTTTCCATACATCATTGACGTTTTTTCTTTTTCAGAGCATTTTTAGCATTATTGGGTCATTTGATTAGTTTTTAATGCATATTTGTTCAATATACGATAAAATTTAACCTAATATTATCTAAAAATAATTCGTACAAAAATATCAGAAGAATTAACTACAAATGATATTTGTCACATAAAATTTGTTTCTATTACATCCGTAGACGTTGAAAGGAACTTTTCCACGTACAAAAATATTCTTTCAACTAATCAAAGATCTTTGGTGTTTGAACATTTGAACAATTTATTATTGTTCAATGCAATGCTCAACATTTAGTAACTACAATAGGCTTACTTAGAATTTTAATTTTACATACATTTTAATATATATTTTGGTATGTTTAGATGTTTAAAATAAATAACATTTCCCCAAAACGGACAAAACATATGCGTGTCAGCATCAAGTCATCATTTCAAATTTTCAGTTTTTTTTTTATTAATAAAATAATAAATAATAATTATAGCTTATTTATAAATTAAAAATTGAATAAAAAAAATATACGGCATTTAAAGGTCATTTTTGTGGTATTAATGCATTCTTTAAAGGCATTTTTAATTGTAAGTAATAATTGTAATATAATAAGTAATAATTATAAGTATTAATTGCAAATACACAAGACTAGTATATAAAAAACAAAAATATTATAATGATAATTTACATTTTATTTTTGTGTTTAGAATTAAAAAATTGCTCACATATACACTATCTCAAAAAAGAATAATCACTTTTCGCGCATACAGTGGCAAATTTCACCACAACTTTGATAGCCTACGTTTTCCAAAGATAAAGTACGAACATTTACCTACAACTAAAAGTAATATTATTATATTTAATTTGGAGACAACCCAATAGTTCGGGTCATATAATTAATTACATATCATTTTTTTTAAATTAAATAGTATAAAAATTAAGGTAGGTAGTTAATAATTTAAAATGCAAATCTTGTCCTAATGTCTTCAAGTATTTTCGACACTTCGGCAGGAGTCTTATCGAGATCTGCTGCAATGCTTTTCTGTTTAGCAATATCAATAGAATTATATTGTTCACACAAATCTCCATCACAAACATTCTAAATAGAAGAGAAAAACAATTATAACAAGTATTGTATGAAACAAATTATTAATTAATTCACTTACTTTTACAGGGAAATAATAAGATCGATATGATAAATGATCTCTTCCGCAAAGTGGTGGGTTCTCAGATCTCATGTGCATTTCAAGATGTTGGAAAAAGTCTAGTTCTTCGTGTGCAGTAAATGGCACGAGAATACCAATAGTACCACTAACAGTAGCATAAATAAGAGATTCAGAACCACCAGGTATTAATGTAGCTTTCTAAAACAAAAATAAGCACACTTATTATTAGCAATGACTAATAAATAAATCAATTGGTAAGCAGTTTTTAAATGTATTTAAAAACTTGTCAGTAAAATGAATGCAATTCATTAAAGATATAATCATTATATCATCAGATATATTACATTATTTGAACCAATTAACAACTATAGTAACATAATCATTAGTATACACTATACATAAATCAATTTTTTATAATTTTTTTGATCAATTGTAATAAAAATTAATCATTTCAAATTCATAAGGCTAACATGTGTGAAATATTAACTTTATTTCAGACAATAAGTTATTTTAAATTTTTTAACATTTACAAAAGTAAATATTAAATAAAAATATAGTGAAATAGTACAAAAAAAACATTATTATGGTTTATTAAAAAAAAAATGCATTTATAACTTACTTGTAATGAAGTACAAATTTCTCCAATATGGAAATTCACAGTAAAATCAGCTTTTTGAGAAGCTCCATTAAGTAAACCACGATCCCACAGGCTTTTATTACCTGTTGGATCATCATCAACATCATCGGATATTGATGATGCTAGCCGAATCTAAAATTATTAAATCTTAAATGATTATATTTTCATTTACATTTAAACTAAGTTCAAATAATCTATATGGGTTAATTTAAATAGCTAATTTACTTGATAACATTTTAAATGGGCGAAGCTCAAATCACATAAATTAGATAATAATGATAAAATGAAATAAAAAAAACACAATATAAAATATTTAAAGTTATGAATTACAAGCATGAAATATAGTATGTTTTAAATGAGTTGAGTTTGGTAATGTAAACAAATCCATTTTTAATTACGTAGTTTTTTTTACACATCAAATAATAACCAGCATATACGGCAGCCAAGGAATTATTTTTCTCAAAATAGAAACCAAACCAAAAGACACAATTATAGTATAAGTCTATATGCCAACGATCAACAGTAATAATAGTCAAGTAGAAGAATTATATGAACAAATGGAGAAAGCTATCGAAAAAATTAAAGGAGAAGAAAACCTAATCATGGTGGGAGATTGGAACGCAGAAAAATAAAAATAAAACATAATGGAATAATATGGACTAAGAAAAAAGAAAGATCGAGGAGATAGTTTGGTGGAATTTTGTGCAAAACATGATCTGATCATAACGAATACTTGCTTTTACCATCATCCAAGAAGAAGGTACACTTGGCAAATACCAAGAGATATAGGAAGGTACCAAATAGATTTCATCATGATAAAAAACCGATTAAAAACCAAGTTAAAGATAGTCGGAGTTATCCTGGTGCGAATATAGACAATAATCACAATCTAGTTATGATGAAATGTAATCTTAAATTCAAAAATATTAAAAAAAAAGAAGAAGAAGAAACACCACTCGATAGCAAACCAATCAATTAAAAGAAGAAAAGGTATATGAAAAGTTTAAAGAATAGATAATACATAAATAAAATAGATATACAAGAAGAACAGGACATTAATACCAGATGGAATTCACTGAAAAAAGCAACTACAAATGCAGCAAAGGAAACAGAAGGCATGCTACCAAGGAAGGAATGGATAACGCCGAAGATTATTGAAACTATAGAAGAGAGAAGAAGATATAAAACTCAAATACTGTTGAATATCAAAGGAGATACAGGACTTTAAGAAACTCGATTCTAAGGAAATCAAAAGCAGCAAAAGAAAAATACCTAGAAAAAAAATGTCAAGAAATAGACATTTTGATGAGAATGGGCAAGAGAGAAGCAGCAACAAAACAGTAAAAAAGTTTTTTGGATTACGTACTTCCGAATGTGGAGCTATAGAAAGTAAAGAAGGAGAAATTATTTATGAGCTGCAGCAGTTTGAAGATAGATGGAAAGAATACATAGAAACACTATACAATGAGGAAGAACTAGATGTTATAGATTTAGAAAGGATAGAGGATATTGAGCAAGATGAAGTGTATGTAGTTCATCCGCTATAAAGAGAAGAATTTGACCAAACATTAAGAAACTTAAAACCAAAGAAAGTGGCGGGAATATACGGGATCCAAACTGAACTTTGGAAGGAGGCAGAAGAAAATATGATGAACGAATTATTTAAACTCATTAGGCATATTTACAGAACGTCGGATATATCTACCGATTTTGTATTTTTACTTTCCGGAAATTTACGGTCCATATATTTACTTTTGTGAGAATCTTTTTTCCGGAATATTACGGTCCGCAGGATTCCTGATTTATTCCGTATTTTTACGGTCCGCGAAATTATTTTCCGGGCATTTATGGTGCCCCGAGTATAATCATTCCCATACCAAAGAAGACATCAGCTAAAAAGCGTGAACGATATCGAACCATTAGCTTGTTATCACACGCCTCAAAGATTTTAACAAAAATTATTTTTAAGGGAATGGAAAAGAAATAAGAATACATCATATTATTAAAGGAACAATTTAGATTTAGAAAAAATACGAGGGAAGCGATATTGGTTTTAAGGTTAATAATAGAAAAAATAATACTAAAAGATAAGTCGACGTTTATTGCCTTTATTGACATTGAGAAGGCATTTGATAATGTTAATTGAGAAATAATATTCAAAATGCTAAAAAGAGCTGGAGTGGCAAATATGAAAAGAATATCTTCAGAAACAGACTGAAAGACCGCGTTAAGTGAGACATTTTATGTCTTAACTTTCCTACCTATACGTCATATGACGTATAACGTATAGTTTATAACGTAAAGTGAAATAAAGACACGACTGTTATAAAATTATTTTAATTTATATGTTAACAAGTTACATTATTAGGAGACGTAACGCTAAGTAGTGGTAGGTGGTATGTAAAATAGGATACATAAGCAAGCGTTTGTACATTGGAAACGTTTCTCATGAAGACACCGTCAACACATGTCATCCTCATATTTCGAATATATATTATATACATAACTTGGGATCTCCATGGCAACTGTGGTATCCATAGCAACCGTGGTATCCATGGCAATTACGTAACGCTTTTCGTGAACACTTGTACGTGACAGTTTTTTATTTTAATGTGCCAAAGCAAAGACATAAAACTGTAAAAACTGCTCTATCAATTGTATAAAAATGAAATAGCAACAACAAAAATGGGCGATATTCAAAAAGAGTTGAAGATAAAGAAAGGTCTCAGACAGGGATGTAAATTATCGTCATTAATGTTTAATGCTTACATTCAAGAAGCCATAGATACTATAAAAGATAGAATACAGCTAGGAATAAAGGTAAATAATTACAGAATAGACATGCTGAAATTCGCAGAATACATTGCAATAATAGTGGAGAATGAAACTGACCTAAAAAAGATCTTAGTAACATTGGAACAAGTAATGGAAAAGGATTTATATATGAAAATGAACGCTAAAAAGACGAAATTCGTAGTATGCAATAGACAATAACATAAAAACAAAAATTAAATTAAAGGATAATGAAACTGTAGAACATGTAAAAGATTTCATATACTTGGGTAGCACGACAAGCTCGGACGGGAAATGCAAAAAGGAAATTATAAAACAAAAATGTCAAGCTAAAATAGCATAAGAAAATAAGACTTTTTACGAAAAAAAACATTGACCTTAACATCAGAAAGAATCTACTAAAAACTTACGTCTGGAACATTATGTTATATGGATGCGAAATATGGACTATTGAAGTAGAATAAATGAGAAGAATCAAAGCATTCGAAATGTGGTGCTACAGAAGGATGGAAAAAATAAGTTGTACTGATAGAATCACTAACGAAAAAGTTTTAGAAAGGGTATCTGAGAACAAATCAATATGGAAAAGTATACAGAAAAGGCGAAATGAATTAATAGCTAGGGCTAATCCTAAGGCACGATGGGTTGTTATTACTAATTTTAAAAGGAATGATTGAGAGAAATAACATAGAGGAAGATCACGATTACAATATATAAGTCAGACAATTGAAGATCAAGGATGTAATTCTTATCAAGAATTGAAGAGGAAGGCTGATGATAGAGAAACATGGAAGTTGCTGCAAACCAATCGTTAGATTGAATACTGCAGAAAAAGAAGAAGTTTATGATTTTCATGATTTATTTTGTTATTGAAATGTTAAGAAAAAATATATTTTAGACCTTCTATCCTGAGTAGGAATAAGGAAGGAAAAACAATTTAAGAATTTAGGACAGTCAATATTTTTGGCATAAAACTTATATGAAAAGAATAAATCTATAATTGCGAATGACATTTTTCTTGTGTTACAGGGTTAAGTATTAATAAAAGCGGGGAGCACAAAGAAAGTGATTCCCTGGCTATAGAATATTTAAAGGAGAGGAATTGTAAAACTTCAGCTGAATTATATCTAGTTTAGATTTAAAACTTGATTGTTATGGAAACTATATTGTTGAGCCATATTCATAGTAAAATTCACTAAAAACTTAGTAACACATTATGATTACACACCAATCCAACACCTCTTTTCCTTAGAAAGCCTTACCGATCGTCGTCATTCAGCTAACTTGACATTTCTATCCAATCTTCTTTCATCTAAAATTGACAGTCCTGAATCACTATCCCGTGTCTCATTTAATGTCCCCTCTCGCCGTACACGATCATCTGTTCCATTTCATAAACCTTTCTCTTCCTCAAACTACTACCTTAACTCACCGATCATCCGTCTTATGCGCATTGCCAACACTAACCCTTAATTCTCTCTCTGATATTAAGCCACGTTTCCATAAGCTATTAAAACTATTATTATTATACTATTATATTCATGTATTAATGGGTTCGTCCCGTATTGTAAAATAAAATAAAATAAAATAAACACATGCATTTCAAAACAAATTTGTTATTTAAAGTCAAAACCTTTTCTTTTGATAAAATCTAAGGTTTTGTTTGCCTTGTAAACAATATTGTTAATATGAAAGTTAAATTTAAGTTAAGGATAAAAAAAACCAAGATCCTTAACAAACTCTAGTTATATGTAGTATTTTGCAATTAAAATTAAATTAAAATTTGAAACAACACAATCTCTGGAAGATATCATTAACTAACATTTATTAATATTAAGTGTGTAGTTATTAATATACCAAATTATAGACAAGAGTATTTAAATCAAATAGTAGTAAATCAGTTTTAGTTGATTGTTAACTATACGGAATATTTTAATATTATCAGTTAAATTAACATATTGATACAATACAAATAAAAAATAATATTTCCAGTAAATGGGATTATGATGAACACGTAAAGTTTCATGTATTAGAATAAATCTTAACTCTTATTATGGTATAATCATAATGACGGTCTTAAGTAAAAAAGATAAACTAGAATAGAAGTCATCGATACCAATTTGTTTTAATTTCATAACTAAGATTTAATGATTAATTTCATCACTAAGCCTTAACAAAATCTGTATAAATAGCATCAATATTTAATCTATGTATAAATGGTACTCATAGAGAAGGTTTTAAGTCATATTCAAATTATTACATACCACTGAAATATTTCCATATTTGTCAGCTGTAGCAACTGTATTATAATCAAGTATTTCCATTGCAGTAATAAATCTCGGTTGTGTATCATCAGCAAAAATAAGTAATTGATTTTCATTACGCTTATATCGTACCATAAACACACTTTCTTGAACATCACTCACGTATATTCTACAGCCCATAACACGAATTCCAACTATTAATATTGGTATTTGCTGTAATATAATAACAATTTATTAATAAATAGTATAACAATTTAAAAATATTTACTTACTTTATTTTCACATTTCAGTAAGAGTTTTTTTTTACCAAGGTCATAAATTCGTAAAATTCGACCAATACCAATTATCACACGTCCCTGGAATCCACATATTGCAGTTGGTACTTCATCAACTGTAGTCTTATGAACCAATTCCAAAGAAGTGCATGTAGGGTTAACTCTAAAATAATACATAATATTATACAATAAAAAACAAATATTAACAACGAATATGACTATTATTTTTAAAGAGTCAGGGTAGTGAGATTCATTAATTTAGATATTTAAACTAGTTTTAAAATATTTTCTGCTCAACTTACTTATAAGTGTAGATAAATCCAGAAGTGACATGTCTTGGGTTCAAATTAAGTTCATTAGCAACACCAAAAATAACAAACTGTGATTCTGGATCACTCGAAAAATGTACTAGAGCAACACTGTAATAAAATAAGTCAAATTAAGACAACAGCAATCAATAAAAATAAACATGAATATTGAATATGTAACACATTACAATGAAATACAAACCTCATAACAGCTTCATTTTGAGGAAACCTATAAACAGCTTCTGTTATACCTTGAACTGGATCAAACAATCTGACTAATGATGCCCACAATCCACAACCAGCTTTGGGAGCACCAAAAATATTTTCTGGCAAATCTTCATTCAATAAAGTTTCAGCCATTTCCTTAGCTAATTCTTGTTCTTCCTCTCCAGCGGCTTCTTTCATTTCATATGCCATTTGTATTCGCCTCTGTTTTTTGGTTTGCTCGGTGTATGCATTGTGTTCAGTTTCAATTACAATTAAATGATCAGAATCAGAATGAATAACAAATTTTCTGGGTGTATATTCAACAGGGAATGAAACTTGGTTGAATACAGCACCCAATTTTTCAAGGGCCAAAATTCGCAAGGTATTATTAGAAATAGCAACTACACCTTCAGGACACTGTTCAGAAGAGAAACCAGACGCATAATCTAAACTTTCATATGATAACGGAGTTAAGTGAAAACGATTTTGATAGTAATAATTAAGCCATGATCTACTTGACATGGCCAGTACCTATAAAAAAATAAAATGTAAACATAAGTAAATCAATACGTGTATTATAGTTTGTTAAAGGTATACTAGACAACTTACAGCTTCATTTCCTCGGGTTCTGATTTTAAACAGTTTTACAGGTTTGCCTCCTAAGTAACGTGCACGTGTATCAGCCATTTCTCCAGTAACACCATCCAGGACAGTACGAAGTAATACACCATTTTGTAAACCAATATTCAAATAAAGTGTTGATAGTGAAGTAATTTCTGGTTCATCCGAAGAACCACCGTCACTCGCACCCATTTCTACAATACATAACGATTCTGGCATAGCTGGTATCGCTTGCATTTTTAATTGTATTAAACAATCCTTTAAATAAAAGATTTATTTTTAATATTATAATATTAGAAACATACAATAACAAATAAACACTTACTGTAGTATCTAAAGAAATGATACGAACTGTTTCATCAATCAACCCAACAGCTAAAAAACGTGACATATGTTCTCCTGAAGGGGCATTTGGTAATGCCATACAAAGGACATCAGAATTCATTTCTTTACGATCCTTATGTTCATTTAAATGTCCAGACTAGAGTTAAAAATCATAAATAATCACTAAAATTGTACATACATAAATATTTAAAAAACCAAATTTAATTACATAATACGAAAACTGAATAAAATAGTTCACTTCAATGAGCATGTATCGGCTATTAATATGTGACATGTTTACTATTTTATAAATTATTGTAACTACTATGCAATTTAAAATAAATAATTCAAATGCCACAAATCTACATTATCTCACTTTGTTTGAATTAAATTATACAATTTTAAATTTAATGATAAATATACAAATATGATTCACTTTAATGGGTATGTATTGGCTTTTAGAAGACTACATATTTATTATTTTTTTTTAACATCATTTATAATAATTTACTTGAAACATTTCATTAAATTAAATTAAATTAAATTAAATTAATTATTTCATAATATTAATGATTCAATAAGTTAATAATTATATAATACTCAGAATGATCTAAATAAATTTCATCATATTATTTTAACTATGTCTATAAATTTTTGTAGCTAACTTGGTTTGAATAATATAAAATTATATAAATAATAGTTTTTTTTCTTAAAATTAATTTAGGCATAGTAATAATATTAATAAAATATTTTTATATTATGGTATAAAAAATATTAGCATTGTAATATATACTGTTTTCATTTTACAATATAAAGTATTTTATTTACCGGATCCATTTCAAAATATACAAGTTCACCACCACTAAGAGCAATTACAACTTGTCGTTGATTAGCAGCACACTTAACAATCTTTTTTTTTTCAGGAGCTTTCCAGTCATGCATTCTTTTGTCAGAACGAATATGGCGCACACCAGTAGGATAAATTTGTACAACAGCATCATCGCCTAATGGAGAACAAGATAGTGTCGGCGTAGTTCCTAAGAAACCTGAATCAGAAACTTCTTCCACAGTTTCTCCAATAGACAATACTAGAGTGGCATTTGTGAAGGACACAATGATATAGGCATCAAAATTGTCTGAAAGAATGAAAACGAAAAATAATTATCATAAAATATTGATTCAAAGTTTTGAAGATAGAACAAATAATTAAATCTTCGATCAAAAAGGAAAACAAAATTTAAAACAATTCAACTATAATCTTTTAAGAAATAAAATGAAGTTGACACGTCTGTGAAGTTGCCCATCCCCCCCCCCACTCCAAACCTATGCCAATATTTTGTAACTTATTTACAACTATTTGCAACACACTTTTTGAAATGTGCAACTCCATATTTTAGTAACTCTGAACATTTGTGTACCATCGGAAAAATTTCCAAAATAAATACAATCCTTTTTAAATATACATACAGAGTGATTCTTTTATCATAAAACACTAATTATTTCAAAAAGTATTCATGTTTTTGAAAATATTGTGTTACATAGTTTCAATTTTTTTAAAAACAACGTTTTTATTAAAAAAATTATATTTTTAAATATTTTTGATTCTTATTCCAAAGCAGAATAATTTTCTGAGTATTTTTATATATACAAATCGAATTTTTTTAGTGGGGCAGGAGGCAATGATAGTAACTATTTAATATTTAACTAAAATGTAAATGTTTTTAATAATATTAGAAATGTATAACCTATGCGGGTTAAGAAAGTCTCCATCTACAAAGCAGCGATAACGGATTAAGATTAATCAGTTTTGCAGCATCTAAAAACCTTACTATTAGCAGTACAATGTTCCAGCGAAAAAAAATTCATAAACACACTTGAACATCTCCAAACGAAAAAACTAAGAGTGGAATAGATCATAATATCCTGATTGATAAAAGACATAAATCATGCATATGTCAGGTTAGAACATTCAGAGGAGCTGATGCAGATACAGATCATTATATAATTATGGCCAACTTTAAAATAAAATTATCAAGAAGGTGGACCAGAGATTAAACAAAAACAAGAACAAGACTAGACACAGACAAACTTAAAAATTCAGTAGTAATAAAAACATACCATAAAACAATATCTATTCTTTTAGATTACAATTCAAATGTTTCGAACCAAAACCAAAAATATAAATGGAAAAAAGTAAAAGAAGTGATCAAACTTTTGTTTGATAAACAAAAAGTATTCAAAAAAGTATACAAAAAAATAAGAACCCATGATGGTTTAATGAACGATGTAAAATAGGATTACAAAAACGAGATGAAAAAAGAAAAATAATGACACGGAACCCAACACCAGAAAATAAAGAAGCATTTATTTTTCAGAGGAACAGAACAAACAAGAACAAAATAAGAAAAAAAGAAGAGTAGCTGAAAAAGAATTTATCAAAAGTAGGTATAGAAGAATATAGACTCAACCCGAGATCCTTCTTTAGGATATGTAAATCAATCAAAAATGGTTTCAAAGCTCAAATTACAATGATAAAAGACGATAAGGGCCACTTGATAACTGACGAAATGACGAAACAAGTAGGTATTGTAAATAAATTTAAAACACATTTTCGTACCCTTCTGAGCATATCAAAAAAAGAATCTAATGAAGAAAATGATAACTACCTAAATCTGCTGTACGTTACAACCAGAAATACTAACACCTAACCCTGAAGAAATAAAAAAGACATCATAAAAATATTGAAGAATAACAAGCCTCCGGGAGAAGATAATACAAACGCAGAATTAATCAAAATATCAAGTTCAGAAATAATGTCGAAAATACACGGAATTATCAAAGATAGTTGGAAGAATGGAACTATCCCCCAAGAATGAAAAACCTCGATTATATGCCCGATCTATAAAAAATACGACACAATTGATAGGTACTAAAAATTATAGGGAACTAGCGCTCCTTAATACGTAATATAAAATTTTTTCCATCTGTGTTCTATATAGGTTAGAGAAATATACAAACGAAATATTTGGAACTATCAGACTGGTTTCATAAGAGGTAAATCGACAACGAACTACATATTTACAATCGGGCAGGTATTGGAAAAGTATTACGAATTCGGAAAAGAAATACACATATGTTTTGTGGACTTCAAACAGGCACATGATAGTATTGTAAGAGAAGAGTTGTGGAAGTCCCAAGAAGAATTTGGATTTCCAGCTAAATTAGTCCAACTAGCGAAAGAATGTAACTATAACAGTTTGTACAAAGTTCGATTTGGGGAAAAATATATCAAACAGTTTTGAAACAGATACAGGGCTTAGACAAGGTGATGCATAATCACCCACCTTTTTTAAGGTTGCCCTATAGAAAATAATAAGATCTTTGCCAGTTTATCAAGGAATGGAATTACTTGGAAATAAAACGATACTTTACTATGCGAATGATATCAAGGTGTTCACGCGGAGAAATTATTACAAAATCGGCTGACCTTATAATGATGGCTAAGAAAATAGGACTCAAGTATATGGTCATAGGCAGAAGAACTGGAAACACACAGGACCTAATATTTGAAAATTATACTTTACAAGCTGTTGCTGACTTTAAATATTTTAGCAACTAATATAAATAATTAAAATAATATGGATAACGAGATAAAACTAAGATTTTCTGCGCTAACAAAGGTTAAACTAGGAAAATTATTCAAATCGGAGTTATTATCTACGAAATCAAAATCTACACTTTACTCAAGCTATCTACAACCAGTTCTGACCTATGGATACGAAACGTGGTCGGTTACAAAGGGAAATGAAGAAAAACTTTTGACTTTCGAAAGGAAAATACAAAGACGTATTTATGGCACTATCATAGAAAATGGCGATTAAAGATGAAGAATCAATAATGAAATCTACCAAATATATTCAAAGCCCAATATCAAATCCTTTTTAAGAGACAAACGGTTAGAATGTGCGGGGCATGCCTAGAGATCCACTGACATAATAAAAGATGTAATGATTGGCAGTATTAATGGGAAAAGACCTAGGGGACGACCAAGGTACCGTGGATAAACATAGTCAAATCAGACCTAAAAGAATGTGCACCAGGATCAAAATTAGAAGAGTGTGTAGACAGAGATAGATGGCATCAAATAGTAGAAGCAGCGAAGGCCCTAAATGGGCTATAGAAGCTAAAAAAAAAATGTATTAAAAAATATACACATAAAGATAAAATATATATGTATATTTTAGATTCTGAACGGAGTGAAGAATGTATTGTTTTTACAATGATGTATGTTTTTTTGTGTCTGCCATCACGTTTTGGAGTATAAAATATAATGCTTTGTTTGACTTCAGTCCCTCTTTAAAAAATATAATTCATCTAGTGGGTACTTTGAGGGGGGCAGTCAAAGTAAAAAATTACCAGTAGTTTTAAAAAGCGTCAGGATAAACAACAAAAAAAAATAACCAAAAATCGGGAACTTTTAAGCATGATCAGTTTTTGACAAACTCGAATAAAATTATTTTGCTGTAACTCAAAAACCAATCAATGTAAATACATGACATTTTCACCGAATTTTTATATTAGCATTATCTATTTACAATTACATTTTTTAAATATTTATACTTTTTTAACCTATTTATAGAAAATTGAAATTTTCGATTTTTTTAAAAATTTTCAATTTGAAATGTCGATAAAGAAAAATTGGCATCTCAAAAAATCTTTGAAATATAATATCAGGTTTTTTATAAGTTTTACTTGTTATAGTAAAAAAAATTAAAAATCGTTACAATTTTTATTATTATTTTTAAGCATTTAAAGTTCGAATACCAAAATAGTAAAATCGTGAAAATTTAAAAGTTATTTTAAATTTAAAAATTCATAAAATTTGCTTGTCTAAACTTTAAATACGTATAACTCATTAACTACTCCCCTTAAATTCGATTTTTATGTATCAAAATACTCAGAAAATTATTCTGCTTTGGAATATGAAATTAAAACTCTATGTTGTCATTCAAAAAGGTAAAAACTTAAAAAAAATATAAGAATCAAAAATATTTAAAAATATAATTTTTTTAACAACTTGAAACTATGTAAAACAATATTTTCAAAAACATGAATACTTTTTGAAATAATTAGTGTTTTATGATAAAAGAATCACCCTGTATGTATATTTAAAAAGGATTGTATTTATTTTGGAAATTTTTCCGCTGATACACAAATGTTCGTTGCTGCTAAAATATGGAGTTGCAATAATTGCAAATTTCAAAAAGCATGTTACAAATAGTTGTAAATAAGTTGCAAAATATTGGCATAGGTTTGTAGCGGATTTGGCAAAGTGGGGGGGGGCAACTTCATAGACGTGGAGTTGATTATTATTAAAAAAAGTTGACATATCAGAAATATGACAGAAAAAGTTTGTCAATAAGTTAACTCATAATTGATTAATACAAAAAACATTTGGATACTTTGTATTGTATGTTTTCAAAATAAGTTAAACTATGTTGTGATCAATAGTAAACAACTAATTGATTTTTTAGTGTTGGAGTGTCCAATTTTAGAACTCATCACATTTACATCAAGATTCAAGATACTGAAACAGTGAAAATATTATACACCAGTATTTTCTTGTCAGTTAATAATTTATCTTACAACATGAATTAAAAAAGCCCGTTTTTCTTTAATTACTTTGGCTAAATAAGTGGTCTTTAATTTTATAAATGGATTTCTCCAATCATTCCTGTCCAACTCTAAAACTCACCTATTTTATTCAGAGCCACTACAGTGATTCAATACCTGAAAAATAGACGAACTGATGTTTGATAGATTTTATAATCTATTCAGTAGCGCGTTAATATATAATTGGATTTTAAGGTTTCGTAAGAATATTCAAACAATTTAAGAGTGAATATTTTTAAGATAACTCATTAATAACCTAAGTACCTTCCTAAATGTAGATAAGATAAATTATGTTATTAAATTAGGAAATGGTACATCCTAGAACTGAAATATAAAAACTTAGCAAATTTCTCAAGTATTATAAAATAGGAAATTTAAAATAAATACTAATATCTTAAGTTCTATATACTATTTTATGTAAAAAATCTTACCATTTGCTTTTCTCCTCACTGTCCATACTGCATTTGGACTTCCGGGTAGTTCAGACACTGCCAATTCAGAAACTTCAAGACCGTGCCTTAAAACTCTTAATGTAGATCTTGAACCTCGACCACAAGCTATATATAATTGTGGGGTATCTTCAGCAGCTAAAATAAAAAAATTAATTAATGCAATAAATACTTTAAACAAATATAACTTTAAGTTTTTAACCGAAATTATCAAAAATGGTAAGTTGTTGGTAACCTATTTAATTTCTATTTTAATTTAATTAAAAATCTTAAATCAGATCCACAGATTAATACAGACATCATTGTTACATTCAGCCAAGTAATGTAATTTTTATCATCATTATTAAAGTAGTAGGTTCTTGTGTGAATATTGAAAAAAGTTTTTATTTTAATACAAAGACTTATTATTTCATTATAAAAATGTATCAAGTGTTTCCAAACAACTTTGTTAATCAACAAGTAACAACTAAGCTGTAGGATAGTTAACAAGCTTTTTCCCAACAAATATTGACATTTTAAAATTTTAAATTTAAAATGGTAAGTTTTTGGTAAATTTAAAATGGTAAGAAAGTTGATATTAGTCTATTAGCAAAAACAACCTTAAAATAAGAGGACGGTATACCTGCATATGCCGTCTCCATCTTACAAATGTAAAACATGACAAAAAATATTTTGCACAAGTAAGAATCAAGAAAGCTATTCATAATTAAGAAATAAAATTTTCAGCACGTAAAAAGTTAAGTGAGTTTGGCTGTTAAATATCGTTTTGTTTTTTATATTGGAACTACAAAAAAAAGTTATTCAAGTTCTAAAATCATGGATTTTAAAACAATGAGGATTTTTTTCATTTAAGTGATATCGACAAACAAAAACAATATTTCACAATTAATGTTCTCAACTATATTGTATATCAATTTTGAATCTTAATTATCACTACAGCCTGAGTAGTTATATTCCATGTGAAAATGTATGCTGTTTTACAAGTATTAGACGGAGACAACACATGCGAGTATAGCATCCTCTTAAGATAGTAAGTAAAAGTAAACATTTAATATCATTACCTAAATCAGCAACTTGACAAGCCATTATAGGTGACAATGAATCCATTTCATCAACTAATACTAAATTCCTCAATTGTCTTTGAGCAAAAAAAAATGTATCTCCCTCCTCAAGAGGCATTGCTGAATTAAACTCTGGTTCGTCATCATCATCACCCAAATTTGCGATCTGATATAAGTAACTATATAATTTAAAAGTATTAATACCTGTATATTATTAACCAAGTCTTAACTATTATACTTACTGGTTACTAAACTCTGATGCTACGAATAAAAACCCAGTTTTTAGAACACACATGGCAGTAGCTACTGGAACCGTATCAAAATATTTCATTTTAATTTCTGTAACAAACTCTTCATTGGTATCTAATGTCACTTTGAAAATATCGCCTTGTTCTGTTTGAACCAAGAAGAAAAACATGGATTTAGTCTTGTGTGTAGCACTACATACTAAGATCATTCCTCTTTCGGGATCATCCAAATCATTCTGAAAATATAAAATAACTTTATCAAACCAATAATTACATTTATGAATATAAGTACTTATACTCGCAGCACAGTAAGAGAATGACTAGTCGCATATTCAAAACAAATTTCTCCATTGTACTACTCACCATAGTAGGCAGTGGACAAGAGTTTAAAAACCAATAAGAAGCCCAGTCACTTAACATTTGCAAAATCACCCCAGACATGCTCCTAACGTGAGACAAGTTTACATATTTATTTTCAACTTGGCATTATATAAAGTAATTCAAATGTTACTCTTAAATATTGTAAGACATTACAGAAAGAAATTATATTAAATAAAATCTAAACATAAAAGTATCATCTATTATTATAGCACTCAATTTACGACCAATGTGAGAAAAGTACTTGCACATAAAAGATATACCTATAATAGTGATATACAATTCAATATGTTTAAACTACAAATAAAATATTAATATTTAATTGTTAAATGGTAACGTTATATAAAAAAAAAATAGTAAATAAGCTAATAAATTAATATCATTTCAAACTAGCATATTTTGTTGTCATCTTATAATCACGTAACATACAAAATTTAAATTAAACTTTTGATTGTTTAATAATATTAATTTCAATAATATAGTGAAATTATCAGTTAACATCAAATTTTAAAGTACCTAATTATGTTGTTTGCAATAAAACAATTAGTTGTTTTTAATAATTTATGTTTAATAGTAAATTCATACTAATATTAAAATAAATAAAATTCATGTGAACAGCTAAACGTTACTGTTACGCACTTGTAAGACAAAAAAAAATAAATATACCTACTATCCTCTTAACATAGTCACTTAAAATTTATATTACATAATTATTGTTAGACAGTACTAATAAGGAATTACATTTATATCAAATATAATCCGAAAAAATAAGTAGCAACTATTATTATAATAGCACTCATTAACGACCGATATGGAAAAAATACTCACACACAAGAGACACAAATAGTGTATTAAAACTAATTTATTGGAATAACACAATATAAAAAAAAATTATATTTACACGTCTACGTGGTATTGGACATCGTATGTCTGGTTGTTCTCCTAGATTTGTATAAGTAATATAATTTTCTGAACAAATAAGTACACCACCAGGTCCATCTTTATCACCAGGAACAGCAATAAGATAATTAGCATGTTCTTCTAAAGGTTCACTACATTTACGAACAACGTGATTTAAACCAAAATCAACTTCATAAAATGAAAGAGTCTGTTTTGTTGCTTGAACAGCTTCTCCAGTTGGATCTGTGTCAGCATCCTACAAACACATGATTAAAATAAAGATATTTATTTATAATAAAATCAAGGACTTAGGTCTAATTACTAAGTATAAATTACAATTAAAATATACCTATACTGACTGTATAAAAAACAATATTACAAATACCTAACTAATGAAAGAAAAAACGAAAATAAATAACTTAAGTAATAATACATTCAATACATAATTAAATCACAATTAGCATGATTGTCAGTAGGAAGAAGATAACAAAATTGAATATGAAATATTATTTTTCTTAGCAATATACAATGTGAAATTAACTTGAATAAACTTAATATAATATTAGATTCTGAACGAAGTGATGAATGTATTGATTTTACAATGATGTGTGTTTTTTTTTTTTTTTTGTTTTTTTTTTTTGTGTCTGTGTACAGCATAACTAGTCGAAATAATTCTTCGATTTCAAACTTTGGGGGTGGTTTCCGATAGCAAAGTGGATATCCTTGGTGCATTATAGAGGTGAAAAGTAAACATTTTCCAACAGTTTTAAAAAAAAATCAAGAAAAAACAAAAAAAAAGTGACAAAATAACGGGAATTTTTACGCAAAATCAGTTTTCGACAAAATCGAATTATTTATATTGCTATAACTCAAAAACTAATCGATGTGAACACTTGAAATTTTCACCAAGTGTTTATATTAGCGTTATCCATACACAGTTAAATTTTCAAAGAATTTTGAATTTTTTTGAGCTATTTATAGACAATTGAAATTTTTAATTTTTTTTAGTATATTTTTTTAAAATAACGATAAAATTTTTTTGGCCGGCCAGAAAATCTTAAAAATTTAATACAAGGTTTCTTATAAGTTGTTCTTAAATTGATGAAAAAAAATCCGAAATCGTTAGTCACAATTTTTTTTTATAAGTGCTTAAAGTTCCAATTTATACGAAATATGTCAAAATTGCGAAAATTGGCAAGTAATTTTGTGGTTGAAAAATCGTAACAATTTTTATTTTATAACTAAGATTTGAAAATTTGGTACAAGGTTCTCCATAAATTTTTCTTCAACTATCTGCAAAAAAAACTTTACCGGACTAAGACAAAAAAATTTTATGAGTGATTGAAATTTAAATTTTTACAAAACCGCGTTAAATAACGGTTTAGCCTCAAACGGTTTTTGATATTTGTTGTTATTCAAATAGTATAAGTCGTAAATACTTGAAAATTTTACCAGTTATTTAGATTGCCATTTTATTTACGTGATTTGATTTTCAAAATATTTTGACTTTTTTTGAGCTATTTATAGGCATTTTAAATAATCAATTATTTTTTATTTTTTTTTATAAATGTTGATAAAAAAAATTTAGCTGGGACAAATTACTTGAAAATTTAATTGAAGGGTCCACATAACTTGTTCTAACTCTGATTAAAAAATTATAAAAATACATAAGCACAATTTTTTTTTATTAGCATTTGAAGTTCAAATATTGACAAAAATTCGTCAAAATCATGAATATTTTTAACTATTTGGTAGTTAAAAATTTATAAATATTTTACTATCAAAAGCTAAGAATTGAAAATTTAATACTATGATGTCCATAAGTTAAGATTAGAATAATTATAAAAAAGTTTGAGGATTATTCAATTTAAAAAAATTTACGAGTGTTTAAAGTTTTAATTTTAATTTGGAATCAAAAATACACGTGTAAAATAACGTTTTACTAATAAATAATTTTCGATTTTTGTTATTTTTAAAAAATTACTGAACGTAAGATCTTGAAACTTTTACTTAAATGTTTGAATTAGTTTCAAAATAGAATATATGACAATATTTAAATATAATATATCCTAGACTGACAAATCATCTCCGTTCAGAATCGTTTTTCGTATACAATGATACCCATCATTGCATTCAAATTTAACCTTCCCTAGTCCGAGGTCCACCCCACCCCCTAATGTACAGCAGAGCGATACTTACTTCGCTTTTTTTTAATTGCCTTTTAACCGAAAATTTGTTTTTTGAAATTATTTATTTTGATGAACTGAAAACTATGTAAAGTTCGAATTTGTAATAACTACTTTGAAGTTTGTTTAATATTATAAGATATGAGTTCACACCACCTAAATAAACCTTTTTTGCATTTTTTTTTTCACAAAAAAGTTATTTATAACAAATCAAGAGATTTACCAATTTAAATTGTTTAAGCTAACATACCTGAACAAAATTGAAAGAAACAAATGCAAAACAACTATTAAATTTTGAAGTATTAAATCTTCATAATAAGGATTGTTATAACATAATATATATTATTATTTAGAAAATAGAAAGAAATAATTTATGTACAATCACAAAAATTAAAAAAATAAATAACTTCAAAATTAAATCAGCCTATCGAATTCTATTTTCACCATACTTTATGGAATATAAAAATACAAAAGTTCTCCAAAAATTGGTTAAAAATAGGAATGTTTAATTAATAAAGTTCTAACATAAAATATGAATTAAACATTTTATGTTTTGATTACCTCATAGTCAATTTCAAGGCAGGCAAAAATTGGATTGTCAAAAGCTACATCAACTCCAACCATGTGGTACACAAGTGTATGGCTTTTATTAGCTTCCAAAGGAGATGAAATTGTAAGCCGTGCATCACCATCTCTGTTAGGAATGTATACTAATTTTTGCTTTTCTACCGCGCCTAGAATAAATGTTTAAAAATTAATAATTTATATTTAATTATTTGTATTTAGTTAAGACATACCAATCATTATAGCTCTTCCTTTTGGATCGATAGCCAAATATTGTCCAGGAACAATTCGCCTGCACCCACTCTTTCCAAAAGTTTCTTGATGCACTTTATCTAAGACATTTTTTGAAGGCAGATATTCCAGTATAACAATTCTTCCAGAATCAGAACCAACAACTATGTAATCTGAAATATAATTTTAATAAATATAAATACATCAAAAAATTCTATATTTGAAATAATATAAAATTAAATTGAAGAATAGTCTAGAATCGATTATGTGTAAAGACATGACAAAGTGGATTGGAAACTAATTCTATTCTGCTCCTTTGATGATTGTTTTCAAGGTTACCCAAAAATTTAAGTAATAAACACACCATTTTGTATTTAGTTAAATAGTAAACAAAAACTCAACGTACACTGTACACATCATAGACAAGATTATTCAGTGTTTTTAAAAATATGAACTGTTTTATTTTAATTTTATTGTTCTTGTATGGATCCAGCTTTGTAACGATTAATTAAATATTAAATTAAATGTAGAGATAAAAATAAATTAATAACAAAAAAATTATATATGTATATATATATATATATATATATATTATGTTAAAGTAATTAAAATATGGTTAAAAACAGCATTTTACCTTTAGTACCGCCAGATTGCTTAAAACTCATCAAAGCACGAATAATTCCAAATACCTCAACAGTTAGCAACGTGTGGACTTTGCCAGTATTTGTATCAGGTCTCATGAGCTCTAAAGATTTTCCACGAGATACTAAAATTTCTTGACATTTTCCACCACTGAAATTGCCATGGATAGCATGTGTAATGCCGCCACCACGTTGCAATGTCATATTATACAAATACATTGTTAAATCCTTCTGATAAATTTATCTAAAATAACATCATAGTAGGTACATCATATTACACGTGTTGTTCTATATAGGTACTTCAAAATATTATAATATAATGTAATAAATCAATAGTGTCTTATGTCGCATTTTAATAACATACCATTAAAATTATGCTTAAAAAATATTTAAAAAAATTAATATACCAATGGCAAACATTTCCATTCAACGACTAAAAGGAAGGCGAAAAAAAGGAAAATTGGATATTATTAGACATTAGTGGATGCAGTACCGTAGCCAGGGAGGAATTCTAGGTTCAAGCCCCCCCCTCCCCCCCCCCCCCCCCCCGAAATGTTAGCCGACAATAATTTTATTAATTTAATCAATGTTTGTGGTGATAAAGCAATACCTTTCTTATCACACTTAATTAATCTTGATTTAATTGTATAATTATATGAATTATATTATCAGAAATACAGAGCAACAATGGAGGATTAATCACTAGGCTCGTAAGTAGGCGAGCCTAGGGCGACAACTTGTAGGTGGCGGGAGATGTGTTATGTTATTTTATTTTTATTCTCAAAAAATTTAACCATTACTGTTTTTCACTCTCGGGGCGGCTATACCCGATTATACCCATCACACTTCGATGTTAGCTCATTTAAACTACGATCCATGGATAGTATTTAAAAAAAGGGGACTGTAAACAGTTTAAACACTGAGCGTGCCTCAGGGTGTCATGAAAGTTAATCCACCACTGCAGTGCAAACTAAATGTTTGCCGTCATTGACCATCAATTCAATAGCAATCACTACCGCGGCATGCTGGTTTTCAGAAGTCAAAGCGAATAAAATCGCATCGTGAAAGGATGTTTAAATGGTTACGTTATATACCTTTACAGTTGGTAACTTGTATCCCTATTTATTACGATCACAACTAAGATTAATCTATCCTATCTATATCTAATCCTATCTTAGATTAATCTTAGTCCATAGTTACGATATTATAAAAACAAAAACAATACATAGACCACATACCTGGTATCCATTGTAGCGCCCTGTCTTAGAAATGGAAAAATTGTAATAGTGCATTTTATAGATTTATTGTCGATTTGTGCGCAATGCTCATTATGGTTGTAAAAATGTAAAGTTAACAATTAATAATATTTGTAAGAATATGTTTTTTTGTAATAATATTGATATTATAATTTATTTAAGTGATGACATATGATACGACACCCTAGAGCACAACTATAAAAGGGGCGGCACACGATTCCGCACAATATACCTTTTTACCTACCTAATTCCGTACATTTTCATAATACAAAAGATTGTTTTTACTTAAATCAAATTTAACACGATTTTACATAAACTTTACCAGTTATGAGGAAAAATAATAATAGTAATAATATTAATAAAACAAATTATTAAAAATAAATTTTATAGAAAAATTTATTTCAATTCATCTGTCGTATATAATATTGTAGTTTGGTTTTTATGCTTAAAAATATATATACTCTATTGTTGAAAATAACAATAAAATAGTATAAAAATAGTCAAAATAGTTAAAATAAATAATTAAAATAAGTAAATATTTTTTCATTGATACCGAGCACCAACTTGTGATAAAAATTGAATGATATCGCATTTTAATTTGTTTTATACTTATTGTATGCATTTCTGGTGAATTCCATACGTTATTTTTCTTTCGCGTTCATTTTCCGATCAGTATATGAAGTAATTGATCCGACTTATGTAAAACATAATAATGCGAAATATACATACGAACGGGAATCAAACAGGTACTGATGAGTCCAGATAAAACATAAATACAATATACTGTAGACTATTCAGGTAAGCTAGTATTTGGGGTAAAACTAAAATGATATTATGATATGACTTATATAATGTAGTATTAATATCATCCATTTATATGTTTAAAATAATTTTTATAATACAATCGGCAAAGTCGCAAATTAGTTTTGTGCGGAATCGTGAATCGCCGTATAGAAGCGGGTATGTGCATCTGCCATTTTGTGTACAAAATATTGTAAGAAAACCTATTATCATATCTCAATATTATGAGTATCATAATAAACATTTTGTAGTACCCTACTCCACCCCAGAGACCGTGTTCAGGGCCAGAATTCACCCAATTTGGCCAATACACACAGTGTCTCTACCGAAACATAAACAATTCAATATGTTTATTATCAAGCCATCTAACCTAATATATATGAGAAAAGGGATGGGGTAGGAGAATACTAGAGTAAAACTGACTAAACTATAGATTGTAGACCTGAAGTGGTTGTCGTTGATAACGGAAAAGGACCCGTACCGGGCCGTACCCAATATCCCTATAATCCCTATCTACTGACTACTACCCTAACAAATAAGACAAATATAGTAGTCTTAGCTGCCCGATAGATTGGTGAAATATTAAAAGGTTAACATTACCTGTAGACGACAACGATGACTCGATCTTTTCTGTTCACGCCGAAATAGCACTACAGCTAATGATTAGCGCAGGTTTTTGGTAGCACTGCCGAGAGCAGGTCTAGTGAAAAACCGGACCCTTAATTTCGGATATGTTAGACTCGATTGCTTGCCCGTTCACAAGACGAAGCGGCAGAATGCCAGCGTATACTATTTACCTTTGCCAAGTTAACCACACTTTATGTATTATATTTTATAAGAAATAAAAAAATACTTCTGTGGGTTTGTGCGATCGTAGCAGTAGCACTCGCGATGCGCGACAACTTAAACAACGAATTAAGATAATGATATAGTTATAGAAATAAAATTATACTCTTTAGATTCGACGTATTGGTCAAACGAGAGACGCGGTGAATCATCATTTGCCAATTATTTACGATACGGTATTTACAACGACGCGTTGTCACTTTTTAGAGGGGGTGCGTTACTGCAGTTACACCACATTTGACGGTTATAAATTTCTCTAACGTTTTGATCTGCACTGCTCTCAACCCCCCGCGTTGTTTAATATTTAAAACCTACTATGCTGTATTCATACATATATAATACACAATCATGTAACCGGTATGGGTGATAATAGTGGGATGAGTATAGTAGCGTAACTACCCTCGTCAGCGCCCCGAAGCAAAGTATATTTTTCGCCATAACTAATACGTGTAAATTCGATTCTTCGACCTTTGTCATTAAAACTTTGCCGTGACCAAATTTATATTTTTTTTTTATAAGATTAACCCAATCACGCTTATATCACATTAAATATTTTGTATCAAATTAAATAAAAATAAATTTACTATTACCCAAAACCAATATTATATTATTTGTTATTTTACACCCCGAGGCAACTGCCTCTAGCTGTTGCCCCTGCGGTAACTACGCCACTGGATGTGTATAAGTACGCTAAAATATTATTTAGCCACCCTTAAATAAAAAAAGAGCAGATCGGATTATTGTTGTAAAATTATCTACTAAAGAAAGATATTTCTCTGATAACCCGTGGTATCTCCGGTATAATTACAGAACTATTAGAACTACAAAAATATACACTAGAAAATTTTATGTGTTAAAAACATTTAATTTAAATTAGATCGAATTTAAACAATATTTTTTTACATGGTATACCTATGTAATTCAATAATTAAATTAAATTTAAAATTAAAATTATTTACGAACATTTATAGTACCTATAATTTAGGTCATAAGGTGATAAAAATTGTGTTTAGTTGAACTCAATAGTCACAAATCACGTATAGGCTATAATTTATTTAAGACGTTGTTATTGCATCTAAACTACTGACAAATTGACAAATAGTGCGCAGCAGCAAGTGCTAGTAGCACAGCAAGTTATTTACACGAGTCGTATAAATGCAGTTCGTACAACTGTACAAGTTATATAATATAGCAGTAATCAGAATATATAAATTTTTTTTCTATAGTTTTTGCAAGGTTAACATATCTGCGTACCGATACGCTATGACTGCATTATAATGCGTCTGTGAACTGTTTACAATACTAAGATAAATAATTACATATTTTTTAAATACTTAATTTAAAAGGTTACTCATAAAATTTGTGACTTAATTATTATTTAATTATTATTATATATATATATATTATATGCTTTTATCATATAGGTATTTGGTATGTATTCACTAAATGTATTAAACTAATTTTTAAAAGTAGGAAAGCTATTAAATTTACTTTGTCCTGTCATATCGAGTTTTTACATTTCTAAACCAACTTTCAACTTTTTACTTCTAGTTCAAATGTAGAATCAAAATATTGATATTTATTTTTAATTATACCTAAGAAAAATAGTTTTAAAATTAAATTATAAGAACCGCTTGGCACTTAAAATGTATTATTTTTTAATACCCTTCATTAAATTAATTATCAGTAAATCTATATTTTTGAATTTTGTTATGTCACTTTCAAAAGCCCTTCTAGTCCAAAAACAGTCAATTGCAAATTTTTTAGTAAATGTTTTAGATAAAAAATGTCAAAGATGTGTCTTCCTTTGAATTGTTGTGCCGTTTGCAATCAGTTTATTTCTATCTACCTGAATATCAAATTTAAGGTATATAATATACAATATACTAAATTGATTCTATATACTATAGTACCTACTATACAGTATAGGATATACATTTAAACTTCCTTTCACACTTTTCCAGGCTTAGAACTGTCAGTAATTTTTACTGGCATGTTTAAAATGTTATCATTATAATTATAGTTAGGTATTATTATTGTTATTAATATTATATTACTTATTCTAGCTTTTGTATGTTTGCTATGATGTGTAAGCATTTTTCCAAATTGTTCATATTTTATTTTAACTATAATGTTTTTTGATTCTTTGGTAAATTGTACATAATTTTTTTTCTCATTTTGCCTTCCATGTTTAAATAACTGCGTTCATATAATAAATCAGAATTTTCAGCTTCTTTTTTTAGACAGTGATACAAATCAATGATAGTTGGTAGAGGTATATTTAATATTGTATTTAATCTACTGTTCCATCCCTCAACAATATTATTTGTTCTGTGTTTTCTTTGATAACAATTCCATACACTCCTTAAAATAATTGGTATATCCAATAATAATACACTTTTAAACTCTCCACTCTCCAGTATATAGGAACAGATTTTTATGATAAATATATTATATACAGTATCAAATCAATTTAGAATATAAATGCCTAAAAGCGGCACAAAAAAGGTGCCAACCAAAAATGTCTAGATCGCATCGCTGCCGATACCGGCGAATACCATGTACCGGATGTATACGTATCGTATTTTAATGACTACCGAAAACCTACCTCCTATTCACCTATGTGACCTATGGCAGAATCTACAGGGGAGGGCTAACGTCACTTACCCACCTCCCTTGGATCCACGCTTGTGGTAAAATGTGAATGTGAATTTGAACGTTTACAGTAAAATGATATTTCTAAGGACATGAAGATAGATATTTTATATTTATACAGTGGATTCTACTTAATATAGGCATCGGTCAATATAGGTATAGTATTATAATATATGTATTATGTATACAGTACTGTAATTAGTATAATTAGGTAGGTAAGTATAGTGTTTAGCGGACATGCCGTACCTAAAATAAATAAATATTGAAGTAATGAAGATATACTACCTAAGATAACAACAAAATTGAAATCGATCATTTATTTTAACATAAATTTATGTAAATGTATAAAAATCGGTGTAAATCTGATTTATATGGAATAACAAACATATTTCTTATTATTAACATATTTATATATTTATATAATTTAATAATTATAATAAGAATGTCCGAATATACATAACACCTATAGATGAGTCAAATAAATAAAACGTATGGAATTATATTTAGAAAAGTAATTACTGTAATCGGGTGATGTGGTTAGAATCATGGTAAATTATATGGCTGCATACTACTCGCGTCCTTAAAAAAGATACATTTTTCAGGTAGTAAATTCAACACGTAACTTGCATCCCGTCTTGAGGACGACACTCAACCGGCTGTATTCCATAAACGCAAATATGATCTAAGTGTAACCCAAAATTGCAAAAAAAAATAACTCTAAGCGCAAATAAATTTTATAAAAAAAAGTGTACCATTTAATCAAAATCGTAGTTATATTATTAATATTAAATTGAGCATTTAAAACAATATTAAAATTAGTTCAAAAAAAGAATAAAAAAATAAAAAATATAATTTTGAGTATTATTTTAAATTAGTCAACCAAGTATCAAAAAATCAGTAAAAATAAAGAAATATAATTTTGAGTATTTGAGTATTATTTTTAATTACTTAAACAAGTACCTGTCATGAATAAATAAATAACTATATTAAACTAATATAATAATGAGTAGGTACCTTAAAATTAAATTTGAAATTTGAAGCCCACTGTCTTCAAATATTCCAATCTAGAATTTTGTTTTTTTTATACAAGGTCCAAGTTTTAGATTCTGAACGGAGTGAAGAATGTATTGCTTTTACAATGATGTGTGTGTTTTTTTTTTTTTCGTGTCTGACGACAACATTTGTAGCAGTAATAATGCTCCGATTTTTGACTTCAGCCCCTCTTTGAATAGGAAATCGAATCTAGTTGGTACTTTGGGGGGGGGGGGGTCAAAAGTAAAATTTTCAAATAGTTTTCAAAAAAATCGAGAAAAACAAAAAAAAAAATGACAGAAAAATGGCAATTTTACGAAAAACCACTTTTCGACAAAATCGTTTTTTTGATTTAGCTGTAACTCAAAAACCAATCATTGTAAACACTTGAAATTTTTACCAAATATTTATATTATGGTTATCTCTTTACAGTTAAATTTTCAAAATATTTTGACCATTTTTAAGCTACTTATAGACAATTGAAATTTTCGACTTTTCTAAGTTTTTTTTCTTCAAATGCCGATAAAAATTTTTTGGGTGACCAGAAAATCTTGAGAATTTAATACAAGGTTTCTTATAAGTTGTTCTTAAAGTGATAAAAAGAAATCCGAAATCGTTAGTCAAAATTTTTTTTTATAAGTGCTTAAAGTTCGAATTTTACGAAATATGTCAAAATTTAAATTAAATTTCATACTCTCAATATGCGTATGTTGCCAAATACTTTTTTTATTAATAAACAGATACTATAAAGTAACTATAGTAACATAATATAGTAACTATACTATTTGTTTCAAAATAGAATGTATGACAATATTTAAATATAATATATCCTAAACTGACAAATCATCTTTGTTCAGAATCGTTTTTTGTATACAATGATACCTATCATTGCATTCAAATTTAACCTACCATAGTCTGAGGTCCACCCCACCCCCTAATATACAGCAGAGCGATACTCACTTACCCGCTTTTTTTATTGTCGTGGAACGAATAAAGCCACACGTACATGGAAAGCGTCGAGCGTCGCGCGTTAGGTCAGTAAAATATTGTAAAAAATAAAAAATATTGTATCAAATAATAAATTTATTTTTGTGCTTTTATCCCACTACCAAGGTACAAAAGCGCAAATTCATTGAACTTTTGAGTTATCAAAAAAAGGTCAATTTGCGTTTTCGAGTTTCACCGAACTCAACCAATATGGTCGAAAAATATCTCCTTCTTACCTGTTATAACTTATAACAGTCGTGACAAAGTTGCGTCCATAAATATTATATTAATAATTATGTCTGCGACCAGGGTCGTATTTAAAAATTTGATGCCCATGGGCATATTATTTATGCCCCACTCAACTAATATTAGTATAATATTATAATATTACATGTCTTATTATTTGATCCATGATCAGAATTCTTTAATATTAAAATCTAACATATCAATTAATAAATGAAAATCGTTTAATGGTTAAAAAAAAAATTAAATATTTTTTAATTGTCCAATTATAAAATAATAAAACATCAAATTTTTTTTTCATAACATTGTCTGCTTTGAAAAAATTAAGTGTTGTATTTGACAATTGACGATTTTTTTACTGAGCAAAAATATATTAGTATGTTTTTTTTTACATAATCTGCTGTAAATAATTTGTATAATTTTATAGTTATTTAAATATAATACAATATGTAGTGTATATAATATAAACAAATTTACCTAGTGGAATTATATGCAATTAATCTATTCTCTACCAAACTATCTATTAACAAGCGGAGTAGTGAACAGACATTTTGCGGGGTAACCCCATACCACTCCAATCCATGCATTAAAACTTTAAATACTTATAAGTTATATAACTCATAAACTACTCGCCCTAAATTTGATTTTTATGTATCAAAATACTAAGAAAATTATTCTGCTTTGGAATATAAAATTAAAATAATGTTGTCATTCAAAAAAGTAAAAACTTAAAAAAAATATAAGGATAAAAAGTATTTTAATATATAATATTTTAATAAAAACGTTGTTTTTTAACAACTTGAAAAATGTTTTCAATAACATGAATACTTTTTTAAATAATAAGTGTTTTATGATAAAAGAATCATCCTGCATCATAGATCGTAGGTAGTTCAGATAATGCGTAATATTATTATCAATATGCGGGCGGTGAGCTGTCTGTGCAAGGACGGACTAGTTATCGTGCAGCCTGGGGGGGGGCGATTGTAAACTCCACCAGAATATCGGTCAAGATAAAAAGGTAATAATAGGTCTATGGTAAACTCCGCCAGTTTTTTTTTTTACCTAATCAGTGCGACAGTGATCAAAATGCAAATTTAAATCGAACAACAAATACCTGTGAATCCTTTCATAGTCATCTGAGAAATTCATTTTATAAAAGTCATCCGAATGTTCACATTTTTAGTTAAGTTCTTATCGAATTTCAAACCCAAACTTCTATTAAATTAAATGGCATATCTCAAGTAAATCAGCTAAAAAATTTGAAATAATAAAAAAAATGACAGTATTACAGGATGCTATGAATACCTACTAATAAAGAAATACAAGACTTAGAATATTTGCAAATTGTATCACATCATTATACTTTTCATACATGACAATATTAATTATAACAATTATTTATTTATTATTTATTATATTTTATTCTATTATGTGGACAATTATTAATAATTATTATGAAAAATATGATTTTGGATTATTACGTATATAACAATTATTTTTTGACTATAATTTACCTATGTATATTTGATGTGGACGATTTATATACGATTTATTATTATGGAAAATATGATTTTATATTATTAGGTATAACGATTCTTTATTCATTTTTTATTATATTTTATTATATTATGTGGACAATTATTAATTATTATTATGAAAAATATGATTTTGAATTATTTATTATGATTTTTTGTACTGTGATTTAAATATTGATATGATATGATATTATATTATATTATAATTTTTTTTTAATAATATATCATATTAATTTTTTACTACTATTTGATTTTCTTCACTGGCGGAGTTTACATGAACTCAATTTTACCTGATTTTTTTCAGTGGCGGAGTTTACATGAACCCAATTTTACCTGTTTTTTTTTCTGGCAGAGTTTACAGTAAAAAAGGTACTTGGGCGGAGTTTACATGCGCCCCTGGGGGGAGGGGTCTATTAAGGGTCAACTGGATCTATTATCACATTTCAACTAATAAATAATTTTAGTTAATAGCGCTAAGGGACATTAATGTATAATCAGATATTCTATAATATCTAATACTCTAATAGTAAATTAACGATGTTAAACTGCTATATTTCAATATTAAATTTTATACACGAATATATATAATTTTAATAACACTATTGAGGGCCGGGCCCGGGAGACAATTGCCCCTTTGCCTTCCTGGTCAATCCATCTCAGCGACAATAAACGCGATAAAAGTAATCAATAATAAACAATTATATTCATTTATTTATATTTTATAGGAGTATATATTTTTTTTTTTTTTGTAAGCTATAAAATGTAATTCCAAATGGCCTTAGGGCTTAGTTGTCGAATCAGAAATTATTGATTATTTCCTGACCAATAAAAATAAATAATTATTATTGGTAAAATGCATTTTAATGGATAGTAAAAATTTATTGTTTATTAAAATTCAAATAACTATTCAATCAATCTTGGTTTTAGAGCCATAATTATTAGGTTAAAATGACTAAAAAATGCAGCCACCCTTCCGAATTTGAAATTGAAAACAGCGGTTGCCATTTTAAAAAATTCAAGTTGTATTGCACGTAACGAGAGGGGGGTTTACAATTTGAAATTCATCTAAAAATGTGTATATTTATTTACCGCTAGCTCGTAAAAAAAATTCGATTTATTCCATTATAATCCGGCCGAGAATTTCAGTGTTCTCGAAATTGGTGAACACACAGTATGTGACAATAACTGTCCTACAGCAGTAATGCATGAACTAAGAACTATAATAATTAATAAGTAATAACTAATAACATTAATAATTAACAATCTTCTTAATTCATGTTGATAACGCAGGTGCGTATTTACTTCATTTCGTAGAGGTGTGGAGTGGATAAAAAAAAGTTTTGTCATTACAGGAACAGAACTGTTCCAAATAAATATTAGTGAGCAAAAAAAAAGAAGTTCTTCCTTACCGAATTATTTGCTGATTTGTTCAATAGCGGGGGAACACTCCCTCCCCAGCACCACCGTACACCACTACATTCGGGACGGCCTTGTTTCAATGTCACATAAACTTTATTACTATCATATTTAATATTATGTCTGTAACATAACCGTCATTACCGTGGTTTGTCACACATATGCATAATATCACAAAACAATTTATTAAATTAGATGATTTTATATTATTGAGGCCTATTATAATACTATTATATATTAATATGTTCGTAATCGAGGTAGAGATAATAATATACTACAGAATAATTAATTAATAATAATCTTATGTACATACTATACAGTATAGGAATAATATTAGGAGATATTATTATAGATGTTGACAGATTTTCGAATTTTAAATAAAAAAATAAATGTTTTATTACATATTTTTAGTTTGAATTCAATTAATTTAAGTTGTCAGTAGATATAGGTACACACACAAGTAAATATCAAGGAGGCGCGACTGCCCCCCCTTGTAATAGCCCCTGTGATAGGTGATAACGTATACTATGCCAATCTTTGAGTCCTTGTACTATATCACAGTCGTCAGTCACTTTAGATTTGAGTATAAAGCATAGACAAGTATATACAAAGACACAGTATTTATTGCCTAGTAATACTGACCTTGTCATGGCAAATACTTTAATTTAGCCATTTTAACCTTCAGTAGGTCGCGCGGGGTAATTTTTTACCCCACTAATTTTAAATGATGTTTTAATATTATTTAGGTTGGTTTAAGAGTATTGGGATTTTATCTAGCTTCTATTTATGTGTCATTATTATATTAAATTAAGTTTTTTCAATGTTTTATCTGTTAGTACGTTCAATACCAGCGTTAGAAGTGTGAATGTACGCGTTTTGGCAAATTTTTACCCCGCGCGACGAAATACGTATTTTTTTTTCCCGTAGTTTTATATTATATTTGGAAATGGATGAATTAGAACGTCAACGAATTGAAGCGTTCATTGACGATATTTGAGGAGTAATTCAAGTGACGAAGAATAGGATAAAGTTGACATTTTACAAAAAGATCATAACACGGATATTGAATAATCCGATATTTCTGATGAAGAAAACTCAAAACAGGCAAAATATAATTTTTAGATAATGTGATTCTAAATGATGATAATTCCATGAATCAGATGATAAGTTACCACTTAGCATGAGAATATTGCTATTCTACGTCGGAAAATATGGAACAAGGTGGAATAAACGTGCCCCAAACAAGAGAGTTCGCACGTCAAAAAAAAATTATTTTACCGAAAAATCGGGTGATACACCAATTATTAGAAACAAAACAAATGTTCTGGAATGTTGGAAAGTGTTTTTTACCAAGCCCATGTTGGATACAATAGTAAATTGCACTAATACATACATATATCAAAGGCACGTGCAAGTTAGTCGCGTACGTAATATGCATCGGATACCAACTACAAAGAAATAAAAACATTGATTAGAATTTAATACGTAAAATAACAAAATAAATGTAAATTAAAACTATTAATTATATTTCGTATTATTTTTTTGCTATGTATAATAAAAATTAAATTTAAAATAAATAAATATTAAAGAAAAATATATTATGTTTAATCAAGGAAAATTTTTACCCCGCGCGACGGAATAGGTACTTATAACCGCGCGACCTACTGAAGGTTAAATTTATAATATTAATGATTAACAATATCTATAATCATTTATATCATTGTTAAATATAAATAAAGAAAATATTAGTAACTATACTATAGCGAGTTCAACTTAATGTGATCACTGATTTATAGAATCAACCGTTTATTGGAATCAAAATTGAAAATCTCAAACTAGATCTTATTTTACTAAAGTTAAATTAACCTTTTATTTAAATCACCAAGTACCAGATAATTGAATCATTTTTAAGAACATTCTTATTGTTTTAATAGTATTTCAAACTTTTACTAAAATGAAACAAGAATTATTTTCAAAAAATTAAAAAGAGCTATTAAAAAATATGTCAAAAATGATACTTTTCACTTTTTAGTTGTTCCAAGTTATAGGTACAATGTACAATTGTACATATATTATTTTGTATTTAATTTTAAATAATTAAAAATCATGTATAATATTATATTAATTGAACATGGACTTTAATTTCAGGCTAATATGAAAATGAAATTAGTAGATTCTCAAGTACAACAAAAATAGATAGTTTCTTTACTTTATTTTAAATGTATTTTATTTCAATTTAATTTTATACAATCATATAAATATGATCTCATCAATAAAAAAAAATATTTATGGAATCAACTGGTTAATAGAATCAAAATGATCTGAGCCAATGTGATCACATTAAGCAGAACTCACTGTATTAATACTGTAATATAAAAACTAAAATTATAAAATATTATTAATATTAGTTTTAATTACGATGCATTGATATTTTGGTACAAGTCATTTTATTATAATGATTAATTTATTTGAATATTATAACAGTTTTATAATCAGAGACATATTTAAATAATTGGATCAAGTTTCTCTTTACTATAAATGTTAAACGCTATTACTAACAATAATATAAAACATTTATTTTGAGCGAGATATGTAAATATGTTATCATTACATTGTAGTGAACTAAATGTGTACCTATTCATAACTTATGGTTCAAATTGAGTCTTAAAATAAGAGAAAAATGTTTGTTGAGTTTTATACTTTTATTAGAAAATTCCTTTTATCTTGTTATCTTGTTAATTAGATAATAATAAAATTGACATGCAAAGTATTTGAGTACACCAAACACCTGTATGACTGTATATTGTACCTCTTCTAAAGTCTTGATCAAATACTTAATGTATCAGGAAATCATTATGATCAGACAAGAATTTTTCAAAAAAAACTTAAAATTAAAATTTTTATTAATGATTTTGCAATATTTAATAGAGAGATGGAAGACACCTTTTTTTCTGCTTCTTATTAATTATTCCTAAATAAATTGTATACTCGGTACTTTTTTTAATATATTGCAGTTTTCAATATACTCATTTGGTAAAGGATCTGATGGGAATTGGGATTCAGATGGAATAATTGTCACTGAATCTTAGATCACTGTATGTTTTTTGATTTAAGCATTTGAAAGAATAAGTTTAATTACTTTGAAACTTATAGTCCACTCAGAATATAGTATAGACGGCTATCGATTAACCAAAATATATCTTCATTAATAAAAATAAATTGATATTTTCCATAAAAGCTAAGACATTTTACATGTTAATTCTTGAATAAACATCTATATCCATAACTGTAGATCGACTTCATAATAATTGTTATTACCAACAACAACAAGACTTTGACAAAGGTAAATATCTATAAAATAATATATTATAAATTGTTGAATACAAAACAAATATATTTCAATGATTAAAATGTATATTATTTTAAAGTATAAATTTATAAAACTGTCGATCTTCAAATTTGTAATACCACACATTTTACAGATATTCAAAGCAAGATAAGAAATAAAAAAGGAGTAAAAAAACCCCATTAACTTTATTAACTTAATGTTATAGCCATCCATTTGTTTTATAACCCAGTTTTATTTTGTTACATAATAGATTATCCAAATCATTTGTACGTCATTAGCTTATACTTTTGAGTAAATAATGTATATAAAATTGTAATGACTTAGTTAATTTAATTACACAATACCAATATGTTTCATTCAATTGAAACTCACAAATAAATTATTTAAATTCATAGACATAAATAAATTAAAACAATTGCTCCCGTGATAACGTCGTGCCAACTACATGTATGCAAACAACAACACAAAACATAACAAGTGAAAGATAATGGTACGCTAAATGCACAAATGTAAATTATACAACAGTCGATTGATTGATTTAATATAAGAGAAAGGCAGTTTGACTGAATAAGAACATTTTAATTGTCATTTGTCATAGTAACACAATATTATTGTACTATAAAATTGATATTAAATATTGTACATATTACCATGTTTGGATAAAATAATTATAAGTTAGATGTATTATTATAAATACATTAAATCAATTGAAAACTAATTAATCTTGCCTTTAACTTAAAATAAGAAAAATTAAAATTTGTCATACAATGACAAAATTTTAAAGTTTCACAAATTGTATAAATAGCAGTAACAAAATGTTTTAGGATAAATATTAATGGTATATATATATATATATATATATATATATAACATTAATAATATGATATCCATATTAACTGAGCTAATGTTGATAAAAACTGTTTTCAAAAATATAAAGATAATAAATGTGGATACTAATAAATAATAATACAAAATAATATAATCACTTTAAGGAATGATTAATTTCTTAGTATAAAATAAAAAGTATAAATGTATATATTTAAATAAATTATAAACTATAAATAATATTTTTAATATAATTTTCAAAATTTTAATAATCAATAAATATTTTAGTAATACAAAAAATGATGGATACATAGAGATTATAATGATTAAGGCTGTTTTAATTTTAACAATTAATAGTTATATAAATTGTACTAAGTTCTGACAGAACTATCATATACAGTAGAGCATTGATTATTTGGAATAATTAAGACCAAGTGGGAAATGGATAATCAATTTACAAGAATATTACATAATCACTACAGATGTACATATTATGTATATTAAATTTATAAATTTTATTTATACATTTGTCATACATTTATAATATAAATTGTTGTGAATACACCTATATGTATAAATGATTAATAGAGATAATGATATTGATGACTTAAAAAAAAATAATAATACATTATGAGATAAGCTTAACTAAAATTGTATGAAATAGCATGTATCAAACCACCTATGTTTAAATATACAAAATAAACATAATATGTTTTTACACTTTAATGTTCAACATTTTCATCATATATGTAACAATGAATGGATAAAATAAAAATAATAAAAATTTTATATTTGGAATCATTCAATGGAATCATGATAAAAGTACTTATAGAAAAATATAATGAAAAGTCATCAACTTTTTATCTCTAATAATTAAATATAATATATAGTGTTATTTTTTAAAATACATTAAGTTATGTAAGTAATGTATTTCATATTAATTATTTTTGTAAATTGACTGAAAAAATAACATAATATAAATTAAGTATACTCTGATGCATATGTCTTGATACAAATAATTGACAAACCAAATAATCGACGTTCCACTGTATATGGATATATTTAAATCAGCCATAAAATAACAGTACACATTTGCTGTGAGAACTCATAAAATTAATTATGAAATTACCTCGACGTTAAGTGTTGACTTCTTTTCTTCGCTATTTATCATTTCAAGGCTAGTTTTTAGAATGTCTATTTGATGCTAAAAAAATGAATAACAAATATATTATGAATTTACCATATAATATATTTAAAATAGATAAAATGTCTAAAATAAAATTAACAAAAACATTATAGGCCTCTTATATTTTGTATCTTTTGTTTCCATTTAATTTTAAAACTATTTTCTTTTTAATTTAGTTTTATAGCATCAAAGATATATATATGATTAATGTAAATAAAGATTTATTTAAACGTATTAAATTAGTTAAATATTTTTGAAAATCATACAGACATATTGATACCAAAATTAAGTTTAAAAAAAATGTACCTGTGCATGTTTTATTTCCCACTCAGCAAGTTCCAATAAGTTTTTATTGAAAGTCGACACTCTTCTTGCTTTAAAATCAATCAATTCTAAAATAATAAAATTATATATTAAATTGTTGATTACTAAAAATATGAACATATAATGGACAAAGCTATGTTGCATTTTATATTAAATAAAATAAAGTGCTTACCTTCTTTTCCTTTATCAGACATGACTTCAAATTTTTCACATGATAACTGTTGTGTGGCCTCAGCCTAAAAAATATTATTCATGAGTAACAAAAATATTAATTTTTCTGTAGAGAATCTATTCATAAAATAATAATTCATAGTCTATCTAAATAAAACATAATATTTTGCTGACAATTTCTAATTGACATTATGTCTACTAAAGAAAAATAAATACAAAATACAAATCTTTAATGTTTTAACTATAAAACTGTCAAAAATGATATAAAAAAAATAAAGCTAGAATAGATTATAATATAAAAACAACTTTGTAATTCAGCATCCAATAATCTCAATACATTGAAATTCACTTATAACAAAGCCGGTTATAAGTTAAAAAAAATATATATAAATACCCATTTACAAGAAACTAATAGTTTGGTTTGGTCAGAAACACAATTATTCCTAACAAAATTAGTTATAGTTTAACATAAACGATAGATTAAGATATATATAAATACAATTTAAAAACTAACTATTTTACTTATTAACATGCAAACTAATCTTTTATTAATAATTATAACATTTGCAAAAGTAATATATTATTTTAAATGCAATCAACATTTAAAAATATTCAAAGTATATTTGCATAGGTATTAACTATACATTTCTAAAAAGATAATTATCAAAACAATTGACAAATCTTAGCATACTGCTATGATTATGACATTATGTTATGCCATTATACATCATACTAATGGGTACTTACATCATAAACTTCTTGAGCCTCGTTAAACAAGTTAACGAAATAAAAATTATATAATATATCAAGTTTATTCATATTTGTACAAAGTAAAATATTACTTACTGCATGGACATCTTTATTTTTTGCCCTAGCTTTTTCTAGATTTCGATTAGCTGTTTCATAGTTGGCTAAACAACGTAATCGCCTATACAATAATCGTTTTGCAGCAAATGAATCTCCTACATAGTAACGTAATGTATCTGAAAGTTTGAGGTCTTCATCAGATGCTACTCTCCCTTCCACTTTCTACATATAAATACAATAAAAGAGTAATTAGTAATAAGTACTTATTGTTTTTGGTTCATTTATTTGAATAAAATAATAAACTTAATCCATATATTAATATAGTTAAATATATTATAAATAAATTAAATAACTTACTCGTAGTTTTTCCAATGTTTCAGAAAATCGGTTCAAGAACCAATCCAGTTCTCTATGATCAAAAGTAGATAGCTGAACTAAACATGATGAAATCTTGATATAACAGTCAGCAACATCTGTTCAAAATTCAATTAAAATTTGTATATATTTTCTTAAAATACATAATATATTTTTGTGTATCATATTGTTTTTTATCATAATCTTATTAATACTCTATTTTATGAATGACTAATACATTATTCAACAAACAGCATTTCAAAGTAAAATTTTGCAATGAATACTGTATATTATACAATAAAATATGTGTATCAAGAGAAAATCATTTAGAAAGATGTTATACTGACATGTAGTTGTAATCTAGTGTTGTTAGATAAATCATTTAGTAGGTATATAAACCTTAAACCTATAATTAAACTTGAAGGAAAAATAATTTCTGTGTCCTCTTGATTTTTATTATATTTTAATTTTCAAGCGCGTTACAAGTAATTAACATTAAAAAATGCCCATTATACAAAATTAAAACTGCCATAAACATTGCTATATTTAGCGTCAATAAGATAGAGATAACATATAGAAATATGACATTTGCTTAAGAAATATTGATTTCACATTAACAAAAATAACAAATACAATACTTTCTTGCTGTGGATTAGGTTACTTTAGTACAAATTATAAATGTATTAAGCTTGCCACTACCCTTAGTAAAATTTATTAATACAATTATAATGTTAAAATTAAATTATTAGTACATTAATCAACAAAAAACTAACCTTTATGCTTGTTTACCATTTTATCTGACTTCATAGTAGCATCTTTTAAATGGCCATAATAATCTATGAGGAAATTTTTTTCTTGTTCAAAAAAATCATTGACATCTCTTACAGTTGCAGAAAGAAGGTATTCGTCTGTGGTCTTCGACAGAGATTTCATAATTTCCTTTAAACAAATATAATACAAGTAATAAAAAACCTAACAAAAATAATTTAAAAACTATAATACTTACCTCAAAAAGTTCTTTTTTATTTTTCGTACGAACAGCAAGGTCTTGATCGTATTCTAAAAATACTCGGAAATTTGTATCATAACGAAACACAGGGTGCTGAGCTAATCTTGAAAGGAACATTTCGTGCATTGCAACAGTCTTTTTAAATGTGGCTAAGTACTCACTAAAAAAAAAAAAAAAGATTGAAGGCTTAAAAACTTCCAAAGTAAATAGCCAATGTAGAAAAACGATAAAATAATTGTATTGCCATACGCTTCTAATTCTTTTTTCATTTTCAAAAACTCTTCTTTGGTCATTGTACCTTCACCTTCTCCTAATTTTTGTAACTTTTCTCTTGAAGAATCAAAATCTGGACGTGGAGGGGCAGGTGGAATCTAAAAATCACAAATACCATTTATCAGTAAAAAATGAAAATTGTTATTTAATAATTAATATAAATATAAATATACTAAAGAAAATAATGAAAATAAAAGTGAACAAAATATATTTATTAAATTGTTAGTAAAAACGACTATGTAAAAACATGATGCGGACTTGATTATTAGCTGAATAAGTTGCACGTGAACTATTTAGAGATTGTTTATATTTTTTTAATTTATACTTATGGTACAAAAGTACCTACTTAATTTTTCAAACACAGATAGATAGAAGTATTTATACATAATTCACAAGAATATCTATTAAAAAAATTTCTCTGAAAATATTAAATGTTTTATACATCAATTTGGGTTTTACTTTTATGCATTTAATTACTTGTGCGAGTTAGCAGTTCGTTAATAACATCACATTTTTTTTATATAGTATAATTGAGTTAGAGCAGATACATAGAATGTAGGCTACTTCTTTTGTAATTTTTTTAAATAATTATCTTTAAGGGTGAATTTTAATGAATTTAAAATAACATTTGCGTTAATATTCTGATATAAAATATTTTATACTGATAAAAAAATGATGGTCTTAATATTAAATTTCATGTAGGTCATTGGAAAAAAAATGAGCTTAATTTATTATTAATAAATGTAATACTTATTGTATTAGTTTTTAAATGATACTCAAGTAACTTAATGAATGGTAGTGTATACATATCTGCTATTAATTTATATAAATTTGATAAGTTTTTATGAAATAAGAAACTGAAATAATAAGAGATTTAAATAATTTATAATTTAATCAATAATTTTGTTTAAAAATATTTTTAGACAATTTATAAGGCACTACTTATTAGTATTACTATTTTTTTCAACACTGTAATTCTAGTTAATGAACTAATTTACATAAATTTCCATACTAACAATAAACCCAGCATAATCTTCATTTTCTTCAAACTGATCATGTAACCAGATAAATTCTTCATGCTGACGTACAACTGAAAATTCTGATCTTTGAAAATCTGGTAATGTTGTCTAAACCATAAATATTAAATTATTATAGTTGTTTTTATTAAATTTTGTTACAATGGTATAAATCTCACCTTAGACAAAACAGTGAATTTGACTCTGTCCTTTTCACTGAGAGCGTCAGAAATAACTACTTGAAGAGAATTATCACTTAAATCGACATTCTCAGAATTGCTCCCCTATTGTACAAAACAAATTGTAGACATTAAAATATGCCGAACAAATGATATTCATGATAAAACAGAACAATTACTTCATTTAATATGTCACTCTGAGAATTGTTTTCTTCCACGTCAAACTCGTCAGACTAGAAAAATTAAAAAATTGTATGCTTAACAAATTGTAGAAATATTGTTAAATCATGAATGGAAAACTGGAATTAAAAATAATAAGCATCATGTGTGTTTAGACTAGTGATAAGCAGTTTCAACTCGTTGACCATACTTATTGTAAATGTGTCCTAGGTATGTCGAATGTGTGATGGCAGTCAATCAAAAGCTAATTACGGGCTGATAGTAGTTTATAAAACACATAAATTCGAGGAACGGGGGTACTTACAAGCATTGTGTACACGGACGTCAAGTGATAGGTCCGTTTAGCAGGGTGCAAGTCGAGTCGGACGCGAGCGGGCGGACGTTCGACGAGGAATAAAATCAAGATCTGAGAGTAATCGAAAGCGTCTTACGCCGACGATGATTTAGTTGTTGTCACTTGAGTCACCGTCCGGACGCCCAGCAAAGATCAGATATCGGCAAACACATTTAATACACAAATGTCGAGCGCGCGTGCGTACAATACGGCAATTTTCGTCGATGGGCTTGCGGACAACAGTCGACAAAGCATCAAACGTAATGATTACAATATTGTCTCCTTCCCGGTGGCCGTAAAACGCGTATAACAATACTAAATAATAATAATTAATGAAGTCGAAAGTTGGATAATAAGTACCAATGATATTATTATTTATAATATGTTTTCTGTCTCATTTGAACTTCGAACGCACTCTCTGCGCTTAGTGTGTACAAATGTACAATATGATAAGAGCGTCGTCCGCGGCGGTGACGGCGGCGTACGCCAAATGCCAATACGCCCACTGACTGACTCTATTGTGTATTATACGATATCTCGAGGGAACTTCCGTCGTCGACAATCACATTCGGCTGCATTTACGGTGTTGCCAACGCATACGCGATATTATAATATTTAGGGAACAATTTTTATTAGTATTGTACTTTGCACTTCCTATTACCTATCGCTAAAATAGGTAATTATATTTTATGAAAATGTTTCATTATTTCAACAATATTATAATATTAAAATATATTACGCGTTTTAATTACGCGTGTAAATACTGAACAACTATCCTCATTCATCAATCAATCTCGGTCATAATCAAATTCATATTCGTCGTCACCCAACAACAAAATTTTAAATTTTAACTTTAATTTTTATTCTTTTCTCGTTTGTATGTTCATATTATATTATATAGCTATATCATCATGTTCGCCTAATAGCTTAGATTATATTATTTGCATTAT